>JASUAB010000006.1:12500-2512500 GCA_037013595.1 Dicorynia guianensis | reverse complement strand
CACGCCAGAACCTGAAGACCACCCCGAGAGTAAGCATTTTATTTCCTTGTCATTTTCATTTTGATTAATTATTGACAGGTCTATACATGGTTTGTGCACCCTGGGCTTGAGATTGCAGCTTATTCTTCAATGGTTGACTGGGATACTAGTGCTTATCTGCTGTTTTCTTGAGAGGAAGCAGTTTTCCATGGATATCTCCTCCAAGTTAGGAAGCAGTTTCTCTGTGGTTCCCTTTGTTATTGTTGTGGTTAGCATTCTGCTTATTTTCTTGATGTATATTATGCAGTTACTGAGTTACTATACTGTTACAATGGTTGGCCATGCATCTTGGGCATCCTGAATATATTCATAGTTCTTTCTGTTTTATATTCATTCTGTGTAATAACTGAATAGGGAAAATAAAATTTGACAAAATTACTGTTGCTGTTTCCAACAATGCTTATGCTTGGAACTCTCTCTCTCTCTCCCCCCTTAATTTTCCTTATTCTTTTTCAGGCTGTGTGCACCATTTTGGCTATGATTGCTACCTTGCCCCTTGCTCAGCTTCTCTTCTTTCATATTCTCCTCATCAAAAAGGTAACTTGACATTCACTTGTTACTTTGATAATCTAGTTGTATATTTCAATTTACTTGTAAGGTATATATTATAATTCATATGGGGAGCAGCTTTCCAATTATTTATTCTTCTTTCTGTCTGGCATGAAAAGAAAAAAGAAAGAAGGAAATTACAAAATGGTGACAAGGTGGAGTTTTTGTGACGTTGGCATGAAAGTATATCTATCAGCCTTCCTTAAGCCCTAATGTGTTTTCCTAAAGGCAAAATATGAGTTTATCATCATTCCAGTCTGTATTTTTCTCATGAGGCTTGCTACTGTACCTAATTTGTTAGGAGCTAAATATTGTGATCATTGCTAAATTACTCAGGGAATCAGTACATATGATTACATCATAGCCCTGAGGGAGCAGGAGCAGGAGCAGCAAGGAGTTGGAGGTCAGCATAGCCCCCAAATGTCTCCCGTCAGCTCACTTACTGGATTAAGCAGCGCAAGCTCCTTTACTACATTCCAGCGTGGTGCATGGTGCACACCACCGCACCTGTTCCTTGAAGACCAGGTGACTTTTTTTTCCAAAGGACTGTGCATGAGTATATATTCGGTGCAAACTTCTGTCTGCATTTGAATGCACATCTTTATTATTGAGTATTTAGCTAAGAAAAACAAAATGTTCATAGTGACTAATAGGTAAAGTAGAAAGACAGTTGCCCAAAATAAAAAGAAAAGGAAAGAAAAAATTGTTAAAGTGATCATGATCAACAACTGTTTAATGGAATGCAAAATTCCTTAGATATTGTATGGAATTACTGTTCAGATTAGTCAATGTATCAATTTTGGAAGTAACTATCTTTGTTGAATTGCTTAAGAGGGCATGTATTATGTTACTTATGTATACATAAGCTGTTTGCCACACTATTTGAGAATCAAATTAATTGAGTTATCAGTTGATTTCATATCAACGTGTTTTGTTGTGATGTAGTAGTTCCTGGAATGTTGACTAACGTTACTCATTATGTGAGCATAATTTCATGAGTGCAAGAAGATGAGTTGTGCCATTAGAGGATATAAGTGAAAATGAAGCATGAGAGTTTGCCTTTTGTTTGCTTTGTTTCTTATTCTGCTCCCATCCTTTTCCTTTTCGTTCTTCCTTTGATTTTTTTTTTTATATTTTTTTGGGTGGTGGGGATGATAGTTTGATGTAGTGCCTCCGGAAACAGGTTCCGTAAGTTCACTGGGAAAGAGGACAGTGAAAGAAGAGCCAGTCAAAAAAAAGAATCCTGGAGCAGTCAAAATTAGTCCTTGGACATTGGCACGATTAGATGCGGAAGAGGTTTCTAAGGCTGCTGCAGAAGCAAGAAAAAAGTCAAAAATCTTGCGGCCTGTGATGAGAAATGATAAGGCTTTCAGGCTAGAACCAGACAGCAGCTTTGGTAGCAGTGGCCGGCGAATGTTTCCCAGCATTGAGAATAATAAAAGACGGCCAAGGAAACGGGTTCGCCTTCCTGCTGACTTACCTATGGAGCCCCTGACTAAAGTTTCTGCAGCTAATCCTGATAAAAGTTTTAGTGGAACAATATCTAATTTAGCTCCTCTCCAGCTTGAAGCACGTAGTGCATTTCAAACAAGTCATACAATTTCAAGCTCAGCCGGGATTGTTGCCTCTTCTCCTGAAAGCAGTTTAGACTCGCCCGATATCCACCCGTTTAGGGTGTCTTCATCAGGAGCTGAAGAAGCAAGACGACTTACAGGTCTTTCAGCTGTTGGTGCCACAGCTCTGATGGGAATCCCACTCTCAAGGTCAACTAGCGATGGGTATGATGCCTCTGGTGGGGAAGACAGTGACCGGGTTCCTACTATGATTGTTCAGAGATCTACAAATTGGACTAATCTTCTTTTCAATGCTGATCAGGATTAAAGGGCTTTCAGGCTAAAATCATCATTGGTTCATAATAGAAAGTTGTGACCAATTTATTCGGGTGTTAATTCAGGAACTATCCTGTTGATTATATTGATGGGAATAGTTCATTCTTTGATTTATGAGCCCAAGGACTTCAAGTACCCATAACCATCTGCTTTTGGAAATTTAAGATTGGTGCCCTCAAAAAGTTCGGTTGGAAGGCTGGATGGAGATCATGTTGGAACCCATGTACAAAGTTCCAGGTTGAGGAGGTACTGATGAGGCTGAGCTAGTGAGCTTCTTTATATTAGCTGCTTGTACTGGCCGTTTTCCGGTGTATTTAAAATTTTCACCATGCGACTCCTCATGGATGGTTTTTGCTGAATGTCTAGTTTTCTTACAATGTGGAGAGAAACACAGGTAGCATTTTATAACATTGTTCAAACCATCTGATTATTTAAACTCTTGAAATTGGGAATTCATGAGTCATTATAACCAGGGAAATGTTAAAATGCTTTGTCAATTAGTATTAGGATATCTAATTGGAATGACTTTTTCGACTCTTCTCTCCGGTTGCAATCGGCTAGATGTGAGTAGCACTAGCAGGAATAGGCATAGATGCATATACAGTACTAACAAATAGATAAAGGTTTATCTGTTTAACGTAATTTTATTAAGTCAGTCTGCAAAGTTACAGATCATTTATTCATTTAAATTTACTGTAGGGTTAAGATTAAATTTAATAATTTTTTTTTTTTTATCAAAACGCAAACTTTCAGGCCTGGACCGATTTTCACAGCTGCTTCTTGAAGCCCCCAAACACAGCAAAATCGGCATAGTTGAGTTTCTAATAAGCAAGAACTGCGTGAAAAAGGCTCGGGGACTGATATCTTACTTAACAGTGCTGATTTGATCTAGATTTTGCCCAAGTTAAAAGAATGCAATATCAATTGGTTCAATAGAGCTATCTTTTTTTTTTTTTCCACATTTATTGAGTTGAAAGCAGACAATTCATAGCAATTGATTTTCTGGATATGCAATTCCAAAATTGAGTATGCAGCCACGGGCATCAGGAACAACTAAAATTTTAGTTGTATTTGGCGAATTCCTCTTGCTGACCTGCAGTCTGCAGCTATGTCAGCATTACAAGACTTGTGCACTATTACCCCAAAACTCAGTAGTATCACAATTCAGAAATCTGATGCGGTCCAAAGGGTATTCCGCGACATGTGCCAAACTATGGAGATTGGGCAACCATCACTGCCACAACCCCGTGCCACCGAATTTGATGTTGGCTGTTCCACACATACAAATCCGGTTAAAATCCCCAAGACCCCAAAAAAATAAGGATATTCTTTCCCATCATGAGTTATGATTCAGGATCTAAAACTAATAAATGAAGGAAATAAAGCAGGTAATATAACGTCCCTCAAAAGTGGAAATGCTTAATTAGTTGCATGATAGATGAGATTTAAGTTCAGAGGAGTAAACAGACACATAAAACAGCCAGCACACAAAGAACAATTTTAGGAACGGGTCCAACCTTTATTCCTTACAGCTCCACATCTCTTGTTAACACCAAATTTAGGCATCTGTGACAAGGTTCAGGGATAACTCAGAACAAAAAGGTGTGAAATGGGTATAGACAGAAAGGAAAACCAAGCTCAAAATAGTATATATATTCAAGTCATGAAAAATGAAAAATGAAATGTTGCTTGTGGTGAGTTGGACCCCAAAGTTGCTTCAAGTCCAGCCTGCGTTGTTTCTCTGTTAAGGAAGGTTCGCTTTGAAGCCAAAAGCAATGCAAATATTCTCCATTTTAGATTATGTAAATCCCAATCAACACTCTTTAGTACACTAACCTCTTTGCCAAACTAAAGATTCATGGCTAACTGCATTGATTTTAAGCATTTCTTCAATTATGCCTGTTCTGGAACAATGACCTACCACCAAGCACAATTTAGTCTTGCCAACCACCAAAACAAATTACCAAATGAGATTCTCGGCAGAAGCCAACCTTAATTCATCCTTTCGTACGAGCCACTATAGTCTATCTAAAAAGTGTGTCCCACAAAATTCAGGATACAAAGCACTCACAAAATGACTGTGAGTCTAGGTTCCACAATTCAAATCATAAGACTCAATAAATTTAATAGTCTGAATTATTTTAATTAAAGCTTTTGAGTTTGAGTTTATAAGAATAGAGAAACTGATAGTCTATATCTATCTTAACCAAGCCACTATGCTGAATGAGTCCAAAAATCTAAAACTTACATCAAATACTGTTTCTCTAATTTCAATGTTCACTTCATCAGATCATGAAAGATATACAAAGGGTTTATCACGTAAGTTACTTATTGGAATCCCTGAACGGTTCAATCTGCATACTACAAGATGATTTAAAAGGACTAAGTATCTCACGAGAGTCAATGTTCATTAGTGAAGAATCTACAAATGATGTCTCAATCCCAGACAAGAGAATCAAAACATACAGATTATGAAAACGATCTACGCTGCAGGGTAAGCTAATCCCTTCTCCCTTGAAAACTTGTATCTAATAACAAGTTAATCGTTTATCTTGCTTTCAGCATAGAGCACCATGTATGGACATTTCTTAAGCTCTAAGCTTCACGAAATCTAGAAAGATTGAAGTCCATATATTAGAACCCTAGAGCCTCGCCAATGTCAAATAAGGGCCTAATTATTCAGAGTATATATTACGCATTAAATCAAATCCAGATGCATTACAATTTGGATGATGAAAACAATTAATTAGATATAATCCTGATTCATCCGATTACATAGCAAGGAGAGAGAGGGAGACAGAAAGAGAAACGAATGAACTTTAACAATTGATTAGAGGTTTACACCAGCAAATTAAGTCCACGAAAGGAAAATTGAATACATTTCTAATTTCACCTATATCAAAGAAAGAGAATAAGGATAAGCTTCAGATGTTTTTCCTAACTCTTCTCCCATCAGATACCCAATACCCTTTTTATTTAGTTTTTATACCAATAGTTTCCCACAGAAGGAGACCTCATCAACAAATTTGGGCTCCTATAGATTTAATTACTTTTGTATTTTGGCCCCTTCCAATATAAAATAGCAAGCTAGTCAATTCCAATCAATGTAACAAGATTCTGGTAACTTTACCTAGTTTTTGGTACTAGAAGTGTAGAGCAAACGGTACTAAGCACAATTTATTTTTTTCAGATGAGCCGTTCAATGTAACAAGCTTTAAACAACTATAGATGCCAATTGAAACTAGAAAAATACTTGTCCAGACATTGATGCTTTAATGTTTAGACCTCAAACAGAAATTTAAAAAAAAAAAAAAAAAAAAAAAAGAACCGCAAATTATCTTCAGATGAGAAAGTAGTACTCACAAGTCTCACAAATTCTTCCTCCATTTTCTTTCTATAATACAACTGAAGAAGTTTCTCATTCTTTGCTTGGTCCAATTGTCTTCCATTTTTTACAGAAATTCTAACGAACTAGAGACTTAAAACAGACAATACAGGATGATGATCAATTACCAAGTCGGAGGCATTAAGAAGCCACTAACCTCATTTTCATCATTACACATGGACTACTGAAACAACATGAGGGACCTTCCCATCATCAAAGGGCAAGCTAACATACTCCCGAGCAAATTCCTCAGCGATTTCCAGAGCAAGCTCACCATGAATAGCCTTGCAATACATGTACAGCACAGTATTCGCCGCAGTGTTGTAAAGAAGAAGCAGCATAAGAAAAGTGGAAGTCATCACGATTTGCACCACAAAAGCCCAGTTCTTCCACGCATCACCGGTACCGTAGGAAGTACTCATCGGCGAAACTGAGCTACTCCACACCAGAACCCCAGCTAAAAACCCAAAGAACAACAAGGAAGACAAAGCCACCCCTTTCATTCCCTTTATCAAATCCGCACTTCGCCTTAGTGGCTCCAAGCCCCAACTTGATTCGACGACCACAATCACCGACACCAAGGTCCAACTAACTTGCAAATACACTAACACAAACAACAGAGCAAGTAGAACAACCGCAGAGAACCCCATAAAGTAAGGCGAAGAGTACTCAATTCGAATACCCAGAAGCTCAATTCCGCGAATAACGATAAACAAAATAATCCCAAACACGAGCGAGATTAAGCAGACTATAACTTGAGAAACGATGACGGTAACTAAAAGGGGTAAGAAGGAAGTGAAGATGGATTTGATTGCGGAGATAAGCTTGACGGGTCTACCATAGAAACCATGGAATACGCTGTAGGTGATGGTGCCAACGGCACAGAGGGAGAAAACGAAAACGAACAAGGAGTAAATGAGAGAGAACAATAGCGTATTGTTGTTAATGGATTGATCCTGGAAAGCGTGACGGAGAAGGATCTGAGAGTTGTTTGCAAAGGAATCGTTGAGGAGGTTCAGGATGGTGGGGTAGACGATGAGGGAGAAAGAGAGGGGGAGGAGGAAAATGACAGAGAGAGCGAGGAAATGGCGAGAGTGGGCGTTGATGATGCGCTTGGATTCAGAAAGGACAGCCCAGAGGTGGGGAGCCGATCCCAGGTGCAGCGTTGCCATGGCGGACGGAAATAGTCTCTAGTTGGCTGGGTGAGGACAGAGAGAGGAAGAGAAGGCAAGAGAGGCGGAAGGGTGAAGAAGAAAGAAGAAGACGGAAAGCGCAAAACTTGCAACATGGCGGAGGTAGGAGAAGGGGAGCTCTGGCGGCGTGTGCAAGGGGTGTGTCTGGAACCATCGATTGCCGATTGGATGTTAGATTAGTAAATATCGACGGCTGTCAGAAATTCAGAGTCTTGCAATTCGTTTGGTTGGATAAGGACCATGCGTTGCGTTTCATCATAAGAGGGGACGGAAGCGTAAAAATATTTTGTTATTTATGACAAAACAACAAAAATATAGTAATTTTAACGTTGAATTAAGTTGCTCTCAAAAAATTAAACAAATATATTTAATTTTAGGTTATAAAATTTTTTTAATTATAAAAATTAATACATATACTCTTAAAATAATATAAATATATTTTTTATTTATTTATCACTAAATATTAATAATTACATAATTATTATATAATTATCAATATAAATAATATTTTTTATTAGTTATTCGATGAAATTAATAATAATAAAATATAAAATTTTATCTTACTAATTGAGATTAATAATATAGATGAAATTAAATAAAAAATTTATATAAATAAAATAAAATATCAAATAAAAAGTTACAAAATATTATTACTTTAAATAAAAATCTTGACATATCAACACTAAATTAACAGAAATAACCTTTTTATTACATTAAATAATAAAATAGGAATCAAAACTATAAATACAGAATAATCCAATTGTCTATTGTTTAAAATTTCATATTAATGTATCTAGATTAAGTATTAAAAGAGATAGAATACAATTAAAATAAATTAAAAATAAAAAATAAAAATTCCATAAATTTAAATCTTCAAGAAATTATGAAAAAGTATTTAAAAAAAATAAAAATATATTTGTATATTGAAAGTAACCAAGTTATTTAAAATTTTTTGACTTCTTTCTTTTTTTATAATTTTTTATTTAAATTTATTTAAATAGTTAATAAAAAATATCATATAATTAATAATTATATACAAATTACGTTACTATAAATATTTAATGATAAATAGATAAAATAGATACGATTACATTGTATTAATAGTTGAAGTGTTATATTTATATTGTTTAGATAAAATAGATTTGATTTAAATTGTATACATGAAAAAAAATTTATTAAAAAAAATAAAATCTATTTTAATAATTTTTACATTTCAAAAAAAATTAATCTAAGAAATATCTTAAGTTCACTTAAAAATATACTTACAAACGACCTAAACTTAAAAAGATATATATATATATATATATATATATATATACTTTTTTTCCTTTTTAGCATTAAGTAATCCCACATTGTTTTATTTATAGTAATTGCTTTGTCTTCATTGAAGGGCAACATTAAGCTTGAGTCATTAGTGTACGAACGTATATTATATTGGGCTATTAGCTTCCTATATAAATTAATGAATAATCATTTAATATTGGCTTTAATTGCATCCTCCTATGATTGAACCATATTACCTCTAAACAAATTGATTAATTCTAAGTTAATTGTGGCCCCCTTAATTGCTAGAACATATGATCAGGAAACTCATATAAAACATTATTAGATCTCAAAAGAAAAGTAACCACACGCAAATAGTTATTTAAGTTTTTATTATGTCTTTTCTCAAATTGTTAGAGATATATATATATATATATATTTGAGTTACTTATATTTTATGGCAGGTCATTAATCACCAACAAAAATTATCATATTTTACAAGAGTTGTTAGATCTTTAGGTGGCTAGTGGCTAAAAGATTTTTTTTTTTTTAATTCTCATGAGATATCTTCATATCCTTAGAATTATAACATTAATTATTGTTTATAAAATCGTATATGCTAATAGCCCTTAAACATTTAAACTTAAAAAGAGATTCGAAATTAGATTATTACATACTTCAACTTGTAACCATTAATTAGATCAAAGCTAATATCTTTGCAATTGGCTAATCAAATTATGATAAACATTTTTATTCTACTTTTTGTTCAATTAATATCAACAAGTAGTAATCGATGTGCTTAAAATGCAATGGGAACATCAGGGAATATAGGATCGGCGTCGTTACAGCCATACTTTGCATTAGTACAGTGCTAAGTGTGACTCCATCACTATTAATACATAGTATAACCTCTTCAAGTTGAATCCTATCCAATGTTTCCTTGTTACATTTTATGTTTGCCCAATGCCCAGTGCTTGCTTTAATGGCCTTCAATATATCTACTGCGTCACACGACGTCCCGTTTGGCTCAATGCCTAAAACAAAGCCACCCCCAATTAATTATCAATTAATACTACCACTACTTAATTAATTATGTTGAATAATTATGCTAATGAGTAATTATCAATATATACATAACATCATTTGCATGTATTATTACAAGTAGTCCTATATTAAATACTCATAAGATATTATAAATTATTAAATTGCAGCCCATAAATTTAACTATCCAGCTTAATATAGATTAGTCTGAGATGGATTGGATGGGACCCATTAATTTAGCCCTCAAGATTATAACCAAACAATAATGGTTGAAATTAAATTCTCTAAGATGGGTAATAGCGCAGAGTAGTCCCGTAGCTGACGGAATTTAAATTCAAAGGTGTAACAAAGTTTAAGTCAATGAAACAGAGAAGTCTAAGTGTAACAGAAGAAGTTGAATTTGAATTCCGTCAGTTATGAATTAATCTATGCTATTATTTGTGACTATTTGATATGATCCAATATGTGGATCTTATTTTTCTAACTACCAAAGAGAAAAAATTTACTTTGATAAAATGTAGGAGTAACTAAACTAGATTTTTGGATTGTTATAATGTTTAGATTTTATAATTTAACATGCGAGATTTATGAAAATATAATGATCAAAATTTTTTTAAATAATTCGCTGAGCATTACGATTAAATGGTGGAGTATTTAAATGTTTTGACATTAGTGTTTAGATTTGAATTTTCATAAGCATTCAATGGGACTAAACTTACCCATTACCTTTCTGATAGGAGGTAAGAGTTCTCAATGTATTAGCTGAGCTTACAAATTATACACAAAATATGCTTTTTTGATGTGGGCTAATTCTGGCTAAGTTTGGTGTAGGTGCTATACTCTTTAGCAGATCTGTTAGAGTATCACTCTTACTCATTTTTATAACAAAAAAAAATTTTAAATAAAATTTTAATAAAATTTTAAAATAAAAATTTAATAAAATTTTATTTAAATTTTAAAATTTTATTTACGTAACCTTCTAGAGAAGATCAAATTAAACTGACCTTTTTGTCGTAACATCTCAAGGGGGCGGAATGTTTTAGCGAGATGAATTGCAAGTCTGAAATGAGCTTGTGGTGAAAATTTGTCAGAAGAGCAGGAGCCATGCTTCACCCACTGAAACTGTCAAAATTTTTTGTTCTCTTGCACATCTTTTGCAAATGCCGGATATGACCAGTGAGCTAATAGATCTGCAACCAGTAGTTCGTACTACCACAACACCAACACCATCTTAGTTAAACGTTTTAGGATAAATAATAAAAAGATATAATTAATCAATTAATTAATTACCAGCAGCTTGGTTGGTTCTGCTGTTGGTTGACAATAGCGTAGTTTTGCCCTCTTAGTCTTTGCAGGAAAGAGTCCATGGATGGTAAATTCTTGCACCGGCGCAGGTGGGATGCAACGGGTATTCCTGCAAAAGGAATTTGGCCAGGTAAAGGTAAGCAAGAAAGAATCAAAACCTGGGGGTGGAAGACATGCGTATGTATATTTAGAAACTATTATGAAAAGTCTTATTTAACTTCAAACAAGGCATGATAGCTTTATTTAATTCCAAACAAAGCATGGTAGAGTTACATAAATTCAATCCTTTCTTACTAACAAGCAACTGCATTTACGACCAAAACCAATTCTCGTGGAGAAAAATGTTATTATAGAAGTTCTAAAGTTTTACCTATAAAAATTATTCAAAAAATAGAAGAAAGATATCCTTTTGTTTTGATTAAATTTTTCAAAATTAAAAATAATCAATAATTAGTTGTGTTTGGAAATATTGTTAGAGTATGAATGTTGAAAATGTTAGATCTATGTTTGCTACTAACAAGACAACCTATCCTCCATATGTTTGTCCTTCCTTGCCTTTAGTCCACAAGAATTTACTTCAAGGTCCCCCCTCCCGGGCCTCCCCCCACAAAAAAAATTGGGTGCCGTGGTCATCAGATCTACAACAGGCCATTTTTGTTGTGAAAGTTTCTAAACCCACGAGACATATTTAGTAGAATCTCAAAAATCCATTTATTACTTACTGGGTATATCTTTAAATGTGCTAGACTTATCTTATTTAACAACAATAAATAAGTTTTGTGAAATTTTTGTAAAATAATTGATGAGAGTAGCCATTTTTGCTTGATCATAGTCCAATAGGTTTGCACTAATAGTTTAAAATGTCATATATTATATTAATTATATCCATGAAATATTAATCCAACAAATTTATGGTTATTTGTGTTGAAGTTAGTTGTATCTATTAGAAAAAGAAAACTCATATTAATTTGTCTCATTATTAAATATTCATAAAATTTAAAATAAATTATTATTTTATTAAATTTATATTTAATTTATGAGACTCTAAAATTAAATTCATAAAAATAACACAACTGACTCTGTTATTGTTCTTGTGTTGATATTTACACCTAACTCCTTAATTGTTCGCATGTTTCTATGATGGCCATAGGTGTCATCCTCTTTGCATAAAGATTATCTTAACATGTCATCATGACCATTATGATGAAGCAATAATTTATTCTTTGAACAAGTAGTTTTGCTAACTGCATAATTTTCATATGCAAAATTCTGATCATAGTGCTTTTCTCAGTATGTCTGTTGCTATTGAAAAATCTCTATACAAATCTATTAGTGGATTTACTTTTTTAAAATATTTTTTTTTCCACAATTCAGATTGACATTTAAGTGCACGCCTCGCGCAAATCCCTTTCTTCTCCAAAGTTTCGCTCTGTCATGGTTTCCGCCATGGGAGCCGTCTAGCCTCCGCCTCCGCCCCCAGCCCTGCTCTCGCATGTGACTTGATCCCGCGCCTTCAAATGCTGGCCTCTGTTTCCATTGCCTAACACTCTGATCTCCATTTCCAATTTTTAGGTACTGCATCGCCTCAATTTCGCATCAACTTTGGTCAATTCTTGTGTATATAACCTCCGTTGCCGACAATATCCCTGTGTATAAATGCCCCGGTTCTTGATTTACAGTAGTGGAGCTTAACCTGGTTCTTTCAGATCTTGCGTTTCGCATTGAACTTCGTTTAAATCTTGAATGTCAATGAAATAATCAAATTTTGCCGGAAAATGGAGATTTCTAGTGGTGGGTGTTCTCCTAGAATTAGGGCTGACCCCTTGAGGAAAGAGGGATCTGAGGAAATCCATTTGCCAAGTTCAGAGTTTGAATTGTCTGATCATGGTCACAATTATCAAATCCAATCAATGAATGCATGGGATATTCTGCGAGAGTCTGTCAGGATTCTTCGGTTTAATTCCTGGGGGTTCATGGCTATTACGGTTCTGCTCATTTGTCCCGTGTCTGCCCTGCTTTTGTCTAATATAACAGTGGATCAGACAATTGTGAAGAATCTGACAATTAAGCTTATGCTGGTTGCCAAGGCTAGTGGTCTGCCTCTCAGACCTCTTATCAAACAATCTTGCCAACGTTTTGCAGACATGGCGGTTTCTTCAGCAACGTGCTTCCCAGTGTATATCACATTGTTATTATTATCAAAAGCTGCAGTGGTGTATTCTGTAGATTGTACTTATTCGAGAAAGAAATTTAATGCATCGAAGTTCTGCGTGATTATTGCCAAGTTTTGGAGGCGGATTGTTTCAACATATATGTGGGTGTGTACAATAACAGTTGGTTGCATCACCATGTTTGTCGTTTTCCTTGTGGCCTTCTGCAGTGCATTTGCTGTTCTTGGGTTTTCACAAGATATGGTTGTGTATGCTGCACTGATTGTGGGGCTAGTTTTCTCTGTCATCTTTGCCAATGCAATCATCATTTGCAACATCGCAATTGTAATATCTGTCCTGGAGGATGTCTCAGGAGCGCAGGCAATGCTGCGGTCTAGTGTTTTAATCAAGGGCCAAACTCAGGTGGGTCTACTGATATTTCTTGGATCAACAATAGGAATGGCCTTTGTGGAGGGGTTGTTTGAGCACAGAGTAAAGTCACTGAGCTATGGTGATGGATCTTCAAGGATGTGGGAAGGGCCGCTCTTGGTGATAATGTATTCATTTGTGGTGCTGATAGATTCCATGATGAGTGCAGTTTTTTACTTCAGTTGCAGATCTTCTAGCATGGAGACCTCAGGTGGTGAAGGCAACTCAATTTTAGAAGCTATGGCCGTTTCTGCCGAATCGATAGGCTTTCAATGACATTTTCAACATGATTTTGATTATGCCAATTGAATCAATGAGATGAAGTGGGGGGCTGCAAGGTGTTGTTCCCAACAAAGGGTATAGCCATTGGGAAACCTTGCGCTGATACTTGATTATTCAGAACATTCTATATGAAAGCTTCACAGAGTGGATAACAATGTATGGCTTTCAACTGTGAGATAACTCATTTGAGTACAGAAGTTTGCTTCATTTAGTGACTTCAAGACGTAGAGATGCTTAGAAGCAGGTTCCTCAATGGCTTAGGCGGGCAAGCTGTTATTGTTGTAGACATAAAGGTAAAAATTCATTTGAAATTAATTTGAGGTGCAGAATTCTTTTGTTCCTAGATGCTATAGAGTTACATCAAATCATTAAAAAGCTTCTGTCTTTGGTACTAGGGAACTTTTGGGGTAAATTGATCTTTTATATAAGTACACTGATGAACCACAATTAATTTATTATGAAACGGAAATGTACACTGATACACGTACATTATTCACTAGCATTATGGTTCTGTTTTTTGACCGTTGAGAGAGGTGTTTAAGGCGAGTTCTTCCTAATCTGTATTGCTCCGATTTACTGATATCTTTTGATACTGCTGAAGTGCTTGTTCTCTGCATTCAAATTTTATTTCTCATGGTTAAACTTCTATGTAAAGAATAAACTTGGTTTATCAACTTTATCTGTAAATGCTCAATGTGCACACAGCGGTTTCCTCAAAAAGTATACCATTGATTTGCATTAGAAGACTGTGTGTGTAGATTATAGTCAAATGGTTAATCAACTTCCCGATTTTGGCTTATTTGAATGATATACATAGTGGATGATGGGGACAAATGCCGGTGTATTTTGTGTGTGTGTGTGTATATATATATATATATATATATATATATATATATATATATATATTATCGCGTGATAGAATTTAAATTCAGCTAATTAGATTTAAAATCAATTTGGATAAGATCAGTTAAGTTTACATATTATCACATGACATATCACCATATTTAAATTTCTTTAAACCTTTATTCAAATTTTTTATAAAAGAAAAATATGATGTCTTGAAGACTTAAAAGTTTTAATTTTTAAAAATATAACAATAATAATAATAATAATAACCGTTTGAGACATTAAAATATTTTTTTTGTTAACAATAAAAGTAATAAATTATTGAATATGCATGCAAAATTTTAATTTAAATTCAAATTTTTAAAGAAAAAAATTTTAAGATAAAATAATATCATTATATCATTAAAAATATTTATTAACACTTTGGGACATCAAAATATGATTGTATATTACAAGGAAAAAACTAATCAATTAAAGACTTTTGTTGACTGAGGAAGAATGATGAAGGCAGAAGCGAATCTGGTAAAAAGAAAAAAATTGCCTTTAGAATATTTATTAAAAAATCTGCCATTAATTGAATAAAAATGTACCATATTATCTATTTGATGATTATTGTGAATTGGTTTTAGTTAATTTATTTTAACCAAAAGCTTGTGGGAAGAATGTAGATAGAGGTCTACTACGTCGTCATGTGATAATTTACAATTAAATGAAGTTGGATAATATGTAATTTATTAAATTAAAAAAATATTAATTTAATTTATTTTATAAATAACACAAACAAATTATAATTAATATATTTTTATATATAAAATTATAAATCAATCTACTTTTACTTTATCCAGCCATCATGACTTAGATAAGGCGAGACTAATTCATATTTTCTAAGAACATATATAGACATATGAATCCACCAGCAGCTTGTGCCCGTTTTGACATGTGTGGTATTGTTCGCTCTTGTCCTGGGCAAGTGAGTTGGGGTTTTTCAACAAACACTCAGCTTAAGCCCGGGCTGGTTCATGAACTCATAAACACATCCGGAAATAAAACCAGTTGGGGTTATCTAGCAGTCACTATTTCCTTCTCTCCCATACTGTTGACAGCGATGATTTCCGTTCGCTAATTCTATAGTAGGAGTGCAATGGACAGCTTACGCCAGCAGCAGAAACTGCAAAAATTTGAAGAATTTGTTGATCGACGGTTGAAACCAGATCTTGTTCGTGCTATTGCTGAGCGGTATAGTTTCGCAGCACATTTTGAATGCATGCGAGCATCTGTATTATGAAATCTCATTTATCTTTACCCACTGGGCCACCCGTTGAGCGAAAATAGAAAGCTTCTTCTACTGCTTCAGGATAAAGATCAATTGGATGTAGGTGATTGATGAAATTTGACTTTTTAGGAGGAAATTAGGTCTTTGTGAGGCAATTAGATTATTTGTTTACTTATTGTAATAATATTCAAATGTCTATAACCTCTCCATAGTTTTCATCCCACTTATCAGGCAGATAGCAGTAGATCATACGAATTTGTTATCAGTAACTACACACTCAATCTATGACAATTTTGACTTTTGGATTACATAATGCATTTAACTGTCTTGGTGTATGCTTTTGAACTGTTTATAGCCTTAGTTATCTAACTGGAATAAAATGGTGCCTGCACACCTCTTGGTATTAACGTAAGTATGTTTGCCTGGTAGTTTTCTTCAGATGTTAATTACTAAGCTACAATCAGTAGAGTTTCTGCTGAACAAGGTTAGAAGTTGCTTGAATCTTGTAATCAAAATTCCGTTGGTTAAAAAAGCAAATGTTGTATTTGAGCAATTTTCCTTTTTCTTTTTTGTTTTGTTTCATTTGTATGGTTTATTAGAGTTTCAGCGATGCTGAGGATCTTAGCATAACAGTCATTTTGCTATACATGTTTTTTTGAATATAGCGCTATTAAATCTTGGCCTTAAATGTATAACTTTCTGCAATAAGAATTTTAAGCAAGCGATCATGTATGTGTATGTTTAACTCAGAATATTGCCTTGTCTATTTAATAGAATAACATCACATTTTCCTCTTTTCTTTCTTTCTTTTGTTGTCGTTGTTGTTGTTTGCTCTTTTGCGGGGATAAGGTCTTTGAACAACAAAAAATTTTGTATCCTTTTCCCTCTTTTTTTGCAGGAAAAGTATATTTATTGTCTGGACTAATGTGAAGAATTCATGTTATATATAATCCTGCAATGTTATGAGCGAAGACTCTGGATTATGTTTACAATTACTTGACTTGTTCTGCTTAGCTCTGATTTGCGAAGGAACGTTCAGAACCTAGAGAAGAATAGTGTGACCACTCTTAGAACGTTGGTCAATCTTGGGTCTGAAATGTTCTAGCAGGCAGAAGTGTAAGCCATCAATTTTAGACTTTTTCTCCGCTTTGTTTTACCTTTGTTGTTGACCTGCTATATTCATTCTCTTCCCTTAAATTATATCTTTTCTTCATCTTAGCTTCTTGCAATCCATGTGAGGGGCTTTTGTATGTTTCACCTTCTTCAATTTCAATTACTTAGCACCTGTTTAACCTGTGTCAATATCTTCATAATTGTCGTTTTTACTCACCATCATAGTTGTGTTTTTGATACATAAATTAATATGTTACCTGCATTTTGAATATCATGATTTTAAGGTGAACATGTGAGTTTGTACTAAGATTTGTACTTTATGGCCCATATTTCATGTATGCAGGTCCAGTATCATTTATATCTTTCCTGTTTTATTGTGTTCTGTTCTGTCTTCAGTCTGGTGGAACCCCCTTTTATCTCTTGGTGTTTGTCTACTTGATTTTCATCTTACAGGCCTGACACACAACACATTTTCGTGGATATAGGATTGGGATTCCATGTGGAGTTTACTTGGTATGAAGCTTTAAATTGCATAACACAAAGGGAAGAAAAAATAGCGAGGTATATGTTTTTCATTTCTGTAATGATTCTCTTTTTGGTTCCAGGTTGGTTTTGTTATATCTTAGTTAACAGTATAACATATTTCTATGGAGTGGTTTTAATGACAAAATGAATCTGACTTTAATCACCTTACAGTCCTTAGATACTCATGTTTTGTGTGTGAAACGTATTCTATGTTGATTAGCACCAACACTTTGATTTACACATTATCTGCAAAGTTATTTAAGTTGCTCTAGCTGCTGTACTTTGGCGTAAATTACTATTATTGGAGGTTATATATGTGCTACATATATCAGTTGGATATCTTAACTTGTATATTCAGATTTCAGAAGCTATTGCCATATCACAAATTTGTTTTTGCCTTTTACTTTCTGACCTTCCTCCCATTCATACGTCTTGGACATGGCTATGCTGATATATGATATTATTATAATTGATGTATGGATAGCATGAACGACTAATGGCATTTTAAACTGGGAAAATGACACCATCCAAGTCTCATATCAAAGGAGTGGTTAGTACTTGTATGGTATAGAAGAGTTGTACTTTTCCCAGGCTGTAAGCAACTTCGTCCATGACATGACATGCCAAAAGAATGCAGCTGTTGATGACAGTTGCATAAATATTTGACAAGCAGCATTATAGAAAGAGATAAACATCAAACATTTATGAGAGCTATTTCCAAGAATTTCATAAGGTTTCAAGTTGACAATTTTGTGTAAATGTGTTATCTTTGTGTATCTACCCGGTGCCATTACTGGAACAATTTTATGTTGATCCTTTTTTCCTCTGTCTAACTGTCTAGATGGTCAGTCAGGTTTCTTTTATTCGTTGTGTCCTTTTCAATTTGAAACTTATCGCATGACTTACAATCTGCAGGCAAATAGAGGAGTATACACAATTAATAGCGTTAATCAAAGCTCAGATCAAGCTGGTATATCTTGTAGATTGTCTTCTATCCTATATTTTTTCCCATCTTGCCTCGCCTTCTCGCTTTGCACCCACACCAATTTTACCTTGAGTATAGTACTCTACTCACATTAGGCATAGTACTACTTGATGAATAGAGTACTCAGAAAATAGTAATGGTTGACATAGGTTTCTTGAAATAACCCAGAATTAAATTTTTGCATGGAGATTTTCTATGGGACTCTCATTTATCTTAATAGTAGTAATAAATCAGTAAGAAATCATTTTTTTCATTTTGATTTGAGTCATGAGAACATTATTTTGTTGAATGCATTCAGGTTTGTGAAGGAATTCAAGAGTTGCTTCAACTTCCAGCAGAGAAATCTTTGCCAGAGCGCATAATTTGAAGTTTTCTCATTATGTCACCCAATTGCTTGCAATCCTTGTCTTAACCTAAACAACTATGCAGGATGAATTGCTAGGATGTGGAACAGAACCTGATTTTTTTTTTTTTGGGTTAACACAATTTGATGTCGATCGAAATGAAAGATTACACCACTTTTTTTATTCGAGAGGTTTCTCCCGTGTCTGGATATATATATATATATATATATATATATATATATAGTTAGTTAGTTAGTTAGTTTTGGTGCGATACTGTCACAAAAATATGGATGCAGGGATTAAAATGCTAAAATTTGAAGACACTCTGATAACAGCCAAAGTTTGTTACTCCGAGTATGAATGATAATGATGTTGTATAGCGGAATTTTAATAATAATGTCTGAAAATTCTATGACCCACTTGCTGTAGTATTGGTGCAACTGTATAAATGGGTGAATAAACCCATGAAGAGAAGTTAACAAAAACTTCACAACAGCAGGTGTTGGACATTAGATTTACAATTAGATTTGGTGAATTTTATAATTTATTTAATAAATTTTATAGTATGAATATTTTTTTTAAATAAAATTTTTATAAGTTTTAATATATAGAAATAAATAAATTAGTATAAGATTATAGGTTAGGTTTAGCAACCAAAATATTCCATCAATCTGTGTGTTTTCATACTAAGTATTACTTAACAAAATTTAAACTACTTGAATATTTGAACTTAACAATGTCTGTTGCTTTTAGTTTTCTCTCTCCCTGTCACTCACTTGTGGTCCTGCTTGGTTTGGCTATGTCATGCTTGCTAAATTGAAGATTGAAGGAGCGCGGCAAGGCTTACCAACTTAATCTAGATGCACGAATTCCGAGTGTTCTGTGCTCTGTGATCTGTGTGGAAATAACCAGTTTCTGCAAGAGAAAACTGAAATTCACTGCCGAACAAGCGAACTCTTCCTTTTTCTTAAAAGCATTTAAAGAAACCAAGAAGAAAAGATTTAAGAAGGAATGTGTGAGCGAGAGAGAGAGGGAATCAAATAAAGATACCCCAGTCGCTCATGTCCGCTGGGGATTTGACAATGCATTTGATACAACTAGATAGCAGTTGTAGGCTCACTCGCAGACGGCAAACCCCCAGCAGTAAGCAGTAAGTACCATGACCTGTAATATGGGCGTCCCCATTTTATCCGTTCGATATATAATACGCAAACAGTGAAAGATAAGACTGGAAAGGAGTGGATTGGATTCAGTTGATGGGACCAATAATACAACACAATTGCATGCAATGCAGTGAAGCAAACAAAATCAACGTCATATCTCTGTCTTATTGGTTGATGCCATTATGATTGATGATTGATCAACAGGCCGTTGCTGCTTTTTCTCTGTTGCGTTTGTGATATGAAATAATATCCGATGTAACGGAGACATCATCATAGGTTCCATCACCGACAGTGGGGATCCGTTTTACCTTGTCATTTCTCTCTCATTACATCAAATATTCTGCATCATTTCTGCTTTTTCTTTTTTGATTTTTGTTCTGTCCGCCAGATTTTTGTTGTGTAGTGAATTTTTTTTCAAAGTTAGGGTAACATAGGTTATGCTTTCTCCCGATTTTATTATTATTTAATTATTAATATATAAAATTTAAATAATTAAATTTATTATATTTTATATATTAAATTATGAGAATCACAAAAAATAAAAACTTGTAAAGTAATTTTTTTTAAAGTATGAGACTTGGAAGATATTGTTAATCTCACAACTTTACAAACCAATTATATTGCCGATTTGGAAAAAAATAGCCTCCACGAAATTTTCTTACTGCCCTTCGTTCATTAGGGTTAGAAGAAAACAGGGATCTTAGGTCATTTCATGCTCATTTTGAACGGGCAAGTTCTTATTTTTGTACCTTGTTATGTGTATATTTTTATAGAAATAAATTATATATATATTTTTATATTTTCATTTTTTATTTTTTTTAATTTATTTATATATGTACATATATGATGTATAGAACTATATATATATATATGTATATATACTTTTTCCTTATATTTTAATGTGGGTATTTAGTAATTATTATGGGTGTGTATAGGTTAAATGTGAATTTGGTTAGAGTAATGAAATTGGATAAATTAAGTTTAAAAATTTTAACACAAACTTTACGGGTTATATATATACATGAGTTGAGTTAATGAATTACACATATTTTATGCAATCGAATTAAATTGAGTTTGAATTAAAAAAAAAATTGTTATCAACTAAAATAGCTGTGAATGGGTGAGGTTGGGTGCAGATTTGTGCACCCCTAATAATTATGTGCATCTAATCCTTAATTTTTTGTTTATAGCTTTGGTAGGAGCATTCCAAAGGAAAAAAAAAAGAAGAAGCAATTTTTGCATATGTTGCATACCTGAATTTTGGACATGAATGGTTTATAATCACAAGAAAACAAAGGTATTGCCTTCAAAAAGCTGGCTGCAAGTAAAGGAAAATGCTTTTAAATTAGCAAGACCAATGCTTCTTATGGAAAATTTAGGCTCATAACAGAATAGAAATTTGCATCCAAATTTAATTGACAAAAAAAAGTTTACGGCAGATATCAATCACAAATATCTATACCGATTGTAATTTTTCTTTCACTACAGATATCTAATTATAAACTTAAATATTGAATGGATAAAACAAGCAACCGACAGACGAATTGCAGAAGTTGTAAGCATATGCAGCTGGTTCACATGCTAGTGTACATAGCTGCGACCTGCGAGGAAAATATGCCTTAGATAGCAGAGGGGCAGAGGGCCCAACCCCCCCTATGCGCTCCACAGCTCCAATGCGTGACCCAAATTGGATCTTACGAATGCCCCTGTCCTTTTTCTGGAAAGTGCCCATATTCATTTACCAGTCTTTCTGTCCCCTGCTACTTGTGGCCGTGCTGTACTGAAAAAGTGTCTGAGGCACCCAGAAAAGTAAGGGATAGAAAGATTTAGATTTTCTTTTAAAAAATTTTGATATTTTTTATTTTTTAATTTAGTAAATAAAACTTAATTTTTTATTGTTATTTTCCACTTAATTTTTTTTTTCTCTTATTCTTAAGATCTTTGACGGCAGACGATTTTAATCCACGATCAGACAGACATTGGGCGGTGGTGGTGGCCAGTAAAAAAGACCAACGAAGTAAAGTAGGGCTCAAGCGACAAAACGGAAAGTGGAGTACTCAGACTTCCCTGTCTTTCCTTCATCTCCCGTCTTTTCTTGGCTCTTGTTTTGTTCATAACCTCTCTCTCTCTCTCTCTCTCTCTCTCTCTCTCTCCCTCCCTTGTAATTCCATGGGCCTGGCAATCCCTTGTCGCTGAGGGTCGAATTAGAGTACTTTTGCTGTTTTAATTTTAATTGAATCTATAACCTCATCTTTTTGCTCTGTGGAATTCTGTCACGCATTACTTTTGGAGTTTAGAAGGCTGCATTTTGCATGCCTGCACAATATGGGTATGATACTGTGATTGTAGTCTGTAGCTACGTTACTTCATTAAGATTAACTGATTCGCCACCTCTTGTCCTCATCAAATTTCATCTCAAACTACAGTAGATTTGAATTTCTTGTTTTTATTTTTTTTAATTTTAATAACTATAATTTATTTTTAATTTTTTTCTAATTAATTTTTTCTTTTTTATTTATTTCTCTTATTTTTTTTCTGTCTTTAGATATTAAGGATGTACCAAGATAAAGAAAAAAGGACAATACAATAGTCATGCACAGTGATTTATTATTAATGAATAATCATCCACCCAATAACTTACATAAATATACATCTTATATTAAATTATCTTGAACTTTTCTATTTTAAGAATTTTAAAAATTGAACTTGACCGTTTTGAATTAGTTAAATTTTATATTTTAATTTTTGAAATATAATAAATATAATAATTTAATTTATATTAAATCAATCTTATATAACAATAAAGATATAAAAATTAAAAAACCGTGAAAAGAAAATAAGATTTGTGTGTAATTTTTTTTTCTTTTTAACTACATTGAGAGGAAAGAAGGCAATCGAATTAACGATAGTTCACTGATATATATGCTTTGTTTGTAGTTATGTGGGCACTGTATTTCATGGTCCTTATTTTGTTAACATGATTGATAAGCATTACACGGTCCTTACACTGTAGATTTTTAAGTCAAGTTTGTCCCTATTCATTTGGAGCTCTGTTTTGTCTCTAACTAGTGACTTGCATATTCAAGTAGATTATCCAATAATCAAATGCCATTGTAGTTGAAATTAACTTAGAAATTTCGTAAAAGAACTGTAAACTTATCATTTTCTTTTAGTATATGAATGCCAATCAAAAAAGGTGGAAAAAATTACACAGTTGAAAACTCGCTGTGCTAAACCCGCAAGTTGACCTTGATTGATTAGATTATGCATAGCGTACATATCTCAAGCGATGTCAGTGTAGTTAAATTTTTCTTAAAATCAAATGGCATTGCCGGAAGAGTTACCTAGCAGTAGAACATGAGCTTCTTAATGTTTTCGCTAAGTTTTGGCAGAGGTGCCGTCTTTGGAGGGGCGGCTCTGGATAATGTGGATGAATTTCTGAACAAAGCCGAGGAATCTGATCGCTCAAGGTAGAGTCTACCCCTGTATGCAGCTAAATGAGCATAATAAGCAGGAGGAACCAAAGAAATTGGCTTGGTGCACCTAACAAAGGTATAGCACAGATTGTAAACCAGCTTCTGGAGTTCATCAGAAGTAAACTCGTTTTCATCCCACAAAATATGGTAATGAGTTGGCCTGCTTGTTCCTTTCACACCCCAATGGCTACAGAGATAGAAATCAAATTCCCTAGGATGAGTGATCACAGAGTCAACCACTGTCCCTGGGGGGATATTCTCATAAAAAAATTGGTTTTGATTGGAAGACTGATCGGTTTCAAAGGGGAACAACCTTGTGTGATGCCTCTTCTGTACTACTGCAAAAGTAATAAAAGGTTTATAACCAGGAAATTTGGAACATGCCACTTTGATGGAGTGTAGTTCCTCTTGCAGCACTTTATAAAACTGGGTTTCACTAACCCCATCTCTGAAGAAAATGATTCTCCTAGGGAGTTTCTTTACTTCCTGATAAAAATCATCAAGCAATTCTCCCACCATTGCTCCAAGATCCTGGATGATTTCCTGTCGATGTGTTTGCGACCTTATTCTTGAGATATATTTGTTTGCTGTTGGCCAATTCATGCTACCAACAACTGCAGCAACAGATGGACTGAAATCATCGAGAGGATGGGGATGTGTCACATCGGCACCCATAAATATCACTGGCTCATCGATCTGAAAGAGACGTGGAATTTGAGAGGGCAGTGAATTGTACAGGGCAACTGTGCATCCACCAACTTTGGCATTGATTTTTAGAGCTAAATTAGCCAAGAATTGTGAACTCAACCTGCTGAGATTTGGGTACAAGCAGCATTGGCTTACAACCCCAACACTTGTCTCAGCAATTCTTTTCAAGTCTGCATACCCTTTGTGTTTTCTCTCCATAATACAAATTAGAAGCTGTAGATTGTTTGAGGCAGTTCTCTGGATTTTCTTGAGCTTAGATTCCAAAAGGGTGACATTATTAAGCAACTGCGTGGATTCAAACTGGGGACTGATAATTGTATTCTTGCTAAGAACAATGCCCAACTGTTCACATCTTTGAGATAGCTTGTTTATGAATCTGGGGATATTGGACTTCTGCTCAGGTGTACCACCAAAACTTATCAGTGCCCACCTTTCAATTTTAGTTCCTTCAAAGACATGGCCTTCCAGAAGGTTCCACTGGCGGTCATGACGTGAAGGGATTAGATTTCTCACATGACCCCCATCTCCCAGCTTTAGTTTGGGAGGGTGAAGAATCCTCCCAGTCAACAGTGTCATTTCTCTTGACACTTGGAGTTTGAATTCTCCTTCCTGCTTGCCACTGTCAAAATCAAAGGGGTTGCGATTGAGACACTAGAGAACACTGGATTTGCAGAAGTACGAAAGAATGATAATCAATATTCATTATGCAAGAGAAATGAAAGTAGTTCAGTCTTTTGGAGTTACCTGGTTGGCCCAACAGGCCCTCTCATAACTCCCTCTATGATGGCTTTCCGCTCTCTTGGTCCTTGGCAACCCATCTTGAGTATTCTTGCCGTCTGATCATCAGAAAGCTTCCCAAGGAATTTCTGGCCTTCACAGATCACACAAAGCTCCATGGGGAGATAACATGGTTTGCTCCTACTAATTTGCAAGCATGGCAGTTTTTTGAATTGTATGTCGTAGTTATAGTGATCTTTAAAGTAACTCACAAGCCTCAGATTCTTTCCATCCCTGTCAGGAAAGCAAAGATTTTCAGTAGCTTCCTCTGTCAAGTCATAGACACGGTATCTCTGTACAGTTTCTCTATGACAAACGAAGACTCTGATATTCTTCAATGCTTTCTCCACTTCCTTCCTTTCTTCACTAGTTAAACTTGCTGTCTTCCTTTGAGAAAGATCTCGAAGAAACTCAAGACGTTTCTGCAAGTATGGGATTACTCCTATGCTTTCATGGAAAGCGGTTACAGAGAAATCCACATTGAGAGCAAGTCCTTGTTGGGTTGGTCGAAGACTCTGAAAGAACCCTCTTAATCCAACAGCTCCTCCCCCAATCTCTTTGGCTTTTCCCATTGAACTAGAATAGAAAGATCTGCCTACTGGTATACACTTCTCAGTTGGGCTCTCTCTCAAAACAACATCCAAAGCATGGAGATAATCCTGTGGAAGTGGAACCCAATCATCTCCATCTTTGCTCAAGTAGTTAGTCAACTCCTTTCCATTAACCTTAGAGACTAGTTTGATATTTATCCGAAACAGTTTTAGCTGTTCATGCTTTTCTTTCAAGTCAATCATTTCTCCGTAAGGTAATGTCATTCTGCTAGTAGGGATGGGGAGGCTTATGTAAAACTCAAGCTTATCATTTTGAAATTCAACAGGGCTATAAAGATTCTTCCGCCCATCATATACTGGTAGAGCACCCGAGAGCACAGCAGAATTGTTCTCAACCAGTTTCTGTTTGATTACTCGGGCAACTTCCTTGGAGGGATTGGGAGTAATTTCAACATTGTAATGGTATATCTTTTGTGATGAATCAAATTGCACTAGAAAGTGGTTGGCAAGGAGAGTAATCACAGAACCTTCTTTGCCACCAGAGTCCGGCCTAATTGCAGCAGCTGCTGCCTGTGTTTTCCTTGCAAGTATGAGTTTCTTCTCATCATCTTCCTTGAGATATTCCTTAGTTTGCCTTTGAAGCCCCTTCAGAGCTGAATTAGTATGTGAAACAAGATGCAACAGAATAATTAAAATCGACCCTCCGCTATACTATAATAGAGGCCACAAGGCTAAGTTAATTGTGCCTGGAAAGGAGTCTAAACTGTGAAGTTACAATTAATGGAAGTATCAGCAAAGAAGATAGATAATGGAAGTAAGAACATAGCGGCTCATACACAAGAATCAGTATAAGCCACCATTTTATTCACTTATATATTATCTTCCTATTATCTTAGTCTAAACTCAAGATGCCATTTGACTAATGAAATTGGAAAAGAACTTAAAAACCAAAATACATATATCCAAAGAGAAAATTTTTCTGATATATATTATTTTTGTATATAGGAACTGGTAAGCTCAAAGAATGAAGCATGTTTCTTCGTTAGAATGTAAAAAACAAATCTTTAGATTCTCTGTAAAAGAACAAACGTGCAAGGCAAGAGAGAAAAGGGCGAGCAGCCGAAAAAAGGAACCATTGAAAGACGATTAATCGTACCTGGTGCAACGGTGTCTTGTGAGACCTTATCAGAGGAGGCAGCTAAGGGAGAATTATTGAGCTTGCGTGAAAATTTCTGCAAATGGGTTTTAGATTTGGTGCACTGGTTTTGAGGGAACGGTGGCGTCAAAGCTAGTTGCAGAGGTATAAGAGAAGGTAGAGGAAGAAGAGCCGGGTAGTACCCCTGATACTTGTTCTGGTTACTGAACCCCAACTGATTACTTGAGTATCGAAGCAGCTGATGATGATAGTGACGCTCATGAGAGTTGGCTCCACCCCTGAAGCTTCTTCTCTTGGCTGTAAATTTCTTGTTAGCATTGGACTCTTCTGTCTCTTCCATGATTTGATTGAGAGAGCAAAATGAAAGTGTGAGAGAGAACTTGAGAGAGAGAAACAGAGAAGGTGGGGTTCTCTGCTTTCAGTTTAAATTTGAAGATGTCACACAACAGAAACTACAGTTATTGCAGAGAGAGAAACAGAGAAGGGAAGGGGAAACTTTGGTGGGTTTTTGCTCTGAAAAAGGCGTTTGAGGATGGTATTATATTACAAGTGGAAACTGGCATACCTGAGTTGCCTTAAATGAAAGAGTAAATTGCCCATAAGCCATAAATAGAGAGGGTATGTCTTTATGGAGTTTGCAATCTGTCTGTAAAAGAGTACATGTTAGGGGCATTAACACTTTCTTTCATAGACCTTGACCACATTTCATAAGCATAAGACTAGCCTAGCCTTTACTTTGAATAATATATTCGGAAGTCAAATAAGGAGGGAAAGACCTTTTTTTTTAATTTTATTTATTTTTAATGAAACTTATATTTATGGTGACAGTGATAGGGCGTCCATCTTCCAATGGGGTCAATTTGAATTCACATTTTGTCTTTCTTTGGCAGTATTTTTTCTTCTGGTGTCTAAAACATCATCATCTCTATGTTTGTCACTATTGCCGTCTATTTTGAGCAGGCGTCAATCAGTTTCATTCATTCAATTTCCTGCCTGTCACATGTAGTATGAAGCATTGCTATTCCTATCGTCATCAGCACTGTTTTGCTCAAAGGCCCATTCCCCCAGCAAAAGAAAATGAAATTACAGATTTAAGATATGAACATTGCCAGTGCTACACTAAATCCAAAAAAGAAAAGAAAAACAGAAAAACTTAAGGTCGAAAATCTGAACACATATTTTAGCATATAATCAATTATTTTAGAAAAATAAAAAAAAGCCTAAGAGTCTATATATGACATCAGTTTTGTTTAGTAATTTTCTATTTTCTGGCCTGTTACTCCCATTTCTCTGCCGCACTTAGAGAAGAAATCCCACAAAGAAGGCTGATGATATGTATATTAGCTTAAACAGATTCTATTTCTTCTAACTCCCAATGACATTCTGAGATAGAGAAAGTTATAGAAGGCAATTTTAGAAAAATGATAATTGAACATATTTGTTTTCACGTAAAATACATAAAAATGATGCGTATTTTTTACTGCAATTTTAGGCCTAACCGGCCTATGTCCCAGAGGCTAGCTGATGCAGATTTTTCACACAACATAAGGACTGGGGTTTCATGACTAAAAGATAATTTCCCTGAAAAAAGGAACATTAGCTCCTTTTTGCCTTGTCTTTTTCTTGTTTCCCTTTACATTTCATTTTTATGTCATTTTCTTTTTTGTTTTAGCCACACTCTTGCCTCTTCTTTTGGTTACATGATTAATGGCGGTGGGATGAGAAGGGGCCATTGATGCACTTAGGAAGGTGGGTCTGTTTTGGATAAACACCTGTTGAATAGTGTGGTGATGAAACACTATCAGTTGATGTGGAGCCTTAAGATATGAATAATTAATTTGAATCTGGACCACATCAGTCCATTAACCATCCCCCATTGGCTTTGGTTTTTGAGTTCTCCAGTATAAAGCCAAAAGTTTGGTCAGACCAAAACAATGCGCAGAACTTGGCACATGACATGATTGCATCCAAGTGGTCCTTGGTCCACTGTAATCAACCGAAGGGAAAAGTTCATTACTCAATGTAATGAAGTTGGGAAGTAGCACAATGATCCTCATTGAATTGAGAGGGATAGTCAGACTTCAACCACCATAGCAGTTCTAAAAGTTCTGATGATGGCTGAAACTATAAAAGAAAAATGTTGCACAAACAGCCTGCGGATCCTTAGATATATGAAAACTTCATTACTTTTTGTTTTGGTTTCTTTTCATGCCATGTGATTTCTTTGATATCCCAATTGCCAAATGAAAGGGCTGCTTGTTCTTCAATAATGCACTTTGTTATATTATGTTGCTTGGATTTCTTATGATTAGCAGAAACAAGTAAAGAAATGCATAACTAGCAAAAATAGGCAAAGTTTTTGGGTGAGGGAATAATAGAAATTCTCTTTTAACTGAAGCCAAACACCCAAAATTGTCTGCAAGTCATTACAGTTCTTCAGCGCATTCAAATGTGGATGTGAGATATGCTTGCAAACTATGTTGTACAGAGACAAATGAATATTCTATATAGGTATGAGTATGTCAGTATACTAATTTTTTAATAAAAGTTTTACGTAAATTTGTACCTAAAAATACGTTGTCTAAAATGAAATTTCAATACTTCATGACTTATGCAAAGAAATTTCAGATACATTGTCTGCTGGAATTACCCAAACAAATTTCAAGATTTTTATTTATAATTTATTGTTGTAATGGCTACATGCCTTCTTTGATAGTAACAGCGTGAGGAATCTCATCTTTTTTCCCGGTTTCGTGCCTGCCTGCCATATTTCTAGGCTTACTATTTGCAAATTCCCAGAATCACAAAACTCTAAGATTCTTTTATTTCGTAGTTTGGAACTTAGACTTTATCTAACTCTCACTGAGAAAGCAATTTAATACCACTGCCGACTGAAGATGTTTCTGAAGAATTTTGCTGCCATAAACCGTGAAAGTTTGACCCATATTTCTGCACCGCAACTTCTATATATTGCTCTCTGCATACTTAGTGGATTTATATATACTAATCAGAATAGTCAAAACACACCACCCCTTTGCTTAATTAATGGATTAAATTGAATAAACATGTGCACGACTCCGCACCAATATCTGTACAGAAGAGATTATGTTATTTTTATTGGAAATTTCTTCTGTACACGAGGTAGTGGTACTTTCCTCTGTGTTGGTTGTATTATTAATTAGAGAAAAGCTGTATTGGAAATTTCTCCAGCACATATGAGGTGGTGGTACTTTGCTCAAGGATCTCTTGCAACAATAAATAATGCTACTACACCATTAAAATGCATGCTAGCATAAATTTCGTTTTCATTTCTAAGTTCTAACACTGACCTACTCCCGCAGGCTGCAGCTAGTAATAGACAGTTCATGCAGCATTTTAGCATTGTGTTAGAAAAGAAGAGAAGGGATCTTTCCCTTCTTCATCTATTTTTTTTTTCCTGTTGTGTTTGGTCAGAAAGAAAGAGAATGAATCTTTCCTCTCTTGTTTGTTTTTGTTTTTCTAATCAGTTTTTTCTTTCTCTCATCTTCTGTAATCTTCCCAATACATGTATAATTTTTCTTTTTCTATTTTCCTTTAAATCCACCCAACAAAACGTACCATTCCACTTTCAATTGTAGCAAGGGATCCCCAAGCAAACATGAAACATCAGTGTTCTCTGGTAAGTGATGACACAGAGGGTATTTTTTGGAGGTCTCACTTTGTTTTCAATTTAGTGTTACATGGTTTCCTTATTATTTAAATCTTTCTTTAAAAAATTGAGGAAAAATAAAGAAAGAAAAAAGGGAATCCAAGACAATATTGATGGAGCTCTTGGCCACCCTTTAATGAGATTTTTATATTATTATGGCTTGAGATAAGAACAAAATATTTCCAGATTAGTACCAAACAGAGTGGAGAGTTCAGTTTTGGATTTACTTGTGTCACCATTACAGAATTGCTCATGACATCTTTGAATTCATTGCACATAATTTTGGGTTGAAAAAGAGTGTTGGCAATCATAAACATTCTTGTTTTTTTTTGCCGGCAAATGGATTCCAAAGAGTGCCAATGTGTGCAAACATCAATGATCAATGCTGATAGTTGATGGGCTAAATGTGTAGTGGCTGTCATGAGTATCAGCTCACTGATGCTTATTGCTGACCATTGAGTGATGTTGCATAATACAAATTGAACCATCAATACCTATTTTATCAAAATATTCGCCTTAGTATTGATTTTGGATCTTCCATAGGCACTTGATTTGCTATATTTTCATACTTCATACGTAATTGTTGTTGCTATTTTTTTTTTTAAGTAGTGTTAGTTGCATATAAATTTTAGACATAAAACTTATATTCATTTTATGTTTTTATAAAATTGATTAGTAACTTTTATAAAATTGTAAGAATAATATGTTATAAAATTAAAAAATATAAATTTATTCATGAATTTTATAAAAATGACGAATCAATATCATGAGAGTACAAAATAAATACAATCTTTTGTATAAAATATGTCCAAATAACGTTACATTTTCTTCTTTTCTTTTTTAATGATAGATTGCAAACAATGTTATTCTTTTAAGACAAGTCAAGGTAATGATAGAGTGCAAACATTGTAATTCTTTTTGAGTGGTTTAAATGGAGGCCAATAAAAGGCCAAATTGACGCAGGAACAAGAGTCAAAAGCATCTTCATTTCTCAATTAATAAAATAGTACTTTTATTCCCATATTTTGTAATTTTTATTTAAAAAATTTATATTATTATATTTATTAAATTTTATAAAATAAATTATAAGACTGATAAAAAAAATCACAAATAACATCTAAACTTTTTGTAAAAATAAAAAAATATAAGAATATCTTTATTAGAAAAAGGTTTTGTTTAGAAACCGCCATACCTTTGGGCAACCTTTCCCTTTTGATGATTGTGAATTAACATTAGGCCAAAACTACATACCCCCAAGTCCAACCCCAATGATGTAAAGCAAGATTAGTCAAGGGTTTGATCCTAAATTAATATTAACTTCTTTTTTTTAATATTTTTAGTGTATTGTGCTCTTTTCGTAAACAAACAAAAATTGAGAATTCAAACTATGACATCAAACAATAATTAAAGTTTGAAGGTGCTGAAAGACCTTCTCTCCTTTTCCATGATAAGCTTCCAAAGAATCACATGAGGGACATGATTTTTATGGATAGATATATAATTAACAATTTGACTATCTGCATTTGAAAGAGAAGACCATGAACCATATCTAGGTTGATGATAAAGTCGAGATGGTAACTTTTCATCTCTTAGGTCGTAAAAATTGAAAAACATATGGTCAGTTGGACTGAGAAAATGATCCTGGATATCAAAATGTTGACCCTAGGACCTGAACTATGTGAAGCATTAAACTATTTTTTTACTTAATAAACCAAGGAGGCAATCATGAATGATCATTTAGACCAAGAAAATGACATGAATGATGATTTACATGAGGAATCATTTTTATTATCTATTAATAAGGTGTTAGCGTAATGATCATTATTTGTTCTTAAAATTGAGAAATTTAAGATTAAATATTTAAATTTAAGTCTTAGAATCGCACTTATTAGAATAAGTTATTAGCAATTGACTTTAAATGTGAATTAGTCTCACACTTAATAATAATGTGAAAATATTACATAAAAAATCTTAAAAAAAAAGAAAATTTATAATATTTTTTTATTTTCATAAATTAAATCTCATTAAAATCTTATTTAAGAAATTTAAATAATTAAATTTATTAAATGTAAGAAACTGATAAAATTTAATAAATTTATCACTTTACACTATATTTTCTGAGACTTTAATATCCCACAAAAAGTGGGACAAGCATCAATACCCGAATAATTTAGGTAGCTTATAAATGGATATTGGAGCGCTTGATATAACAGATTTCTTTAAGAAAATGTCAATCAGTTTGCTGGAATTGATACAACTTTTACATTAAAAAAATGCAAATGCTAGTTGCAATAATTACAGAATTATTTTCTAAGGTAGACTTGTGGGCGATGTTATCAAAGACCACTTTGCAGTTACAACCCTCGTGAATGGCTTTTACAAAAAATAAATAATGGCGCACTGAGGAAGAAAATTATTACTTCATCCAGATCTAGTATATTTTGTGCTGCAAATTGATTTATTTTTAGGTTTAATAGCATTCTGGTTTTCGTAGTTTAAACAAAAATCGTGTTTTTGTTTCTTCATTTCAATTTGGATAATGCATTTCTCCTATTATGAAAATAAAACCCTAGTCAATGTGCTCTGATTGCACACAGAAGTATGGTCAGGTTTGATAATCATTGTTGCACACCACCGTGAACTGTAAGAATAATGAGAACTGCTCAGGGAAAAAAAAAAAGTATTCAGTAATCAAGGACCAATTTCTCGTCAATAGTTTATAAAAAGAGAAATACTATTCGAGTAAAATGTAATACACATAAAGTGTACGTAAACTAATAAAAATTAATATTTTTTTATAATATTAAATAACGATAGATATCTAGTTATCTTATATGTACTTTCTATTTATTTATGTTGTAAGTGTTTGTAACAAGTGTGTATTATTCTCAATGAACATTATCAGTAGTTGATCAACCTCATTAAGGTGTCATTTTAGTTTTCTTGTGCCTCAAAATGATGAACAGCTAGCCCAAATTCTTTTGGTGAATATAAGTCAACTTTCATTCTTGTTTTCAAGCAATCCATGAAGCTCGCGCTTTTGCTATGGGGCAGAAATTGTAACATCTTTGTGGAAGGAGTTAACAATAAATTTATTGGGCAATACTTTATTAATCACATATCAGAACTACAATTCCTTAATTTACTGGTAAAGATTCAAAAGAATATCAGAAAGCATGAACTAAGATGCCATCCTCTGTTGTAAATGTCTACTCTATGTTATTTCAGGTTTATATGCTGCCAAAATAAAAGGAAGATCAAGAAGAGAGCTCCAAATGGATCCAAGAAGACTCTGTTCAACCTAGTACCTCCGCAATTATTTGTTGTTTCTCCCCTCTTGTGGTCAATTTTATCGATATTAGGCCCTACCCTTCAAAACCCCTTTGCTTTTTCTGATCCAACTTGCAGACTCAAACATTCAGACACCCCAATGAAGGTGTAAAGACAAGCTGAGAATTTGCGTTCGTACTTCATCATCTTAATAGTTTCTTTAACTAGTGATGGCTCATCCCCAAAATTTTCATCCTCCATTGACCTTATCATCTCCTCTGCTACCTCAAATGGAGAAGAATAACAAATTGACCCCACAGTATCCACAAACTGGAAGTCAATGAATCCAACATTACAATCTTCAAATTCTACTTTTGGCTCCATAATTTGATTGTTGCCAGCATTAACAGAACCGGGAAAATCATATTTTAAATTAAATTCCCTTCTACAACACTCTTCTTCAAAACTAAATTCATCTGCACAACCATAATCACCACTAGTTGTGGTACTAGAACTATAATTAGCCCCATCATAACTTTCTGCAACAATCCCATTTTCTGGACAGCTTAGAAAATTGTCGTAGTGGGGTTCTTCTTTTTGGTTAAGAAAATGGATGGGTGCTAATTCTACTTTTGTTTCTTGTTCACATTGGCTTGTATTGGGAAAAGGCGTGAACGTAGAAGCAGAGGCAGTGTTTCTAGCTTTGAGCCTAAGAAGGAGAAGACTAGCAATCTCTGGGGGAAGAGCTGGATTGGAATGAGAAGAAGGGCATGGCCAGAAATTTGTACGGGTATGAGCCCCACGAAGCAAGCAAGCTGCTTCATCATAAGCTCTGGCAGCCTCTTCAGCAGTGTCGTAAGTACCAAGCCACACTCTAATGTTCACAATGTTGTCTTTGATTTCAGCCACCCATCTCCCTGAAGGCCTTTGGCGCACCCCAATGAAACGTTTTCTGGCTCTTCTAGCTCTAAGTAGAGCAGTTGCCCCTGCCGCTGCCTCTTCCCTTTGCTGGTCACACTCAATGGTTCCATCACTGTTCTTTTTCCCTTCTTCACCTTCATCCATGCCCTTTCTCTTTTTGACCATCCTTCTTCTCATTCAAAGGCTTGGTTTTACTTTTAGTTTATAGGAATAGGCACATTTGCATTTATAGGATTAAAGTGGAAGCTTATAAGTAAAAGTAAGATATTTGAGAACCTCTAGTGCTTGTAGTTACCCTTTTGTTCGTTGTTTAATTCGGATTTTTTATTTTTTAATCCAAAGTTTCAGAACCGTACAGAAATTTCCCTTTAATTCCAAGGGAGAGTCCAAGGTTTGTGTAGAACCACAATGCACATTAAAATATCATGTGTTCTATGATTAAGACCTTCGTTGTGGCCAACTTTTAATTTGATATGATTTTAGAATGATCAAAGCAGCTTTTTTATTTTATAAATTGATTTGTTCTCAACTTTCGGCAGATGAGTGCCTATTGTCAACATCACAAACCTTGCAGAAATCACCTCATCTTTTATCGGGTCTATTCGGAAAAGGAATATATTGTAAAATCCTACTTGAATGATGAGGTGACACTAAACCCTGATAATAATGATAATAACTTAGCCACGTCCAGAAAGCTCAGAATTGTATAGTTTAACTGATATGCTGTTATTGAATAATATCTAGAGAAAACACCAGTGGAAAGACAAGAGCAGCCCAACTGTCCGCAATATTCCACATTTTGGTCTTGTTTCATTTGTTCGGTTAACCTTTGACACTGTCATCATTCATACCTAGCCAAAAACATCCAAGCTCATGCAACTTAGTTGATATGGATGCTAAGCAGGAATTATAACTCCACCTCAACACGTTCAAAGAAGGCTACACCTAATCACTGAGTTATGTGCTAGATATCAGCATTATCAGATTGGTAGGAAACCTCTTCCAGTCATCCTGCCATAATGACAACCTATGAACGTCTAAATACTGGTTGGTTCAACACATGCGCCAGGGCCGGTGGACGTACAACTCCGTACCTTATTTTTAAAAGTAAAGAATCTGAATTAGGGATGAAAAGAAATGATTAGGAGTAAATCTGACTCAAGCTTCATTTAGGTTGGATCATAGTGTAACTCTGTTCCACCAGATTCCGTTGCAGCCGAATTGCAGTGCTTACTGAGCATCCATTTTCAGCTAGCAGTCCATAAGTTGAGAGTTACCCTGACCTATTTAGAACAAATAAACACAAATCTCTAGGGATTTTAGAGTGAAGACAAAGGAAAAGTAGACAGAGGGAAAAGATTAAAAAGAAAAGTATGGGAACTTGAGAGATTGCTATCATTATGATAAAGCTACAAAGTCCACATCAAAAAAAAAACTTGGACAATTTGCAAGTTGGTGTATGCTTGACATTTCAAAACACAATGGCAAGCACCTTCTGCACTCAATTGCTTTTGGAATTAAGAGTCTAAAATTGCATTTGAGAAACAGTCACAACAAGTGCCTTCTAGTTTGGTAAAATATCATGCCTCAGCTATAAACTTAAGATATCAAAGGACTGCGGAGGCTATCGGTGTTTGTTCTGCACTGAATTGGCATCAAAGCTGGGTCCTTATAGGCAATGACCAATCTGTCAAAAAACTCATCTAATGCAGGATCGTTCTGCTCTTCCCTATCCTTCTTTATCAAACTCTGGAAAGTGGAAACACAAACCCAAGTGAACATTACAACTGATGGATTGAACCCAAAAAATCTTTCAAAGAGTTGCCCTTTGTTTCAGGACCCACCACAGGGGATTGCAGAATACATATGAAGACATAGGTTATGGTAACTTTCTGGAATTAAAACATACCTCCGCAGAGTAAGCAACAAACATGGGAAGGAATCGTTTCCGGCAGTACTCATTAAAAAGAAGAGTAAGGACTGGCAGAGGAAACATCAAGGTAGATGCCATGGAAAGTTTTTTCAATGCAAAAATTCCCACTGCGATAATGTGCATGAGCACAAGAGAAAATATCATACAATTGTGCACAATGGGCCAAAATTTGCCAGCAGTGTCATATTTGGGTGCATAGACATTTATAAACTGCATAAAACATAGGCAAAGCATCAATACAAGCCATATCAAAACAAAACGTGTTTCACAGATAAAAATGATAAACATTGCCAGAAATTCCAGAATCAATGAAAGGAAATTTAACATTCTCAACTACATAATTGATATTTACTTCATTAAACTAACAAAAAATAAAAATTGACTTCTTCACATTCCGACCAACCCTTCTTCCATGACTTCTTATATTTGAATTCATCCCTGGCCCAAGATATCAAAACGTAGCTTGTTGAAGCTTATCTTTACCAAGCTTCATTGTATTCTAGAATTTGTCTCCCTAAATTCTATTCAGAGTTATTTACTAACGTAGTTTCAATAACTAGTTATAATTGATAGAAACCATCAACCAAGACCCCTCGTTGTGGACAGGTCTACTGTGCCCATCCATCGGCAGAATAGGGAAATGATTCATATGGGATTCTTAAAGTACAAGCCTATTGTGCCATTTATGAATTAGCATATTTCAAAGGAGCTCCTCCACACTACATTAGATTTCTATAAACCATTGTTCTCTCTAGTTGCTGCACCTATACTTCTTTCTCAGTTTGACTAGAATTTGTGAAACCATAGCTCCTAGCATAAATTAAAAAATGATGTCTTCCCTGTTATTGGGACATTTAGTTAGGACTAAATTGATCATAGATATATGTCAACCACATCATGCAGTCCCTCTTCCAACATGCCTTATTGCTGGCTTCTGAAGTACCGAAGTAAACTCCTCTCCCCAAGCAGCAAAGTGCTAGAACTAAGTATAACAAGTTGAGGCCGATTAATTCTTTTCTTTCCATCCAAATCAAAACAAGTTAACACTTCATTTCATTTCAAAAGACCCCCAAAAAAAAAAACTTCATTTTAGTGATTGAAATAACTTCAACTGATACTTCCTAGCAGCAGCAATCTGTACAGTTCACAATTCACATGGCACTGTATCATCTGCCTATACCCATTTTCTTTTTCTTCTGACTGGAGGAGAGGGGAAGGGTGCCTCTCAAGTGTGACTTAAAAAATCAGTACAGCAAATTAAAGACCTTCTATTTCAGAAAGTAGATAGATATCCAATTCAAATACAAAGATTTCTTACCTGATGTCGATAAATGATGTATGCAAGACAGAGGTAGACCAAGAGGAATGGCAAAATTAATGGAGCTAAGAAGAAATATGTAATACCAAGAAGTCCAAAGAACAGGACTCTTGGAATATCCCTGTGGTAAGGAATGGATGGAACTTCGAGCTCATCATCTGTAGTTCTCATGAAAGGTCGTCTTATTAGACTGCAAATAAGAGGAATTATGCGGAAGAGCTCCGATGAAGTGCTCGTCCACCCTGATGTAACCACATACGCAATGAAAAATGATGCCTACACTCAAAATGAATGACATTAGAATAAAGGAAATGGCAAATTTAGTAAATCAACATGTAGGATATGTAATTGAATTATCATCATTTGACATGCCTAAAGTGGCAGATAGTATAAAATGAGATAATAAAGAAATGAGAATACTGTTCATAGAATTTTCCATGATTGTAGGAATTGACCAAAATAAATAAATAAATAAATAGAGCCTTATTCCACTAGATAGGGTTAGTTACATAAATTAAACAGTACCATTGAATTCTATCCGAAACTAAGTTTTTAGATATTCCATTTAACCAAAGATTCCTTTTAATAACTTCTGCAAGTGTGCTTTTTGATCTTTTTTTACTTCTTTTCATTGGACTAAAAATTAGTTGATCCACTCTTCTCACTGAATCCTTTAATAGTCTTCTTTGCAAATGTCCAAACCACTATAACTAAGTTCTGCCATTTTCTCCTCAATAGGTACAACATAACTCTTTTCCGAATACAATTATTCTGAATCTTGTCCTTTCTTATATATCCACTCATCCATCTCAACATTCTCATCTTTGTTACCTCCATATTTTGCCTTTATTGACTTTTCAAAACTTAACACTCACTATTGTGGAACATAACTAGTCTTAAGTTATGTGAGTGATCAATCTAAAATTTCTTACACTCAGGTTAATTAGTAATATGAGGATTTTCGTTTCGCAAATTTATAACATTTTTGAAGTTATTTTATTAGAATTACTTGAACTAAGGTTTAGGATTCTAATTCCAGTTGAATTTGAATTTTTAAAGGCTCTGCCCAGTATATTGGAGTACTAAATATATTAATCTCAGTCTTCGTCACATAATTATTGTTCTTCTTTTCTCCAACATATCTTTATTTATTAATAATTTATTATAATTTTGATAAAATAAGAAAGCTAAAAGAAGTACAGAAGAGGAGGATCCGGAGTCTTCTCAAGCCAGAATATATAAAGAATTGATGAATAAAGAGGAAAACCAAAATATTCTACTTCTCTTTCTATCCCCAGTCTTCTACCTCTCACTCCAAGTCAGTAAGTGTGCTTAATGTTTCGGACACCATTGTCCGGTAACCACAACCAGCATGTGCTCCATATACTGCAACCAATTTCTCTTCTATAGGTGTTATGAAATCCATTGATTACTCAAATTATGCTATAATAAAAGATAGACCAGTTGGCATAATTTATCAAATATCTAACCATTTCCTTGGAACTCTTCAACTGCAGAAATTCAGGGAAACCAAAAACCTTTCAGCATGAAAGACTTCATTTATTCAGCACCGAAGATTTATGCAAATGACAATTCATTGAAGGATTATTTGAAAAGACAAATCAAATTACAAGTACAAAAGCCGAATCCAATCAAGCAGAAATTAAGGAGAAAACAGTTGTCCATAATAACAAAATACTGTGAAAATGATTGATTAATTATGTTGCAATCCCTTCACATCAACAGTCAGACACCTAAGTTTATGCTGAAATCATGATAAATGGAACACAACGTGGTTAACTTCCATCTGCATGATTTACGGCTAAGCCATGTTTCTTTGAAGATCTAAAAAATAATTTGTATGAATATTTCAAGGAAATTTACCAAGGGGAAAAACAATGTCTAACCTGTGCTGGAACTGCAACTGCCAGCCTCCCAGGAATGGTCTTGGGATCAAGGATGATGGACAACTGATATAGAAATGATCCAGAAAATACAGTTGCAAAGAAGACATTCCATATGGTGAACCACAGGACTTTATTACATGCACTCTTTTCAATATCACTGTGTGAGATGTAGCCCTGAATGGAGGAAAGGAACTCCATGACAGGAGGCACCAATTTCAGAAACAATTGAAGAATAAGGCTGGGAAGGTATCCAGTTATTACTTGACTGACAAATGTTCTGCATGCAGAATCATAGAAGGTTCCGTGCTTTAGCATCAACAGGGTGAAAGGTAACTATAAACATAATGTCACCAAATCGAGGTAATTTCATATTGCATAGCATTACAAGTCACCACAATGACCCTTAGAATGAATTTGACTAAACAGAAATAGATCTTCAAATTATTGACAAAACGGAAAATGCCATGGTTGGATCATTTTAGTTGCATGAAGTTTTTTATAATTAATACTGCCAGCAAAGGATCTGCAACTGCAAGAATAGGCAGGAGCAAGCAACCAACAAGTTTTCAAAAGCAGTGAACATACTTTACATGTACAACCATTATGTACTGCAAATTAAGGTTCAACATATGTATTCCTAAATGTAGAGGCTGTTTAGAAGCACTAAGATCTTGAAACTTTTAAGAATAACCATTCACGAAAGAGTGTTTCTTTCAAATAGAAATAATACCACAGTTCTGACCCCCTTAATTTTGATACTCTAATTTGCTTTGTTCATCATATTTGATTTACAGCTTCTTGGACAAGCCCTTCTCTGATTTGATCTATAGTTACCTATATAATATATGCCATCAAGGCAGTGACAGGAGGGAGGGAAAGCAAAATAAGAAAGAGAGGGATATGCATTAACCAAAAAAAAAGAAAAATGGAAATATTACTTACATGGTTAAAATACTTGTCAAGAAAGGAAACCAGACTTCCAACTGGCTCAAGTTGGTAAGCCCTTGTACAACTAGGACAGGTATAAGGAACAAAATCGTGAAGAGAATACAAACAACTATAATCACCAACTTAGAGATCCATCTTCGCATGAATGATGCAGAAAAGAAAGGCCAGTAAACATCATGAGGTTCTGGAGCTAGCTCGGTAATCCAATGGGTGGGATTGACTGATTGCTGCAAATGGAAAGCAGTTGCAGCACCATAACGAGACCTGAAGGAGACAAAAGCTGCTCTAGCCTCCTTGAACATTGTAAATGAATATAGATTAATAAGAAGCGCTTTCTATCCACAGAAATAAGAAAAAATTAACTTAGTTCAAACAAGACTGAATATACTTATAATTTTATTTGTTTGGGAAGAAGACTAGAGTTTACCACATACTTCTCCTGCTAATGAAGACTCAGATTGCTCCAATCTCACATTCTCCTCAATGTCTTCCAATTTTTTTTCATAGTGATCTATAAGATTAGTGTTGTGTCTGAAAACTCCAAAACAATTTCCAAGTGTATACTCTTTCTGAGTGGGATCTGATCGTAATTGAGTAATCCTTTTATATAACTTCTTTGATTCATTCTAGAGAAAAGGATAAAGAGCAGGTTATGAGCAGCACAATTGTCAAAAGTGAAGTAGCAATACAGTATACCAAAGTATATAAATTTATCAACAACATAGCATGCACATATTATTTGTCATGGAAAAAATCATTGGGTTATCTACCAGCAAAGCTTTTTTATAGTCATAAATGAAGCTAGGCTTAAAAGAGTATCAAAGTGATTTTTCTTTCAGGATCAAAGAATTCGTATGGAATGCCCCATTGATATCTAGACTATCTACAAATATAAAACTCAATCATAACATTATAATATTTATTATATAATAAAGCAACTTAGAAGGAGAAGTCAATAAAAACAACACAGTAAAACTAAGGTATCATTTTTTTATTCTAGACATGCCTGACCACTAAAATGGTTTCTTTATGTATGCTAAGAGTACAACAACAACAATAACAATAAAGTCTTAACCCATTAGGTGAGGATAACTATATGGATTAAATGGCACCATTGGGTTGAAACTAAGTTTTCGAAAATACCATTTAATCAAAGATTCCTTTTAATAATCTAAGTGTTCTTTTTGGTTTTCTTTTACCTCTCTTTATTAGATTAAAAATCATTTAATTAATTTTTCTCACTGGAGCCTCTAACGGTCTTCTTTGTACATGCTCAAATCACCATAACTAAGTTTTTATCATTTTCTCTTTGATAGGTGCAATACCAAATCTCTCCTGAATATAACCATTTCGAATCTTGTCCTTTCTTGTCTTTGCACATGTAATATCAAAAGTAGGAATTTTAGATGGCTAGTAGATATGGGTTTTTAAGCTTATTTAAAACTTAAAGCCATAATCTAAAGCCTCTTTCTTTTATGGATAGTTGCGCATCTTTACTGATGACACTTTGTATGCCATAGATTAGCGTATACTTCATTGTGCAGAGCCCAAAATCTTGTGCAATTTTTCTGTTCAATTTTTGGTCTCATTTAGATGATGCCACATATAGTAATTTATCTTTCTGCTGGATGGATTTATAACAAATGGAAGTTCCGTTGTATGTAAATCAATTCTCTTTTACTTGAATTGGACTCTTAATTGGAAACAAGTAATGTCATTTCAAAGGTTTGAAAACTCTTTGATTGAGATAAAAGAGGATTCTCCTAGCATGTTATAAACTTAAACCTTTGAATTGGTTTTTGGCTTTAGCAGTTTCATGTCTAAGCTCTCCTGTGGACAACTTACAAATCAGAATAACAGGAAACTAAAGAAAAACAGAGACGATAGGATTTGGTAAGCACAAGTGACATATGAAAGTGCTTACATATAAGCACAAACATATAGAACAATGCACAAGATTTCTGGACCATATAAAAGAGTAAAAGTAAAGTTTCTAGGAATGAGTAAAATTAATAAGGGAAAATTAAACAAGAAAAGAATTTAAAATAAGACACAATGCTTACAAGGAGACTCCTGATTTTGCTTGTGCGACGAACAACCACATGTGACAGATATGTAGAAGGGTAAAGCTCTTTGAAGAAGTTCTCAACACTCTCACTGATAGTGCTACTGGAGGAAGAAGGGATACTGTGAACTAAGATGGTAAACTGATGTGGCTGAGGTTTGGATGAATAAAAGTACGAAATCCTTCTTGAAGATATGTATCTATATTCCTGAAGAATAACAATATTTAATAATGAATATCCAGTTCAACTGTTGGCTCTTATATATGTTATAGGAATACTATTGCATCTAATTAATACTCTTCAATCAATAAAGAGAGGAAAGCGAAAAGAAAGGAAACCCTCATACTATCAAACTATGTAGGATTGAAGAATCCTTTTATCCTCAAAAGTATAGTACACCTCCAAATGATGTTTCTATATTACATATTCATTTGGAAAACACTAAATTTTTTGAGTCTGATCTAAAGGCATAAGGCTATGGGGGTTACTGAAGCAGTTCCAGTTGTTGTACTATTAGTATTGCATAAGCTACGGACATATTTACTTACATAATAAAGCAGGAAGCATATAAATCCAGTGACAATATACACAGCAGAGAAGTGGACCCACAACCTGAAATAAAGATCATAAAGGAAATGCTCTCAGTCCCATGAAGAGGAAAATATACAAGATGCATGCTGAAAAGAAAATTTTCTAGGAGCTGAGATAAGTTCTTAAACTTCTGATTCAAAAAAATAATAAGATTTTGAGGTAGTATTCACCAGTTAGAGCTGTTGTTTACATTTGATATGGTGAACACATCCAAGGAGTTACTAGCCAAGTCAACAATATCAACATCTTCCAGCTGATCTCCCAAGCAATTTACTGGCAGAATCACAAAGATCCCAATGACCGCAGCAAAAGAAAATATTTTCAAACTGCATTCAAGATATCATGGATCTTAGTCCAAATAAGAGATTTTTAATTTCGCACTTCTTTTAACGTTTTCTTCTGAGGTAGGTGGGTTTGAGGGGAATGCAGGGCAGAGATATGCACAAACTCTCAGAACCCAAGAAAGATTGAAAAGCCTGATAGCATTCAGGTTGAACATATAGAAGCACTAGCCAAAGCAATATGAAATGCTTCTATTACTTCAAGAAAACTCACTGGCAAAAGAAAAAAAAAAAAGGAACCCTTGATTTTAAGACAATTTACTTAGCTTTTTTTCTAGGCTTAGTACATATTAGTTGCTTGACTATCTTCTTGTCAGTTTGAAAGAGTGAATTTCTCTATACAATGTCATTGAAAGCATAGCAAATCTTGGAGAGAAAGAGCCACTGTTGCAATCTTTATATATACCCAGGCAACCCCAATGCACTATTTTTTAAATCTTATTTACAAAGAGCAGTTAGTCCTTTGTTCAGAATTTCTTAAGATGATGAAATAATAAGTAACTAAAGTCCTGTGGTATTTGATGATAAATTATTTAGTAAAGAGCGGTTCAGTTTCTTAGTTGCTAATGTCGTAAATGCTTGTAGACGCTTATGCCTGGCTAAAAGAAGATGGCGCCAGACACCAAAATTTATTTAAAAGATAGTTATATGTTGAGCGCCAGAAAAATCACCCCTCGCCCCCATGCGAAATGGACTTAGGTATCCTGTCCCGCACATTTACTCCATTTACTCACTCACCATGAAGAGAAAGTCCGGTCAATACTCACCAGAGTTTGAAACCAGGGCAACGAAACTCCCAACTCAAACTTTAATTAATGCTTACATCTTTGGGTATAAGTTTTTAGATGTACTGAATCCTATAGTTCAATAAGATAGATTGTGTATTATGAGAACTAATTAAAAATAAAGTTATAAAAATAGTGTTACTCTTAAAACCATATATCAAGAAATCATCGTGGCATTCTAATGGTTTATTTTTCAAACTTCAAACATATGGAATAATGCAATATTGTATGCAACTAAACTGAAGAAAGAAAATAATGGTAAAATGAAAAATACGAAAAAATAAAAAAAGGAAAAGGAGAAAAGAGAGAGATCCCCCTGATGTTTGCATCTACTGGGTCTATTGTCGCTCAGTTAGCCAGAAGTCTTGGTTTGCTTAAAAAAAACACGTAGAGAAGAGAAAGAGATACCTGAAGGTTATAAGACGCATAAATACCACAGCATCCAATCCTGACGATGATAATAGTTCTTCTTCAGAAAGCCTCCAGGCTTTGGCTACCCAACCAGGAGAAGGTATTAATCTTTCTAAGTTGAAATAATTTCTCCGCTTAGAACTTCCTTCAGCCAGCAAGCGTGGTATATAAACTTCATAATTACTGGGTTGTTTCCTCAATATAGAGTACAATGTGAAGAATAGCAGACACAGGGCGGTGTTTATTCCAACAGACGTGAGAAGAGCAGAGACAAGCATATTTTCAAGGCAATTTCAAAACCAAGACAAATTATTCAAGGGCTACCTCTTCACTGCAAAAACTCATAAGAAGAATAGATTAGAGCTTATAAGAATCCGAGGTTTTAAGGCAACCCAAAGCAATACAAGATCAGAACTTAAAACAACTTCGAAACAAAATAGGTGTTTGAGAGATTACTGTAAAATCATATCGAGAATTCACTTTCTTTCATTAAATTAGCAAGCAACCGAATGAAGACACATCAAATGCTCCACAGACCCATAATTGATCGCCAAAAAAGAAAAAATCTTGAGCGGACACTGGAAACAGAAGCTGACAACTGCAATAGTACCAGAAATATCTCTGTTAATTAAAAACCCATAGAAATTGTGGTTAATTTGCCCACATTTAGAGTAATCCCAAATGAGAATTTCTTTGGTAGTAAATAACTGTCCCCAGATGAGTAGTTTCTTTTTACTTAAAAGACTTTCCCAAAATTAAAATAATACTAATTTTTTAAAAAAATTTTACCCTTAACAAAATTATTATTTTTATTAAATATTTAACTCAATTTGTTTATTTTTTTAAATATTTTTAAAAGGAAATAATTTTTAAAATAAAAAATATTTAAATTTATATAATAACTTCTTTAATTCTTAAATATAAAAAAATAAATAATATAAATCAAAGCATGATTATAATTGTATTATTTCTTTAATTTATATTGTTTATCATTTAAAATTAATATAAAATTTTTTTATCTTATTAAATTATTTTTATAAAATAAAAAGTTAATTGAATATTTTATAAACATAATGATTTTGATAAGGATTGGGTTAAAAAGAAATAATTAATAATTTTTTAGTTTTAAAGAAATAATAAATAAAAGAAAAAATATTTAAAAACGATAATTATTTAAAACTCGAGAATATTCCGTTACTGCCTTCGCTACCCAAAATGAAAGACATGCATGCCAATTGTCGTAAATAGAGTGGACGTAACAGAGAAAAGCCGCACCTCTTTTGGCTTTGAAAGAGAGACCTGCAATGAGCGTTAACAGTGCCAAGAGTCCAAGAGGCTCGAAGCTTCCCGCATGTTGAATGCAATGACACAGTACCCTCCACGTACTAGAGCTGGCTATAAAAATAATGATAATCTTGTCTTCTAAAACAGTTACACCGACATTATTTTTATGGGCGGTTAGATAACTTAATAAATTTAAAAATAAAATTATAGAAACGAAGCGACCCATTCTCTTCTACGCAGCACAAGAGGCTTTCAGTTTCGGATTGAAGTTCGTTGCTGGATATTCGTTATTAAAAAAGTTTTATTCCATTTCAAACAATGGCGATGACAGCAGGAAGAGAAGGATTGGTGTAGCGGTGTAGACTGTAGCTACCGTCTACGGCTCAACAAACTGATCGCAGCTACCGGTCAATTTATGAGGGCGGGTGCCGTAATTTAAGCCGCATCGTTGAGCGTCAGCTTTGTATTATATTATTCAGAAAAAAAAAGAAGAATATAATTTTATGTAGTGAAGAGTGTATTTAATAAAATAAATAAATAAATAATTTTAAATTTTTGGTATGAATATTTTAAAATTATTTAATAATTATATATTTAAATTTTTTAAAAAATTTTAAGATTAGAGATTTATAATATTATTTATTTTTATAATGATTAGCTTCATTTAAATTGAGAGATTAAAAAAATTTGTATATTAAATGAGAATATTTATTGACTCAATCAAAAATATAAAATATAAATATAAATAAATGATTGTTAAATTAAAATTAATAATTAATATTATTTTTTAAAAAAATAAATACTAATTTATAAATTTAAAACAATTTATATTATTAAATTGTTATTAATAATTATTTTTTATATTTTTTTTTATAAAATATATTTATCGTTTTAAAAAATTTCAATCCGAAAAACAGTGCTCTAAATAATCAATGGGAGTTTTAGTGTGGAGAAAATGAACTCTGACCCAAAATAATTATTAAATCTGTATATAATTTGAAACGGTTGACTAATTATTTCTACTTCAATTTGATTTTTTAAAATATATTTTTAATAAATTTTAACTGAATTAATAAATTTAATTATTTAATTTTCCTTTAAATAAACATTTATTTAATAATCAAGATTCTAGGTGAAATAGCGTGACTGTTCACTTAAGCATATGTTTCAGGTTCGTTTCTCTTTAGGAGGGTGCACGGTGGCGGCGATGAGGGTGGGCTGGAGTCACATGTCATTGCCCGTTGATCCCAAAAATAGGGCAACAACAGAGCCCATAATTCGTAAGAGGAATAATCTGTGCAATCTTTTCTGTTTTTTTTTCCTCTTTTAAAAAGTGTTTCGGCGTATATTTTATTATATATTATTTATAATTTTATTCTTCCATTTTTAATACACAAACGTTTAAAAAAAAATAAACTTACATCAAAATATCTCCCGTCCCCATTGTCGCTCCGTTAGCTTAACGGAAACGGACATAGCAAGGGAAACTGGCTTTGGAGAATGAGAAAATTTAATATAAATCTTTTTTATAAACGCTTGCATACGCTCTCCTTCTTAGGGAGATCTTAGGCTAAAATCTCCTTATTCAAATAAATATAATTATTTATTTTAATAAATATAATTATTTAATTTAAATTAATAAATATAATTATTTATATTCAATAAATATAATTTTTAACATAAAAAGATATAGTTCTTTATATCTAAAATTCATAATTTTTTATGTTTAAATTATAAAATAACTTTTATCTCATTTTTCTCATATTTAATATACAAATTAAATAATATTATTTACAAAAAAAAACTGCTGCATTCATGAAATACCATTGGTAAAACGATCTCTTAAATGTGGAGTGATGATACATATTCGTTTACACTTGATACTCAGACAATACGTTCACACTATTTAAAACATACACAGTATTATCTCATTTTTTTCTGCAGTCTATACACAGAATGTGCATTTACAATTTTCCTAAACGGGGGACAATAATTTTTTCTGCAACAAGCAGAGAGAATAACATAGCAAGCTACCGTACCAACTAAAGGTTGTGTCCCCTTGTTCTTCAACTTACCCATGATTCCTTTTAATCTTTTCGTTTTTTATATTCTTATATAATTTTTAATTAATAAAATTTAAATTATTAAATTTACTAATTCCTTTTATAACTTAATTTATTAAAGCTTTCCCTTACACAACAACAAGTGTGAATTGAATCTAAAATGTGAGAATATCTTTTCTGTAATTGTCCAGCTAGAAGGGAAGCTTCCATTGAATTATATCACAGAAAATCACAGACAAGAGTCAAGCTTGGGACATAAGTTTAATCCTTTGGGTGTGTCACTTTCGGATGAATGTGATAAATCCCTGGCCCACCATATCCTCTGAACTCAGAGCAACGTGAGGTTGCAAGTAGAAACTCCAAGAAAAGGTCCAGAAAAAATTATTCCTTGGGAGAAAAATTAAGTCTTGAAATCCCAAGATATTTTTCTATTACGATATAGATATTTGTGGGTTCAGATTCTGACATCTGTAGAAGCTGTTTTGTGAATTCTACGTACGAAGTCACAGGAACCAATTAAGGATGGAGCATACAAAGGATTCAGAGGACATTAAGGAATGGCAACAAATCCAACACCCATTTCCTGAAACCTCTCCCACGGTGCTCCAAACAGGGGATGGATGGAACGCCGTAGTGATCAGGGAAAACTATCTTCTCCGTTACCAGTCTTCCGTTTTCCCTCCCACCAATCACCAAGATTTACAAATCGTTCCAATAGACCCCGATCATCCGGCTTCAGAACATGGGAATTCGCCTCCTCCGTCGCCGTCCTCTTCTAGTCTTGTAATTGACGAGAATGCGGATTCAATGCCGCCGCCACCAACCAATGAAGGTGGGATTGGGAAGCCATTGAAATTAAGGTTTGAAGCCCTTAGAGCTCGGTTCGTTCAAGCGGCTTTCAAGGTTCGCAATCTGGCAGTATGTGTCGGGGCGTTTTGGTCAATTACTTTCATGGCCGGATTGACGGCGGCGGCGCTGACGGCATTGGTTTACGTGGGAATTCAGCGGCGGCGTCGCAGGGTTGGTCGGCGGACAATGGATCATTTGGTTTATCTTCTCAGAGATAAAGATGAGGTGATTTTTTTTTGGGTCAAGAAAAATTCTGTTTGACACAGCATGTAATCTTAGAAAGTGCACGTCTCTCTGTCTATGGCTATTCGGTATTCACTCTACAACATGAGAAAATCATGAGCTCGTTTACAAAACGTTGTTAACAAAACACATTATGCTGTCTATATTTGTTTTGCAGAAGATTACCCAACTATTACTTCAGATTGCACAGTTGAATGAAGTCTTATCATCGCGGCGGAAGGTTCCAGTGCTACGAATCAACAGCTCAGCAGCTTGATCAGAGTTTTGCGATCTTTCACTGTTACACTATATACACCCTATGCTCAAAATCTTCATATAATCTTTTTTTTTCCCTTAATTTGTTTTCTCAGTGTTGTAACTTTTTCTGCACTAGCTTATTTGAATGCCATGCCATAGGCACATGCAATCACCCACCAGTCACCTTTATGTTACTGCGTAAGAGGTGTCAATAACACACTTGAATGATTTGTTTAATGTACTAAAATGCTAGTTTATTTTTATAATTTTATTTTTATTTTATTTGTATAATATAAAGTTTAAATTATTACTTAACAAATTAATACACCGATACTTCTTGTAATAAAATTATAATAAAAATAAAGTTAAAATATTATTTTTTAATAAACAAAATAACATTATTGTTAGATAAAATCTCACATCGTGTGCGTTTAGATTAAGTGGGTTTTATGCTTTTATGTCCAAATAGAGAGATCTCAACAATAAGGGGGGACCTACTTGATGTATACAATACTGACATAAAGTCATTGGAAATTAATAAGTTATTTAAAACTTGAAGTGATGATCCTATAACTCTATGTCACTAATCTACATATATATATATATATATATATATATATATATTATGTGCGTATAGAGTTCTTGAGTACTCTATAACATACTTGAGATTGCAAGTTTTTCGGTAAGGTATAGTCAAACTGGGATGTAGATTTCCACATTCTTAAGGTCCAGGGAAAATCCAATCTCTTCCTGTTTGAAACAACAGAGATCTAACACCTTTGCATGCTTCAAACCCTGGCACCTGACAAATCTCAAATTAATCCATTATAGAAGGTCTACAGGTATATAGCACATCACCAAATAACCACAACCAGAATCTGAAATTTTAGACACAGTTAGAACAACATGCTCGACAAACTAAAAATCTAAATCTATATCCAGTTTACCAGAAAATACGAATTGCTCGCAGATTTAACTGTCGAAAATACACAGTATCAGGAAAAGATCAAAGAGTAGTACCCAAAGTAAACAGTTTTAAGAAAATAGTCTAGACGTGAAGTTCAAGGCACAGAATGCCCGACAAGGAAATAAAATGGAGAAACCGTACGTTTAGCCGGAGCGGCCACCGGAGCCGTCGCCGACGGCGATTCATGAAACTGTACTGGCGTTTACCATACGTACAAGTTAAAACTAAAAGCTTGACTAAGTCAAAACTTCAAGCGTTTGTGCCTGCTTGTACTGTCATGGGCCATGGGTGTTAAACTTCTTCTATCCACTAAATGTCCATTAATCATTTGAATCGATCCAAAATAAAAGCCCACATTACCGATGGCCTAAATGCAAGAAAATGAAAGACCAAGACCAAAAAAAAAAAAAGACAAAAATTTTTATTACAAGAAATTAAAATTAACTATGGAAGAAAGATCTATGTCTTATTTTTAATTTATGTATCATAATATTTTTAATAATTTTTCATGGTTATAATTTATTGATCTAACTCTTACAATAAATATATTTTTGTGAAATATACTTAAAATATAATTAAATTCAAGTTTTTGTTTTGAATTGATTACTCCATCAATCATGATGTAAGACGAGTGTCTTACTTTCTGAATAACTCAATAATCCTTAACAAGTCTGAATAACAATGTCAAGTTAATGTTTTATTTATAGCTAGTTAAGAATCCTAACCAAACAGTTAATCAAGTAAAATAAAAAATTAAAATAAGATATCTCTATTTAAATCTAGGATAAAATTTTGAAATTACAAAATTAAAATTTTTAAATTAAGAATCTTAATTAAATTAAATAACCCAAATTGTGGATATTTTCAATTTTCATCACTCCACTTTTGTGGTTATGTGATCTTGGAGAGACAGGAGAGTTTTAAATTAGAGGTATTAAGGATATTGCCACCTGGCTACGTGATTTTGGAGAGACAGTGCGTACAGCCAGCTTGGTTACATTAGAGATAAATTAATGTGACAACTATAGCTAGGTAGCTGCAACTAACCAATCCACGGACCAGATAGAGCTTCACAAAATTCCTTCCTTCAGGGTTACCCAATTTGATGTAAAACTAAAGGGTTCCTATCAATTCTTCGTGTTGGTGGAGCAGAAGGTGGCCCCTTCTAGGTTTTCCTAGCTATACAGAGTTAGATATAATTAGTTGAGAGTGGAAAATTAGTTCAGTTAACATATTGTATTATATGTTACAATGGTTATACAAGAGTTGATAGGTAATGCATACTATTCGAAAACCACCACCAAATATAAATTTTATCAAAATCTAAAGTTAAATAATTTTATCTTTTTTACTTGAATTTAAAATATAGTTCATTTTTACTGCATTAACATTTTATTAATTACTTATTATATATTTTATAAAAAATATTGTATAGTTTTTATTGCGTAAAATAATCATTATTTCCTCTAACTCTAGTCTAGGAAACTATTAGAAGGTAATTGGATTAGGGAGAATGGGCTTACAACACAAAGTGACATGATTAGATGGGTTTCTTGATCTACTTAATCGGTGGCATAGAGGTTGATGGCTTAATTACATGTAGTATCGTTTTGGGTGCCAATACAGGCTATAACGTGCAAGCTTCCACACCACTCATCAAACCATTAACTACCTCATGACGAATTTCTCCAATAATGCAGTTATGGAGCCGAGTTGTTCGTTGGCCTAATTGCTCACTTTACATTTATTGGCGGGAATAAGACTGCACCCCAACTCCACGAGATACCTATGAAGCAAGTAGAACGCCTTCTTCATCTTACTACCACTCATTCACTCTCTCTCAGCATCTCTTCATTCTGTTTCTTTTGTGTGTGTGTGTGTGTGTGTGAATCTGCAACTTGGAGGACTTCTAATTTTCAATGGAGGAACTGGAGCCTGTATCTGATTCGCATCCAGAGCAAAGCCCAGATTCTAAAATGGAGCAACCTTCCAAAACCAGCCAGACAGAGAGAGTTTCCTTTTTTGGTCTCTTTGCTGCTGCGGACACATTGGACTATGTTTTAATGTTCCTTGGAAGCATTGGGGCGTGTGTTCACGGCGCTGCGCTTCCTGTGTTCTTTGTTTTGTTCGGCCGTATGATTGATTCATTGGGACATCTTTCTAAGCATCCTCACAAATTGTCATCACGGGTTTCTGAGGTACAGTGCATGCAGTACATAATCATTTCTGTAATTGTCTCCTTTGTGCAATGTTTTGCTCATTAATCAATGACTTGCTGTAATTGTCTCTTGAAAACAAGTACTTTATGATGGTTTCTCTTCCATTGCAGCATGCTTTGTACTTGGTCTATCTTGGACTTGCGGTGTTGGCATCGGCTTGGATGGGTATAAGGACTTTTTTTTCTTTTTCTCCTCAAATTTACTTTATGGAGTACCAGTCTCATGATCACAAGTATTCTTTAGGTGTTGCATTCTGGATGCAGACAGGGGAGAGGCAAACAGCTCGTTTGCGGTTGAAGTATCTGCAGTCAGTTCTAAGAAAGGACATAAATTTCTTTGACAATGAAGCAAGAGATGCAAATATCATTTTCCACATTTCTAGTGATGCTATATTAGTACAAGATGCTATTGGCGATAAGGTATATAAGTAAACAGATGTGTAATTTGTTATGTTATGCTTCATAATATGTATAATGACAGAAAATTTGGCCAAGGTTACTTGGTTGATCTTATTAAATTGAAATCAATGCAGACTGGCCACGCCATTCGTTATCTTTCTCAATTCATTGTTGGATTTGCCATTGGATTTACATCAGTATGGCAGCTTACACTGCTCACCTTGGCTGTTGTTCCATTGATAGCAATAGCAGGGGGAGCTTATACTATAATTATGTCCACCTTATCAGAAAAGGGTGAAGCCGCTTATGCTGAAGCAGCCAAGGTTGCAGAAGAGGTATAGCTTTTGCCTTAATTGCATCTTTCTGCGGCTTAATTCTGCTACCTTTTTGGTTCAATCTTGTTCTGTGAAGGCTTTAAGTGCAAAGCCTATTATAGAAAAAATTGTTGAGAAGTTACTTCAAGTGTTAATGTCATTTTCAGGTAATTTCTCAAGTGCGTACTGTGTACTCATTTGTAGGAGAAGAGAAAGCAGTTGCCTCGTACTCCAAGTCACTTGATAATGCTCTGAAGCTGGGCAAGAAGAGTGGCTTTGCAAAAGGGGTTGGTGTAGGCTTTACTTATGCGCTTTTGTTTTGTGCTTGGGCATTGCTTCTCTGGTATGCCGGCATACTTGTGAGGCACCGTAAAACAAACGGAGGAAAAGCATTCACAACAATCATTAATGTCATCTTTAGTGGATTGTAAGTTCTCCTTCTAAACTGATATGATGATTAAGACAAATCATTTTCTGGATTAAAACTTGACTCTTCTTCCTTTGTAGTGCTCTTGGTCAAGCTGCTCCAAACCTTGGCTCTATTGCTAAAGGGCGTGCAGCTGCTGCCAATATCATGAACATGATTGCATCAGTTTCAGACACTTCTTTAACACTAAAAGAGGGGATTGTTTTGCCACAAGTGGCAGGGAAAATTGAATTCTGTCAGGTTTGCTTTACTTACCCCTCAAGATCCAATATCGTCTTCGAAAATTTGAGCTTTTCAGTGAGTGCTGGGGAGACCATTGCAGTTGTTGGTCCTAGTGGTTCGGGAAAGAGCACAATCATCTCCATGATCCAACGATTCTATGACCCCTCTTCGGGTAATTGTCCATATTTTAGTGTGGATTATTTCATTTGTAACTTCCATATTCTGATTGATTTAGCAAACATTACATTGTCAGTTTTGTCAATCAATTTATAATTCTCAAGAGGTAAGGCTAATGCATAATTTTCACTAGGTAAGGTAATGTTGGATGGACATGACCTAAAAGGTCTCCAACTGAAATGGTTGAGGGAACAGATGGGTTTGGTCAGTCAAGAACCCGCATTGTTTGCCACTACAATATCTGAAAATATATTATTCGGAAAAGAAGATGCAGACATGGATCAAGTCATACGAGCTGCCAAAGCTGCAAATGCACATTCCTTCATTGAAGGATTACCTGATGGTTATCAGACTCAGGTGAGTGTTGCTGACCCTATGTTAGTGACCCTGAAACGATAAGCAAAGGCGAGGGTTCCTTCATTGGCAAATTGATGGTTGACTGTTTTTAAATTTAGGTTGGGGAGGGCGGAACTCAACTTTCAGGAGGGCAAAAGCAGAGAATTGCAATAGCAAGAGCAGTGCTTAGAAACCCAAAGATATTACTTCTAGATGAGGCCACCAGTGCTCTTGATGCAGAATCAGAACTCATTGTTCAGAAGGCACTGGAAAAAATAATGTACAACCGGACTACAATTATAGTAGCCCATCGATTATCAACAATTCGTGATGTAGATACAATCATCGTCTTGAAGAATGGCCAGGTTGTTGAAAGTGGGTCTCATTTGGAACTGATGTCAAAAAATGGTGAATATGTGAACCTGGTGAGTTTGCAGGCATCAGAAAACCACACAAGTTCTGACTTAATATCTTGCTCTGGAAGTTCAAAAAATTCTAGTTTTCGGGAACCTTCAGACAATAGAAACTATCAGGAGGAGCTTGAGTCAATTAGAACAAGAGAACTCCAGCCCAGTGAACTAAGCTCCCAATCAAATTCTGCTTCTGCACCCTCAATTTTGGACTTACTGAAACTAAATGCTCCAGAGTGGCCTTATGCAATAATGGGGTCAGTGGGTGCAATTATGGCTGGCATGGAAGCTCCTCTCTTTGCTCTTGGAATCACATATATTCTGACAGCATTTTATTCTCCCCATGGTTCTAAAATCAAGCAAGAAGTTGATCGTGTTGCTCTTATATTTGTTGGGGTGGCTGTTGTTACTGTTCCTATTTATCTGTTGCAACACTACTTCTGCACATTGATGGGAGAGCGTCTTACTGCCCGTGTACGCTTATTAATGTTCTCAGGTACTCTTAAACCAGCAATAGTATATCAATTAAATTCCTGTGCTTAAATTTTAGATTACTACCAATATGTCACAAAGTGAATAGAATATAATTTTTTATTGAGTTTTACAGTTTAATTTATGTAACTTTTAAGTTTTTAAAAGTGAATATTTAGTAAGATTTAATTGATGAGAATAGTAGAATTATAAATTTTATTTAGACTATGGAAAGTTAATGGCAATGCAGAACGAAAGGAACCCAAACCAGTCTTTATCTAATCTTTTTAATCTCTTATGATCCAACTTTACATCATTTTAACATTATAAATGATTTTGAATTGCAGCTATTCTTACCAATGAAGTTGCGTGGTTCGATTTGGATGAGAACAACACTGGCTCACTAACAGCAATGCTAGCTGCAGATGCAACATTAGTGAGAAGTGCTCTAGCTGACAGACTATCCACCATTGTTCAAAATGTAGCTCTTACTGCTACAGCATTTGTTATAGCCTTCACATTGAGTTGGAAATTAACAGCAGTGGTTGTGGCATGCCTCCCACTACTTGTTGGAGCTTCTATTACAGAGGTTGAATGTAGAGACTGTTTCACTAATGTTTAGCTCTTATGCAACATGCTTTAGTGCATTATCAATTGACTAAATTTTAATTTTGCAAACAGTCTCTTTATTTTCATACACTGAATTTTACAATAACTTTGCTTAAAAGAATTTAAACACAAGAAAAGCTAATAGATTTAACACCCACCATTTTGTGGGCTTTTTGTGGATTTCTGTTAGTGGGTTTACCTTTTCCATGAATAAATTAACAGTAATTCTAAATTTTAATTATTAGATTTTCTCACGTAATGTTGTTTATGAACTTACAGCAACTATTTCTAAAGGGATTTGGAGGAGATTATAGTCTTGCCTACTCTAGAGCAACTTCGTTGGCACGTGAAGCTATTGCCAATATACGTACAGTTGCCGCTTTTGGAGCAGAGGATCGAATCTCAAACCAATTTGCCTCTGAATTGAACAAACCTAACAAACAAGCACTTTTACGTGGTCATATATCAGGATTTGGCTATGGTGTAACACAGCTGTTGGCTTTCTGTTCTTATGCACTTGGCCTTTGGTATGCATCAATTTTAATCAAAGAAAGAGAGTCAAATTTTGGGGACATTATGAAATCCTTCATGGTTTTAGTTATCACTGCTCTTGCAATTGCTGAAACACTAGCTCTTACCCCGGACATTGTAAAGGGGTCACAAGCACTGGGTTCAGTTTTCACTGTTCTTAAACGGGAAACGGCCATTGCTCCTGATGATCCCAAATCCAAGTTGGTAACTGATGTCAAAGGAGAAATTGAGCTAAAAAACGTGTGCTTCAAGTATCCAATGAGACCTGACATCACTATTTTCAAGAACTTAAACCTGAAAGTTTCTGCAGGAAAGAGTCTTGCAGTAGTGGGCCAAAGTGGGTCAGGGAAGAGTACAGTGATAGCACTTGTGATGAGATTTTATGACCCCATTTCTGGGATGGTTCTAATTGATGGAAGTGATATCAAACGCCTAAACTTGAGATCTTTAAGGCTGAGAATAGGTTTAGTTCAGCAAGAACCTGCTTTATTCTCTACCACAATTTATGAAAACATCAAGTATGGCAATGAGGGGGCTACAGAAATTGAGGTGATGAAGGCTGCCAAAGCAGCAAATGCTCATGAATTCATTAGTAGAATGCCCGAAGGGTACAGAACTGAGGTTGGTGAAAGAGGAGTACAGTTATCAGGGGGCCAAAAACAAAGGGTGGCAATAGCCAGGGCAATTCTGAAGGACCCAGCCATTCTTCTTTTAGATGAAGCAACAAGTGCATTGGACACCGTATCAGAGAGAATGGTCCAAGAAGCTCTTGATAAGCTTATGGAAGGAAGGACAACAATTTTGGTGGCTCATAGACTGTCAACTGTTCGCGACGCAGACACCATAGCAGTGCTGCAAAATGGGAGAGTGGCTGAAATGGGCAGCCATGAGAGGCTGATTACCAAACCCGGAAGCATCTATCAGCAATTGGTTAGTCTACAGCAGGAGAAGCGCGGCGATTTGATTGGCTAACATATTTTGTATAAAAGGGAAGTCCAAGTCATATAAAATCGAAGCCTAGTTTGTGTTCTCTAACTTGAAGTCAAGTTTAAGAAGAGCAGAACAGAGGACAAAAAGAAATTTTGTTCCTCAGAAAACAAATTATTTATATAGAAAATGAATGCAAACACAAATTTGGAGTGGCTTTTTTCGCATAATGTAATGAATATTTTTCCATTTACTAAGACTTTGATTGGAATTTCTTAAATTTTCTGATGATTGTGAGTTTATGTAGTTCCAGGTAAATGACTTTTTTTTTTGGGAAGTGTTTATCAACATATGCTATCCATACCAATGCTATCAATTATTAATTTCATCTGTATTAAAATATTTATATTACTTCATAATATTTAAAATTAGCGAGTAAAAATATTTTCAATTGGTATATATTGACTTGCTCAATCTTTTATAATCAAGTTTCACATGTGATTTAACGTAATTAAATATATTAAACATATAAAAAATTAAAATAATTATTTTTAAAAAATGTCATACTTGCATTTTTAAATTTTTTTTATATTATATATAATTTAAGATTAGTTTTAAATTATTTATAAAATTTTAATAATTTCATACGAATTTTAAATATATAATATTAAAAATATATTTTTAAAGATACATTTTAAATGAAATAATTGTTTCATAATCTTTTAAAGAGAAGAGACAAGGTGGGGTGCGTTGGACCGCAGATGAACAGCCCATGTAAGATTCAGCTGATTCGTAAATGGTTCTCCTCAAAACTGGAGAGCCTTCGGGCTCTAGCGTTAATCCGTCAGGCGAAGATCCATCTGCATTTCAGTGGAGCCCATCGCACGTACAGAAAAATATCCGCAGATTCACAACAAAGTTTTCCTCTTCCTCCTTTCTCATCTTACGCATTCCACAGTCCACAGCGCCCCAGTTCCACAGTCCTTCACGGCGAGAACTTCTCTTTCCCATTTCTCTCTTTGAAATCAATTGTTTGTCATCATTCAGATCAATACCCACCAACCAATTTGGTTACTTTCGCAAATAACATACGCTAACCGGGGCAATTGAAGGTAATTAAATCAACCAACAATCCCCATGGATTCCCTTTCGTCGGTTTCACCCTCAATGGTTCTTTCTCCCAGTAACCCATTTCATCCGCAAAGTCGACGAATTGTTCGTTTATCTCGCACCCCTTATGGTCGTCGTCTTCCGAGTCCTGCTTCAGTGTCGCCGAAACCCTGTAGAAGGCGTTTAAAGGAAGTATCTTGTAACTTGGGTGGTGGAGGAGATGTTGGTGGAGAGGACGACGAAGAGGTGGAGAGAGCGCTTCACATGGATGGGACTATTCCTGGGACTTCCAACGAGTTTGTGAGTCGGGTTTCGTCGCGGGCTTATGATATGCGAAGACATCTCCATCAAACTTTTGATAGCAGCAGCTATGACGGTACGTTGACACCGATTTTTCTTTGTTCAGTTCACTTATCTATATGTTTTGGTTTTTTTTTTTTTTTTACTGTGTTTGTCTCTCTTTCTTGTGGATTACGTGAGTTGCTGGAATTGCTTTTTTTCTTTTTTTATTGGTAATGAGTTTCTTCTATGGTGTTAATTACAGTTGTGTTTAGGCAAACCCTTTTTAAATTTACCAAACCAGACTCAAATTCCAACTCACAATTTTCTTTTATGTGCTCCCGCCAGCGATGAAATATTCTCTCACATGCACACAGCAAATTTTGCTGAATTTGTAATTCTAAAAGCGTTAAAAAAAAATTGTATATGCTTACGTGGTGCTTTGACTGCTTTCTTAGCTTTTAACAAGATTAAATAACTACTTTGCCTCTGTTGAGAAGTGGAACTTTGTAACTTAAATTTGATGTTTGTAAAACAGTTGCATGTCTTCTGTGAAGTCTGAAGAGCATTGGTTTGGAGTTGGAGGTTGTAGTTTTAACTTTTAAGACCCCCCCTCCTCCTTGGATCCATCTCTCTCTCTAGTGTGATACAAATTGATTTAATAGTCAGGTTAAGACGTACTAAATCAGTCCGAATGTAACTTCCACTTTCGACTGTAACACTCTCCAATAGGTGATCTTGTTCACCTCAGCAGGATGGATCCTCTATGTGCTTCTTTTTGGAGGTTTAATGCAAGCATATCTAACACTTTATAATTGTTTGTTCGTTCCTAATGTTTGCAAGTATAATTGTAAAATACATGCACTGTTGCAGAAGAAAATATCTTTTAGAGTGCCTTGCTAATGGTTGAAACTGTTGTGTTCAAATGTGTCTTGTAAATCAGTAAATGCACACTCTGTCCATCATGTATAAATATGCTTAGAATTAGAGGGATAGAGAGTGTCTCTGCCTCTATTCATCTATCTTTTAAAATGGGTATCCATCTGTATCAGTGGTTTTCAATTATTGGCATGCTACTTATAGTTTCTGATTCTCAACAAAGTACCGGAAGTTGATTTTCTCGTTTAAAGCATCATTAATTTTATTTTTTTTTTGCTTCTGTTCTTCTCATCAGTTTTAGATGCCAACCCCTGGCGAGAAACTTCAAAGCCTGTGTATGTTCTCACCCAAAAGGAAAATCAGTTGTGTACAATGAAAACCCGAAGAAATAGGAGGTTTGTTTAGTTTATCTTGTTTTTGCCGTGAATAATTTTGTCTTTTAAACGTCTGAGTTTTTACTTTTTGTGACAGTGAAGTTGAAAAAGAGCTTGGCTTGTTGTTTTCTAAAGGAGGAACTTGGAAATCTGGCGTAGGAAATCTGTCCAAACAAGCCAGGGGTGGGACGAAGTTTCAAATGCTTGTGGAAGATGTTAGAGAGGGAGTGCTGGTATGCATTCATATATACATGAAATCATGGTTTAATTTCTTTTTCAAGTTTACTCTTTCTATTGCAGTCACTTTTCTAATGTCCAATGCATCGGCAAATAGTCAATTTTGTATCATTTGATTTTGTATTAAACCAAGTGTTAAAATTGCTTTTTTCTAACTAGCATGCAACATACAAAGTACCATATTAATATAGGTGCTTTTTTCTTTTGGTGTGTTTGTATATGTGTAGTTCCAGTACTTACTCGGTCACTGTTTCTTAATTTACCCTACCACCCTATTTAGCTCTAGGATAAGTTTCTTCTTGGACTATCTTCCCTGTAGTAATTGCACTCATTTTCTTATACTGAAGCAAACCTTGTCTCTAAATGTTGTCTGTTTTACAGTAATTTTTGAATCATTCGCATCATCATCAATGACTTTGATGTGGTTACAGGTATTCGAAGATGAAAATGAAGCAGTGAAGTATTGTGACTTACTACAAGGGGGAGGTCAAGATTGTGAAGGTGTTGCCGAGATAGAAGCCTCATCTGTAAGAACATTGGCATTATATTGCGCTACTCTTATCTGGTGATTGAAACTATTGACCATACATGTATCAACATATTCTGCAGATATTCGATCTTTGCGGGAGAATGAGGGCTCTTGCAGTTCTGTTCCGCCGAGGGAGAACACCTCCTCTGCCTGAAAGTCTTAAGCTAAATCTGCGAGCTCGGAAACGGTCCCTTGAAGACCAAGATGGTTTTATGTAAAATTCCTATGGTGGGAAAGAAGCAACTGTGTGCTACTGAGTCCCCAAAGGAGGAAGAAAAAAAAGTTTATGGTGACTTAGTGTTATAAATGCTGATCATTAGATCCTATTCTGTGAAAGAAATCCATTCACCAGTATAATTAAAAGAATATAAATGTATAGCTCATGTTCTCGTCGTTCATAATTGTTGGCTCACGTTCAAAATTTGTATACACGACCATGTCATTTGATGCGAGAGACAGACAATAATCTTGTGCAGGGCTCAGTATTTCTCCTTACATAGGCTTGGGTGTCTATCTCACTCATCAAATGACAAGACATGTGAGCTTGTTAGCTGCGAGGTTCCTAATCTTGCAAATGTAGCTTTGCGCTGGGAATATAAAGCCATATACCTGGGAGGTGGCTGCGCAGATTACAAATGGGAAAAATGGGAAAATTTCGGGTGGGATTCACTTTTGTGCGCAAATATGAAGAGTGATAGCTGTTATTCACCTAAGGGCACGGTAAATATCGGAAGCTGTAACTTGGAATATCCACTTTTAACCCTATGTGTCATGACTATAAGGGTCAACAGTTAGAAAATTTTGTCCTCTATTTTTGCTTTATAAGGCAATAAACAATTGAATTCCCACAGAAGTTTTGTTTTATTCATTTGGTTTGGTGTAACCCCTATGTTCCAGCAAAATGAAAACTAGATCTTATCCATACGTGAGATCAATATCTTATTGTAGCATGGACCAGTCTTATCCAAATTTCCTTTATAAACTTTCCACTCGATGAAAGTTATATTGTCAACGCAAAGTCATCCTCATCTTAGTGTTCCTAGCCCTACAATAATACAATTCACCCTTTTGAAAAATATTTTAGTATGGTATGCAGCACTATGAATTTTAATTATAGAATATGTTTATTATTTATATTTTTAACAATAAAAATAATAAATCACTTAATATATAAATAAATTTAAATTTACAACTTTGAAGAAAAAATATGAAAACAATAAATGAGTTATTTTTTTTATAATTATGTTAATCATAGAAATATGTAATTATTATTCATAAAAATATTTTGCTTGCATATATAACCTTAGTTGTGCTATTTATATTAGTGCATTGCAAAATACCAGTACTGGTATTTATTTAGAATGAAGTGTAGAAGAAGGAATATTGGGTATATCCTACAATTGACCAAATGAATTATAAACAATGAAGGGAAATGAAAGCAAAACAAAAGAGGAAATTGCTTCACAGTTTACACAACGGGGAAAGACTTAAATTCGGTTGAATGAGTAAAAGTAGAATAACGGATTACAGAATCCCACCTCATAGGTCACAGGTAGAAGGAGAAGGACACAAGGCACAGAGTAGAGCCTCACTTTCCCATACATTTTTCGTTGGGATCTGGCGAATCATCAGAGTCCAAAGCCCCCCAAAAACTGACCGACGAACCAACCGTATTAACTATCGCTCTACGTTCTTCCATCATACGCAGCCAATCGCTAGCCTGAGTAGTGTTTCGATCTGATCCATCCGGTGAGGCGATGAGCTCCGACATGTCCTCCGGCGGCGATTCCTCAGGCAGCGGTGGTCCGGCGACGGACAAGGGCAAGCAGAAGGAGAAGGCCAGAGTGAGCCGCACTTCGTTGATACTGTGGCACGCTCACCAGAACGATCCCGCTGCTGTGCGCAAGCTTCTGGAGGAGGATCCGTCACTTGTGAAGGCCAGAGATTATGATAATCGTACCCCGCTTCATGTGGCTTCCCTCCATGGCTGGGTCGATGTTGCTAAGTGTTTGATTGAATTTGGGGCCGATGTCAACGCCCAGGATCGTTGGAAAAACACTGTATTCTCTTTCTTTCCTTATTAGTCTTAGGCCACTCCAATTTTTATGTTTTTTTCCCTTTCTTTTCCGATTTGTTGTGATTATGGGTAGTTGAAAATTCTAAACTTTACGAATGCCTAAAATTTGGGCATTTTGCTCCTTGCAGCCGCTAGCTGATGCAGAAGGAGCTAAAAGGTCTTCCATGATCGAACTTTTAAAATCATATGGAGGCTTGTCTTACGTAAGTTCATGATTTCTCCCTCTCCCCATTGAAAAGGGAACTTGAAGATACTTATAGTGCATATAATGGCATCGATTGTTATCCAGTTTGATTTTTGACATTTATCAGTACTCTATCTTTTGAAAATTCACTATTATTCTATAGATACTCAAAGACACCCTTTTCAACTTGTGGTTAGTGGCAGCAAGCTGCTATGGCTGCTGCGCTAGTGGCTATTTATTTGAAGGTCTATTAAGCTATCGTGTCATTATTTCTCTGTCTGGAGTGTGAGAATATATTGACAGTAACATTTTCAATAAACAGGTTGACGGGATCTGCATGCGTTCTCTTCCAGTCTTGCTTTGCATCTGCTTGTTGTCGCTATGCTATTTTTTGCTTCTTACAATAACTTAAATCTCAGATCCCCTATTTCATGACTTCTTATTGTTAGACATTACCCGGAGACAATCAGAAGTTCTATTGTGAAAAATATTCTTTACTGTCCTATGAGAGGGCTCCAGAGGAAATAATGAATTTTGGTTAAGTAGGTGAAAATTAAAATCACTCAGCTGGTCTTCATTTCTAACTCTGTATATGTTGCAACTATCATACTTCTATGACATAGTAGCTTTAGAAATTTGTAAAATCTGATGGAATGAGACCTGAGGTAAAATCAATTATGTGTGTACTCGATTAAAACTTGTGGAAAAAACACATTTCATGAGTAATAAGAATTTAATGACTAAGTCAACGGCAAAATATATGAAAATGAGCAATACTGGCAAAGAAAACTAAATTTGTTTCTACAATTTCGTCCAACCTCTGCCCACCAATGTGGCTTGAAAAGTTTAGGCTACTTTGGGGAAGGCAAACTAACAGACGTAAGATATATAGAAAACAATAAAGTGGAACCACTTTTGGACAATTATGAATTTGTGGGCCAATACCCAAAACTGGCTGTACTATAATGCTGAAGACAATTATGCGGAACCAAAACTTTGCTTCAACCATAAATTCTATGAATTATATGTGCTTTAATGTTCAATGTTTACACTAGATTTTGTGGCAATGAGGCACAACCAAACAAATAAACTAAAAAAACTAAAATAAATCAGTCTCACAGGATTAGGTCAACTGTTTTGATATCTTGTTCATTAGTTCTTTACGCATGTTAGTCTTTAAATCAACATATCTTTAGAATTTATATATATCCCCAGAAATTTAATAAAAATTTTAAAGAAAAGAATTTTAGTTGTGCCACTTTGCTGCCTATCTTCTTCCTGTCTAGGTGCATTACTGCTGTGAGTCAAACTGTCAATCTATGTAGTTCTGGGATGTAAGACTAGAATGTTCCTAGTAATTTTTAACTATTTTGTTGAAGAGCTTGATGTTTAATAATCTATAATTGTTAAACCAGTAAATCTAAAGTTATTTCATTGAGAACCTTTCCCTACTGATGAATTTGTTGCTTCATTATTTTCACCACTCTGGTGATCTTTGATGACACAGGGCCAAAATGGAAGCCATTTTGAACCAAAGCCTGTTCCACCGCCATTGCCTAACAAGTGTGATTGGGAAATTGACCCTTCTGAGCTGGACTTCTCAAATTCAGTTCGAATTGGAAAGGTGTCTTGTACATCTTTTTCTGATGTCTGTTTCATTGATATATAATAGATCATGCCAACCAATTGGTACTTACTGTATTAAATAACTATTTTATTGTAATAGAGTTGTAGGTCTGCAACTGTTTCTTGTCACATACTATTATAAGATATTAACTCTATTATGCTTCAGGGACTAAATTGCATGTTTTGGTGGTTGTAAGTTGTGTGCTTGCTTCATTATGTAAATTAGGCCATTTGAACTCACTATAATTTCTGTTTTTTTAACCTTGGTCTTTTGCTGTATGGTAATCAAAAGGGCAATAATTCATAAAAGTAGTTGTGGTTGATTAAAAAAACAGAGCCAGTTGTCTGGACTAGATCAATTTTCTATCTATTTACACCTAGAGCTACCCTTGTGCTTATGCCTTGCTACTTATATAGTTCTACTTGAATTGTGTTTTTAGGATATTATTGAACTAAATTTACATAAGAAATTTGGTCTTATAGGTGTTGTTTGTTTCCTGCAGGGATCTTTTGGTGAGATTTTGAAAGCCCTTTGGCGTGGAACCCCAGTTGCTGTCAAACGAATTCTTCCATCTCTATCAGATGACAGATTGGTGATGTAAGATTCATTCCTCTTATTATTCCAGCGTTTCCCTTTATTTCTGGTGAAGTGATATATCACCTGTCTTCTGAGTACAAGTGGTTGATGAATATATTATGAATAATGACTTACATTTACCTTAGCATATGTTAACTTTTACAGGTGCTAATAGGGAACCATGTCAAGATGTAGTTTATCTGGCACTGCTTATGATATTTTGTTCTGGTTGAACGTGCCCCTGGTTTTTAAGCCAAATAATTGATTCTAAACCCGTTATGTGTTTAATTATCTGTATTTGACAATGAACAATAAGACTAAAAGGAAGGGGGTAGAGAAATGAAAACAAAGAGAGAATGTAATTAAGCTTATGATTTTGCAGCAGTAAGCAGCATTCCCTTCCCTCCCAGATTTGTCTGCTGTCACAAGTCAATCGCTGATCCTCTCTTTTTTCCTTTTTTTTTTTTTTGGTTTTTGTTTTAAATACAGTCAGGATTTCAGGCATGAGGTTAATTTGCTAGTGAAACTTCGACATCCTAACATAGTACAGTTTCTTGGAGCTGTTACCGACAGGAAGCCCCTTATGTTAATTACTGAATATTTAAGAGGGGTATGTGAATGCATATTTCTCCTTCCAATTTAGTACTGTACATCTAGCTTCTGATCTAGCAAACTTGTGATTGAAAAGTGAACTATGTTAGATTGTTTTATATCATTTATAGGGTGATCTTCATCAGTACCTCAAGGAAAAAGGTTCACTTAGTACTTCTACAGCTATCAGCTTTGCCTTGGATATTGCCAGGTATCATGCCTTACTCTTTTGTTTATTTGATTAAGAAAAAAAGCACTATAATGATTACATATCCTTCTAAAACAACCAACAGAAGAAGAAAGGAGACTAGAAAAGAGGATATGACTGATGTATGACTGAGCCCATTCCGCCGCATCCTGTATTTCATGGATGTTAAAACAGCATTAGGAAATTTAGAAGCATTTGAAAGTATCCAGCTTCACTGAACCTAATCAATATGCTAATCTTAGTCTTGTGAATATTTTCTGTAGAGGGATGGCATACCTTCACAATGAACCAAATGTTATAATTCATCGGGACCTAAAGCCAAGGTAAGCTGATTATGTCAATATGTGTCATTTTCATGGACACCTTCATATGGATGACGTGCTTTATTTGCTTATTCCATGTTTCATGGGGTGTCAATTATGAGAAATTGAAGTTAACATTGCTTGTTCCCTGAAGTGACAAAATTTTATGTCATCAAGAACAAGTGCTGGAATAAATCCAGTTTTTGCATCTCATATTGAAGTTCAATTTCTAAAATGCCAGGAACGTTCTTTTAGTCAATTCAAGTGCGGACCATTTAAAAGTTGGAGATTTTGGACTGAGTAAGCTCATTAAAGTCCAGAATTCTCATGATGTTTACAAGATGACTGGTGAAACTGGAAGCTGTAAGTATTTTTAGAAGTTCTTTTAAAATAGAAATAGTCATTTTTACATGCTTAATATAATTCTTTTTCTGACCTGGATGAAAAAAAGATCGATATATGGCTCCCGAAGTTTTCAAGCACCGGAGATATGATAAGAAGGTTGATGTGTTCTCTTTTGCAATGATTCTGTATGAGGTAATTATTCCTGCTTGAGGGATAGAAGTTTTACATTACACGATTTGGAGCTAGTTTTTTATGGCATCTTCTGGTGCAGATGCTTGAAGGTGAACCACCTTTTGCAAATTATGAACCTTATGATGCAGCCAAATATGTGGCAGAAGGACACAGGCCTGCTATTCATGCAAAGGGTTATACCTCTGAACTGCGAGAGTAAGTGATTTCTGAAGTTCTTCTATCATCCAGTCTGCATATTTGTATGCTTGACCTGCATGGTCTCCTGTGGAATAAATCAGAAATACTTTTTAAGTCTAGCTTCGCATTTGTGCCATAAGGCCCATAACTGACTTAATGTGCTTTCATCTTTTTGCGTTCTTAATGAACTCACTTAGTTTAATTTGAGCTTTTCTACCGCATATACTCCAATATGCGTTGTTAGATGCTCTGTGATGTCTAAGCAATACAATACGCCTTGGAAACCCTGCTCTTGTCTGTTGCCTTGATATCAAAAAAGATATCCTTTTTATTGTTTCTGTTTTTCTTTCTACCAACATTTTGTATCAATAACTCTGCTGTGTGATTTTTTGGGTATCTCTTAGTTTTTGATAATCTGATCCGTTATGACTGGGATTAATAAAACCAAAATAAACAAAAGCAAAAGTCGGGGTAGTTATACCTTGTCTTTTCATCACTGGAGGAACATTGTAAAAGGTTATACTTACCCCTTAAGAGGCCCATATACATTGATACCCCTACAGGGTGACTGGCATATATGAGACTTAACTTTGAGATCATTTAATAGGAGGTTCTGGATGTTAAACGAAAATTAGGCTGTTTTCAATTACATATTTTACCCTTTTCTTTGAGGTGGGGGTGGGGGCGCTAATGGGGTTGGTCGATAAAATATTTTTCTTTATCTGCATCCTGCAGAAACTAAAAGTTTAATCGTTTACGTTGTAGTATAACTTTCCATGGTAATTAAACCACTTGACTTCTGCATACATTACCACTTGTCTAATCTATGACTGGATAGAGCAACTCCGAGTTCACAATAATGTTTCATCTCAAATTCAAGTGTTGGCATCCGGATTGAACTGATATTTTGCTAATATAATTCCTCTCGCGTAGGTTAACCTTGGATAACATTCAAATTTGTCCGACTTTCATCACAAATTCAAGTATTGACATCAGGATCGAACTCTTGTTTTGCTAATATAATTCCTCTTGCATTTTGTTAGGTTAACCGAACAGTGCTGGGATGCTGATACGAATCAAAGACCTTCCTTCTTGGATATCCTCAAACGGCTTGAAAGGATTAAGGATAATTTACCTACAGACCATCACTGGCTTAAGTTCTCTTCATAGTGTCTTATAGCATAATATGTTCAGAAATGCAGATAATTTATTTGCCGTTGCCATTGCCATTGCTTCAACTTGCCACCTCTCCTCATGCCGTGGGGTGTGAATGGAGCCAACAAGTAAACCCGGCAAAGGCAATAGGCTTGTTTTCAGCTGTTTGGGTTATAATGAGCAAAACAGTTGATGTTATTGTTTTCTCTGGTTCTAGATGACATCTCATCAAAGCAATTGGGGAGTTTTAATCACGATTCTTAATTCAAGAGAACATACAGTAAGTGTAATATGTTTAAATATAGAAATTGAGAAAATAGGCCATGTTTTATGGCATCCACTCTTTGATGTCTTCTCTGTCGATTATAGAATTGAGGAATCTTCTACCGTTGATTTAACTTTCACATTTTAGAAGTTTATTTTTTCTAGTTTCACATTATCTTCAGTTGTTCGCTGCTGAAAACGATGTGGGAGAGACAGTGATCCTGTGCAGAGGGAACCGCATTACACCATTGTGGATTCCATGTCTCTCATGGAATGGAGAAACGTTTACTCAACTATGACAATTGTATTAGGTTTGATTAGATCAAAGATCTTCCAATTTTAGTATGAATATTGAACATTTTGATAATATTTAAAATAGTGTCTTTTTTTTACACAATCTTAATAAAATTTAGATTATTAAATTTCATAAATTAAATTATAAAATTTAATAAATTTAATATTTTATATTGTTATAAAAATAGAAATGTTGTTAGATAATTGTAATAAAAATATTTTTTCCATTCAAAATGTAACAATGACGTTGCATCGAAAACTTACTTTAAAGAAATATTAATACTAATATTTGATGTTTAAGATCAATTTGTTCAGTGTTAACCTGTCCAATTAGATTGATGATGGAGCCACAATCTATGGATTCGTATCTTTTCTGTCTATTACAGAATAAAAATTGGATAGTGTGTGATCCAATCATCGGTGCTGCGGAAGTCTATCATATCTGAGGAAAAATTTACGCAAATTACTTTGGAAGCTATCTGGAAAAGGATTTGTATCGATATATTTCTTATTTTTTTTTACTTCGAAAATTTTCTCATTATCTCTAAATCCACATAAATCTCTCTTTTTTTTTTTACAATTTTTTTCTTAATTATCTATGTCTTTTATTGCATTCCTAACTTTAAACATCCAACCTTAATTATCTGTATCACTAGTGATCCAGAAAACTTACCTGGCCTACATTATATCTCTAGATTTAAATAAAATATATTTTAAATAATAAAGTATATTTAAATTATTATTAATAAAAATATTAATAATATAAATTATTATAAATAAACAAATAAATAAATAATTTATATTATTAATATTTTTATCGATAATTATTCTTTTATACTTTACAAAATAAATTACATTATACACTTTAATGAATCTCAATCTTTATATCTCAACATTTCTCCATTCTCATACACCAAAATTCGCAGACACTTAAAAAAAATTTTTAATTACAAAATCCAGCAAGTGTAATAATTCACCCAAAATTTTGTGGACATTTTGTTACTCAGGTTGAATTGAACTACATTTTCCCTATCCTATCAAGATCAGGACTTTTAATAAAATCACACTCTATGACTTGAACAAATCATAATTGCATATCATTGGCTACATAGCTCAATCTTAATTCCACAAATCATAGAAATTATCTGCCCAGTGTTAGTTGCTCTTCTTTTTTCACCCAACCTTTGAAACAAATTCTTCTGTTAATCTGATTTGAAATAAATAAAAAAGGCAATATTCTGAAATATCTTACAGTCCACCATTATGAGTATCCTCCGTCTTAGTTGATGCCGCTGTATTTTACAAGAGCATATAGAAAAAACGTAAAACTATCACGAAATAATTTTAGATGAGTTTCTTCTTCTCAAAAAAGGATTTCAAGTGCCATAGTTGCAACCCGGCTACTGAGATGCAGACTAAAAGTGAAAGGAAACTCAACCAGAACATTCTGTTGTTGGTTGCTATGTTGAGCACCTGCATTTCTTCTTCTCTGAAAAGAAAACAAAGCAAATAGAAAAAAGAACAGCACTGCTTAAGAAATATACTGTGCCAATGTATGAAATTAAGAATACACATGCTCACCTTTCACGAAGATAATACATCTCCTCAAAAATAGAAGTAGCTGTGTCTTGCAACTTCTTAAGCTCCAGCTCCATCATCTGGAACGAGCACGAAAACAGTGTGAGAAATCTTTTTGTATCAAGCATGGTCTAAGCAAAGATTACCACATTGAGCAAGTAATGGAAAAATCCAAGTAGCTCATAATGAAGAGAACTTGGCTAATGGGACGAATGGGTGGGCATGGGAGGATACGGGTAGGTTGAAGTTTGCTCAAGAACGGCTCGTAAATTTTCGTTCTATCAGTAGGATTACAGTAAACTCCAGAGGAAGTTCAAAGGGGAAGAATAGGACATAAATACTTGAAATTCATCAATCATCCAAGAAAACCAACTTTGTCAACACAAAAAGAAGTAAGAAAAGAGATCACTGCCACTAATTATAAAACAGAAAGCACACAGATTTACACTGGTAAAAAAGAATTACAAGCTAATACAATGAAATGACCAAAATAATGTGTCCATCATCCAATACACACATCATAGGGTCAATGCCTGGTTTCTCTTTGTGATAAGAAGCAAGCAACTTGACCCTCTGTGGAATCTTTGGAATTCCACAGTCACCAGTAAAGCAGCAAGTCTCTAGTTCTATATCAGATATCAACCAATCAACATCTATATATCCATCTATATTGAAAAATAGATAGGAGAGAAAAAATGGTTATTTATGACAGACACTTACTTGACCAATCAAATTTAACTCAGACAGACACTAAAGCTTTATCTTGTCAGTATCTTTTATAGTGACTTAGGAAGAATGGGAAAGCAAGGAGAAAGGAAAATGGAATGCCTTTTCTGCATTTTCCTCCCTTCCCCTTTCCCCAACCAGACCCTCTGGGTGCTTGACATTCTAACTCTAATTTTTCTATCCAAGTTACAAAATAGGGTAGGAGTATTCACGTCATATCAGTATTATGCTTCATAAGCAAGGAGATGGCTTAGTGTGAAGTAAAGCCTTTAATTTGTTTAGTTTTATATGTGTAGAGTCATGAGCACAGAGGTAAACAAAGCCTCATATTCAAACCCACTAAAGCTACTCGTTCATTCGTATGAAAATTTCCCTTGAGTGACATACTAGAACCATACATAAGAAAATTTTATTCAACCAGAAGTGGAAAAGGTACAATTTAAAAAAATTCTAGCGCAAAGATATCTTGACGTAGCAAAAATGCCAAATACTACTAAATCTTAGTTCAGTCGGAATCAGTCTCACCAGGGAACTATTTCTTTTATGTAATTTTATAACTCATGGAAAACCCACAGATTTTTAGTTTATCGGCTGCAAATTAGATTGGAAAAACACCTTCTTCTTCCTCCCTCAAACAGAGGAGAACATTTCAGCATACAAGGCTCAATTCTGCCAAATTATATCGTAGAGAGATCCAACAACCAAAAAACCAAACAAAAAAACTCTGACACAGCGCCAACTTAATTGTCATGTTAGTAAATTCAGCCTATCAGATTGACCGTCATGGTTGAAGGCCGGGTTTAGGGAACAGTCACTTACCTCAACTTGGCTTTTCTTCGCAACATTAGACCAATCCTTAGCGGCCACACCCGTCTTCCAATCGAAATCGATCGTCAATGTCATCTGGGGCTTGTGATCAGCAGCCCAGAAACAAGTCATATAATCTCCAGCCTCCGCTGCTACAAATGCAAATTGGCCCGATTCAATGCGGTCCGCATAGTGGTAATTGTTCCCGTAAGACGAAGTCACCTACAGTATTAATCAAATCCATGATTGGCCACCCATTCACCAACCAAGCAATAAAATTCATCAAATAAATCTTTGACCTCGAATTCGAGCTAGAAAAATCAAACTGGGAAAGAAAAAGTTTGGACTTTTCAATGGTACCCGAACAGTGATTCTTTGGGAATCAGGTAAGGGTTGACCCTCGTTGGGATTGACGATGTGGTACCTGCCCACCGTCATGGAATTGCTCTTTATGTCTTCGGAGATGCATTTGGTGTGACCCGATTGCAGTTCGAATCTGAGGGACTCGACTGTAGACGAAAACAACCCCAGAACTAGAAAGGGAAGAAGAATCAGAAGGGGTTGCGAGTTGAATCCAAACATAGTGGAATTAAAGAAAAAGAGAAGTTCAGTGTATACAGCTGATGAGAGTTTATGAAGAGAAGAAGGAGCGAAAGGAAAGACGCTTTGAATCAAAAGAGGGATTCTAAAATCTGGAATGAATCTAATTCCTTTCTCTCAGTTCAAACCGCGGGAGTTGCAGCGTACAAGGTGCGATGACGATGAAGGATGTCAAGACTCGATTCCTACGTGGTGTTCGTTCATTGGAACAAACACGTAATGTAACTGCACCTTTTCATTTCTATCTGGACTCTCCAGTTCCGTTTTGCTCCAGTATACCAACGTAGGTATAGGATTTTCCTTTCCTACATGTGTATTTTTTATCTGGGCCAGTTAGATATAGGGGTGTAAATGAAGTTGGCCCAATTGAAAATCCAACATGAAGCCCATGACCAATTCTGTCTTCTCTGTTAGAAAGAACACCAAGTTGACCCAAAAGAAAAAAGAAAAAATTTCCGGGTCCAATCATCAAAATAGTCCATTTGTGGATCTAATTTTTAAAACATCACATAATACATATTTTTATAAATTCAGCATAAATTATCATCAAAACCCCCTAAAAAACAACAAAATCCAATTACCTATACTCATTTATCAATGAAATTTACATCCTTGTTCCCAGGCCATATATGGTAGTAAGCGACATAGTTCACTTTAATTATGACAATCTCTTCGAGAGTAAGGCAAGCTCTGGTTCAAAAAAACCACTCACCCTACCAATCAGAACAGCCTCAATCCCTCTTTAGAAAGGCTCTTCTAATTTAATGCAGCATTCAGTTTTGTTTGGACTTAGCTTTTTATTTTTCCTATTTCCTCCTCTAATATATTAAAAAAGGAAGTAAGATTCCCAAGGAATATATGAAGCGGAAGGATAACTGTTTCTGGACAAACATTAGCAATCACACATATCTCACCATCAGAGATGCCGTTTCATGGAAGGATAAAAACTATATAGAAATTCATGGAATTATATCTATATGCTTGCAGCGTGACAAAGGAAAATTTCATATAGACTTGGGGATATTTGCATTTTGATCAACGTCTATCAACTGCTGCGGTCCAATTCAATTGCTTGCTATATTTATATACAAAGTTGAAAGATTGAATCAACTAGTTGTCATTTTGTGGTTTATGGATAACTTGTTAATTTGATTTGTGACACCATTTATAACAACAAAATGATTCATGCACATGCAAGCAGCTTGCTGAAACAGATTTTTAGAAAAAATAAAAATAAAAATATGAGAAAATGCGTGCAAAAATTTCATATGAGTAAAGTAACAATTTTGTCATTAAAAAATTTTAGTAGTAATGCTCTAGTCCTTGAAAAAATGAGCCAATCAATTTAGCCCCCGAATCAGTCAAAATTGTTCCAAAATAGTCCTTCCAATAAGTAAAAATTTTTGGCTTTGTCAAGTGATATAATGTGGCCCATTAACTAATGGTTTAGTACATTAACTATATACGCAATTCGTTAAAATGTCACATTGGTATCTTACACTTCTTTTCTTATAAATTAACTATTATTGTAGTTTCTAAAAGATGTGTAGAAACAATTTAATCTCTAAAATCTTAAATTTCAAAACTTTACAACTAAAACCTCAAATCTCAAAATCTTAAAATCTCAAATCTTAAACTTCCAAATGATTAAATTATAAATTAAATTTAACACCTTAAATCCTAAAGCCTTAAATCTTTAAATCCTAAACTTAAAAACCCAAACAATCATAAATCAAATCAATACCCTAAATTCTAAATCTCTAAACCTTAAACTTAAATTGCAAACCCTACATTAATTCAACATCCTAATTCCTAAAACCTTAAACCCTAAATCTCCAAACCCTCAAACCCTAAACATAAACTCTAAAGCCCTAAAACCATAAATCAAATCCAACACTCTAAACCTCTAAGCCCTAAATCCCAAATCTCAAAACCTTAAAACCTAAACTTAAACCCCAAAGCCTAAAATCATAAATCAAAACCTTAAACTCTAAAACCCTAAATCTTTTATTGAAAAAGGCACATAAACAATTTAGTCCTTGAGATATAGGAATTAAATTTATGATTTTAGGATTTTGGTGTTTGAAGTTTAGGATTTATGATTTTAGGGTTTGAGGTTTAGAGTTTAGGATTTTGGGTTTAAAGTTTAAAAATTTGGATTTGAGATAAAAAAATTTTAATTTTAGAATTTAGGGTTTTGGGGTTCCAGCATTTGGGTGTTGGATTTAATTTATGGTTTTAGGGTTTAGGATTTAGGTTTTTTGGGTTTGTGAGGTTAGATTTGATTTATGATTTTAGGGTTTTGATTTTTAAGTTTAGAGTTTTAGGGTTTTGAGATTTAGAATTTAAAATTTTATAGTTTAGGGTTTCAAATTTAAGGGTTTAAGATTTTAGGGTTAAAGTATTAGATTTGATTTATGATTTTAAGATTTGAGGTTTATGTTTAGGATTTTAGAATTTTAAAATTTAATATTTAAGATTTAGGGTTTTGAGATTTAGGGTTTTGAGATTTAGAGTTTTAGGCTTAAGGTTTTAGAATTTAGGGGCTAAATTATTTTTGCACATTTTTCAAGAACTAAAGTAATAATTAACTTATATAGAAAGAGGAATAAGGTGTCAATATGGCACTTTAACAGGCCACATATGTAGTTAATGAATCATGTTATATTACTTAATGAAGTTAGAAAATCTCACTTAATAGATGAACTATTTTGAAATGATTCTAACCAGTTCAGAAACTAAATTGATCGAGTCATTCTTTTAGAGATTACAGTGTTATTGTCAAAATCTTTTATGGACAAAATTGTTAATTTACTTTTTATTTATCTTAGAGACTCAACAATGAATCTCACTTTGTCATAACAATTGTTAATTTTGGGGCAATTTCATCCAATATTATTATGAGAGATGAAACTTTTTGTAAGAAATATAAGAAGTGAAAGATAATATCTTTTTTATTAAATTTTTGAGAAAATAAATTTCCACACAATGCTGAAAATTAAATGTTCATCAATTTTAAAATGTTTGGGTTGTTAATTAAATTTGTTAGGTCTCATATTTTAATGTTTGAATTTAATAAATTTAAATATTTAACAAAAATTTAACATATAAAAATATTAAGACTTAATAATTAATTAAATATATCATTAAAAATTTAATTTTATGCCAACTAATATTTCTGACAAATGGTTACGGGTCACTATTTGTTACCCTTGAATTGTCCGCTGTCCATAAAGGATTGAGACGAAGGTCATTATCTTTTGCAATACATATGGTATATGTTATTGCTCTCTGCATCATTACATCTTTGCACCTAACATTTGCTGCTGAGTATCAATGCCTCACAGCTGTTGTGACGCTTTGTCCACTTCAAACTGAACGTAAGAATGAGAAAGGCAGCCAAACTTTTCGTGAAAGGGAAGCCTTCACATTTTCAACTTCAATTTCATGCTGGAATGGACCACATTGTCGCCACATGTGCTACTTACATATTTTAATACGGGAAAGAGTCTTCCAAGTATGGAATACTCAATCCTCAATCAATAAAAAAAAATGAAAGATATATAATTATTTAATTCAATATTAAAAATTTAATAATATAAATTTTGTTAATTAAAAAATTATTTTTAAAAATAATAACAACGATTAAATTCCTTTTTTAAAAGTGTTTTTATTATTCCAAAAATTTAATTTAATTTTCATACAAAATTTGTTGGACTTATGCTTTGTCCAGCTCAAGCTTGTATATTTTTGTGTCACCAATAACATGTTATTTGGTTTCGAAGTAAAAAATGTATTTCAGATAATAGAAATAAGAAAATAACAGATTTATTTGCTTCTAATTTGTAGCTGTGTTGTTGAATAACTGAATTTTTTGTTTTTTAATCATTGACTAGTCCCCACACTCTTCAAAGCGTTCATATCAGAGATCATCTTACATAAGCTATATACATGTAATATGCATAGATAATTCCAGTAACTTACCAGGAAAGGGAAACCTATCATGACACTCCATATTTTTCCAACTCAAAGTAGCACTTAGGCATCATCAATTTGGCATTCTTTGATTTGATCAATGTTAGTGCATGATGGAGTTGGAAGGCTCCATTGGGATCACTGAAAGTGACAACTAATCAGCAGCTGACCCTCTGCTGATGAGGTGTTCTTTTCTTCTCAAAATCTGTTAAAAGTGTTAGTCAGTTATAGAGATAAGGTTTGTGATCATTAATTAATAATTTCCTACATTAGAAATTCATACAAAGAGTGCTTAAATTGGGAATTAATAGTGGAATTAACAAGCCAAAAATGGAAAGACTGAATGATAGTGGTGTTGACAAGCTAAAAAAAGTCATCACTTTGAATTCACTGAATGTGTTTAGAAGTTAAGTTGAAATATCATCTCATTGAATGCAACAGAGAGAACTATTTTCATGTTTGGTGTTATAGGCATTATGCCAAAAATATGAGAATGGAGAAATATCAGGATTAAACTCTTTATCATCAAGCTACTGAAATTTGAATAAATAAATTATTCATTATATTTTCATAATGTGGTTTGAGGAAATCATTTATAGTGAAATTTGCACATTGTGTAAGATTTGATTTGTCATCAAGATGTATTATTTGTTTTGGGACTAAATTTCTATGATTTTATTGCTTTAGAATATCACTCTCAAAATGTACATTTTGAACACAATTTCTCAAGTCCACATTTAATACAGCCTTCCCCAAGCACACACCTCTTTTTGATAATATTAGTAGCACATAAAATTAATGTACAAACATGATACAATATGTAAAATTAAGATCTTTTAAAGTGTATGGTGTATTTTAGAGAGTAGTGTATGAATGAATGACTATTGATAAAAAAATTAATAATCATAATTGTTATAAAATACAAATAAATAGATCATAATTTATAAATTTGAGATAATCATGATTATTAAATTTTTATTAACAATTATTTATTGATACTTTATTTTTTAAAGTGCACTCTACATTTTAAAAAATTTAAATTCTAATGTGAAACATATTTTCTAAGAAAAGAGAAAAATAAAAAAAAATGAGAAATTGTGAACAGTTTATACTAATATCAGCACCTTTTTTTAAGTGGGTATTGGACTCTTTTATTTTCTTTAGGGACAGTATGAATTTGTTTTCTTTAGAACTGCTCTCACCCTGAATTTCAGAAAATAAAAAAAGTTCTGGTATACAATTTTAAATATCGTTTTTATAGAATATTATGGTCACTATGTCAACTTCCATAACGTGTTAACAATTTTGCATACTACGTTTATTTTGAAAAGGGTATCTTAGGCAAAAAATATTTAATTATAAAATAAAATTTAATTTTAATAAAACATAAATTTAGAATAAGAGCAAAAAGAGCTAACAATGCATGGGTTTAATAGAAATATGGAGGTTCTAGGCGAACTTTAATTACCCATGAGAGAATTTTGTTCCCAAAAACAAGCTATTAATGCTTTAATTTCTTACTATCATTTTATCAAAAAAAAAAAGAAGAAGATGAGAGTATATTAAAATAGTAGAGATTTTTAATAATACATTTATTATAATTTTTGTTAAGATTATTAATATTATATTAAATACTTAATAAAATATCAAATGTTAAAAAAATTTTAAAATTTGAGTTTGTTTTTCTATTTAGACATAATATTTATAATAAAGATAGGGACAATGATTTTGAATTTAACTTTTAATAAAAATATTTTTAAATTTTATGATATCGTAAATATTAAATAAAATAATATTTTGATAAATACATTTTTTTGAAAAGAATATTATTTAAAAAATATTTTTACCTTTTACATAGTATAGATATGAATATATATATATATATATATAATTTTATATTCTAATCAACCAAGTTATCCTCTCATTCAAGAGAAAATTAAATTGAATATATAAAACCCAATTATGATAAGCTCTGCCTTTTAAGATAAGTTAATTCAAGTGTCTTTATTATAAATTAAATTTAGATAATCTCCTATAAGGAATGAGATAAATGCTTGTTATACTGCAGTTGATTTGTTCATATTATCTTAAACAAAATTATGAATAGTCACAAAAAAAAACTTGTGAATAAACATTGATAAAATATATCAAGTTTACAATTTGTATTGAGATTTTTTTAATTTTTAAAATTGAAAATTAATGATAATTTAAGTTAAGATAAAAATTAATTAGAAAATCATAACTTAGATATTTATGTAAAATAAAAAAATATAATTAAAAATAAAAATTAATCATTTAATTTCCATAAAAGGTTGGTAGGATATAACTGCCAATTTTTTATTTTTAAAGTATTATAATAACAGAAAACAGAAACATTTATACATTTTTTTATTTGCAATTATAATTATATACTTTTTCAGAGAAACTAACGTGCAAGTGGAGGCAACTTTTGCTGTGTTTTAATGGGATTTTATCATTTTAGGGTAATTATTTGCTTCCTAGTTAACCTGATTCTCTCAACTAATTGGACACCTGACACCGGCATCTTAAATTCCTACAACGGAAGATCAAAGAGAGAGAAAGTGATTATTTTTCTGGAAAGAGATAAGGGGATTTTCCATTGAAATTGGCGCGATTGTAGTGTCAGATAGAAAGGAAAAAAAAAAAAAAAAGTTTTCCCCGGAAAAGGGAGTCGAAATGCATGATCCTTTTATGTTTGGCTGTTGAGATTTGATCATTTTGTGGATCGTTCTCCTTTCTCTCTTTCTCTCTAGGGTTTGCTGGTCCTGTTTCTTGAAGAGCTTCAATTCTGTGAAGCAATTGGGAAAAGAAAAAAAATCTCATCTTGAGTCTCGGTCGCACTCATCTACCACCCGCTTCAAGTTCTGGGTTGATTTCGCTATCTTCACAGTTGCACGGTGCATTTTAATCTGTTGCTACGTTTGTGCCTGAGGTAGGGCTTCACGGGGTTTCAAATTTGACAATTTAGTGTGTGTCAATGTGGAATTTTATGGGATACTGATTTTTTTGGTTTGGGGATTGTTGAATCCTCTGTGAAGGGTGAAGGTTCGATGAAGCGGCAATGAGGTTTGTAGCAGGAAATGGATGTTAGATCGGAGGGTATACAGGTGAGATGCGATAAGCTTCCGGCTCCTGTGATTCCGAGGACCCGTTTGCGGATTTGGTTCATCCGGGTGTGCTCAAGCATTGTGCTCTGGACATGCCTGGTTCAGCTAGTAACAGTTAGTGAATTATGGCATTCCCATTTGATTTCTGGGATTACCAATCGAATATACCACATAACTCAATTTCAACGTCCGGTAACTGCGGAAGATAGAGTTGCGATAGCGTCTCCCCCTTCTCTTCCCGCAAGTTAGTTTCTTTACTTCATACTTTCTTAACAACTGCCATTATCAGCAAAGATTTTGTTTGCTTATATTATGGATGCGGACTTAGAACAGCTGTAAAACAAAACCTTGCAGGAAATTATACAAGTAATGGTTTTCTAAGAGTATCCTGCAATGGGGGCCTGAATCAAATGCGTGCAGCGGTTTGTGATTTCTGTGCTTCCCCTTCTCTGTTCTCATTAAATTAAGAGTTTGAGTACTCAGTTAGCAAATTTGGCATTTCAGATTTGTGACATGGTGACAGTTGCTCGTTTTTTGAATCTCACATTAGTTGTTCCTGAGCTTGATAAGACCTCTTTTTGGGCAGATCCTAGGTATATCTTTTGTGATGAAAAGCTTCTAGCTACCATCTAATTTGGCTGCCTTGACATTCTAATGTTTTGTAGTTTTCTTTTTGCAGTAATTTTGAGGATATATTTGATGTGAAATACTTCATTGATTCTCTGAGAGATGAAGTTCGAATAGTGAAAAGAGTGCCCAAAAAGTTTGGCAGGAAATATGGGTATACCACAATGGTGATGCCTCCTGTCAGCTGGTCGAATGAAAAATATTACGTAGAACAGGTCTGTTTGTTTTACTACTTATGTTTAAGCCAACACTATATAATTCAAGCTTGTTCTTTTTTGACAGTTTAAGGCTGGTAATATGATTGATTAATAATTCTTCAACTTTGCTTTTATGGCTTAGAAGTTTTTAATATAAGGACAATATGGGTTCTTTAATTTGTCAGTGTGGAGACGGCCAAGATTGTTTTGTGCATAGGTTGATTTTGAGGGACTAGTTTCCCTAAAGTTGTTTGTTTGTTTTTGCTATTGTTGTTGTTAGTTCTTTGTTTTGGCTCTTCTGTTAGGCTGTTGTTTGTTTTGTGCACAGGCTGTTTGTTTTTGGCACATAATTATTTTACTTAGATTGTTAACTTATTTGTTACATGATGGTACGATGAACCACAAGTGCCAGTATATGTATCCTTTCCAATGCACTTGAAAGTATTATCTTCATTAATCAATTAGGGTATCTTGTTCTGGATCATGCTTTAGTTACTAATTACTACTTCTGTTGTAGTCTGATTACTTTAAATCTTGTTACCTGATGCACAGTACACCTAGACTAGAAGGTTGTGAATCTTGGTAGGAGAGGAAAATATGGGATATTGAAGAATGTACCTGTTAATATATTAGGAAGTGAAGTCCACTGGTTGTATTAATAAAATAACAACACACAAAGCCTTGTCCTACTAAGTGGGATTGGCTACATGTGTGAATAAAATAAATGACAACTTCAATAGAGGGTTTTAACTTACCAATTAAAGTTCAGACCTGGGAGGAAATTTTGAATTACAGAATAGGTATTAACTTCACAAATCTGGTGGTTTCTAGTACTTTAGCAACTAAATGAAGTGATTTTTATTTTGCAATAGCCAAAGTAAGTTACAGCAGTAACACTTAATTGAGTGAGTAGAAGTTGGAAATCTTGCTTTTTCTTATATCTTTCCCAATTTGTTATCAGTTGTACATCTGTTGACTATGATCCCAACTTTGGGTTTTAAACTGCAGATTCTGCCACTTTTTGCCAAGCATAAGGTGTTACATTTCAATAAAACAGATGCACGTCTAGCGAATAATGGTCTCCCTCTTGATCTACAGAAACTCAGGTGTCGTGTCAATTATCAAGCACTTAAATTCACTCCCCAAATTGAGAATTTGGGGCACAAATTGATACGGATACTTCAAGAGAGGGGACCTTTTGTGGCTTTGCATTTGAGATATGAGATGGATATGTTGGCTTTCTCAGGTTGTACTCATAATTGCACTGAAGAAGAAGCTGAGGAGCTCAAGCGATTGAGGTATGTTATTTTTTATGTTCGGCCATATAGTATTTAGGTCTTCTTCTTTAAGTGAGATTGGTTCATTCAATCTGAAAGTTGTTAGGGATAATACAGATCGAAAAGATCAATTGTGTCCTCTATTACATAGCTAAGCTATTATTGATTCTCAATTAATGATCATGGCCATCATGCCTCCCATTCTATCTTATAGATTCTAAAAGAGAAATAAGTAGATTTTGTTTTGTTAGACTTAGCTGGACGCAGTCACCTGATTTAATGGAGATACCTACTTGTTGGAGGCATTAAGTGAGCTTATTTTCATGGATTCATGAGTTGTATCATACGTTGGATTTGACATTTTTAGACATTATTTTTTATTTTATAAAAATAAAGAGTATTGCAATCAGAATCAGTCCTAATGAGCTGATAAATAAGAGATCTATATAACCAAAGTGATTTTTTATGTGTCATTCAGGTATGCCTTTCCTTGGTGGAGAGAGAAGGAGATAATGTCTGAGGAGAGGAGATCACAGGGTCTCTGTCCTTTGACACCAGAGGAGGCAGCATTAGTTCTGCAAGCATTAGGTTTTGGCAGGGAGACACAGGTTTATATTGCAGCTGGTGAGATTTATGGTGGCAAACGTAGACTTGCAGAACTGAGAGCTACATTTCCAAGAGTTGTGAGTTCATCACTATCCTATTCAACCCCCCCCCCCCCCACCCCCCCACGCACACACACACAACACACCCACCCACACACTCTCGCATATTTCCCTTTCATATTTTTGTATATGCTGTATTTGGTGAAATACTGCTGACTGATCTTTTGGATATTGGTTGTTGAGTTTTGCTTTTACTTGGGACTGGTTTGTCCATGATGAATTTCTTGCTGTTTCTTTACTGCTTGTGCTAATGATGAAGGTTTTTCAATTACTATATGTATCACATATTTATATGGTACATTTTTAACTTACTATTTTCAAAAGATATATCATGTTCTTTAGGTAATTTTTTCCAGCACCTAGGTTGAAAATTGTTCTAGCTCTCAAAGAATGGTTTGACTTGATCTAGTTAACGCATTTTCTAACCTTGATAATCATTTGTCTTTAAGTTTATTCTGGTTGGCAGTATTTGATTTTCTTTCTTTTCTTTTTTTTTTTTTTGTAATTTTAGGTGAAAAAGGAAACATTGCTTGCCCATGATGAGTTGCAGCAGTTCCAGAATCATTCATCCCAGATGGCAGCTCTAGATTTTATGGTTTCAGTAGCCAGTAACACCTTTATTCCAACATATGATGGGAATATGGCGAAACTTGTGGAAGGTCATCGCAGGTTTGTATTTACTCTTTAGCAAGTTGCAGTTATGCATTACAGAACACATCTAATTAGTTCTCGTGCAGGTACTCTGGTTTTAAGAAAACCATCTTACTAGATCGGAAAAAGCTCGTAGAATTGCTTGATATGCATCAGAATGGGACAATATCTTGGAATGAATTTGCAGATGCTGTGCGACAGGCTCATGAAACGAGAATGGGGCAGCCTACTCGTCGAAGAGTTATTCCAGACAAGCCAAAGGAGGAGGATTATTTCTACGCAAACCCTCATGAGTGCCTTTGTGAGGGAACAAAATGTGATGACTTGCTAGGACCTGGTGACTAGTGAAGTACGATGAGTACAGGCTACCATGTCAGGTTTAGAGATTCGCCATTCTGTCCAGGCAGAAATTCAGGAGGAATATAAAGATTGCATCATTCTACTAAGTTGCTCCCTTGCTGTGTTAATCCAGGTCACTGTCATACGGCCTTAGAGATTTAAATATACACATGATTTTTTTTAGGAAACCAAGGAAACGAAAAGAGGAAAAAAAGAAGTTGCAGCTTCTAATGAGGCATTTAAAAAGGTGTGTTTCAGTTTTACCACCCATTGATTAATTTTTTCTTCCCAATGTATGTGTTCAGTATAGCATATAAGTTCCAGCTGCAATCCCGGATGCATATCTCACTTTATTTCATTCCTGTTATCAGCACAACTGTAAACTACTCTATAACTAGTACAGTAGTACAATTCCTGATCTACATTTCTTCTTATACAAAACAGTCGGGTAATGGGGCATGACAATATTGAGCTGAGTGTTAAACCTGATTATCACCCTCTTCAAAGAATTGATTGCAAGTGTAACAAGGATCCAACTTGAAAGAATCCATTTACCAAATGCTCTGTATTAGTTTACCTCCGGAGATGCAGAACATATTGTAAATGTAACATGATCTCTACAAGATTACATGAATTTGCTGAGGTCCCCAAGGATCTCACCATTTTCGCCGCAGAGACCAAGCTCCTTGAGCCTCCTTTCTTGGTAATATTCTAACTGGTCCAATTCTAATTCTTTCTCCTTGAAAATCTCATCAATTTCATGCAAGACCTTCTTCTCCCCTTCTCTTACTCCGACTGCAATTGTATGCCTGTAATCTAGATTCGCTTCTTTTAACTTCTCATCCTGCCATTTACATGCCTGTCTTCAGTTATTTCTTAAGCATTAAATCAGTTTCAAATTTTCACTATATAATGTTCAACCAAATACCAACTTAAAAAAGCATATTTTGGTTAAACAAAATAATGTAAAGTTAATTTGAACTGAGACCTAGTCAAGACCGTACAAAGACATACCTCTTCAATGGTTGTGTGATAGCCTGCCAGGGCAGATTTGCAGGCCTCCCGAACCACTCGGCATATGAGCTCCTCATTGTCACGGCTCACAGGCAATTCAAGATGACCCCAGATGGAGTTTCTGAAAATTGATTCCAATAAGAAAGCATCGGTGCCACCTAGCGCTACCAGCCGCAGGTATGGAAGCAATGCTGGTGGCAGGGGGCGGTCAAAGAAGATGTCAAAGTATGCAGACTCACCAAAACCATTGGACTCAGCAATGTCCAATTTGTCCCCAAAAAAAGGGTCTGACTCAGATATCTCTAGTGTCAAAGTATAAGCATTGCGGTCTGCATTTGGTTCAATGAAACCGTAGTCCAGGGCTAACTCAGCATTGCTTTTCTTTGAATCGTATTGGATAAATATCTGAAGAAAACGAAAGCAGTTCCACTATGATTGTTTGCTAAATCATAATTTATTGTTCTGTATACCCATACATGACAAGGAACAAAAAAGAGGCGGTGAAAAGAAAAAACTCCACCTGTTCCCCGGCCTTGACAGAAAGAGGGCTCCTTAAAGAAAATAGGTAGTCCCAAGAGAAAAGGCCTGCTGCTCCTCTAATTTCATAAGCATGATCCTCCGTGGTCACCCTGGCACTGTGGTTTACCTGATCCAGAAATTAAATTTGAGAAATGTCAAATATTTTCCAGAAGTTGATTATTATAGAAACTGGAGAAGGAAAAAAAAAATTATGTATACTGCAGGTATATCATATTCTTTTTATTTGTTTTACAAGTAATGCTGGAGTCAGAGCTACTCACTGACTACAGCAGGAAAAAAAGAGGGAAAAAGAAAGGACATTCTCACCAAGTCTGCAAGTGGAATCACAACTAGATTTTCATTGCGAAGGCGAGAGAATGCCCTCGATCTAAGAATTCCAAAAGCCCAAAAGAAGTCATCCAGTGTTATAGGAGAAGGGAAAAGCTGCTTATTAGGGAGTATGATTTCTTCCTCCAGTTTCAGAAATTCATTTTGCACATATTCCTTCACCGCCAGAGTTGTATTCAGAAGTTGAGTACCTGCATACATCAAATCAATCAGGTTAAGTTAAATTTCTGCAAACACGGCATTCGAGGCTTTTGGATGTGCAAGGCACAGAAAAAGGATACGGACGTTAGAAGAATATGGAAACACTTCACTTGTAGGTAACAAATCTGATATGCTATATATTAGAGTAAATAGCAAATTCTTAAAAATCACAAGCCCAAATTTTTAACATGGGATTGGCATTAAATGATGAAATCACTGACCTCGAAGCTCGGAGAGCTCCTCCTCTGACCTGCACTGGAATAAGCAAAACAAGCAATTACCAACTCAATCAAGCATTTGAAACCCCCAAAACAAAACCCAAATTTGCATTAAGCTTTGTGTTTAAGCCCATCAACATACAAACGAAACCCACCAATATATAGTGGAATCGGTGACCTCAGGCAGAATACTGAAGTAATGCTTCCACATAGATTCATCCCTTGATCTCTCTCTTAACAAAAACAGAGCAACAGACACCCAAGGCTTCAACCCACTGCACACATTCCCAATTTCGGAAGCTGCAACTGCATCTGGGTTTATCCACAGCCTCTTGGGTACCTGCAAAAAGACCTCGTTACGAGAAACGTCTCTCTGGGCAATCAACCCCAGGCCTTCTGTGACCATGCCAGGCTTTACTGGGGTCTTGGCAGAGATAACTCCTTCTTCCCATAGCCACTGCCAGAAGGTCTGAACCGCTAGAGGCAACGATGTTTGTGTTTCCAAAGAAGCAGGGGACTTGGTGGAGAAAGGCCTTTTGAAGTGAAGCGGTGGCCCTTTATTTAGGAAGGAGAATTGCCTGCTGTGGGATAAAGAAGGGGAAAGAAACACAGAGCCTGAAGATAAAGAAAAACCAGCAGCCATTTTTCTGATTCCTGCTTGCACCTCAAGAGCAAGCCTTTGATCTTCTCGTAATTGATGGTGTTGTGGATAAGACCCACTTCCTGCTTGTTCCTTAGGGCCCACATTTTACATTGTCGTCTTTCTTAATTCTCCCCAAATTATTTTCCTCTGCTGATCTGGTTATGATAAACACTTATTTTATTTTATTTTTATCATTTTCATTTTAAAAAAATTAAATTATTATATTTATTAAAATTTATATACTAAACTATAAAATTTAAGTAATTAAAAATATTATATCATTAAATATAAATATTTTATAAAAATTCAATTCTAAAAACATTTTTCTATGACAAAATTACTTATAAAAATTGCTACACAGCTAAGATAAAAAATTTCTTATGAATTAACCTTTATGTCACTAATGGGACGCTGCCATGCATCGTGTCTTGAATTTCCAAACTAAAACATATCTATATACTTTTAGATTGAACAAATTAACAAACATAGATATCCCATATCTAACATTTTTTTTAAAAAAAATATCCCTCTTAATAGTGTGAAGGTTAATAAGTTGAAAAAAATAAGAAAGAGATAACACTCTCTTAATGAAGGACGCTCGGTGTTGGTAATGGTTTCATAGCTTTCCACCCAAGTTGAAAGACATGGTTGCTACTGCATTTCAATTGTCATTATTAACCACTAAGTTTCCATTCCCAAGTTATTTAGGTACCATTTCTTCAGTACCCTTTGTGGTGTATGATTGTAGCTTTTTATTTCAATTGACCAATAAACGGGAAGAAATGAATTATTGTACTTAATCTGTTAGTTTCTATTTTTATTTTTTTGTCCTTGTAGAAATTGATCCTTGCCAAGGGAGACTATGCATGCTAACCACTAGAAATTTTTATTTTTTTGGTATGAAAAAATATATGGAAGGGAAGATTATCCTATTTTAAGATTAGGGTATATCAACAGCAAAATTCGAACTAAAACCTTACAAATGAAACACTTTATAATAAATGGTTGATATATATTTAGAGGAAGTATAGCATTGTTGAACTCCCCAAGACATAGCTCTTAACTATGGAGGAGAAGACGACTGCAAAGAGACTTGCCTTGATGGTGATCACGGTGTTGGCTTTGGCTATACTTCCTTCAATGCAAGCTGAGATTCATGCAATGGCTGTCAATTTCGCTTCTGGGTCTTCTGCATTATCTTCTTCTACTTCTTCTTCCCCTGATCTTGTGATCTCTGGCTCTACTCCTTATTTACTTGATAAGATGTCCCAAAACCTTTGTGAGAAAGTATGTGTCTGGAAATGTTTCGATAACCGGGATCTATTCTCAGTATGTATGAGGAAGCGTATGAAGAGATGCATGAAGGCTGGTAAGCACAGGCGAAAGATCCCAGTTTGATCAACGGCTAAGTATAGCTAAAATTGTACCATGATTTCACAACCACAGCAGTACATTGGAGGGAAAAAGAGAAGCTCTCTATAATGGGAGTTATTTGCTGCCGTTAAAGGCTATATATAATTATTGTCTTTCTTTTTTTTTTTTACGATCTTTTTGTTTAAGTTAGCAATGTTTTCAGTGCATATTTCTCAATACTATCATGCTGTCGTTAACTTTTGTGGCAAATAATTTCAATGCAGTCGTTGCAGTCTTGAACTTTCCATTCATCAATTCTCTTTTGTTTTCGATGTTTGTCATTCATCAATTCTCTTTAGGATGATAAGTTACAAGAAAGTTTAAAAAGTTTTTTTAAAAAAGAAAAAAGCTCATGGTTCAAAGGTTGTCTTAATTTAAATTACCAAGTAAAAAAAGTTTATTATTACTAGGAGACCATTAAAGTTTAGCTAGCATGATTTATTGAAAATCTGAAGTTGATTTTCAATAGTAGGGATGACTTTAAAGAGATATAAAGAAAGAAAATGAAAATAAAAATGTACTGAAAGAAAATTAGGATGTGTATCAAGTTGTATTTGCGTAAAAAGTTGTTCAGATTAAGATAAAATTGAGTTTAAAAATTTTGACTTAAATTTAACTGATTATATACACAAATCAAATTTGATCAATTGAGTTTGCAAGATTTGTGTATTATTTGATTGGCAACTGGTTTAGAGCGAGTTTGACCAAAAAAATTACTGGCCAGAATGTTAGTGTGTTGGTGGTGAGTTGGGTTTGGGTATTTTGTACATCCTTAAAAAAAAATAGTGGGACTTAAATAGATAGAACTCTATCCTTTCTGTCTCTCTTTAGAATCACAAAGATCAAAGATCCAAATTTAGATAAAACGCAATAATCTTGGACGATTTGTTAAATACGTGTAAATCAATTCAGTTAACCTAAACGCTACATGCAGCAACAAAGCAACTTGTGACAACGTAATAGTAATCTTTTTGTTTTCTTTTGTAATTAATTAACGCATATTTAAGAAATAGATTAGTTTTTGGAAAGAGCATTCTCCATCCTCAAATTGATAACAAGTATATGTATGGGGTGATCAGCTAAAATAGAAGGGTTGTAAAGGTTGGAACAGATGAGAAATTAATAAAATGTTAGTTTAGTAAAAGTATATACTGATTTTAGACAAAATTTTTTTGTCGGAGATCAAATTTGAAAATAAAAATCCTTAATAAAAACAGAGAAATTTGAATAATTATTCAATTAATCACTCATAATTCCAACCAAAAAAAGCCTCGAAGAGATTATATATGTAAATATTTTCATGGAAACTAACTACACAATTTATAGCAATAAAAGCCAACATTAAAGTAGAAGATATTACTATTTCGAAATATTCTTTTTTATCTCGTCAATCTCAACTTACTTTGGATACATAAGGAGCCATCCTTTATATATCAGCAAGGTTCTTTTGCACTTCCCTCGCAATAAATGCCGCTCCACCAAATATTGCTTTGCATCCAATGCTGCCATACACCCTGCATCATCAACAAAACCAAGACATCTTCAACGTCACAAAACTGACATAACCTTAACATATAATAAATCAAAAATAATGTGAATTTACCACCGGCACAGTCTGCCGATATTTCTTGTCCTGGGCACTCCCAGCGGTGAAAACGCCACAAACACTCGTCCGGGGGCTACCTGGCTTCGTCACAATCTAGCCATCACTGTCCAATTCTAGCTGATGATCTCCCAAAAATATGGTGGCGGGCTCGTGCCCCACCGCGAAGAACAAGCTGGAGATTTTCAGATCAGACACTTCATCTGTGACCAAATTCCTGACCTTGATCGCCCCAAAAAGTGTTTGATTATCTGTGCTTCCGTAGGCTCCTGAAATCTCTGAATTCCATAATACTTTGATTTTCGGATTACTAAGTGCCCTGATCTGCATAATCTTTGAAGCTCTGAACGTGTCCCTTCTGTGGATTATATACACTTTGGAGCCGGAACTCGCAAGATGTATTGCTCCCTCCATTGCCGAATCTCCACCTCCAACGACCGCCAGCGGCTTGTTCTTGAAAATTGAGGCAGCACCGTCCAACACGACGCAGGACGAAATCCCCTGTTTCCAAAAGCCTTTGGGAGAATCGCCGGAGACGGGAAATGTCAAGCGTTTGGCGACGGCTCCGGTAACTACGATGACGGAATCAGCTCCAACAGTAGTTGAATCGGTGAAAATTCTAAAGGGTAGAGCAGAAAAATTGACACTGGAGTCATTTTCAGCGAAAATCTTGGTCCCAAAACAGAGAGATTGGTTGCGAAAACGAGTCATGAGGTCGACACCAAGGATACTGTGGGTGAAGCCAGGGAAATTCTCGACCATTGTGGTGGTGGTGGGTTGGCCACCGGGGCCAATGTCGTTGGCCATGCAGCCTTCGAAGAGAATGGGGTTGAGATCAGCACGAGCAGCGTATATGGCAGCAGTGTAGGCAGCAGGGCCACTTCCAGTGATGCAGAGCCTAGTCGTCAAAAGGGTGTGATGGCCTTCCATGGCGAAGAGATAGCCGTGGGTTGTCAACTCGAAGTAGAAGATAATGAAGCTGAGGTTAATGGGAAGACTGGTTCAATTCCAGGAGCAGCGATTTGGCTAGAAGAAGGGTTGAGAGGTGGGAATGAAGAACTGCCATTGGATGCTACAGGAGCCAATGATTTCTCAAGCTTATAGAATTTCAGAAAATCGAAAGTAATGATGATGGGTTGAAATCATAAACTAATACGAACTTAGTTGTATTGGTTATGGCAACGAGAAAGCTCGCCTCCTTGTTTTTGGAATTCAAAAAAACAAAAAAATAGATATATAATTTAAGAAAATTGAATTCCTCAAATCGGAGTGGGGAGCGAATATCTATCAAATTAGTTTCATACTTTAGGTTTAATAAATTTTATAATTTAAATTTTATTAAATAAAAAAATTATAATTTACAGTGTGTGATTAAGATATATAATTTAGAGTAAATATTAAGTTCAAAACTTTGCTTGCTATATCAAAAAATAATTAATTAACATTTGTTATATCTCTTTATTAAACTTTACAGGCGATATAATTTTCAAATAAAAAATACGTGTTATTACATGACTTTTTGGCTACTGGAGCTTACTTTCAGAAAGGTACAAATTTGCCAGGTATAGATCATAGGTGATGTAAATTATGTTGCTATGGAACTTGCGAATACCAATTAAGTCCTGGAGAGTGAAAGCAGCTTTGGGTACACATGCAATGGTGGGAATTCTGTTTGTGATATTGGTGTTAGCTGTGTTGGCTGTAGTTGAAGTGGAAACAGAAGAAACTGGCGCTGCTTCTCTTCATTCTCAGGCTCTGGTCTTGGGGTTTTCACCTCTCCTTAGCCCTAATGCTAGCAGAGAACGCTGTTCCAGATGGCGTGCTCTCAAGTGTAGAAGAAAGATTGGGATTTGTCTATGGAAATTCATTTCAACAAATGCATGGCAAAGTGTTTGAAATGAAATTAGCAAATATAATAATAAAACAGTGTGTGTGGTAAATATATGTTTACCTTGTTTTAGACTTTTCTTCTTTTTTGTTTTTTTGGTTAACATAGGAGCCGATATATGGCTGGGAGAGGGATACGGGATTATAGGGATCGAACCAAGCACGCGGTCCGCGGTTGAGGACATCAGCGCCAAGTGAGCTAGCAGCTCCCGGCAGACCTTTCTTCTTTTATAAAAGGAAAATGACACATACACGTTACCTGCACATATAAAATCAAAATTTAAAAGAAAAGAAAAAAATGAAAATATAAATTTTTTCTTTTATAAAAAGAAAATGATACATACATGTTATCTATATATAAAAGCAAAATTAAAAAAACAGAGAAAAAAATTGTAAAAAAGTTTTTAAGGTTTGTACAAAGTTTATTTGTATAAATATCAGTACTTTTATAAAAGAAATCAAAGGTGTCATGTTCCTAATAAAGTTCTGTTAATGAGTGAATTATATTTAATTAGGCATATACCAAATGTTGGCCAATTCTTGGTTTCTGGAAAAGTAATGATAGTAACCACAATCATCTTTTACAATATTAATTAGTCTACAACACAAAGTAATTAATACAATGGCTATGTCTATATATATATATTACAGTTCATCTATATATATGGCGTCGTTTGTTATGATTAACCATTGTTATTACAAATTCATACTGCAATGCTGTAAATCTTTTACTACAACAAAAAATACACCTGCGCAACTTTCCACAGTTGGAGAAGAGACTAATAAATGCATGAAGTTAAATTATTAGGTGTGATTTAGTGATGAAAGATTTATTAAAGGAGAATTTAGGTTAGAGAATATTGAAACAAGAGAGAGAGAGCGATGAGAGAAGATCTTTTATAGTACACAAATCAGCTTGCTTTGTTGGCGATAAAGAATTGGGAACATCTGTAGCTGCAAGATGGGTTGTGAAAGATGGACTACAACCAAACCCTATTGCCAAATTCCAAGACTGATCACTTATCTGATACCTCCCCACTTAGCTTAAAAGCCTAAGATTATACTTTACATGCTTCCTAAGAACATTATCTACTTATTTTTTTTAATAATTTGTATGTTTTGTCCGCAATTAATTTGACTTCTCAGAATGCTACACGCTTTTAGATTCCATAAATCCAAGTTTTCGAACTTGTATTAAGTACTACGGACCAACAAAACCGAAGAGATGAAATCATTGATCAGTGGCATGGGTAGATACAGAATATTTGTGATAATAACATTAGTGTTAACTACCCTTTTGGTAGCTGCCATGGCAGTGGAAGCTAATGATGTTGCTGCAACTTCTTTCTCTTCAAATCATATATGGTATACGTAGTAGTTCAGAGGGAAATGCAAAGAAGCACCAAGAACGCTGTGCTAAATGGTGTGCTACGGAATGCAAAAGAAAGTTTGGTCTCGTTTACGCAAGTCACCATGGCAAATGCATGCAAGGTTTTTGGGGTCAAAAATTAAAGAATGATGCCATTTTAGCATATACATATATAATAAAATAGTATCGGATAGCCTACAGACTTTGATCATGGATATAAGGCTCCCAATAACGTTAAATCTTAATTCATGATTTTCTCTTTTATTATTTTTTGTATTGTTCTAAACACAAATTTTATTGTCATTATTCTATGAATATCATGGTGTCAATCTTCATGGTTTAGGGTGAAATTTACACCTGGTTCAACAACAAAGAATTATATAGTGTGTTTTATAATTCTTTATATTATTCATATTATTTGGTTTCAAGCAACACAGAGTGAATTACTCATTCATATTTGGTTTCAAGCACGGAGGTGAGTTGGGCTACCATGAAGTCTTCCTGCTGAATTACAGCCTTGCAGTATTAGCACTAGCCTGTGTGCTTGCAAATCTTGACATGGAATTCACTGAACTGCTTCCTTTGCTCTTTGCTCCTTGTAAGACAGTTACACTCTTCATCACTAACCTATTAACGCTGTTTAATATTAAGATTACAAGCTTATTCATTTATTCCGCCGCAGATTATGACGGGTCATTTTATTATGCCCCTTGAACATCATGAACTATGATTTATTTGGAAATTTTACATTTGTAATTTTCTTTTTTCCTCAGGTCACATTCCCTGATTTCTTCTTGATTCATCAATTAACCAGTCAGGTTTGTGGACATCAAAAAGGGATAATCCCATTGATGCTCTTTGTCTATCAGTAATCTCTACCATATTGGTCTAGTTTATATAGATTATGCAGGTGCAAGCTTTAGGAAGTTGAGTTCTACATTTGCTAGCATGATGGGGGAGAATTTAAACAGAGACAAGACACTAGCAACTCAAGCTGCATATTCATAACTTTTTGCTTCATTGTTGCAGTTCTTCCATACTGGACTGGAGTCAGAAATTAATCCCTTTCATGCATGAATTGGAGGAATACCATTTCCAAAGGTCATTTGATTTTTATGTATGTTCCTACAATTCCGATGTTCAGACTAGAGAATGAGCATTTGAACAATGTTGGCAAGTATCGTGCATTCAAGACTGTGCCGCTACCGTTCAACTACGACAAAGATAAAGATAAAGATGAGTAAGATGCAGGAACGGTGAAGAACACCAGAACTCTATCGAATGCAGAGAGCTCATGACTGTCTCACATCCTATTGGTTGAAACTAAATATCTAATTACTTCATTATTTTTCTATAAGATAACACTCCTCAACAAAACCTCAAATATGATGGATCACCAATGGCAACTAGATGTAATAAACAGTCCTTTTATCGTCGAAGAACATGATTGAGGGAACGAAATAATTTTAGAACAGATAAACCACACTAATGCTTTTCATCATTCAATGATGAAAATGAGGTTCCCATCCTGATCTATACGGAAAACTAAGATTAATATATTGAAGCTGGATTCTTGTCAATTGGATTCCACGATTGTTCAAATCCTAAATTTATGTTGAGCATATGGAAGCGTTGAGAATCTTTTAATAAACCCCCCAAAATACAGTAGAAAATGCAACGAAACTTGAAGTCAGAATTTATATCAGCAACTAAATCTGAAAGAAGGGAAGCCATGGGTGGGGGTCCTACAAATCAAGGTTTGTTTAATAAATAGTGATAACGCTCTCACTTTTACTACAAGTGCAAAATTTATGCCTGTTTTGATCAACAGGAGATAAGTGGAGCAGTGACAGTAGTTATGGGGAAGGTTAGGTGAAGACTTGTGATGTAGAACATGTTGGCACAAATTCAACACTCAATCAACAAAGATATTCAAATCCCAAAATATTCATTCATTCAATAAAACTCTTCGATATATAGCAAAGAAGCTCTATTTTAGGGAAAAAGAATGCCTAGAACCTAGGAATCATACAAAACCAGAATGAAATAACCTAACTAAATTAGGAATAAAATCTTGAATTCCCTAACTACAAATCATATTTTCTGAATAACTATTACACCATAAATTTTAATATAAAACATAAGTAATGACTCAATTACTAAATTTCGATTCTGCACCAGCTAGTCTCTACTCTAGGCTCACTCAAAAAACTCAGGCTACAACCCCTTTAATGGCAGAAGCATATGCTTAAGACAAGCAGTCATCTTGTCACGTTCCCTTAGTGGTTGCAAGAATAAATCTGCTTGCTCGTAAGTGTAATGCTCACCTAGTGGTTGGATTAGTTCCCCTCCACCTGATGATGCTTTGTTGTTAAAGAAAGCAGAGGTTTTGCTTAGTCTATCTTTTTGTTCTCGTCCTCTCCTTGTTTTGCAGCCGCTTGGCTTTTGCAATGGTTGACTAGATATAAAATTAGGGGCAAATTAATTAAAAAAAAAAAAGAGGACATAATAGCTTTAAAAGTTTAGTCTCAGGGATCCTCTCCATTGCCCCCACTATAAATCCAACCCTGGTGTCAATAGGTTTTACGGTGCAAAGATGACAATATGCATTACAGACAAGAGAAATAGAGAGGAAATAAGGAGCCATTAGAAATATAAAATCCCAGTTTCAAAATCAAAGGTTCGAGACTTACTTATTTCATCCACTTGTTAAAAGTTCAGAACATGAAAGGTTAGGTTCTATTTCTATACTTGAAATTCCTTGCAATATCAAATTAATGAATCATAACAGAAACTTTGCTCACAGATTATAGATAGGGTAAGTACTTGTACGGATAATTATTAATCAAAGCAACCTTAATCACTTCATATGAACATACTGATATACAGGATCAAAGAGTAGAGGAGTAAAAAGTAGAAAGGGTAATACTTTGGAGAGCTTAACTGCACAGGCAGTCAGGCCTCCATCCCTTGGATTGGAATAAACTTTGATAGTCATGAATCTAAAGTCATATCCTACCTTGGTCATTGAACTAAGTCCAACATGGACTTGATAATGTCCAATGGAAACTTGACTGTTGTGTGGTCAAGCTTTCTATATAATGACAAACAGAAAAAAGGAGGAAGGAACTCGTAGAATCCACATAAAACAGATTATGCATATTGATCTGATTAACAACCCAATTACAAGCTAATACCATTTCCCATTTCTTATTTACTCAAAGCATTTACGGTCCAGAACCTGAGTATTCAATATATTTTTCATTATTTTAGAGTGGAAAAAATTAGACAATCAGGAAAGTAAAGGATATGCTCAATTTGAAAATACTGTAAATTTCAGAAGTTTTTCTGAAGAATATGATAAATTTGAAGTCTGGATTATTGAAAATTTCCAAAAATCTATCCACACTGAACACGCCCAAAGCAAAACAGCAGAATACCCTGAAGCTTCATTTCCATTTGTTACCCAAAATCAAATATCTTGTGTTCTAGTGTAGGGAGGAAATAAAGGAAGCAGATTGTGATCTAGTTCAAATGAATAAACTGCTGATCACTATCAATAGGAATCTCTACTAATTAATTTCCTCGCTCACTGTTGCCAAAAGAAGATAGCACTGTCAATAAACCTAGTGCATATCAAGTATCTAATAATTCTGTAGGATACCAATTATCATGTTTATAGTTTAAAAGATAGCCTACCTAACTTCTCAGCAAGTGTAACAATATGCAAAAATGAATATTGAAAATCAAAGTTACCATGTAACTAGTCAGCATATTTTTCAGGTATATTCAGGATAGTTAAGATCAGAAATAAATAGAAGTCCGTTGAATATATAAACTCATCAAAACACTGAAAGCAAACAGTAGAAACACAGTCAAATGTATAAATAAACCAACAGTCTTCCAATTCGTCCAATGCTCTAATTCAAGGGTAGCCACTGAAATAAAATTCAAATAATGATTTACGTCTTCATTTCTTTATTCAGCAACTTTTCACGGTTGGCTACCATTATTGAGCTAATATAGATGGGCTCAGTTTAAAGAGCGATACTGGCCCCGTCATTACTTTTTTCTGGGAATCCAAACAAAGTAAAAACTAAGCAAAATTACAAACATCAACGTATTAAACGAAGAATTACGTATCATCATGGGGATAAATTGGGACTGAAAGCATCAATTCAAGTAAGAAAATTTCATCATTCCAATTATTGAAAAAATAATGAGAATCGCATCTAGACAATTTCTCTCTCGTCAGTCATCATCTTTAATTGCCTCTAACTAGGCCACATGCCCATAGAATGGTAAAAGTCATATGTGTAAAATGTTCTCTATTTTTGGTTTAAGCTAGAATACAGTACTACGAAAGTACAGCAAAACTAATTTTTTTTCAACTTGGAATAGCATATTTAACCTGCACCTAAGGGTCATTCTCACATTTTATTAGAAGCCTCTTCTTTACCAGAACCGTTTGATGGCTGGGAATCACTCTGATTAGCATTCTTCTCAGAACCCTTTGCTGCTGCTGCTTCTTTCTCCTTCTCCAATTCAATGATGGCTTCTTGCTCAGCCGCCTTCTCTGCCCTCAGTATAGGCTCATAGTAGTCAGAATGAGCCTCCATGCACTTCTTCAATGCTGCAGTTTCCTGAAAGCACTTTTCCACTATATCCTCTTTATTGTTCTCTGCCTCCGTGATGCAGTTTTCCCAATCGATAAAAGCATCCCTGCAGCCGCCCCCTTTCATAAACAAGCAAAACCCACACTCCCCCTGCTCTTCCTCTTCTTCTTCCTCTCCTTGATCCCCCGCCGATTTACCTTCTCCTCCATCGGAAGAGACCAAAACGGATTGATCTGAAGGTTTTCCTTCTGATTTGGCATCAATTGGGGAATCCAATTGCTGAATTGGGGTTTGATTCTCCGGCGTGGACATGGGGTTCGCAGAGTTAAGCGAGTTCTGAAAAGCGTTGGGCAATGAGGTTGAAGCAGAGGAGCGGAGGGTGTGTGAGTCACTAGGGTCTCTGGTAAAGGAAGAATAGATGCCTCCCATGGCCGCTGGATGCTTAAAACCTCCTAAAACCCTTTGAGCGGCCGTCTACAGCATTGGAATTTTTTGTACAATTTTTTATTGGGAAAACATATAGGAACATAAAAGAATAACAATTTGGGTTAGAAAATAAAACAACTAACTAATAAGAGCATTTTAATAAATTATAGTAAATTTATTATTTATTTAAGAATATTTTTAATAATTAAATTTATATATAATATATTTATAAAAATACAAAAAAATTAGTATAATTTTTAAAATAATGAAAATTTTATATAAATAATTTAAAATAAAAAAGACTAAAATAATTTGCTCTAATATTTATTATATCATTTAATTTTAACTATTAATTTATTCCATCAACCCGGTCCGTCTATGATTACTTTCCTAAATATTTCATTGACTAATTCAATGTTTAAAACACCCATAGAAAGCTAATAGGGTGAAGAGAGCAATCCGCTCCTTATTACGTCATAGAAATCATATTAAACACTTTCTTTCTTGTAAGATAAGAATTAAATAATAAAATTCTTTTAAAAAAGACATTAAGTTTTTAATATATAAATTGTCTCAAATAATTTATAGCATAATTAATTATTATTATATCAATTACTTATTAATAAATCATATCAAACACTTAACTTAATTTGCGTAGAGATAGGCTTATTTAGCATTAAATTCTCATTAAGGGTACACGGCTAAATTGGGTACAAATTAGCTTTTGTAATCTCAAATTTCAGCGACTCAATTTCACCTCCAATGTGAAAATTAATTTGAAAGCTATCAATCGTAACAAAGATTTTAATCAGAATTTTTTCTTTTTGTTACAAATCAAACGGTGAGAGAAAAGAGGAGAAAGTTTGATATTCCTTGTGCTAACATTAGTTGTCAAGATTTTTATCAAACTTATTTTTTAATAAGTCAGGATGAAGCAAGCAAAATATAAAAAAAAAATTAAAATTTTTTAAAAAAAGACTTATATATTACATTTAAGAGAAATAGGATGTACAATTTTGAACTTTTATTTCTTAATGTATTTGTAACAAATAAAATATAATTATTATAGCAAAAGAATGAAATAAGTGAAAAATAAAAATAAAAAATTAAGATAAAAAATAAGACTTATAAATTAAATTCAAGAGAAATTAGACCTAAAAATTTTAATTTTTATTTCTTAATGTGTTTGTAACAAATAAAATATAATAATTATAGCAAAGAGTCACGTCCCCTAATTATGCAGTTGAAAAGCACATAAATTTTGGCACATAAATTGCCCAATTATTACTATAATGACAAAATGATTCGGTCATTATTTCGCAAATCTTGCGGTCACAACCAATGAGCAAATAGAGAATAATTTTGTCATTTCTTCGACCCATCAGCCCGCGAGTCGGGGGTTTGAACGGTTAAGAAAGATGAACCTTGCCTTCCTAGCCATTCTTCAACTTACTCCTCCCCAGTCCAACGCTCAAACACCTTCCAGACGCAGTCTTTCATCACTTTCTCTCTCCATTTCGTCTTCTTACTTTCATTCTCCACATGTATTACCCACAAATTTCAGAGCGTCAAGTTCCGGAATTGGGTTGAACCCAGAAATGATGATAATGAGCATTTGAATGGATCTGAATGCTTTCAGGAGAAGAATATTTTCCGAGATGATCAATGATCAAAGACCAATTCAAGCGTCCAGATTCGCTGCCACAAAATTTGGTTTGCATTCGATGACGTTGACGAAATTCCTGGCTCTTTGCTTGATAGCTCTTCCTCTTCTCATCGCATTGAGACTAGCTCTTCCGACCACATCTTCCGATCGAGCTGTAGGTTTCGCCGAAGGAAGAGTTTTGGGAAAAGGGTCTCAGAATGATACGTCATTGGGTAAAGGTAAGCATATATGTTATATATGGTTCTGTAAGTTGCTTTCATTGTGTTAGGTGGAATAAATGTCTGCTTGTGGAGTTTATTCTATTTATGTGATAAGCGCAACTTGCAAGTTTAATGCCATCGTCGCTGTTTTAGTAAAATGGAGAAAAGTGTTATAGTTGCCGCTAGAATTTTCATAAGTGGTTGTCTTTGGCTTAATTTCACCCGACATACCTGTTAATTTTTGAATAGGTATCATAGTATTTTGGTTGCTTGTAGGTGATCGAATCAGAGGACGGAAGATTTAGACGATTAGAATAGGAATAGCCAAATAGGCCAATAGAACGTGATGATTTATGCAGCAATGAGTGATGAAGGACAATCGCTTGGTGGTCTTTCTTTTACGAGGAGTGTTAATTTTACGTTTGTAGAATTACCTTTTTTTTATAACTCTTCTTTTTTAATTGATAGATTCGGCCACAACAGTAAAGAAGACAAACATTTTTAAGAACAATGACTCTTCTTTTTCTATGTTTGTAGCCTTTATGTTACTCTTAAAATGTAAATTTATCATTTCTCTTATTTTATTTTATTTTTTTAATAATGCAATATGATTGAAATAAATGAGAACAAAACCCAAGAATGAAGTACATCAATCTCACTATTCTTGGGCATAATGCACAGAAATTTTAAACACAATCCATTCTGAGTTGTGTGTATATACATGTGTGATTGGTGGGGTATTCATCATTGCATCTATTGTATTACATGTTCAAAAAGTTGTTTTTCCACAGCTCCCTTTTCTTCCAAACTTCTACAGCACCATTATACCTTTGCACTAGAAGTTTTAAACTATAATTATTTAGTAACTTTGCTCAATTGAAAGCTTTTTCATGCCCTGGGGCTAGTTTTTTGTCTGCCGCCTAGTAATTTGCTGTTAATCAGTCTTCTTTCTTCTTTTACGATTTATAGGTTCAGAAGGTGGTTACTTCCAGTCTTCTAATATGTTGAAAGACAAACCGCTAGATGGACTTCTTGCTTCTGGGTTTGATGAAGGTTCTTGTTTAAGCAGGTATCAATCCAGTTTATATCGTAAAACTTCACCCCATAAACCTTCTTCTTATCTCCTCTCCAGGCTTCGAAATTATGAAGATCTCCACAGACATTGTGGACCGTATACGAAAGCCTATAACAAGACTCTGAAACTACTTAGGTCTGGTGACATCCTTAATTCTACAGAGTCAGAGTGTAAATATGTTATTTGGATATCCTTCAGTGGCTTGGGGAACAGAATCTTAACAGTGGCATCAGCATTTCTGTATGCAATGCTGACAAATAGAGTTCTGCTTGTTGACCCAGGAAAGGACATGGCTGATCTTTTCTGTGAGCCATTTCCAGATAAGTCATGGTTTCTTCCCAGTGACTTTCCTCTCAAAAGCAAGTTTGATGCTTTTGAGCAGAAGTCTCCTATTTCTTTGGGAAACATGCTGAAAAATAACATCTTAAACCCTTCAGCTAAGTCATTGCCCTCATATTTATATCTTCATCTGGTTCATGATTATGATCATCATGAAAAGCTTTTCTTCTGTGGTCAAGAGCAAACACTTATAGGTAAAGTTCCCTGGTTGATTATGAAATCAAACATCTACTTTGTACCATCATTGTTCTTGATCCCTTCTTTTGAGCAAGAGCTAAGCAGAATATTCACCAACAAAGCGACTGTTTTCCACCACCTGAGCAGGTTTCTTTTTCACCCCACAAACCAAGTGTGGGGCCTCATCACGAGGTACTATCAGGCTTACTTAGCAAAGGCAGACGAGAGAGTTGGTATACAGATCCGAGTATTTGATGATGGACCTGGTCCATATAAACATGTGATGGATCAAATTTTGGCCTGTATTTTGAAGGAGAAGATACTGCCTGAAATTGATCAGCAAGAACCTGTTGTCCGTCCATTAGAAAAACCAAATTTAAGAGCTGTCATGATGACATCCTTGAGTTTTGGATACTTTGAGAATCTAAGAAATATGTATTGGCAACACCCCACTGTCACCGGTGATGTGATTGGGGTATACCAACCAAGCCATGAAGAATTTCAGCAGACAGAGAATCATTTACACGACAGGAAGGCATGGGCAGAAATGTATCTCCTCAGTCTGTCTGATGTTTTAGTCACAAGTGCCTGGTCAACATTTGGCTATGTGGCCCAAGGTCTTGGAGGTTTGAAGCCATGGATTCTCTACAAACCTGAGAATCATACAGCACCAGATCCACCTTGTGGTCGAGTCATGTCTATGGAACCATGTTTTCATTCTCCCCCATATTATGATTGCAAGGCAAAGACAGGTGTTGATTCGGGTAAAATTGTTCCTCATGTGAGACATTGTGAGGACATGAGCTGGGGTCTTAAGCTAGTGGATAGTCATGATGATATGTAGCTACATTTACATGTGCTGATTATTCCCGTCAACTTTGGAGTATAATCAATATTATTGACCAAAAAAAATTTAAAACTTGATTAATAAATAAATTTAAACAAATATACATGTTCATTTATATTTGTGAACAATTTATTTATTATTATTTTTTATTCTTTCATTACTTGACTAAAGCTCGTTTGAAATTGTGTGTGTAGGTATATATATATTTTTTAATATATTTAGTCTCTCATCAACATATAAAATTTATTTTAAATTATAGTAAATCCATGTAAGTAATTAGTTATTATGATTTTTTATCATCTTTTAACCTTTTAAATAAATATTTAAAAACAAAAAATGAATTAGCATGCATGCTACTTGTTTAAAGATGGAGAGAAGTGATGTAAGCGATGCCACTAATACACTTAGAAAAGGGAAGTCTATCATGTTTGAAAGATCAAAACTAAGCACTTTTATTTAAGTGTTGACATAGTCCAAAAGATGAAATTTAAGTTAGATGTTTACTTGGAACATGTTTATATTTGTAAGGAAAACTTAGAAACTAATTATTTTGATGCACTGGAATGATAGAATTTGATAACTTGAAGTTACAAATTTTGTCAAAGATAGCATGCAGATGGTAAAGTAATAGACCAACGTCAATTATCTTTAGGAGAAAATATTGTGTAAGCGTAGTTGTTTTGTGGAAGTGATAGATTTCAAAATGTGTATGAAATCAAGAGAAAATTAAAAGTAAATTAATTTTAAATATTTGATTAACTAATTTATAATTTATTTATTTCTACATATTTTTCACTTTACTGAATTCATATAATTAAATTTAGAGAAATGATACTTTTTCTAATCTAAAATATTTATTGTTTAAGGATAATATATAAAAATTAAGAAAGTCATTAATTTTTAATACTCTTTTATCTTTGTAAATTATCCTGCAATAAAAAAATTTCAAAGTAAGAAGGATTTAATAAACATCGTGATTATAATAAATGTAAAATTAAAAAAATTAATTAATATTACTTTAATTTTAAGAAAATAATAATTAAAAATGACTCAAAAACTCTAAAAGGAGAATTATTATAGATAAGAAGAGTATTCTTGCAACTTCTCCTCGATTTAATGTTCAAATTTTTTGTATAGGTATTATAATTTAATTTAACAGATTTAATAAATGTAAAAAATTATATTTATATTATAAGAATTAACAGAAAATAAAATTATAAAAATAATAAAATTATTAAAATTATTAATTTTATAAATTAAATAATAAAATTTACAAAAATTAATTACGTAGACAATTATAGGAGAGGTGTTCCTCTCCAAATAATGGGTAACATTTCCGTCAAATATGTTATCTTCCAAAGTCCAGGCCCAATATTGGTTATAAACTAATCACTGAAAAAAAATGTATCACTCACAAACTGAATCCGAAGCTAAGCCCATGAAATTGATTCCAAACGCCGCCCCCTGGCTCATCCACTGGGGAGGCAACTGAACACTGGTCCAGAATTAGCGATTAGTCAGCAACCGCAGAAAGAGTATCGTAGCAAAGAGCGAAGCAGAACGTAGAAGCAGCGATGTCCTTTCTGAAAGGAGATTTGTTTTCTCGAACTAGAAAGCTCGTGAAGGGCTTAGCCAAGGCCGAACCCGTCTGGCTCAAAGCCATGGAACAGTTCGTCTCCTTCTCTCTTTTGCTGCTCTTCATTTTCTATATATCTTAGCATGATTCGCAGCTCGTTTTGATCCCTTTTGGATTCAAAGTCTTAATGTTTGCTGTTAATTGTATTGATTTTGGGTTTTCTTTAGCCAATTTCATTTCGAACTTTTAGGGTTTTAGATGAGAATTTACATCTGGGATTCTGTTATGTACATTTGAATACAAACTGGATTCTTTTGGAACTTTTTATTAATTCATTTCAATTTATAATTTCTTTAGTTCAACAACAAGACTTGTTCTGCATTCCATTGTTGACGATTGAGGTCTTTTCCTCCCTTCTTTTAGGAAAGGGAAATTTTTATTTTCTGAGCCAGAGTAAGGATTATTATGCTGCGAACTGTGTGGTTGCCATGTCTTTGCTATCTGTTTTCATCATACAATTACAGAATTAGACATATATATATATATATATATATATATATATATAAGCACAGTATTAATCTTCTGCCGGTCCTATTATATATATATTTCATTTCCCAAAGGATGAAGAATCATCTTATGTTGTATTTTTTTTCTGTGTTTAACAGATCGCCACCTGCAACATTTCCTCGAGCCCAGGGGAAAATTCAAACAATCACTCTGCCTGAGGATGTTTATATAAAGAAGTTTTATCAAAAATATCCGGAATCAAAATATCATGATCCCATCAAGTACACATTTGTCTCTTTTTCTATTTTTTTCATTTAGCAATATCTAGAAATATAATCCCTGTTTTTCTTTTACCATATAGTGCTATACTGTTATGAGTTTGGTTTCTAAAGTTAGTATAATATAGTTCGTGCTCAAAACTTGTATTTAATAAGGCCAAAAGTTAGTTTAAAAAATGATTTTAGTATACTAGAGGGTAAAAGTAATTTGGTGCTTGTTATCGAACTATGCTGCTTTGGGATGGGTAGATTGGATAGTGTCCTGCTCTTAAGCTTTATTACTTATCTAATCAAATTTGATTTTAATAGGCACACAAACTACAAAGTGAGGTCTGATGCTTAAGTGCCTATGCTCAAGAGTGATCATATGCATGATTTATGTTTATTTTTTGATTGAGGGTTTATGATAGCTTCTCCTTACTCCAATATTTCAATGTAATTATTGACTTGACACAGGATTTCTTATGAACTGTTGGAATTAATCTTTTAGCATATTGGAATTTGGTTTGGTTTTTAAGTTATTGTGAATAACTTTTTGTAGCAAGCTAGTGCTTGATTGGATAGCAGTGTTATAAAAGAAGTTTGTCTCAATTGGTTCCGTGTTTTTAATTCATCAACAAGAAACCAATTATGTTAGGAACTATGTAGGCTGATAACCTGCTTCGCTGCTTATCATTTGAAATGTGTGAAAGAGTATTTGTTTTAGTCTCTGTTTCTGCTTCAGATAATTCTGGGCTTTCTTTCTTTTTTTGGATGGTTTGCAGTCGTAAAGTTTTCTATTGCAAACGAATAGTGTATGATCTGATTGGTTTCTTATAATCATTTAAATACAAATTAATACCTGATGGTTTTATCTATGTGCTAAGAATTTTTCAACATACTGTTGCTAATTGACAGTAAATATTTGTTGCTTGCCTAGTATATAGTAAATTTTGTGAGTTTTTATATGCATTTATGTTGCAATTATTCTTAAATAAGGTCTTGGCCTATATGCATGTTTTTAGTGAAGATTAAAGTGGAACATCCAAAATTCATTCAGTTACTTATTCAAATTTATGATCCATGTTTTGACAGGATTTGTGCTTATGATCATCCTCCATCTCGTGTGTTTGGTTTGAGGGTTCTTGAGCTGAAAGAGCAGGGAGTTAGTGAGAAACAAGCAATGGCTGTAGCTGATGTATGTATTATGATTTGCTGAACTGATACTTTATCATGTGTTCTTTGCAATTTTTGCTTTTGGCCTTTTACATCTAACAGTACTATCAATTTGCTTTTCTTGTTGCCTAGATGGAATATCGGGCAGAGAAGAAGGCAAAGAAGAATGCATATACTCGTTTGAAAGAAATTGCTCGTCTTCAAGGGAAGAGACCTCCTCCAAACCCATTTCCTAGTGCTGTCAAGGAGATCCAAGCCAAGGAGAGGAAATACGTTCGTGATCGTTTCTTTAATCCCAAGATACGCGAAATTGTGAAGAAACAGAAAGCTGAGAGAGCTGATATGGAGAGGTTTAGAGCGGGTGGTAATTGGTGACTTGTTAGGTGGCGAGGTTAGAATTTATTGGAGTTTTTGCTCTTTAGCAAATGAGCTTTGATAATAAGATCGTCCATTCAGCCACTAAAATGTGCTTACTGTGCTCCACTTTTGTAATGCCCTTTTTTCATGCATCGGATTGGATCAAGCATTAAGAAGTCATACCATGATTTTTAAGCAAGCATCCTCCTTGCTTCTCTACTCCTTATTTCTAGGCTACCCTTATACAGATTTAGATAAATTAACTTTTAATTTTTTTATTTTGATAATTTTTTCTCGGTCTCTTGTTACATTTAAATCAATGAGTTTTAATTTTTATCTTGATAGGTTTACGTTCTCTTAATTATATATATATTTTTTTATTACATACTGTAACTTTCATAAAAAAAGTCATTCAATCCTAATCCTTCATATTTGTATACAATCCCTCTATTACTATACAATTTTTGCATAAGAAAATCTGAACCTTTAAAATTATTATGTCTTAGATAATGAACCGTAAAGCCTAATTGATTTGAAAGACTCACATTATTAGGTGTAAGTATTTTGTGATAATATGATTATAGAAACATTTTTTTTCATACTTATAATAGTCAGATACATATGTACATTGACCCTACATTTTTTTAGTGAAAGTATGTGTAAATTTAAAAATGCTATTGGTTCTTAGAATTTGATAAAAGAATTTTTATTTTAAAACACCTACTTTCACACAATTTTTAACAGTTGGCTATGGTTGGTTGTAACTTTGTTTTTGGTGGATAGTGCAAAAACGTAGTGAATCCAGGCTACACCAAGAGGTGAGGGGTTTAGTTGGAGAAACGAAAGGATTATTTCTTATTATGAATAACATACCTATAGGTCCGAAAGAAACTTTTTAAAATGTGTTAATTAGCTGAATTTTAGACTATGATAAAAATCATTAACATAGAATAATTTCTAGGAACTCAAGCAAAAGGTACCAATTGTTGGGAGGTTTAAGTTAACAGTGTGAAGATAAGATCAACCGGCTTTGCCACAGCCATGCCTCAAGAATAGGAAGGAGATCGGTAGGAAAGCAAGAAAAATCTATTTAAAAAAAAATTGCCATAATTCCAAGTGAAAATGGAAAATTCTGTGAAGAAAGAATATAGTGTAGGTGAGAAAAGAAGTCTACAAGTAGGCTTGCCGAGCTATAAGGCCAAGAACATAAAAGTAAAGGAATGAATGAAATTCAGCTGGTTCATGTATCCTGTTGTTCAATAAGTCTTTCCTTGAGGGACAAGTATACCATATCTTTATCATTATTTTTCTTTTTTGGTTGATTGCTATATCTTTATCTTTAACATTTTCGGTGTCGTTTCTGTGAAAAAGAACTATTATCTAATGTAAAGAACTAAAGATAAGTCTTCAGCAGGCACTTTCACTATTCTGGTTTGAAAAAGGTATGGCAAAATCAAACAAAAGGAAGTCCACAGAAGATGCAGTTCAAATTGACTTTCTAGCCTCCCCTAAATAAAAGACAGACGTATATTGGGTTGTGCAATAGACTAATATGATTTGTATAAAAAATAAAAATTTCAGATTCACAGTAAATTGATTACATAAGAAAAACCATATAAATGGGCTAAATATAATTTCTTATCTTCCAACTTATCATTCTATTTGTTCTCCTCTTTCTTTTCTTTTCTGAACACAATATTTAATGCAGAGTAAACCAAAAACTTTAGTTAATTTTTTTTTTGGTCAAATTAAAGTTAGGAAATGTGGGATTAGGAAATGGAAAAAAAAAAAAAGAAAAACAAAGAACATCTTTAGATATCAGTAGAAGTAACAGCAATATATGTATGGAGAGAAAATAAAATTAAATCCAATATTGTATAACAATTTTTTAAAATTTTAAATTCTAACATAGAATAAAAACTAATCCAAAATTGTAATTTGCTTAAAATATATTTGAAATAAATATTTTAAAGGTAAAAATAATTGTGAAAGGTGGCATATGTGATTATTTAAAAACATAATTTTTCTTCTTTTTTTCCGATTATAGTTTAACAAAATTGTAAGCTTATAGAGAAATGAAAATATCTAAGCAGGATCAAGAAAAAGAACTAAGGGAAAATTAAGTCATGGCATAATTGGATGACAGATCGGATCGTATTTGGTTAAAAAAAAAAGGGGATCATATTTTGAGAAAATGTCATTAAATTGTTAATTAATCTCTTGCGTGCAAAGCGTAAATCCACCCAGAAAATTTTTCCTTTTTGGGTAAATACGCAACCTAATTCAGAGCTTATAGGTCCGCCATGATTCTGCAGCAAATTAACCCCAAAACTTCATAGATTTAAGGCCAAAAGTGAAATATTATGACAAAAATTGATATGAATTAAATAGTACCTGGGGGTATTTTAGTATTTTGTTTGTATAACTGAAAGTTAGTTTCTGCTTCTGAGTTAGTTTCTGCTTCTGAGGGTACTTTCGTCTTTTTTTTGGGAAGTTAGTTGCATGGGTTATATGATGCGGTTGCTGCATCAGTGTATTCTTCATGTTTTTGCCTAATGTGAATTTCTCTTAATCTTTCCCTACTCTATTTCTTTTCTGCTACTTCTCCTCTGTTTCTCTCTGTTAGCTTCTTCTTTCTATAATTCAGATTCTAGAACCTATCATCTGGTATCAGAGCAGAGATCCAGTGATGGCGGAAGGCACTCGATCTCAGGTGGCACTCAGAGAAAATGAAGAACGGGAGCGGAGTGCAGTGGAACAGCGTATGGTCGCATTAGAACAGCAGTTGACTGGGTTACAGGAGCTAGTTGGAGGACTATCGATTCAGTTTACGGAAATGATGAATCGGAATGGCGATCGTGATCGGAGACGGTTGAACGGACAGCAAGGTGATTATCATTTTCCTACTCGATTTACTAAAGTCGATTTTCCTAAATTTACTAAAGATGATGTGAATGGATGGATTTCAAAGTGTGAACGATTCTTTGTCTTGGATGGTACTCCGGAGGAAAGTAAGGCAACATTGGCTAGTTTAGCTCTTGATGAAGCTGCTTATAAGTGGTTTCAAGGCTTTGAGGAATTACAGAATGGGAGGGTTTTGTGGGGAAATCTAGTTGCTGCAATTAGAGTCCGATTTGGTTCACTATTTGATGATCCTATGGAAGAACTCATGCTGCTTAAACAAACAGGGGAATTAGATGAGTACCAAGAGGCTTTTGACAATCTTGTGTGTAGGGTGGAATTGACAGAAGGCCAAAAACTCAGCTGTTATATTGCAGGGCTCAAACCAGAAATGGCGGTGGGAGTTAAATTGTTTCATCCAACCACATTGCTTGATGCTACCAGGCTTGCTAAACTACAGAACTTAAATTTGAGTTTACTTCATAAAAAGCACTCTGGTCAACTCAATTCTGGAAGTTATAAGGGAGCTTCTAGCAGTCATGAGCCACCCAAAAGCAGTAGTACTGACACTAAGAATTGGAAGAGCAATAGGATGGCGTCAGGGGGAAGTAATGACCAGAAGGGAGTTCTTGGTAAACCGACAATGAGATTCCAACAGAAGCTTTCACCTGCTGAAGTGGAAGAACACAGAAGTAAGAACTTGTGTTATTTCTGTCATGAGAAATATACACCTGGACATGACTGTCCTCAAAGGAAGAAGATGCAGATTTTCCTTATGGAAGTAGAAGAAGAGGTGAATGATGGAGACAAAGTGGTAGTGGCAGAAGAACATGCAGAAACAAAACCAGTGGTTGAGGAGTTGCAGACAGAACCCATGATTTCTCTGAATGCTCTACATGGCACTAATAATTCCCATAGAACTACGATGTATCCTACCATGAGGATCACTGGTAAGGTGGGAAAGAAATTACTGCACATTCTAATTGATACAGGGAGTACACATAATTTTTTAGATGCAGCACTTTGCAAGGAGGCTCAATGGAATGTTAAGCCCATGGAAAATGTAGACATCACTGTAGCGGATGGAGGGAAGTTGCAAGGAAAGGGAAGGTGTGAGGGGTTGAAATGGGAATCACAAGGGGTGGAGTTTGAAGCTGATGTAATCTTGATTCCTCTTGCAAGTTGTGACATGGTGTTAGGCATGCAATGGTTGAGGACACTTGGAATTATTCAATTGGACTGCTTGAACTTAGTTATGGAATTCACATTGAATGGGAAAAGGGTGAAGCTTACAGCAGCAAGGGATCCAAAAAACAGAATTGTCAAGGAAGAACGATTACAAAAGTTGGTAGATAATAGTCCAAATGCATTTATGATTCAGATTGTACCTCATCAGCCGGGTTTTTCTTGTTTTGCAGTTAAGACAGAAGCAAAAGGTGAGGTTCCAGCAGTAGTTAGTATTTTGTTGGAGGAGTTTAAAGACCTTTTTGATGAACCAAAGACCCTTCCTCCTCATAGAAAGAATCATGATCACCAAATAGTGCTGAAAGAAGGTGCAAACCCAGTGAATATTAGGCCATACCGATACCCTGCAATGCAAAAAGATGTTATTGAAAGGTTGATAGATGAGATGTTACACAATGGGGTGATTCAACATAGTTCATCCCCTTTTGCTTCACCGGTAGTCTTGGTTAAGAAGAAAGATGGCAGTTGGAGGATGTGCATTGATTATAGGGCCTTAAACAAGATCACAGTGAGGAATAGATTCCCAATTCCTTTGGTGGAGGATCTATTGGATGAGTTGGGGAAAGCTAGGGTGTTTTCCAAGTTAGATCTTCGATCGGGTTATCACCAAATACGTATGAAGGAGGAGGATATTTACAAGACAGCATTCCAAACACACTTTGGCCACTTTGAATTTTTAGTTATGCCTTTTGGCTTAACTAATGCTCCTTCCACCTTTCAAGGAGCTATGAATGCCATCTTTGAAAGGCAATTAAGGAAGTTTGTGTTAGTCTTCTTTGATGATATATTAGTATATAGTAGCAATGAGGAAGAGCATTTACAGCATCTTAAGGAGGTGTTTGAGATCCTACGAAAGCATCATTACTTTGTGAAGAGGAGTAAATGTGCTTTTGTTGTGACAAAAATTGAATATTTGGGCCATTTCATTTCTGCAGAGGGGGTCTCAACAGATCCACAAAAGATTAAAGTGGTGGTTGATTGGCCTAATCCCACTACAGTGAAGCAGTTGAGGAGTTTTTTGGGTTTGGCTGGTTATTACCGTAGATTCATAAGAAATTACAGTATAATAGCTAGGCCCCTAACTGATTTACTAAAGAAAGATGGCTTTCATTGGGACCCAGCAGCTGAAACAGCATTTCAAACTCTCAAGTCTGCACTAGCTACTGCTCCAGTATTGGCACTGCCTAATCTGGACCAGCCTTTTATAGTGGAAACTGATGCTTCTAACATGGGCATAGGAGCTGTTTTAATGCAAGGTAAACACCCAATAGCTTTTATAAGTAAGATGTTATCCCCTAGAAACAGGCTATTATCTGTTTATGATAGGGAATTGTTGGCTGTAGTTCATGCTGTGGAGAAGTGGCATCAATACTTGAGTATACAACCTTTTACAATCCTCACTGACCAGCAAAGCCTAAAATTTTTATTAGAACAGAGGCTTTCTACTCCAGCCCAATATAATTGGGTGACAAAATTAATGGGTATGCAGTATGAGATAGTCTACAAGAAAGGGAGAGAAAATGTAGCTGCTGATGCTTTATCTAGAGCCACACATGGGGAGTTATTACAATTGTCAGTTTCATCAGTTTCTACTGAATTGTGGGATGAGATTAAGCGAGGATATGAGCTAGATCCTATTTTGGGACAGTTAGTGCAGCAATTGAAAGAAAATAGTCTTGCTCATCCAAAGTATAAGTGGAATGGTTCAGTGCTAACAAGGAAGAATAAGGTAGTTATTGGAAGTCAAACTCCCAGCAAGCAACTGATTTTGCAGTGGTTACATTCTTCTCCTCAAGGAGGGCACTCAGGGGTCAAAGCCACTTGGAAAAGAATCAAGGCACTCTTCTACTGGAAGGGCATGATTAATGACATTAAGAGCTTCATTAGCAAGTGTGAGACATGTCTTAGATGCAAATATGACACAGCAGCATACCCTGGACTGCTGCAGCCATTACCCACCCCCAATAGTGTTTGGCAGAGCATTGCTATGGACTTTATTGAGAGGTTACCTAAATCTGAAGGGAAGGATACCATATGGGTTGTGGTAGATAGGTTGAGCAAATATGCTCACTTTATCTCTTTAACTCATCCTTTTACTGCTGCTAAGCTAGCTCAGATGTTCCTTGATAATATATACAAACTACATGGAGCTCCTGCTAATATTGTTAGTGATCGAGATCCTTTGTTTACTAGCAATTTTTGGCATGAATTTGTTACAAGGTTGGGGGTTACACAGTGCTTATCTTCTGCTTATCATCCTCAATCTGATGGGCAAAGTGAAGTGCTGAATAGGTGCTTGGAAAATTATCTCCGAAGTCTGGCTTGGAATGCTCCTCATGAGTGGAATAGATGGTTACCCTTGGCTGAGTGGTGGTATAACACTACTTTTCACACTTCCACTAGAGTTACACCTTATGAAGTCATGTATGGGCAACCTCCACCATTACATATTCCTTACCTTCCTCAAGAATCATCTATGGAGGTAATAGATAGAAGTTTCAACACTAGAGAACTCATGTTGAAAAAGCTTAAGGAGAATTTGAATTTGGCAGCAAATAGAATGAAGCAACAGGCTGACAAGAGGAGGTCGGAGAGGGAGTTTAAGGAAGGAGATTGGGTGTTCTTGAAGCTGCAACCTTTCAGGCAACATACAGTGGAGAAAAGAATCTCAGAGAAGCTGTCCCCTCGTTATTTTGGTCCATATCAGATCATTGCAAGGGTAGGAGCAGTGGCTTACACTCTGAAACTACCTCCAACTTCCAAGATCCACCCTACATTCCATGTATCTCTGTTAAAAAAATGCCCAGATGCTGCTGTGATGCCTCATCCATTGCCTGAAGTCTGGGCCTCTCTAGAGACCAAAAGAGCTCCTGAAGTTATTTTGGACAGAAGGGTGGTTCAACGAAAGAATAGACCAATGACTCAAGTTCTAATTAAATGGAAAGAGGAACTGGAGGAGGAAGCTACTTGGGAGTTGTGGCATAAAATTCAACAGCAATATCCAGAGTTTGCCCGTAGCACTCACCCTTGGGGTCAAGGGTCAGCTCATGGAGGGGGTATTTGATATGAATTAAATAGTACCTGGGGGTATTTTAGTATTTTGTTTGTATAACTGAAAGTTAGTTTCTGCTTCTGAGTTAGTTTCTGCTTCTGAGGGTACTTTCGTCTTTTTTTTGGGAAGTTAGTTGCATGGGTTATATGATGCGGTTGCTGCATCAGTTTATTCTTCATGTTTTTGCCTAATGTGAATTTCTCTTAATCTTTCCCTACTCTATTTCTTTTCTGCTACTTCTCCTCTGTTTCTCTCTGTTAGCTTCTTCTTTCTATAATTCAGATTCTAGAACCTATCATCTGGTATCAGAGCAGAGATCCAGTGATGGCGGAAGGCACTCGATCTCAGGTGGCACTCAGAGAAAATGAAGAACGGGAGCGGAGTGCAGTGGAACAGCGTATGGTCGCATTAGAACAGCAGTTGACTGGGTTACAGGAGCTAGTTGGAGGACTATCGATTCAGTTTACGGAAATGATGAATCGGAATGGCGATCGTGATCGGAGACGGTTGAACGGACAGCAAGGTGATTATCATTTTCCTACTCGATTTACTAAAGTCGATTTTCCTAAATTTACTAAAGATGATGTGAATGGATGGATTTCAAAGTGTGAACGATTCTTTGTCTTGGATGGTACTCCGGAGGAAAGTAAGGCAACATTGGCTAGTTTAGCTCTTGATGAAGCTGCTTATAAGTGGTTTCAAGGCTTTGAGGAATTACAGAATGGGAGGGTTTTGTGGGGAAATCTAGTTGCTGCAATTAGAGTCCGATTTGGTTCACTATTTGATGATCCTATGGAAGAACTCATGCTGCTTAAACAAACAGGGGAATTAGATGAGTACCAAGAGGCTTTTGACAATCTTGTGTGTAGGGTGGAATTGACAGAAGGCCAAAAACTCAGCTGTTATATTGCAGGGCTCAAACCAGAAATGGCGGTGGGAGTTAAATTGTTTCATCCAACCACATTGCTTGATGCTACCAGGCTTGCTAAACTACAGAACTTAAATTTGAGTTTACTTCATAAAAAGCACTCTGGTCAACTCAATTCTGGAAGTTATAAGGGAGCTTCTAGCAGTCATGAGCCACCCAAAAGCAGTAGTACTGACACTAAGAATTGGAAGAGCAATAGGATGGCGTCAGGGGGAAGTAATGACCAGAAGGGAGTTCTTGGTAAACCGACAATGAGATTCCAACAGAAGCTTTCACCTGCTGAAGTGGAAGAACACAGAAGTAAGAACTTGTGTTATTTCTGTCATGAGAAATATACACCTGGACATGACTGTCCTCAAAGGAAGAAGATGCAGATTTTCCTTATGGAAGTAGAAGAAGAGGTGAATGATGGAGACAAAGTGGTAGTGGCAGAAGAACATGCAGAAACAAAACCAGTGGTTGAGGAGTTGCAGACAGAACCCATGATTTCTCTGAATGCTCTACATGGCACTAATAATTCCCATAGAACTACGATGTATCCTACCATGAGGATCACTGGTAAGGTGGGAAAGAAATTACTGCACATTCTAATTGATACAGGGAGTACACATAATTTTTTAGATGCAGCACTTTGCAAGGAGGCTCAATGGAATGTTAAGCCCATGGAAAATGTAGACATCACTGTAGCGGATGGAGGGAAGTTGCAAGGAAAGGGAAGGTGTGAGGGGTTGAAATGGGAATCACAAGGGGTGGAGTTTGAAGCTGATGTAATCTTGATTCCTCTTGCAAGTTGTGACATGGTGTTAGGCATGCAATGGTTGAGGACACTTGGAATTATTCAATTGGACTGCTTGAACTTAGTTATGGAATTCACATTGAATGGGAAAAGGGTGAAGCTTACAGCAGCAAGGGATCCAAAAAACAGAATTGTCAAGGAAGAACGATTACAAAAGTTGGTAGATAATAGTCCAAATGCATTTATGATTCAGATTGTACCTCATCAGCCGGGTTTTTCTTGTTTTGCAGTTAAGACAGAAGCAAAAGGTGAGGTTCCAGCAGTAGTTAGTATTTTGTTGGAGGAGTTTAAAGACCTTTTTGATGAACCAAAGACCCTTCCTCCTCATAGAAAGAATCATGATCACCAAATAGTGCTGAAAGAAGGTGCAAACCCAGTGAATATTAGGCCATACCGATACCCTGCAATGCAAAAAGATGTTATTGAAAGGTTGATAGATGAGATGTTACACAATGGGGTGATTCAACATAGTTCATCCCCTTTTGCTTCACCGGTAGTCTTGGTTAAGAAGAAAGATGGCAGTTGGAGGATGTGCATTGATTATAGGGCCTTAAACAAGATCACAGTGAGGAATAGATTCCCAATTCCTTTGGTGGAGGATCTATTGGATGAGTTGGGGAAAGCTAGGGTGTTTTCCAAGTTAGATCTTCGATCGGGTTATCACCAAATACGTATGAAGGAGGAGGATATTTACAAGACAGCATTCCAAACACACTTTGGCCACTTTGAATTTTTAGTTATGCCTTTTGGCTTAACTAATGCTCCTTCCACCTTTCAAGGAGCTATGAATGCCATCTTTGAAAGGCAATTAAGGAAGTTTGTGTTAGTCTTCTTTGATGATATATTAGTATATAGTAGCAATGAGGAAGAGCATTTACAGCATCTTAAGGAGGTGTTTGAGATCCTACGAAAGCATCATTACTTTGTGAAGAGGAGTAAATGTGCTTTTGTTGTGACAAAAATTGAATATTTGGGCCATTTCATTTCTGCAGAGGGGGTCTCAACAGATCCACAAAAGATTAAAGTGGTGGTTGATTGGCCTAATCCCACTACAGTGAAGCAGTTGAGGAGTTTTTTGGGTTTGGCTGGTTATTACCGTAGATTCATAAGAAATTACAGTATAATAGCTAGGCCCCTAACTGATTTACTAAAGAAAGATGGCTTTCATTGGGACCCAGCAGCTGAAACAGCATTTCAAACTCTCAAGTCTGCACTAGCTACTGCTCCAGTATTGGCACTGCCTAATCTGGACCAGCCTTTTATAGTGGAAACTGATGCTTCTAACATGGGCATAGGAGCTGTTTTAATGCAAGGTAAACACCCAATAGCTTTTATAAGTAAGATGTTATCCCCTAGAAACAGGCTATTATCTGTTTATGATAGGGAATTGTTGGCTGTAGTTCATGCTGTGGAGAAGTGGCATCAATACTTGAGTATACAACCTTTTACAATCCTCACTGACCAGCAAAGCCTAAAATTTTTATTAGAACAGAGGCTTTCTACTCCAGCCCAATATAATTGGGTGACAAAATTAATGGGTATGCAGTATGAGATAGTCTACAAGAAAGGGAGAGAAAATGTAGCTGCTGATGCTTTATCTAGAGCCACACATGGGGAGTTATTACAATTGTCAGTTTCATCAGTTTCTACTGAATTGTGGGATGAGATTAAGCGAGGATATGAGCTAGATCCTATTTTGGGACAGTTAGTGCAGCAATTGAAAGAAAATAGTCTTGCTCATCCAAAGTATAAGTGGAATGGTTCAGTGCTAACAAGGAAGAATAAGGTAGTTATTGGAAGTCAAACTCCCAGCAAGCAACTGATTTTGCAGTGGTTACATTCTTCTCCTCAAGGAGGGCACTCAGGGGTCAAAGCCACTTGGAAAAGAATCAAGGCACTCTTCTACTGGAAGGGCATGATTAATGACATTAAGAGCTTCATTAGCAAGTGTGAGACATGTCTTAGATGCAAATATGACACAGCAGCATACCCTGGACTGCTGCAGCCATTACCCACCCCCAATAGTGTTTGGCAGAGCATTGCTATGGACTTTATTGAGAGGTTACCTAAATCTGAAGGGAAGGATACCATATGGGTTGTGGTAGATAGGTTGAGCAAATATGCTCACTTTATCTCTTTAACTCATCCTTTTACTGCTGCTAAGCTAGCTCAGATGTTCCTTGATAATATATACAAACTACATGGAGCTCCTGCTAATATTGTTAGTGATCGAGATCCTTTGTTTACTAGCAATTTTTGGCATGAATTTGTTACAAGGTTGGGGGTTACACAGTGCTTATCTTCTGCTTATCATCCTCAATCTGATGGGCAAAGTGAAGTGCTGAATAGGTGCTTGGAAAATTATCTCCGAAGTCTGGCTTGGAATGCTCCTCATGAGTGGAATAGATGGTTACCCTTGGCTGAGTGGTGGTATAACACTACTTTTCACACTTCCACTAGAGTTACACCTTATGAAGTCATGTATGGGCAACCTCCACCATTACATATTCCTTACCTTCCTCAAGAATCATCTATGGAGGTAATAGATAGAAGTTTCAACACTAGAGAACTCATGTTGAAAAAGCTTAAGGAGAATTTGAATTTGGCAGCAAATAGAATGAAGCAACAGGCTGACAAGAGGAGGTCGGAGAGGGAGTTTAAGGAAGGAGATTGGGTGTTCTTGAAGCTGCAACCTTTCAGGCAACATACAGTGGAGAAAAGAATCTCAGAGAAGCTGTCCCCTCGTTATTTTGGTCCATATCAGATCATTGCAAGGGTAGGAGCAGTGGCTTACACTCTGAAACTACCTCCAACTTCCAAGATCCACCCTACATTCCATGTATCTCTGTTAAAAAAATGCCCAGATGCTGCTGTGATGCCTCATCCATTGCCTGAAGTCTGGGCCTCTCTAGAGACCAAAAGAGCTCCTGAAGTTATTTTGGACAGAAGGGTGGTTCAACGAAAGAATAGACCAATGACTCAAGTTCTAATTAAATGGAAAGAGGAACTGGAGGAGGAAGCTACTTGGGAGTTGTGGCATAAAATTCAACAGCAATATCCAGAGTTTGCCCGTAGCACTCACCCTTGGGGTCAAGGGTCAGCTCATGGAGGGGGTATTTGATATGAATTAAATAGTACCTGGGGGTATTTTAGTATTTTGTTTGTATAACTGAAAGTTAGTTTCTGCTTCTGAGTTAGTTTCTGCTTCTGAGGGTACTTTCGTCTTTTTTTTGGGAAGTTAGTTGCATGGGTTATATGATGCGGTTGCTGCATCAGTGTATTCTTCATGTTTTTGCCTAATGTGAATTTCTCTTAATCTTTCCCTACTCTATTTCTTTTCTGCTACTTCTCCTCTGTTTCTCTCTGTTAGCTTCTTCTTTCTATAATTCAGATTCTAGAACCTATCAAAAATTGCATAGGATAACACTAAACAGGGACAGAGACCAGTCTCTCTGCATTTCTATTTGCTTCTTTTGGTTTAATTTGCGCCACACATACACTACCCTTTTGTCTCATTCAAAATCCCTTCTCGAGTTTCTGTTTCTTCAGTTGACACCATTATTCAGTTGGTCCCGAACGACGGTTGCGCCGCTACAGCCATGGACGCAACATCAATGACATTCAAAGCTTATAACACCCTCCCAATTTCCAAATTCCAAAAATTGACGAACCCATCATCCTGGATGCCCTCATGGGTGCCTGCAAAGCCCAACAGGCTCACGCTCTATTCCTCAAATTCTAGCCAACATAACAATTTCCCTTCTTTTTGCCGTTGCTCTGCAAAACCCGACACTAGTAATGACAGTGAGACCGATAGCAAATCGACCGATGTACCCAGTTCCGTTTTAAATTGCCAAAAGGCGTCAGAATCAGATGCAAATGAAGCACTTTCTTCTTCCTCCCAGTTATCTTCTTCATCAAGAGGGTTGATATTTGATATGGGTCCTTCAAACTCATGGGATAGTGGTGAAATTGGATCGCCAGTGGTTAAGAGGTTTCTCAGCGATGAAGAAGAGAGGTGGTATATGTGGTATTATGGTAGGTCTAGTGAGCACCCATCATCATCTGACTTGATTGGATTAGCGATTTCGAGCAATGGGGTTCATTGGGAGAGAGGAGCAGGGTCTGCTAAATCGAGTTCAGAGGTGGGTTTTGTGATGAATCGTGGTAAGGATTGGTGGGCATTTGATACTGAGGGCATTAGGCCTTCTGAAGTGCTGATAATGTCTAGTGCAAAGATTAGAGCTTCTAGTGCTGTTTATTGGCTTTACTACACTGGCTACAACTCTGAAAGGGTAGATTTTTCTGATAATTCTTTGGAATTTAAATTGGAAAACCCAGATAGGGATTTCAGTGATGATGTGAATTATGAAAATTGTGGAAATGGGAGAATTTTGAAGTCTTTGCCAGGTTTGGCTATTAGTCAAGATGGGAGGCATTGGGCCAGAATTGAAGGGGAACATCATAGTGGAGCCTTGTTTGATGTTGGGTCTGAGAAAGAGTGGGATTCTTTGTTTATTTCTTCTCCACATGTTGTTTTCCATGGTAATGGTGATCTCAGGATGTATTACCATTCATTTGATGTGGAAAAAGGGCACTTTGCTGTTGGGATTGCTAGGTCCAGGGATGGAATCAGGTGGGTGAAGTTGGGGAAGATAATGGGAGGAGGAAAACCCGGTTCTTTTGATGAGTTCGGGGTAATGAATTCATATGTAGTGAGGAACCAGAGAGATGGGAACTATGTAATGGCATATGAAGGTGTTGCTGCTGATGGGGGCAGGAGCATTGGTATGGCTTTTTCTCCGGATGGGCTGAAGGAATGGGTGAGGCAAGATGACGCAATTCTGAAACCATCAGATAAAGGTTCTTGGGATGATAAGGGTGTGGGATCCCCATGTCTGATTCTCATGGATGTGAACGCAGATGAGTGGAGGTTGTATTACAGAGGGGTTGGATATGGGGGAAAAGGAGGGATAGGAATGGCAGTTTCTGAAGGGAGGGATACTTGTTTTAAAAGATGGACAGGGTTTCATGTCTGAGCAGGGTATGTGTCATGTTCTGTTATCATTTGTTTAAATTCTTAAACAAAGCCGAGAAAAGGAATCTACATTCTTTATGAAATCATTTTTTGTTTATTGAGATTTGTAGTAAGTACTTTCAGTTTTAGCATTTAATCTAACTGCAGATCAACACACTTTTCTGTAAGAATTGGGCCTTAGACTTTCCTTTAGAGTTTCATGAATATTTAAAATTCGGTTGCGGAGAACTTGTGTCAAGATACAAATTAGATATGCAAGATTGAAAAATCTGATATTTTGTCCATCTTTAATTGGCTCTGAATTATTGATCATCTTAAGCTGATGTTGGTTTGATGGTGTAAAAATTATTGTTACAGTAGTAACATCCTTGGTGTTGTAATCAAAATAGGTCAGAAAGACTATGCCTGAGAACTGGAAGGTGTTCCTCAGGAACTGTTTTGGTTAAATTGCTTCCTAGCATAAATCTTCATGTAAGCTCCAATGGGTTCTTATATTGGAACAACAATACACTGTTCCACATTCTTGCAGGAACTTTCTTTTTGTTTGTCGTCTTAACCGCTTTGGTGTATGTATACCGTAGTGATGTGCATATTTCTTGGTCAGTTAATGAAATGTGGTTAAGCTACTAAGTTGAAATATACTGTTAAGTATGATTAGTTTAATACTTTTAGTTGGCTTGAGTAGTGTTTGGACTCAATTTCATGTTCCTCTGTAATCTTATTTAAGCTCTGTGAATTCCCTGGACAGTTTGAGATAATCTTAGTTTGATACCGTATGGTAGCTTATGGCATGGTTTGTGTGATGAATCCAAAAAACATGAATTTACAAGTTAGAAAGAACTGCATTTGTGTGTAAGTTTTTTGTGACTACATGTCCGTATATCCTTCAAATCAGAGTTTATTGTATGAACTGCGTTCTTTCTTGACAATATCTAATATGGGAAACCAAACACTTAAATACCCTTGCGTTTGGAAATTTATATTATGCTGCAATAGTTCTGAAACTCATCCCACATTCAATGTAGGGGGGTGTTTTTGTTCACATCAGTATGTTTGAAACAGCAAAATTAAACTGAGATCAGCTATTTCAATAGGATATTGATATTCTCACTCAAAAGCTCTCACCGAAACCTCAAAAATAACTACATTATTTGTCAGATCTATTAGATTCTATAGTTTAGACAATAAGAGTGGGATTCAATAAACTAATAGTTTGTATATTTTTAAGTAAAATTTTTATAAATTTCAGTTTATTAAGTAATAGAAATTGGGGGACTGTTCTCGATATAATCCATCAGGGTTGGATGGGGGAAATATTTGTTTCACACCCAATTCTCATGTCATATGGTGTGTGTTATTAGATTAGGTGAACTGAGAATTGGGTGTATTAATATTATATGGTATAAAAATTGGGTGTGTGAATTGGATGTGAATATAGAATCACTTATTGGCCAGACATGCTCAAGAGACCATATGTTGGCTGCCAAAACTCTGATGTCATAACATGGGCCAGGGGAGGTTGTGTTTTCATAAGTTTAGTGGTTGACCCAAAAGGTCTGTTATTGGGCTTAAAGTTCTCAGGTTACTGGATTCAGTGAACTCCGGGTACTGGATTCAGAAGTTCTCAGCTTACTAAAACGTGATAAATGACATTGGAAATAAATCTACTGCTAGTTTGGTAAAAAGAAATAAGCTGAGGCTTCTGTCACAGCAAAGTCTCACTTGTGCATGTTTTAATAATCTGTACTTCTATCTTCCATATATCTATCTATAATTCTATACTATTATAATGCTTATTTATAGACTTTGCAATCTGCAATGGAAAAGAAAGAAAACTATAACCTTAATTAGAAATTGCATATGTAATGCTAACTAATTCAGGTTAAGGAACTTCCAAAGAGCAGAATCCAACACCATGATTTGCTGCCATATTTACCAAGCCAATTTATTTAACATCTTGACTCCAAAATATTACAAAACCTGTAGCCTCAGTCTCAAGCGAGCTCCAAATTTTTGCAAACTGCCCGAATGTCATTTATTTGTTTCTCAAAAAATGCATAATATGATCCTAAAGTAAGGCATTGATCTTACTTTAGACACATTTAGATATTAAAGAAGTGTTCAAAAATGGTATCAAACACAAATTTTGATGGTATATATATATATATATATATATATATATATATATATATATTAGTAATAAAAGGCGCAACATGTCACTTAATATATATATAAAATTCTAAGTTTGAATCTAAAATTACAAAGGAAAAAAATTTCAATCAAATAATTGAGTATTACTATACCATTAAAGATATAAATAATATATATATATATATATATATATATATTCATGGCATCATCTATCAACCATAGTAAATTTGTTCAGATAAACAATGTCATACAGACATAGTAAAACATGTCTTTTATTGACGTTGGCATACCAGAAGGGTGAAATATTGTAAGTGCCGGTAACAGTTATGCATATCATGATAGCACAACCACCAAACTGTGACATGAGAATCATTCAATGTCATCATATGTTCTAACGGCACGCATTGGATGAGAAGGTTCCCTATCTTAATATCATTTAGTTTTGTAGGAGCCAGCCCAACGCACCCTCCATAACTACAGTACCCATTATATGTGTCTCCACATACAATCCCAGCTAGCTTCTGCCTTGCATTGTCTGTGTTCTGCTCTTGGCTCTTGTTATGTATTAGTTCTTCGAGGGTTACAGGGCTATGTACACATAATCAGTGTGCACTAATTAAATTAATAAATTCTTAGTTGGATAGAAAATATTTGAGTAATGAGAATTGTATTAAATGTAAATAAACTATAACTACATGTTGATTTTTTTTTATTTATGATAATTTCCCATCAAGTTCAAAAGGAAATGATAAAAAATAATTAATTTGGATCCATTGACTTTGTTGTTCTTAAGTTTTGTTTAAAGTTACTAAAATTAAAATCCTAGTGCAAGAAATGATAGTGTACACGAGTCATATAATAGAGAAGTAGTCAAATAAGGACTAGTAAGGGAAAAGCATAGGAGCAAATAATAACTAGCATCTCAATATATAAGTAAATGAAAACAAGAAAACAATAACAGGAAGGTGCGAAGAGAGTAATATTATTCAAGTTAAAATGTACAAAATTTTTTTGAATTATGTCTCGATTTTAAATGATTTTTTTAAATTTTAAAATTATGTAATTAATCTTACTTAACTATAAAAAAAATATGTAAAAAATTCTTTCATTAAATTTTTATTAAATTTTAAATATTTTTTTGTCAAACTCTAAATTAACTAATAAAAAAGACTAAAATACTTTTAAAATGTGCTTAAATTTTCAGGACCCATGAAGATCAAGTCTGATTGTTCTTTTTGAATCAATGCCAACAAATCCTCTTCCTTAAATTAGAGAAAGGCACAATCCCAAATTAAAAATATGATACAAGCAGTTCTCCTATTACCCAAACCTCAATAATAAGTGCTATATTTTCAACAATAAACTAGTATCGAGATACTATGCTAAAATCCAGAAAATTGATAATAGCCCATACAGACAAGCCAATGCTCCATAAAAAGGCCTCTTACTTGCAGTTTAACACATACAACTTCAATATAAATGAGATTACTAAATCATTTAAAAAATTTCAGTGCTAAACATTTCAAAATAGACTTATGTTTAATTTGTCAATAAATTTATACTAAAAAATGATAAATTAGTTGACAAATTAAACAAATAGAATAAAAGTATATATTGGCTAGTTGGAACAGACTCACAACACAATCATCAATAATTTCCAAACAACAGTAATATGAATTGATTGCAAGTCCATAAAAATAGGGTAAGATACACACAAGTGAAAAGTAAATTAGTAAAATAAATGTTCTGACACTGCAGAATTGATACACCAAGCTGAGGACCAACATTATAGAGGGATAGCAAAAATAAGCATATAATGAAAAAGCAAGCTATAATTATAAACCTGCATGACCTCCAAATTGTTGGACTTTGCTCGGTCTTGATGAAACTATCCTTTCCCAATCACCACATGCTCAAGCTTCGGCTTGCTAAAATTATTTGATTTGTCAATAAACTTGTTCTCAAATATGAGCTTAAGCAAATTATGAATTGCTATGATTAGTGGGAGTGTGGGGATGGGTGCCTTACAAACTTGATCTTTTAAGAGTTTGTACGAATAAAAGTATTTTAAAGTTTTTTTAATTAATTTAAAATTTGATTAAAATACATTTAAAATTTAATAAAAAATTTGACAAAAAAAATTTTATATTTTTTATAATTAAAGAATATTAATTATAAAATTTAAAAATTTAAAAAAATTATTTAAAATAGAGACACAATTAAAAAAAATTATATATATTTTATCCTATTATTTATATAAACTGTACTTTAATTTCACAATCTTTCACAGTTTTTTTCTTATATTTTCTCACTCTAAAATTGTAACTTTCTCTGCAACCATCATTTTCGCAAGAGGGAGCCCACTCCATATTTCATTTTTCCAGTTCAGTACACTGTCACTGATTAGACCTCTCAGAGGCCTGGAATGCCCAAGGTGGATACCCACATGGCCCTACTTAATGCAGTTTGAAGGGCCATAATTGGCTTAAATACGTGCACATGGACAAGCTCATGTACGCTCGACACAATTGCCTGTGATACACGGTGTACTTTGTTGTTGTAAGCATTAGTTGCAATTCGTTCATGGTGCGTGGTTGATTAAGGAAAATATTACGTGTATATAATTTTTTATTTTATATATAAAAAAATAATAAATAAATAAATATATAAAATTCATGCATTTAAAAATATACTTAAAAAAACCTTTAATTAATTAATGGTTGCGTTGTTATGTATAAGTACTGCCTATAATGTTTTTTTGTCATCTTTTTGATTGAAATCTACTATTAGGAAAGCAGTGCCCATGACCCAAGAAAATCTATCAAAAATATCGTAAAGTACTAATTCCTTTATTTTCTTTTTTTTTTAATTTTTTACGGGATTAATTCCTTTCTTTTCATAACAGAATACAATTACTATGTTATATTTGGTGGTACTCGCAAGACTCATTCATTTCTTACCTATTTTCTGGGTTGCAGCCATCAGAGCATATATGACAATTGAATGCAACGGTCTAATCCTGATAACATAATGCACAACTCTGGCAAAAGCAAGAGACTGTCTCAAACTGAGTAACTCCTACGAGAAATACCAAAATCTTGCTCCACTCATTCACTCACTCCCAAACGCCTTCCTCAATTGACCAATCACCACACATACGATTAAGAGTTGCAAGAAGATTTTTTTGGCCAGACATATAAATTCGGAAATAATCCAATAATAAATTATTTAATTGTTGTTTGCAGAATTGAACTTGACACCTTCTCCTGTGAATCAAAAACAAAACCTTACTTGATCACCGAGTTGGTTCAATTAAAAATGTTCAGAGTATTTCATTTCTAAGGATTAGATTTGAATTACGAGTAATTTTTTTTAGTAAACAATCAATAAGTATCATTATAAATTTTTATTAATTGAAGTCTATAAAATACTCCAACCTGAAATGAAGGAATCTCTATTATGGCACCATTATCCTCTCCCCAAAAGACTACTGGAGTAATAAGGGTAATGGTGTCGTGACAACTGGTATATCAGAGCCAACTCAGTTCCTATTCCAACGTGGGACACACATCCATGGAGGTAAAAAGTGGGTCCCATCTTCAAATGGAGAGAGGTCCCACTTGGTGACAAAGGCATACCGGAATGGGTGGGAGAGTTGTCACGGCAAAGGTCTCACGTCCGAAAAAGTATGGGAATTTTCTGAGTTATATAAAATGGCACATTGCACACTCCAACATATTAGCCTTTTAGATAGAGAATAACGATACCATGATCCTCTAATCACCTTTTAACTTGTTCTTTCCAAAAAATAATAAAGCTTAGTCCATATGGGATAAAGAAGAGTATGCTCATGGACCCTTACAAAGTAATATAATTTTTGCATTTTATAAGATTATTACCAATTAGTTGGCAATTGCCCTTTTGTTAATTCCCTAGATTTTGCTCTGAGAAACTCTCCTATTAAGTACAGCTAAACCTTAAATACTATCCGCAAAAGCAAATGCTACGTTGCTAGCTCCTTCTCACATGTGTAGTAGAAGGAAAGGTTTGACAGTGATACACTTTGTTGTGCTTAGACATGAGAATCAATCTCTGTGTAACACTTCTTGAGGCCAAGCACTGTAGCGAGCATGCATGTTTCAGAACACGGGTGAACCAGACAAGGAATCATTAACCAAGTTCAGAATGCTATTCCAGTAATGCTTATTCTCCTCAAAGTTCACGTTGCAACTGCTAATTCCAATATCTCCGTTCATGATTCCCAGGTTCTCTTCCCCTAAATTTTCATTGGAATCATAAACCAGCGCATGGTCATTATTAAGACCTTCCATGACACTATTGTCAGAGATCACTGGGACAGTCTCGTAGGCATTTCCTCTAAATGCTTCCACAGCAACCATAATATTATCGTCTTGCAAGCTTGTCATCGTGTTGTGATCCATTCTTTTATCACCTTCTGAATCCTCTTTGGTTAAATACCTCCATGACTCGTTGTCATCACTAGCTTCTTTGATGATGTTGATGCCTGCATCCTCACATGATGAGTTTGGACCCTTGGTGAACTCCACGGCGGCGGCGGTGGTGTTGATGGGAGGAGGAAGTAAATTTTCATTGATTAGGCCAACGTTAGTTGGGATAGGTAACATGCTTTCCGGGAAGCTCAAGGTGGACGTCGGCGACTCGAGGTCGTCGGTGGCAAGCATCATGGCGTACATGTTATGCATTCTATTAATATCTTTGGATGGTGGTGACTTGGACCATGAGCTTTGCCATGCTTTGAGTACGTCTAGGCAATGTGGTAGCGAAGGCTGAGCTGGGATTTTGTTGAGGACGAGGCGAGCCGGCTGGGGGGAGGAGGAGCCGAGCTGGTTCTGGACCTGCAACTTGGACTCTCTCACTAATCTGGCTTCAGCTTCGAGCCTTGCACTCTCCCACTGAGCCATGTGGCTGAGATTGGAGGCGTCTTTGGACTGGCCGCTGCCGGAACCGCCAAGGACATCAGCTTGTGGCTTGTGGGTAACTGGGTCTATCCCCATTCTGGTAAGCCTCTTCTTGAGGTGCGTGTTCCAGTAGTTCTTGATCTCGTTGTCCGTTCTCTTGGGCAAATGAGCTGCAATGGCTGACCATCTGATCATCGCACAGACAGGGACACTTATTTAGGTATTTGAAAACGAATATTGTTTACGTACCATGTTTAGTACGTGTATCACTGCACCGAAATGATACCATGAAAATCACATGCATTCATCATTAACCATAGTCAAAAGCATATCTACCATACAAAATTATGTCGTGTGTCTCATGATTTAATAATTTAATATAATTTTAATTTTTTAAATAAATATTTAATAAAATTTAAATTATAAAAATAACAGAAATGTAAACCATATGCATGCACAGTGCTAAAATCTTGTCTGTTATGCACAGACGAATGAAAGCTTACCTGTTTCCAAGAAGAGCATGGAGTTGAATAATGGTTTGCTCTTCCTGCAAGCTGAACTTTCCTCGTTTTATATCGGGTCTCAGGTAATTTGTCCATCTCAGTCTGCAACTCTTGCCACATCTTTGAAGACCTACATATATATAATACGTACATTCACAGAATCTTTAAACCTATTTATTCCTTTCTTCAAATGATATTCTTAATCAATTAATTAGAAACAGATGCATTAAGCAATGTAACATTATCATCAGTGCAATTACCAGCTTTGGCGGGCAAGGCACGCCAGCTTCCATGGCCGTGTGCTTCAATGTAAGCCATGAGCTTTTGGTCTTCCTCCGGAGTCCATGGCCCTTTCTTCAACCCCACCTTCTCACAACACGGTGACCTACCCATTTTTCTGCCTACGAAACCAGCAAATGGAAGGAAAGGTGAAGTTTTAGTCTGGCTTTTCTGGGACCTCCAAAGATTTCTGTTGAGTAAAAGACAGAGAGGAAGAGAAGGAAAAATACAGACAATGTGAGTTCAAAGCAAGCAGGTAGGAGAGTAACGTTATATATAGAAGATATTCTATATGGCAGCAATAAATACGACGTAGTACACATGTATGTGTGTGAGGTTTGGCTCTTAATTTGACACACCTGTGTTTGAGTGAGAGTTATGACAACGTGTCTAATATGTTATATTTCTTTACAATAAAATACTATTACATATGAACTATAGAAGGACAACTAGGATGCAAATATACAGGTTCTAATATATTGGCCAAAAATAACATAAAAATAAAAATATCATAATACGAAGTATAAGCCCTCAACTCGGCCACTCTCAAACATGGAAAAGACATTTCAAGCTTTCCTAAAACCATACACCTTAAATACTCACATGTTCATGTCACAGATTACACAGCTCACAATACATAAAATTAAAAAACGACAAGTATTTTACGTACCTATATATATATATATATATATATATGTAATCATTAACCAAAACAGCTTGTATTGCATAGCATTTTTTTTTCATGTAGTTACGCAAGAAACATGGGTACGTCCGCATTGAATCCTATGTTTGCCACTTTGTTCATAAGAACATAAAATGTTTGGGAACAGGAGCTTCGATTGTCGAGCATCATCTCGTGCGTATCAGTTTTTTTTTTTTTTTTTTTGCCTGCCCATTGTGCTGGTATTAATTGTTATGACAAAGAAAATATCAAAATTCCGATCCTCTTAATGGTACAATTAGTATTCAATTGTTATTTTTTAAAAATTTTTATAAAATTTCCTCTTTTTAGTTGATAAAGATTAATCTCTGCAACATTCGGTCAATATTTAAATAAAAATTCTTTTTAAATAAATCTTTTTTATACACAAAATTTAATTTAAATTTATAATAATTTACTTAAAACATTCAAATCTTTTTTACTCAAATCAACTCGTGTTAGAATTCAATTGTTACTTTGAACATTGAATAATATTGTAATATTACTTTATGATAATTGGCATCTTAGTTTCTAAGGAACTTATCTTTTAATTGATCATGGATTTGTTGTTAATTAAATGTATTTGCAGTTTTCTTTTGATTTGGGTTTGTGTTCCCACTGCATGGGGCAGCTTGTGGACAAGAATGGAAAATCTTAATTGGTAGGATGGATTGTCATTGATAGCCAACCTATGTGATTGCAACTTGATATTTACTATTATTCAATATGTTGTCTCCAAATTTACTTTCTTCTTCAAATGCACGGATATTAAGTTAAATGCATTGAGAGCAATCCTTGTAGCGCGTTGGAAATTAAGAACACAGAGCCGTACCTCAAGAGAACACTGATCCCATACCTTCAATTTTTTTTTTTAATAGCATAAAAAGATTAAGGCCATACAGATGGCAAATTAAAGAAGTGTTGTATAAGTGTATTTATTTCACCTTGAAGACTTGCCGTACGCCTCGCCTAAATCAAGTTCTGGGTCATCATGAGGTATTATATTTGGCCAACCCCATAATTACAGGCATCAGCTGAATTTTAATGTAAGCTCTTCATTCAAAAAATATAATAAACTAGATATGATTTTCCACTAATTAATTAATATAAGAAGAAATTATCCTTCGGTTTATTAATTTTAATATGTCTTTTTAATTTCCCATGACATGCAAAAACAGGAGACGCCCTCCCAAATTTGGGTCCAGTACTGAATGGTCTCTCATGCCAACATATTATAAATTATTTGATAATATTATTTTTATAATTTTATTTTTTTAATACTTACAATACATAATTTAAATTATTAAATTTTATCAATTAAATTATAAAATTTAACTAATTAAAAAATCTCACTTAATAATATGATTCTTTTGCTATTTTAAAATTGTGTAAATATCGCATTGTGTAATAAAAAAATGCAAGAAAGCTTATTGTTTTCTTGTGGCATGCATTGTAAGCCATGTTTTGAGATGATTCTGACAGATGGCTTTAATGTGTACCTATTCCAAAAATGTAAAAAGAAATCATTAAAGGTAAAAAGAAATCATTAAATTGATGCTATATATATAATGCTAAGCACAAACCCAAGGATAAAGCTTGAGTGTGCTTAGCCCTTTCAAAATTTTTGTAATTTAGCTGTCAGCTATTCATATGGCTTGTTGTCAGACCCAATCAGTAATCATAAATAGATAGATATATATAGTACATGTTCTTCCATCATATTTTTTACCGTAGTTTAACGTTTTCCTACTTTGATAATTGCCTTGGCACATACCCCAAATTAAAGAAAGTTTGGGAGGGGTGCTAAATATAATTTTAGTAGATTTGTGGGTGGAGTTGTGTAAAAGGACCGTATGTACAGGTAAGTATGAGTGAGACATTAAAGGAAGTTGGTTGAATGATTAAGAAGCATTACAGCGGCAGACAAAGTAGACGTTGAGGCGCACCAAAAAAGTAGAGGTTGAGAATAGCAGGCAGAGAGTAAGAAATTTAATTAGTTGCGTGAGACACAAGTAAATCCAACAGAATCCAGTGTATATCGTCAAAGGAAAATGTTCGATTTACATGTTTTTTTCTTATATTTTAAGGAACAGGAAGAGATGCAGTAAGAGATGAAAAAAAAATAAAATTGTCTATGATAATAAAATTACATAAAAGAAGTAAACAAAAATATAAGTTTATCATTGTAAAACTAACATTACTCGTATAAGAGTATTGCTCATAATAATTTTATATATTTTTTAAATCTTTTCATTTTTTATTTATTAGTGTACGTGATTTCATCTGCACCAATCATATTTTTAAATAACTTGATACAAATTTATATTATTAATTTTGTTATTTAATAATTTTAGTACTTTTATATATATATTTTTATAAGTCTTAGTATTTTTTCTTATCAAATTTTGTAATCCTCATTTCTTAAGTGAAAGAATATTTTTAGTCACTTAATTTTTTTTAAAGTAAAATTTTATCCCCATCTTTTGATTTAAAAAAGTGCTTTCCTTTAAAAGTCGATCAATTGGCAAATAGTAGTTCAGGATTCATCAAAACTTCTATTTTTCTATTTGATTGAAGCTGACATGGCTAAATAGTATTACTTGGAAAGAAATTTTTTTTTATCTTATTTATTACGGAATATGTATTTAGGTTAATTTTTCTTCTATTTGTTTTGTTTACTTTTTTTTTAGATCATTAAAAAAAATAACACATATATTAATTATATAATGAATAAGATAAGAAAATTCTCTTCATACTATCCGACTACATTAACATTCATTTAAGCAAAAAAAAAAAAAATGAGATCCAATGAGTCAGACAATTATTTATCAATTAAATTAAAAAAAAATAAATTTACTTAAATTATAAGACAAAAAATAAGATTATACTTTTAAAAAAAATTAAGAAACTAAAAACACCTTATTTCTTTATTTTTCTCTCTGTCTTCCCTGACTTTTGAAGTCAGAATCCTGATCTGCTTGGCACCAACACCGTGCTGCCATTGCAGTGAAAAACCTACGCTTTCACACTGACTGATGTTATGGTCCCGTCTTAATGTTTTTGGGCGTATTAGGTGCAGCACAATTACCTTCAACGGTCTCCAAACATTGCACCCAGCCCAATCACGCGGATCACCGTAGACTGCAACGGTTGCAGGGAGCTAATGCATGCAGTTGGCAATTATACACTTTAACCTGATATCATGAATGTACTTTAATTCCTATTTTATTACAGCAGATGCACACATTAACACCCCCACATTTATATTTCATTGCTCCTCTTAAGGGAAAACCAAACCGCCAATTACACATGTCAAAACATTCACATTTCAACATTTTTTTAATATTAAAAAAATTATAATATAAGAATTAAATATAAAAAAAGGAAGATAATAAAGTAGAATTCTATCATTTGAGCTAAACTCAAGTCTTTCACATTTCAACATTCTAATCATCCACCCCTACCATTTTAATTACAACTTGATTCTTGAGCTTTTGTTTTTGGTGTGTTTGCGTGTGACTCTTCTCATTTTAGGGCATTTTGATAAAAGGGGAGTTTCAAGATTAATTTGATCTACCAAATGACCCATAGAGACTCCTAACACTATTTTACTTAAGATTTGTAATGATGTCTCCACAACCTTTAATTTGCAATTTGCACACTCCTTTACTTAAATAAGTATATTTTTTGAGTCAACTATCCCACTTCTTCTCTCATTTCTCTCATTTTAGGTAGAGTTGTATACATATTGTAAATTAATGGTTCGGATCATGTAAAATCCTAAACATATGATAGCAGAATATACTTACAAGTAAGGATGCAAATGAAATGAGTTAGGATTACAAATTGAGTTTGGGATTTTCAATATTCGAATCGTGAAGTCCACAAGCAACTTATTAATAAATTAAAAAATGAAATGAAATAATTAGTCAATCATTATAATTATATTACAAAAATAATTTGCTTTATAATTAAAGATTTTTTAGAAAAGATATATATAATATCATTTAACATTAAGTTTGACTAATTAGATATATTTAAAATTTTGAGTAATTTATTTAAACTTAATTTGGTAAATAAAATGACATTAAAATTAAATAACCTTTTTGTGAGCAAACTTGAAAAACTCATTCATTAAATAAAATGAACCTAAAAAATTAAGAATGATCTAAGAAATAAGCTAAATCTGATAAACTAATTGGATAATATACAAGCCACTTAGCCAAGCCCAATTAGTTTGTGTTTAAGTTGACCCGGCAGCACTACTTCCCTAGACCAATATATGGGCTTACCTTGGTGTTACTCACCAAGAATGAATGAAATTTAGTGGAGCCTGTTATCGTGACAGTACTGCTCCTAACCAAAAAAAAAAAAAAATCAAATTTCTTCTTTCATTTAAAATAAACATTTGTTTAATTTTTGAATATTTTAATTAGTGAATGATCATATATTTAAAAGTTAAGGACATATATATTTTAAATAAAAATATAAATATTTCGATATAAAAATTTTATGACTTCTCGTCATCATCTTACTCCTTTTATTCAAGTTAAAAACTAATTTTCTTTTATTAATGCTTTAGAGGTGCCTGGGATTTAAATTTTTTATTTTTTTATTAATTTTATTAGCTTTTTTTATAATTAAATATATAAATTTTATTTTTTATTTTATATTTATTTCTCTCTTATTATCTTTTAACTAAAAATCAGAAAATCTAAATACTACCCGCCACTTATGGGCCACAGTGCTACATCCAGGGCTGTAGTCTTGAGCCGATCATATGGAGCCCATTCTAAATTGGTTGCTTGGCCTTGCTCTTATGAAGAGGTGTAAATAAAATAAATTATTCATAAATTATTTGGATTCAGTTAATTTAAACCTCAATTCATATTTGTTTATATGTTAAATAATGAAATTTGAGCGTTGTAATTGACTCATTTATTAAAAAAACTGATTTAAAGATTTTTAGTATTATTTATGAAACTCGTGAATAGTTAGTTTTATTAAAATAATAAAAATAATTTATTATTATAATTTTGTATTTTTATATTATAAAAATAATTTATATTATATAATAAAATTAAATCTAAGGCCATAATTTATTTAACATCATTAATTTTATTTTCAATTATACTTATTAAATTTTAAGTTAGTATATTTAAATTTAATTTAAAAAATAATATTAAAATTCAATAATTTTTCATGAATCAGCTCAATCGATAAATTTATTTATTAAACGACACGATCATAAAAACTTTAAGACATATATAATAAACGAAATGATTTAAAATATTCGCATGATAAACGAGCCGAACCTTTAACCAATATTTAACTTGGCTTGCTTTGTTTACAGCCCTACTTACATACTTGCAATTTTTGTAACCAAAAAAATCTGGCCATTTTTTTCCTCAAATAAAGTATATTTCAAAAAAGGTTTAAAAAAACCAAAAATGTAGTGCTTAATTTTCTTTTACATTGAATTTCGAATTAAATTTGCATGAACCTTGAATGGAAATGGAATTATTTGCTGTTTGGGTTAGGCAATATAGGATAAAGATGGTTTCGCGTTTTTAAGGCGCACAAGATGAGTATAAACATTTACAATATTTATTAAAACAAAAAAACAGATGAAAAAGTACGTAAGCAAAACTTAAAGAGACAAAACGTGGAAGGTTCATTACTCAACAACATATTACTTGGAAGATGTGTTGAGAATGGTCCAGCATGCTGACAAATTTCATGACATCAATAAAGAAAGCATCACCTCACTCCTAAGAGATACAAGAATTTTTTTCTCAATGATATAATTTATTTTTTTAATAAAAAATTAATTCTTTTTAAAATAAATTATTTAATAATAATTTTTTAATAAAAATAATTTGAATTTTAAATTTATATTAATAAATTATTTTAAAACGTAGCAGTATCTTAATTTGCTTTTGCTCTGCTTCACATTCATCAATGCAAATTCCATTAAAAAATAATGACCAAATACATGAATGCCCACAGGCAACTAAAGATTTTACCAAACGTTAAATGTAAATAACAAAGCTACAAACACTGCATGGCCTTTTCTATCTTATCTCTGGCCAATATATTACATATCTAATTAATCATTACAAAGACTGTGTTCTTAGCTGCACCAGAACACAGTTGAATTCTTTGCCGAGTTCAGTAAGTTGGCCCAATGATATCCACTATTCTCTAGTTTTTCTGTGCAGTCATAACTTGCCATTTCATGTCTTGCTGCTGCAAATGCTTCTTCCACTCCCACCCAAACGTCGTCGTCATCCCAGCTTGTCATAGTGCCATTTTCCATTTTTCCTTCTGCACCCAATTCTTTGTCGTCGTTTTCTCTACTTTCTATGACGCCGATACCATTGTTAGTGGTAGGAGGACGCAAAACGTCGTTGAACTGTTCAACACGCTGAAGCTTGCTTTCGGGGAAGCTTAGAGTGGATGACGGCGACTCGAGGTCGGCGGCGGCGGCGAGCATGATGGCATACATGCTATGCACTCTGTTGTTGTGTTTAGGACTGGAGACTGTCGCTGATGATGACTCTGAAGAACATGAACTTTGCCATGCTTTCAGTATGTCTAGGCATGGTGGCAGAGAAGGCCGAGCTGGGATTCTGTTGATGACGAGCCGCGCCGGGGGAGAGGAGGAGGACCCGAGCTGGTTCTGGACCAGCAACTTGGACTCCTTGGCTAATCTGGCTTCAGCTTCGAGGCGAGCGCTCTCCCACTGAGCTGTGTGGCTCAGATTAGCAGCGTCCTTGTGCTGGGCCCCGCCTGAGCCAGCGTCGTTGGTTTTTCGCTTGTGGGTGATAGGGTCTACTCCCATTCTGGTGAGCCTTTTCTTGAGGTGGGTGTTCCAGTAGTTCTTGATCTCGTTATCCGTTCTGTTGGGCAAGTGAGCTGCTATCACTGACCATCTGTGCAATTTAACCACCATACATGTAAATATTCTGTGTGCACCATTTTACGAAAAAAGAAAACCAATTCAAACAGACGCTAAATGTTTCAGGGTTGAGAACAAAATAGAAGAAGGCTCACTTGTTTCCAAGAAGAGCATGGAGTTGAATAATGGTCTGATCTTCCCGCAAGCTAAACTTTCCTCGTTTTATATCAGGTCTGAGGTAATTAATCCACCTCAGTCTGCAGCTCTTTCCACATCTTTGAAGACCTAGCACATTAAGCATTGCTCAAAAGCTTAAACTATATATATAATTTAGAAAATTTTATTTGTACATATATTACAATTATTTAATTACCAGCTTTGGCAGGCAAGGCACGCCAGCTTCCATGGCCATGTTGTTCAATGTAAGACATGAGCTTTTGGTCTTCCTCCGGGGTCCATGGCCCTTTCTTCAACCCCATCTGCTTCTCACTGCATGGTGACCTACCCATTCCCCAACCAACACAATTATTCAACCAACAATTGGAAAGGTGAAGATCTGCTTTCTGGGGTCCCTTGGGATCCAAAGAGGAAAGGAAGGGAAACAGAAACAGAGATAAATTAGAACGCGCGCGTGAAAATGGGAACAGAAGATGCGATGGTTCAAAAAGAAAGGATGGATATCGACTTATATAAAGAGGACGCATCACGAAGTGAATAAATTAAGGATATGATATGTGTATATTTTTAGGATATAAATTTTATATATTTTTTAATATCTTATGTTTTTTTAATTTATTTATATATATATATATATATATATATGCAATACAAAAAACTGTATATACAAATATTTTTATAAATTAACGGATGACAGGTCCTGTCGTACGGATGCGCATTAATGCACTGTCCAGATAATTCAGATTCTGTATCCCATTGGGTGTTCCTTCTTTCCACTCGTTCAAATATTACATATGAGGTGCACGTGCAGCCTACTGCGCCTTTTTTATCCTATTTACTTGCATGTTTAACACTCCTCGCTGAACTAAGCCATATCAGTTCTCAGAAATTATAGTGGGAAGACCAAATTCATAAATAAGGTGACCCTCCAAAACTTCAATAAACAAAGTTGTTTAATTCTATAGGACTTAAATTTAAATTTTTTTATTAATAATCTTTTTTAATAAATAATTTATAAATATTTATTGAGGTCTATAACATTTTTTGACTTCGAAACTTATAGCCTTCCTAAACTTTTTTGTCCCAGATAAAGTTGAAATAAATTATGTGTTATGAAGTAGTGTTGGTATTGGATGAGGATAGTGAATAATCATTAAGGAGTCTTTAATTTCTTTGCAGCCTGTAAATATAATATTGAGTGAAGGAGCTTTGCGCTTGGTGGTCCAGTGTTCACAAAAAATTAAGAAGGGATGCAGAATCTTTCAATATTTCTCTTCACTCTCTCTGCCTGGACTTTCCCTTTCTTTCTTCTTTTCCTGTTTAATTTCTGCATGAAGAATATCCACTTTAATTTCTTCTGTAGCTTTCAGCTGATGAACATTAACAATGGCCCCATATATTGAATAATCCAAGTTGAAGTAGCAGCATATTATTTTCACACACAACTCCTTAGGGAATATTAATTACCAAAGCCCATAATGTTGTTGGAACCAATTTAATTTAATTCCAACCTCCCTTCGTATCCGTCCAATATTGGTATCATTTATAGCAAGCTATCCAAAGTATTTTGGATGTATGCACCACCAAAAGGAAGTTTTGGGTCTATATATTCTTAACTTTACCCAGCCACATATTATTGGCAATAAACCTTATACTATGTATGTAAATGGGGTGATATTCTATTAATTATATTTATTAATTGATAACTATGACGGAGAGGTTCGAATTCCCAAATTTTTTCTCTTCTGTTATGATATTCTTATTTTGGATACAAAGGGAAGAAATAAAAGAAACTAAGACCTAATGCCTCTGGGGAAAGCTACTCTTATCAAATCCCTACAATTACTACAAAGGAACCCGTTTGTTAGGCCACAAAGTGCAGGGCCAAAAATTTTTACACAAAATGTATGTGATCGTGGATTTTTTTTTTTTTTATATGTACATGTAAATACTTCATATGGGGCTTTTATGATATAGGTTGCAACTGAATTTCTTGGAACTTGACCTCTCCAATTCGTTGCACATTACCAAGTATTTACAAACTTATTTCTACACCCAAGCTCAATGTGAGGCAGTTATTACAACTTATAATGTTGTAATCAAGTTTTTGTTTTTTTTTTTTTTTCTCTTTACAATGTAAAATATAATTCTATAAAATAGAAAACTATGGGTGGTAAATATATAGTTACTTAAACTCTTAACTTCTTTATTTTCTTTAAACAAAAAGGAAATTTTTAAAGAGTGAAATAATAATCCCTAAACCTCATCTTATCTAGTAGTATTTAAAGAAAGAATGGCAAAAGTTAGAGCAACTAAACCTAGAAAGTTGAGAAGCCAATTAAGAGCCACGATCCTTACATAAGTTGGCACTTCATTAAAGAGAAAAATGACATAATCTCCCATAAAAAATGATTAGTTTTGAAACAAAACCGTTGTGGTTGTATGATATATTTTATATGCAAAAAATTATGATACTATGTTCTTTAATTAATATATTAGTAGCAACGATTCTGCTTTTTAAATTTATATATGTAGCAGAGCTTGACTCCCATCGACAGTCTGAGGCTTTGAGCCCCAATTCCTGCATCTTAATTTCCTGAACACAACCCCCCGTTCGATCGTTTTAATGGTTGATGAAAAGTTGGTTGTCCAAGGAGTGGGGAAGGGGATATTCATCGTGTTCCCAGTGAAATCATTCGAGCGGCGGACTGCATGGCCAGACTGGGATACTCGCAGGGCACAAATTTATTGCAGGTTATTTTCCGCAGCGCCTCAGGAGGTTACCCAGATTTTGAAGGATGACAAGCAAGGAGCTAATGCTTCCAGAGTTTTTGGTGTTAATTAGGTTTTGTGTTTGTCAGTTTATTTCTGATGTACCCAACAAAAATTAATGGTTGATGGTTCAGCTCTGGGGACAGAAATCATATCTACATGTATATATATGTTACTTACTAGGTTTTGTTTCCATGCATGGGATAGGGGAGAGAGGGAGCTAGCTATTCTTGAAGGCAGCTGAGTTCTGAGCCATTAATAGAATTCTGCCGTAACTGCATATACAACATAAGACATATCATATATGCTCTTGTTTTTGGGATGGATCATATGATTAAAATCTAATGCAAATTTCCATGCATCCATCCACTTATCCTTTATTTCTTTCTTCTATCACTTATTTTGCTTTGCTTGACTCTTACTGTTTGTTACGAGGAAAACAAGTACTTTATGTAAAGATCTAAACTAAGGACCATGATACTTTAGGTTTTCAAACTGTTTTGCACTTCAACAAAATCAAATCTTTGCTTTTGCAGAGATTGCCTATTATAGGGCCTCGGCTAATAGTATTTATAGATTATCTATTAAGAAAAATTACATATTAATAGAAAATTTTAAATAGAAATTTTATAAGTAAAATATTTTCAACCTTATTAATTGAACTAATTTTTGTTGACGCATGCATAGCTTCTTGATAAATAGATTCATAATCTCTTTTGAATTTCATTTCTTTTTTTTTAATTGTAGCTAGGGTTCTAACAACTAGGCAAAGTAATTTCTGAATGACTTGCATGGTGTCACTCATTGCAAAAGTAGAAGGTTCCCACTTTTTCTTTTGGCGAACAAAGGGGCCTAAGCCCCAAAGAAGGAAGGAAAAAACTAAATTACTACATCTCTGAAAGATGCCACTCCCATAACAACAGCAAGAAGCTTTAAATCAAGATTTTTCGGGGCTGTTGAAAGAATATTGGTCGCGGGTGCTGCTCCCACCCCCTGAGTGGCTTACCTATCAGCCCATTGATTTTGTTCGTGGCTGATGACAGCTTCCCCACTTCCCTCCATCAAGTTTGAGATGCCACGTACAATTTGTTGTTCATGCATTTAATTTTCTGTTCAAAGTTAGAGATATTTACTTAAATGCATGACTGAATGCTATGCTACATGGATCCAATCCATAACGGATTTAAATCACTTAGTTTTGAAAATTTTCTTAGTTTGGTTATTTTAGGTAAAATAAAAAATAAAAAATGATAACTATTTGTGAATTATATATTTTTTATTAATTTTTTTGAATTATTTTAAAGTATCTTCTGACAAACAATTAAAAGATTAATTTTATTTTTATTTCTCTCTTCTTATATCTCTAACATTAAACACCAAAGGAAAAAATCTGGATCCCATGCATGACCCAGATGGTTTTTACCAATTGAAAATGTATTCGTTATAAACTGCAAACTTATTAACCTTACTCTTTTTTCTTACATTTAGCCTGCAATAATTTTTATTCTTATTTTGATACTTGTTAATTTCTCTTAATCACCTTAGCATATTACTCAACCTGCGTTCTCTCTGTTTTTCTTTTTCTTTTTTTTTTTTTTGTTATTTTGGATTTCATGACATCACCTTTTTTATTAAAAGATTTGGAAAAACATTTTTTATTCAAATAAGGATGTCCAAAATATTCGAACCTAACTCATTATCTGTATATTATATTGATTGGTGATAGAGTTTTTCATATTAAACTTGACCCAATTCAACCATTTAAAATACACATAAAACACTTTAATTCAATTGAATTGAACCGAACTTGTATATATAATCAGTTGGGTTTAAATTAAAATTTTAATTGGTTGAATTCAACTAATTTTTATACAAATTCAACTCAATCCGATATACACTTAGTAAGAACAACAATGGATGTAACTTGTTGTCCCAATCAACGAACGTGGGCGTTCTAGAGTAACCCATTTATGCCACGAAAGTACATGAAGATAGAAAGTTAAAGAGGCAATAAATGTATGGAAAAGTTTTGGACCATTAAATTTTGGGTACTGACATGATATAGTTAAATTTATTATATTTTGTAGTTTAGTTTCTAAATTTTTATAAATGTAATAATATAAATTATTTTAAATAAATATTTAATAAAATTTTATTAGCAAAAATAATATAATCCTAAATGTATCTATCTATTTCATCTTAAGTAGCTGACAATTCGAATTTGTGCCTACTTGAACTTATGCTAATTAAGTTAAGGCTATATATGGTCCTAAAAAATTGTTTTGGCAGACCCTATAGTTGCATGTGGGGAAAAACTCTTCACATCATTCTCATTGTGCAAGAAGTTCAAATTTATTAGTGTCAATCTTTTAACCTATTAAGTTTTATAATTTAATCGATAAAATTTAATAGAATAAGAATGAATTCTCATTTCATTCATTCAATTCAACGATTGATCAAATTGAAAAAAAAATTACATGAATTTAGATCAGTCAATTGTTGACATTTCTAAGTATGAATGAAATTATAAGAATAGTGAACCTATTGCATGTTCTCATGACCTAAATGCACAAGCTTAGTTTGCTAGGGCTTACTTCTACTACTCCGTCGTGCAATATAATGATTGAAGGTGTAAGTTGACTCACATTTATTCTGGAAAAAGAAGGTTAAAAAAAGAAAAGGATTATTTCTAAGGAGGGGACTAAGGTTTTTTCAAGGGTATTCGTATCTAGTTAAAGTATTGTGATTTATTTATTTTAAACTGTTTGATTTGAAAATGTGCAATAATAATTATCTAATTAAAAAATTCGTTGCTTGTGAAGTTGGTTTATGCAAATTAGATGAAAGAAAGAAAAAAAAAAAGAAAAAAAGGCAAAGGAAAATATGGTAAGATAAAAAGAGAAAAATGAAGACAATAAGAGAGAGAGAGAGAGAGAGAGAGAGAGAGAGAGAGAGAGAGAGAGAGAGAGAGAGAGAGAGAGAGAGAGAACACAAGAATACATGTCAAACTAATTATTTAAGTTATCATGATAATGCTTGTAATGTGTGTGACAATATTATTTGACTAATTTCACAGATATCGATACCCTTAAACTAATTAAAATAAGGATAGTGTAGTGTCATCCTTTTTTTTATTGTGTAACCCATACATATGACTAAAAGAAATATATTATACTAGCTACGATCGATTTGATTATAAGTTATATTATCATATAGATTACTGCAGAAAAGGCTTGCTCAATTGTTCATATTGCTTTAGGTCAAACCGAGTCACTAAAACTATCAGACAGAGAAGTTAGTACTACGCTTTTAGCATGAATTCTCCTTTGGGAAATGTTGTCATGATTCCAAAAACAATAAGTTTAAATTTAATGTGAGGTGTTAGTTTTGTTATATCTTATAATTTATGTCATGAGATCTATTAAATATAATGATATAAGTAAATTTTTATAAAATTTAATTTATAAAAATAAAAGAATTAATTTTTTGGGTGAATAAAAAAATCGTTTTTCTTTAGTCTAACATCTCTTAGTTCGAGGGTTTAATATTTTATAAATTGGCGGTGTAGTTTATCACTTTCAGATTTTTTAAATTATTTAAAATAACAATGTTATCAATAGAATAAAATTAAGAAAAATGTAAGGACATCATTCATGCTTGACTCTAAATATTAATTTATTACATTGTATGATTTTACCTATCTATTAAGTGACTTATGAACTAGTAAAATATTATCATAGTAACATAAGTTAACTTCGTTCAAACCTTATACAAAAAATTTAAATTTAAAATTATTTTTATTAAAACATTTTAATCATATAATTTTCATTTCAAATAAAAATTAATATTAATCTAGATTTTTCCTTAAAAGCATACCCTATAAAAAATAAAATAACCTATCACCTGTCCCGTCATAAGAGAAATACATAGAATGCGTTGCTTCATTACGTAAGATATGAAATTATATTGTTTTGTTGGGATGGTGCTGTTGGCAGCTCCGACCGGTTCCTAGTTTCTTGATTAGGGTTGTTGCGTTGTGACTTTAATAATGAGTAAGAAATCTAAATTTTGAGTCTCCTCCTGTCCATGTAGGACGAAATTAATTAAATCAATTAATTTCCACGTGCTTTTAACTTACTTATTCATTTGGTGTACCGTAATCTTTAAATAGCATTAGCCCCACACCTGGACTTCTCACGAGGACTCCTTCCTATGCCGGGGTCGTGGCTTGAAGAGGCTCCATCAAATATATATGACTGAGACCGGTTGTGGGCAAAAGCCGCAGCATTTTTCCAGATGAGTTGTCGCTATTATTTCTTCTCAGTGTACTACAAGCTGTGCTTGCTTTACACTCAGGACTCGCAAGTGTCATTTAAGATGCATGCTCCTGCACCCGTTAATCTGCGCAGAGCTGTCTCAACCTGTCACTATAACGCCCCCATGACCGATGGAAAAGCCTGGCCATTATAGATATGAAAATCCATTAGAAACTGTTGCCCTCTGGACAATCCTCCCTAACTGGCTTTCATAACGCCAATACAGTTTCTCTGATCCTTCCCTGTAAAGGATAATCCCATGATCCAACTCTGAAATCTGGGTTTATTTCAGCCACCTCTTGTTAGATTGAGATTGCCGTAATCAAAGTCTGACTGATCATTTTGCAGCAAGTGTTAGATTCAATATTCTCCTGTTAATTTGCTTGTTTAGTAGCTTCCCTTGATGTATTATTCATCTTTTGAATATTTATTATCTTCACTTAGATGTTGAAATATAATCTCTCTTTATTTTGAATGTCCCGTTACTGGTTGTTGCTAGGCTAGGCTAGCTAGGATTCTGTGCACCATATATAATGCAAAATCATAAGTGTCAGAATTAATTTCTTGCGCAGTATCACAAATTGCAGAAGTAAAATTTCAACTTTGTATTAACTCTCCTTCAATTATATCTGCCTCTATAAATAACTTCTTCAGAGTGACAGTATCAAATTATTTGCTGAACGGTTACATGCAGATGCCAAGTTAAATGCATTGATGAATGCTAACTATGACGGCAGGTTTTGTAATTCAATATGCATGTATGCATATTCATAACTTTAAACCCAATTACTCGTAATGAAGGAACATTTGCGTATAAATATTAAAACAATATTATATTCCATCCCTTTGGGGACATCCGATAAAACAATATTATATTCCAGCAGCATTTTACTGCGAAAGTTTTATGGTCTTGTAAAAAGATAGGATTAAAGAAAAGTAACCGCTGCAAAAGTTTACTTCATGAATTTTTTCTTTTTCTTTTTTAGATCAATAAGTTTAAGATTAAGGGAAGCTATCTCATTCTAAAGTTAAGGCATAATACAAGTCTGAATGATAATCTGTAGTGATATTTATAAATTGTTTATTAAAAAAAACTAGGCTGACAAAGAAATTCAAACTTATGTCTTATAAGCAAAATACTTTGAACACTATCAATTGAATCAACCCAAACATAATATTACTTTCAATCAGTTTATTTGTTTTCAAACAAAATGAGTTTGTCTTCAGTGCGACCCATAAGAAGGGAATGCATGGCTGCAGAGAGTGTAGAATATATAGAAAAAAATGATCTTAAAATTTTTTGATAATTAACTTGTGCCAAGTTGAATTTATGCCGAGTGATGGCTGTGGTCCCGAGAAATTATTTCAGCTAAGATATTTCCTGAGTTTGTGATCTATAAAGAGGTTGACAGTCTCAATGTGTTTTTACTCCAATTCCTTCTAGTACCTATTCCATTGGTACAAGTTGTTATGTATTTTTTTTTTTTTATTGTTTTGTCACTTCAAAATTTGAGGATGAATTTTTTCGAACTAAGGAATCAATTATACAGAATAAGAAGATAATAATTATATTATTATATTTATATTTTATATTTTTATTTATGATATAATAATTCCTAGTTGGGATAGGTATTTTAGGATTTCTTAAGTTTACAGTTATATTTAATTGTCATTAATAATTTTTAAGATATTTATTATATATTTAAGGAGTAATTATATATTGTCCCCAATATTTAAAGTTGAGTTACTCAATTTTAATTATTAAAAAACAGACTTAAATATCTTATTTTCTATTCCATCCTATATCACTTGGCTAACTACTTCTACATCCGTAGTCATCTTGCACTCAACCACACATAAATACTATTATGTTCATCTTTTGATTTCATTATAAATAAACAGAAAATTAATGGAATTAATTGCTCATATTTCATTCATTAAAGGATGCAATTAATTTTAATAACTACTTTATCTTTTTTTTTAAGTATTGAAAAAGTTATAATATAAAAATCAAATCTAAAAAAAGAAAGACAACAATATTAGATTCTACCACTTAAGCTAATATCAAGTATCATAACTATTTTTATCCCTTATTCAGATTTATCTGTGAATAAACCATTAAGTGTGGTCTAGTAATTTTAAAGGGACTGGATAATTTGCAAGAGAAGTTTTGGGCTTGTGCTAGCTAAGATGTAGGATGAAAAGTTTCTTGACGAGCTTGTTTGGCATATGATACTATATCAAGTTCTACTTTGGGTTAAGGCGTTGAGCCTTTTTCTGGAAATCATTAAGTTCCTACACAAGTTCCGTTGCGGCATTTCACCAAAAAAAAAAAACAAAGAAAGAAAAAAGGTCACTTAGCTGCAAGGAAGGGATTGTTCAGGCTGCGAACTGGACTACTGATCATGGGTTTCCTTTCATGGTTGATTCTGGGCATTGCAATTCGGATTGGGGTTCTGGAAACCACGTTGCATGTTCTCGAGATTCTGAGATAGCTAGAAATGGGTGGTGTCACTTTATCCCTCCGACTTCTGTTCCTCAATTTCTTTTGGCACCTTCATGTCTCATCGATTGGATATATATATATATATATCATTACTTCAGGATTTATTGGATTAAGTTATAAAGATTCAGATGGTTTAATTGTTGTTGACAATTGCTTGCTTGCTTCCTTCGAAACATCAAATTTCCTGTGTTTAAGCAAAACTCACAGATCGTGTGCAGCAACTTCTTGATTACGTGTAGTCGCTGAGCATGAATTGGAAGCTGCTGCTGCTTTGTCTTGCCCTATGCTACGTATGTTAGAAGTTAGCTAAGTTCCTGACAGAGTATAGGGTTTGCTGAGTTGATTAGATAAGTTAATGGGATTTTGTTGGCTACATCCAAACATAGTATTTTTCTAGGGATGGGATGCTTCAAAGCTGATAGGATCAAATATCCAATGGTAGTTTAAACTTGTAATTTTTGAAAATTCAATTTCATTAGATTAGGCTTTATCTTATACTCGTGTAACACTATATATTGTACTCATTTTTGTTATTCAAAAATATACAAGCATAATTTTTCTTCATGGTATCAGAGCACTAGGTTCAAAATTCCCTAATGGCATCAGACTTATCTTTTCCAAACACTCCTCTTTCTTCCCCATATACAACATTGAATCCACAATCTCCTTCCCCCACCTAACATCCATCTCAATCTGTCACCAACATCCAGAATCACAGTAACATAGTTCTTGATTTCACAAATTACCTTCTTTGGTGTTCTCTTTTCATCCCTATTTTTAAAGGTTTTTATGTTTATCATTACGTGGATGGTTCCCTAACTCCTTCTGAAACCATAAAAGATGAAACCAATCTCCTCAAGCCAAATGTTGCTTACCTAGCTTGGAAAAAGGTTGATTTTATAGTCTTCTCTTGGATCCAAGCCATTGTGTCTACCAAAATATTACACAGCATCCCAAAGCTAGAAATTGTCCCTTTTGCTTATGATGCATGGCAATCCATTGAACAACTCTTCAAGGACTAAGCTCATGCCCATCTTCTTTGTTAGAGAAAAGGGTGCAGTTCAGCATGTGTTAGGGTGCAGTTCAGCATATGTTAAGGTGTCACGCCTGTTCTAGTGCTGATAGCAATCTATTAGTTTTGATTTCAGTTTATTAAGTTAGGGACATTAGTGTAATTCAGTAATTGAATCCTAGCCTATAAATTGTAATCTCAGCTACATCATTTGTAGAATAATTGATTGAATCAGATTTTCATTTTTGAGCTTTCACACCTAGAAGTTCTGAGCTTTCTTTCTTTTTTCTTTCTTTTGAGGTTCTTGAGAATTTCAACATGGTATCAGAGCTTTGATCCAATGGGAGAGAATATGAATACGTTTTCTTTAGCATCTCTGAATGCTTCACTAGTTTCTTTTAGTCATTCTATTTCTATGAAATTAGACAGCAATTCCTATCTACTCTGGAAACAGCAAGTTCTTGCAGCCATCAGAGGGCATGAACTAGAGAAATACATTAGTGGTGGTCAAGAAGTGCCATCAAGATTTGCAGTAGATGAGCAAGGAAGAGTTCTTGGGATCTTGAGTCAGCAGTATGTTCTTTGGAAGAAGCAAGATCAGCTCTTGCTGTCTTGGCTTCTGTCAACAATGTCAGAAAGTATTCTTACAAGAATGGTGGGATGTGAATACTCGTACCAAGTCTGGAAAAAGGTGAAAACCTTCTTTGCCTCTCATACAAAGGCAAAGATTAAGCAATTCAAGGCGCAGCTACAGACTATGAAGAAGGGATCCATGACAGCTACTGAATATCTTTTAAAGATCAAGAAACTTATTGATTCTTTGGCTTCAGTTGGTCATGTAATTACAGAAAGTGACCATATAGAGGTAATTCTTGATGGTCTTTCCTCAGAATATGATGGTTTTGTTACATCTATTCTCTCTAGAACTGATCTGTATTCAGTAGAAGAAATTGAAGCATTATTGCTTGCACAAGAAAATAGAATTGAAAAGCATCATAAAGAAGTAGAGGCTATGACAGTGAATCTTGCTACACATCCTCAGAATTACAATGTGAACCGAAGTGGTCATCAAAGTTTCCCTGGTCAGTATGCGAATAGAGGAAGGTTTGGAGGTAGAGGAAATTTTTTCAGAGGCAAAGGAAGTTACAACAATGGGCGGTTTGCTGGTAGGAATGAAAGATTTTTTGATAAAAACAACATTCAATGTCAATTATGTGGGAGATATGGACATCAGTCCTGGAATTATTATCACATATTTGATGAAAATTTTCAAGGACCAGCTCAAGTGTCTAGCCACTTCAGCAAGACAGCCAATGACAGTGTCAGAAACACACCCTATGCAATGCTCACTTCTAACAGTAGCAGTAATGGCATTGATCAAGAATGGTATCCTGATTCTGAGGCCACTAATCATGTGACAGTGGATGCCTCTAACATTGTGCAGAAGACTCCATATAATGGAAAGGAGAAGGTGCACATTGGTAATGGCTCAGGTTTGTTCATTAAAAACATTGGTAATTCTCAGATTAAGTCTTGCTTTTCTAATCAAAATCTTTACCTAAACTCACTTCTTCATGTTCCAAATATTACCAAAAATCTTGTGAGTGTTTCTCAGTTTGCAAAAGACAATTATGTCTATTTTGAGTTCCATCCTGACTCTTGTTATGTTAAATCTCAGGATACTCATCAAATACTTTTGAAGGGGATTATCAGAAAAGGCTTGTATGTCTTTGATCAATTTCATATTGAAAAGGAACCGTATACCACTGCAAAAGTGTCAGCAACTCAGTCACCAAATGTTACTTCACCTGTTATACATAGTTCCCATACTTCTTCTTTGTTAAATTCTTGTTCTGAGTTAGACAAATGGCATGTTAGATTGGGCCATGCTTCTGTACAAACTGTCAAGAGTGTACTCACTTCTTGTAACATCAGAATACCAAATAAAGAGCTTTCTTTTTGTTCATCTTATTGTCTTAGTAAAATACATAAATTTCCTTTTGCCTCTTCTCAAACAGAATACTCAAAACCTCTTCAACTAATTCATTCTAATTTGTGGGGACCAGCACTAGTGCTGTCAAAAGAAGGACACAGATATTACATACATTTTGTAGATACCTTTACCCGCTATACATGGATTTACTTTCTTAAAAGCAAGTCTGATGCATTACAGACCTTTATTCATTTCAAGAAACAAGTAGAACTTCAAACCAACCACAAAATCCTTGCCTTACAAATTGATTGGGGAGGAGAATTTAGAGCTTTCACTGAATATTTGAAAGACCAAGGGATAATTCATCGTGTTTCATGTCCTTATACACATGAACAAAATGGGCTTGCAGAAAGGAAACACAGACATATAACTGAGAATGGACTAGCCTTGCTTCACCAATCATCTTTACCTAGTTCATTTTGGATTGAAGCTTTTAGCATAGCTGTGTATCTCATTAATAGACTACCCACACCAGTTTTAAATGGTTCTACTCCTTTTCAAACCTTATACAAAATCAAACCTGATTATTCTTCTCTTAAAGTCTTTGGGTGTGCAGCCTATCCTAACCTAAGGCCCTACAATAATCCCAAGTTTTAGTTCAAATCCATTGAATGCACCTTTCTTGGTTATAGTCCAGCACACAAAGGATACAAGTGTCTGCATCCTGATGGGAAAACAATAATATCTAGAGATGTCATATTTGATGAAAGTAGTTTTCCATTCAAGAACAGCAAGGGTTCCTCACAGCAGTCACCTTCCAATAACAAATCACATTCTGTTTCTCCTCCACCTTCAGCCATACCTCCTATTCTATCATTCTCTAATGCAAGACATACTCAGAGTACCAATGCATTTGCTGAACAAACAAATGACTCATGTGCACTTGCTAATAATACCAATATTATGGATTCTTTGCAACATGTTTCAGGTCCCTCTGCAGAATTTGAAGTTCCTCAACGTTTGTCTTAAAATGTCCACCCAATGATGACCCGTAGCAAAGCAAGGGCACTCAAATCAAACAATCACTCAATGGTGACTAGTAGCAAAGCAAGAGGAACTGTACTAACAGTACTTACTATTTCTAGAGAGCCTCAAACTGTTGAAGAAGCTCTCAATATACCAGAATGGAAGTGTGCCATGGATCTTGAGTATGCAGCGCTCATGAGCAACAAGACATGGAGTTTAGAAGCTTTACCCAAAGATAGAAGGCCTATAGGGTGCAAATGGGTGTTTAAAGTTAAAGAAAATTCAGATGGTACTGTCAACAAATATAAAGTAAGATTAGTTGCCAAAGGGTATAATCAGGAGGCAGGAGTTAATTTTCATGAATTTTTCAGTCCAGTAGTAAAACCAGTCACAATTCGGGTTCTTCTTACTTTGGCCTTATCAAAAGGGTGGAACATCCATCAAATAGATGTTAATAATGCCTTTTTAAATGGTGATTTGAATGAAGATGTATATATGCTGTAGCCTCCTGGATATGAATCAGCTGACTCATCTCAAGTTTGCAAGCTTCACAAGGCTCTCTATGGCCTTAAGCAAGCTCCTTGTGCATGGTTTCAAAAATTGTCTGAAGCTTTACTTGATCTTGGTTTTACCAAGGCAAAATGTGATTCTTCCTTGTTTCTTTAGGTTACTTCCCATCATTCTCTCTATGTTTTAGTCTATGTGGATGATATTTTGATTACTGGATCTTCACCAACTTTGATTCAGCACTTGATTGATCAACTGAATGCAAAGTTCTCATTAAAGGATCTTGGGAAACTTAAATACTTCTTAGGTATTGAAGTTACTTACAGTTCTGCTGGTGCAATATACCTATCTCAGTCCAAATACATTAAGGATCTTCTTACTAGAGCTGGTATGTAAGGTGCAAAGTCTATGCCCTCTCCTATGGCCTCAACATCAAATATCTCAGCTAGTAGTGGTTCTCCTATTTCTGATCAAGCTGCATGCAGGTCACTTGTGGGAGCATTACAATATATTACCATTACTAGACCAAAATTATCATATAGTGTAAACAAAGCTTGTCAATTTATGCACTGCCCTACAGATATACATTGGAAGTTAGTTAAACGAATACTGAGGTATCTAGCAGGCACTATATGTCATGCTCTAGTTCTCCAAAGGTCATCTGCTCTTGAGCTAACTGCCTTTTGTGATGCTGATTGGACATCAGACATTGATGATGGGCATAGCACCTCAGGGTTTTGTGTTTATCTTGGTCCTAATCTCATTTCTTGGTCATCTAAAAAGCAAGCAACAGTGTCTAGATCAAGTATTGAAGCAGAATATAGAAGTCTTGTAAGTACAGTGGCAGAATTGGCTTGGCTGCAGTCTTTACTCAGAGAACTCAGCATCTAATTACCAAAAGTTCCTAGAATATATTGTGACAATATGAGCACAGTCAGCTTATCAGCAAATCCGGTCCTTCATTCAAAGACTAAACATATTGAACTAGATCTTTATTTTGTTCGTGAAAAGGTCAACAATAAAGAAATTGAAATCTATCATATTCCGTCCCTTGATCAAACAGTAGATATCTTCACCAAGGCAGTCTCAACTTCAAGGTTTCTTCAACTTAGAGACAAGCTCAGTGTCATTCCTCTTTCAAGTTATGCCACTGATCTTGAGGGGGGATGTTAGAGAAAAGGGTGCAGTTTAGCATGTGTTAGGGTGCAGTTCAGCATATGTTAAAGTGTCACGCCTGTTCTAGTGCTTATAGCAATCTATTAGTCTTGATTTCAGTTTATTAAGTTAGGGATATTAGTGTAATTCAGTAATTGAATCCTAGCCTATAAATTGTAATCTCAGCTACATCATTTGTAGAATAATTGATTGAATCGGATTTTCGTTTTTGAGCTTTCACACCTAGAAGTTCTGAGCTTTCTTTCTTTCTTCTTTCTTTTGAGGTTCTTGAGAATTTCAACATTCTTCAATCAAAATCTAACTTTTATGATCTCAAGAAGGGAGATAAATCTATTTTTATTTATCTTTAGTATGCTAAAATGATTTTTTACTCTCTCAATTCCACTGGTCATAGTTTCTCCGAAGATGATTTGGTCATTCAAATTCTTCATGGTTTACCTATCACATATGAAAGTCTTATCATCAATCTTTTCACTTGCTCTCCCCTTCCTTCCTATGTCCAATTAAGAACCACTCTTGTTTATCATGAGAATCAATTGAGTTGGACTACCAGCACTTTTACTGAAAAATTTGAAGATGCGTCAACCTTTGTTGCTCAACATCATCCTTCTTCGTCCCATGGTAGGGGATGCTATAATAATTATCATGGGTGAGTTTGCTTTACCTCTCACTCCAATAGGCCTTCCAACCAAACTTCATAGTCAAATTCTACTTGTCTAAATCAACAGGCTTCTTCCACTTCTAAGATGCCTTTTCCTAATTTCACTCTTGGTCCACTTAGGCCTTCTCTATTTTATCCTACCCGTTCACATCACATGCTTACTTGCTCCATGACCAACAATCTCAAGTCCAAATCTCACATTTCTCTTGCCAAATCACTCTATTTGAACCTCAAACCTATAAACAAGCCTTGTCCCTTCCTCACTGGCATGATGCCATGAAGGAAGAATGCATTGCCTTACTCTATAATAAGACTTGGTCTCTAATTTTAGCACCTTCAAATGCTAATATTGTTAGTTCTAAGTGGGTCTATTTGATGAAGTCCCACATTGGTTAGGCAAAGAGGTTTTGGGTGTTATATATATGAGTTTACAAACCTTCCCTTACAAGCTAGCTTTTGAGGTGAAGTTAGGTAGGTTCATATTATATGGTATCAGAGCCTACCCTACTCTGGTCAGTGTGGGCCATGGATCCTAGTTCTTTGTATAAGGACGTACAGTCTAAAGGGGTCAGGAATGATGAAGTCCCACATTGGTTAGGCAGAGAGGTATAGGGTGTTATATATATGAGTTCGCAAATCTCTCCTTACAAATTAGCTTTTGAGGTAGAGTTAGGTAGGTTCATATCACTACTGAGTCAAGCTTTGTGCTGATGGAACTCTCGATCACTATAAGGTTGGATTAATTGCTCAAGGGTACTCTCAACAACATGGTGTTGATTATAATCTAACTTAGTCTCCAATTGTTAATCTAACCACCATTCGCACTATTCTTACACTAGCATTATCTCAGGGTTGGCTTGTTCACTAGCTTGATGTAAAAAATGTTTTTCTACATGGTCTACTTAATGAAACCATTTACATGTGACAACCCCCTAGTTTTGAAGATCCTCAATATCCTAATCAGGTTTGTAAGTTGCATAAAGAACTCTATGATCTCAAACAAGCTTTATGTGCATGGTACACTCGGTTTGCTACTTATCTCTTTTAGCTTGGTTTCTGGTGAAGCAAGTCCGATAATTCAATGTTTATATTTCAATGTGATAATGGCATGGCTATTTTACTTCTATACATTGATGATATCCTATTTATAGCATCTTCTTCTACTCTCATCGGTCACTTTCTTTGGCTTCTGGCAAAGGAATTTGCCATGAAGGATCTTGTTTATCTTCACTAATTTTTTAGGTGTGTAGGTCACTTATAATACTTATGGCATTTTTCTACATCAATCTTACTATGTTAATAATCTTCTTCAGCATAATGGTATACTCACGTCTAAACCTATCTATACACCTTTTGCGACTAAACTACAATGTGCAGAAGTCTCTAATCACCTTTCTAATGCCACTTTGTATCGTAGCTTAGTGCGTGCCTTTCATTATTTTAACTTTACAAGGTTGGATATCTCCTTTGCTATAAGTCATCTTTCTCAGCACTTACATGCTCCTACTGAGTCTCATATGCAAGATGTCAAACAAGTGCTTCGCTACCTTCATGGAACATCCACTTACGGTTTACAACTTAAGACTAATCTAATTGCATTGGAAGCCTACTCTAACTTAGGCTGGGGAGGCTACCTTAATACCCGACGACCAACCACAGGATATTGTTTCTTTCTTGGTAGCAATCTTATCTCATGGAGTGCAAAGAAGGAAAGAACCATTTCCAAATCTTCTGCTAAAGTAGAATATCGTGCCTTAAATTCAATTGTGGTGGAGGTATGCTGGATCCAAAGTTACTTTAAGAATTGCATATTCCACTTACCTTCCCAACTTATATTTACTGTGACAACTTGTCTGCTACTTACATCACCCATAATCTGGTCTATCATGCAAGATCAAAACATATTCAAATTGATTTACACTTTCTTTGTGATCATGTTCATCATGGGGCTGTCTTTATTTCTCATGTTTCTACTCATCATCAACTTGTAGATGTGTTCACCAAAAGTTTGTGCTCCTCCAAGTTGACTAATTTTTGTTCCCATTTGGATGTTCTTCCACAGCCTGCACAAATTGGGGGGAGATAATAGAATCAAATATGCATTTGTAGTTTAAACTTGTAATTTTTTAAAATTCAATTTCATTATATTAGGCTTTATCTTATACACATGTAACACTATATATTGTACTCATTTTTGTTATTCAGAAATATACAAGCATTATTTTTCTTCAAAAGCAACCATTTTTCTTCTTATGTTTTAATAGGAATGCAACTTCGAATGTCTACTTGAATTCCTCTCTTGCCAAAGTAATCATACCTGAAGACCTCCTTAATTACTTGTTGAATTCTTTGACCTTTATTTTACATATTAGTGATAACAATTAAATCAACTACGTAAGCAATTTTAAATTTATAATTTACTATTCACTATATAAATTTAATCTAAATTACTTAAATCATTACTTGAGTCACAAATTTTTGTTTTGTTGCAAAATCATGGATAGGGTCCCTGACTTAAAGTCAGGGAAGAGAGTAAGAGTGAGATAATACAAAACTAAGAAAGAAAAAAATAGGATTCACATATTAAATTATAAAGAGAAATAAAAAGAAAGTTATTAAAATTAAAGAAAAAAAGTCAAAAAATCATATGGGACCATAAATTGATCACGTATGAATGATGTGGTTGAATTTCATTAATTTTTATTGCTTTCAAATGAAAATAATTGTATTATAATGAATTAACATAATATATTTAAATAAAATATAAAAAAATAGCTAATGTAAAATGACAACTCATAAAGTTGGTACATTAGAAATCAAATATTCATTCAATTGGAATAAAAAAAAAAAAAAACTCATTCGATTGATATTTAGGCACTCTTAATAATATAGTGCCACTTGTTATTTTAGAACTTTTCTTATCTAAAAATTTGAGTTTAAATCCAGGACCTTAGATTTATGTGTTACTCTTAAGTGACTTAGTAACTCCTGGTTCTCTTATCATCCAATTTTATAAACTTAAGCAATTTTGCCCTACAACTTTTGTCGTGAACATTCTGATTGTTCAACTTTTAAAATTTAAACATTATTCCCAAAATTGCTTAAGTTTTAAAAACAAATAGACAAAAAATGTAATTAAGCTTATAAATTAAGAGGTTTGTTATTCTTATAATTTATTTTTATTTAATTTTTATAATATAAAATTTGAATTATTAAATTTATTAAATTTTATTGATTAAAAAAATTAATGACCCAAATAAAAGAGGCGTATGAGAGTTGTGGAAATATTATTTCTGATCATTTTATATAGGAATGATAGACATATGAATTTTTTCTTGAATACTAAAAAAGTTATAATATAAAAAACAAATTCGGAAAGATGAAAGTAACAAGACCGACCACTCGAGTCAACAGGCACATGATTATTTCACCGAAGACAAACAAGCTCAATCAAAACACAGGCGAATGATTATTTCACCGAAGACAAACAAGTTCAATCAACACACAGGCGAGCCAGATGGCAACTGGTTCACCAGGTTGACTAAGCAATTCCAATCCTGCATATTCTCCTCCTCGAAGTTTCCATTACAGCTTCCATCGCCATTTTGCTGTGCTACTTTTTCATGGCAATCATCATACTCCAACTCATCATTATGCAGACCATCCATTACACCTTGTGAGAGTACTAATGGATTACTATTATTTTCCTCATATCGTGCTGCCGTAAACGCTTCCATAGCAACCATAATGTCGTCATCTTGCAAGCTTGTCACACCGGCACTTCCATTCATATTATTACTGCCAACGTTGCATGAGGCTAAACTTCTGGTGACATCCACGGTGGGGGCGGCGCCAGTATTGGAGATGTTAGGAGGAAGCAAACCTCCCGGAAAGATCAACGTGGACGTCGGCGAGTCGAGGCTGCCGGGAGCAAGCATGATGGGATACGTATTAATATGCACCATGCTATCATTATTGTCTTTCATTGATGGTGATGACTCAGATGACCAAAAATTTTGCCATGCTTTGAGTATGTCCAGGCACGGTGGTACGGAAGGTTGAGCTGGGATTTTGTTGATGACTAGCCGAGCAGACTGAGAGGAGAAGCCGAGCTGGTTATGGAACTGCAACTTGGATTCTCTAACTAATCTGGCTTCAGCTTCAAGCCGAGCACTCTCCCATTGAGCAATGTGGCTGAGATTGGTGAAGTCCTTGCTCTGGCTGCAGCCAGGGCCAGGGCCAGGGCCAAGGGCACCGGCTTCGTCTTTTGGCTTGTGGGTAATGGGGTCTATCCCCATTCTGGTAAGCTTTTTCTTGAGGTGGGTGTTCCAATAGTTCTTGATCTCATTGTCTGTTCTCTTGGGCAAGTGCGCTGCTATGATTGACCATCTGTGCAATTCAAACGTGCAACCATTATTTTAACTAGTACTTGAACAGTGAATATGAATCCACGGCTGATCATTATATATTTCTTGATACAAAGTTCATGAGAAATTTTTGTTTTGGGACAATAAGGGTGAGGGGAAACTATCATTCTAATGTCATAGGCATGCTACAAATCTCAATTAAGATTTATAGTAGTACTTAAATATGTCTATTACTGATAAAAATATTTAAATCTAAATCTCACAAGCAAAATATTTTAAACCTTATAGTTGACACTAACACCATTGAGAATACTAGTTATATGTAGTTGAGTGATTTGAAAGCAAATTAGAGGAAGCCTCACTTGTTTCCAAGGAGAGCATGAAGTTGAATAATGGTTCGATCTTCCTGCAAGCTGAATTTTCCACGTTTTATATCAGGTCTGAGGTAGTTAATCCACCTCAATCTGCAACTTTTCCCACATCTTTGAAGACCTATATCCAAATGAAAACAAAATCGAATCCATGTTTCCTTGTTAACAGAATTTAAACGTGGAAACAGTAAGATATCTAGTGATTATATATGAGCAAGTGTAGTGATGAACCAGCTTTGGCAGGCAATGAACGCCAGTTTCCATGGCCATGTTGTTCAATATAAGCGGTGAGCTTTTGGTCTTCCTCCGGAGTCCATGGCCCTTTCTTCAACCCCACTTTGTCGCAGCATGGTGACCTACCCATTCTCCAGCTATTGTAATTAATCAGCAGTTGCAAAGTTGAGGACTTGCTTTCTGGGCCTCTGAACGTGGCGACTGGTGGAAACACAGGCAGCAGGAGAAGAAACAAACAAGTATTGGTGACACAGAAGAAAACGTTAATGAAATGAGGCTATGAGATATGGCTCAGAAGAAGCAGGCCGGAGCGTGATGTTATATTAACGAAGATCTAATGGGTAATAAACATGATGTCATTAATGGGATGAAGTACGAAACTTCGGGTTATAGGCCTTATAATGGTAATTCAGACAGATGAGAACTCTTATACTGATGAGAGCAACTTACCCAAAAAATTGCCCTTTTTAAAGAAAGCGTTACGTTTATGGAGTAATTATGCATGTATTATTAGATCGGGAGGCTTCTATGTTATGAGATTAATTTTAAACTTTCTAAATTTAGATATAGTTATAACAAAGAGTTAGAATACACAATTATATAAATTATTATAATAAATAATAAATTTATTTTTATTTAATTAGGCAGCTATTCAAAAACTTATATTAATAGATAAAATTGTTTAAAGAATTTATTCATTCATTTTATTTAAATACATTACCCCAAGTATATATATTATAAATTGTAGTCCTAATATTATAAAATTAGCCATTAGATAATTACATGCTCATTTGGTACAATTTACGCAGCTGAAAATATATAAATTTTTAATTTTTCTGATTAAATGAAGAAAGAAACAAATAGAGCTAGTTTCTGAAGAAGTTGAGGATTGAGTAGATAAGTCAGAAAAAATCAAACAAAACTTATCTGGTTGTGCTCATTTTAGGAGGCTTTCGGTGCTCAAATTAATGAATTCTCTCTTTTGTCTTTTGTGCAATAAATAAAATATCATTTTGCAAAAATAAATACAACAGTACGATGAGTGGTGATCGATCATGAGGACCACTTTGCATGCGTCGTAAACATGACCTGACCTAAAAAAAACTTAACCGTAATTCTAAATATACGAGAAATATGAGTTGTCCCATTATTATTGGTTTCACCAAATCAATTTTATACTCACCGACCAAAACTCCCAGATTTGTAACAAAGTGTACGGCACGCATCAACACATCAACCAACGTTACAAGGAGCATTTATGCTCCATAGTACTGATCAAACAATAAAATAAAAGACCTGAGTGTTCAGCTCAGCGATCATCTTGCTTCTTTACTTTCGAACTTTAAGTTTGATTCCTTCATATCTTATTACAAGTCAATAAATTTTTTGTATTATAAAAAAAATAATAATAAAATAAAAACCTTAAAAGAAAAAGTGCAAAAAAATTATAAAAATTATTTTTTAATTTTTATTTAATAATTTAAAATTTTAAAATAATTAAAGTTTTAATATAATATTAAATTTTTTATAATTAAATGATCAAAGATTTAATTTTTATTATCATTTAAAGTTAATAGTTGGTTATATTTTATATTCAAAAGAAGATTTTTATATAAAGAGAAATATTAATCAAAGAGAAAATATAAAAATTATTTTTAATTTTTATTTAACAATTTAAACCGTTAAAATAATTTTTTTTTGGATAAAGAACATCTCAACTTTTAACCAATTAATTTGGCTGTGAGTAATTGTTATTAATAAACTTTATATTACTATTAGCATATTTATTGGTCGATAATCCATTATCATTATAACTCTTTCTGGGTTTTTCATTGTCCTTGCTTTTATTATCAATGTTGTTCTTGTTGTTGAGAATTAGGAGGCTAACAAACTAGATAAAAAATATGCATTTTGAACCAAGCGAGAATATATATATATATATATATGTGTGTGTGTGTGTGTGTGTTTGATCAATTCTCATTTACGTCAAACACAAAATGCCAAACAAACGAAATCAAATTTTATTTGAACAGGGAAGATGGGACCAAATAAATGTGTTTAATAATGAGAGTATTCAGCGCCTCGTACGACCACAAACCTATGTTTCTCCCCAACCAACGACAAAGTCTCTTCCTACCCAACTTTTCCTTCAAAAAATTTCCGTTCTTATAAACATATTTTCTAATTCTAAATTCATAAAATAATACGCTCGTTACCAAACATAAATTTGGTGGGTCACAGACTCACATGGCTTCCCAACAAGTGCTTTTTTTTTTGGGGGTGATACCCAACAAGTGTTTTATCTTAGTTATTTGATCAACCAATACGTGCTTTACTCTGCTTCAGAGGATGCTGATAGGTCCTATAAAAGAAAATGGACAAGTGTCCCACAATTTGAATGCATGGCAATGTCGGAACTGTTTCGTTATGGTAAACTAATCAGCACCTAATCACAATGAGAAAAGGACGCGACGAGGTTAAAAGAGAAATTGATTGCAATTTGCAAAAAATAATAAAAGCTCATGAGAAGAGGAAAATATTTGGTGAGGTTTAGCGGCCTTCAACGCCTTCGTTATTTGGCACCAAAGCCAAACAAGCGGGGGAAGTTAATGTTCAACTTCTGTTTTAAAAAATGTTAGTACAATAATTGTTTGTATTTTAAATTAAAAATTTTAAAGTTAAAAATTTAAATTTAAACTTTGAAATTATTTTTATTAAAAAAATTTAAAATAACTTACTTTAAATATAAATTAATTTTACAAATAATATTAATACAGAGATGCCTTAAAAAAAATTTAAAAAAAAATGATATAACCACCGTAGCGAATTGCAGTTGTGGAATTATAGATACTGCACTATCCTTCTAACCACCGCGATATATTACATTATTACTTTTGTTGATGGACAGATTAAGGTTCAGCCCCATTCATTAGAGTGTTACTTAATCACCGGAATTCTTGGTAAGAATGCAGAAGTCAAGTCAACTTGAGCCATGAACGTAACTGGGAAGCTTACTGCAATCCACAAAGGACAAAGTTGGATATGGAGACGAAAAATTCAAAAGAAGGTCGAGGGAATTGAAAGCAAATAGTGAATGTAGGCACATCTGATTCAAAAGTCACTCTTACTGTACTATGAGACAAATTGTTTACTTCCTTTTTCTTCACACATGCTTGTATTCCTTTTAATGTTAGGGAAAACAAATTTTCACTAATCAATTTTATTAAAAATCTATAAAAAAAAAAATATTTTGAATTCTTGGATAACAAGGTCTCATAATCTAATCTATAAAATTTAATAATTTTAATAATTTATTATTTTAAATAAAATTTTTATAAGATTCAATTTATAAAAATTAAAATATTATTTATATTTTGATATCATCAAGTATATTAAAATTTCTAATTTAATGATCTGGGGTTACATAACAGAAGATATCATTATTTTTAAAATCTCTTTCTTCTTAGTAAAAGTGATGAATTAAAACATATTTAGTTGGATTTATTTTTTTTGGTTATATGGATTTATTTAAACATTATATTTTCAAAATCATTTATCATTGTAATATGTTTACTAAGTTTAAAGGAAAGCTTTATATATATAACCATTTATATTTTATGGTTATGAATGTTGAGCTTTGAAGAGTCAAAAATACAAAAAAGAGAGTAACAATAATAAATATTAAAATAAATAAATAAATATATAAAAAAATTTTAAATTTGCTGTATTTGTTGAATTAGTCTCTTTATCTCAAGGATTAGTCTTTTACGTATAGGGTAAAAAGATACCTTGAGAAAAATTCAAAAGAAAAAATTTATTAAGTGAGAATGCGTCCCTGCAAATTACAGTCCCCCTTTTACACGATTCTCCCATCTACCTGCAAATTTTTTTATGTCAGAATGCAGCTTGCATGTCGAGGGCACTGGCGCTCTTACCTCCTTGCTAGTGCTCTTGTCGCTGGAGCTCTGTTGGTGATCCAAAGCCCGAAGCCGTGGTGCATGTTTCAGAGTCTTAAGTATGTTTCTTAAATTATATGCTCTTTGTAGGAATTGGTGTTTGCACCCTTTGTTGCATCGTTTAACTTTTCCTCTTCTTTTTTCTTGGGTGATCTCAGGGATGGCAATTCTTTTCGGTCGGAGAGAATCCATACAGAATTTCTAATTTCAGCTAGGAAACGGCAAGGATTTTTTCTCCATAAGCATGGAGATAGGAGAAAAATTTTCCATGCTACAATTTTGAAAACGGGAGTGGAGATCTCATTTCCTATCTCAAAGTAATTTGTGGAGATAAAAGTTTACCATAATATCTTTATATAATAATTATATAATATATAATATAAATAATAAATTAATAATTATATATAATTAATAAATAAATAATATAAATTTATTTATATTATAAAAATTTTATTTTAAAAATGTTTAAAATTTTAAATCTCACAATTAGGATGGAGACGGTGGGAAATTTGTCCCTTGTTCCGCCCCATTTGCTTTCCTAGTTAGTTTCTTAAGCCAGGATGCCTTCCCAGTCCCTGCAACCTCGCTGGAGCTTTTAACGACAATATCTCGGTTAGTTATGTTTTTTAATCTTCCGCTCCATTAAGGATGACGGTAGGTTAGGTTTGTACGGGATGTAATTTAAGATAAAATTATTAAAAAATAATTAAAAAAATAAAATAAAATTTAAAAAATAATATTTATAAATAAAATTATAAGTATAAGAATGTAAAAATAAAAGTATTATTCCATTAATAACAGTTTGTTTAGGTAGCCATACTATTGCCTTCAATACGTGCCATAAAGGGATTTGAGTTTTGTTGAAGTAGCTAAACTCTTCATATTTCTCTTTTTTTGAATTTAATTTTTACATTATAACATTTAAAGTACTAAATAAAAAAAAAAAAAACACGTCTTCAATGATAAAAAATGTGGCGAAGAAGCAATTGCTTTAAGTTTTTTTAATCCTTATTCTACGAATATGATTGTTGTAGCAATTATAGATCTATACTGGCCATGAGCGGGGAAATGTTGCACAATCTCAATAATTTTTTTTTTTCCGAAAATGAACAAGGGTGTTGACTAGAAAACATGGAATTAAAAGCAGAAATGTTATCTTTTATTTTATTGATACCTATTAAGTTAGTAAATTAATTAATACTAGAAAGTTTGATATTTTTTTTTTGGTATAAGCTAAATAAAAATAAAATTACATAGATAATAAAATTTCAACTCTGTCACATCTAAGAAGAGTTTTCAACTAGAAAAGTTCTTCATGCAAAATTTGCATGTGGCTTCGTGTATGTCTCTCCAGTTTAGCCAAATGATCAGCAACTCTATACTAGAAAGTTTGATATTTTTTTTTGGTACAGGCTAAATAAAAAACAAAATTATATAGATAATAAAACTTCAACTCTGTCGCATCTAAGAAGAATTTTCAACTAACAAGGTTCTTCATGCAAAATCTGCATGTGACTTCGAGTATGTCTCCCCAGTTTAGCCAAATGATCAGCAACTCTATTGCTTTTCTGAGGTATGTGTGTCAGCTTGCCACTTTTTTCCCAGTCAGTTTTGGATCTCCTTCATAAGAATGAGGTCCTCTGTATTAACTTAATGCAATCCCTTAATCTTTCTAATAACTTCAAGAGAATATGATTTCAAGATGAGATTTTTAATACCCATATTCTAAGTCATTTGAAGGCCTTTTAGAATTGCAGTAAATTCCAATCTTAAATGTGAGCCTCTACTATTATTTCTACAAAAGCCTTTTATAAATCTTCCCTTCAATCAAATCTCCTCTCACAATTTTTTTGTTATTAAATCACATGTAATATACACATTCAGTTTAAGCCACCCTTGTGGGGGTGGCTGGCACCCTTGAGGTGATACAGATTTGCTTTCTGAATCCCTTTGACTCTAATCAAAATATTGGTTCTCAGAAGGATTGCTGTTTTAATTTTTTAATTGGAATGGAAATGTCAGTTTTGAAAAAAAATGTGGTCATGGCAATTATTTCTCTTCAGTTGAAAGTGGCAATATAATGCTGCAGAGAAAGCAATTTGTGACATGGGAAAATCGCTTATCAGAATCTTGAAAAATTAAAATTTTTATTACGAAATTCAATCTAATATGGTCTAAATTGATTTAATTTTGACTAATTTAATCGATTGAATGATTAATTTTTTAATAAATCAATTAAATCAGTTCGATTGAATAAAAATTATAACTGAATTAAGTCAAATTAATTTAAACCTAGTCCAAATAAAGTAGCTTTTAATTATTTGTACTCTTCAAATTCTTTTATGGAAAAATTTCATCTCAAATCTTACCAAAAAGAAGTTAATAATCTCAAATCTTACTAAGTTTCGATGAATGAGCTTAAATGAGAATGGCTTGATTATGAAAATGATTATAATCTATCTAAATTAGTCTAAGAATGAAATCAATTATTTATATCTATTTTGAAATTATTTAATATTTGCAATAAATATTATTTAATGATTAAAAATTTAATCTATCGGTTAAGACCTCCAACGTCGTCGTATTTTAATTTTTAAAAAATGGTTTTTTGATAAACCCTGCTTCCATAAACTCCTCCTGAAAAAAGAGCGGACTTTTTTAACACGAACACACAATCCTGCTTAGCGCCTCGGCACCGTGATTCTGTACTTGTGCTGACTCCATTACCGTCAAATTTTGAATTCTCGTATTCTCATTTCTTTTATCCTTCAAAGACCCAAGTCAGGGTTTTTTTTCCCTCCGTGGCGATGGAGGAATCGACTTCGTCATTCTGTAATTTAGGGGTTTTGGATACTCTTACTGATGATTCGGTGCAGGAAATCATACAGAGCTACAATGGGTTCTGTGTTGCTACTCAAACACTTCTCAGCGGTGCCGGGGACCTCTCTGTTAGTTCGGAGTTCGTAGCTTACGTTCACGGCCTCTGCAAACATGGCCTTGAGTCTCTGGTTCGGGATCACTTTCTTCGAGTGTTGGAGGTGCAAAATTTTGGCTATATCTAACGCGTTATATGCTGCCATTAGCTATTAATCCTAAAAAGTTCGAAATTTTCAATTCATTTGGTGACAGGAGACATTTGAACGAAATGGGGCATCAAAATTCTGGAGACATTTTGATGCTTACAGTAATATCGCGGAATTAAAGAACAATGATGATCTCCAAGTGAGTATCTACGATTTTTAGTAGATACTTTTAGATAAGGTGATGGGTAATTTGTGTTTAGTCACTAATCAGCACAAGGATTTGATGCTCTAAACATTTCAAACAGATTAATGAGGATGAGATTCAGCGAGTGCTGTGTAACGCTTTGGAAGAAATCGCTGTGGAGAAACAGTATCAGGAGAAGTGCTTGTTAATGCTGGTCCATGCTTTACAATCTTACAAGGATAAGATATCAGGGGAAAGACATTGTTTTGAAGATGAAAGAAATTATCTTGCCTCTAAATATCAATTGATTGTATCATCTGTACTTATGGCTATGCTTCCTCGGCAATTTCCTGGTACATAAGCATTTTGAGTTCCTGTCCTAATTACGTGGTTGGTTCCTGGGGTTTAAATGCTATCACATTGATGCTACTCACGTAAAGTATGCACTCAAATGTGCGAAGAGGGTATAGGATATAGCTGTTTTAATGAGTTTCATGCGCAAGATAACATGCTTTCTTACCTTGTAAAGAGTAATTTACCCCAAGAAAAAGAGACGCTTATGAATTGTTTACAATTGTCACCGTTATACCATTTTGATGATTTGCTTAAATTGACAGGCACACCGTTAATGGTTTTATAAGATGATGGACACAACTATGCTGAGCTTAAAATGTTATCTTTCATTGATCATTCTATCTCCTTCCTTACTTAATATTGCTGGCTTTTGTTGATTTGGATATTTTAGAAACTTTTGGGAATTTACTGATTTAGACAGCCAGCAAGCAGTGTTCCCAGCTTGCTTCTTGCTTTCTGCAACTTCCGTAGGGTCTATGTGAAGCTTTGCTGTCATTAGCTCCAATATGTAAGTAGTATAGCTCAGTTCTTAATACAAAAATTTGAAGCCAAGACCTTGACCTTCATAAAGGCATTCGTGTTTCATGAAAATTTGGATGGTAGAAATTAGAAATATCCCCACTATCTTTTCTATGTTCATAATTTCTACATCTTTGTTAATTTTTCTTAATAAGCTTATCATTTCTTCTTTCACTTGTGTGTGCGTGTTTCTTTTCCCCATCTGCTACCATTAGTGATACTGCACTGGTATTTTAAGAGAAAACTGGAGGAGTTAAGTACACTCATGGCTGGGGAGTTCAATGATGATGCATCTCGAAATAAGGATGAGATGGATTTAGATGAAAGAGGCAAAATTTGTAACCAGGTTGGTGAGATGGATGTTGATGAATGTTATAACCAAAGTAGGTTTTCAGAAAACAGTAGATTGGTGAAGAACGTTGGGAGGGTCGTTCTTGATCTTAGGAGTCTTGGATTTACTTCTATGGCTGAAGATGCATATGCTTCTGCTATCTTTTTACTTCTAAAGGTGATTATGTTTCTAAAATTTGAATTCCCAATACTTATCAATCCTTCTCTTGACTTTGTAACCAATTTTCTTTTTTCCTTCCCCCAATTTCTTTGTGATTAGTATGTGTGTCTGTTTACACGTAAACAATTAGTGACTTTTACCTTATTTTTGTTCTCAATGACAGGCAAAAGTGCATAATCTGGCTGGTGATGATTTTAGGAGTTCTGTTTTACATTCAATTAAAAGCTGGATACAGGTTTGTATGCGCGCACACACACACATATATAAGAGCTGCATTAATTATATATTTAAACTAATTGAGATTCTTATTATTGACTCTTCACCATTCAGTTACATCCATTGCTGCATTCTCTTGTCACTTTTAGCCATGTCCTCACATTGTTCTCCTTTCATTCATTTTAAGTTGCTTGTCTTTTATCCCTCAATTGCCATTGAACTTTTGCATATATATATATATATATATATATATATATATATATATAATGATTTAAAATTATCATCTGATTACCTCTATCTTCATTTATCTAGCAATACTTTTGGGATAATATCTTAGCATCTGTTTTTGTCTTGGATGCATCTGAACTCTTTATGCACTACCTTTCTTTTTAATCAATGTAGTTGCTACAAAATCTCATCATCAATTCATTCAGTTCTTTTATATCTATAACAATTCAAGCATTACCACAATAAAGCATAATGGAATGCGCATTAGATTTAAAAGTATCATCCATTTATAAAGACGTCCAAATGAATTTCATATTTGATTAAGCCATCTATAATTGTATGATGCATGACATGATTACCCATTTATTACTGAATCTGAAAAGCAAAGTGTGAAGTCTTAATGTAGATCTCTGATGCAAGCGCTAGCCAGTGCTACTATTTCACATATAGTTTTAATTAGATTGCACATGAAAGAGATGTCCTTCGTTTAAAAATTCACATTATGACTCTAGAAATATAGCTTATATGGCATGTCAAAATGTCATATATCATTAAACCAAATTAACTGTAGAAATGTGCTTATTGCTGCTCTTAGTTATGTTTTACTTACTCTCATTATTGATTACATTGAATAATAATTTTGACTCAAATTATAGTTGCAACTGTGAATCTGGTTGTTGTTCTTGTAAGTTATTGCCATTGTTTCCCCCCCCCCCCCCCCCCCAAAAAAAAAAAAAAAAAACCAAAAAATACAAAATCCAATTGGCATGTTATTAGCTTTTACCATAGTTGTTAATAGCACGCTATAGCGATCGCTATAGCGCATAGCACTGCGCTATGGCCTATTGTGCTACACTACGAGGCATAGCGTAGCGCAGTGCATATAGCACAGCATAGCACGCGCTATGCTCTGCTATTTTTGCGCTATTGTGCAAAAATAGCGTGCGCTATTTGCGCTATTAGTATTTGGCCCAATTTCTTCATTCCAAACCTTCTTCCGCTTATGCTATCTTTTTGATTTTGCTTTCCCTCCCTCCCTTCATTGCCTTTATCATATTTTTTAAAGTTATTTTATATATATTGTTATTATTTGAGGTTATATTATATATATAAAAATATATATTTATAAATATAATATAGTTGCGCTATTGTTCAAATAGCAGTGCGCAATACGCAACGTTATGCGCTATATCGCAATGATCTCAAGCGCTATAAGTGCGCTATTCGCTATTAACAACTATGGCTTTTACAGTTTGAATGTGGTAAAAGAATCTGGATGATCAAATTATACTTATCTATGCCGTGTACTGCAAGTTTCCCTGTCCTCATTTTTTTCATAACTTCTTGCACTTCTTCGGTCTTGTTGCATCTTATGAACTGATTTTCTAAATTTCCTTATAAGATGTATTCATGTCATCTACATTGCCTGCATGAGTGCCATTGAATGAGTTATCAACAATGCCTTCCTTTGGCCGATCCTCTTTCTTAACTAATTAGGTGGATCTAAATTACATATTGTGTCAATAATAATTGGCACTAAGTCAAGTTAAAAGAAAATGGAACTATACTGTAGTTCCAAAGTTATTAACTGAGAAAACTGATTTCAGTTGGGTGACTGTTTTTTATATATCTTAAAGTTAGATTGTTACTACTTACTAATAAATTTTTTATTTTATTTAAAATTTATTAACTGCAAATGCTAACCTGTGCAGATTAGTGAAAATCTTCTGAACATTAACACGTGATGTTTATAAATGGAGTCATATTGTGCAGGCTGTACCTTTGCGGTTTCTGCATGCTCTTCTTGTCTATCTTGGTGACTATGTTAGTTATGAGAGTTCTTCATCAGGTCTTAAATCACCTTTAGCACCACAACCCTCCTTGTGCTGTCCTGGGATTGATACTCCTTCTGAAGGGCTTGTTAGATGGAAGTTGCGGCTGGAATATTTTGCATATGAAACTCTACAAGATCTAAGAATAGCCAAACTATTTGAGATAATCGTTGATTATCCTGAAAGGTAACCTTTTGTTTTGGTATTTATTATCATTCCCTTCATTCCTTCTGGCTCTCCTACCAGAGAAGTAATTGCCATGTTTTATGTGACACAACTCTTAATTTTGTTCAGGTTTTGATGTTCTGTGTATAAGGTCAACGCCATAACTTTGTCATTCAAAACATGTTTAGTAAGTGCAGGTTCCCAACATATTAGATGACAACGACTAGTGGTTAGGCTTTGATATGTTGTCCTGAATGCCGTAGTTGTTGATGCATAATTGAAGGAAGAGATGTGATTTTGAATAATTTTCTAACTCTTGCTCAATCCAGTTAAATTATACAATCTAGATTTTAAATAAATTTTGAACTCCAAGTCTCCAACAAGAAGCACTGGAGCCCTGTGACCTGTCATAACAACTTTTGTTAAACCTTTGCTAGACCATAGCTCAATGGAATATGTTAGATCTTCTAAGCATTATTTTCCTCTTTCTTTGTGGATATTTGAAGTTCTCCTGCTATTGAAGACTTAAAATCATGTCTCGAGTACACTGGGCAACACTCAAAGCTGGTGGAGTCGTTTATTTCAGCACTACGTTATCGCTTGCTTACTGCAGGTGCATCAACCAATGATATATTGCACCAATATGTTTCGACAATTAAAGCTCTAAGGACAATAGACCCTGCAGGTGTTTTTCTTGAGGCTGTTGGTGAACCAATAAGGGACTATTTAAGAGGAAGAAAAGATACCATAAAATGTATAGTGACCATGCTTACAGATGGAACAAGTGGAAATTCAAGTGCATCTGGAAATCCTGGAGATAGCCTTCTTGAAGAGTTGAACAGAGATGAAGAAATTCAAGAAAATGTTGGTGTTGATGATGATTTCAACACTGATGACAGACAAGCATGGATTAATGCCACACGGTATATGTTTGCTATCTTGGAAGAAGAAAATCTGTTTCTTAGTTGTTCTCACTGTTTTAAATATCCATGTATATCTTTTCTCCTTACCAGATTACCAATCTGATGTTTTCTTCCTAATGAGTTTTTCCTTTCAGCTGGCAGCCTGACCCTGTTGAAGCAGATCCATTAAAGGGTAGCCGGAACCAGAGAAAGGTTGACATACTTGGGATGATTGTAGGCATAATTGGTTCAAAAGATCAATTAGTGAACGAATATCGAATTATGCTAGCAGAAAAACTTCTAAACAAATCTGATTATGATATTGACTCAGAAATACGTACACTAGAACTCCTTAAGGTATGTGGTTAAAATTTAAGATAATTGTGACTGCTTGTTTGACTGGGTCTGGATTTGAGAATTTTGTTATTGTGTCTCAGTATGTCTATATGAACATTTGTGTTTTGCTTTTTTTCTGCAGATACATTTTGGGGAGAGCAGCCTACAGAAATGTGAAATTATGCTCAATGATCTGATTGACTCAAAGAGGACCAACACCAACATTAAAGCTACTATAACTCAGCCATCTCAGACAAGTACATGGCCATCTTAGCCTACTGATAATGTTTACAACTATATGTCTTGAAGTGCTTTTGATTGAAATTTGTTGCCACACTTGCAGGTGCTGAGGTGGGAGAGGATGCAATGTCCGTAGACAAAATTGCTGCTACTATTATATCTTCTAATTTCTGGCCTCCAATACAGGTGTGCGGAAGATATTAGTGTATTGATTATTATGAAATTTATATAACATCCTTTTTAATATTTGGAAGTACCAGTACTTTATAAATCACTTCTACCTGAGATGTCAGATTATAATTGGTTCCCCACTTATCCTTCTTTAATCTTAGAGTTACTGTTCTTCTTCTTCCTTGATACTGCAATTTGTGCATCCAATCATTTTGGATGATTCATCCTCACCTTATCTTCTGCAAAGCCTAAACCAGATTTGAGTAAATTATACCCTGTCTGCAACATTGGTATCACTTATATTTTGTTGTTGTTATCTTTACACTTTTTCCTTGGGGAACATTTCTCTGACACCCCTACATCTTGAATCATAAATCATGGCAGGATGTACAATTTTAGTATATCAATACAGAGGGATTGAAGGCAATTTCTTTTTTTTTTTTTGGTTCCAAAATTAAAGATGCTAGTTACTATGCATGAGTAAATCGTGGATGCTGTCAAATATGTCAACACTAATTTATCATCAAAATTAAAATACATGTAAACTTTTGGGTTTTGAAATATATATTCAGGAAGTTTAAAGTTCTTTGATACCTGGTTTCACTATCATTTCTTGTGAACTTTTGGAGAATTTATTTGAATTACTAGTCTTTGCATTTTTTTTTTTAGCATTTTCAATTGCACTTCAAGTTCAGCTATTACCCATTTTCTCAACTGTCTTTTAGTTATTCTCAAGCTGAAATGTAAAGCCTAAGTACAATTTATCATATGATCTATGATCTGCCCTGACAAATTCTAGATTGGCTTGTCATACTATATTACTAACAATTGCAATTGTTTCTCTGAGAAACTATCAATGTTTATGATTAATCTAGAAAACAATTACAGGAGGAGTCCCTTAACCTGCCAGGACATGTTGACCAGCTGCTCTCTGATTATGCAAACAGATTTCATGAAATTAAAAGCCCCCGTAAATTACAGTGGAAGAAAAGTCTTGGTACTGTCAAGGTTCGTTGCTACATATTATTCTGGTATTCTTGCTGTGCATGGCTATTATATGTAGTGCAGTTTTTGAACTTGATGAGTAATGTTGCCCCCTTCCCCCCTCCTCTCCCTTTTACCTTTGTATAGCTGGAGTTGCAGTTTGAAGATAGGGCAATCCAATTCACTGTAGCTCCTCTTCATGCTTCTATCATTATGCAATTTCAAGATCAAACAAGGTATCCTGAGTAAACTATGGCTACATGTATTCTTTTGTTTTTATTGGGCGGTAATATATTATCTTTTATTTTCAGCTGGACCTCTAAAAATCTTGCAGCTGCTATTGGAATACCTGTGGATGTATTGAATCGGAGGATAAATTTCTGGATAAGCAAGGTAGGTCTGATAGACTGCTTACCTAATTTGTCGTAGTGTATGTTCATGCTTTAGTGAATACATATTTTGCTGCATGATTACATTTAGTTTGTGTACTCCTCATTATAAATTTATGCAACTTGTTGTCGTTGTATTGTTTACTTGGTATATATTATGACTCTTTCTTAATCATTGTTGCCAAACTGCTGATGGCTTTTCCATTGCAAACTGCTCTACTTATATAAGTGTTATTATTTGATTTCAAATGGTCAATCTAAACTTTCAATTGCATGATTTTCAACTGGAAGTAAAATTTAGATCTATTTAAAGAATGTTCAATGAAGTCCAAATTTCATAGCTCTGAATTTTCTTTCTGAAACCGTAAAAGTCTAATTTTACTAGTGAGGATGGAACTAATTATTTATCTTGCGTGCCCAGGGAATAATTGCAGAGTCACCAGGGGCAGACCCTTCTGACCATGTATACACTCTTATGGAAAACATGGGTGACATGAACAAAAATGGAGGCAGTAGTGGTAGTTCTCAGGAACTTCTAGGAGGAGATGAAGAAGAAGAGAGATCTGTGGCCTCTGTGGAGAATCAACTCCGTAAGGAAATGACTGTATATGAGGTATGTAGGGAAGTTGGAAATTGAAGCTCTCAAATGCTACTGATAGTACTTTCTTCCATATCTTTTATAAACCATAAAAAAAATCCAAAAATTTAACATTACAAGAAATGATAATCTTTATGATGCATATAATTTAATCGTTGGTGGAATTATAGGTTGTGGCAGTTCTTTCTGGACTGCAGAAAAGAAAAGGGGCTCCTTTATCCACCATGGGCAAAGAAACTATTTAGTAAAAGATCATTAGGAGTTCTTGTGTAAATAAAAGAAGCAGCCCTTGCAGTTTAGAGATAAGACTATTGGTCATTAACGTGTTGATGTTATTCCTAATTTTGCCAATATATCAGTTTTTAAACCTATAGTGATTATTTTGGACTAGACGAGTCTTTCTTCAGGCTTGATGATGTACTTAAAGATTAGTGGATATATTATCTTGCAATAAATGTGAGAAAAGCTATCAAACTGGCATTGTTTTACTGCAGAAATTTATCTTGGGGATGCTTACCAACTTTGGAAGCATGGCATTGGATCGAATTCACAATACTCTCAAGGTAAGAATGGTTTAACACCCATATAAATGTTTAGCACAGAGAGTATAAGCGGACTAATTAATTACATGATCCTGTTGCTGCAGATGTTTTGCATTGCTGATCCCCCTTATGACAAGTCACTCCAACAACTACAAAGCTTTTTAGCTGGTCTAGTTTCTGACGAGAAGTTAGAAATTAGAGATGGAATGTACTTTCTGAAGAAGTAGTGGGCTGATGGAATCGCAGTGAATGCAGCTAACATCTTGTCATGTGTTAATTTACAGGTATAATTAATTATTGTAATGAAAATTCTGTGTTAGTATAAACATTTCCATACATTCAAACTGTATCAAATTTTGACTCTTAAAAAGTAAAATTGTGTTTTGTTCTCTTCAGAAATGGAAGCTTACTGTGTCATTATTATTGTATAACATGTATAGGCAACAATCATACTTTTGCATTTATGTTTTAAATTAAAACTGAAATAAGTAATCTTGTGCCAATATTTTAATATAAAATAAGATTAAAAATTTATAAATATACTAAAGAATTATTTTGGCCTCAACAAGAGTTCAGGTCAAGATTTGTCGCTGAGCAAATTATAACTAAAGAAATCATAATGGTTTTGCTACTGTTGTAAGCATTACGCTTCGGTCTAGGTTGAGCATTTAATTAGAATGCTGCTTTAGTGGGAAAAGTGTTTTCCTTGTTCCAATTGTCCAGAAGCTAAGCCTAAGGACGATCTAATCCTGAACGTGGGGTCAACAGCCCGTGGAGGCCATGATCGGGGTTTGGCAATTTCAGCACACGCCAAGGCCCCACCCACAGCAAAGATGAACTACGTTCATACACAACCTCTCTGAAAATGGAAAGAATGAAAATTACGGAATAAAATGAGAAGGCCAGAAACGGAAATTCAACAAGCATTGAAGGCGATAATATACTTATAAATAAATTTTACATATAATCTGTATCTTTTCACTCTTGTTTCTTTCTTCCTTAATTTTTTCAATTTGCACGTGCTGTCACAGTCCCACATCAGAAGAGATAAGAGAAGTCTTGACACATAAGCATAGCACGCTACATACTTTAATAGATTAATATTTCTGACACAGGTAATGGTGTCATGACAAGTAGGATGAGATCCAATCACCAAGAAGTGTTAAAACGTCCATAAATGTTACATTTATAATTTTTAAATTTATAATTTAATCACGTGACATAAAAAATAAGAATGATAAATAAACAAGAAAAATTAATGACAAAGATAAAGTAAATATGAATAAATTATAAATAAAAATTATAAATATAATATTACTGTATAACATCTGATATTTAATATAAAATAAATTAATATATATATATATATAACTCACAAATAATTTATCTTATTTTATTTAAAAAATAAATTAAATTAATATTTTTTTAACTCACAACTATTTTAACCCTTTATTCCATTGTGAGCTTCTACGAAGGGGTTGCCTACTTTGACACCCCCAGAACCACCTGACCTGGCCTGAGATGTGAGAAGGTCTCACACGATGACAAAACATCACCCAAATAAGTGTGGAAACCATCTCAGTCCCACATGAAAAGAAACGAGAGAAGTCAAATGTTTCCGCGTGGCTGCATATAGTATATTCGCAACCATTGCGCATGCTAAGTAACCAATAGAAAAAGAGCAAGGCTGCTATCATCAGAACAAAAAATGTTGGATACGCGCGTGCATACTGACAATATAAAATATTGCAAAAGTTCAAATCCTCCATCTCATAGATGTATTCAAAGAAAAATGTCCAGTAGATGCGGGAGATTCACAGGATATTCTTTCAACCTGTTCAAATTCCAAATGCCAAAGTGGATAAAAGCCAGTTAAGACCACCACGTGTCGAGTTTATCTTAATCTAAACTTGGAAACTCATATAAAAAGGATATACTATTGTAATTAATACAAGTTATTTTAAGTGATAAGGATCTTAAATATTTTAAATAAATTATTTTAATTTAATTAAATTTTATTTATAAAAAAATTATTTAAAAAATTTATTTACTTTAACGTTTGCAATACTAAACAGAGAATGTCTGAAAAAAATGAAAATATATACTATTGTATAAATATTTTTATTAATTTTTCTTTGCAAAAAAAAAAAAAAAAAAAACGAGGGCGGAATATGCTCTGTGATTGGGTGGAGCCGTGAAGGTGATGACTTGTACAGGTACCAACGACAAGCATGGTATCTCAATTTTTTAAAATAAGTTGATACTTATCCTAACCTACCCGTTGGGGGAAATCCACGCGTCACTTTGTTAAGTGCGGCTGATAGCTACATTTGCTGACTGCTTCTTCTCTCCAATTCTGTTGACCAGGAATTCTTGGACCAGGAATTCTTGGTGCATCACGTGAAGCTCCAAGATTGATGACCACCCCAACTAGAGTCTTCTTTTTATCCAGAAGTGGCCCAATTTTTCAATATTTCCATAAAGTATACTGTGGAAGCAATTTTGTTTCTTTCATCCCACAATTTCTTTTTCTACAATTGAAATAATTAAATCAGTATTTCAAAGTAAAACTTATAAAATTTTATTTAAAAAAATTTAAATTATTATTTTATTAAATTTTATAATTTAAATTATAAAAATTAATAAATTTAACACTTTACAATCAATTTTATAAAATATTTATAGATAAAATTTAAATCTTCTAGTGCCCGATGAATCTAGATAAAGAAAGAAAAAAAAAGTTTAAATAGTTGACAAAATAAGTAAAAAAAACCAGAAAAATAACGGTCTAGGTTGCTATCTATAAAATCTTGTGAATATAATTTTATGTCACTAATCTTTCCCCACATCACACGGTAGAATTTGAAATTTTTTTCCCTCAAGTTATTACAAAGTTTATAGGTTAGTTATGGTGTTATTATCCTTCGAAGGTAGTCGGGTTAGAATACCTACACTAAGAACAAAATCACATAACATGTACAAGGTCTGATCAACTTAACTAAAAGAAGGTTGAAAAGGATTTTGTTTTGTTCTTCTGTTGTCGATTAGACACAACATGTGGCATTTCATTGTTTTCTCCTTGTGGTCCTTTCTATAAAGACGACCTTTTTCCCCCTCCCATGCATATGCTGCCAAACCCACCAAACCCAGAGAAACTCACGGTGTTAAGTGATCAAAATCATTGTTTCTCTTCTGCTAATATGACACCTGTCACAACCATCTTTTTGCAAATGGGTCATTGCTGAATTCATATTATACATTGCAATTCACGGAAACAAAATGCAAATGCACCCCATGAATACTGATAATTATTACTTAATAATTAATATACTTTTGAGCCAAAAGGTAAGTTTTAGATGAAAATGATGAACCCCAAAACAAAGGAGGTTCAAAAATTTTTTCAAGTTCTTTCATTCCTTGTAGTATCTTCTAAATTGAAGGCGTATCTGGTGCACACTTACCGAATTGATGATTATGAAGTGATTCAACAAAAGGAAACCAGATATTGGCTGCTGACTACACTATTATGTGAAGCCATGCATCTGCAAAATATATGCCAATAAAATTCCAATTAAGAATTGAATACAACCCTATCTGATACTGATGTCATCATGGTGTTAGTTCAAAGAATCATGGACATGGAGTATAGTCAGTCATAGATAAGTGAAGGGAGTTTCTGGTCCCCCATTGCAGTGTGTCAGGGCCAGGTGACGCATATACTAGGTATAAAAAGTCACCCCACCAACCAATCAGAATCATGCAGCTCCACAAAACGACAAAATTCCTCAAAGATAAAAAGGGTAGCCACATCCTGGCAAACATTTCAAACACCTTGATTTCTCTTGAAGCATCTCTCTAATTTCTCTTTTCTTACCCCCTTTTGGCACCTTTAGTAAAAGAAGCCATTAGAGAATTGTTCTATATTGTTCTCAATCAAGCTGTTTGATATTTTTCTTCTCAAAACCAAAAAATGGAGGGCAGAACAAGCTCTGAACTTCCCCCTGGCTTTAGGTTCCACCCAACTGATGAGGAACTAATTGTGCATTACCTTTGTAACCAAGCCACATCAAAACCATGCCCTGCATCCATAATCCCAGAAGTTGATATCTATAAATTTGATCCTTGGGAGTTGCCTGGTATATAGCAACATCACTTGCCAAAGCTTTGTTACAATTAGCATTTAAATTTGTGATGTTTATTTATATATATTGCATTTCATATTGTGCATGTGGTTGACCTGTTCTCAATTTTCTCATGGAATGCAGAGAAGGCAGAGTTTGGAGAAAATGAATGGTATTTCTTCAGCCCAAGAGACAGGAAGTACCCCAATGGAGTGAGGCCTAATAGAGCCACTGTGTCTGGGTATTGGAAGGCCACTGGCACAGACAAGGCAATCTATAGTGGGTCTAAGCACATTGGGGTGAAGAAAGCCTTGGTCTTTTACAAGGGTAGGCCTCCAAAGGGTGTGAAGACAGATTGGATTATGCATGAGTATAGACTTGTTGAATCAAGGAGACAAATCAACAAGCAAATTGGGTCCATGAGAGTAAGCCTTTCTCAGCCTTTGCTTCCCTGTTGCTTACCATTTTTTTAACAATTTAATTTTCTGTGATTGTGGTTTGATTGATTTTTCTTTTTACTCTGTGCTTAATTTTGTCATCAGCTGGATGATTGGGTCCTGTGTAGGATCTACAAGAAGAAGCATGTGGCAAAAGCATTTGAGCAGACAGAGGGATACCCAAGTGCCCAGATTATAAAAGCAGAAAATGATCAGAGTGTACAACAAATGATGAAACTCCCAAGGACCTGTTCCCTTTCTTATCTCTTAGATATGGATAATTACTTGGTCCCAATTGCACAGCTATTATCTGACGGTTCCCAAAATTCAACCTTTGATTATCAAATCAACACTGCCAATGCTGGATTGGACCCATTTGCAAAACCCCATCTGGATGAAATGCCTAACCGTTATGCTGCAGATTCAGGGACGTTCCAAGTGAATCAATTGTATGATCTAAAAGGATATGATCAATAGAGAAATGGGACTGGATTGTTTAATTAGGCATGACAATAAGCCTAATCATCCATAAAATAATCCTGAAGATTCTTTGTGGAAAGTATCTATTACATAAAAAATTGGATTTTCAATGGTAATCCAGTCTGATGGGACACATTGACGTTGTTTATACTTTTTGTACAAAAGGACAAACTTATTGGCTCTTAATTTAATTGTACAGAAAGATAATGAATTACTTTGATTACAGTTGAAATAAGATATCCTTAGATCATGTTTTGGAAGTTTTTGAAGGCTTGAAGCCAAATCCGGTTAAACAACCCACATTCTTCTTCTACATATTGCAAACTTATTATGTTAAAATAATTTGACTAAGGATGCACAATTGGCAAATTCTGCACACTACGTCAACAATTGGAAAACCAAATGGGGCTTTTAAAATTAGTTGTTGGTTTTTATTCCTCCTTGGACTGTAGTTGTACCTCGTGTTGCTTATCCAAAAAGATGACGGCAGTATTGATGAAAATGGTTGCTAAAACCGTGTGGAAAGCAATTTTTTTTAATTGACGTGTTTGGGACGTTGGCTTGTGCATGGGCTAAATAGTAGATGACAGCTGAGGATGACAAATTAGATTTTTATATTTTGAAGTAGTTGTTGCAGTATTTGCTTCGTCAGGAAAGTGCAACTTAATAAAAAATAAGATTAAGCACAACTAAATCTTCGCTGCTGAATGAGTCTATTAAGCTGCTATTTTGTAATTTGGCAGCATTCTATGGGATGTTAGGTCAAGGACACGAAACAGATGAAGTTGTTTTAAAAAAAGAGCTAGAACTGCCACTTCAGCTTTAGCTGGGGTGGTCCAAGTGGATGAGCACTTCATTCCACTCGAGAATGTAAACTACAACCAAAGATTTTACACTCATAAAAAGGAAAAGTTACAGCAGCATTACTTACACGTTAAAAGTGGAATGACTGACACATATACCAGGAGTCAGCTTCGGTTTCATTATTGGGTGAAATAGAGTTTTCCTTTCAACAAAGGTGTACGTTCAAGTTGTGTAATGATTTTACTGATGTCATAGGTATGATAACAAAATAATAATATTAATCATAAACAATTATCTGACACAAACTATTCCAGTCACCCTACTTTGCCTGCCTCTGATCTCCTGTAATGAATGAGAAACCAATCAGTCCAGTATTCTTTCTGATAGATTGGACTGCAGCTTGAGATGGGAATTTTAATGTTGATTGTGAGCTTTGGAAGAAACGAAGTAAGACTGCTAGTAGAGTTTGCATCCAAACATTTGAAAGGTTTTAGCCAATAGCTTGAGCATGAAGGTCTCTACACTCAACGACGGAGTGGACATGTAGCTGACTTCAGAGGCTCTGCTTGCTTGTAATTTTGTTGAAAAATATTCCAAAAACTAGAATTATAATACTTTGCTGTTAATGTTAATGCCTAGAAGATATTATAGAACACTGTAATATGCTCAGTTCATCATCATATCAAAAATTGCAAGTGCATCTTTGTTTCTCTGTTGTTGTTTTCTTCTTCTTTTTTTTTTTTTTTTTTCAGTTATACGGCTTGAAAATTTGCTTTTTAAGAGTTGATGATGTGGACGACTTTAGACTCCATACTTGAGTGGGCTTCTGGTATGGAAATTGGAATTATGGCTCCAACCTTTGCAACACGTTGCTTCGTTGATATGCTATGAAAGTAGAGAAACTTAAAAAACATGGAAATCGAAAGCACAGATAGAGGACGCTTGAGCAAGTGACCAAGATGGTAAGTCGAAATCACAGATACCACGAAGAATGTTATTTGTTGTTCTAATCATGGTAAATCTAAGTTCCGAAGTCAAAAGATTTTCTTTTTTGAAAATATCAGATAAAACATGATACTATCTAGATTCATAGAACTAGGAGATCGCAATGCAGCAGACATAACAAGTCTCAAAGATTCTGTGTTGAACTTTATGATCGCTGCTAAGAACACTACAGCATCAAATCTTTCATGGGCCAAATATGTTATAATGACTCATGCTTTTGCTGACAGACTTTCAATGGAGGATCAAGCCACAGAAGATAATGTTTCCACTGCTTAGATATGCTATCGATGAGTAATCCAGTTTTCAACATGCACAGGAGAGATCGCACTATATCCCTGCAGTCACTATTGAGAAACTACGATTGCATGCAGCGGTCCCACCACAGGTTTACCTTGTCTACTTTCAATTGTTGCTTGTTATGAAACATATGGGAAATATGAAACTTTCTTTCATCTGTTCTAAGTAATTGTAGAAAGCATTACAGCATAACCAAAAGGTAGGTTTCATGGTGCTTGTGTATTCCTTGCAAGTAGAAGTTCGTCGTTTCATGACGGTAAGGAAGAGAACTTGAACATTCATTTATTGTTGCCAAAGGAAAATGAATTTAGCAACCCACTTTAACCTTCTTAAAAGGACATAGTAGCTCTGGACAGAAAGGGTAGGACAGAATAATTGGGGTCCCGATGCTGTTTCAATGAAACCTGAGCAATGGTTCTAATATGGGATTCTAAGTACCAAATGGATCTGCATTCCAAGTTCCAACCAACTACATTTAAAATGAGTTAATCTGTTTCCCAGTATTTTCTACTATCAGGTTAGGCTTTCATGAACGCATGAGAAGATTGAATGATTTGTGTCTATAACACAGAAGGTTTGGTCCTAAAAACCAGCGTGTTCACTAATCAAACGACAAGATTCCAGAACCTTTCAATTCTTAAAAGAAGTGCCACAAATCACCTATTATTCCTAAATAGATCTGCAGGCAGGGCCAATATGCCTTTGAAAGGTCTCTGCTTATCACAGATGATGACGGCACTGATTACATTGTGCAGAATCAAAAAATTCAATTTAGTGAAAGGTCAAGCAGTGAATTGCAGGATTATGATTATACTATTAATGAATTATGGCTTGAACCTTACCATTCTTGGAATGCTTTCAACAGGTTGTGATGTAGGTCCTGTCATTAAGCCATCAAGGTTAACATGAACTATGATACTACAAGCCATAAAGCTTGCCATTTCTTTGCAAGTGATGGAACCAAAAACTGTAGGAATTTAACATCGATAAGTGAATTTTTCATGAAACTGAAGATGGTAAATACCAGCAAACTCAAATATATGTCTCCTTGTGCAATAAACTAAACGCAAGTGCAAACCATATTAATAAAAAGGTACGTATAAGCATTTATGGCTCAAAGAATACTGAAACCATATATAAAAATGAATTAATATCAGACAAGGTGGCTGCTTCTTCCAGAAGAAAACGGATTAACATTAACCTGATCCTGGTATGATTGTCTTTCTTTACATACAAAATTATAATGTAAAGATGACTATATAAAAATTAAGATGTTAACTTAGAATGCATATATACCAATACAAGCCATATATAAGATTATTTACAATTTTGTACTCTATATCTGTTCAAGGAGATCCATTGACAGCCAAACATTTATGAAGAACAAACCCAAGCAGAAGCTAAAATATTAGTTTCTGCTCATTTTCTAGCCATTCGTTGATGTCAGCATTCATTTTTGCTTGCACTCTTGAATGAAATCCTGGATACGGTTCATAACCAAATGAAGTCTGGAGACCCTAAAGCAAATGAAATTGCCAGAGGTTTATAATAAAATTCGAGCAGAATGCTACTCTTTAAGGAAGAAAGGAATAAACAATATATTTGAGGAGAACAATATTAGGGAGAATATCAGCATTCAAAACGCTAACTCCAGCAAGACAAAGAAAGGAGCCATTACGAAGGCCTGAACAAGGTTATCCAAAAGAGCAGGTGCTCGCTTCTGTAGAACAAAAATTAATCTCAGACGTATATATGAAAGAGTATGCCAGAAATTTAGGGGTCAGGTAATATATAGCACCAAATCACCTCAAATACTCCATGTCCAATGAATTGCCCTGTCCAACATACTAGCTGAACCACCAGAACAACCTGGACATGAGGTTGTTTGAAATTAAAGTGAAGTGTGAGAAATTAAAGGTTGATATCTCTAAGGGAATAAAATAGTAGATAATACAAGGAGTAAGCAAGAAAAACTTATAGAAAGTAAAGACTACAATCTTCCAAATATGTGCATTGAGTTTATGGTCGTGAGAAACCAATATTTTTGCCCTAGCTATTTTTGACAACATGATTTTTTTCCCTGACAGAGAAAAGCAGCATGACTGTCAGCAAAATGGGGGAAAGTAAAAGACAGAATAAGGCAGTCTCATAATATAATGAAAACGGTCAAGCTATTCTATAAACAGAATTTTATAAAATCCTCACTTAAACAAATTTGGGCTGATAAATTTATTAAATCCTATAGAATAAATTGTGGAACCAACCCCATTCACAATCACTCTTTATAACGTGAGTATTTCCTCTCCCACCTTTACGTGGGAGAACAAATACTTCAGTGAAAAGTGAAAAAGAAGAATAAAATAACTTTAAATGAATATGAAAATTCTTGATACTTATAATACCTAATTCACTAATATGTAATCGAACGTACCAAAACTAAGATATTGATGGAAATGATGGTATCATAGTTTTTGAGGTATCTATGAAGATGCTTTAACAAGTAAAGTGAGGTGCCATTCCCAATTGTTAAGTTGTCAAACTCTTAAAAAACCTCTTTTGAATTCTAAGACAAGATGACGCCTTGCATTAATTTGTAGGATAATAAAGTTACTATAAGGACTGTAATGCAAAGGACATGTGTTAATTTTATACCTTTTGTTATCTTTCTCTCTTCCTAACCTAATCTTTCTTTATCTAAACTTTTCTCTTCTAACTTCCTCTTCTGCTATGAAGCTTACATTGCCTGTACATGAAAAAATGATTCCTCGTTTATGATTGCATGGCACCTATAGGAATATAATGGAAAATTCGAGGAAGTCACAGATCTTTGAATTTTGTAAAATTGAGGTGGCCTAAAGAGAAAATGAGAACAGAAAAATTTGAAATTCGCAAATAACAAATAAAGCAACCAAAACATCAGCTGGAATGGTCCTGGCATCAAAAGCAAAGGAACAAAATTGGGTAAAAGAACAGAGAGGATTAAAGGAAAAGAGCTCGCCACACATGGCTGAAAAAAAATGGACATCAAAACGAATCAATATGATGGCTAAATTTAGCAACTCGAATTTCACATTATAGGCACTACTGTTAGTCTGTTACATAATTGCAACCATATTACAACAAAAAGAGACTTTCTAAGATTGACAAGACCACAAACCTAAGCAATACCAAAAAAGTTTTAGAATACAAGGTTTTAAACACAGTATAGCTTCATTGCAATTTTATGACAATATAATCCAGTCAGCAGCAGTGCGGCACACTTTCTTATAAAATGAAAATCAAGAAGAACTTATTGCCCTGGAGTTGCATAGCAAAAGAAGAATCAAAATTATGAAGCAACCAATCAATAATCATAAATTAACCATTCTTAGCAAAAGAAACAAGGAAAATGCAAACAAATTTATTCAGTAATTTCGCCATAGCAATGAGTCCTTAATTTGAAGTCGAGATTTTAAATAAGCCGATTCTATAAACGAAACATCAGAGAAAGCAAAAGTAGCTGCAAACCAAACAGTAAGAACAAAATGAACAATTTTGTTTAAGAATTGAAAGTCCCTAATAGAAGTACTTCTCTTCTGTCATATCTTAGTTAAGCTCTTGAGTTTGTTCCCCTATCTGTAATATTCCATTTGGTATCAAGTCCCTCATTGCAGTAAGGCTATAATTAAAAATGAATTTTTTGCTATACTTTCAGAGTTAAAATTCGAGAATTGCAGACATATGAAAAAACAAATAGAAGAAACCGGGTTTCCTTTTTCAATAGGTATAGATTTAAATGAGATGATATATGGATGCATTTGGAAGAAAAACTGGATTAGCAAGCAACAACTTGTATTACATAATAAAATGGATTACCTTCCAAGCTAGAGAAAACCCAAGTCGGCTCCCTACGAAGCTGCTACCCACCCAACAAATTGCACAAAGCAGAGAAGCCAAGGAGCCAGCTTTCAGATCCACACTAGCATAAAAAACCGAATAGATCAAAGCAACAAGGAACCCAACATTCCAAACCAAAGTGACGTCGTTGCCGAATAGGGAGAACTGTGTGTTAGGGATGTTGAAGAACGAAGGAACGAAGTAGAGAATCAGAAGAGCTGTGAAAAAAATGGGCCAAACGAACAACACGTGGATTGCTATGTTAACTGGGTTGCTGTGGTAAGCTCCATAGAAAGCATAGTGCTTTTCAAGGTCGAATAATCCAATCTTCCCCATATAGAGCTTAATATTCGAAAGGTTTTCCTGGCTGAACTTCCTCAAGAAAATTAATGGGATTGTCGTATAGTCACTTAGGAGATGAAGTTTTTAGAATTGTGAAGGGGACAAGGGAAGAAAGCATGAACCTTAAAGAAGTGATTAAATTTAGAGGGCCATGCATGGAGAGATGCCTTGTGATTTTCATGAGATCAATGAGTGCGTCACCTGGATGAGACATTCAGCCTACCGGGAAAGCGGTTGGATTGAAAAACAGGGCCCTCAGTTGTTAATCTGTTTATTGGTGTTTGTTGGGCGTTCTAAATGTCTGAACAGAGGAATCAGGAACAAACATTAACCAGCGGAGTTAGGAACAAATATTTTTTTACTCGTGAATCATCATATTTTACTTTTAGTATTTTTATGATTTAATAAATTCACAAACTAGTTATATAATTTTTTATTAAAATAATAATTTAAACAGCTTTAAGTTGGGTGCAATTTGGATACAAATTATATAACTAATTTCTTAATTTTAAACCATCTTTAAATTTGAGATTTAACTCTTTTAAAATAAAAAGTGTATGTTATTATTTTATAAAATGTAAGTCAATAATTCTTAATAAAAATAAAATTAAGATATTTTACATTTAAAATTAAAAATATTATTTACTTTATAATAATATATATTATTAAATATGTTGGACTAATATATATCAACATTTTAGTCATCAAACTCATATATAAGTCAATTATGTGGGACATGTATTGATGATCATTACAGTGAATGGTTATTAAGTATTATGGCATGCATAATTAGTTATATTTGGTGTGAGTTTTGTGTAAGTTATATATAATAAGTAAAATAGCAATTTAGATTGACACAAGAAAATAGTTTTTACTCTCTATCTATTTAATTATGTAATATTGGTGTTCCAGTTAACCAATTCACTTTAGAAAAATAGTCAAGAAAAAGAGTCAAGTCTTTCCTTTCTTCTCACATCAAACCCTAAGCTTCATGAAAGGCGTATTTAGGGACGCCAACGCTGCTCCAGGTATTTTTAACTCTAATGAATACTATGTATGCTTAAAATAATGTACAACGTTTTGGTTTTGGATTTATGCATGTTAAATGTATGAGATAAATCCTTCAACTACTTTCCACGTTACTACTTACAAATGTGTCTATGGAAGCTTAATAACATTCAGTTGTTTGACAAGTAAGAGTAATACATGCTTGATGGACATAATGGAAGGCTTTAGGGGGAATAAAGATGAGTGTCGCTATTGCTATGTTTTTCAGGTCACAATTAGGTTATGTTTCATTGATGTATCTCTTGTTATATATATATTTTTTAAAATTTTGCAGTAAACTTTTGGGATATGTTTCAGCCACATCTCTGAAATGTATCCCAAAAGGCGTGATCAAGACGATCCTCTGTCCTCTCTTGATTTTCACTCTTCTCTCTCCTCTACTGGTTGAACCTAAAAATTTGATCGAGAGTTATATTATTACAGATAGAAGCCTTAGGTCTGAGGCTGCAATGCGGGCATGCTGCCAGGATGAATTTTGGGTCCTCTCCAATAACTGATAAACCTACCTTCCTCTTGAGTATATAATTTCCTTTATTTCCACCAGTTGCTCTCCCGTTGGGAATGAAAGCCTATTTCTAACAAAAGTAATGGTCTTGCTACCAGTTGGTTCATCCTATTTTTCAGATTTCTGTCCTGAATAGGAACACTGATGCGAAGTGGTGCTAATGCCTGATCTGCTGCTGGCAGGTTCTGATTCTTCTGAAGGAGGATTCAAGGAGAAAGCTGTTGCTATTTTGGGTAGACAAGTTGTCAAAAGGCACATTGCAGCTGTAACTCATTACGGTACATGTCGTCTTCAATTGTTAAATGTTGCAACTAAGAGTAGTTCAGTTGTTGCTGTTGTTGGAATGGGACATCTAGAGGGAAGGAATACAGAAGCATTGGTAGCATCCTATTGCGGTCGGCGGACATTTTGTTATCAAATAATATTCCTTCTGTCAGTTTTACAATCCATTGCTAGAAACCACATTATGAGCACTCCAAAGCTGATTTTCTTACTTACAAAGCCAAAAACCTCTCACTCAGCTGCCCTTTTTAAGTTTTTACCAAACTGAAGTGCTTCCTGCCTTATAATTGTCGTTTCTTTGTTTCCAATACTCGAACCCAAAAAACAAAGAGAGAGGAAGAAAGAGCATAAAAGACAGAAGGAAATAGGGAATCACCAATTGGTCCCCAACCCAAGAGGAAAATGGTTCCACATGGCTGAGTTATGGTCCCAACATATCAGCTGAAAAGACTTGGCCGAAAATCACACAAACCCAATTGTTCCCCACCACCTAGTTTCTCATGGAACTTGGTGTCCCCGCAAAATTGCAAAATGCCCGAAGCCATGTCCAGCTTCACTCACACCACCAGACGACTCCATGCTCACATCAAAACCAAGCACAAAAACATGAGCAGAATTTTGGCTTCTTCTAGTGAATGATTGGCTAACTAATATGATGGCTAAAGCACTGGTTATATGTTTTCCAGTAAAAGGAAGAGATTCGAACTTTATTAGTATTAAACTCTAAAATAGAATTGATTAATTAAGATGGCATTAATTTGTTCCAGCCCCAACAAATTTGATTCTTATAAATTGGCATTTTTGGTTGTTTTTCTTCAGTTTGATCGGTACGTGCGCTCGCCAAAGGTTTATGAATCATATCTGTACTATGAAAGACTTTGAAATCAATAGATGATCTTCTGGCTATGTTAGCATAGCCCATGTTGCTGCATGAAGAAGCTGCAGGGTGGTGGTATTTCAAACTCTGTTCTCGAGATTTTTGTGGTAAAAGAATTCTTGAAATCGTTTTTTCTTCCTAGTTTCTTAGTGATAAATAGAACATATAAGGTTATTAGAAAGAAAACTTCAAGTGTATAATGTTTGCCATAAAAATTTCATAACTGTTGTAAGATATTATTATAACTAGGAAGGCACAGGCGCCTTGTGCAGACCCCATGCAGTGCTAGGCTCCATGCTGCTGCAGTGGTTCTACAACTATTGTAGCAGCAGGTTTTAAAGAGAAAAATAGGAAATATGCGGAAAAAAAACTTTTGGGGGTAGTGTATATGTATCTGGATAGGTTTGAGGGTTTTGAAAAATTAGTTGTGAAAACTAATCTCACTACAAATACTAAATGGAGTTGTTATTCTGTTTAAAATTATAAACGTCAGGTAAAGGGATAATAGGTAATCCCAATTCAGTTTTTTTATGTCAATAATCAAATATTTTAAAATTTTAAATTGTTAGCATAAATTCAAAATTAACTTTATATCTGCAATATATGCTCCTTTATACAAAAGTCTTTATATTATGTCAATAATTAACTTTTTGAAAATTTAAATTATTAAATATAAATTTAAAAATAATTTTATATCTCTGACATCATATTTCATATTTATATATAGATATATGTTATAGCTTTTCCATTCATTTTCCTCAGAAATTGAAAGTTTAGTATTTCAAACTTGCAAACACATACTAATGGCATAGATCGAAAAGCAAAACACACAAATATTTGATGCTAAATGCACTATAGGAAGTTACACAAATATTTGATGCTAAATGCACCATAGGAGGTTTTCATGTCAATCATCTTTTGCAAACCCATCGTCATCAGAAAGTGCACACATTTGGGAACACAAACACGCATCAATGTCTGTAGATTGCTACTGCTGATATGAGGATTAGCGCTATGAACAGAGCTGCTGCGACATAAGAGCCAATCAGTGAACCCGAAATTCGCTCGCAGAAGTTGTTGTATTGTTGGCAGATAGGAAACCAATTTGCGTTTGTGTTCCCATAGTGTGCTACGTACACAATTGCTGCTGCTGCAGAGGCTGCCGCGAGGAGGAGACCCAGCATTACCTTTACAAGGGAAATTGCAACTTCCATATTAAAAGGAATGATTTTAAACAGAGAAAGAAAGAAAGAGTTTGAAAAGTTGAAAAAATAAGAGAAAAAAATCTATATATCTATTACAAATAGCGTGTTTACCGTGTCAAGAAAGACCTGGAGAATCCTACTTTTCACTGCGGTAGTCCTGACTATGTGGAAGATAGATAGGATCAATGAAAATACAAGATAGCCACAAACAACAGAGTTGGCCGCCACAAAAAACCTGGAATTGCATAACCCCGTTCAGTGTCAACTTCTATTTTGCTGAAAAGAATTTCGAAGACACAAACTCCTTGAAAAGAAATCGATCACTTACTCAAATGTAGGAAGGTCATCATATTCAGCCCGGAATCTCACAAACTGTGTGGCAAATGGAAGGCTCTCATTAGTGGTTCCCATGGCCACTGCACTTGCTAGCGTGGCAGCGGCTGCAATGATTCTCAAAATGAAGTCCATTATGGAAAGCCCTCTCTTTGTCCCTTTTCTTGGGGCATGGCCCTTACCAGCTTCAATTGCACCCTTCATCATTATGTCCCAAATTAGATTTTGTCTCTCTCCCACCACAAACTATGGCTCAAAAGCTTCACGTTTAAGAAAGAAATGATGGGGATGCTGCTTTATTTCAGGAGTCCGACACATGCATTTATATACTTGAATGACAGCAAACCACGCTCGGATTTTCCTAGAAGAATGTGATAGAAGTGATAAACAATTGAAGTTGTATTAGGTTTGCCAAGATCATAGTGGCTTTGTTTTTATTATCCTAAGCAGGCAGCTAGGCGGGACGTGATTTTGCTGGCATGAGGGATCCAACTACATAGAGTCTACCTGCCCTTCTTCCTACTCCAATAGAAGCATTCCTTAACAATTGCTCTTGTTTGATTACTGGTGATTCTGGGTATACACTTAACTAGTGGCGGATCTTCTAAGGAGGGGGAAGACATGGCCCTCCCAAAACTTTTGGAATTTTTAGTATTTATATTATAAAAATTGTATATAATATTTTTAATAAATATTATGTAAAAATTATATGGCTCACATAAAAAAAAAATAAATAAATTTTTACATAATTTGTATACTAATAGTCTAAATCAATCAATATTATATGATCATTTTATATCAAATTTAATAATACAATTTAAACAGATAGTACATTTTATAAATATATGTTATTAGTAATTTGGTAACACAAAAGAAAAACTAAAAAAAAGAGAAAAAAACAACCCATTAGCTTTCCATATTAATAATTTTAGTACTTTACCCAGCATTAAATGCAACACACAATATTTTAGTGATAAGAGAAGATTAATTCACACTTTTAACTTGAACATTTCATTCTTTGATGCTTTTATAGCTATATTTGTTTGAATAACTTATTACATATATTTAACTCATATTTGAGCTTTAGTGAAAATAAATTATTTAAATATATTTTACTTGATTTATCATTTAAACTTACTTATATTTAAATGATTTGTCTAACTTTTACTAGCTAATTTATCAGTTTTAGTAGCAAAAATATTCATAAAAATTTTTTGAATAAGATGAATATTACAATGATTTATATTAAAAGAAGTAATAAAAACAACGGTTTTGACTTAGTGATAATTTCATATCTTTGAAAGAATAAAAAAATCATTTTAAATAGATTAAAACAATTATCTTTCTCTTTATTTTAGATATTTTTATATTGATATCTTATTTTTAAATTGAAAACTTAATTCTATAAATAAATATTAAAATATGTAAATATTATTTAAAATTATATTGAAAATGTATTATAATATTAGCTAATTATATTTGTCCCTACAATATTTTAAATCAAAATTTACCAATGCACTTAATTTAAATTTTTGGAATAATTACTTTTTTTGCATGGCATCAAAAATCCTCTTAGTTAATAGTATGTTTTTAGGTCAACCAAAAAAAACTTTATGTTTTTAGTGCAAGTCCAAAAAGAAATTTTTCTATAAGAGAATAAATTAAAAATTTAAAAATAAAAATTGTTTCTAAATTTATACTAAATAGTTTAAATTTTCTAAATAATTAATATCTTTACGAACAAATCACAACTCATACATGAGCACTTATGTTTATGTACATATTTAATAAATTGGAGTTACAAGCTCAATATAATATTGAGAAAAATACATAAATATTTTTTTAACTTTACATTATTTATAAATATATTTTATTAATTATAAAAATTAATAAATATATTTCTTTAATTATTAAAATATATGTAAACATCCCTTTCGTTTGCCCATTATTAAATATTAATAGTTACTTGACTTTAACATAATTATTAATAGATACAATATCTTTTTATTGACCATTTGGATTAATTTCACAATAATAAATAAAATCTTTATTCACTAAGTAGGAACAACTATATGAATGAAATAAATTGAAAACTTTATATAAATTAGAGAAAAGATCCATTAAAGTAATAATAACTCATTTGTCTAATTAAATAATAAAAAATAATAAATATAAAATAATTTAATTATTTTTTGCATAAAATTTTAGATTTAATGTTTAAGGAGATATAGTGAAACCAAATGGAAGAAGTATAAAAAAAACTCATCAATTAGAAACTTTAAGATATGATGAAGAAAATAGTAGAACAAAAATTGAATGTGTGTTTATAAGTTGAGAATAACTAAGTTACTTAGGGCTTTTCAGCTTTTGTTTTCTTTTCCTTTTGCACAAATTTTTTTATTTGAGTTAATAAATCCAAACATTTGATAAAAAAAAACATTTGTGTATTAGTATTTATTTGCAAATTATTACTATTGATATTTAATAGCAAATAAATAGAATATCTGTATTTAAATTGTTCTAATAATTTACAATATATCCCTACTAACTTCAATAGTTAAAAAAATTATTTATAAATGGCTTAAAATTAAAAATATATATTTTTCAATATAAGAATGATAAGTAGAAGAATCTTAAATAGTAGGCGCCAATTTAGTTTTTTGTTTTAAAAATTTATATTGAAAAAAGGAAAACAAAAAGTAATTGTAACCAAAATGCGAAGAACAATAAATTTAATAAATTTAACACCTTAATTAAATTTGTAAAGTGTTTATAAGTAACTAAATGTCAATATGAGTTTACTTCCCTCAACTTGCGATGGTCTACACTTAAATGGAATGGGATAGACTAATATAACAAATTAATACATGTTTATATATAAATATGCTAGTTTATCATATCTCGTGATAACTTATAAATTAAATAAAATAAAATTAATCAACTCACATTTTTTGTGAATAAAAAAAATGTAAACGAACTACTTCTCTTAGAACGGAGTAGTTGGCCTGGTAGATTTAACTCATTGTCACCTCCAGTAACTATTGATATTTTTCCCAAGAAAATAAGAGGGAATGAGAAGAAAAGGAAAAGCATGATTAAATAAAAAAGGGAGGTCTTGAATTTTATGTGAAACTGAAGATTGAATGGAGAAGAATTAAAATATTCAAGATTCCTGGTGTATTATGTTTGCATCTGGCGAGTGCTGTAGGATATACATAAGGCAGTAGCAAGGGCCACAGAAGGCTAGACAAACACATTCCGTACAAAGCAATCATAGTAAAAGAATTGATTGATAAACAACGTTTTATTAACACGTACATCGATCAACGCCGAGTGATTGATACTGCTGACATACAAATTAGAATCATGAAGATAACCACTGCAACGAAAGAGCCAACCACTGAACCGGAAATGCGCATACAGAAGTTTTTGTACTCTAGGCATATGGGAAACCAATTGACACCTGGGTTGCCTTTATGCGGCACATACACTATGCCTGCTGCTGCTGCCGCTGCCGTTGTCAGAAGACCAAACATTACCTTCAAAATCAATTTTCATTTGAAAAAGCTTAGCAATATCACCATAATGAGGAGTTCAGTCAACATTCCCTTTGTGAAAAATATGTGCTCGTAGTCACCTTTCTATGAGAAATGGCCAACAAAAGAAGAGAAAAATAATACTTTTCAGAGAAATCTTTCCCACCAATTAACAAAATTGATTGAGCTCAAAAACAATGGCTTGAATTGAAATGAAAGCGTAATCTGTACCGTGTCAAGAAAGATCAGAACCACACGACTTTTCACTGCTGTGCTCCTTATTATGTGGAAGAAAGATAGGGCGAGTGAAAAAACTAGATAGATACATACAACAGAGTTGGTGGTTACAAAAAACCTGGAATTAATTACACAGCCACATCTTTCTTCTGTATATATAAAGTTCATAATGTTCAGATATATAATTAAGAACTCTAAAGAGAAGCAATTAAAGAGCACATACACAAACGTGGGAAGGTCATCAAATTCAGCTCTGAATCTGACAAACCGTGTCGCAAATCGAAGTGTTTGTTTAGCTGTTCCCATTGCCAAAGCGCTTCCCAGTGTGCCAGTGGCTGCAATAATTCTCAGGAAGAAGTCCATTACAGAAAGCCCTCTATTCGTCTCTTTTCCTGGGGCTGCAAGCCCTGCAGCCTCCAAAACTTCACCAGCCTCAACCTTAGCTCCCTTCATTTTCGGTTCCAAAGAATTTTGGATTATCTTTTGATGGTGATGCTTTCTTTTACTTGCAAGAACTCAGGATGGCATGCATATATACACACTTGAAACACAGCAAGGGATTTAACGTAGAAAAATCCACCAAAGAGGAACAATCTTAGCTAGTGGATTAGGTTTGCCAAGTTTGAGGTGGCTTAACTGATGATGCTTGTATCTTCTACGACAAAATTATCATATTGAAACCATCCGCTTGCCCTAGTGCTTGCAAGCTTGTACACGTTTACATTAAAAACTAAAAATGAATATTCAAGAGCATCTTTGAAAATTATTTTATGTTGGCAATATAGCATGCGTACATAGCAAATGGAAATTTTTCTGTCCTTTTTCATCTACAAGATTCACTTGATGACTACTAAATTTTTCCCAATTCTCAAAACCTTTGATCCATCTTTACTAAATTCTCTTATACTCCTCTTGTTATACGAATCATTTCAGACGCAAATTAATTCAACGTTTTAGAATATTGATAAGCAGTGAACCTAGAAACTATGGTTTGATTCTTTGCCTTTCTTGATAGTAGGTTGGTAATATAATAAAATGCAAGGAAAGCAAATTTTAACTGTAAATGCACGATCACAATATCTTGAAAGTACCCTGAGATTATAAAAGAAGGTGCTGTGACACCATAGTACTACTGATGAGGAAAGCAAATTCTAGTGGTTTCGGTTTAGGCTTAAAAATATTATTCTCTAGCGGTCATTCAAAGACAAACGCTGAAGAGTTTGCCTGCTACAGGACATGCACTTACATTATTTCACACTTCGATTGATACTCAAGATGTCGCTGGGCAAAGACAAAAGCTGAAGAGTTTGCCTGCTACAAGACGTGCACTTGCATCATTTCACACTTCGAATGATGCTCAAGATGTCACTGAGGACTGGGCTTTGGCTCTGCTGTTAATGATACTCAAAATGAGGTTTCCCTGAAAATGATAAGCCTGGTGTTACTGTTGCTTCCTTTTGATTCTTCGCAGGACATCACACTGGAAGGACAGTTTTGATGAAAGTAAAGAACTTGGATTACACTCTTTTTGGGGTTTTGGTTTGCAAACGAAGGATTTAGTATATATTAATGTGACATTGTCCTGTGCCATTCTTACACTCCATTGAATTACTGCCCTGAGTCACTGACTGGCATTGCCACCATGTTCTTGAATACAGAAAAGTGTTTTGACATTTCCGCATTCTCCTTACTAATTAATTTGGCCGTTAATGCCACTTAAAGCCGTTTTCCCTGAGTTCTGAAATGATACTTGAAGAAAACAAATAGCTTCTATCCAACAACAATTACCTGCTAGACCTTCAATGACGAGAACTTTACCATTTCAGAATCAAACCTTCATTAAACATTCAGAGTTACCTCGTCCGTAACCCATATTGTAAGTAACCTCCGTGTCTCCGTCGTTGCCAATGCCAATAACATCATTATGAGTCTGACATAGGAGCAGGAGATAGAGATGTAGCCAAAGACGACTTGCCGATTATCTTGTTTCTGAACAAACTTCTACAGTCAAATTAAGCCTACATATATTTGTAATGCGTTTTACCAATACCCATCAATCTCTAATCTGTTAATTAGTGAAAGAGTGGCTCGGGCCTAGTCATCCTTGGCTGCAGCACCATATCTTAAGTTCACATGCAAGGCCTCAGATGGGTGTGGCAGATGGCGATCTGTGTCTTTGCTGTATTATTATTCTCGCCCAAATCTCACCTTGTGGTAGGAATCCATCGACAAGTTTATGAAACCTACTCCATCAAAGAAGCTTACTCTTTACTTTATCTCAGCCAAAAACTAAAAATACTTACAAAAAAGAATTTTAAATTTTATCTGATAAGTCCACCCAATAAAATAAAAACTAATTTATTGAAGTTTACCCACTTCAACGACTTCAATCTCTTAAAGAAATTAATTTTTACTTGTTAAGTAAAAGATATTCTAAGTTACCAACAAAAAAAATTGAAAGTTACTAAAGACAAACATAAGGGTAAGGATTTCACTTTCTCTTCATTTATGTAGATACAGTTAAATTCCCAAGGACAATGTACAATTTGAATGTACTAAATATTAATTTTGTTGACTCAGTTTTACAAGGCAAAATATAGAACTGAAGAAAACAACCTAACTTCTCTACTGGGTTTTCTTTAGCTTAGAAGTGGAAAAAAAATGGCTTATGTTCTTGATTCGGATTTCTTCTTTTGTTGAACTCTGGATTGGAACTTCGAATAATGAAAACAAATGTCTCGACAAGCATGCCACCAACCAACCCAAGAATTCCTCCAACAGCATTCTGGACATAAATAAGAAATTAGAAGGAAAGGAAAAAGGGAGCTAGTAGATGAGTACTCATAAGTAAACTGTTCGAGAATGATAATGAGAACTATATTTCGGACAGTACCATAGCAGGATTCTGATTAAACAATGCTCTAAATGTTGCAAATCCAACAAGATAGCCAGTAAACATTGTAAGCACAACATGTAAACCTGAAGATAGTTCAAGATAAAAATTCAAATAGAGCTTTTATAAAGATGTGTAAGACATAATTGACGTCACAGCTTATTCAAGTCTAACAAATCTCATGCCTACATAGAAGACGCCAAACAGATTTGCATCATAAAAAATTTCTTTCTGTCCAATAGCACGCCAAGAAAAATGCAGGTAATTAATTAGTATCAGTAGATTTAATACCCTCACTCATTAATGAAGGACTAGAAGCACAAAAATACAACCTACTTCAAAAGAGTAACAAATTAAAAATCATATATTCTACCATGAATGTCTAACAAGATTGAAGTTTCTAAAGGAAAGGTACAGAAATCAAAGGGAACCAAATGAAGTCTGTCAAAACTGTGAATTTATTTACCATTCCCCTGTTTAACCAAAATTATATCCCTCCACAATTTTTCACCCATAAAAACTTCCTTTGTCATGAATATCCTAATATAACAAGAGATAATAGTCATAATCTTCAAAAAGAACAAAATAGCTGAAAATGATCCATCAGTATCAGCAGCACTGGCCCAAAGAGGAAATCAAGATGTTTGTAAACATATAACTATCATTACCAATGCCGGAAGAACATTTGTTTGCATAAATTCAATAAACATTAAAAGTGCAAGAGTCATAAATTCAAGGCTTCACAGTTAGGGAAAACATAAAATTCTCTGCTTTTCAAGGCCCCCATCAATGTGTTTTCCATCTCAATTCACAAATCTTCTGTTTTTTACCTTACAGTTCAATTGACAACTTCATAGCAAAGAAAGAATTTATACCAAGGATGTATATAGATATTGAATGAAACAGAAAAGCTCAATATAGTTCATATCACACTTTTGAAGTACTATCATTTGAAAAATAATAAAATACCTGGACTAAATGACATTACAATACATAGCATAATCTGTTCACCAAAATAAGGTACTAAAAAAGTGAGATTGTAAAGCATAGCAAGCTAATCAAGCCAGCCAAGTTTGTTCAAGCTCCATACAGAAACTTAACAAACCTAGCTTCAACGTAATAAAAAATGAGCTACGTGAATCAGATTGACTTATTTTATCACTGTTTATGAATGATTAACAATATGCTACTAAAAAATGAAATTGATGAAACTAAAAAGGAGCTACAAGTCACATAACACGATATCGTTTAGTATTGTTCCACACAGAATATAAAAGTCAACAAGACTTACCGAACCCTAATTGATCCTTGTAAGAAGAGAATGGCTCATTGACCTCTTTCCTTGGTGCAATATCCTTCACAAACTCTTGATACGATTTCCTTTCTGCTAATTCTTCAAGCTTTTTCCAGTCTTGTCGTCAATTCTTTACTCTTCATGCCAAAAGCAATACATTAAGAAAGAGACAAGTTTTCTATTTTAGCTTCTCTTTGGCTTGGAATAATATTCCAGAAGAATTTCCCCAATTGAATGAAAACAATATCTTCAATTTTTTATGTCATGCTCATGGGTTAATATCCTTCAAATACAACCCATGAATATCTCAGTTATTTGATGCAGAAATTTTTTTTAACAAAATTGTTTTACCATAATGAAACCACTTAAATGTGTTGATGAGTACTTCACCATAGAGTTGTCAACATTTCCAGTTTCAATCAAATCATCAGTCTTCCAGTTTATATTCTCAAAGGTTTTCAATAAAGCTAAATGACAGCCTCAACAAACCAATGTTGGAACCTATGCTTCCAATGAAGGAAACTTCTCTAAACAAATCTTGAAACACATAAGCCACAAGACAAAAAGTAAAAAAAAAAATGCTTTTTATCATATCATGAGGCAAGCAACGCAAAATTTCCAGCAATTCCTGTATGCACAAAATCTATAGCAAATCAAACTCCAATTTACCTTCTCTCTAGGTTTGGGGCTGGTGAACACAAATTGAGCTCCAAAGAAGAGCTGCATTAAATCAGGTCTGGTCAAAGGCGCAGATGCCATCCAGATAGCACGAAGTGGCTCGTATGGTACATTGGATATCCAGAATAGATCTGAAGCACTTTGCCGGAGTTCCTCAGAGAGATTCATGTCCTTGGAACCAGTGGAGAGGAACAAGCAAATGGATTCAGTGGAAGCTATCACAAGCCCAGGTTGACTTGGCATCCCAACATTGATTTTTCCTATCACGAACTAATACTATGCATAATGCAATCAAAGATCGAATTTGCAGCTCCAATTACAACGGCTATATCTGCTCGGAACGACATACACTAGGTCTGCATAATCCTAAGACCTATAAAGCCCGCCTATATTGCATGAGTACAGGTACGAGTTGCGCATTCAAGACGATATGAAACATGGGTATGACAATTTTCCAAAATATGGGAGTATGGGTACAGCTAGGTACGGCAATATAAGTGTGTGTATGTGTACGACAAAATCGAATACCGACGATATGCTCTCCCCACATCCAGAAACAGAAGCAAAATTGTGAAAAGAGAATGTGTAATTTGTGTATAAAGTATCTTTTAACGTGAAAAATATATTTTATTTTTTAAAATATAAGTAAATAATTATTAATAAAAAAATTAATTATAAATATTGTTATGAATATAAATAAGTAAATAATAATTTATAAATTTATGATAATAGATAAGTGAATAATTATTAATAAAAAATTAATGATAAATATTGTTATAAATACAAATAACTAAATAATAATTCACAAATTTGTAATAATATATATAGATAATTTTTTTGTTAACGGTGATTCATTTACACTTTACTAATACACTCTTCACCTTAAAGAATTTAAATTTGTACATATATCTTACTTATGAAAATAAAGGAGTAAGAATAATTTTGATCTCTCTACTTTTTCAAAAGAATAATTTAGTCCACTAATTTTTAAATGAAACAATTCAATACCTTTAATTCCTCTTCAACTACAATTGAAACAATTTAGCCCTTCTGTAAGTAAAATTAGATAATTTAATTTTTTATTTATTAAATTTTTTTTTCAACATAACATAGTTAATCAATAATAACCTAAATTTCTTTTTCACTTTAAAAATTTTAACACCCTTTCTTTGGTGTGAAATTATCTTTTATTTTATCAAACTCTAAATACTAATTTTATACATCTTAAGAACTCTTTTAATTAAGAAATAAATATATATAATAGTCACATTATATTATAATAAAAAAAATTAAATTCAGGTGGTTCAATGAGTTATATCATATGAAAAAAATTTAATGGATAAAAGATTAAATTATTTTTATTTTAATTTTATAAAAATTAAATTATATTTTTTAAAAAAATAAAGGGATTAAAAGTGCCTATGCTCTTAAAATTCAAGCACCATGTCTAATGGGCCTGTTTTGCACAGCACATATTAAAAAACCTTAAGCCCAATATTGTAGTCCAGATGTCGACCCAAGTTTCTTCACTCAGCCCGAATATTCTGGCCGACAAAAACCATATTAACAAACAAAAGCACAGAGCAGCGTTCTTCCCAGGCTTCGTTTTGGTAGAGGGCGGTTGGTAGGGCCGTTTCGTTTGGTACAGAGGGGTCTCCTCTGCTCTGTAATTGGATCCCCCATTTCTCGGTCAGTTTCTCTGTTTGATTTCCATATAAGGTAATCAGCAACGTCCACCTGTTGCTTCTTATTCGTTCTTTGTTTTGTTGCTTCATTATGCAGCTTCAGTTTCATCATGTCATTTTTCTTCATGATTTCACCAAGCTAGCTTACAAATTTTGTATGCATCGGTTAAACTATCAGATTAACAGTATTTTCTAATTTTCGTATCTGGGTTGATTAAAAATTATGTTTGGTTTCTTTGGTATACTATAGATTACTATAAGGTAGAGCATGGTATAGTTTCGCGGTGGTGCAATGAAATTCAAAGTGATTCTTAGCTTACAATGGATTGTTGGCTTGCTATTTTTCTTGTGCTTCAGAATTGTAAAAATATTTATATCTTTTGAAATTGTTTGATTTGAAGTGGTTGCTCCCTGGCTGACGATATTCTTAAAAAGCTGTAGTGAGTCAATATTTTGAGTATGATATTTATTGCAATTGCAGAATTTTCCGGTAATTCTTAAAAACTGTAGTGAATTATATATTTTGTAATTGCCGAGCAAAACAGCGAGCCGGAAATGGATTGTTTCAGGCTGATCAATCCAAAATTTTTCCGTATCAGATGGTTTTTTCCTTACATTTTAGATTTATTTCATTCCTTAGAGGCCTAGAAGGAAATTATTTAAGTTACGCAAATTTTCACCTGTCATTCTGTTTAGCTGCTTCTATGACTTATTGAGCTTTGTTCCATGTACATCATGAATTTTCCATACCTTATCCTGCAGCCTAAAAGAAGGAAGGTTAAAGAGGAATTATGCCTGCCGTTGATTTGTGTTATTTATGGAAAAGTTTGAATCTGTTTGTGAAGTTGAAAATGTTGCTTGCTATTGGTGGCTGTTATGAAAACATTTTTTCACTGCTATAATTGGTGTCCAAGCAGAGAGCAAACAATGTCAGAAGCTGATGTTAAGGATGTGGAGAAACAGGAGTTCGCTGATGATACCCCTAAACATCAAGTTGATTGTGATAATCCTGTGGATGATCTGAAGGATACAGATAAAAATGAAGAAAATACTATGCCCTCACCCCAACAGGAGGTAATATTGTGCTTCGCCATTATTTTATCTTGTTGGATTTATGTAATATAAGCTTGAACTCTTAAAGCATAATAAAGGTAGAAAAAAAAAATTAATTTTTCTGCAGTTGTTTTTGTGCTTCTGTGTAATCTGATGCATGTAATGACGCTGGTGCATTAGTTTAGCTTATAAGGTTATCTTAACCTGTAGAACTGTTATTTGCTCAAGGCAGTTCTACACTAAGCAGTCAGATAGTACCCTTTACTTCAAGAAGTTACCATTTCTTTTTTGTGTGAAAATATATAGTTTTTAAGTGGTCTTAGATTTTAGTGTACCATGTACCACATATTAAGTGGTAGAAAACAATATGAGTGTCCCTTCATAATAAAGGGTATATTATAACTTACAAATTTAAGGTCATTTTTTGGTTGAATCTAATAATGTGGGATTATTCAATTCTAGTATCATTTTCCATGAAATTGTTTCTGCAGGAAGAAGTTATCAAGAAAAAATACGGTGGGATAATACCAAAAAAGCCTCCGCTAATATCTAAGGTTACCTCCTTATTTTCCCCTGATCTTGCTTGCTGACTGCCTCTCCTACCACCCTCTGATCTCTGTATGTCTATGTGAAATGTTTATTTGAAACTGAAGGTTCTTCACGGAGAAATTTTATTTTCTGGCAGGACCATGAACGGGCTTATTTTGATTCTGCTGATTGGGCTTTGGGGAAGGTATTTTCAGGCCTCAAAAGCATTTGTACATCATATCTTGGTTTAACTTTCAACAAGATTTCAGTACAGTTCATTTGGATTTGCCTTTTGACCTTTTGTTATGATTCCTTGAACAGCAAGGAGCTCAAAAGCCTAAAGGACCACTTGAAGCGCTCCGTCCAAAGTTGCAGGTACTATATATCTAATTATATATATATATATATATATTGCAGATTTGTAGCCCTTTTGTTTTCTTTCTTTTTTCCCTTTCAAGGGCTCAAGTTCTTTGAAGATTGGAATGAAATCCTTTGTATGTACAAAATTTTAAATGTTGCATTATGGATGCTTTCTTTTTCTATGTTTATATGAACATTTAGTTTGTCTGCATCAGTATCCATCCCAAAATGGATCCAGAATAATACATAAAATCATAACGGAGACTGGATTTTGTTGTTTAGAACAGACTTCTCTTTATGAAGTTGTAGGTCTTTAATAAACATGGTAACTTAACTTTCACTTAGAATAGTGCAAGCATTGTTGTATCTCTCTCCCTGTCTTTTAATTTGCTGAAAAGCTTTTTCAGGAAACCATTGTGACCGAATAGGTTTCAGTATTGTGGCATTTTTGTTTCCTTGAAGAACTGTTGGTCCGTTACATGAGTTAAAAGTCTCATTGTGATGAAGTGTAATAAATGCGTCCATATGCATAGTTCATTTTATGGATCAATGTTGTGACACTGCTTTTCTGTTTTCTTATCCTTGTCTTCTTGTTCTATCTGCACTGTGGTCATCAGCCAACACCTCATCATCAGCAAGTTCGTTCAAGGCGCTCGGCTTATGCTCCCACAGATGATGGGGAAGGTATGTGCAAGTTATGGGGCAAATAATAACGCACCAAACTCAGTTTGTGTTAAGAGTCAAGACCATTTTGAGATGCCTTTTTTTTTCTTGCAGTTGTTGATGGAAATAATGCTTCTCCGGAGGATCAGAGTGCCACTGAAGATGTTGGCCACGATAACAAAGATACTGCTCAGGAGTAGAGCTGCCATCAGAAGCTGCAGCTGGATTGCATTCTGACTAAATGGTGCTATCTTGCCTGATTTTAACAACAGATGCTCATAGAGTTGCTTGTGCTAATAACTGGAAGGGGGAATATTGAAGCAGTTGTAACTATGAATCCTATATACAATCCATAATATGAGATTTCATGACTTGCTTGGATTACACGTCTGGAATGTGGGGTTTTACCAATTGTAACAATTGACATGATTACAATAATCATCGATCTGATTAGATTTGGAACCGATTAGCGGGCTGTCTGTGGTCGCGGTTTGTATGGTTGAGGCTGCATGTTTGAATTATTGAGTGGGTGTGCTGGATTGCAAATTGCTTCCCTTGCTTCGTGTAAAGTTCAATTTATTCACATCCAGTTTTAAAGTTTGGAAGTGTTTTTCAGTTATGTATTTTATATTCAAACTTCACACATCTCATGGATGAGACTTGAGAGAGCAAGAGGGGAGAAGATAAAAGGCTTTGACTTTTGTCCTTATCCTAAACTGCCCGGCGACTTTAAGCGCAGCCACTCACTTTACATTTTGGTATCACTGCCATCCAAAAATGAATTTTCACTCTGTTCTTGCCATATCTTCTCTCTCCTTTCCGCCCAAGACTTCGCTGAGCTCGTCCTTTGGCCTTTCACGTCTCCCAACCAGACCCATCAATAAAGCTACCTACAACTCCTGCTCGCAACGAAAACGGGTCAGCTCGGACTCTTCAAATGGACGCAACACCGAGTTTCGACCTCGGCACTGGTTAGAACCTACGAAACCGTGCTTTTGTGGAAGGAGGCACTTTATTGAAGCTGCATCACTGGGAACCACACTGTTCCCAATTCGCCCCGCGAACGCCACCAATTCAGATTCTGATCACACGGTAATGCCTGCCTTTACAATTGACCCAGATTTGCTGTATTTCAAAGAAAGCGACAGACTTGTAGTTTGAGTTTCAAGTCTATCCATATGGAGTTTTTGATTATAGAAAGGAATCATTTTCAACATTTGTAGGCCATGGTTGACGAGTTTCATCCACCCAGGCCGGATTGGTACGAGGAGTTGTATGCATGGATTATGAGTTCAGCAACTAAATCTTATGAAGCAGAGGTTTATATTCATTCTTTATTTTTCAGGGGCTTGTTTCAAGCTGACTTTTACTTTTTTTTTTATTCACGTAGTTTTTTACTGTATTGAATCCATATGTGAGCTATTTGCTTTGGTTTGGCAAGGTTGCACTTTACAAGTCACAAATCTTCAGTAATTTGAGGGACAAGGCACACAAGATTTTGGACATCGGCGTTGGAACGGGCCCTAATTTCGAGTATTATGCTAGTAATTCTGATGTTCAAGTAATTGGAATTGATCCAAACAAAAAAATGGAAAAGTATGCTCGTTCCGCAGCAGCATCGGCCGGCTTGCCAGTTTCAAACTTTGAGTTTATACATGCAGTATGTTTGTTCTCTTACCACTTTCTGATCTAAATGATTGTTTCTTTTATTCAATATCATTGGACTGCACACAGCAACATGTTTGTGGTATTAGAAGATTGAATCGAATATAGCCTAGGATATATTTATCTATATATATATATATGCTGAGCAGCTGAATTACTATAAGGAAAGGTAGTATGCCAATTGATTTTGCAGTTTGAGAAGTGAAGTTGCTACTGTAATTGAAAGCCTCAACTACATTGATATAAGGTTAAGTGGGATTTTGTCATGCATCTGATTCTTTCAGAGCGGATTTTGCTGTATTATGTGAAAAAATTCAGTTCAACATCTTCAGTTTGTATTGTCTGATGTGTACTTTTTTGAATTTTGGTTGGATGGTCGGAGTTAAAGTTGTTGACTTTAACCAGGTTGGGGAGGCTATACCACTAAGTGATGCTTCTGTTGATGCGGTTGTAGGAACACTTGTCTTGTGTTCTGTTAAGGATGTTGATATGGCACTAAAAGGTATAGAAACTCTGGGCATTTCACTTAACTTTTTTTTTTTTAATATATTTTAGCTTTGCTTAGGATCTGAAAGTTCATAGAGGACCATCACTGGTGCCTGGAGAGCAATATTCGTTAATTTCAAATATGTTTAGTATCCTAGAAGACTTCAAACTCTTCCTCCTTTCCTTGTTGGTCGTTTCTTACATCTAATCCAACCTCATTCTCTATGCAGAGGTGAAAAGGGTATTACGACCGGGTGGGCTTTATCTATTTGTGGAGCACGTGGCAGCAAGGGGTGATAAAATAACTTCCATATCTCTGTTGAAAAAAAAGGCTGTAATCTCAGTATATAGCTTTATTCTTTTTATCGTTTCATGGTGATGCAGATGGAACGATTCTCGGATTTATTCAGAAAGTTCTTGATCCTCTGCAACAGACAATTGCAGATGGGTGTCATCTTTCCAGAGAAACAGGAAAAATAATATCCAGAGCTGGATTTTCACGCGTTGAGCTTAACACGGCAGTTCTGTCTAACGCAACATTTATGAACCCCCATATATATGGAGTGGCTTACAAGTAACTAGTGCCGAAGGGGTTGTAAAAGATTTCAGGTACATATATCTGGAAGTTGGACAGACTGTCCATGCTGATCTTGTGGAGTCAATTACTGGTTAGAATGGTCATGGAGTATGTTGCTACAATCAACTGCACTCAGTGCCAAAATTGTCTTGGAAATTGTTTTTTAAAACTGCATCATCATATAAAGCATCTTAGGGGCTTTCTGTACTTTTCAAGTTTTTTCTACGACAGATAACTTCTTATATGGGGAGCATGCTTGGAAGTTACCAACAACTAAATTAACAGAAGAGATGTTCTAAGAAGTTGATGTAGATCGTTGGCTCTGGTGCTAAGTTCAGAAGAGATGCTCATGAGTAATGACATCTACATCTTCTGATGATCTAATGATGAAGTGAGCATTCAATTAGGTTCTTGAGAAGTGATACTTGCACATTGGGGGAATTACTCGAGTAATGTTATATTTATATTTTTAAATTTATATTTTTTATATAACGTGTGGTTTGAAATTAATCTTAAAATAATTATAAAATTTTGTATAATAAAAAATGAGTTTCAAATAATGCGTATGAGTATAAAGATATAAATATAATATTATTTTTATTTCTCTAAATTCTTTTAGTTTTTCTTATCTTTTTTATGCTAAAAATTTGTAATATGTATTTAATGAGAATCCATGATTAACTAGCTAATGATGATTTGTGCAAGGGTTTGACCCACTAATTGGAAGACGGTTGGTGAAGGGTGTCTTTCATTATGTCATGTGGGAACTACATATTTGAATAAGGGTGCAGGACTCATGATTGATTACCATAGTTTAAAAAGCGAAGGATTGGTTGGGGTTCAGTTCAACTTGCGATGCATTGAATTACTTATCCTAAATGCATGAAAAATGCGGTGTAGTATTATTATTTTTTTTTTTCCTCTTGTTTAAGGAACCCCCACTTTGCAAGAGGAGAATAACAAAAAATTTAATTACTTGCATAAAGGTAACTAATAAAAATTTTCTAGTGCAAAAAACTTGATGTTGATGTATATGCTACATACATAAAACTATGTGAAACAGGGGATTGAGATTTTGAGTAAGATTTTGTGCCTATTAGTAGCCTTTTTAAAAAAAAAAAAGAACTTATATAATAAATTCAATAAGAAAGAGATAAAAACATATATAAATTTAGGCTGATTTTGATATTCCAAAGTTAAAGAATCTCAACCTACAATGCAAATATACAAAACAAATAAGGATTAAATTATAAATTTGCAAATCACTATATTAAATTTTTCTTGATGACAGTGCAAATTCAAAATAATTTTTTATTTATACAAATTGAATCTCATAATAATCTTATTTAAAAATTTTAAATTATTAAATCATGTTTTAAATTATAAAATTTAATAAATTTAACATCTCACATATAATTTTATTAAAATTTATGAGAGTTTTATAAATTCAATCTAATAATAACATTTTTCAATTCAAAAAGTATTATTAAGCCCCTCAAAATTAACCAATTTGAGATTTAATTCATTTTAATTGTATATTCCTACATTTGGTGGCTTTTATGAATCTTCTTTTTCTGGTCAAATTTTATGGATCTTCTTTTGTCCTTTACTTCTATAATACACTCACATCCTTATTAATTTTTGTTTCACTTTTTGGCCATCAAGTCATTTAAGACTTGGAGTATGACCAAAAATCACATAAATAACTTAAAAAGATTAAAATAGTTGAGGATAATTTGGTAAAAGGAGGATAAAGAAAATCACAACCTTATTTAAATTTTTTTGTGGGTGGTTAAATGAAATGATTAATTGATCATACGGATATTTTCCAACTAAATAATCATTTTTTTTATGCTGAAATGAGTGCTTCTCGTTTAGCCTCTCATAATGTCCGTAACTATCCCAACAAATTGGGTCGGGCCGAATGGACGGGTCAGACCATGTCCTTGACTCTTCGGACCGATCGTTTTGCCTGTCTACTTTCCCCGGCAAGAGCCCCTTTATAGAGCCCTCTTGTCTTTCCTATTTTCCTGCCCTTCATTTCATCACCAAAACTTCTTTGATCGCTTCTGCTGGTGCTGGAGGATCTGCTATATTCACCCCTGTAAGCTTCCCACTCTGAAGTTACCTTTTTTTTTTTTTCTTATTTTAAATGTTCAAACTCTAGCAGCAAGCTGCAGAGTCGCCATACCCAGATCTCACAGCACATTGCTTTCGTTCTTTCATTATTTAACTTCTCCTTGTGTTTTTGTTTTTGGTGGGGCGTGGGGACGCTGGTTCACTTGGCATGATTTTTCAGCCACTTTGTTATATGGTCCTTAGCTGTAGTATTACTCTAACCAGCTCCAAGTGTTCTTGACTCACAAGCTGAAGCTGGTGATCAATGATACTAGCAATAATGTACTGTAAAAAATTTACTTTTTGGTTCAACAGAGGTTCCCCATGCATTTCTGGGTGTACGTTAGATGTCTCTATAGTTTCTAACTGTTTGTTTGGAGAAATTTTGCGCTGCGTGTCGTGGGCAATCAGTAACTGAGTTATTTTATTACTCTGTTTTTGGTATCTGGCCAAATATTCTTTTAGCTTTTCATTTTATAGTTCCTTTGCAGTTATAGCTGTTAGTATTGTGGCTTTAGTATGGACTGCAATTCAGTTGATGAATAAGCCTTGGAATAAAGCATCATTATTTTATAATTTCTTATATTTTACAACTAATTGTGATGTTAGCTTAATTGGTGTTTAATTGTTTATGTTCTCTTTTGAATGTCTGTTGAAATATGGATGTTCCTGCATTTGAGAGTCACATTTTGTTAAGTTATAGCCTTTTGTTAAACACTTTGATGTTAAGTCTGGCCTCTATACTTGATTATTTTCCGCTTGAATGTTTGCTGGAATAGTGATGTTTTCTTTAGTTTACTTTAGTTGTTAAATGCCATTAATTGCTCTTCTTCTAATCGTCAGATTTTTGCGAGGGAGCTTAAATTGCAATTGGAATTTAGTCTCCATAAGACATGCAAGTTGGAGGTGAGTTTATGCTGATTCATAACATGTGGACCAGTGGAGTGCGCATATCAAACTGTAGCATGTTTTGGAAATCTTCATCTTCAGCCAGTAATCACTGATGTGATAAAGTAACTAATATATTAAAAAAAAAAAAAAAATTGGGACTTGGAAGCAGTCAGAATTGTCTTTAGTGTGATCTTCTTAAAAGATAGCTAAAACGGGGTCACTTTGTTGTGTGGCTTCGAGGCCACATGGATCAAATACAGCCAGTAGGGACTGGTCCGTGGGTGCACATGAACCCTACTGGCGAACTAATACAAGCTTTTCACCACCTCCATCAAGATGGGATTTCAGATTTCAGTCTGAAGGTCTACCATACAGTTGTCATGATGGTATCCAACTCTATGGATCTTCTACATCATCAAATGGGAAAGACAGTACGGGCTGGTTGAGGGGCAATTACCTTTATGATCTTCACTATTCTGCTTCAGATGGTACCGGGCTCTTCCTTAGTAGTCCATCTGACCTCTCTCAGGGCCCTCAGTGGACACCTCCAGCAATACACGAAATAATTAATGATGATTATGAAACTGCAACTAAGAAAGGTAAATCTGAAAATCCAAATTAGTATTTTGTAGATATGTATACACCACTTTCAGGTTTTTACTAATGAGTTATGAATTTACATATTCTTTATAAGGTGCATGGTTATGTTTTATTTTTCTTTCTTAGCTACAGAATTAGGTTTACTGAAGTTTTTCACAATACAATGCACAGTCACATACACATATGAATGTTTTTGCACGTTTGGCTTCCATGCTTGTATCATTATATTGAAAAGTTTTGGACTTTCAATTAGAAAGGAGGTGGCATTATGTTGTTGAAGGTGATGGATGTAACTTTGCATGATGACAGATGCCCTTAAGCCAATTGAATTTGAGTGACAAACTGCTCTTTCACGGTTTGAATGTCAAAATAATCAGTCACATGCTGCTGCAAGAAACCAGTAAAAAACTCAACAATAACAACAAATAAAGCCTTATTCCATTAAATGAGGTTGGTTAGATAGATGAAATGACGTCATTAGATTCTATTAAAAACCAAATTTTCACAAATGTCATTGATCATAAGATCTCTTCCAAGAATCTGTCCAAGTGTCCTTTTAAGTCTTCTCTTACTCCTTTTCAGTAGGTTAAATACTATTTGATTGACTTTTATCACAGGTCTTTAGTGGTCTTCTTGACACATGCCCAAACTACATTAACCAAGTTTTGTCATTTTTAACCCAATAGGTACAATACAAACATCTTCCAAATACAATAATTTCAAATCTTTTTTTTTTTTTTGGTATGTCCACTTAGCTACTCAACATTCTCATTTTGCTACTTCCATATTTTGTTCTTGTTAGCTTTTTAATGCCTAACACTTACTACTGTAGAGCATAACTGATTTTATAGCAAGTCGGTAAAATTTCCCTTTGAGCTTAGTAGGAAACCAGTAGAAAATTCAAACAAGAATAAAAAAGAAACTGGAGTCTGCAGATTCTATTCTATACAGAGAATTTAGGGTTGAGGTGGCCAAATTTAAGGTTACAGAGGACAAAGGACCAGAGTAGCCATTGTAAGTTAGAGTAGAACTGAAATGGTTGGGTTTGGATGTTAAAGATGAGCTGCCTTGTTGAGATGAAGAATCAAATCTGCCTCTAGGTGCTGGAGCTGTACTAACTAACTTCACTTTTATTTTGGTTGGATATTGTTTTTTGGTGCTAAATAGAGTTTTTCTTAAGACTTGCAAGGAAATTTTGTCATACTGTAGGATGGGCAATTACAGATTTGAAGCTGAGTTTTTGTCGATCATCAAATAATACTGCTTATATTCTGCAAGATAAACTCATACTCTTTTACAAATTCTTTATGCTTTGCATAGTATTTTTATAATCTCCAGTGTTTCTTTCTTGCTTGTTAGTTTTGCTTACTGAATTGATTCCCTCTTCTTTTTCACTGTTTAGATCCTTCTATGGACCAAAGATCCTTCATGCAAACCAAGGTGGTAAATATCAGATGAGGCAGTTCACATTTTTTCTTTCAAGAAAAAAAAGTTATGTTTCATGGCAATTAGTTGACATGTGCGTCTCTCTGGAGAAATAGGCTAATGGCAATGAAATATTTGCAGGGAACATCAGAAAATCCAGATAGTGGGGGCTCCACTTCATCCCGATCAGATAGTAGTGAATCAGAGTCTACTGCAAAATCAAGCTTATCCTCTCAGCAGAATTTCTCTAGTCACCGTTCTTTCATCTCCAAACCCATTCATCCACTGTCCTTTCCTGATTTTGCTTCTACTAGGAAAGCCTTTGACCCTGCGGTTGCAGGTTATTCAGAGTTTGATGGTTCCACTCCACTCAGAGATGCCCAACGTTGGAGTAGTGCTAGCAGCAGTCTTGATTTTGCGGATGGTTCTGAATCATTTGAATCTGAAACATCTGTTCGGCCACATATTCATTCAAATGGATTTAGATGCAGCTTGTGTGAAAGACATTTATCACAAAGATCACCTTGGAGTTCCCGACGTATTGTGAGAAGTGGAGACATGCCTACTACTGGGGTTCTTCCTTGTCGTCATGTTTTTCATGCTGAATGTTTGGAGCAGACAACACCAAAGATGCGGAAAAATGATCCTCCTTGCCCTCTCTGTGCCAGATTGGAGGAGGATAATTCCTCTGATCAATGGGGTCTCCTGAGATTGAAGAATGGTTTTCCGCGGCTTAGATCATTTTGTGAGGACGGACCGTCAAAACCTTGGGGCTGTACACAGGTGGGTGATTGTGTTGAAGGGGCTGTGCATGCAACACCACGCAATGCTATGTTCTTACTTAATCGAAGTCGCATTAAAAAGAATCTTTGTTTAAAGGGTAATTTAAGCAAGGAACTTCCCTGTGGGTTGAGGAAAAATGAACCATTTTCTTCGCAGCTGTTTAGTGGAAGCTCAGCTGATCAGGAAGCAGTTGGCTGCTCAGAGGCAACAGCAGGCCCAAGCATGAAGAGGTGATGGCGAGGTGGAAAGCTGTAAGGTGCATGCGAGGCCATTTTTTCCTTGAAGTTCAGAAGTTGAGTCAACTGAAATATCATGACGGGTTTCTAACCTGGTTATGGTTTTGTATAGATTGATTTGTTGTATGTGTATTGAATGTCAGGATTAAAACTCAATCTTGTGTTGCTTTTTTCTAAAATGTATTTTGCCTTCTGATCTTTAGTTAGGTTTCTAAAAGTACCTTCTTTTATCAACGAAAATTTTTAGTTCAGACAACTATGCACTGAGAATATAGTTTGACAGACTGTGATTCTCTATTTTTTGGATTAAAAAGGAAGGGATACATTAAGAAAAATAGATATAAAATAAAAAAAATAAATTATTATAAAAAATAATAAAAATAAAGAATTCAAATATAGTATGATATATATTGCTTTGAAAGAACGCAAGTTTGCTAGGTGCTAGGTACTTGACATGCAACGTAGCTGTGGCTCAACAAAGTGTAGCTGTGGCTTAACGAAATGTTGGAAGTTTGATATAATTAGTAAATAGTTAAATTTTTTATATATATTATTTTAAATTTATATATATAATTTTTTAAAAAAATTATATATTTTTTAATAGTTTTTTATTTAAAAAAAATTAATTTTCAATTATCGGAATGTTATTTGACCCATCCTTTCCATCCTCCTCGCTATACGTTATTAATTGCCTGATGAAGCTTCGTGGACTATTGGAATCCTCTCCGCCTCTAATGCCTGTAAAGATCCATCAACATGACGTACGCAGATTCTCGGGGTACGTGGGCTACCAAGCTGGTGGCCTTAATTGATATGAGGTTCAACGGCATGCTTGAAAGAGCCACAAGGGGATGAGACTGCAGGAAGACACAAGATGTGCAACCTCACTGGCGCGAACCCTTGGACCACGGTACTACCACTTTCCCAATATTGCAGAGTGATGGGCTTGGATCTTGGTTCAATTGTGTTTGGCAGTTCCAGGGCATTGGGTGAGTGGGAGTATTTTACTTTGAAATCTTAGTGCACGCTGAGAGATTTTCGCATGAGTTTCTCTATTTTTCATTAATTAAAATTTATAAAAAATATAATTTAAAAAAATTAAATTATTAAATTCATTAAATTTTAAAATTTAGTAAATTTAACCGCACAACTTTTCTGTGTTGTTTTGTCTGTCACTGTAACTTAACTACAGTTATGTTTTTGTATGATCGTACCCATGTTTACTCTGTTCTTTTTTTGTCACTATTGCAATGTGCCGCAATACTTGAGGTGATATTATTACCATACAAAAAAACAAGACCATGTGTTCTTTCCCATGTACCAAAAAAGCGAAAAAAAAAAAAACAATGGTGCATTTTCAGTGCCCTACTTGAAGGGACTATTCTTTTAGCTTGTCATGTGCTCTGTTTGCATTCCTCCAGACAATTGCACATTGCATAGCCAAACATGATACGCAAGTAGGGTTGCTTGAATTGCCAAGTGTTTTGCTACGTCCATTCAACAACACATTGCCATTAATACTGCTTGTAAATTCAAGACCACACATTATTAATAAGAAAAAGTTGCTCCAACCTCCAGAAATTTGTATAGTTAGTATAAGTGTGTTAAGATTACTTGATAAATGTAAGTTTGATTCTTAGATAAACATATAAAACTAAAGATTTATAATATCATTCATCTCCAAAAGAATTAGGTTTGTTTAAGTTGAGAGACTGAATGATTTGTACTTAAAATGAGGGATATTTTTTAATTTATCTAAAAAAAAGAAAAAATTACTCTCACTAAATGAAAATAACTAAATTTGTAAAAAGTTTTATTAGCCTTTAAATTTAAGAGTTTTACAATTTTGTTTATAAAATTTAATAAATTTAATATTCTAAAATTTTATAAATAAATATTTAATAAAATTTAATGTATAAAAATATCAAGACTGTTGCTAATGAGTAGTGAGAAGGGTTCTCTCTCACCGCCCCTAGCCATGTTCTTGCCAGTATCACTTTCCATCAATTTAACACAACATGAGATAAAATCCCACTCCCATTTTGGAAATCTAGATACGATAATACTGAGACAGAGACACCTTCTTAAAGTGCATTCACTAAAGGTAAGATTTTCAACTCTTGCTAGTGACTTTGTGTCTCTTTTGCTGCCATTCAATCCTGAGAAAATGTTGGACTAATATACATGAAAAATCAAATTGTAAGACAATTAAATATCAACAAAAATCCATGAAAAAAAAATGAAGGGATTGTAAGGGAGAGCTTGGGCTACTTGTAATTATCAAGCCCTTTCCATCATTTCTATTACTTCATCCACCCTTATCTTCAACCTCATTACGTGGCTGCAAACGTGGGTGAGTGTAGCAAATATATGCTTATACAATAGTTCACGAGGCACAAAAACTTCCTTTCCTAGTAAATTCCAAATAATCTTGGGCTTCCACTTTACCTTTAAGAATAAAATGTAAGGTCTAATGTACAATAAGTAAAGTGAATGCAGTTTTATTTTTTTCACAATCTTATTTTTATTTAATATTTTTTTAAAATTCTTATAAGTTATCTTTATATTTTTAAGATTATTAAATTAATCTTTATTTGCGAAACTATACTTGCCGCTAGACCCTAAGCATTTAAATCTAAAAAAATTCAAACATATGATTGTCAAGTTGCACTCTTTAAAAAATTTAAAACCAGTTTAATCAGTAAAGTTAATTTTTAAAATTAATTTTATTTAATTTTTAAAATATAAAATTTAAATTATTAAATTTATTAAATTTTATAAATTAAAATATAAAACCTAACTAACAAGAGACTTGTGAGAATATATATACTTGAGTCCATGTTATGCGACCAATGCCTCAGGTGAGTGCATAACTATGTGCGAAACTTGACACAGACAATATATTTAATTCATTGTTTGTTCTGAGCTGTTTATTCCAAAACTGCCAGATTTCGTGGTGATCCTAGTCTAAATTATATGGAGCAGGAGTGCTACAGAAGCAAAATAAATGAGAGGAGGAAAGGAAGAGACAGATCACTCTTCCTCCTTGAGCTGCATCCTTGAAAGTTGCATATGAAACCTTGACCCTATGCAATATATAGTAACTTGGTAATACATAAAATGGATAACAGAGTATTAAATGGTGGGCGTGTGACCTCCATGTGATCGGAGGGTCACTGAGTTGCTTTTTGCTTGTAAAGAGGAAGTGCACATCGAAAGCTACTATGGCTTTGAAATTTTGATGCCTAACATGTGGCATTGTTCAAAGGCAATTACTAAGATTCTCTAGCTTGCTAGCAACCTAACTGAGTTCCTTCTTACAATAGCCCATAGGCGTGGAATGCCCCAAATTTTAGACTTTAAACCCTTCAAAAGTGTACAATTAGGTTGTCAAAAGGAAGTGGGTTTCTGCTTTTTGTTAGTGCTTAGCTATCATATTCTCGCTAGTTTCCATCTGGTTTGTTTATTATCATTACAAAATACTGTGGTTGGCGTCTGATTTCTAAGCTAGTTGTATCCAATGAACTGTATGTATGAAAAGGGTGTTTGCCCAAGTTTTTTTCCATTATCCAATACTCTTTTATGTGTGCGCGTTTGCTCATGTTGACGTACAGATTCCAGATCAAAGGTTAAGCAGTGATTTGTCATTTTGATGAACACTGCCTTTCTGGGTATGAACTTTACACATGGAATATTAATGCTATACGCAACAAACAGCTGAAGATGCTTATATGGCAAGGAAATAAAAGCAAGCATTTAGAGTGTACAATAATAATATACAATTTTATTTTAAAGTGAATTAAATAAATTAAATAACACTATCAAATTATATTAAAAATAAAATTTTCAGATAAGAATCTTTCCAATATCCTTTTTATATTTCCTTGACCGACTTCATTTGATTTTAGAAGATAATTATACATATCTAATATCTTCTGACCTTTCATACAATGTCCTTGCTCAGATTAATGTCACATCTTGCATTACTTTTATGGGCAGAAAAGTGGTCAGACATTATCAACTAAGAAGAGGAATCAGATTAGGCAGCGTCTCGATCACTGAAACTAAAGTTTAAGTGGAATTGTTTATAGTAATGGATTGGTTAGTACTTACTGACCCTTATCTTGTGCCAAGAAGATGCCAATGCTGCATGAGTTTGAAAGTTTCATGCTATGTGCCTTTGTCGCCCTGACCCCAGATTCTAGGTGCTTAATTACTTTAGAGCTCACCTTTTTCTGGGACTGCAAGTATTCCAATTTTGTCCACCCTTCCTTGTCACTTGGGTTGTCTGTAAAATAATTCCTGATGCATTTCAAGCAATATCAATTTTATTATTTTTATAAAATAAATTTTATTGAAAATATATATATAATTTAAATTATTAAATTTAATGAATTTAATAAATTAAATTATAAAATTCAAGTATTTAATGGCCGTTTGTTAGAATCTATTTCATTGCTCACTTTTTTTTACACATATATCATAGGAAAAACGGCTGCCAAGGTTACGGGGTTTACCCCATATGGGCCGATCGGCGCGTTAAGTGCTAGGCAATAGGCATACATGCACATGGGGTTCAACGTCATCCCTGACCCAATGAAGGGAAAAGGATTGGGGAAATACAGTGGAATAAGATCTAGAAAAGATAAATGGAAAATTATAAAGGGAATAAATTTGGGATTTCTATTTTTCAAAATATGGGCTTCTTCATTATTTTTTTGGGGGAAAAAATTTTTTTATTTAATTATTCCCTCCTTCGGATATGGGTGGACCAAAACTGGGATACATTCTCAACCAAAAAAAACTGGGATACATGAACACTTTTGCATGTAATGAAGAAAAAAATGATGAGATTAAACATTTAATTTAAATTTGAATGCTTTTTGAGGATGACCTTTAATTTTTGTTTAATTTTGATAATTTTTATTTATCTCTTTAGTTTATATCAAAATTTATTTTAAAAATTATTTTTTTTAATTTTATATATATTTTTCTCATACTACACTTTCTACCCTTAAATCTAAAAGATAAAAAATTCCAATCCAGCATATGGTGTTGAAAGTAAAGTTACAGAAATGATAGTCTCATGCATTGAGACTAAAAAATTGAGCAAAGACAAAGAAAGAAATATAAAAATATAAATTATGTATAAAGTTTATTTATGTATATATGATTACTTTAAAAATAAATGAGATTGTGATGATCTCAATAGTAAGAAAAATAATGATAATAATAATAAAAATAGATTACAAGCTAGATAATTTTTTTACTTGTTTAAAAATACATACCAATAATTAAAATCCTAATTGTGTCAAATTATGTATGAGATTTTTACAACAATTCTGTCATTGATGGCAGGATTATCCCCTTTTTCTAACAAATATAAGAGAAAATTTTACTAGTCTAGTAAAAGTTCAAAAAACCAGAATTATTTTTTCAAAAGGTTCAAATCTAAGTACACATTTAGTGCTGGTTTGAGTTGACGCTTATCCAAGTACATAATTAGGGTGCATATAGATTGCCGGATTTTGAGAGATTCTTAGAGATGTGTAGTTAGAATGTTTAATTTTCATACTTAGTACAAGATTTAAAAATACTTTTTTAACAATTTACCTTTTTCAGAAATTAAAAATTCTTGTAAAACATGAAAATTTGATAATTACGTGACTCTCTTATCTCATGAGAGTGTGAAAATCATTTAAAAAATTATAGTACTCTTATTTATTAAATAGTTAATTCTCATTGTTACTATTATCGTTAATATTATCATTGTTATTATTCTATTTCATTATTATTATCATTAACATTATCAATATCATCATCGTCATTATTATTATTATTACCAACACTATCATTACTATTAATATCATTGTTGTCATCATCACTTTTCACCATTATCATAATTGTCATCGTTGTAGCTATTATTGTTAAATCATCAATGTTGAAACTATTATTGTCATCGATATTATTATCATTGTTGCTACTGCCACTTACACCATTATTGAACTAGCATCATTATTGCCATTATCAAACTACCACCATTGCTATCGGTAATATTATTGTCACTGCTATCATTATTTTTACTATTATCATTGTCACCGTTGTTGAATCACCATTACTATTATCACTAGAATTACCATTATTTTTGTTATCATTATTATTATCGTCATTGTCCCTACCACTATCACTATTATTATTATTATCATTATCTCTGTTATAATTATCATTGGCATGATCATTATTATCATTGTCAAATCACTATTACAATTATTTATAGAAAATAAATTTTAATTAATTTTTTTAAATATATAAATTAGATTTTTTAAAACTTATGGGTATTTTTGAATAATAATTTGATGTTTTTAAGAATATTAATGTTCAACTAAATTTAAAAATTTTAAATTCATAAAAAAACTTATTAATATTCTTATTACAAAATAAATAAAAAGTATATAATATTAAAAATTTTATTTCTGATTATAATATTCTTCAAAATGTAGACGCATCATCCCGAAATCAATTCCTACAAATAAAAAATGGGTATAAATCCTATTGTGTTTTTAAAAGTATACCTATCATTTATTTTACTAAATGAGCTTTCATGTTTTATATACATATGTTCTAATAATTTTATGTAAAACTAATTTTACTCAGCTAATAACCTAACCCACAGTCTTGCTTGCTTTACTAGAAAAGAGAAGCACCGTGCCTGTAGTTCTATCTCCACAACATCTTCCATCAAAGAATTTGTCTACTTGGTAGTGCCAATCCAAACACAGCAGTTTAAGACCCAATTGCCTTACTAATTAGATTCCCTATCAGATACTTAGTTTTGGTCGGTATTGAAGAAACCGACCAAAACTAAACACATCACATCAATTAAACTGATAAGAACAGATACTACACATGATCTTAGCCAAAACACATCAAATCAATTTACACCATAATAATTATGCAACATAAATGAAAATTAAGTTTGCAAAAAGTATGAATAAGCATAAGTATTTAAAATCATATTAACACATATGGTATGATGGCCTCACTCACATATATTTTGATTGATAATTAATTAAATTTTAAAATATTATAACAATTGTCAATACGTTAATTGATGGATTAAGATCCTTCGTTAAAGTTAAAGTAGTGCTTTAATTTTTAAGTATCTTATAAATATAAAAAACTTATATTTTTACAAATATACTCATAACCATCCTCATCAACTTGCTGGCTTGTGCTACGAAAATTGAAGCGAACTTGGTTGTCGATCAAATCGATTAGGGGCTATACTTTGAAAAATGTGAATTGTTTTCTGTTTTTGCCTGGCAATGAAAGAGAATTGTGAATCGGTTCTCAACCATGTCACTGTCTGGAGGATGATAGTATTTAATGCCACGTTCGCCTGCTTTTTGGGCTTTAAAAAGATCATTTTTACGTTTTTATAAAAAAATTTTAGGTAAAGGAAACTTTTTTATTATAAAATTAAATCAAATTATTAATATCAGCAAAAAATTTATAATAAATTTATATATTATTTATTTATAAAAAATTTTAAAATTAAATTTAAATTATACCATTGTTATAAAAGAAAAGTTGATAAATTAAATCAATTTCGTTAAAATTTTTAATTTAATTATTTAATTAAAAAATTAATTATTTTAAAGTTTTAAAAAAATTAAATAAAAATTTAAAAATAACTCTTATTTTATACCCATATAATAATATAACTCTACCTTTGCATTCATTCATACATAATATAAATAATATAGTTCTAGACGATGAAGCTTGCTTCATCATGGGCCTATTTGCACTTGTTGCGTAAAATGCACCCATTAAATAGTTTAAATAGTTATGTGAAATGATAGTTATTTTTTTATATATTACTGTTATAAATAGAATATAAAATAAAATAGAAAAATAATAAAAGTATAATTGGAGTCAGTGAGATATGTAATCCATTTTGATTGAACATAGACTTTTTGCCAAACCAATTTTAAATTTCAAATCAGGATCCAATGCAAATTTTAAGTGACTTCAAAGAAAAGTTATTTTTTTTTTAAAAGCCACAAGTGCGTGTCGGCAACATTGCTTCATACTTACTTTTATGTTCTCTGATATATTTTTTTTATTTCTGCTTTTGTTTTTATTAACTCTGCTATCATCGGTTATGAGTTAATTAAAATAGTTTTGCTATTTTTATCTTTAATTTATAAAATTCAAATTATTAAATTTATAAAAAAATTTTATTCTTTTTTAAAAATATTTTTTAATAAATAAAAGATTAATTTTTTGAAATAAAAATAATAAATGTATTAAATTTTATAAATTAAATTATTAAAGTCAATAAATTTAAAAATTCCCTCCCACAATCAAAGAGCCATAGTTACCACTAATGTTTTACAATTGATTACCACATCCCCCATGCCCCAAACCTAAAAGTTTTCATAATTATTAGCTGGCTTGAGCCCATAAATGGCAAACATAATAATAACCCAATACAAGGACATCTCAATGAATTCAAGATCAATATTATTCAACTAAACTTTTAGCAACTGTGGAATATATTAAGGGCTCTTTAATGGCAGTTTCTAACTACCAAATTATTGCAGATTACCAAACCCTGGAGTTTTTAGAAGTCTTCCCACCAAATCCAGTACGGGTAGTTGGAACATGGCTTTGAATTCTTGGGAACAATGCAAAATGCTTGAAAAAGCTTCAAGAAGTGGGAGTTAGTTAGGGAGAGCTAAACTAAGTGCCAAACGATGACAGCTTAAAGAAACAGAGAATCTAAGGCAAAGATACAGCTTCCAACACTTTTCTAAGCAAATCCTCCTTTGATGATGGGGTTATTCATAAAGCTAGTAATATGACATGTATTTTACTATACCTCTCACTTGCTTTAAGAGAGTGAGTGGTAAAACTAAATGCTGTCCTACAACATTGGAGCTGTAAAGGAATTTAATACTACAAGTTTGCTCATTCTTGGTACTATTTATTATTCACGCGGACTGACCAACTGAGAAATAGGGTAAGGTCAAATATGGTGTTGATGTGTTTTAAGGGGATTTAATATTAATATATATGCATTTAATTTTTGAAAAAATTTTTGTTGGGAGAAGAATATTATTTATAACTTTTTTTTAAACAAAGATTATTCTCCTATTTAATAATTATGTAAAGATACTTTATAAAGAAATCTAAAAAAATATAGTGTTCGTTTGGATGCCTTTGTGAAGGAAAAGTTTAAGTCACGCAAATTAAGACACTAAACATTCATAAAATTTATTATTGTGTATTAATTTATTAAGTCTTATAACTTAATTTATAAAATTTAATATATTTAATGATTTAAATTATTTGAAGTGAGTATTTTACAATACTTAATAAATTTATTTATAAAAATTAAATCATTAAATTTTATAGCTTAACTATAAAACCTACACCTTATATCAATTTCTATGAGCAACATTTAGTAACAACATAATTTTTCAATATTTTTTTGATAGACCCAAAGTATTCTTTTTTTAAAGACAATCATTTTTATTGATGATCGAATGCTTGAGAATGGGTTAAGCTCCTAATAAAAATTTGAATCGAGTTTGTTATATACAAAAATTAAATTTTTTATCACTTTTCTTAACTCTTAATTTGAAAGTATCATTAAATTAGATGTAAAATGTAGTTATTATTATTATTTTTTTTTTTTGAGTAGTAAAATGTGGTCATTCTTTAATTTGAATGGCCAACGGGGGGTCAATTTGGGGGAATCTAACAGTGGGAAGGCCCTTTACCCCTCTTGTGCTTTTAATAGTCATAAGAGAATATGATTGTGTGATTATCACTTTTAACAACATTCCCACATGGGGGCATGCACGGCTGGAAGCACAAGGGTCAGTACTGCCATATTTGCCCCGTGACTTTTTTGAAAAAAGATATATTTATATTTTTTATACATAATTTATTTATAATTTTAAAAAAAAGTTAAATATTTAATTTTTTTAAATTATGAATAAATTATAAGTAAAATATATATATATATATATATAACAAAACTCAGAGAGTTTTTTTTTTTTTCCGGATACATCTTGCCTTGTAATTTCGTGTTGTCACGTTCTGTCTCCTACATATTTCCACAACCTTCGTCAATATTAAGAACACATCGCGGTTTGTTTGGATCAAACAGCGAATTATGCCTTTATGGGTTGTTACAATAGTATTTTATGATTTTGTCCTTCATTTTTCACAAAATCATTCAATTTTGTTGCCTCTTTACTTTGCCTATGCATATTAGTATAGTTTATTCATCTTAATGCTCTTAATGCGGATTTGAATCTTTTCATTTTAATTTTTTTATTTTTATAATTTTATTTTTGAATTTTATATGTAATTTTTTCAATTATCTTTAATTTTAAGTTGATGAATCCCAATTCATTTTAATGCTTAGATAACGTTAAGAAACATAGAGAATAGCGTGAGCATTGGCAGTCAAATCAAAAGAGAAAAGGTTAGGTTGGGAATTTGAATTGGAGATGTGAAGTGGTCCAAGCATCAAAATCAAAATGCTGAAGTTTGACTGCAACTGTGACTGTGAATCCCTTGGCAATGGTGAAAGCTGTGTGATGTGCGTGGTAACATAAAAAGAAGGAAAAATCTCAGAGCAGGGCAACAGGTGGACGGTTCAGATTGATTTCTGTTTCGTTTCAGAGACAGAGAGAGAAACCGCAGATAAGACGAAGAAGGAAAAGTTGGAAGAGGAAGTTGCGCGCCATTTGGACGTTTTTAAATGACAGGTTGGCTGTTATTATGTTACTCTCTTTGTTATCTGTTATTTGCGAATAATATACAATTTTAAAAATTGTTATATAAATTAAAATTTTTAAATGTTTTTAAACGGTAAATTTGAAAAATTAGAATTCGGTAATTTATTTGCTTGGATCTGACAAGATATCTGATTTGGTTTTGATTAGTCTCGTCTGTTTGCAGCATTTCTTTCTTCTGGCCATTTACTGATGTTGCTGCTTGCTTGTGAGGAATCAATCTGTCCTTGGAAGAACAATTCAAAATGAAAATCATTTTCGAATCTCTGATCAAGCTTGCAAAGAAAAAGCCAAACCAGTTGCATGTGCAGCTGCTACCTACAAATCGCTTTCAACAGGGCAAAATGGCACGTACATTGATTCACGTAAATATACTCGCCCCTGCCAGAACTGTACTACCTGTAGTTTTCTTTTTCTTCCATATAATTTTACCAGGAAAAGATCAGCATGGCTTTTACTTCTAGTCTCTCAAAACACTGAATTTTCTCTTCTTCCACCCAGACACTCCCATTTGTGGAGCTCAAGATAAACCCATGAGCGGCGCCCCAATTTTTTCATTTTTTCCCTGCTGTGAATTCAATTTGCTTTTCGCTTTTTTTAAAGGAATCACAAACTACTTAAATACGCAGAAGGTTTTGAGTTTAAATCCAAGATAAAAGTCTTAAAATGTCATCAAATATCATTGCAGAAGGTGCTGCCCGATTTGCTTTTTGTTGTTCAGTGGGAATCTGAGACCAAGTTGCAAAGTAAGGAATGGGGTTAAATGGGTTTCGTTGTCAGTAGCCAGACCCCAAATTAGGTCCGCGAAGCCCATGGTAACCCTTCACCTTTATGGCTTATCACCCATGGTTACCCCTAATTTGACCTACCACTCTTTTCCAAATCTAAGCGGGCAAGCCTGATTAGGATACTCACTATTGACTTTAAGATAGCTTTTTTCTTATAAAATAAAAGGTTAGTTAGCAAGCATTAAATAAGTGAAAATGTTCTCCCATTTAAAAAGAATTCATTAAATATTTATAAAATTATATATCAACTATTAAATGAATAATATTTTAATTTCATAAATTTAATCATTTAAAAGTTTTATATAAAAAATTTATAAAATTTTATTAATAAAAATAGCATAACAGTTAAAAAAGAATACAGAAAATAAAACTAACAAAGAAAACAATGAAATATAACTCATAAGATACTTTTCAATATAAATTTTATAAAATAATTTTTTAAAAAATTAATTTTTTATTTAAATCATAAAACATATTCTTAAAAAAAATTTAAAAAAATGATACTTGGTACTGGGTTCGCGAGCCCTTAGAACTATGATAGAAAAACACTAATAGCGAGAATCGCGGTTTCATATCACTTCCACGTAAAATCTCAAATATAATTTTATCGTTATCCATGCAGATCTTATCTTTAAAGATTCATGATTCTACGCTTAATTAATTATCGCCATTACATGATCCACGCTAGACAGCTAATCACAATCCAGCTGGTCCAAAGATTTTGCATTACTCTTAACAATTGGGTTTCATCTTATTATTATGGATCCGCCAGAAAAGTTTTCAGTGCTCCTCCATACTTATATAATTTAAAATTTATTTATTTATTTATTAATAATTAGTGAATTTAAAAATATCAATAAAATTAAATATATATTTTCGTTTAACGAAAGAGTATATTGAAAAATTTTTATGGATATAAAAGAAAATATTTTCTTATTCAATACATTATGCAAAATCATAATGACAATTGATTACATCAACAAAAAGAAAATTCAAAGAAATGAGTCTTATTCAAAATGCCATCACCCATGTGCAGGTTTGCTATGGCTTGCTTTAGTGTGTACTTTTGGACTTCGGGACCGTCATTGACCATTGATCGGACTCATAACACAGAGAGGTAGGGACTTGTTTCATGGCCATGACCATGAGAACCTTCGATATTTATTTAAGGATGTTTGGTAAAAGATTGTATAAAAATATTGATTCTTTCTGCCTTATATAATCCCAGTAAAAGATACATTAAAAGTTAACTATTCAATTTAGCTCACCGGAAAGGACTTTTGTGTGTTGGACTCACTTATCTTTTGGCCGTTTTCCAAGGCGGCTGTGGATTGTGCTTCTGTCTTCTCCCTCCGTTCAAAAATGGCGAGAGAAGAGGTAAATGGTCAAGGTGAGAGAAACCCGGTTCCCCAAAAAAGAAGTTAATGTTATCAATGGGAAGTGAATGAGAGGATTTTGAAAATCATAAAGAGAAAGCAAAGCATGGGGAGGGAAAAAGGGTATTTGCGGCAAATGGGCGTTGCCTGCATGTGCGTTTGGCAGGTTGTTGTAGTCATCCGAGCCCGATACCGCTATGCCCCACTTGGATTTCGGAGATTTCTCACTCAGAAAGAACAAAAACCACGCGGTTTCAAGCCACAAAACAGCCTTTTGCACCCTCGAAAACGATCCTCTTTGCAATAAACCGCTAATGCCCTTAGCGGTTTCTGGTCCCAACAGTTTAAATGTGTTAGTTATTTCAATCCGTGAATCTTGTGACCCCTTCCCTCTCTCCTCAATGTCTATAAATTAGGCCATACTCCCTCCCATTATTCTTCACTCCCGGGCCTCACATTACCGCTGACTCGTTGCTCTTTTGAAGCTTCAGCATCAAAGTAATTGGCTTTTTACCTCTATCCTTAATGCCTATAATGTCAAGTCCAAAGTTCACATTTTGAGCTAATGTTTTAAGAAGTTTCCAACAAACTTATGCTGATTAGTTCTTTTTTGTATGCTCAGGAAAATGACTTCAATTGGGTTTCTCTTGCTCGGTTATCTCACAATGTTCTCCTCTGCTCATGCCTATGGTGGAGGGTGGATTGATGCTCATGCTACCTTCTACGGAGGAAGTGATGCCTCTGGGACAATGGGTACGCACTGTGAAGCTATATAAGTCTAAATTGCCCACATATACTTTAAAATGTGGGTTTTGAAGCAAACCCATTCGGTTAATTCATTTACTGATAAAATCTTGTGCAGGTGGTGCTTGTGGATATGGGAACCTCTATAGCCAGGGGTATGGAACAAATACTGCTGCTCTGAGCACTGCTCTGTTCAACAATGGGTTGAGCTGTGGGTCTTGCTATGAGATTAGGTGTGCGAATGACCGCAGGTGGTGCCTGCCTGGCTCCATTGTGGTCACTGCTACCAATTTCTGCCCACCTAACAACGCCTTGCCCAACAATGCAGGGGGCTGGTGTAACCCTCCCCTCCACCATTTTGATCTCGCACAACCTGTCTTCCTCCACATTGCCCAATACAAAGCTGGAATTGTACCTGTGTCTTACAGAAGGTAAATTACTTGACTTCACATAAAAAAGCAACTTTTTTTGAAACAAATAATGTTATGGCTACTTATTAGAACCCTGATTTGTGTCAGATTGTAGCTGGTTTTATGGTCCTTTAACGAAATTGTCTCACTGAAATGCTTCATTGAGTAGGAAAACACAAATGGCTTGAGCATTTCAGCCCTTTACCTTATCAGATATTCGAACGCACCAAAACCCTCACCTTTTCACCTTTTTATCCCTGTTCTCTTGACCTAGTAAAAACCTTTTCTTGCACTCTAAAATTTTGGGAGTTCGCATCCTTTGGGTCTTAGTGAGACAAGCTCAATTTTGTTGTATTTTGGTGGATCTTTTTTCTTTTTAAAGTTCATGTCCTTTACCTAATAATGGTGGATAATTGGTAACTTAACTGTGATTTTGGTTGGGTTGTGTAGGGTACCCTGCAGGAGAAGGGGAGGCATCAGGTTCACCATCAATGGTCATTCCTACTTCAACTTAGTGCTCATCACAAACGTTGGTGGTGCTGGTGATGTGCATTCTGCGGCCATCAAAGGGTCCAGAACTGGTTGGATGCCGATGTCAAGGAACTGGGGCCAGAACTGGCAAAGCAACAACTATCTTAATGGCCAGAGCCTATCCTTCAAGGTCACCACTAGTGATGGCCGTAGTGTCGTCTCCAACAATGTGGCCCCACCTAACTGGTCCTTTGGCCAGACCTTCGCTGGTGCCCAATTCCGCTAAGCTTGACCATTTCCAAAATTCGAATCTCGTAGTTTCATTTAGTATATTATATGGGTACATAGTATTTTATGCTATCCCCAATTTGAGCGTTAGTATGACTCAATAGTATACTAGGGTATTAGATAGTATGCTACTTGTACGGGGTCAGTTTTTGGGACTTTAGGTGGTCAGAAAAAGGGGAGGGCTTATTTTAAACCTGGCTCTTCAACCTTTTAATATGATTGTGTCATTGTCAAAGGGGGAAATCCAATTTTTGGTGCCCTCTTAATTCTTGGAGTCTTTTTTTTTTTCTCAGACTTTTACAAATTTTTGAATCTTCTGCTGCTAAAGAGAAGCTAGCAGAAGTGGGGTTTTTAGATTGTATTGGTAAACTACTAAATTGGCTGAGGTGAAATCTTATATCACCCGCCGTTAGTATTGGAATAGTTTCCGCCCTTTTTAATTCTTCGAGTGTTGGAAGGAATTGTTTGCTCACTAATCATTTGTAATCAGCTGCTGCTGAGTATGTCTTTGGTTGTATTTGTGACTGGAAAGTGTCAATCTCCATATTTTCGCATGCAATGAAAAGTTGGAGTAATTTAGTACCTTGTTTCTGTAATTTTATTGGGTTTGAAACTGTCTTTTTCGTTACTTATTCTTGCCAGAGGTTTCAATTTTATTTCATTTACCATGTTCTGAAAAAAGAAGTAGGGAAAAGAAACTTAATTTAATGAGTAAAGGGGAAGAAAACTTGGGCCAGCAATAAGGATGAATGGACTGGACTGTATTTTAAAAGTGATGGAACACTTCACCCAATCCCACTTATTGCCTGCAAACTCGATTTTTTGTTGGGTTTGGATTTGATTCTTAAGTAATTCCCTTGATGAGTCAATCAAATAATATTGTAACAATTATAGAAATAAATGCATAATTCGTGGCGGTATAAGTATCTGAGCCTGATCCCATGGCGTGCATTAATTCACTTGCGCACAATATATCCCCTCCTAGTCCTGTTATTTTCTATATTTGCATAGAGAACACACCCATTGTCAGGCGTTTGACTGAAGTTCTTTAGCAACCTCATGTGGGGTTGGTGGCAAAAATGGTTGTAAATCAGTATGGCAAAAAACTAGTTTTCCCTTTTAAAGAAAGCCACATGCAGAGAGAGACTCGGATTTTCCTTCAACTTCCGAATTTTTGCAGTTTTCTGGTGTTAAGGGACTTGATGGGAGTTACTTTCTCATGATCCAGACTGTAATTGATATATTTCCCTTCCTTCCACCAAAAATGAAAAAAAAAAAAGGCATCATGCGGAATTTGCACTTTGAATACAACAATACCTCAAGTTACTAATGTATCCAAAAAAATAAAATACCTCAAGTTACTAAGGTAGTAAATGCTGGGTACACACTCTACATACTATAAGAACTCAACATCCAGCATTATTATGTGTTTGTATAGAGAGGAAATCCAGAAATGAGTTATAGCTTTATGAACTTTGAAAGACAGAGAAAGGGAATAACACATGCAAGATATAAACGTACGAAAGTTAGAATTTAAGATCATGAACTACTCAGAAGAGCGAATTGGTGTTAAGCCTATCTCTAGACAGTCATTTGAGAAAACAATAGAAAGCTTGAATGCCATCTATGTATTTTGAAATTTCGAACCAACGACAAATAGATATCGGCTAGAACTATCAGTGAGGAATGGCTAGGACAGCTCTTAATATGTCTTGATTGAAAAGCCACATTCAGAAGTTTTTGGTACCCTTAAACACAGAACAAAGCTCGTAGCCGTTGGGGAAAAAAAGAATTTGGGGCCTGAAAACAGAAAATTCTTCTTCATTGGGAACATTAAAACTTCTGTCTCGCCCTTGTAACTTATTCATATTTCCAATACGCTATCAAAAGTTACAACAATTCAAAAAGAGGTCATGCAAGAGAAAAACTAGGAGGCAAAATAGGCACTGCTATGAGAAGCCATCGTGCACTTGAGGGAAACTTGCCCGGGCATGACAAATGATCATCACACATAGTAACAGCAAAAGGCCTTGATGTGGAAGCCCATCCATGGTGGTTAGTATCATACCCAGGTTTACAGATTTCAAAGCTTCCACCAACATGATAATCTATGGGATTTTCATGTGTGTTCAATTCTGCAGCTGAATTTCATATCATTATTGACATTATATGGCAGGTGTGGTAAGTGCCCACCCAATTGTAGTCACAGAGGAGGAGTGCTGCTCAAGTCAGAGGACACCATTTCCTTCCCCCGAATTGGAAATCTCTGTTTTGTACTCGAGCCAAGTTAACTAGCATAACTCCCAAACGAAAGGAGGAGCTTCCCAGAACATTATATCTCTGAGAATAGAGAAATCAATTTAATAAGCTGAGTTACAAATATTACCCCTCTCTTTCCCCTAATTCCTCTTTTCACATTCCTCCCCAATCATGGCCTATCTGACGTGCATTCCCCCATCCTAACTAACCAAATTTCTTGCTAACATACCCCTTCCCCCCCACGTGTCTCAGCCTTTCCTCTCTTCTAATAAACCCTCGAAGTCCTTGCTACTGGGCTTGCAGCACTATTGGGCTGTACAGATGGATGCTCCTTTCATTTTTCCTATCATTACCTTATTGTTTCAAACCCACGACTTCCATTGACGAATTCCTTAACTATTGGGATTGATTTCGGGGGAATCAACTTAAAGAAGGGGACATCTCTAATGAAAGGATCCCTACAAAACCAGAATAGAGTTCCTATTTCTAATGCTTGAAACATAAACCAAAAGCAAGAAAAAGGAGGGGGGAGAGCTTTGGAGTTTCTAATTGATATCTTAGACTCGGGAGATTCTCCCAATGTCATACAGCTACTTCAGATTCAGTAACAGAAAAGGAAGAGTAAGCTGGATGTCCAAAGGTAAAAAATCAAGATAAAGTAAAGCAATGCTGAATCTGAAACTGTATCTAACGCCAAAACTAAACAAGAAACAGATATGGAATGACTATCAAGGGGTGATGCCATCGCCATGCTCATGGGTGGCAGAGATGTTTTTGTTTCAAGCATTGCTTCCTTCATCTTGGAGTCAGGAGCTTTCATGGGCTTTAACCTTCGATAGTGAGCCTAAATATTTAGTCATCACGCAATTTATAGAAACTTCTCTTATTGTTCATACATCCGTCTTCTCAATGCTAGTTGAAATTATTTAATCAGTCAAATTTGACGCAAGAATGTGTCGGTGGCTCCTTTATTAATAAATGTAATAACTACGAAAGCAATTATGAAGGCCTAATTCAGTGCACTCAATCTGTTGAAAGTACAAAGATTTATAGTAATTCAAACAGATAAATTACCTGTTTATTCCTGTGCATGATGCAGGCTAGCCAACTGGCGAGAACATGAGAAGTATAATACCAATATCACGCAGTATAGATAATTCAGAAGCCTTTTTGATGATTCCGTGCTTCCTTTTGGCATAGGTTGCCTGACGGCCGTTGGTGTTCTCCAACCTCTTTATCTTTAGCTTTACCCTGCCCATCCTGCAAATTATAATCAAACCTGTTGTTTACAAAAATTCAAAAATTAAAGGCTGCCCAAAACGGTTGCATTTCTTGAAGACATCCGCCCATTTTACAAGTACCATTTACTCCACACCAGCAGCATTCTTTGTGTAATAAAAACGTGCACTTGGTGAACATAAACAAGCAGCAAGAGATAGCACAAACACAACCCACGATTGAATCCAATTTTTTTTTTTTTTAAAAAAAAGTACACATCTAGAAATTGATCCACCGACATTTTCAAGACAATGAGAATTAAAAAGAATGCGGGTTACTGAATTTTTTATGAATGATGATAAACTAGAATGCAATGCTTTAATTAAAAAAGCCAAGGAATTCATAAACAAAATGCTTTTAAGATTCATACCCTTTATTAACGTTGAAGTGTTGACAAGGTGACAGACAGAGGTTCATAAATGAAATGGTAGGATAAGTCTATGGAGAGTTCTACCTCTCCAGAAGTTCAGTTTTGATTGGTTAAATTACAAATTGAATAGAATTCATACGTTGGGTTGCAGCCTAATATATTAATACAAAAATCTCAAAAAACAATGATATAATATACTCAACCCTTTGAGGGGTTGAGTTTTTAACAGAATTTCCAAAAACAGAAAAGGGTGGAAAACTTACCCAGGCTGGAAGTCGAATATGTAACTAAGAAGTTCACAATCCAAACGTCTAAATGCGGGAAAGACAGATTGTTCAACGCATGGCAGATTCAAAAGACGAGAGACAGAGAGAGGGTGTGAGCTTACATATAGCTTAAGTTAACATGATTGGGTGACCAGCAAAATGGGTCATTGAGGCATGCAGAAAAATCAGGAGCCGTTTAGCGCTGGGAGATTCCCAAACCAACCAACAACCATTTCACTTGTTCCCATAGAGCCTTTCAAGCCATACAATAGCCTTCTCACATCGTAGCATAAAACAAAGACCATCACAATGGATCCAAAGGGGTGAATCAGTAGAGTGAGATTACCTCCTAGTCCCACAAACTGAGTTCGGCATTTCATATCACCACATTGGAGTACTTTACATTAATTTTTTAAATACTAAATGACGTCTTGCGAATTGATTCAAGGTACTTGAATGAAGGTAAGTAGTGAATTTAATCTAATGAGTTTAAGTTCCATCATCACCTCACTACAATAAGAAATCAACATTATCTTTGATTCAACAAAGTTTACATCTATACTGACAATTTTAGTTTTCTGCAATTATCTCTTCACAAAACACAACAGAAATGTTATAGTATGAAGGCAAAAAGAAAAAAATTTTACAATGAAATAGGGTATAAATTCGTAAGCAGTTAACCTCAAAGTTCAAAGAGGTGATTGGTAGTTGATAGAGCATGCTATGTGTAATTTTACAAGGATTATTCTTGTAAATCTTAGTTCCAGCATTTTACTTCTATGTTGAATGGTCGGCTTTGGATTGCTTTACATGTGAATTTGCTTACCAACTTTGCCGGGTGGAGTGGGGAAACAATGAAAAGGAGAAAACACAACGTAAAAGAAACTGAGCTCATATCTCCTTCTAGTTCATGTCATTGTTTGAAAAAAAAAAAAATAGGCTGCATGCTGCCGAAGCTTGACAACAAGGACATATAGTGCAGCAGTGCAAGGAGCGGTGTCGCCGGCCTTGTGAAGGAGGCTGTCTAGGCGTGCCATCACCTTACCGTTGCTCACTCCGCCTGCAGCTGCTCTCTCCACCTCAGCAACCCCTTTCTGTCTCCGACAACACCCTGCCATATTCCTCAACCCTCGCTTCCAGCATCACTGCCATGAATCTCCCTCCACCTCAAATGGGTCCTGTCTCCCTCACCGTCACTCCACCCTCCTCCCCCGCCACCATTCTTCCCCCACTATTACCAGTTCGAAACTCACTCACATACTCTTTTCTTCAAGTATCGCTTCCTCCAGTGTCACCGCACGCCGCCACCGAAGTTCCCTCGATCACATCTCTGCAAATCGAGCCCTTCTTCCTCCCCACAAAGCCAAAGATCAAATTTTTATTCTGACTTCTACTCCACTGTAAGTTTTACTGTTTTAAGATATTAGAGTAATTATCAATTCAAATACTCTTACAAACAATGGGTTTTCTTTGCCAAAAAAGCAAGGTATAGGACTTTTTGAAGTTCCAGGCGGCACAAAATCCATTACTAGCATCAGTCAAATGGCACAGATGTGCGGACATTCATGTTTGAGTATGTAAAATCAATTCTAGATATATTTCTAAATAAAATACTATCCAAACAAGGCTCTAAAATAATGAGAATTTACAGAGAAGTAATGCATTTTTCTTTTTATTGTGAGTAGCGAGAAGTTGTGGAATTTATCACCCAATTTTATGTACTAAACAATGAAAACAACCACATGATTAGTTTTTAGCTTTTTTTTTCTAAAGAACATAGTTGATGAATTTTTATAATCATGTCTTTTTCGAATTTACCTAATTGAATATCAAAGGCGGCCCCCAAAATGTAGAATATGATCAATTTTTTTCTTTTAAATTAGTGATTTTTCCTATATTAAAAAAATAAATCTAACAAATTGACATAGTTCAAAAAATTCTAAAAAGAAAATTCTAAAAATTTTTTTTAGGAAAAATAAAATATAGTGCACAAAATATGCCTATTTGCATGCTTCAAACCTGGGAGAGCTGGATGCCGGGTATTATCAGGGGTGATGATTAGGTGGTTTTGCTTCCTATATTGAAAGGTGTACATCAATGGAAGTAGAGTTATGGGGGTCTTCTCACAAGCCTAGAATATTTTTGGCACAAGGGGTTTAGGAGAGTAATTATTGAAATGGACTCAGCTTCAATGGTGTCCTAGCTTACCAGGAATGATAACACAGTCCGAGAATCTCATCTCTTAACTCGTGTTTGGGTATGATTTCAACAAGATTGGAAGTTACAAGTTTGCCACAAGCACAGAGAAGAAAACTGTTGTGCTGATTGGTTGACCAACTATGCAGTGGATGAAACTGGGGGTCTCACAATCTTTGAAGCTATGCCGCATGGGATCAGCCTTCTCTTCTTGGCTGACTTTGCAGGGAGCAGTAGAGTTAGATTTGTCAATTATGTGTAGTTTATTGTTTTGCTTGTTGGGGGCTACTTAGCCTTCTTTTGATTTAAAAAAATAAATAAATACAGCTATGCTAAGGACCATGACCTTGGAGCACATGAGGCGACAGAAGAAAATTGCCGTTTTATAGACGTTAATATGTTAACTTGGATGAACAGAAAAACGGCGTGCCGTGCAGAGCCCTAGATTATAGAAGCGGTTACGGAACAATGTCCGATTGTTCGTCATCTTCTTCAACCTCACAAATGTCTTGGAGATGATACTCGAAGTCACTCCTCAAGACCTTGTCTCTCATTCATTCCCAAATCCCTTTCAAAACCCTAACTTGAGTCTTAGAAGGCCCTTCTTCACTTTCCTCAATGGCTCTATTCTACTCTTCAGACCGCTCACCCAATTTTCCAACCGACCAAACACCCCTCCTCTTTCCTCCTCCAACCGTGGCTCCCTTTTCCGGGAAAAGATACTCTACCTCGAGAAACTCAACGTCAATTCCCGCAAAGCCCTCCGGGAAAATCCCAACTTTCGATCAGCTCCACTCTCCTGCCTCAAATCCGTGGAGGGCTGCCTCTCTTCCATGGGCATCGAGCGGTCTGCAATGGGTCGAATCCTTGACATGCACCCTCAGCTTCTCACTTGCGACCCACATTACGATCTCTACCCCATTTTCGATTTCTTATTGAACGAGGTTGAAATCCCATTCCCTGATATTCGGAAATCGATAATACGGTGCCCGAGGCTGTTGGTTTGCAGCGTGGATGAACAATTGAGACCCGCGTTGTGCTTTTTGAGGAATCTAGGGTTTGTGGGTTCTAATTCCATCAATAGCCACACCACTTTGCTGCTGGTGTCAAATGTGGAGACTACCTTTTTGCCTAAAATTAAGTATTTACAGAGTCTCGGGTTTACGTATCAGGAAGTTGCGAATATGGTGCTCAGGTCACCTGGGTTGTTGACATTTAGTATCAGGAACAATTTCATGCCAAAGGTGGACTATTTTTTGGGGGAGATGAATCGGGACATAGCTGAATTGAAGAGGTTTCCACAGTATTTTTCATTTAGTTTGGAGGGGAAGATTAAGCCAAGGCACAGGTTATTACTTGAGCATGGCTTCTCACTTTCTTTGGCCGACATGTTGAAGGTTAGTGATGGCGAATTCAATGCTAGGTTGATAGAAATGCGATTACGGTCACTTGAAGGAAGGTAGTTGTTGTAAATTGTTCGTTGCTCATATTGTATACTAAGCTGAAATTGAAAATATCATCTTTGGAAAATTATCAAGATTCATGTATATGTCTCTTTGACAAGTCAACAATGTTTTACATGTCTAATTTGAATCAGAACAAGGGTTTCTATATGTTGCAAACAGGATTTCATTAATTATTTGTGATTTATAGCCATGATATTGACCAATAAAAGGACATCTTTCCCAAAACAAACAATAAAAGAAGAATCCACTGAAGTAGATCCTCAAAAAGCATACGGTGGGCATGCATTTAGTTCTTTCTCCTTAACATGCTTGGTTCCGCCCCCAGGACGATTTTATATACTCTAATACATGATGGGTGCATCATCTTTGTTATTAAATTTATTTAATTGTGAAATTCTTGACTGGTACTGCGGTTGGAAACTCAGTTTCCAGGACTTATAGCCAAATACATATTTAAAATTAGGCTAGACTGAGATGTGGGCCATAAAGCACTGAAATTTTATTTTAGACAATGTATTTGTACCTTATTGGATACGAAATTTTGTATCAATGTTATATGAAAGTTTGATTACAAAATTGGTATACCAATATACTGTACCCGTATATCCACAGCCGTATCTATGCAAGTTAGGATGTGGGAAGATTATTTGGTTAGTATATTTGATGCTTGTAGATCTTTTCTACTACAAATAACATTAACTTATTTTAGCCTCTTTGGTGTTTTCTGACCGGTTCTGCAAAGGTCATTCAGGTTAATTAACAATTTATATTGCTAAATTCTTCTGATCATGTCAGATAGTCAGAGAGGGCCATCTGATGCTCATACTGAGCATTAGTAAATGCACTCTAGCTGTTCAAGGCTCTGCCAAAATAAGGGGATAATATGTTGTTAACCCTATCTATCAATTTGGCCGGGCCTTGTTGAGAGTTTTAAGACTCTTTTTTTTGGTACATGAGTCTTAGGACTCCTGAAACTGGATTAAATTGATCAATAATTCAGGCTTGTATTATGATATTCTGCTAGGTTTTAAGGATTTATGCCCGTTGGTCGACCCAAAGTTAGATATGGATTAGTTGACTTCCGATTATATTTGGAGGAAAAAAGATCAGCTTCTGTGAGTAAAATTAGATCGACTTCCTCAATCAGAAGTCAGTTGATCCGTTTGCATTATATGGGCAAAATGTATCAAATTTTTTGTACTTTAGGCTATATGTAAAAGATTTTCTATGCTATCAATTGAAATAAATTACTTTTTACATTTCAAAATTTATGTAAATTATTTTCATATATCTTAAATTGAGGGTAATTTGAGATTAATTTAGAATATGTGAAGAGAATTTAAGGTATATAAGGATAAATTGAAAATAATTAAAGGGTGATTTAGGGTTTAGCTGAGATTTGAGGTTATGTGGGTGATGCCAGTAAATTCATACGCTAAACTAGTGGTCTCGTATTCTGATTAACTGTAATTTATTACTCAAGTATAAAACACTGTCCGGGGAGACACAATGGACTCGGGGGACTTTCCTTGTATGTTTATATTGGGTCTGTAAATAGCAAGATGGGCCAAGTTAGTATCGGTTCTGGCACCACTCTGATGGACCTTCGAAACTGCGAACACTTCCGTGCACTCACTGTAAATGGTTTTTGTTTGACTCGTGCAAACTGCAATGTAAGTATAAAATTATGCTTGTGTTTAGTTTTTTAAAGCATATCTTAAGTACTAGTAGATGGAAGTATATCACTAATATGGCAATGAGGGTTTAGATTCAGTCTTCATAGCTCAAGTGGTTATCATGTTAGCCTTTTTTTCTGAATCTGCGAGTTCGATCTCACACTTCCTTTTCCCCATCAAAGCCATTAAACTCCTTATATAATCAAAAAAAAAAAAGGAGACAGGTTTAGCAAAACATCATTAGGGTTTATTCCAACTACTTATTATATGGTTTATGTTAATGCTAATGAGACAACTGATAGTGAATGCAAAAACATGGATCCACTGATTTAATATTGTAATGATAATGGTGCGAGTCTTGGAACAGATGTTCATTATTTAAAATTTAATAAATTTAATAGTATAAAAATAGAAGAAATCAAACGAGTTCGATGAGGGTATATGTCAAAGTAAACAGTAATAGTAATTGACTCGTGAGTCTCCAATGAAAATTCACAGGATCAGAGAAAGTGATTGTGAATGAAGTCTCATCTGTCGAGACAGTGATGGAAATTCTCGCACTATGAGTGCCTTGTTTGACTGGGGAACAGGTTGGAGTAGGGTCGACTGCATTGTTGATGGTTGTCCAGACCTCTGTTTTTACTCATCAAAGCATTGGATGAAACTTGCCATTAGCAAGTGGAGGAGAACCTACCTTTCCCCTTCCCCTGCCCAATTATTACAACGAACTGTCACATCATCATTTACGCAGGTACTGTTTGCATAAATATGAAGTAACTGTTTCATTTGCTGCAGCTTAGTCCCTGGAATCACACTGGCTTTAGCCATACTATGATTGTTTCTGATCCGTTTCCAAAAGCTAGAACTTATTCAGGAATCTTTTTGAGGTGCATCAACCCTGAATGCTTGAGCTCAGAAGTCATTTAATCTTTTTGTGAAAATATAACATAGCTTAGCTGCAACAGGTGATTCTTTCGTCTTACTATGTATACGATGCTTTAATTAGCACCCTCTTTGAGTACCAAGAAATAAGAAAATGGGGCCCTTTTGAGTCACAAGCCATTTATCATTTCCCTTGGAATGCTACTTTGATTTATAAGCGTCTGTATTAAAATAAAAATAGCTTCTTTTTTTTTTTCTTTTTTAGAGTCACAGTAAACGTCTAACAAAGAGTTCTATTCTCAACGTTTTATTTTATTAATAGTTAAGTTAAATTTTGACACATAATTAATAGTCTGTGTTTATTGACACTTTAAATTTAAAAAGTTTTATTATAAAAAATTGTGTTGAAATTATAAAATTATTTTTAAATTTCTATCCACAAACTCAAATTTTTGAAAATAATCTATCTTTAACAAATTTAATTATAATTATAAATTGGAGAGCAAATCTGAATGAGAATTTCATAGCCTTTATGATATTGGGGTTTACAAAATCCTTTTTAATGAAATTGCTTGTTAAAAAAATGGGCATACTACTCATTCCCTCGCGGCCGAAAAAATTGGTTGTAACAATTTGTGCTTATTAACAAAGAGATGTTAAAACGTTTATAAAATAATTTATAATTATAAAATATATTAAATCTCATAATTTTATAAATATTCATTATTTATATTATAAAATTATAAAAATTTATTAATTTAAATTTATAAAAATAAAATAATTAATATTATTTTAAAAGAAAAACTACGAGGGTGCTTATATGAAATCATGGTTGCTTGTGAAAATCATTTCCTCATGTATTACAGTAACAATAGCATGCTTTTATGTTTACCAAAAAAAAAATGCTTTTATGGTACGGTGGGAAAAGGACCGTGAACCGTTGGGCCTGCTCTGTTTCTATGGAACAGCACATAGGGGTCTACGCACGTGGATCGGTACAGTCACTCGTTCTCGTCTCGGGGGGAGAGAGAAAGACTAAAGCGTGAGACTAAAATACAACTTTCGGCAAAAAAAAATTGGGATAGAGGTACAGACTACTCTCTCTATGTTAGCAAAGGTTTGTCTCTTCCCAAATCAATGAAAGAAAATCTCATAGAAAATCAACGCCCCGTCCTTTCTCTCTCCTGTCATCCTCTGAACAGTTACTTAACTTCTTGCAACTCTCCATAAATACTGTACAAAAAATGCCCAAAATTTCAACCATAACCCCTGCTTCCTGGCTTTCATCACTGTGTTTCTGATATTTCACTTGGTAAAGGGTACTATTCAGTCAGATCCACAGAGAGAGAGAAAGAAGAGTCCAAATTTTTAAAAAAAAAAAAATAAAATGGGCACCAAACCCTTGCCCTGTGCTCTTAAACCAACCCATTTGTTATGAGTTGTTACCATCTGGGAAATCATGGGAAAGTGGGGGGAAATTGAACAGACTCAGAGTATTGAATTTGCAATGAGGTCATCTCTTTTCTGAGGTCCTTTGGGGGGAATTCTGAATCAGTCCTTTCGTTTTCTTTTATGAATCAGAGTGATACTGACTGTTAAGGCTCATGACAGGCTAAGAACCCCTACCTTTATCTTTTATTATCTATATCTGGCATCATAAGCCTTACATATCCATCCCTTGTTGGGATAATTAACTGGAGTCAGTGATCACTGATCAATATATGTCATGTCATATTCCATTGAATTCCTACATAAACAGTCAAACCAAGCAATAGATCGGCTTTACCTCCAACCCCGAAGTTCTTGTGCCTTGATGTTGATAGAAGAATGATGTTATATGCACAGTAGTTTGATAGAATTGTTCGATTAAACTAATACTTAAATGTAGCTTTGTGTACAGTTGAGCTTCTTTGGGACTTCGATATTGTAGACAGTACAACTCTTAATAATGGATACACTTCTTTCATTTGGATTGTAGGTTTATATCTCAACTGTAGAGTATCAAGATGTTGATCTTTAATTAATTGTGATATGCATATATGTATGTGTACTTTGTCTTTTTTAAATTTTTTTCCAAAAAAAAAATAATTAAAAAATAAAATAATTCAACTATTTATAGCAGCAATCGGCCACTTTCAGAAAGGGTCAAACATGAGATGTATTATGGAAAATATATAAAATGTAGAATCAAAGTTAAAAACATGCATGTATCTCAAAGTATGCTGCACTCTTGAACTATTCATTACATGATTGTCCTCTTGCCGAACCTAAATGAATCAAATTTAGACACATTACAAATAAATATTTAACTGAAGTGAAGCAATCATTCTGAAATTTTGATTGAACATTAGATTTTTTTTTTTGGGGAGAGCGGGGGGGGGGGGGGGGGGGGTTTGCATGGCATTATCAACACTCTTGCTCCTTTGCAATAGAAAATCTAGGAGCCAAAATAGGAGAACCTAATATAAGAAGTTGGATGGGTAATATCTGTACATAATGCATTCTTGAAACTGCTCTAGATTACTCCTCTCCACATGGATGAAAGAAAGGCGTATGCTGTGATTAATGCAGATGGTCCATAGCTGACTAGAGATCATTGAAAATGCCGTCTAGTGCGTAAATAACTTGAGCAGGCACACTGCAATCCATTTTCCTTGCAAAAAGAAGACATGCATTTACACCCTGTAGGTATCTGTCCTTCAGCATTAAGAATTGGGTCCTCAGATGTTTGCATCATCCCTACCTATGCACACTAGAAGCCTTGAAGTACTATTGTGGAATTGGTTTGATTTTCATTATTGAATTGCACATATTCACTCCATTGTTAAAAAAAATGCTGCGTAAATTTTGCAGACAATCTTTCTGTAGTCTATATATGCAGGAAAATTTAGGACTATTGCATGTCAACAATGTAAAGGCAATTTAACTTGATGATATATTGCTCAGAGAGAAAAAGCAATTTGTGCTTGAGATTTGGAAGTTGAACTGAATATGCAAATTTATGTGGGAAATCCATTATCTTGTCACTTGGAACTTCAGATAACCTTCAGGACAATTTGACCCAAAAAGAAAAAGGGAAAATCGTTCAAATGACCTTCAGAAGAATCAGAACCACATGGGGTATGGGGCAGAGCTAGTGCTGCTTACTCTTATGCCTCCAGACAAGCTTAACTGACTTCGTATATGCTTGACACAGATTAAAAAAAAAAAAACCCAAAAATCCAAAAGTTCATGTGTTTTGTTGCTTGTACCTACTTCTACTCTTTCTTACTCTCACGAACACTTTCTCTCAGTATGTGATTATTTAAAAATTGCAAAAATAATTTTACTGATTAAATCTGTCTTGATCTTTGCAGATGGGAAGGGGAGAGGGCTCTGGCACCAGTGGATATTGCTTCTTGATTTCAAAGTAGTTCCAAGGGAACCCCAACAGAACTGTATGGATCAACCTTACTATTAATATGGTGGGCCATTTCTTACCACCCATTCTGACATTTTCTTATTCATGCACTTCTGGCTCCTTCTTTGACAGAGGGAGACCATCTCACATTCTGTTTGGGTCATTCCAAAACCATGTTCTTCAATTGTCTTCACCATAACCGACTCTAGCACATGAGGTTGGACCCTTGTAGCGTTTTGTGGTGCCTCCCCCATCACTTCCCAGCGGGAAACCTCACTTTCACCCCGATGTGAACACACATGCACAAACTAAAAGCTATGCTTCTTGGTGTCAACTGCTACCTTTCAAAAGCTTTTACTTCTTCCCCAGCAAAATTAATAATGCTACTTATACATTCAATTGGATTTCAATTAATGCGTACTCTAGCACTTGAGGGCGTTGAATCTTTGCTTTATGTGCTGTCTGATCCAATGGTGTGCAGAGGTGTGTGTTTCTGTTATCCATTATTGGATGTGTGAGTAACATTACTTTGGAAAGTTAAGAACATATCCACTTCAAGTTTCAGAACGAGTTAATAGGATCTGGGTACCCTCATTGGTCCCCCCGAGGGACTAACGAAAGAGAGATAAAAGAGGATTTTGAGGGTTTTGAAAAATGAGCGAGACAATTTGAGTTGCGTAAATAGAAATTGCCTGAAGTTACAAAAATGAACTATCCCCATCTATCCAAGTTATTAGTACCTATAGCTGGTTGAGCCATGTTACTTCTATGTTTTTACATCCACAATTTTGTCTATATTCAATATATGGCATCAGTTTAAAAAATTGAATTATTATTTTTTATCATTCTGCACTTATTTCTTTTTTGCTATGTAATTAACGTAGCTCTAAGACATAAAGGTATCATTTTTTTAACTAGTTATATGTCTTGAAAATAACAAACTCGTAAAAATAGGTTATACACACACCTTACAAAATAGGTATACGTTATCAAATTTAATAAGTTTTATAATTTATTTGATAGAATTTAATAAAATTAATAATTTATTTTTTAAATGAAATTATTGTAATTTTTAATTTGTGTAAATAGAGGGTCCTCACTCTACTGACCTATATCACAAAGGAGACTTTGCCTTTGAACAAACACCTGCTGATCATTTCGGTTATGGTCTATGTAAGCCAGGTAACTTTGGAATATGCCATTATGACCCCTATCCCCCCACAAAAAAGAAAGAAGGAAAAGAACTGTATGCCATTCTCTTGTATGGAATCGATCACTTCACTTAGTTAATCTAGCGTGATTACTATACATATGCATGTTAGTAATTAGGCTCAAAACTACATCAAAAAACCAAGGAGCAGCAACTAAAGCATATAATAATAACCATACAATATGGAACATATATACAAAAAGGGGTAACTAATTTCAATTTCCTTACAGGCATTAGTCGGCTGATATTTACCACTTACCTAAAAGACAGCCTTGTCTTCCGAACAAAAAATAATTGCAGCAATGGCTTTGCTGGGCTCCAAGAAACTGTCGCTTTCTGATGTGTTCCAACACAGGCTTGCAGTGATGCACTGATGCAGCTTGCAGAGATTTTGGAAGGCAGTGTTACAATAACTAACAAGCCCTTTTCTGGTGTTGCATTGCATCAATTTTTTTTTCCTAAATGTATACACATGGCCCAGGTTACTTTTTCTCATATTTGGTTGCCTACCAAGTACTATTGCTCAAAGAAATTTGTGGTCATGGGCTTGAGTCTTCAGAGGGGGCATGGGTCCTGTCTCTAGACTCCAGATAGGAGGACAAGAAACCTTGGGGCAATAGAGGGCATCCTAAGAAGCAAGCAGTCAGTGACAATAATGGTTGTGTGTAGGGCCATGCAATGCAGACCATGGCACAGCACTGCATGTGCGAACAAAGGGTACACTGACTGTTGGGAGTAGAAAGAAAAGAGATTTGAATGATGTGGACAAAAGTTATTATACAAAACAGCTAGCCAAGCACAGTTTGATTTGGCCAAAGGTAAAACAGGAAGAGAGATTTGCATGATGGGAGCAATATATTCCCCCACGCTTTCTGCACATATCTACGCAATTTCACTTGTCAATCAATTTATTTATATAATATTATTATATTTATATTTTTTTAATTTTTATATTTAATTTTAATAATAATATATCAATATAAAATTATCGTACTGTTATATATTATACAAACTTAATAAATTTTGTATAATATTTTTATAATTTCAAATTAACAAAAAAACTCAAACATGATAAATCAAGTTTTATAATTTAATTTATATAATTTAATAAATTAAATAATTTAAATTTTATATTATAAAAATTATACAAAAACAAGATTATAAAAATAGTAGAACCGTTGAATTTATTTATGATTGTTCAATCTCTTTCCATTTGGTCTCTCGAGTTGGAGACCAATTTATCCCCCTTTGTCCTTTTCATATGAGAATCTGTAGTGTAAGGGCCCTTTGGGGTTATGAAAGGTTTAGCCACTGGTCTCCCCAGTTGGTTCAAACAATATTCTCCTTATAACTAATCCATCCCATCTCACTGTCCTTGGAGCCGCTTATAAGAGATATGATGAGCACCATTCTTTAGTTAAATGGTAACATTTCTATCTCTACTTCTTCTGCTGAAAATGGTAACATGTTCATCAAATTGATTGCACATGCAACACATTTAAGCTTTGAGAAATGATCATAAATGAATATATAAATTAGAGGAACCTAATTAAGTAACCCAATACACAATCTGTGCAATTTTATCATTATTCAATAACTTGTAAATACTTGTACACAATCATATCTGCACCAAATATAGTTTTAATTTGCATTCACAATTATTCGGTCATTCTATTTTTATAAATTAGAATTTTTAGATATTTTATTTAAAATAATTAAGATTATTAAATTTTATGATTCAAAGTGTAGAACCCAACTAATTTAACACTTAACAATTAATTTTATAAAATATTTATGTATGTATCTAAGTGGAAGTAACATTTCCCCAATGCAATTACTTGTGCAACTGTACATAAGGTCATTAATTTGTGACTCTTATGCAATTATAAGTACAAAATTATGTGTATGTTGCATCATATATTAACCATAGCCAATGGCATGCATCCTGACTCCCAATATCTAATTCGTAGGAACGAGGTGGGTATTGTAGAGTTGTCCATTTTCAAAATGGCTTCACTCAAACGGATTTTTTTTTTCCAATTTTATTTTGAGGGTTAATCACAACCCGTTTTATGTAGTTATTTTGTAAGAAAAATGACAAAATTATATATGTCTGTCCTGCTTAGTGCACTATAAGGTATCCTATCCTTATTAAGATTGATTAATTTTTGCTAAAATTTAAAGTTGAACAATTTTACTTTTCTTAACAAAAATAACTTTTAAAATTTAAACTCAAGCATTTAATTTAAATTTTAATTTTAAATATAATTATTTTTTATCGCATTAACACCTTATTAATAAATCATATATGTATATTATAAGAATGTTTTTAATAGAAAGTGTGTAACATACAATAGTTGTTGGCACCATATAGTTCACAACTAACAATTACCCAGTTATGAACATCAATCTTAATTCGCAAACATTTTAATTAGAAATGTGAGTACATGATTAATATTAAATAAAGTTTTATTATAAAAGAAGTTGATTCAGTTGGTATGATTAAAACACTTTACTCGTAAGTAATTTTTTGTGATAAATAATTTATAAGTATCACAATAAAATCTTATTAAATAAATGATATGTCTTAATTTTAAAATAGAATAATTTTTTAATTATTTTATTTTTTAAAAAATTATTGTGTTGTTTTAAATAAAAATGATAGTAAATCGAATCCTATAATTTCACATAACAAAGTTGACTGTATACATTATTAATTTCTTTTTTGTCAAATGTCACGCGTTGATTGTCAAGGTGGAAAGTATTCTATTACCATAAAATAATTAATTTCAACTATCAATTTACCGAAGCTTTTAGTTACATTTAATGCATTCAAAGCTGCGTAAATCCTCAGTGTTGTTTAAAAGTACTTGCGATAAAATCACCACAAAAAAAAAAGTACTTGCGATAATTACTGTATGCATTCGCCTTTGCATCAAGTTTCAGTGGAAAAGTAACCCTAAAATGAACATCAAGTTTTATTTTTTTCTATTTATTTATATTTACATTTGGGTGGGGAGGGGATGAAAAATCTAAATTAATTATTTGAGCCATGTCTCATCCTAAAAAACAGTAAGAAAATGAGATTTATTAATTATATTTAAGTATAAAATAGAAATATATAAGAATGATTAAAATTACGAAATATAAAAATTAATTAATCTGATCTAAATTTAAAAAGTAATAATGTTAATTAAATATATAATGCATTGATGTATAATTGCGTAGGTTAAGTATAGATGAATTTTTTAATGATTTTATTTTTTAAAATTAAAATTTATGATATATTTATTAAAAATTAAAATTAAAATTTTATTAAATTGTATAGATTAAATTGTAAAATTTAATAAATTAATAATTCTAACCCCATTAATGCCAATTTAATAATCTCTACCTATTTTGTGGTACTTTTTTTTTTTTCAGTTATCGCAATGAGCAAAATTGCCAAACTAAAGAAAAACAAACTGCTTCCTGAAAGATCCGTGAGAATCAAGCATGAGAATATCAACAATGAGAAGAAGTTCAAGCTCCTTCAAAGGGTTATAAAAAAACTGCTTGTAAAAAATTGTATGAATAACATCAAACAATATAAAAGAAGCTAGAGATGTTAATTAGCAATTCTACTTATTTATATTGCTTGTAAGGTTGTGAATTAGGTGGAAGTATTTCTACAATTGTACATAATTTGAGAATAAAAACACTGTTTCTCATTGCAAGCTTTTTTGTTTCTTTTTCCGTGACCTAAAATATGCAGCCTCGTAAAGAAAAGAATTGTTTAAGCATAATTGTTAATCAGATTCCCTACTTTTAAATTTTTATTTTTATACAACTTTTATTTTATAAAATTAAATTCACTATATTTTATATATCAAATATAAAACTTAATAAATTAAAACTTTATGCAATGTTGTAATTGAAAAATTAATAGTAAGATTATCTAAAATTAAACTGTGATATGCATACGTTATTATAAGTATTCTTTAATACTTCTTTTTTTTTTTCTCTTTTTATTTTTATTTAAATAATTATACCATTTTATAAAAAATAAATTTGTACAACGATCGTTTCTCGTCTAAAACTCTTCATTGTTTTCCTTTTTTAAGGAAAAATGTTGAAGGAGCACAAACAAATGACGGTAGGGGTACGTGTTAATGATCATTTAATGGGTTTGGCGTCAGAAAGGAAGGCACAAAGAGGGAAGGCAAACAGAGTAGAATGCATTAGTAGTAGTGGGATGTTGGTCTCGCAGCTTCCCGATGTACCTCCCTGCACACTTGACATGAGTCCATCAAGAAACCCAAATAATCTCACAAATCTTGCTCACATGAATCCATACGCACCTTACTACTATTGGCATAAAACCAGAACACCCCACTGCTACACTCTCCATCACAGTGATTGAGTTGAGCTGTGATTTGTGAGTCGGTGAGTGATTTGAGCAGTGACAGAAGAATGCTATGCAACCTGTGGTCATCAGCGTTCCCCCCATGCCCATGCTCACCTCACTGTTCAGAAGGTGTTCAAGATTGGAACTGTCACCTTCTCCAGTTTTGGAGGGTTCCTATGTCACTTGAACAGTTGAACCCAGCCAAACCCTTCTTCTTTTACTAGCTCATTGTGAACAATTCTAGCAGTAATTGAAATTTGTACAGTGTGGCATGGCTCTGATCAATTTAGAAAGCAAAAAAACTGAATTAAAGATGACAAGATTTAAAGTATAGATTTGAATTTTTTATTAATAAATTTTTAATAAATAATTATAAATTTTTATTAATATTTATAACGCACTTTTGACTTTAAAATAAAATAAATTTTTTTATTAAAATTTAAAAACTTATTCCTTTTCAAAAGTTTTATTAATTTATTTGATTCAACCCAACCTGTCCTCGTCTGTTCTGTACTGTGAGAAGAACTGATATATTGTATGCCGTACGTTCCTGTTTCACTGTGCCAGAGATAAATGAAACGTCTGCAACTGGGTTTTCGAGGCCGCAGAGATTAAACTACAAATAAAGCAAGGTTATTTTATTAAACTATCCAGTTTACTATTACTGTGTTGATAGAATAAGATAAAGGGACAATGTTGGATTGGCGCTGAAAAGAACATTCCATACATGGGATCATACCCATTTCTTTTTCTCCTACTTCTTCCTTGCTTCGTTTTTCCTTTGCATTCTTCTTGTTGAGCTAGAAACTTGAGACTCCATTTGATTAGAATCTGCAGATTTCTTCCATGGAGTACCTGGTTTGATGACCAGATTCATTTATTATGGGTAGGCCGGCCAACTGCCTTTTAGAAACTGGTGAGATGTTAGAGGAGTTGAAGCAAGGCATCATGCTAGATTTTTAGACATGGGTTTTCACTTTTTACACTGGTCATTACCTAGTTGCCTCCTAATACAGTGGAAATTTTCCTTTTCTGAAGATCCTTTGTCTTCTGGGGAGAAATTATTTCCTCTCTATCTAAAATGTAATGGTCTCTACATATATACATCATTGTATTATGAACTCAAAATTTAAAGATTAAAATATACAAAATCTCCTGAAGTTTAGGTCGATTTTAAAAAATTTTTTTAAACTTTAAAAATTTTTAAATGACTCTCTTGAATTATAAAAAATTTTCAAAAAATCCCATTCCGTCAAATTTTTCGTTAAAATTTATATGTATTTTGGTCAACTTCCACTTTGACCCGATAAAAAGACAAAAATATCTTTCAAATGCACATAAATTTTCAAATATGTCATAAATGCAAAAGAAAAAAATTTAATGTAGATTTATAATTTAAGATTTAGGGTTTAAGAATTTAGGGTTTAGAGTTTAGAGTTTAGGGTTTAAGATTTATGAATTTAGGATTTAGAATTTAGGATTTAAGATTTAGGGTTTAGGGCTTAGGGTTTAAGATTTAAGATATAGGGCTTAGGGTTTAAGATTTTAGGTTTTAGGGTTTAGAGTTTTAAGATTTTAGGATTTAAGATTTAGGGTTTTAGGTTAGGATTTAGAATTTAAGGTTAGGATTTTACTGTTCACAGCCTTCAATTTCTTAACTTTACAATAAAAATTATTAACAAAAGGAGTTATTTAAAATTTTTTTATAATTTAAAAAAATTATTTAAAAATTTTTAAAATTTAAAATTATTTTTAAATTAACCTAAAATTCAAAAATATTCTATACATTTTAACCAAATTTAAATTATCGTTTACAATATATAACATTCATATATTTTATATCCTTGAAATGACGGTAGTATACAACTTTTCTGGTGGGCTCTAGAACAGAGATAGATTCAATTTACTGAAGGTAATAATTCAAAGGTTTTAATTTGATTTAGAATGAGGAGTCAGAAGATGAGATAGAGAGAGAGTAAACCGGTGCGTAGGTGGGGTTTAGAAATGACGTTTGTGTAATGGCCAATGCGGACTGTTATAATTAGTTGAGCTAGCAGCCACATGAATCAAGTAATTCTTTACCAACGGGTTTAGTTGTTGTGTCAACTTCAGGTGGTTAACTGAAACTCTTCTTGTATTGACACCATAACGCTATTTCTACACTACGCTCTGTACATATAAATAAAAAAAAAAATAAAAGAATCTAAATTTAAAAAAATATTAAAAATATGTAAAATATATATAAAATGAGTGTGCATATGACATCACCTCATTTAGTTTTACATGATTTCGACGATGTCTTCCTTATATTTTATTATTTTATAATTTTTAACTTATAAAAAATGAATTTAATTATTAATAGATTAAAAATATGTTTTCATAAATAAATTTGTAAAAATTTCATGAAAAGAGAAATATTGATAAATTTATTAAATTTTATAATTTATAACTTTTAAATAAAACTTTCATAAATTTTAATTTATAAAAATAAAAAATAAAAAATTAAGACAAAGTATTAAAGTTAAGAAACATCAAAATCACATAATCCAAATCATTGTTCATCTGGTTAAAAGCCTAAAGCAGCAATTGATGCCTATGGAATAATAATTCTATAATTTCATAAGCTTCTTTCACATTAATGTTAACAAAATATCATGTATCTATATTAAAATTTGTTGTTATTCATATAATTTTGTATCCTTGAAAATTCATTGTTTTTTGGTATTATTCAATTATATTTAGATTTAAGTTGGCAGTATATTATTTTGTACAACTTATATAATTTTATAAATTAGTATACATCAAACAAATACATTATACTATCAGTCTAATAATTTTTATAATTTAAAATTAAATTATAAAATTTTATAAATTAAATTATAAAATTTTATAAATTTAATAACTTATTTTATTCAATATAAATTTTTTTATAAAAATAAGTTGTGATATGATATTTTTTAAAATTTAAAATCTCTTAATTTAAAATTCGTATTAAAAATTTGATTAATGACAAGTTATATAGAATTTTTTATTATATAACTTGTGTGTATGTATACCATGCAATGTAAATAGATAGAAGATAATAGCGCGGGGTCGCTATGCTAATGTTATGCTAGAAGGGCCATTGAGTCGTGTACATGAATAAACATGACAGGGCCTATTTTGTAGCAAAGCCCTCGTTTTCTTCTGCTATGAAAGGAAAGATGTCTCTGCCCCCTGCACAGGCCAAAGTGAGCACACATCACATTAAGAGTCTTTCTTGTCAATTTAGAGAGAGACAGCCTAAGACACTGCAACCCCATGAATGGAGAGAGAGTGTGAGAGAGAGAATTCCTCACTTTCTCTCACTTTCACACGTGTGAGTGAGGTGTGATTTTTGTTAAAAGATTAGAATGAATAGTAATATAATAACAGCAACTCGTTAAACTAGAAAAGCCAGGGTCATTGGATCGGTCTGTGTGGTTAACTAATTCAAAGTTCTCTCTTTTCTGGCTCCCCCACACCCCCCTCTCTCTCTCTACGGACGCAACCAATAGATGAGAGTGGAAAATCCGTGTAGGTTTCTGTTAAAAGGCTTAAAGCACATTTGCTGTTTTTGCTGTTTCAAGTCTTCACTTCCGGTACTGCAAAACACCTCCTTTCTTGTTCCCCTTCACTGTCAGTCATCAAACTTTGCTTCTCATACTGCAGCAGCATACATAATTTTCTCTTGCTCCATGAGTATGACTTTGTAACAGTTCCATACAAATACCCTCAGCAGCGTTTGTCAGATATTGGAAATGAAGGCAGGGCCAACGACAAGTGTTATATATTCCTCACCAAAAAACCCAAATGGCCTTGTCAGCTGTCACCCTACTTCTTCCCCTCCCTCCTCTTCCTATTCTTCTCCTTCTTCTTCAATGGGGATGGTCTATGCTGACATGGGGTGTCTTTCTCTCAACTCCAGCTACGGGGTGGTTTCAGCGGATTCTTCTTCTCAAGAGAGTTATGCCTGTAAGAGCTCTGAGATGAGAAATGGGGGATCAAGCTGGGCTTTTCCATTTATGAGGGATTGCCTCGCTAGGAGTTTTGAAGAACACCCTAATGGTGACGTTGCGGAGGGTAGAGGTTCTGATTGCAGTGATGGGGTTGGGGAAAACAATGGGAAAGCAAACCATAGTAGTGCCAACCTTAATGAAGAGAACCCTAATGAGAATTCTGTTATCAGTGGCAAAGAGGCGGCAGATACGGGGCAGTCCAAACTGTGTGCAAGAGGGCATTGGAGACCTGCAGAAGATTCGAAGCTCAAGGAGCTTGTGGCTCTCTACGGGCCTCAAAACTGGAACCTCATAGCAGAAAAGTTGGAAGGAAGATCAGGTGGGAAAAACCAAATATATGTTGATATTAAACTAATGCGTTTTTTTCTTTCTAAAGCATAATTGTTTTTCTCTTCTCTCTGACAGTCTCTTTATTCAATGATAGATATATTTGGGGAGATTTTCCTTTCTTAGCTCTTTTTTGTAATTTTTTTGGGTCATTTGCTTTTGAAGGCAAGAGCTGTAGGCTGAGATGGTTCAACCAGTTGGACCCAAGAATTAATAGGAGAGCTTTCACTGAAGAAGAGGAAGAGAGGCTAATGCAGGCACATAGAATTTATGGTAACAAATGGGCCGTGATTGCTAGGCTTTTCCCTGGAAGAACGGATAATGCTGTCAAGAATCACTGGCATGTTATAATGGCCAGGAAGTACAGAGAACAATCCAGTGCTTACAGGAGGAGGAAGCTCAGCCAATCTGTTTACAGGAGAATGGAGGAGAATTCAAGCTTTGTCTGCAGAGATGCAACCCGAGAGTCAGAACCATCACCTTACTGTCTCAATCTCCCCAGTGGAGGATTTAGCAGTAACATGCCTAGTTTCCCGTTTGCTTCCTTCCATGGAGCTGCTGGTGGTGGGGCTGAGTATAGCCTTAACAATTCACCCCACATGACTGGTGAGAGAGAAGCAATCCCCGGCAGCAAGCAGGCCCCTCCTCATTCTGGCTTGTATACTCAACAGACACCATTGGATTTCTTCTGTGGTTTGTCCCTTCTTACTCTGCTGCATTCCCTCTATATCCTTTTGTTCCTGCAACTACTGGCTGTTGTTCCTCAGCTCAATCTAGTTATATCACTGACCGATGCAACCTTTTGAACTTTTTGTCATCTTTTTGTTGCCAATAATAGATTCTCTCTCTTCTCTCTTTCAAACACAAACATTAACACTAGACAAGCACATTGTTATGGCACTATGCTGCTAATTATGTTGGCAACTGGGTTTGGATTGCGCAGGTGCTAGATGCAACAGCATGTTGGTTGGTGGAGTTTTCAGCCAGGGCAGATACTGGGACGGACCAAGTGATGAGCATCACCATCTATCTGGCTTCTACTCTTATTATCCCTCATATATGATGCCAATGCAACAGTTAAACAGTCATAATAATTACAGTAACTTCTCAAATTCCACAGCTTTAGCAACACTTCATCACGTTTCCCCCGGTGAACCATCATCATCATCCATTGCAGAGAACGGAGATCAAGTCAGCCACACCCCCGATGCCGTTTCACCTCCATTTATTGATTTTCTTGGGGTAGGAGCCACATGATCGAAGACTGGAAGAACTTATCAGTTAGAATGCGAACAAAATGCTGCAAACTTTCCATGGAAGCTCCTCAAAAATAGACGTGGTCCAACATAAAGTTAGAAGCCATTAGAGGTAATCAGAAAGGATAGTTGCTTGGGTTTGGTGACTGCTGTACCTTTGCGTCACTTCTGTTTGAGATCTCCCATATATCTCACTTGTGATTTTCCTTTCTTTCTCACATGGGGACCCTTTTCCGTACCTTTTTTTTTTTGTTTAAATTAAAAAAAAAAAACCCATCTCATCACCTTTTGTCTTTCTTGTTTTCCTTCTTCCATTCTGGATATCACAACCCCTTTGATTAAATTAGTTATAGTACCAAATTATGATTGAAAGAGATCGGTTAGATATTATGTCCGAGACATGCATTCTTACATAGAATTTATCCTATGGGTACTTTGTTAAGAATAGGCAAGTAAGAATTGAAAACAATTTGGGACGCGAAAAGGACTACATAGTGAGATCACCTAGCATATAAAACTAGGAAAAAAGGACAGAAAATAGTAGCCCTTATTTTTAAGGTTGTTTTTATTGGACTTATAGTTATATAACACTTTTGAGCAAAGGTTGTTTGTTTAGGTTGTCGCTACAGATAGGGTGTTGCTACAGAAAGAGCGTTAATGAAAACTATTTGGAAGAAAGTGTGTTGATGAAAATGATGATGATAGGGGTTGTAGCTAAGGGGGAAAAGAAACAAAAGATGGGAACTGTTGAGAACATACTTTTCTCATGGGCCTGGCAATGCAATAACTGAGGGCACAATTTTAGCAAGCTGACTACACACCGTCTTGTGCTTTATGATGGGGAACTATTCAACATCCTTCTCTCATCAGCAGAATCTTTCTGAGAATTCATGCCACCCACATGGGGTGGTGTGGTTTGTTTTATGTCACTGCCTTAAATTCTTGTTGTGGACTTTGGATGCATCCTACAAGTCTTAATCATACTTTTTATTCTGTGATGCTTAAGGACGCATCTGTTGGGGACATAACCCTTCTTGTCAACTATTTTCAGAGAACATTATAGGCAATCAATAAATCTTTGGTCTCTATAAGCACTTCCAATAAAAGTGGTAACTAATGCTGTCATTTAGTTTAAAAAATTTTTAAATATAATTTTTTTAAAATTCAGAAAGTTATAATATGAAAAAGAAATAATACGAGAATTAAAATAAAAAAAGAGAAGTAAAGTCGGTTTTACTACTGAGCTTAAGTCCCGTATGATTGTTCTTCTCTCTAGCTAAAGTAGAATTTTCACCTGTAATTACACGATGGAATTCAATTAATCTAAAAGGAAAAAACTATTCTCACTGAAAGTTATCTAGCTATCACATCAAAAATTGTTTGATGAGGTATTAAATTTATTGTATTTTAATAAATTTAATAAATTATTTGATGGATTGTTAAATTTATTGTGTTTTAATAAATTTAATAATTTAAATATTTTATTTAAAATTTTTTATAAATTTTAAGTTATTAGAACGGGGAATAGGAATGCAAAAACAAGTAGACGCGATGGTGCCGTAAACCACAGGGATGCACACTAAGTCAACGTAAATGGAGTTTATAGTCAAGTGATAAGGATCACGGTATCAGCAAAGTGGTCCAAAACACTTCGTCAGTCCTAAGGGCCAAAACCAGTAGAGATGCCCCATTTGATAAGGGTAATATTATGCTGCTTTTCTTTACGTTTTTTACGTTTTTTTTTAAATAAATAATGAATAATAAAAATTATTATTTATATTTTGTTTTTTCACAAAAAATAAAAAACATAATTAACGTAGAAAAAAACAGCTTAACTATAGCATCACTCTTTGATAAAAGTGAATCAATATATTGTATTCAAGGATTAGGAGAAAGCAGCGAGTTTCCCTTGTTGGTTAACGAGTCTCAATCCTGACCAACAAGCCCAAGGCTCAAACCAGAGCCAACCACAGTGGTTAGGAGCAAGCGCCCGAAAATCCCACGGCGTCCAAATTTCGCTACTAAGAAAATATTGAGGACCCAAATACGAACACATTTTCTGTGGTTAAATATTTTATATTTTTATTTTCAATTTACTCTTACATGTACTATATAATGCGCACAAATATATTTACAAAATTACATATATATATATATATATGGGATAAAGAAGTACCCTAAAATCATCCTCTTGTACAGTAGCTAATGTCAGTATGGTATAATGCAGGTTTGACGCCACACAATTTCAAATTTCAATGAGGTGATTACCGAACTCTTACCTAATGTAGATTGCTGGTAGTAGGGTTTGGTATAATTCAGTAAATTTAATAATTTGTATATATTTTAAATGTGAATTTTCTCTTCCCTTATTCCACTCTCATTGTGTTCTGGTAGAGCTATAGCAGCCTGAATTAGTACACCCACAATAACAATGTGCATTTATTTTCAGTTAGGCTGCCTTTAAGCTGGATTACTGTGGCTGTCTTCCCTGAATAGCTTTGGACCACGTTGAACCCAGTCTAAACTCTCTGCCTTTCTAGCTTTGGACCATGCCTTTTAATTCTGTCGGGAGACAAAACTTCCCGAACAATTTAAGTAAAAGATGAAAACTGAGAGAGAAACTCACTTTTTTAAGTTGTCCTGTAGGAGACTTCCTAGACATTATATATTCTGAGATGTTATATGGCAAAGACCCAAATAATGCCAGCACTAATAGCTGTGCCGCTTGTTATTGACTTGGGCATTTGTCCTTTTAAAACTTTGGGTTTTAATCTTAAAAATTTTATATGTCAGTAATTTATTATTCTTTTAATTGTAAAAAACTCAAATAATTATCATAAATAAAATACTCATTTAGTGTGAAATCATTATATTGAATAGTTTAAATTTATAAAATTTAATATATTTAAATTTTATAAAATAAAAATAAGAGAATAAAAATAATAAGTAAAAAAGTATGTATGCTTAGCGTGCGAGTGTAAAAGTCCTGCCATCCGAGTTGAAAGTTTCCGAACTCGAACTCTACGGAAGGGACCAGTACTGCTGAGTGCTCACGGGGACATCTACACCCCGAAACGTGGCTGTTGTGAACTTGTAGATAGACAAGAAAGTCTCAGGAGGAGGAGGAGGAAAAAAGTGTTGTGAATATGGCTAAGTAAATAGGAACTTTGCAACAGAAAAGATTTGAACTAAAATTTTTCTGCAATCCTATCCAAACTGCACCACTGGGCCACACTGTATTCAGATTTTCATTTCAACTGCTTTGGGAGACCACTAAAGGCATGCATATGAATAATAAATCTTATGCGGGTTAGCACCTTCACTCACATCATTATGCCTAATCTGATCATAGTTCAAATTGCGATTTCGTTTAATTAGTTGCTAGGTGATGTGGTCATAATGGGCTTAACCAACCAACAAGTGGATAGTGCAATGATAATTGGTTATATTTTAAGTCACTTTAAAGTGAGTCATAATACTAAGGTTTAATGTTAAAATTGCTCTTATTAAAAAAAATTTATCATTTAACTCTTATATCGAATAGGAATTAGTTCCATCAAAAATATAAAAACATTATCAATAAGATTCAATACAGATGATAGATAGTTAAATCTTTAATTATGTTATCTTAATTCGATTCAAATTGTGTATATAAAAAAAATTTTATTGAAAGAGATAAAAGGCATTTTCAATATATCTATATCTCAAAGGAAACAAGTTTTCAAATTCAGACTAAAGATATCCTTAGTTTCACCTAAAAAAAAAAAGTTGAAAATACCTTATAAAAATAAAGAAAAGGGGGCCTAGCCACTTGCATACTTCTTCATTTACCATCTTGCTTTAAGCTGAATTCAGTGCTTCATTCATGTTTAGAGCTTCGTGTTAAATAGCATAGCTCTATTCAAAGCAATAGGTAAAGGGGCTGTTATCGACGCAACCACACACAACCATTTACAGTGCCTATTGATTTTGTTTGCAATTATTATAGATTTATTATCTAAGATAATTACTTTTTACATTTTTTTAATTTGAATTATATTTGTCATTGGTGAAATGGTTGCTATTAGAATGTATTGTTGGATCCAGCGCTACCACTAAAGCAAAAAATATAACTATTAGTTAAGGTATAATTTTTCTACTTAAATTATAAATTTATTTACTGCATTACGGTTTGATCTTACTTCAATCCATTATTTTAAATGTGTTCATAATTTTGTTATTAGTAATTTAATGTTTATGTATAGTATTATTATTTGATACAACTAAAGACGTAAGAAAGAACTTTGAATAAGAAAACAGAGGATTGCTATTTAAATTCAGAGTAAATGACAGAAACTAAATTGGTGGACTCAAGAATGCTGTGATAACCAAAAAAAGAGAAAACAAAAAGTCCTAGCTCACATATATGCATGCACACGAACGGATATCACTATGCAGTGCAAATGTTGCGGTGGTATTGCAGAGCAGTCACCAAAAACTCTGTTCCATAAATTTGACAAACTCATTGTGATCAACGAGGTCATCTCCATTCTGATCAACTGCACTAATCATTCCTTTACACTCCTCCATATCTTTCTTCAAACCCAAACGGTTTAAGATTCTATGCAAGTCTTCTGCATCTATGAAGCCATCTTTGTTGTCATCGAACACGTCGAAGGCCTCCTTCACCTCTGCCAAGCTAGGCTCTTCTTCAAACACTTTTAAAGTCTCTAGCTCGCCAAACACCTCCTCTATTCCATCACCATCCTCTTCAACAATCATTCCTAAGTTTCCCATCACTCTAATGACTTCCTCTCTGCATAATTTTACTCCCTGTTCAACATTGCAGGTCAAGCTCTGCTTCTGCGGTTCACAATTTGAATTCCTAGTTCTGGTCCACGCCTTCCGTTCTTGGTAAACAAAATTACACAATGAATGGAAGCAAAACAAGAAAATTGAGAGCAAACGTCTTATTCTAAAATTGCATAGGAGAGCTCTAAGACATAAAGAAAGCAAGGAAGACAAATTTGAGTTCCAAGCTGTGTGCTCCATTGAAATCTGAAATAGTGAAACGGAGACGGTTAAGTAAACAGAGTGTGGCCTCGTCAATGTATGCGAAGAGTGTATGGATATAGTTTGCAATTTATACTACCAACCCTTCATTGGCTTCAAGTAGTAGCGTCAACAGTAACTTGTTCTACGGGTAAAAGGGCAGCTTCTGCATTTTTTCGAAATTAGTGCTTATATGTAAGTGCTCAAGATTTTCCCAGACGTTGTTAAGAATGTGGTCTTTTTCTTTAAATGAAACTTTAAAGTCACAAATGGAAACAAAGGAAAAGATATTACACATGTTTGTGTGTAAAACGCAAGTGATTTTTGTTTTGTCAAAAAAATACGCTGCTGGTTGAGGACAATGATGGAGTCTTTGGTGACACGATATATGGAAGTTTCCTAAGCATTCAAGTCGACATTGCGGTTGGGTAATGGATGTGGACTCGTTGAAGAGGGAAATCCTCCAGAAACTCCCACGAAAATGATCGATCACATGCTTTGTTGGGAAGTAGGGGACTCTACGAGTAGCTCATAAACTTTACTAGACCACAGATAGTTCTTCCTAGAACCCACAGACTTACGTTTGTGTGTAATTGGACATTACTTATAATACTCGGTTTTATAGCTTAAAAGGTTGCAGAATTTCTGGGTCCAGGTCTTAGGGCTTGTCTTGTTGCAATGCAGTTTTGCTTATTCTCTTTTTAAAACATATATAACGTAGTTAATTTCTTGTGTCAATTACATAAAATCAAACAAAATTCACTGTGGTTTAAAAATGATAAATTGGAATGTTTTCGTTTGGGTCGTGAACACAATTCCCTCCGTAATCTCCCAAAACTACATCATCATCAGGCCTCAGCCCCATTACCAGCATGGCCAACATCAGCTAGGCCTAACGTCTTTTTCGTTTTGGACTCGGTCAGAAAATGGGTTTTATATTTTTTTTGTTTGTGGAAAAGGTCAATGGGGGCCGAAATGCTAGACGGTGGTGTAAGCTTTGCTTCTGACTTGTGGCGACCCCAGAACCCATTACCCCTAAATTAAACCACATTTCTCAAGCAATTATATTATGAGTCGTTAATTAATAATTTTACAAATTAGGGTTTAGCTCTTATAAAATACAAGCTGTATTTTAAAATATAATTCTAATTGCGTTGGATTTATTTTTTTATTCGAGGCAAATCTGTTGGGTTAAATATCCCTCAATTGTGTTGGATTTATTCTAAGTGCTTATATAATAATATTACAGGAGCTTAACAGCACAAGCATAATTTTGTGCAAGTGCTTTACACTATATATTGTATATGAAATTGAATTCGAAGAGCTATTTTCTCTCATTATCTTCGCATCCATTTGCCTCCACTGTTGAAATTTAGTGTGCATGTTGGGTTGCACTTTTCATCTCTCTAAACTAAACGATGGAAAAGTTGTAGATTTTTAAATATATGATTATGTTTTTTCTATTCTTTTAGTTTTATATAATTTTTATTTAATAAAATTTAAATTTTTAAATTTTATATATTAAATTATAAAATCTAATTCATTGGATAACTCATATTATTATGTATAAAAAGTGTTTAGACAACTTAATTTTTTTTTATTTTTTTATATTTAAATTTATAAAAATTAATTTTTTATTAATTTTATCTTTATTTTTCTCATATTATACATTATAATTTTTTAAAAAGTTTCACCAATTTCCTATAAGGATGGCGTGGGCCTTTTCACATAAATCTATCACCCTTAATATTTCCGCCAAGTATTCTATTGAAATGTTAGCTGTACCTGCCTCCCCACTATCCAATACGGATATGACATGCGACAACTTAGCGAAGTTGCATAGACTTTTTGCTTGTCTTTTTCTCTTCTTTGGTTAGGAAAAGAAGGCGCACTTCCACCCTCTTTTCCATGAAAAGGGACTTCGATTCCGAAGACTTTTTCAACAACTGCACAATCATGGTTCATAGCCCATAGTTTAATTATGGTAAACACGCAAAAATATACTTTTATTATAATAATAAAATAATCAAATAAATTACATATAAAAAGCGTTGATAAAATTATTAAATCAATCCCATATATTTTGATTGAAGGAACTAAATTTTGGCCAAACTCTTGCTTTGAAATTTGTCGCAAAGAAACTCTCTCTCTCTCTCTTACTATATCAAAGTCTTAAAATTTATGAGTGTCAAAATGAATTATGTTTTGCTAATTGATCTGTCCCATCCCACTTAAAAAGGTAAGGCAAGTTGTAAAAATGCACTAACTTGCTAACATGCTTCGTCTTGCCTAAAGGATGGTATAAATTTGTATTGTTGTGATTATCTCGTTTAAAAAGTAGGTTAAGATGGGTCCAACAATATCTAGGTACAATATTTTGCTAATTAGGTATTTTGTTTGGTTTATGTGACATTTAATTTAGGCAAGGTCTTGTTCCTTATTTAATGCTTGATAAAGCCAAAATCAGCAACTGCTTACAGAATTAGACAAACCAAGAAACATTGGTCCTCACTTGGAAAAGGTGAAGGAGCAAAGAGAAAAGGAGAGCCAAGGATGGCCAAACGGGTGGGACAGAAAGCTCATTGATGAGTCTGGCATCACATGAGATGGGTCCCCTAATAGCATAATGAGCTGAAAATTGTGGCCATCTACGCCTGTTAACAACTGTGAAATATCTCTATGTTTCTTCCCTGACTCTGATATCAGAGACAATGCTAGAACGGCTGAAGTTGACAAGCCCATAACTATTGCTTATATCATAAATTTTTATAATTTAAAGACAATTTATTAATTTGGGTTTAAGTTTGAAATTATTTTTATTAATTTTTTTTTATTTATAACTCTTGTCTTTAAAGGAATTAATCTCATATTTTAAAAATAAAAGGACACCCTTAGAGAAATAAAAAAAATTTATAATCTTTTCATGTTATCAAATGACAAATTGACTAATCTATTTTTTTAAATATAGTATAATGAGTAAGTGGAGGATATAAAGGTGGCTTTAGTAAGATATAACTAATCAGTGCTGGCTTAAAGACAATGGAAAGTAAAGAGGGGAAAAACAGGAAAAGGAGGTAAAGTTAGATAGCTTTATGTTGTTTTGACAGATTTTGGATTCTTTAATTGGACTCACTCTTTGCTTTGGACGTTTGCGGCGTTTATTCGAGTCTATCCACACAAGCGAAGGCCTACAAAATATGAACACAAGTAAAATTCGATTTCTCTCTTATCTGATCTGTTCAGGTTCCATACCTCTTCTTCCAAGAATGCTACATGTACTCTGTCAACACTAATAGAGATCGATATCTAATTAATTGGCTGTAATGTTTGTGCAGCGTAACCATGTACTAGTAGCATTACTCCTCTTCCCCATCCCCATTCCTCTTTGTCATTTATCTCCATGCTAGAAGAGTTATGTTTTTTTTTTTTTTGGTGATATATAGAAGACCAAAATTCTTACATATAAGTAGAAGAGATAAGAGAGAAAGAAAGACAAACTCAGAAATCAAACTTACCTCCCACAATTGAGAGGCACGCTGTTATGACACAAAATTATAAGGCTTCAGGCGGAAGAGTTTTGTTTGATCCTCTGCCATTAAAACAAAAAGGACAGAACAGTCACCCAGTCCTGGATGATTGTCATAAATAGTTTGCCAAGTTTTAAATAGTAAGTTTCTTAACGGTCTGCCATTAGAGTTGATTGGAGGCTTGGATACCTACTACTTCTTAATAAAAATTTTCATTGATTATCAAATTTATTTGAATTTAAATTATTAAATTTATTAAATTTTATAATTTAAATTGTGAGTCAAACAAATTTAAGAATTTTTTTTTTGAGTTTATTACAATTTAGTTTCAAACATAAGTAAATTGGCATACTTGAACAAAAACAGAAATTCTCTGGGACTAACGTTATTACATTTGATGTAGAGAATCTCCAAAAAGCAACAGCGGGCTTTGATGAGGACTTACAAGTTTATCCGAGGTGATTAGATTTTAGTCCAAGAATCTTTTCTTTTTTTTCCCCCACTCTTTTCTCCCTATTATTTTCCTTGTCTATCAGACATCTATGTACATCAAGATATTTACTCAACAGATCATCTAAACCTGCGGCAAAACACCTGCTCACTCTGACAGGCTTAAAATGGTAGCTAGCGAAGCTATTCTCTAACTTTAAAATCCTAGGAATCCTGCATACTGGTTGTGGGTGGTTAACAAGACAACTTCTCCAGGAAAAAGCCAGAACTTGTCATCAGCATGAGGTTGCACTACAATATCCTTTATTTTCATTGCATTGCAAACAAATTGGGAATCTCATGCAGCTTGATGTTATTCCCAATCAGGTCCGCTCATGGAAGGTTAGAGACCGTGATAAAGCAGCAGGGTTAGCTTGCAACACCGGCGATGCTTCAATCCCATGATTCTTGTCATCTCCCTTAGATGGAAATGCCTTAAAAAGGCCTCCGCCACTAAAAGAATTGACCTTCTCGTTCTTGATCCCTAGTGTTGACCAAATGGAACTCTTTGCAGCTTCACTGGGATCATCGATTCTCAGAGTCTTGGGGATCAAGACACTATTTTCTGAATTACTCTTTTTATCAGGCTTTTCTTTCCCTGTGTTTGCTGAATTGAGGATGCTCCCATCCCTTGAGTGTTTCCCCAAGGTTGGTGAATTGGGACCAGAGCTACAGACAGAGTAGTTAACAGAAGACTGCGGAGAGATACATGGCATGTTCCAGGAGCCTGGTAAACTATAACCCCAATATGTAGGGGAGGGATAGAATGACACTGGATAGCTTGGCGGGCACAATGCCAGAGGAGGCACTGGAGAACTCCACTGCGCTGAGTTCCATGAATAAGGCCAGGTGGATCCTGGGTAGCATGGTAATTGAGGAGGGAAACCCTGATAACCTTTATTCACTGATTCTTGTGAGGCAGCATTGCCTTTCTTCTCGGATGAAGTTGAAGTTGTAACGGAAGCTCCAATTGAGTGATCATCCCTATTACCTTCTCTACCATAAGAAACAAAAATATTCTGACCAGGTGCTTGGTACCCATTCAGAACACCATTTTGTGTTTTCTCTGCCAGGTTCAATACAGAAGCAATGGAATCACAAAGGGGAGCATCTGAGCCAAAGGTCAAAACAGCTCCCATGTTTCCCAAAACAGCACCATGTAATCCGTTGGCAGCATTGGCCTTAGCTGTTTGAAGGGCCTCAGGAACCATTATGTGGCGATGATGTGAGGCAGGAGAGTTCTTGTTCTTGCGGCGACCGGCACCTACGGGAACATTTCTCATGGTTCCTCCGGCAGTCCAGTATCTCTGACAGTTCTTACAGAAATGACGGGGCTGATTGACATTGTAATTGTTATAGTAACAGAATTTGGTGTCCATGCTATTACATCGAGGGCATGGAAGTATCTTGTCGGGTTTCTTTGGGGTTTTCTCCTGTGAAACACTTGTGTCACTTTGTTCTCCATTCTTAGAGGATTTCAGTAAGGAATTCTCTCTTTCAGCTGAGGGAGTTTTAGGGTTCTCAAAAATGCCAGAAGATGTTGAGGGAGATTTCAAATCATCAGCGGTTTGAAGTGATACACAATCATCTTGTACTGAGGTGAGTTCTTTTCCTGATTCCTGAAATAATAAAAAAGAGTCATAAAGATAAGAATTCATAAAAGCTCCGTTTATTTATTACCAACATTGAATATTGATATGTTCTAGAGCTATAAAGCATAGAAACTTTATTTCGGGCACCATATCCAAACTCATACCCATACCCGTGCAACTTTGCTCCTCAGTCACACAAACGGTGTGTGTAATATAAACTACAATTTGGTATGATGAGACAATAGAAGCATTAGACAATTACTATAGCACAAATCAATTCCATTTCAAGTTTGCCAACTCAGCTTTATAGAATCAATAAGCATTTTTTTCTTTTTTTATTGACTCTCATTCAACACATCAACACATACCTTACCAAGGAATCAGGGGAAACAGGGGAGAAAACAGAGGCCAGATAATATATCTTTCCCAGTTAATGATGTTAAATCTGACCTTTGCAAACGTTTCCATACTTATGAAAAAAGAAGACAGAATGTTAATTAAAATGAAGAAGTGAACCAAGCTTTACTTGAAGAAACTATCTGGTACATAGTCATTGGAGAAGAATCCAAAAGACAATCTTTGGTATTTTCAAAACATACTAAATATGAAATACATAAAAACTGAAGAAAGTTCTGGAATACCAATCTTATATATCAAAAGAAAAGGAACATTGATTAGATAAAGAAAGAATATAAGAATCATAAAATAGTTTGTCAATAAAAAAGACCAAAGAATTTTATATAATAAATTCCTCTGTGATGTCACAAGGTTACAGATCATTTGGACAAGTCTGATTTCAAACAGAGTAAGCAACCGAATATGGACAAAGTGTCAAACCAAAATAAAATCAGCTCCAATCGAAGACCATGGCGTGAAAAGCAACTTCATTAGAGTTTTGTAAAGCAATAAATGCAATTAGAAGTTTGCTGTAAGCTGCAAGATATCCCATAACAAATTACAAACAAAAGAAATTGTTTTCTGATGAAAGGTAAAATTTGCAAATATGAATTGCTACGAAACTTCAGAAAGGCAGAATCAAATTAAAACTTGAAAAGTTGATTTGGACTAGTTGAGTAAAATCAAAGGTTCATACATTGAATTGCAAAAGCCAAAGCAAGCACAACCCCAAAATATGATTCTATACTCTTTCAATCTTCTATTTTATAAAAGTATGGATTCACATATCCCTGATGCAGTCTCAAAATGACCCTTTAACACCACTTCATAAAGGACTAAATAAATTCAGATATTTTCAAATAGAATTCTCAAATAGACATATAACTGCACTGTAAGATTTCTAGTTTGACACCTTGACAAAACAAAATTTAAGAAATTTGAATTAACACATTAACAATTGGGAGTTTCTGAAAAATGGGTTGCTGTTAGATTTGCAAAATACAATTGGTAGCAGCAGAATTCAAACTGAATCCAAATAGCCATACCTTATCACCTTGTAGTTCATATCCTCTCCCAGAGCTCACTTCAGGCGGAGAAGAAGAAGATGAACGACGGCTTCCCTGAGAGCAATCGTCAGAAACAGGTGCAGAAGACTGATTGGATGAGAGTGGCAACGAAATCGTCCTTCCAAATAGCTTTATCGCCGGGTCTTTGACCTCCGACATTCCTGTACGGAATATCTCTCTGCCTTTATCTCTCTTCTCTATTTTCTCTCCGATTCTTTCTCTTTCTTGGGAAATTAAATACTTGTATATATGATTACATATACAGGAGTTGTTTGTTGCAGTGTTGTTTCTTTCCTCTAATTCAAGTTCTCCGCGTTTCGTCGGAACATCGTCGTTTGGAATGAAATGGAGCAGTGGGAGGAAGGAGACCAGAGGGAGAGGCCAAGCCAACTGGTTAGGGAGGTTTTAACTAGGAGGGGATGCCACGTCAGCCGATGGGAATTTTTGTGAGCCACAAGTTCTTGTGGCCTATGAGATCCATGTGTGCTGTTGGATTCCCCACATTGCTTGAAAAGATAGTGCTGTTGTGTCCCACCCTTTTTGTTCCATGTCAGCACTTCCATTTGTTGTTTTGTTTCTTGTTTTCAACTTTACCTTTTTACTTCCTTCTTAGTCAAATGGTCCTGCCCTCCGTCTTTGCCCCATTCTCGCCTCATATTTAGCCAAAAATTACAAAATTACTTTTGAATGTATACAGACAAAAAAAGACACAAAGATGATATAAAATAAAATAAAATGATAAAAAAAATTTAGAATTAATAGAATTAACATCAAGTTTTCAAATTATAATAAAGAGTTTAACGATCCTATTTTTTTATTTTTTATTTCACTTTACAATCTTTATATTATATAAAAAAAAATTGTTGATCATATCATCTATTTTTATAAATAAATATAATTAAATATATAATAAAATATATAATAAAAAAATAAAATAATAATTACTTTATAAAATTATGCGAAAGAGGATTTAAGATAAGGGAATAAAATAAAATTTTCTTATAATTAATTGTCTTGATTCGGAACATTGTAACTATTAAATCTTTTCTTTTATGTCATTTCATGAGTCTTAATACAATTTTTCTTTTTCGTAATTCTAAATATTGGAATAATCTAATTCATTATCTAAACTCAAGCTTTAATTAATATTAAATTAATGAAAAAATATAAATATAAATATAAATATTTATATAAATTATATATATAATTTATTTAAACATACATTAAAATTCAAATGATCTAACTAATGGAATACGCATTTATTATACAATCACAAAAGGTTCCTCTAACATTTTCCTAAACTTAAATATTTATTTAATTTACTTAAATAAAAATTTAACTTAATTATAATTTAAATTAAATATTAGAGTATGGACATTTTTAGTTCTTTAATTTTTTAAAAATATTAATTTAATCTCTTAATTTTTAAATAGGATAAATTTAATTTTTTTATAATTATAATTAAAATAGTTTAATTCTTTATTTATTAATTTTTTTAATATAATATAACTCACTGAATATAATCTCATCTAAATTTTTTTATTATAATTTGATATGATTATTATATAAATTTTTTTGATTAAAAATTTATAAAAGTATACAAAATTAAATTTTGAGATTTAATAACAAAATAAATAACTTCACACTAAAAAGTAGGTGTTGAAGTTTTTATAATAAAAATAAAATTTAAGTCATCGTTAATTAATTATATCATGATAGAAAAAAAATTAGATAAATAAGAAATTAAATTACTTTAATTATATTTATAAAAAATTAAATTGATCTAACTATATTTATAAAAAAATTAAACTATTTTAGTTATAATTATAAATAAATTAAATTTATTCTATTTAAAAGTTAAAGAATTAAATTATTTTTTTTAAAAAAAATTAAAAGTCTATTTAATATATAAAAAATGATATATTTACATTAAGGATAATATATATTTTCTTTATCATATTATAAAATATATAATATTTATCTTTAAATTTAAATAAAAATATAAAATTATGAATAAAATTTATTTATTTTTATTGTATATAACATAATATATAACTTTAAAAATATAAATATAATAGAATTCTTAATATATATCACATAAATTTAAAAAATTATTTAAAAATTAAATAATCATTTAATTCTTAAGCAATAATAAAATTACATTTCTATACCTACAAACATTATAGGCTCACCTATACTTTCTTTCAGTTTTAAAAGTTTTAAAATTTTTTTGTATACTTTTTATTCTTATTTTTCATTCATTTTTTTTATCATTATAAAACAAACATAAATTTACAGATATAAGCCTAACATTTCTGTTAATTCCTGATACACAAATTCTTAAATCCGGTTAGTTGCCGCATAAACACGTTGTCGGTGGGCCCTAAGTTATGGCATGTACAGTTTTACAGTTGAGCAAGCTTTTACACCTGCCTCGTGCCACATCGACACCGCAAACTTTCTGGGCCCACCTCCGCAAACAGCTGTGGGAAAAGGTCATCCAGCCTCATCCACACCGCCCATCTTGAACCAATAGGAAGTTGACATCTGTCTACTCACGGCAGCATCGTCCTAGTTCTAGGATCCATGAGGATGAAAGAATCTACTTCTGGTGGCCGTCCTTTGCTGAATTAGCGAGTGGGTGACACGTGTCGACCCCATACATGGGATAAGACTGGACCATATCAAATATCTTTTTCTCCTATCCAATTTGGTCATTTTGGATTTTTTTAAATAGATATTAATCATTGACACCAACTTTCTAATTTAATTTAATTATTTATTTCGGTAAATTACAACTGAACTCTTCTTTCACAACGTGAGAATTCACTAAGAAATTTTGAGAAGGAAAATTTAAAATATTCGATTTATTTAAAGAAGTTGAGTCTTTTGATTGAAAAGAATAAATAAAATAATAAACTACGTCCAAGTAGGTTGGGCAATTTGCTTTTAATTTCTGTTTCTTTTCTTTTGGGGAATATGAAAAATGGAAACAACGTATTTTTACTGATGGAGATAAGGAGGGTGGCTTCGCTTGAATATGATGCCCTTTAATGTTTGACAAATGTGACAACATTAATTTCAGAGAATTAATCTGGGGTAATGTAGTAAAAAATCATGGATAATATTGGCACTGTGTGGGAGCATATGTTTCTTCTATCGTATTTTTACAAGTTCTTAAAATAAAAAATGCAGTTATTGTTTAAACATAAAAAATTATATTATAATTGTACAGAATTTTTCTATATTAACAACAATACCCAAAAACAACACTAAAAAAAAAGGAAAAGTCTGGAGTTTGATCTCATTAAAAATTAATTAAATTTAGAAATTTTCAACTCGCAAGTTTTGTTTTAACATAAAGTCAAGTACGTAACGGGTAAGGAAAGTCTTGCATGATGTGGTTTCAACAATTGCCATTTGGTTGAAAAGTATAGAAGGCTTGTTAAGTAATCAACATTTGCAACTTCTTTTGCTTTGGTTTCCTATTGCCAAATCCCTTTTCTACTAATGAATTTGGTCAAACAATTTTAGTGTGGGATTGATGATAAAGGTGAAATCTGACTGAGGCAGGTGAACAAATTACAAGTCTGTATACATATAATTCGTTCTGACGACTCCATTTTCATCTTTTTCAAAGAATTTTAACAAACTGTAGAAGAGTACTACTCATATTCAGCTAGTTGTTGTGATGCTTATGAACTGTTCAATAATCTGCTTGCTCCTGATACAGAAATGGGATTCTGAGAAGGGTTGGGGACTTGGGATTCTGAGTCTGAATATAGGTTTTGCGTGTGTGTTGAGCAGGGGCAGAATTAGGTGGAAGTTAGGGTGGATTGTGGCTTCTTTGAATATTTGAGCATCCTATATATATTATTAAAAATTTTAATTTTTTTAATGTGATCCTGTCTGAAATTTTATATAAGTTTATATATTACCTATAACAATTTTTAATATTTGCAAAACTTTAAAATTCTTTATAAACATTTCACTTCTTTCAAATCGATAAAAAAAATTATATAGATAAGTAATTTAAAAAAAAAAAAAAGCTCACTCAAATTCAACACTTTACACATTTAAAAAGTGTAGTCATTAAGTTAACTAACTCAACCTAAATCTTATTTCATTATTCACATGTAATATACTTTGTATATAGAGATAATTTTCAAAATTTACCTTAAAATATTATTTTAACTCACTAAAAATTTTATTCTTAAAACTCGTTAGAATGTCATGTAAGTATCATTTGGCTCTAATTCATTTAATATACATTTATTGTGTAATAATTTAAACTTTCTTTTCTATCCTATGACTCTTAGTCTTGCCTCTTGAAAAAAAAGAAAAAAATCTTGACTCCGCCCCTAGTGTTGAGTGGCTTGCCACTTTTCTTGTCACCATAAAAAATAAAAGGATCCATTTTAAATGTTATAGTGAATGATAAAGTTAAAGAGAAGGTGATACATATGTTGGGTTCAAACAAGTAAGAAGGTGGTGGAGCATAGTTGTAAAGATGAAGAGTGCTTGTACTTTGCGCATGCATGCTATGAGAGGAGGAAACATTGTCACGCTGCTGCTGAGAGCAAACAGCACTTAGTTTCGAAGAATCACAAAGAAAAGAAAAATTTTAGGACATGACACCCATATGTCTCGGTCTATATAACCTGAACTTCCAGCACCACAACTTGGCTTCTTGGCCGACAAGAGAGGATAACATAGTAAGACTTTGCCTATGGATTGGATGTACATAATGGTGGTGGGGCTTCAGGATTTTGTGGGTTGAAAAAAGGACTGTAGAAGAACTATAATTGTTTTATATAACTATATAAAGATTTTGATTTGGCAATTCCTTAGATTTTTGTGGGTTGGAGAAAAAAAACTACAATTGTTTTATATAACTATATAAAGATTTTGATTTGGCAATTCCTTATATTTTTGTGGGTTGGAGAAAGGAATGTAGAAACTATAATTGTTTTATATAACTATATAAAGATTTTGATTTGGCAATTCCTTGGATTTTTGTGGGTTAGAGGATTCGGGCATGCCATTATCCTCGGACATGCAGAGGAACTAGCAGTTGTCAGGACATAATTTATCTGATACATTTGGGAAGTTGCATAATGATAGTTGTGCAATTTTTTTTTTCATTAATACAAAGAATAATAAATTATTTAATACATTAAGTTTGAGTCTATTATTTTAAAAAAATATTTAAAATAATGAATATCATTGTACCATTAAATACCTTATTTTCACAAGTAAAGCTATGTGCCCAGCTCTCATATTCACAAGCGGAAAATATGCCGGTAATGCTTTAACTTAGATTTGTAACCAGAAGAGTGCTTGCAACTGGCATATTATCATTACTCTTGAGAGTTTTAGGAGAGAGGCATACAGAATTGAGAGTAAGACGGTGTACTTCATACCGAAAACAAAAGGTACTTCGGTGTTGAGACCAATTGAATTGAGCGTTTGAATATTATATTCAATGTATTTTGAAAAAGATGCAGACAACGAAGAAAGAACAAAGTAGAATGTGATGATTATATATTCAAAGTGCATGAACCCTTCCCTCTTTCTTAAGGGTAAAATCAAAGCATACTCCTAAGAGAGATTTTTATTTTACTATTATTTTTTAAACTCTAATCTCTTTGGTTTGAATCCAATTCAATTCTTTATAATTTTCCGAACTATTTCCTTGACTTACTATTTGGAATGAATAATGCTTGGGTATGCCCACCACTAAATTTGAGTCGTGAAACTCATTACTTGCTGACTATTGGTGAAGCTAATAAGTCAAGTCAGCCTGAGTTAATTATAGCACTACATTCATAATTTGATTGGCCAATTTAAATAGATCCCACTTTGGCACCTTGGTCACCTTTTATAAAGCAGAAAGTGCATTTCAGAGATGGCAAGTTTGGTAATCTCGCGTTGAAAGTTGACCCTTCTGCCTTTATTGACTTTAATTTAAATGATGAGTGTGTTTGCATTATAAAAAGTTTAATTTTGTAAATAATTTGAGATTAAATTATTATAAATTTAAAATGCATTTATTAAATTTATTAGGTTCGTAATTTAATTTAAAAAATTTAATTGTTTAAAATTTTTTAAAAACTTTATTTATAAAAATAATAAGACCATTCATTTTATCATGGCCATTAAAGCGTTGGTGTATGATTATGAATGGAAAGCTAGGCAAGTGAAGAGAAAGCATTGGCCAACCTCAGTATACTTCTATATTACTTACAAATTGTGATTAAGAATTTGAAATGACAACAATTAGAAAAAAAAAATGTTTCATAAACTTGTCACTATACTGGTCCTGTGTCTTATCTATCTTCATTATGCCTTCCCATTATGAAGTGAACTTCAGTGGTGGACCTGATTCTTTAGTTTCACTTTGCTTCTTATTGTTCTTTGATAAAAACAATCTTATCATTGTGGAAAAAGAAACTATAAAATTATTAAAAGCTCAAGATATTTAAGCTTTTAGAGGCGTCAAAGTAACCACTAGTTGGATATTTTTTTTTCTATATGTTAATAAATAAATGTCCACCAATCTCTTAAATTAATTCTTGATGCCCTTTCAAGGAAAGACAAAATGCAATTGATTCTATTCCTTTTTCATTGCATATATTAATTTTTAATTTTAATCTTTTTCGAGTTATAAGAAGAGTAATAAATACTTAATACACACCTCAAATTTTTAAGAAAAAAAATCCCAAAACAATAACAAGTACCATTAAGAATGTCGACACTTTAATAATCTCTTCTTTTCCCAGATGAAAATAGCTTGCAGGAGAGTTCATCCAAAAAAATAAAAAACCCGGGACACACTGTTCACCATTTTTGGCTCGAGACATAACTTACAAGTGCCTAGTAGGGGCTAAATATCTCTGTTTAGGTGGGAATTGCTTCCTTCCTAGTTATTTGGCTCAGCAGTATCCCTTAGAGATGGGAAGGGAAATTTGTATGTTTCTGAAGCTGATGGTAATAGCTACATATGCCAAGAAAAACATCCTCTTATGAAATGAGAGGCATTAAACCTTTACAAAGCTTAATTTCACTTTTAAAAGTTTATGTTTTACAGTTTAATCTGTGAAACTCAATAAATAATTTAAATTTTTATAAATGAGTATTTGATAAGATTTTATTTGTAAGAATTACAAAATTAATATGCGAAACACTTATGAGTCTGTAATACCAAATCAAGTAGTACACTAATAATAAGTTACCTTATTATGATAGCCAGTGCATGTGCCAAATAAGTTGATCATTAGTAAGAAATCATCATCCAGCAAATGCTCATTTCTGTAGGCTGTAGAAGTTGGCACAAAGGATGATTGATTTCACATCTAGTGCAAGAGTACTGCAAGCTATATTGAGTATGAGAATTTAAATAATGAAGTGAAGCCCTGCCAGTGACAGAACCGGATAATTGAACTTTAAATAGCTTAGCTACTCCTATTATTGAGAAAATGAAGTACTTTTGTTGCTGATAAACTCTGACGCAAAATCCGAAACTGTTTTGGTTGGCAGGAAAAGTTGGAAGGGAAGCTATTAGCTATGAGCGCATGCAGTTCTTCTGTAGCTTATTTTTGAGGGAAACTGAAAATTTATAATTAATAGTTGCCTAGGAATTTCGCTTATCATTCTCTCACGTGCAGCAATCAACTCCGGACTTTCTTGTTAAGGCTAGAACAAATTCCTTTTTTAAGGGTGAAATGATTGTTAGGTTCTTTAGTAAACTAGTGGGTGTCTGTCAAAGGATTAAAAGCATATATAGAAATAGACCATTTGGTGGAGAAAGTGGGTGTGAGGTGTTACTCACTGCCTTTCTATCCCATCACTTTTATATTTCCTTTCATATTGGTGCATTCAGGCATATTTCTTATCCCGAAAGAAAGTTCATCTCCATGGTTGCAGACAGTGACTTAACGTTTGGTACAAGATTTTTATCTGCTTTAATGGTGCAGTAGAATTTTTATTCATAGGTAGGGACCACCTTTGCCTGTGTAGCAACTTGGAAGAAGCAGATTCCAAGTTGAAATATTCAAGTTCTGGCTATATGGATACAAGGATTGGGCTTCTGCTAGCCCTAGGTTTCTAGAAGACCGGTCAACAACACCTAATGGTAACAATTACAACCACATTACATATATTTATGAGAAAGGATGACCTTACGAAGAATGAATTGAGTCTTATATTTAGTTTGTACAATATAATAAATTTAATAATTTAAATTTTATTAAGTAAAAATTATATAAAAAATAAAAAAACTGTTTCTTGATTGACTACAATCTGTATTGTCATTACTTGCCACTATTCCACTATTCTGTTAAATTTTCTGATAAGTAATAGAAACTTCAGAAAGTGTGTCTTGCCTCTTTTCCATACTAGCCTTTAAAGAAGTGAAGTTGAGTTGCCCTACATGATAAGTATTTGTACATTTTCTAAATGGCAATATTTAGTGTCGAACACTAATTGTAGTAATAGAAGTTGGTCAGGCAACAATGAAAATGAAAAAACTCAACTTCGGCCTAAGGAAGTTGTGTTCTTTTCAAATATTAAATTTGTGTAATTTCAAATAGGGTTGTTCAGTAGGTCAGGTTTGTCTTATCGTGCATAAGATGTGGGACGAATTTATATTTATATATATATATAAAATTTTATAAAATATAAATACATTAATTTAATTTACAAATCATAAAAAGATAAAATAAACATAAATTAATCTACATTTTTATATATAAAAATATATTGATTCACAAATATCCCACCCCACTCCATTGAATTAGTATGTTTTAACTTACTAAATTACATCTTATCTTAACCAATTAATTGCGAACCATTGTGGGTCTCCCCTCACCTTCACTGGCATCTCTAATTTCAAAGGGAATGAAACGGTGCGTTTTATTATGAGAGCGGAACAGTAGAGTTACGATCTGATACTTCACCACAGCTTTTAGTAACTGTGCTACTCTTCTGCCGTTGCAGCCAACCAAAGTGAAATACCCTGCTCACAAAATTCATTCTTGTCCTTGACGGCTATTGCCTTCAGGTATCTTTATCTATCTATCTATGACTTTCTAATGCCAACGTCAATTTCAATATGCTTCTTATGTTGAAAACTTTTATCTGGGTCTCTTCCATTTGTTTTTGTTCGTTTTTTTGAAAACTCAAACTAATAAAGAAACATAAACAGATACAAAAGGAAAAGCTTTGAACCTGGAATGCATAAAACTCCAATGTGTTAGTCCTATACTGGAAAAACCTGTCGTGGAATTGCTGTGTGTGTCTTGTTACTCTTGTGTTTTTAATTGCATGGCTTTCTGGGAAATACTTGAGGGAACAGTTCAGTTTTTCTTTTCTTTATTGCAGCTAATTCTGATGAATTACCAATAGCATCTTTTGATTCCCACCAATGAGTTATACATTATTTCTGCAGACTGCAGTAGTCATCATCGGCTAGAAAAGCTTGCATTGAGTTTGAGGTGAACTGTTGCTAATTAGAGTGATAATGTCATTGAACTAATTAGCTATTTGATGACGATAGGTTTTGAATCATACGCTTTTTGAGTCAGAAAGATGCTTTAAATTCAGATTACATCCTTTTTTTTATCATTGTTTCTATATGCTCAAGGTGTTCAATCTCTTTTACATAATAGGACACACACACACACATATATATGTATTAATATGATATGAGTAATGTTCCTTGCACAATGATTTGTGCATAAAGAATGCACTAAAGTACTTTCTTAAGTTGCTAGGTGCAGTATGCAAATAAATGAAAGTTTGAAAGCCATACACCTAATTCACTTAAAAAGTACTTTAGTGTATTCTTTGTATACAAATTATTTTGCAAATGGCATTACACTTTCTGTTAGAAAATAATGGGATACTAAAACAAATATTGAATTTGTTTAGTGTCATAGTTCAATTTGTGGGACTCAATATATTTTATGGTTTAAATTTTTTTAGTGAGCATTTACTATACTTTAGTTTGCCAATGTAAGACTCTTTTTGTTTTATTTTTTTTTTGGGGGGGGGGGGGTGGACTTAGTCTGCCAGGTTGGGCTGTCATCTCAAGCCCAAAATTAAAGATGGTGATTTTCAGCAGTTGGCAAAGCTCTGCAACTAATGACCAAAAAATAAACAAATATAAAAAAAATATAGTTATACAACTTTTTTATTCTTGAGACTTCATGACTAGGACTTGGGTAGATTTAAGAGTTCAATGCAGTGCACAGGGTTGGTTTTTTGGTTTTTGTTTTTGTGCGGTCTTCACTGGATGGTTTCTTGTTACACTCTTTGGTGTAACTTCTTTGATGCTAATTTCTGAGTAGGTCGTTTTTACTAGAAACAGAGAAAAAGCAATATCGAAAGCTACATCTACTACATCAAGTATTCTATCATTTAATGAAAGATTCCTTTTAATAACCTTTTCAAGTGTTCATTTTGGTCTTCTTCTATGTCTTTTTATTAGATTAAAATCTATTTGATCAACTTTTTTTACCGGAATCTCTAGCAATCTTTTTTACACATGTTCAACCCACCAAATCTTACTATTCTAATTTTCTGTCTTATTGGTCTGCCAGAATAATTTCATAATGCATCCTAGATATCATGATAAGAGCTGAGAATAAAAGAAAAAACTCCAGGTGAAGATTGCCCCAATCTATTTTCCTGTTGACATTTTCAAGAACTGGCCTTAGTTGCTAAACTTATAATGGTAAATATTTGATTTCAACCAAATGCTTTTGTCCCTTGCTTCTTTCATTCAAACAGTCAAATTTTATTTCCTGATGCGGTACTCTTCCAATCATGCAACTTAATCACTTAATGCAATAAGGGCATGCTGTGCTCTGGTTGAATCATATGTAGGGGCTAAACTGTACCATCATGTCAGAGATCAGTTAGTATTGCCTAAACTACATGTCCAAATATTCTTGGATGGTTCTATTATGTCTCTTCATTCAGGTGACGATGGACCTTCGATGCCTAAATAAAGATCAACATCGAGATTCTAGATATTTATATCCTTTTGCAGTAACTGACAGTTCATGAATTCTAAGAAGGAAATTTAATCTCCCTTGCATAAGGAGACAATGCTTTTTACGTGTAAGATGAACTTGAAAAGTTATAACTGTGCAGGGGATCATTCACAGATTGAGAAGCTCTACTCCTACCAGAAAATGTAGTTTCAATTTACCCACGTTTCAGTTTGCAAAGATTAATTTATAAAATATCTTTGACTCATCAACTGATATAATCTTTAATGAAACTCTAGATATATTAGCATTCATAATTGGATGGCGCAAGTTCTATGTTTTCCAGCCGTTTCAATTATTTGGTACAATAAGTGCTGCGCAATGTTTACTTTAATGCGCGGTGGGCCATTTCAGCTTGAGATAGATTGCGAATTTGCGATTGTGCCTATGCTCGAAATTCTTGATGCTTTAGTAGAATATTTGGCTATTTGCTGAGATTTAACAAGATGAAAGCTATCTTCATAGTCTGGTGTGCTAGAAAACTGAGTGGTGATTACAAAGTACAGATTTTTGTTACTTTCAGGGACATTTTACTGCATATGACAGACTCAGCTAGCACCACAAAACCGTCCTGCTTGTCACTTGCCATGACATGACATGGTGCTTAGGTTCCTTTCAAGACTTGAATTCTATTTCAATCATGGCACTACTTAGGTCTGGGATATGATATTCAAGTTTGCTAATTGTCCGGAATATGTCTCCAGCAGCAACTGTGTTTTGCTGCCACACTGGATTGCATAAAAATTATGTAGCGGTCACTTAAATTTAAATAAAATGCCTGGTGCCTTCTCAATTCTTCCTTATATATCCTGCAATCACTTAGTGACATATTGCTCACGTCATTTTCTTCTGTAAGTGACCATGCTTGACAAAAATTTTTTCATAGATAAAAATTTCAATTATTCTATGGTGGGACTGGGATGTTGACAAGTTCCTTTTGTTTCTCTTTTTGTGATTCCTGAGGCCATATTCTTCTCATCTTCTTTCCATGCTTTTGGATTTGTGAGAGATCTCCCCTTGATGGGTCCATTGAAAGAATAATAATTGATGAGGCAACTTTGCTTAAATGACTTTTGATTCACCGGACCTTCTCCTACTGATCTAAAAATACAGGGGTCCGTTTGGCATCATCCTGGAATCTCCTTTACCTGCTATGGAATATATTAAAGCAAAGAAAGGAGCTTCAAGTACAGCAGCTGTTAAAGAGAAAGGTACTACAGTGATTCTCCCTTTCTTTCCTTTTTTCAAACATTCGGGCCACACAGCTTCAAATCGATACTTGTCAATAATAATATTCCTTTCTTTGAATGTGAACTAAGCTTGCCACTAAGGAATGGTATTTCAAGACACGAGCAGCAGATGCTTGCTGAGGAAGAACCCCTTCCCCTCTAGCTGTTACTGGGCCCACCAAACTCACTCTTTCAAAATCAATCTGTTATGAACACATCAAACTCTAACACAATAGTTAACTATTGGTCAGTGCACTTTCAACACCAAACTTACTGTCTTCGATTTCAATAGCGTTTGAATTGTTGTCAGTCAATTAATGTGGATAGTTTACTTGTTTATTGAATGGGAGTGTAGTTCTGTTGATTCTTTGTCTTGAAATAAACTTAAAGTATGTGGTATCCATGAGTTCAGAATCATGGGAAATTGTTTAACAGTTTTTGCAGACTAGCTGGGAATCCATGATTCTGAAATGGCAGTGTTTTGAAGTCCAATCATTGGATTTTGATTCCAGTGATCAAACCGCAAACCAAGAAAATCTGAAGTGATTTAATGAAATTGACTTTTACGATTTGTTGTTGGCCATTATAGCCTCCCCTTTCTCTTTTTCCTTCTTTCCTTTCTATTTGGTGACTCTTCTCTTCCTCTTGGATATAGATTACAGCATTAAAGCAAACATTCCCTTTGGAATAATTTCTTTATGGGACTTTTGTTCTGAGCGAGCCCTGTGGATTACTTTCATATCGCAAAGCAACGTGCACAGCCACACATTTATGGATGCCCTTGTCATTTCCTTATGACCGTGGTTGTCAGTTTCAGATAAGAAGAGGGGATCTCATTACATTTACAATTGGATATCCAAACTTTCTTTCTTTTTTCTTTTTTTTTCCTCAGCTCTAGACTGACAGCAGTGGATCGTAGAATCAAAATCGCTTCTAGAACTGTAAAATATAACTAAAGCTATCAAAGTCAGAAATTTCAACAGCAGAAGATCTAATTCCAACTATAATAGATAGCATTTTCGAGTTTAGTTCCTTGATGAAATACAACTTGACAGGATGGGTAATATATGCATGACCCTACTGATTGATTGTTATGCTTAGTTATGTAATGCCAAGCAGTCAAGCACTGAACTGTGGTGATGGCCCCTTTGTGAACTTAAGGGTTGAGATTCCTTTGTTTGGATAATCTAATAAACTGTGACCTGTTCAATGTCTTGAACAGATACAAATTTTATCAGTGTCAATTTGATTGAAGCCTTCATCTTGATCTCAAAGCATGGCTGATTAGTTCTCTTTATTCTAACATACTTTCTTTATCGAAAAACATGGTTGGGCTCCGTTTCCGAAAATCTAACCTAGATTCTTTGATTCCTCCATCCCTACATGGAACAAAAAGAATCTGCCAATCGCACTACCAATACTCCTCATAAAAGAAAATAAAATTGAAGAAAAAGAAAGAAAGAGAGAGAAAATTTGAAAGGAAGAAATATTCAATCAGTTTTCACTACCAATCACCACAGAAATATCCATGATAGCATTGCCATCAAATTTATTTATTTATATATTTATTGTTCTGGAAAGTTTCTCACAGCATCAAGAAAGTTGCACCCATTATTCATCATGGTGGGCCTACCTAATTCAGTAGGGAATCAAGCGCACAGAGAGAGAAGGAAGTGGGAAAACAGCAAGATAAAAACAAATTATACACTTTTCCTCTTTTCTCTCCTTTTAAGACCCAAAATTGAACTGTGGTGCTTTCTCTATTTTTGCTGCATCAGAGATTCTCTCCATCCTTTCAAGTCAAAGAAGAAAAGAGTACAGGGGGAAATATAGAAAATAAAAAGTTAGTATGAAATGGGAAGAGAGAGAGAGAGGAAGAGCCACAGCTCATGGCATTTATTCCTCCCAACATAACCCCACTTATGTTTCCTGATATGGAGTGAGATCATAGGACAACCCAACAACTACAATTTATAAAGAGAACTATAGCTGCTACATATTGAAGCGTAGCTTAAAGGATCAAGATACATATTTATGTTCCAGTCCGTTACCAGTAACTCATCCAAAAAAAGGCAAATGGATCTGCAAAATCGAACTATGCATTTGGTTTTGTCCGCTGATGCCAAGCCAAGGCTGAAATGGACTCCTGAGCTTCACCAAAGATTTCTCGAGGCTATTAATCAGCTTGGAGGGGCAGAAAGTGAGTATAGATAGAAGCTTAGCATACTTATTGTCATGAGATTAGGCTTTAGGGCATATCTGGGCTAATATATTTTTTTCAATTTCTGTTTATGGGCAGAGGCATCCCCAAAGAGTCTTCTGAGGGTGATGGGAATTCCAGGACTGACCTTGTACCACTTGAAGAGCCATTTACAGGTATTTCCCTTTTGTAACGATTGTATCATCCTTTATTGCTTTTAATGAATCTGGAAATCAGGAGTTTAATCTCATTTTTGTTTCTGGTTACAGAAATTCAGACTCGGAAAAAGTCAACAGCCAGAAATCAGCTCTGACAATAATCAAGGAGGTGACTTCCTACTTTCTAGTACTTGTGGTTTGAAAATAATATCATGATGATTAAATTTCTCAGTTGCTATGCGTCCTATACTCTTTTTGGTACAGAAGATGGAGAAATTCAGAGCAGTGAAAGTCATAGCAGCAGGGAAACCAGTATTGGGTCCCAAAATCAGAATACTGAGTAATAGTCATAAATTGATTCAAATATTTGAATGTTTTTGTGATTTTGGATGGAAATTATATTGCATAGAGCTTTCATTGATGAAATGCTGTGTTTATCAGAAGCTTGCAGATAGCTCAGGCTCTCCAAATGCAAATTGAAGTGCAGAGAAAGCTTTATGAACAAATCGAGGTATTAAACTGAATTTAAACTCGCCCAAATCTGATATGGATGAACCAGGACGCGTTAATCAATTTGGATTGCCATTTCAGGTGCAAAAACATTTACAGCTTCGTATTGAAGCTCAAGGGAAGTACTTACAATCAGTACTAAAAAAAGCTCAGGAAGCACTCGCAGGATACAATTCTTCCACGGCGGGTATAGAACTTGCTAAAGCTGAACTCTCTCATTTAGTTTCAATAATTAACAATGCCTGTCCAAGTTCTCCCATCTCAGAAATAACAGAAACCAGAGTTTTAAGCTTAAATGGAGAAGGGAAACAAAATAGAGGAACTACGTGTTCACTTGAGAGTTCTCTGACATCTTCTGAAAGCTCTGGGAGAAAGGAAGAGAAGCAACCAAAGGAAGAGACAGGGTGCCCTCAAACATACAATACAACTGTAATTGAACTGCCATTAATGTCCATTCACCCAGAAGATGGAGCACTAAATGGAAACACAAGCAAGCAAGCCTGCGGGAGAAAGAGAAGTGGAGGCAGCGATGCTGATGGTTGTTGTGTTGAGCAACCATTTGGTGAAAGATGTTGCAACAGGTTGAAGAAATCTAAATGGTCGGAAATGCTAGACTTGAACAGCCAATATCAGAGCGACATTGATTCAAGTTCAAAAGCAATAGACTTGAATTGGAGTCAATGAGCAGTTCTAGCAATTTGGAACCTTGAAACCAGATGGGTTCTAGTTTATATCCAGTTATTAAGTATGCAGCAAAATTATTCTCATAAGTAAATCTTTTCTTTTATAAAGTATGTAAAGTTTATAAATGAAAAGAAGGTTCTTTGACTGTATATTTTCATCAAGAAAAAAGTATAATACACATGTTAGTCATATGGCGTGGCACATCTCTCTCACTCTGCTTCTTCCCCCATATCTTGTTGAAATTGGGCCAGACTAATCAAAATCTAACAATTTGGTGATGGTATCCATTGCTGTTTTCTTATCACTTAGGAAAAATTGAGTGCACCAAGTTTGTACAATGCACTATTATTAATGAAATTGTAAATAAAATTATAACAACAATAAACCGAGTCTTTTTCCACTAAGTGAGGTCGGCTACTGGATCAAACGATGTTATAAATTTTTATGCAAAACTAAAATTTTGGAAATAGTATTTAACAAAAATTTTTTTTAATCACCTCTTCAAGTATTACCCTTCCTTGAATTCACACATATGTAAATTAAACTATAAGTTTCAATAAATTTAATTATGTATTATGCACACCTTATATATTATCCCTTTGTATAAATAGTAGCTCTCTTATCATTTCGAAGCTTCTGAAGACTACCAAGAATGAGTTGGTGACATCAAACATAGACTATGATTCTGTTGGGAACCGATCTAGCCCCTGCTAATAGTAACTACATGTTCATTTGTTGATGTACCAACAGATGGTTGGGTAGGACATATTTAGTCATAATAACTTTTACCTATAATGAATCATATCCCAACATCAGTTGCTGTCGCCAACAAAGAAGAATGAATCATTAGAAGAAACCATGCGCATTTTTATAATATTTGATGCTATGAAACTTTAATCGATGGGTGTCACCAGCCGAAAGGGCACTTAATAATTTGTACAGCCCAAGTAGGTGAATAAATCATTCTTTTCTTCCTCTTCGTTAAGCAATGCGTTCATATTACTGCGCTAGACATGAGGATTCCACAAAACAGTGATGGCCATAAGCTTCTCACAGCAATTGTCTTGTTCTTATTTGCACATTTGGGTCTATCTTTTCCTTCAGAGGATCAAGGTAGTTGTGTTCTTTATTAGCATAATTTCCTTTCCAAAAGTTGCTTGATATTGTCTAGTTTCATCAACCACCACTTCTACTATGCAGGTAGTAGACAATGGCACATGACTTCAGATGTTAAGGAAATAGCAGGGAAGTCCTATGATTATATTATTGTTGGGGGAGGCACCAGTGGCTGTCCTTTAGCTGCAACCCTGTCAGAGAAATTCTCAGTGCTGCTGGTAGAACGAGGTGGCTCACCCTATGGAAATCCCCTGGTGATTGAGAAGAGATACTATGGTTTCCCATTAATTCAGACAGACATATATTCATCAGTAGCACAAAGCTTCACCTCGGAGGATGGGGTTAACAATGTCCGAGGAAGAGTTCTCGGGGGATCATCAGCTATAAATGGCGGCTTTTACAGTAGAGCCAGTGAGGAATATGTTAGTAAAGCTGGTTGGGACAAAAACCTAGTAAAAGAAGCTTATGAATGGGTAGAATCTAAAGTTGTCTTCCCACCAGTGTTTCTAAGCCCGTGGCAATCTGTTGCTGAATTCAGCCTTCTTGAAGCAGGAATTTTACCATACAATGGCTTTAGCTTGGAGCATATCAAGGGTACCAAGGTTTCTGGGAGTGTGTTTGATGAATTTGGAAAGAGACACACGTCAGCTGATCTTCTAGAAGCTGGGAACCCAAAGACCCTCACCGTCGTTCTTAATGCAACGGTTAAGAGTATACTCTTTCATCACGATGGTAAGGAAGAAAAACTTCAAATTGTAACTTAGGAATTTTAGGCAAAATTATTCTGTTAGGGAACAATCAACCAAACAAAGACCTAATCAAGTCAATATATGTTGTCCCATGAACCAGCCTTCAAACATTGTTAACAATTGTTCCTTAGCTGAACATAGTTTTCAAGCCTCAGCTGGGAGAAACACACGTAAAACATTCATCATTTCTGCATGAGTCTCACAATTTTTACCACTCTAATGCTGTAGGTTACAAGAACGAAACCAGAGCTCATGGCATCAGGTTTTTCCACAGCAACGGCTGCTTAGATGAAACCCATGAGGCCTACATCAGAAAACCACAGAATTCAAGTTCAAGGGGTGATGTCATATTGGCAGCAGGGGCATTGGGTAGTCCCCAACTTCTCTTGTTAAGTGGCATTGGACCAAGAGAACAACTGAAAAGGTTCAATGTTCCTCTGGTGCTTGACTTGAACGAGATTGGGCAGGGAATGCAAGACAACCCCTGCATAGCAGTCTTACTGGATACTAAGCCGGAGAATCGGCTGCCGGATCCACCACAAGTGGTGGGCATAGCAGATGACCTGAAAATTATAGTTGAAGCAGCAATACTACCCTTAAGTCCCAATGCAACAAGGGTCAATATTGCTGCCAAAATAGCTTTCCCGTCCTCAAAAGGAATGCTTGAGCTGAGTAACACGGACCCCAGGCTAAATCCTGCAGTCAAGTTCAACTATCTAGCAAGCGAGAAAGATATGGAAGAATGTGTCAAGATGAGTAAATTGCTCAATCGAATTGCAAGGTCCAAGTCAATTGCATTTTTCCTCGGCACGGCGCGCCAAAGCAAATTGACGTCCATTGAGGATGATCTGAGAAAATTTTGCAAGAAAAATGTTAGAACTATTTATCATTATCATGGGGGCTGCACGGTGGGATCAGTTGTAGATAACCACTACAGAGTTTATGGAATAAAGGGACTGCGGATAGTTGACGGCTCAACTCTTTCAGAGTCACCGGGGACAAACCCAATGGCTACCCTGCTGATGCTAGGAAGGTACCAAGGAATCAAGATTCTCAGAGAGAGAGAAGCGGTTTCTGATTTTAATGCCAAATAGAACAAACCAAGAACTTCTTGGTTCCCCATTATGCAAAAGCAGCGTGCATAAAAATAATAGAGTGGACTGTGTGAACCTTAAATTTTCTTATCGCTGTAACGTATTGACTTTAGATTAGAAAATCTTCTTGGATAATTCACACTTTTTTAGCAAAATGGTTGCAATTCCGAATTTATGATAGAGCATTGAAAATAACTGGGAGAAAACGAATTTCATTAATTTATTTGTAACTTTTGTACATTTGTGCCTTTACATTCTTCTAACAAAGAAAAAAATATCATACAAATTTCTTCTTTTAGCTCTCTACCTCTGGTTCTCAGCATCACCTATTGGACTAGATAAAGAATCACTGGAATCACTAGAAGTAGCTTGATTTGAATCTTCATTTCTCCTACTCACACTATTGAAAGAGAAACTAACCCAAACTTCTCTATCAGCCCTCCTCCTCTCACCACCTTCTTCCTCTCTCTTCTTGCCCACATCTTTCTCATCAACAGGCATCTGGTACCTGCAGACAGGGCAAGACCCATGAATTCCCAACCACTTCTCTATGCAATTGGGGTGAAATTTATGCTTACAGGGCATCTCTTTTGCCACCCCACCGATCTCCCACTCCTCTAAACAAATCGCACACTCCCCATCTTCACCTTCCCCAATTGCAACACTTGGCATGGCATCAATGGAATCCTTAGATGCCGGGGGTTGCCCACCCTTGCTACCCAATTCTCGAAATAGAGTCTCCAGGCTAGGGTTACCATCAATCACCACCATGCCTTGAGTAAAGGGATTGATCAAGATGATTCTTTCACGCTGGGTACCTTCAGTATTCTCAGTTTCCTGATCTGGATCTTGACTATCCCTTCCCGCGAAAGTATTTGAGAAGCCAAAGATAAAAGGCAGGAACAGAGACAGGTCTCTGTTTCTCACCAACCTTTCGAACTGAGATGAAACCTCAGACATATCAGGTTCAGAAGCCATGGATTGCCAAAAGAAAATGTACAGTTTCTCTCTAGAATAGAGTGAGAGCAAGAGGCTAGAAGGCGTTGCAGAGAGAGTTTGGGAAGAAATGAAATTATGGGGATCAAGAAGAGGTTAGGAGATGGAAATTATAAGGGGAACAGAGAGAAGAAGGCGTACGCCCACTGATACAGAAGAAGGCTATGGAAAGATCCGGAATTGTTTTTTTTTTTTTTGGGGAGAGATCCGGAATGTTGTTTGGAACAAAATCTTTGTGTCGCAGTGAACGGCGAGATAGATTGATTTTCCATGTTTATCTTCAGTCACAGTCGTTTTCAGCAGGAAGAAGATATTTTTGGAAGTAATGAGATATCGCAAAGCGCATTGCAGTCTCTGTGGACTGCACCTGGTAGCCTATAAGCAGGTGCCAGCTGGTTGTCCAATAATGGTTGTAATTAAAATTGAAGTTGTTAAACAAATAGAGGCAGCTGTCACTTTGATATATGATACATATTTTTTAAAAGGGTTGGGCATATTTTAAAAGATAAAATATAAATAATAATTATTAATAAATATAAATAAATAAATTATAATTTATAAATTTAAAATAATTATAATTATTAAATTTTAATTAATAATTATTTATTTATATTTTATCTTCTAAAATATAATCCATGTTACAAACCGTTTGTCTGCATTCTCTCTTTCTTTCTTTGGTGTTGGATTTGTCTAAGATGGCAAGCTTCTGGTATTAGAATATAGAAGCGATGGTTGACCATTTACGATGAGTTTTCTCTTTTTATTTTTTTTTTTAATTTTGGGTGATACATGAGTTTTCTCTTTCTAATTCTAGTTCTATCTAGAAGTTTCGTAATTATAAAAAAAGTCATTTTTATAGTAAAATCAAGTTTGAGTTGTGAAAAATAAAATATTCATAAGCATTTTAATAAACATACATAGTTAAATTACATGCAACTATAAACATCACATAGCTTCACTTTACAACCAGATATACAGTTATGCACTAAGTAAATAGTTAGGAAAACGGTTGGGCTTGCCAGTTAGATGGTTTGTATTTTATGATTCGTGAAAAATATGGGTCCATCTATCTTGCTTTATTTAGATTGTGGTGTAGAACCTGGTGAATTAATGATATCAATTTATAACTTTATATGCAAAAAATATATCAATTATAAATTAATTTATTTCATTTAATATAAAAATAAGTTAAATTAATATTTTTTTAATTTATAAAAATTACAGAATAACTTACTTATTTTATTTAATTATCTATTATCACAAGATAACTCATTTTAATACTTTTATTCATATCTTAATTTTTATACTCAATTTTTATTATTAAATATATTATTAAATTGAGTAGACTTCTTATTTGAAAGGATGTAAAAATTAAGATATAAATATAAAATCACTCTTTTTTGTATTTGTTTACTCTCAATTAGACTCATGATTTTGTAAACCGCATCGTTTCTCCGCGAGTCTTATGGAGAAGTACAGAGATAAAGAAGAAACGAATAATATACGTGAAACGGTGAGTTTAAATCAAGCTTTATCAACCCGGGTGGTTCATGTTTGTCATCCCGTTCCCGCCTTTCTGAGTGCTTTGAGAGTTAATTAGTGACCGTTTGCAATATCAGGAATTTAAATATAGAGTCAGTTATTTGGACCCTTCTTTATTTAAAGCCAAACCTCCCCATTTACATTTCACCCATACTGCTAATACTTTGCCATTTCTGCAATCTCCATCTCTCTCTCTGTCTCTCACACAGGAAATTAGAGTCTATCCTTTTTGTGTCTTCTGTGAATCAGAAACTCTCTGCAAAATGGAACAACCTGGAGATGTTGGCATCAAAATCTATACAACTCCTTCACGGAATGACAAGGACCCCGACCCTTCGCAGCAGGCCGCCCCTGCCCCTGGAGTTGGCCGCAAAAGACAAGCGGTTGCAAAGGGGATGCAGAAAACACTGTCCAAAACATCAATGCTCGTGAATTTCCTCCCCACTGGTACCCTTCTCACGTTTGAGATGCTTCTCCCATCTGTGTCACGAAATGGGGATTGCTCTTCAGTGAGCACAATGATGATTCATGTCCTTCTGGGGCTTTGCATGATATCCTGTTTCTTCTTCCATTTCACTGATAGTTTCCGAGGCCCTGATGGCAAACTATATTATGGCTTTGTCACGCCAAAAGGGCTGGCTGTGTTCAAGCATGGTTTGGGAGTGGAAGTTCCCAAGGATGACAGATACAAAGTTGGGCTCACAGATTTCGTCCATGCTATCATGTCAGTGATGGTTTTCATGGCCATCGCGTTTTCGGACCACCGGGTTACTAACTGCCTTTTCCCAGGGCATGTTAAGGACATGGAACAAGTCATGGAGAGTTTCCCCATAATGGTTGGGGTAATCTGCAGTGGCTTGTTTCTGGTCTTTCCAAATACTAGATATGGGATAGGATGCATGACATAAAATGTTGCCTCTTCTAGGATCTAAGACTAAATGTTTATTTGTTCTTGTATGGTTTTTTTTTTTTTTTGACTAATTATTCTTGCATGGTGTTGCGTTAATAGATGTAGGTTTCCTTGTCATTATGTCGATAAAGATATTCAGTGAAATCGTTCAGTATTTATTTATTTTTTATATTTAAGGTTTTGGGGTGGGTGATTACATTTAACTGTTGAAGGGTAGTATACGTTCTCAGTAATGGGACCAAACTTGGTTAAAATTTTAATTTCTCTCTACAATGACGTCAATACATTCAAAACATTGAAGAGAAATCTGATAACCTTTACCTAATGGGGATCTGTACAAGGAAAATCTCATTCTCTCTCTGCAGAGGACAATAATACTAAAAGAATTTCGGATTCTGAATGCCAATATGCCCTCCTACTAACCATTTCTAATAATTTTTGGCTAGGCTAACTATTTCAATTATACAAGATCTCCTTCTCCTTCCCTTTAGAAGGGGGAAATTGTTGCTTACTTCTGCGGGTATTTCTTAGTAGAAATTATAATCCAGTCAACGAAGTTCAAGTCATCTTCTATCACCACAGCATTTTGCACGTTTTGTTTCCTGAAGTATCTGCCACAAACACAGCATCTCCCTAGGACCTTGGTAATGGGCAACCACATAACCATCCTTGCAGCCCTCGTTAAAGACTCTACGTTCGTTCTGATACCGAACTTCCAAACCTTCCTTCTTCATGTTTGCAATCCAGATTCCCATTGCCACATCTTCTAACTTAAACATCTGACAATGTTGAAGTTGTTTATATCAACAGATATAAAGCGCATGGTATAGTACATATCTAGAAGCCCTTGTACCCTTCCAAGTACTTTCTAACTACAAGTAACACAAATTTGTATACCTTAAGGTTACCCTCTCTGTATTTCCTGTACACCGTCCTCGCTATGTCATGTGAGACCACATATCCTGGACCGTGTGCCCAAGGGGGATAAGTTTCCTCACGCCATTCCTTTGTCATAACATGCAACAATAGAGGATATATGAAGTTAGACAATAGACGCTAGTGAAATCACATTAGTAATTTAAGAAGAAAGTAAAAAAACAAAAACAAAATGGGATTAGGAAAAGGGCTGACAAAGCAAAAGAAGTTTAAAGCTTTAAATTCCACAATATACCACGGAAGAGAGAAAAATATATCTTGTGCACTTAAGGGTGTATTTGCTTTACCTATTTTTTGTTTTCAATTTTAAAATAAAGTAAATTTTGAAAATAATAAAAAATGATTTTCAATATTTTTTATGTAAAATTTTAAAAATAAAAAATATAAATTAAAAATACAATGACAATTTTGAAATTATTATACAAACTTCATATATTAAATTTTAAAACTCTAAATCTTAAATTCCTAATTTTTAAAATCTTAAATTCTAAATTCTTAAACCCCAAACCTTAAACCCTATAATCTAAAACCCTAACACTCTAAACCCTAAATCCTAAACTCCAAAATTTCATATCCTAAACCCTAAACCCCCTAATTCATAACCCTACGACTACAAATCCTAGAACACTAGAATTCTAAAAGCTTAAACCTTAAACTTTTAACTCCAAATCTCAAATCTTAAATTTTAAAACTCAAAACTTCAAAACTCAAAAATCTTAAATTCTAAAACCCTAAACCCAAAACCCTTAAAATCTAAACTCTAAATTTCAAAACCTAAAACCCAAAATCTTAAAAATCCTTAATTCCAAATCAAAAAATCCTAAACCTTAAATCTTAAATTTTAAATTTTAAATTTTAAATTTTAAACTTTAAGCTCTCAACTCAAATTTTAAACTCTAAAATTTTAAACCTTAAACTAAATGCATTTTTCTTACTTTCATTTTTTGAAAATAAAATTTGATTGATACAAACCAAATATATTTTTATTTTTTTAAAAAAATTATTTTTAATAAAAATAAATTTAAATAAAAATAAAAAATATTTTCGCAAATCAAACGCATCCTAAATTTTAGAAGTGTAGCAAGCAAGCAATTTAATCCAATATCAGATTTGATGTAAACTATGTTTTGATTCAGTTTTTGACAACGTTACTAGTATAAGTCTGCAACTTAATAGAGAAATAAATATTACGTAACTCAGAACTGAAGTGCATCCATCCATGACTGACTGATCATGTTTCTATCCTTCCAAGGGACATTATATTCGTTACAAATTCTTCAGTTCGTAATGAATGGGTTCTGTAGTTGTGCTTACACATTCACATATTTGTTTTCTAAACAAGTCTTGTTGACAAAGTCATTGATTGCATAATTTTATACCCATTTAAGTTACCTAAATTAACATAAAGAACATGAGAGATTTCATTCTTCATTAAAAATTCAAAATACATATGGTACCTCTGGGCTGATGTACCATTTGCTATCAGTATATCGGTGAGGTCGGGAATCAGAATTGATGAGTCCATAAAGCAACCCATCAGCCAAATTGATCCTATTCAAAGAAGCTAGAATTTCATCCACACGAACAAATGAATCATCATCTGTCTTCATGACCAACTTTGCTGAAACAACCTCTGTCTGCTGAAAAGATAGAGGTAAATAAGGCAAAGGAAGGATTCTACTCGTCAAATGACAGGACAAGACATTACCCCAAATATGCAGATTGCTAAAGTTTTCCAGGTGATGAGGCTGTAGTAGTCGATAAATGGCATCAGCTGTATGTCTCTGTAGGTCTCTGCTTCTTTCCACAATTCTTCATTGACTATTTTGTTTTTATGCTGCATCACCTCAAACAGAAGACATAAATCAGCAATATTTTTAAACAAGCAAAGAAGTCTACGCGTAACATTTTTAAAAGGACTATATATTTAATACTTTCAGATCTACCTTTATTTCCTACTCTAAAGTGAAAAAGATTAAATAGCATAAGATACTGAATACAAATGTTCCAATGAGTGTCTAGGCCACACTGGGTCCAAAGTTTTAAGCAACCTATGCAATATTAATCCAACAAGCACCAAGTTTGACGACCAATTAATGACAAGCCTACCAGAAATTACCAAACCAACAAAGAAGCGTACTGCGGTTGTATTTGGTCGAACTGCATTGTACTGCATCCAAGTTCTTCTAACAGCCATCCTGCGCTTAAAATTGTTAGCTGTAGAGAAAACACCAATGAAGAGATCCAATGGTATCTGCGCGGATAGAGGACTTGATTTTAATGATTCTATATCAATTATATGCTCTGAATTCTCTGATGTAGGCAAATTACTGGCAAGAGCAGAAATTAATTTGAGGTCCCCATAAATTCTTATCTCGCTGACAAGCCATGGCTCCAATGTCTGAACAGTAACCACTATGTCAGTAAGTAAATCAGAATATAAAAGTATCTACCATTTAAAATAAAAAATTTAAAAAGAGAATGAATCAAGAGAAAAGTACTTCACGGAAGGCAAACGATGTTATGTGCTTTCCATCAACTGTCATTTGGATTCCCTCAGATCCCACTCTTAGAGTAGCAACAAATGGATAACCTAGCTTGAAGGGAAAGTATTTTCTCTCTAAAGATTCGTCTATTCCTGAAAACCGCCTTGAAGTCTGGGAGTACATGCCAGCCATGGAAAGTTGGCTAGTGCTCTTCCCTACAATCTTATTGCACTGCTCCAACTCATCAACTGGAAAAAGACACAAACACTGAAAAGGACAGGAAAACTACAAATTCTTTTCCACATATAATCTCACGATCACTGAAAAGCATGCAGACAAAATTTCAGCATCAAAGTTGACTAAAGGGGATGACCATGGCCAGATTTAAAAGATTCTCAGCCAAACTACAGCTTTTCATTAGGATATGATTCAATTATGTTGCTACTGTCGAAAGACATCACTGATAGTAGACAAACACAAAGGTAAATTTTGTTGATTCAAAATTTCCAGATTGCTAGCTTTGAGCTTTGTTGTAAAAGTATAGAATTAACAAATCTAAGTTGGGGATGTGGCACTTAGTTATGAAAGCAACACCAAAAGTCTCTCGTTTACATCACAGCGAAAGATGGTTGGATTGGCTAAAACAAGAAATTGAACCTCTTCTTTCTCTTCTGTCAGACATGAATGCAATATGGATGTTGCACCAGGTAATTGAGGATAGTATTTCACCTTTGTTAACCTTTTCAGGAGTAGGAGATGGACAGCGCTTCTCTTCACCCCAGTCATGAGCTAATGTCCTCGTGTTTTGCACAATGACAGGATCTTCAGTGATTTTATCACCATGCAGCCTAACATTATAGTGGAAAATAATAGGAGGATCAGGCTCCCCAGGAAGTGGTTCTCCAGTCAAGTCAATTCGAAAATTACCAAGAAGACCGTTTGGAATGCCGATGACAGTGATGGAAGAACCCTGAGTCAGGCCACAAGGAACTCGCAATTTGTAACTGCTACTATTAAGTTCTGTGAAATTCATATTATTAAGAAAATGGGGGCATTGTTTCTCTTTTGTTTTCCCATTCGAACTCTCATTTGCATATGCTTGTCTTTGCTCTTCAATTGAGGACATAAGACTATTCCAGGCACCAGCAGCTTCCTTGATAGCTTCTGCTGCATTAGGTAAACCCTGAGCATGATCAAGTAAGTGTTTTAATTGGTTCCATGTCTGCAGAGTTTGTTGTTCTTCCCTGGAGAGATTGCTCCCAGAAAATAGGCTAGATACTAAAATATCAGAAGAAACCACTCGGAGAGCATTCTCTGGATTTCGAACTACAGGTGGAACCACAGGATTTATCCATTTACTAGGAGGGTCAGTACCATTAGCTAAGAAGGGAACTATACTCAGACCTTCACCAATAGGGTTTTTCATGACCCCATATCTCAAGATAAACAGCATAAACAACATAAACAAGGTGGCAATCAGAACTTTACCATACCATTTCTTCATTATGCTACTCACTGAATGTAAAAATAGCCCTGGATCTGGATCTTACAGTACTTGAGCAGTATTTTAAACTACTACTGAATTGAATTTGAATGCTATCTCATGCATAACATTTAAGTTCTAATTGTGGTGCAGAAAAGGCCGGAAGCCAATGGTAAAAGCTGTTCTTGTCGGACTGTTAGAAACATCAGCCTGAAAACTTCCATTTGATTGCATTTGAAGATTCCAAGCAACAATTAACAGGCCCTATGAACCTGTTCTAAATGATAACATCCACCATAACAGGTACTTGGAAAGCATGTGAAATTTAGTTATCAAGCTGTACCTGTATTTAGATCAATAAGGTTATTAAACGTCAGCATTTAAATGCTGTAGCTGATGTGCTTAAAACAACTCAAACACAATGTTACTGACCAACACAGCACCAAATGCATACACATGACTACATGAGCTTCTTTTCACATCTAGCAAAGCAAAACCACCAATATATTGTACTTGAATACAACAAATACTTATTTTCTGTTAGAACAATGAACGGCTTTATGCAAATATATAGGGTCCGTCAGTAGTAATCAATTACCTACATATCTCAAAAGTATCTAAACTTTGAGTCCACCTTGAAATGATACAGACCGCAGCATTCTTAGCAACCTAAAATTCAAATTTTTCTTTATCTTTTGAAATGCTCAGATTAAGCATAGCTTCACCAGCTGATGTGCTAGTATAACCTAAGAAAAATGTCTTCCTTTTACAATTAGCATTTTGGCGAAGAAAAAGTGTCCTATTCTAATAAAATTTTGCATCAGCAAGCAATTGATTACTGGTCAACGCCCCCCACCAAATCACAATTTGGTTAACAAAGAAAAATTTGTTATTTTTCTCTCTCAACAGATATAATATTATAGTTTATGAACACTATTTAGGCTAATAGAAGAATAATAGTAATATATGTTTATATTCATTATTTAGAAATGACTTGATTTGAATGCCCTGTAACTAATAATTACATTAATTGTCATTAGGGGGAAATAAGAACGACATTAATAGTTTGTTGAATCATTACAACACAAGAAATTCAATCGCTTAGTTTCCATTGTTATGCTTTCTATCATCTCAGCGTCCAAACTGCAATATTACCACAAAAGTTAATATTTATGTTACAAGTAACAAGATATTCTTTTTGTTTCTGAGGGAGAGAAGAGGGCGGGTAGCTATGGGGACCAGAACTCCAAATGTGCGCCACTTCCTCAAATTTACTTCTCCGGCTTAAATGCCGAGAAAGAAGAGGAAACCAAAAAGAATCCAAATCTTTGATGTTAACAAAAATATTTTGGACCAAATTAAAATAAAACTTAATGTGACAACGAACTATTCTACTTAGCACCTAATTTCCAACTAATTACAAAAGAAAAAAAAAAAATCTAGCGCAGGCATCTGAGACCTTTTTTCTTCTCGAAGATCAATCAGAATTTAACATGAAGTCAAGCAAGTAAAGCGACAGCATCACACAGATTGAACGCATTAAACCGAAAGCAATCCACTAAGAAGAAACTCAGATTCTCCAAAGAGCTCAAAAAGAGCCGTGATTACAAGAATCCAGGTGCTGTATCCTTTTGAACAGCGAAAAATAACTGACATAAAGCTGAAAACTTGAAGCAGAAACAGAAATGCCAGTGGTACAAGTAAAGTTGCAGAGTAAGAAGTGGGGTTACCTGGTGAGATTTTCTCGGGAAAATGCCGGGAAGTGAGAGAGAAAAAAAAAAAAGTTAAGACGGCGAAGGGAAGAAGAGCGAGAGCAACGAAATTGTATCACTATAAACTTGCGGCCCACGCCACGCGTAACAGTATAGAGGGGACAAAAGGAACTGTTTTCTTCTTCTGATTCTGCTCTAATAGGAATTGTCTTGTTCCCTTGGAACTTCACACAGGCGCGGAAGAGGAGATCAGCACTGAGTAATCGCGCTTCATCTTCTTCTCCCCATTTAACTGCCTTTTCAAAATTGCCCCTCCCAAAATTATGGACATTTTAAAATTTCCTAGTTACAGACTTGCACAATATATGAACATAACCGTAAAAGTCCCCAGGGGGGTTTCTGAATTTGCACGTGGATGTCTCTGAATGGACTTCGACAAAATGCGAATGGGACCGTGGCGTAGATTGCCGAACAAGAGGAACCGAATCCGCCCTTTAGTTGTCTTTTTATTTTGGTACAAACCCTTTTGTTGTCTTTTTTCGTGCTTCGTTTTCGACGTTGTTGATTATTTTACCGTTGCAGCCAACAAATCTTATGCTGCGCTACTGCTCACTGATCCTTAATAATTCGGATAAAATAATATAATATTTTTATAATTAAATAATTAGTTTAATATAATTTTATTTAAATAGGAATGAATCAAATAAGAAAATATGAATAATTAGTTAAAAATATTTTTTGAAATCAAATTATATAGAATTTCTAAATAATTAATTATAAAATATTATTATTAAATAATAAAATAATTGATAATTGGTCATTATTAATAAAACTTCATACAAAAATTAATCTAACCAGAGTTTTTTAACAAGAAGATCAAACCTTAACAAGCTTCAAATATTTTTTTCTTTTGGATTTGCTTATCAAAATATTTTAGATATTTGTTATATTCTAAAAATCAGATTAGTGTTTGATCATCTGTAAAAAAAAAAATTCAAAAGTATATCAAGAAAAAAGGATATGCACAACAGTTTGATAATTTAAGAATTTAAGTCAATTTTTTTTGAAGCACCGCACAGTTTAAATCTCTGTCAAGACTTAAAGTTGATCGATTTCAATAGAGAAAACTTTTAAAATTTAAATCTAAACATTTAACTTAAATCTTAACTTAGGACATAGCTTATTTTTATTACACTAATATTTTATTAATTTAAAAATAATTTTAATTATATATGACTACGAATTATCTCAAGTTTTAAGTACAATCTAATGGGAGGAATTTGAATAATAATATAAGAAGATTTAAGTGTAAGTATTCATTGTCGCATTTATATAAAAAATATATTTTAAGATTATTTATATTTATAGTTAACTTAGTGGAAAATTTATTATTTTTAATCATGGGGACATTAAGGTATTTACTGAGATGTGTTTTTATATAGTAATAGATGTGAATATTAGTTATATAAACTCTTTTAAATAGGCCAAACACTCTTAGATGATAAAGAGTAGTTAAAACTAGAACAGAAAGAAACGGCAACCAACTATAGGCATTTGGCAAAGATGCGGATTATGAAACTGTCGTTTTTTGAAATCACTGGTGACCGTTGGGTTGTGACAGTTGGCGCGCAATGTGCTGCGACGTTAAAATCAGTTGATGGCAGGGCAGGGCGGGTTGCTGATAGCGTAACATTCTTGAAATTACAGTGACACCCTTGTTAATTAGTGGATCTCGCAGCCAAAGCGTCGTTTAGGCTGCGGATGACAGAATGTAACTTTCAAAACCGGGGAAGAGTCACGGTCGGAGAGGCAAACTTTATAAAGCTGAGATAGATGCTTAATAGCAAAGTCCGACACTAAACTTCATTATTATAGCTAAACACAAGGAAAGGGATTGTTAGGGGTATGCACAGGGTCGTATTAGGGTTGGATTGAATTTTTTTAAAAAAAAGGTTAATCGGTTAGAGAAAGTCGAGTTTTGTATTTTTTATTTAAATTTAATTGAAAAAATATATATGTTGAGATCAGTAAAATTGTAATTTTATGTTTTTTTTTAATTGATATAGGTTTAAATTGAATTTGGGTTAGGTTAATTTAAGAGAAAATGATATATTTATTATCGTTTAAAATATGAATATACAAGTTGTATGTTAGATTTAAATTTTTAAAATTAAAAAATTTATGAATTTAGTGATATAAGACAAAAAGGGATATATAGGGAGTAATTTTTAATTATAAATATTATTTTTTATGATTTTCTTTCTAATTTTCCTATTTTTATCTCATTTTTTCCTTTACAACAGGTCCTAACTTTATGTCAAACGTCAATGCATCCAGATACTTATTTTCTCCACCCTTCTGTGAGAGTTGGGCAACAAATATTGTTTGTTGCTTTCATTATGGCATCCACGGTTTGCCGGTAAGCCAAGCCATTGCATCGCCATATGCCAAAATGACTCCTCACCTAAAATTGATGATGTAACATAAAAGTGAAAGCATAATTATTGGATCTTATAATTTGTGCCATATATAAATAATTTGAATTTGAATGATTTAGATTATAAATTATTTGAATTTTATTTTTAGTGAATAATTAATAAAAAATTAAATTAATGCGCCCCATCTAACATTACTCAAAATAAAAGGCCTAAAAAATTTGATAAAAGCGGATGATTTAAGGCTTTGACAACATTTAATGTTAATTAGGTTGGACGCAAGGGTGGATGATAATTTATAATTGGTAATTTTTTTCAGTGTTTTAAGAAAATCAATTGTGTTATTTATTGCATCTACTTTAATCTATAGAGCAAGAATATTTTTGATTCTCTATGTTTTAAAAAGAATAGTTTAGTAATTTGACTTTTAAAGTAGATAATTCCATTTCTTTACATAATTGACACAAAATCATCTTTCAATCACTGAATTTTTATATTTTTGTCTAATATGACTCATCAATAGTTATGTGTAATTTATTTTTGCATCATGTGTAATTTATGTACATGTACCCATCAATTAAAGAATTATGACAAAACAAATATAAAAATTTGATGACTTAAGAATGGTTTTGTATAATTGTACAAGTGATAAAATTATTTAACTTAAAAATTAAGAAATTAAATTATTTTTTAGAAAACCAAAATCGCCCTAACTTTAAATATCAAAAGATTCGAAACTGCTATGAGTACCAAAAAAAGTTGCTATAATTTGTGGGAAAAAAAAAGGTACACAAACAACGGGGAATTGAGAGGCCCAGTTTAACTTCATGGGCTTAAAAACTAGTATTTTACTTTTTAAGTTTTTTGTTGGAGGGAGAAATATATAGCCATTCACACTCATTCGGGCCATTTAAACTTCTTGGATTGTTTAGGATGAATCGGATACATTATTTTTAAGGTAAATAATAATAAAAAGAGAAAAATATATAATTAAGAAAAAAAATAATAAAAAAGACATAAAATTTATATATTAAATTAGATAAAGATATAAAAAAATTATTAAAATTAAATAATAACAAAGTTAGAGAATTCAAACTTTACTTTAAAGATAGTATCTTTCGCCATTAGAACTTTTTGATTTTTTTAATAAAACATCAAAACAAAAACAAGATTTTAGATTATGAAAATGATATGCATACATTGTTATATATTATTATAGTCACGTTTTCAATTACGTTAGAAATGTGATTAGAGGTAAATTTATTAAAAAAAATTAAATAATAAAATAAAAAAATAAAAAAATGAGAAATATAAATAAAATTATAAGTATAAATGTATAAAAATAAAAATATTATCCAATTAAACTCAAAATAATAAAAAAAAATTTCTAAAACAATATCGGTGTTATTGCATTATTAAAGTGTTGGCAGAACTTCTTGATATTGACTCTTATTGTGGTTGACCAAAGAAAAAAAATCTTGTTAAAAAAAAAAAGCAAAAAGCTTCATACAACCTAGGGAAGGAGAAGAAAAAAATGGAATCCAGATTTATGAGCTAATGAACCACCTTAAGACCATCAATAATGTTAGTATCACGATATAGAGGCACAAAAAATCACTCTAAAGAAAACTTACTTTTATTTTAACTCCATCACAATGCAAATGTAAAAGAAGTCACATGTAATAGTCACAGCTTAAAAATTAGAAAGTGAAGCCTACTAGCTATACATGTAGCAAGTAGAGAGAAACAATGGAAGCAAATTCCCTATAATTCCCTAGACGAGTAGTTTTAGAACTTGGGGAACTGAATTTCCGAACCGCATCTGCTCTTAGGAAGAATGGGGCACTCAATGAGATCCTTCCCTGAAGTGTCCACACACATGTAAACTTGGTAAAGTTGGCTGTTGTGACCTGAATCCCTATTGCACTCAATCCCAGGGGTAAACCCAGTTGCTTCTTTAATGGCCTCTGTGATGCTTTGTAAGCTGTAAAACTCATCATCTGGTTCAATACCTGGAATCCATTCCCCTTCAGTGGTTAGAATAATGAGCTTTTGCAATCTGCTTTTTAAGCTCTTCTAAAATGTTTTCACAGCTAGCTAACTGAAAGTGTGGGTATATATATACATTAAGTACCTGCATTCTTGAGGGCCTTGAGCAGATTCACTTTCTGCTTCAATTTGAGAGCTGTTTCGAAGTATTCACGCTGATCAAGCTCAGATTCCGCGCAGGTGCCGTGTTTTTCCCATTCGTGTGACCAGAACCTGAAGCCATTGCTACTTGGGCAGCTCAGTGATGGCCAGTCCTTTTCCATGCTCTTTAAGAGGTCCGAAATCTATAGCAATCACCAGATATGGTTAGACTAATCAATGGGTGGAAAATGCACTTATATCATAATTAGGGACGTAAAACAAATCCAAATCGACATACCAACACGCCTATACGTATGTTAGTCAATAATGGAATATATAATATATGTTAAATTTGACCTGAACCTGAATTGATCATGTAAAATATGCATACAATCTATTAACCCAACTAAATTTGTGCATATAATCATCGGGTTCAGATTAAAATTCTCATATTCAATTTTCAACCTTTTTTTTTTTTTTACCTCAAAACTAACTCGATTTGACTGTTGCACACCCTTAATCATAATAGCATACATGGAATAAGCTTACAAACTATGCTGTGACATCAAATATTAATCTTCTTCATTTTTTTAAAAAATTTCTTAATATACTAATTTTTCTGTTGACTTATGTGCAAGATCTAACATCAGCCTTAATCCATGTATTCTTCATTTCTAAAAATGATAGCAAATTCTCTATATGGCCTAGATCTCTAATTTTATTTTATTTTTTTGGCCTAGATATGCAAGACTGTACATGATCAATGTCGTTTTCATGGAAAAATAAGAATTTGTAATTAAGGAAAATGGTGATATATAACAAGGTGTGCTGATTATTGATATTGAACCTGTACAACAACATTCTGGATCTTCAAGCAGAGCCAAGGTAGGCTAAGGAGGTCAAGGACTCAAGGCTATGCCCTTGGATAATGGTGCCAAAGGGTCAAATTTGTTACATCTTGCCAAAAGGAACCAAGTATATATGACTGAATTATATAAAAGGGATTTGAAAACTTGATCACAGAACATGAAAACACACTCATTTAAGACTGATCAACTGTCTCAAAAATTTATAACTCCTCTTAGATCTAGATCTACATAGCCGATCCAAATTCAACTTCACTTACGTTTTATATAGCGGGTTTTAAGCCAGAATAAAAGATGAGATTTATGTAAAGTAATAGACAGCTGATATAAAATATTGTTAAACTTCTTATGATATGAATTAACAATATAATTTGATTTTTATAAAATTTAATGATATAATTTGATCTATATAATTCAACCTACCTAATAAAATAAAACTTGTTTTGTTGTTGTTTAATGTCTCAAAAATTTATACATTGAACTCCTTCTGATGGCATACTCATGAGGACCCTGCTATATATGAGTGATTCTTGCACTATAACATAGGATGCTAATTATAATTAGTCACCTTCATCTCCAATGATCATTCAATAGTGTTTCTTTTTGGATCTTATATTAATTTGAACCTTTTGAAAATGTAAGTATACCTGAGATCTATCAAACACGCTGTCGGGATCGCAGTTTGAGGGCCATCCGCCATCCTTGTAGTTAGGCCAGAGTCCATGGATGCCAAAATCTGCGGCAGGTTTTCCTGTCTTCGGATAACAGCAGCTTTGCTTTGTGTCACAGTATGCTCCAGGCCACTGTATATATATCATTCACAATGCAAAATGAAGGTACATATCATAAAGAGCTACTTAATGAAATAGTAAGAAAAGTGATCATGGTTATATAGAACCCATCAGTCACCTGTTGAACAAAATAGAAGAAATCGAAGTCCTGTGCAAGACATATAACTGCTAGGTATTGCAGAATCAAGAACTTGGACAATAAGGAGAAGTTGGGCTTCATATTTTCGAAATGGCTCTCTCTTTCTCTCTCTATGATCAATGACCTAATATCACTAGGAAATGATGATGCAACGATGTTGATCTAAACTGGTATATATATATATACTAAAAGGCAAAGTCCGAAAGTACAAACAGCAATAGAAAGAAACAAGTTTGGAAGGCATATCAATGGAATATGCGAACAAATCCTATATGCTTTTGATAATCTCTATTATTTAATTGCACTAACGTTTGCGTGTTTCTTCTTGTTTGTTTCCCCAATAACTTGTATCGTACTTGCCTTATTTTAAGTGCTAGTTTATCCAAACAGAAACCAAAAACGTGGCTTCCTCTCAGTTGTGGTTAGGTAATTAATTTAAAATTTCGTCTTTTTGATTTGTTTCTTGCGTGAGTAAGGAAACTTCAAAATTTGTAGCACATTTAGGGTTCAATAGTGGAAGGCACCTAACCATACCAATATATTAATTAATTCGTAGAGAACTTGCTTAATTCTCTATGTTTATAATATTGTCTGCATCTTCGTGGCAAGGCTGGGACTTCCATGTTTTGTGGAAAAATGACGTGTTTTGGAGAATCTTATGGTTATCAACAAAATCATCATATATGGCTAGCACTTTAAATTGAAGTCTTGAATTTAGAAAGCAGTCTATCAATGTCTTAAATGTAAGTAAAATGGTGGGTTGTGTTATTGAATATAAAGCGTTTACATTCATGGTTGACATTAAATGGGTGTAGTTGTAAGGTTGAAGACGTAAAATGTGGGGACAAGATGTGTTGGCGGTCTTAATTGCTTGGAAGTAAGTCATTGGAGTCTGAAGGATGGGTGGGGTGTCAGTTGTCTTTGCAGTGTGAACCAATTCGAGAACAATCTGGAGGGTGGGTTGTTAAACAAGAAGCATCTTTTATTGGCGTCCTTTTATTTTTTTTCTCTCTAGAATGATTTTTATTCAGTAAATAAAAATTAATTTTTTTAAAATATTAAAAATATCAAAACATGTAAATTTTTTTAAAATAAATTTTTTTATACATAAAAATAAGTTATTTAAAATATTTAAACTTTTACACTTAAATCAACTCACATTAAGTATAAGCATCTTTATTTGTACAATAATAATTGCTGTTGCTGTTTTGAGATTTTTCTTTTTAAATTTTAAATTAAAATCAAGACGTTTTGCTTTCCTATACTTAGTTGATCTTCCAATTTCACGGCGGGTATTCCAAGTGCGGCCAAGAAGAACCAAGCTTTGGTTGAAAAGCAATTCATGAATTAAAAAAAAAAAAAAACCCTTAAAATGAAATCCATGAAAATTAAGAACATGGATTTTATAAGCTTTTTGCTTAGTCAAAATCACATAGTTATAATTAATGATCACCTCACTTAATTAGTTCTATAACTTTGCCACTTATAATAAATAAAAATAAATTTATATATATTTTTATGATAATAAATAAAAAATTTTATCTGATAACTAATTAAGTAAATAATTGGCCGATGTGATGGATGCAGATGGATATATAAGAAGTTGATCAGTTGTGTGTGTATACACGCGTTTATATCAAGTAGCATCAATTTTTAGCGTAACATCACATGTATGCATTTTTTAAGAATCCAAGGGAATCAATAATGTCTGACACTAAAACATTTAATTTGGATATGCTAATAGCGTATCCAATGGAATCAATGATGTCCTTCGCTATTTCCTCTTCCAATACATATATACGTACATACATACATACATACATACATACATACATACATACATTATTTTTGTGGAGTTATCATTTTTGTTTTTGTTAGGTATATGTTATCATCATTTTATGTTTATTTATATTTATATTTATATTTATATTTATATTTATATAAAAATAGAAAAGGAAAAATGGTTAGCTTTATTGTAAATTTTATTTAATTTTAAGCAATTAATAATTATGTCAATAGATAAAATTAACTTAAGTTACAATAACCAAAAGTATATATTTTTTAACCTCTATGTTTCATGATCTAGACAAAACGCGATCGTCCGTTTCGCCAATTGTTTAACGCCGTTATATAGCTTAGACAGGTTCAAGAATCTGGATCAGTGAAAGCAAGCTCACCCTCGCTATTTGCTAAGTGAAAGTCCCTAATGAACCAATTCCTCTCTTAAAAGCGCAATTCCTATATCACCATAAATCATTGATAGCCATTTATTTATTTTTCTTAAAAAATCTCCTCACAATTCAAAGTTTAGGGAAATTTATTAAACTTTATAATTTAATTTATAAAATTAAATAAATTTAATAATTTAAATTACATGATGTGAATATTATATAAAAATTTATATTTAAGCGTATATTATAACTCAATATTGAAAAGATATTATATATTGAGAACAAATATGAGGACATGGACATGAATTAAAGATGCTCCTAGAGTTTCAGCTACTCATTCCCAGGTATTAGAAAGAAGGGAACTCAATATTGGACCCACATTTGCCACTAGGGAACACAGGGCACTCCATGAAGTCAGACCCAGAAGTACCCACACACAAGTACACTTGGTAAAGCTGGCTGTTGCCAGAAGAGTCCACATTGCACTCAATGAATGGAGTGTACCCAACTGCCTCCTTTATAGCCTCTTTGATGCTGCTCAAGCTGTAGGATCCCCCATCAGGCTGTATTCCTGTGGCATAGTTGCAATGTTACACAGTCATTTATTGATAGTATAAAAACAAGATTTGATCTTACCGAAAAAATAAAAGGAAGTTTTGAATATATATACCAGCAGTTGTAAGAGCTTGGAGCAGGTTGACTTTCTGTTTGAGGCTGAGAGCGGCAGCAAAATAGTCATGTTGCTGAAGGATTGACTCTGAGCAAGTCCCATGCTTGTCCCATTCATGGGTCCAGAATTGTATCCCATTGCCACTTGGGCATGCTAGTGTGGGCCAATTACTCTGTAAACTGCTAATGAGGTCTGATATCTGTCATCATGTGTATATATATATATATATATATATATATATATATATATATGCGAGTTAGTGTTAATTAGGATTCGATAGTGTCGATAAGAGTAATATTGCTACTTGCGAGTTAGTATTATGATTAGGGGCATGTAAATAAAGTCAACCTAAATTAGATTGACACTGTACAAAAATAACTCAACCCATGATTGGCAAATATAGATGTCGGGCATGTGTCGAGTTATTTTTTAATTTTCACTCAAATTTTAATTAATAGTACGAAACACACATATAACTTGATAATCCAATTAATCTAAACTCGACTCATATATTTAGTCAGGTTTGGATCAAAATTTACAAACTCAATTTAACTTGACTGGATATTTTTTTCTTAAACTTGACAAATAAGACACCCCTAATTTTGATTATGATATGCCCATTGAAATGACTTTAAAAAAAATTGTCTGGTTAGCTGGCTAGCAGCTACGGTTCAACCGTTTGAGAAGACATAAGCTTCAAAGTTTGCATGAAGACACTAAGAAAGTGGCCAAGCTAACAGCCGTTTCCGTTGCCTCGACGGAAAGTAGAAACGCTAAACGACAAATTGTCCAAGGGAGGAAGCAAAAGGCAACACATACTACGAGTTTTAATTGGATCAAGCATTATTTTATTAAGATTCAGACATGTTTAAAAATTAGATTTATGAATGGAAGCCAGAAGCTTGATCAGTCCTTCTGGTAAATATTAATCTAATTTGCAGATTGAACAAACTCTGAATAAGCTGACTGCATTATGCTGTTTAACCAAATTTTTATCTAGAAATTTCCATGCTGAACTTAAAGTATGAGGTTGGCAAGACAAATTGTAAATTAAAAAAAAAAAATAGAACAATTTGCAGATTATCTGAAATCATATGAAAACCGCAATTGGTGTACAGTAGTTCAATGAAAGTACCTCTGATTGCCTTAAAGGGTTGCTAGGATCACAATTTGATGGGTATGAACCATCATTTTCATTAGGCCAGAGCCCATGAATGCCAAAATCTGCCGCAGGCTTCCCAGTTGTTGGGTAGCAACAGCTTTTCTGCGTGTCACAGTATGATCCTGGCCACTGCAAATGCACAATTCCAAATAAATGATTTGGTAAAGAGAAGCTCATTAACTCAAAGAATTAATGGTCTTTACTTTCGCTGAGACAATACTAACAGAAACACACACAAACCTGCTGAACAAAGTAGAAGAAATCAAAATCCTGAGAAAGACACAGAACTGAGAGATACCGCAGAAGCAGGAGCTTCATCAAGATGGACCCGTTAGATTTCATTTTTTTCGTCTGAGAGTGCTCTCAACTATGTGGGACTGAGACTGATTTTCCAGCCGAAGTGGGTGAGACAATTATGGGAAAGGTGATGGACCTGATGGTGATGAATGGATCAATTTATAGGCAGAAAGGAAGAAGGAGAGGAGGCAGAGTATCAGAGAGCATGTTCTTATCCACCTAGAATACTATCTCGTTTCCGTGTGTAACTGCTGCCTAATGATTGTGACAAGTCGGCTAACCTTTCTTCATGATTTTATGATTCTTTTTCTTCACAAAAATGGGAATTTTTTTTTTATGGGTTTGGGAGGAAAGGAAGCGAATTAATAATGAATTAGATCCATTTTACATTAATTGAGTCGTATAACATAATCGGATTTTGTGGGTCTTTTCTTGTGTGCTTTCACATTGGGGACTAATAAGGCTGATGGAAGAGCATGCAAAGCGCAAACCGTATCTTGTTTACAAAACTTAATAAGCAGTCGGCCAAAGCGCAGAGGAGGGTAGATTTGTCAACAAGGAAAGGTGATGGCATGCTCCCCATAATTTGATGGTGATTTGTTTCCATTCCTTATTTGCCGATCTGCGGAAGCGGCCCTAGTGTTCACACGGAATATTGCTGCTACTGGAAAGTCTTTCTTACACACTTCCCTAAAACAGGGGAATTCCTTCTTCGTCGTCGTTGTTGTTGTTTTTTTTTTTTTTCCCCTTAAATTTTTATATAATTTTTATTTAATAAATATAAATAATTAAATTTATTAAATTTTATCCATGATAAAATCTTATTAATTTAAAGACTCGATATAATTATTTTATAAAACAAACAAAAAATCAAATACAGTTTTGAAAATTGTTATAGAAGATTAATGCGTTCGAGAGTGGCCAACAAATCCTATATCATTGCAGTAGACAAAATAGAGGCCCTCTTGTTGGGTTCTATAAAAAGTCAATAAAAATGATATGATTTAAATAATTGGTAAGAGGTTCAAAAATTAATCGTTATTACTTGACTACAATTATCCACATAACCCATGTCAAAAAAAATTATTAACACAACCATCCCTCATATATATATATATATATATATATATATATATATATATATATATATATAAAGCTTTCTTTTGTTGTGATAGCATTATTGGGTGATTCACTATATTAATTTATTTAGTCAATTTTATTATCCTTATAAAATAATTTTACAAAACTCTTATAAAAGTATGCATACAGTAAAATATATATAAGTTTTGACATTGTAAAGTTTTAGTGACTATTTTGTGAGTATGCATGTGGGAGGGATTATTTTTATTGTAGTTTTAATTTGTGTGTAGAAAATTAGTCTTATGTCTCAATATTTCAAAGTAATTAAAAATCACTAGTTACAATCACAACTATTTTATGATGTACATCATTTGCTTGCTATTTTTTATTTACCTTTTGTCTAAGAAATAATGTACGTTGCTTTGAATAGAAGTCATATGTGTGCCGTAACCTAAAATGTCATAGTAATTGATAAAGACAAATTAAGAGCAAGATTAACCAAAACCTCTGAGGGAGAATCTTGATCCCTCTAAAACATTGACGAATTTATGGATACAAAAGAAAGAAAATAATTGGGCAGCACCCAACACATCAACCCACCTCGTTGTGCCTCGCCACACTACGTAGATTTCACGGCAGCTCAAGGCGGTGCTAACCTCGTCGGAGGGGACGACAATGCAGCCGATCCAGTTGGATTCGCCATCCCAAGCTTCGCGTGACATGGAATGGAGAATAAAAGCTTCGGGGACGCTGACTCGTGCGGTGGCTTAGAGAAAGAAGGCAACTTTGTGATCAGAAATGTTCTCCACTTCCAGCATGACTTTGTCTAAGAAAGAAGAGTTCCAGTAGCAGCTGAAGCCGCAGTACTTCGAGTTTTGATGGGCCGTTAATTATTCGGATCTGTGTAATCAAAAGTTTATAGAATTTTTTTTATATATATTAGTCTTTATGACATTTTTTTAGGTGTGTGCTTTTTAGATGTACTTATTGGTGGATCTTCTTACAAGCTGGAGGAAGCGCCCATTGCTCCCGGAAAGGATTTTAATCTCTAGTATATTTAATTTGAAAAAAATTAAAAAAATCTACTTTAATAATTTTTTGGTATATTGAATTAAACTTTTGGTGTCTCAATAATACTGTTCAAGATTCGTTAATAAAACTATTAAGTTCTATAATTTTATTTGTTAAATTATGTAAATTTAATAATATTAATTTTATATTAAAAATATTAAGTAAGAATAAAATTAGAAAAAAAAAACCTCAAAGGCCAAACATAACACTTTTGATGGATAACAATTTTATCTATTCACAGTATCAAATAAAAAATACAAAATTTTAGTATTTGAAATTGGGTTCTGCTAAGCTAATTCCATTTTTACTAGCCACCTTATATTTAATCATAAATATATTAATGCTATTATCTATTTTTATTAGAGTGTGATTAAATACATTAAAAAGTGATAAAATAAAAAATAAAAAAATAACATAACAATTCTTTATAGAGATTTTTACCATTATAAATATTGATTATTTAAAAAAATTCCTCCGATGAAATTATGGGAGTAAGGAACCTTCATGGAGCTTATATTCTCTTTTCACCCTTTAATTTATAAAATTTAATAATTTAAATTATTTAAATATTGAACAAAATTTAATTTATAAAAATTATAGAACTGTGATTATATTAGAAATTAAATGTAACATTTGGTTATGATTTTAGCATTCAATTACTCCTATATAACATTCAAAATATTTAATTAGTTGGTCAGACTACTCAATATTTATTATTGAGAATATGAAAAATAATTTTACATTAACCATATAAAATTTAAAACATTTTGACGCTTTTTTGCCGTTATTTAATAGCACAAACCAATATAAATAGACCTATTTATATAAATTGCCATATTTTAATAAAGTCTCAACTTAATAAAAAATTTATTTGCACATCGCTTTAAACGCATTGATTATTGTGCACATAATTTAAAATGTACAATTATAAATTTATTTTTCTTTTTATTTGCTTTTATCTATTAATTAGTAGATAAAAAATGAGTTCAAACATCTTATACTTTGAACTATTTAAATTAAATTACTTACATACTATATAAAATGTTTCACTCAATTATCTATTCTAATTTGAGCTATACAAACAAAATCTAAATTTAAGCTATTTACACTTCAATTTATCATAACTACATATATGAATAATACTGGACTATGATTAGATCCACTTAATCTTTCAGTAGACTCACTTACATCATTAACAGTAATTAGAGATTAAATTAAAATTTTAGTAAATTTAATTATTATTCAATATTATTATACCTCCCTTCATTCAAATGACTCTTGCCATATTAAATATTTTGATAACGTAACTCCTAGGAAATATAAGAGTTATAAATTCTCATATTTTGAATCATTCGTGATTTTAAATTTTATAATTTATTTATAAAATTTAATAAATTTAATAATTTAAATTTTTTATAAATAAAATATTTTTCTTAAAATAACATAACTCAAACATTTTTATTTTAAAGACACAAGAGGATTATTTGTTTATTTTCACTCAACCTTTTCATGCGGTATGTTACGAACTTACAGGGCGTTAAGACTTCTAAAGCATTTAAAAGGGGGACCCTCAATAAAATAGTAATAAAATGGGGATGTGGCCCACGTGGGGCATATAAAGAGACGGACAGTCCTTAATGCTTACCCCCACCTGGCTTTTATGATTCCTCGGAGTCTCCATTTAGGGTTTTTGCAGATATTTATTTCGTCCTCACACTGTTTCTTCTGCCCATTTTCCACCTCAGGCAGACAAAAAAAGAGAAAAATATACAAATAAAAAGTACCTTCTGGTAAGTTTCCAGCCTTTTGAGTAATTTATCTGCTGGCACTTTTTATATAATTGTTTGCCATCCTTTTCTCATTTGGTTCAGTTGTTGTTACATTTGGAACATGTTTTTTTGGATTTTTCTTTTGGGTCTCCACACGTGTTTTTAACTGTTTAGCAGAAGTGCTCCATGTTCATGGTCATGGAGGTAGATTATATAACTAAGACTGCAATCAACTACAGTATGGTCACTGCTACTGCCATTTGGTTTAGGAATTGTAGACTCAACTGGAAAAGATTGAACTGCTTGCTTTGAATTTGTCTTCTGAGAATAAAAGAATAAATTTGCTGACTACAATCAATATTCTATGTTAAGACGCTCCTGATTTTTTTAGTTTGTGCTCTGCTTGCATCATTATGTTCCTTTTTTCTTTGGATTCACAACGGGTTGGCCTAACCACCTGAGCTTTGCCAAAGTGGCAGCCTCGTTGTTGTTACAACAAGAATTGTTACATAAGAAACGCTTGTTAGACTCTCACTGTATGCAAATACCTTGTTTAAAATATTTTAATTAATTTCCCAAATTGTATGCAATTGATTCATTGACATGGCCACTGTCAAGCAGGGCCTAGTTTTATTTTGTTCTTAAGACGTTTCTCTGCTCAAGTCTAGTTGTCTATAAATCTTTTTTTTCCCTTTTGTCTGGTGTAGAGACATGAGAATTGCAAGCACTAGTCTACAGATATAGTATTTCTGTGTTTGAGTTCCGTTACTGCTGCAACCGTTTGAAGATGACAATGACTCAGAGTGAGCAGCTTAAGCATGTTCCACAAGAAAAGGGGTTAAGGAAGTTTCATCAAAATTTTAATCTGAATGAACCTGCAGACCTGCAGCAGCAGCCTGATGTGCAGTGGCATTTTTTGAAAGACCAGGGTGATACGACAGCACATGAAAAGGATGGTACTGGATGGGCACAAGATAGTCAATATAGCAAAGTGACTGGAAGGATGGAGAAACACATAGATCGCCATGGTGAGGAGGCCCAAGTAGATGGAGAAAGAGCACCTCAGGAAACGCCTCTTGATGGATGTGTTGACCACTTGTTGATTCTTGCCCAATCTGCTGAGATAGTAGCACAATCTGAAGATGGATTGGTTCGGGTGCTTACAAACAACCAAAATAAAGGTTGACACTCCAAAGATTTGAAGCTTATTACAATTAAATTTATTCAGTATTTATTGATGTTGTGTCCATTTTCATCAATGCAGGGCCAAGTAACAATCTAGTGGCTCAAATGGCGCAGGAAAATGTTATCACCGTGACTCCCGGCAGTAAGTGATACTACTTGGCAGTCAGTTTTTCTCATAACTGTTTCCTGTTCTCATTTTCATCTCAATTTGAAAAGATTTTGATAACTATAGCTGATATTGTTTTATCTATACAGGTCAGGAATGTTGTCAAGAAGTATGTGATAGCATGTTTGTAAATCCCCATGTAAGTAGTCAAAAGAGTGAATTTTGTAATGAAGTTACAAACCCCCGCTTAACTCAAATTCGGAAGCAAGCAAGATGTAAATATCAATTGTTGGATCAAGAAAAGGTTGAGGCTAGCCAATGCAAACATATGCATGGAGAAATAATCCGCCTGAGCCAGATGAAGCATCAAGCTCGGTGTAAGGGTAAGAATGTTTTGTTACCACAAGAAATGATTCTAGCGCACAGAATTGAGCAGCCGCATAGAAGAGTAATTCGACTGACTCAGATGAAACATCAAGTTCGGTCAAAAGACAAATCAACATTAAAAAAGGGGACTGAGGAACATATTTATGAGCATCTGCACTGCAACAGACTTGAAGGTAAATAATGGGGAAAGTAGAAGAGAGGGCAATACTTAAACTTGGTGCACTTATCTATGTGGAATGTATATAACTTTGACTTAGATGTGCTAAAACAGTTTTGGTACCTTTGAAACTCGAGAACACTTGTATCTCCTGAACTAATTTTTTACATCATAAGAGCAGAGAGCAGAGCACTATGTTCTAAGTCATTAATACTTACATCTGTGCTCCCTTCACAATTTTGACTAATCCAGTAGAACATTGTTCAAGAGAGTAAGAAGGAAAAGGTGGTTTCTACGAAATTTGAATTTTAAATAACTGTAAATGTCATTAATTTACAAGTTGAACCAAATAGCTTCAGATGTTTGTCTTCAAAGTTGACCTTTTGTTTGTCTTGTCACTGTTACTTAATAAAGTAATTTTATGCCCCATATTCAGTGTTACAGTTAATTGATAGTTTCATTCATTCATGTGATTTCTATGAGGAAGGAGCATGTTGAACTTCTTTTTTTATTGGCAGTTGCTTAATCTAGCATTAGGAGACTACGGTCAACAGGTCATTAATTTGCTGCAGTGAGCCAAGACGACAGAAATCTTTGAGAACTGCAGCATACTGCACAAAGATTAAGGGCATTAAAGAATAGAAAACAAAGGCAACAATTGAAGAGAAATTCAGTTAAATAAACAAGTGCATGCTACAAAGATGAGCCTGATCGGGTCGACAAGATTAACCTATCCTCAATGTTTGTCACATAATGCAACATTGCTGAAAGATAAAAATTTGAATGCATGTCAACAAGAGTTACCTAAATCTTCCAGCTGTAGTGAAAAATTGAGAAAATATTGTGGTGCAGAGAAAGTTCAGGGACATCTTGCATCAAATTATTCATTGGGGCTCATATACAATTGTCATCAGCATATTCCAAACGCCCTGCCGGTGCAGAATGATGTACTAAATTCTTCTTTCATCAAATCACTAAACAATATATTTTAGCAAACTGAAACCAATATGAGGTGGTTGTTGTGTATGCCTCGTGCAGTTAAGGGAATATTGCCGCATTGTTGCACACCAGCGTAGAACAGAGCAGATTGAAGGTACAAGGGCATCAAAGGATAAGCAACACTTCTTAAGAAATCCTGTACGGAATGTTCATAAAACTTTATTAGTAGATATACTTTTTTCCTTAAAACTATAGTTCTCCCAAATTATGATGGCCCCATGACACAGTAATGGCTGGCCAATGACTCATCTACAGATTGCTAACAATTGGCTTTTGTCGTGAGGTATCTCATTGACAGGATATGATACATACCAATTATTTAGTGGTGTCATATCCATGTGTGCACTAACAGCTTCACGTCCATCAAACCAGAACTTAGAAAGAATAGGACGTGCGTGCGAAAGCAAGAACATGAAAGGTGGTAAAGGGGAAAGCTTCTTAATTAGCAAAAACAAAGTTAACTAAAAGAGGTGAACTGCTTTCTTTCCAAACAGAACAGAACAATAAAAGTGGAAGGTTTTTGTCCTCTTCATATTCTGTCAGAAAGAATCTCATTCAATACATTGTAGGGGTATAAGCCATCTGTTCCACCCTCCTGCCGCTTCTTGCAACACATATTGAAAGGCAATATATACTTATCTGTCGTCTCCTACCAACAGTCTCTATTCTCCACACACCCCACGATTTTGCAGCTTTTCTTAGTAAGCAAACGAAGGATCAAGTTACTCAGAGCCAGCTAGCTGCATCATCAGAATCAGCTACGTACGATTGGTTTGCTATATAAGATATGGTCTGCAAAGGATATATATACTGCGTTGTCCTTGCAGCCTCAATATATATGTACGTATTGTTCTTTTAGGTGGAAATAATGGTGCATTATTCTCTTGGCCATGTGAAACTACACAAGGTTGATATGAAAGATGCAAAAACTGTGAAGGGAACATGTTAAGAATTGGATACTCAAGCTTAACCATAAAAACCATGGACAAACTCAGTGGGGGGTTTTATTCATTGTCCTGATCCCCCTGCACAGCTTGGGATCGCTTTGATGGCGGACGTCTTGTCTACTCTCTCTGCTGCTTTGTGTAGTTTTAGTATCACTTTTTCACTCGTGCACCCAAAAGAAAGGTGTGTACTTAAATTGGATATCGAGATATTCATGTGTATATAACCTTAATTAAAGTTGGTAGTTCACTAATTAGAGCCATAATTTGTTAAGATTTTTCACACCAACTATGTAGCATTTTGAGAAAATTCACAACTCTCTCTTCAGACAATGGGATAAATTTATTTTCTGACTATTGTATGTCTTATGGCCGCGAGAGGCACCAGTGAGAAAGGTTGACCAAATGGTGTTTAGTCCTGTGAGGAGATGTAGAGGAAGACCAAAAAGGACACTTGGAGAGGTGATTAAAAGAGATCTTTGGTTAAATGGTATATCCGAAAATTTGGTTTTGGATAGAAGTTTATGGCGTCGTTTGATCCATGTAGCCGACCCCACCTAGTGGGAAAAGGCTTGGTTTGTTGGTTTGTTATTGTATGTCTTATGGAAAATATACTCTCACTTAAAATGACCAACAAAACCATCATCACAAAATGTACCACTGGACACTATGTAATAAGAATCTCTTTATTCTTTGACTTGGGCTGGTTTCCATGAGAAATCTCAACTGCTGCAACAGAAGCAGTGGCAATTGGAGTGATCATGACTGCATGTTTAGTGAAGGGGTTGATTATAATGTGGTATAAATTGCTATGCTAGTGCTTGTGTTCTTTATTGGAAGATTAAAAGTCCCTTGAGACTTCAAGTATTCTCCATTCATCAAGTAGCCTATAATGGCCATGGAACCATAGGTTATGCCGGTAATGGTGCTTGTGACAAAGCAGACAAGTAAAAAGCTACAAATTGACTCTGCTACTTGAATGAAAGTAGACGGGAGAGGGAACCAAGTTTCACAAGCTCTATTTCTTGGGTTAAAATTAATGTGAAAGTTTTCTAAGGTAAAGGTTTTCATTGTACTGAATAGATCGTGGTTACATAAGCACAACTACTTACCTTAGAAAATTGATTTTTATCTTTCATGGAATTGCGTGATGTTGGAAATACTGCATTACCACAATCACAGAATGCAAAGAGGCTCAAGTTATAGGCAATCCTCCCCAACTCATCAAGTGTCCTTTTTCATGAAACCCCACACCATCAACTGCACCCACCCACAGAACACAACAACCCAACATAATTGAAGCTACTACCCCACCAACAGATATGCTGCTTTTGTCTTGTTGAAGCAATAGTCGGTAAATAATCTTAAGTACTTGACCTGAATCAGCTGCTTTTTTTTTTCTTTTTGGTATTTAAGCTTTTGATGCCAAACTTGTAATTTACTTCATTTGGTATTGATTCTCTTTCTGAGATATTCAGGAATGCATGACTGGTTTACAGGGCCGGCTCTATAATAATGTAGAAAGGCTGCGTGGTAGTTGCAGCTCCATCAACCCAAAATATTTTTTTAGCTGAAATATTATGTCTATCTTTTTAAACTTGTCCTATAATTATTCATGAAATATGAAAGTTAATTTCAAAGATTTCACACTTCTGTTTACAGCTTCGTATGTTCATTTGCAATTTTTTTAGTACTTGATAGTTTTGGTTATTCAACTTAAATTAAAAAAAAAAGAATGTTACTGACACCACATAAACTTAAACCTCAACTTTTGAGCACCTTTGTTAATCTTTAGATAGCAGAGAGGCAAGGCAGCAACGTTGAGACTGGGAGACACAAGAACGCCCCCAACAAAATAACACTATGAAGCAGGTATCTTGTTGATGTTGCGAGTAACACTATGAAGCAGTCAAGTGCATACTCACTTATTTGGTATGGCAGGAAAAATAAAAGAGAGACATATATAAAATTTAGAGAAAGAAAAAAAAAATATACACAATAAATTCCAGAGAAAGAAAAAAAAAATAAAAAAATTAAAGAATGCAAATCCCTTACATGTGTTTGTTTGATGTATGAAGAAGTAATGCTTGCTTGACAGGAGACAGGAGTTGTGGAGTTGTGAACCCAAACTAGGTTGGAGAATTTGATAAGAGAGAATCTTTAACAGGACGTGTGTTTACTATAGATTTATCCTAAAAGTGAAATATATGTGGAGGAGTTTACTCTCCTATCATGATTACAAATGAAAAAGTTAAACATTAAAAGAGTGATAGAAAAAAATATAAAAGTATATAGAAACTGTTTATTTATTTTACTTGTATCACCACCCCGTGGTCAAAAGTGTTCTTACGAAGATGCTAGCTGATAGGCTTTTGAAAGAAAGAGAATCCATCTTTTTTTTGATAATAGCGGAGCTAAGGATAACTTAAGGTAAATACGAAGTAAGGAATCGAACTCGTGATTAAATTCGAAGAGATGGTCATCTGTGCCAGTAGAGCAACAGCTCTCGGCAAGAGAATCCATCTTTAATGGCGTTGGCCACTGGAGTTACTAAACGGCAGACTTAGTGAAAGGATTGAGTAGAGTTGTATAAATTACAATGTGAGAGCTAATTTTTTTTATTGGGAGGTTTAATGTGATTTGGGAAATTCAAGTACTTTTTCCAAACATTAGATAGCCCCGGTGGCCATGGATCCATAGTTTATCGTGATTGTGACAAAGCAAACCACTAAAACCAACCAAGGAAAACAACATTCGTCATGATCACAGAAAGAAGATAAAAAAGAAAAGAAAAAGTAGACTAACCTATTAATTAAAGAAAGTTTAAGTTAATAATGGAATATTAACTTTTAAAAGTAGTTTGATTATATAAGGTAATATAACTAATATAACTTAGTTTTTTTTTTTTTTTTTATAAAATAAGGGATAACTCAACTTTATTTTAGTGGTAGAAAAAGTAATATATTCATCTACATTAATTTGATCTCCTCTCTTTGTTTATTATTTAATTTTAATAATTTTTTTATATTCTTATTTCATCTTTAAATATATATTTTGATATTTATATTTTTCTTAATTTTATTCTTGTCTCTTTCTTACCATATCTCCAACTTTTCACTCTAACTTTTGGAGATCTTGATCCCACTTCCATTTTATTACTTTTAGTCTTTCTATTTTTATTAAATAAATCTTATTAAATATTTATTTATGATATTTTATATTATTAAATTTGTTAAATTTTATAAATTATACTAAACCAATAAATTAACATATTACAATACTTTGTGACTTTTTAATACAAAAAAAAAAATTGTGGAAGTAATTTTTCCGCATTGTTTTTAGGTTTTTCTTTTTTAACACTTACACAACATGACTTTTATGCTCTCTCTCATATAATTAAATATAATGAAAAATTCACACTCATTTGCAAACATGTGAAAGTAAAAGCAAATAAAAAGGATGTGACAAAAATTGGCCACAATGTAGTGTCTCAATGATCACCAATTTTTACCATAGTAAGAACGAAAACAGCACCTGACATTTCGTTCTCAAATTAAAACTTATAGATGGGCCAAATTATATAATCACTTAGCCATTAATTAGGATGCAGCTTGATTACTCCTCTTTGTCTTCTACAAATGCTTAATAATTTCTCTCACAGAGGTGAAAGTGCCCAGTACGCCAACCAAAGATCCCATCAGTAATATGCCTATAATGACAATAAACTCAAACCCCAACTTTTGAGCACCTTTATTAATCTTCAGGTAGCAGAGGCAGGGTAGTAGCATTGAGACTGTCACACACAAGAATGCCCCAACAAAAGCCATGATGTACCCAAAAAGTGGAATGAACAATGCCACAAGCACTGTACTGAACAGAATAAGTGTTCTTAAGAAGATAGTAGCAGGTAGGCTTTTGAAAAAAGGGAATCCATCTTCAATGGCGTTGGCCACTGGAGTAATAGCAACTGCATACTTGGTTAAAGGACTGATTAGAGTTGTATAAATTGCAATACGAGAGCTAATCTTTTTTAATGGGAGGTTTAATGTTATTTGGGAATTCGAATACTTTCCAAACATCAGATAGCCTTGGGTGGCCATGATTCCATGGGTTACGGTGGTTGTGACAAAGGAAACAAGTAAAACCTACAAAAGGAAAACAACATTCTGTCATGATCATAGAGAAAGAAAAAAAGGAAGAAAAGAAAAGAAAAGGCAGGCTGGACCAATTTATTAAAGAAAGTTTAAGTTGAAAAGAGAAGATCAACTTTTAAAAGGAGTTTGGTTTTGTGATTAGTAATGAATTCAATAATCTAATTAAAAAACTGCAGTTTCCACCGAAAGCAAGCATGCATCGTACATCAGAAGTCCTACAGGCTCTGATTTATACCTTGGAGAATCGACTTCTGTTTCTCATGGAACTGTAGAGAGTGGGAAAAACAGAGTGATCAGCGAAGCAAAATGCAAACAAGCTTAGAGTTGTAGGCAATCCTCCAAAGTTGACTAGCTCGCCCCTCTCATGGAAACCCACACCATCAATTGCACCAACCCAGAAAACACTGCACACCAGGATAACAGAGGCCACTACTCCACCAGCAGAAACATAGGCAAGCAGTCCCAAACTTCTCAACCATGTGGTAGGCAATATTGTGAGGGAAGTGATCAAAACAAAGCCCTTTTTGCCTGCAATTGTAAGGCCACCAATTTTGAAAGCCATATTTGGGAACAGCTTGTTCAAATTGTCACCTTCTAGTATCAGAAATTCCACTGCAATTAAATACAGCTGAAGACAAGTGAAAAATGACACCAAGGCTCTGCCTTTTTGACCAAAAGCAAGTTCCCCTACGTCAGAGTAGGTTCTGATATGCGGGCGACCATCCATGCACCGTTGCAGAAGCAACGCCGTGTACCAACACACGGTTACAACCAAGATAAAAAGAATCATGCTCAGCCACCCTCCTTGAGAAACTGCATATGGCATTGACAATATCCCCATACCTGAAAAATTATAAACCCATTTTAAAATATTATTACTAGAACATATGCACTCGTATGTACTCTAAATGACAACATCATGTGGAAGTATTGGCATAGAGTTTGGCTAATCTGAAGTTGATGTATCCATTGCTCAAATAGTAGAATTTTATTTAAGGTGGTAATCTTTGTATTTTTACATTAAATAGCCAAATAATATAACTATGAAAATGTTTTTTTTCCCCTTTTCCTAAGTTGTTTTGTTGCTATAGTAGGCAACAATGTTAATTTTTAAGCAGAGAGGAGAAGATAGAGAGAGACCTGACAAGGTGTTGATTCCATTGAAACATGTTCTGAAAAAGGTGGTGCCTTCGCTTGGTTGCTCTGGCTGAGAGTTTGGTTTTTGGTTCTCCATGCTCTAAACTCTTGGGCAACCCAAGTTTGGTCGAAACTATCCTTTATTTTTGTTTAAATGTAGTGTCGCAGACAAGCAAGGTGGTGAGTTCCTAATGGGGTATTTATTCCACTAGAAAAGAGAACAAATAACAAAAAAAAAAATATATTGATTAGGCATTATGAGAATGGATGAGTACATCACGAGATCCGTGTTACGTGAAACAGTCGTGCTATCATCAATCCAACGACTCTCCTAGTGTTGGGTGCATTTGCCCCTTTTTACCCTCCTAATAGGCAGTTGTTAAAACAAATAACAGCAGCTTTGCTTTGCGTCACGGTATGCTCCAGGCCGCTGTATATATCATTCACAATGCAAAATGATGGTACATACCATAAAAAGTTACTCAATGAAATAGTAAGAAAACTGATCAAGGTTATATAGAACCCATCGGTCATCTGTTGAACAAAATAGAAGAAATCGTAGTCCTGTGCGAGATATGTAACTGCTAGGTATTGCAGAATCAAGAACTTGGACAATAAGGAGAAGTTAGGCTTCGTATTTTCGGAATGGCTCTCTTTTTCTCTCTCTATGGTCAATGCCCTAATATCACTAGGAAATGATAATGCAACGATGTTGATCTAAACTGGTATACACACACACACTAAAAGGCAATGTCCGAAATTGCAAACAGAAATAGAAAGAAACAAGCTTTGATGGCAAATCAATGGAATACAAATCCTATATGCTTTTGATAATCTCTATTATTTAATTGCACTAATGTTTGCGTGTTTCTTCTTGTTTGTTTCCTCAATAACATGTCTCGTACTTGCCTTATTTAAGTGCTGGTTTATCCAAACAGAAACCAAAAACGTGGCTTCCTCTGAGTTGTGGTTACGTAATTAATTTAAAATTTCATCTTTTTGATTTGTCTCTTGCATGAGTGAGGAAACTTCAAAATTTGTAGTACATTTGAAGGCACCCGACCATACCAATATATTAATTAATTAGCAGAGGACTTGCTCAAGTCTCTATGTTTATAACATTGTCTGCATCTTCGTGGCAAGGCTGGGACTTTCATTTTTTGTGGAAAAACGACATGTTTTGGAGAATCTTATGGTTATCAACAAAATCATCATATATAGCGAGCACTTTAAAATGAAGTCTTGAATTTAGAAAGCAATCTTTCAATGTCTTAAATGTAAGTAAAATGGTAAGTTGTGTTATTGAATATAAAGCGTTTACATTTATGGTTGACTTTAAATGGGTGTAGTTGTAAGGTTGAAGACGTAAAATGTGGTGACAAGGTGAGTTTGGCGGTCTTAATTGCTTGGAAGTAAGTCATTGGAGTTTGAAGGATGGTTGGTGTGTCAGTTGTCTTTGAAGTGTGAACCAATTCGAGCACAATTTGGAGGTGGATTGTTAGACAAGAAGCATCTTTTATTTGTTAGATGATGATTCACAGGACATTGAATGTATTGTCTGCTAAAAGAAATTTCAAGATCTTAGGTCTACTGGAAGGTGAACATGTAGAATGCTTTTGAGTATTATGATTGTTAATCATCATCAATCTGAATCTGTTGTCTGTGTAAGAAATAGGTTCTTGGCTGGAATGTGAGAAATTTTTAAAGACATTCTTTGAACAGTTCTTCAAATTGGCAGAAACATAAAAGAATAACACTTTTTGTTATATATTGGTTGGCTGCCAAATAACATGTCAACAAGTTGTACTTTCCCCATATAATAATGCTCAAAACTGATCGGATGAATAGAAAAGTTCGATTTTCTTACAGTCTTTAATTCTCAAGAATCTAAATTTTCTGAACTGAAAATAGTGTTGGAAAAGAAATCCTTTGAATTTCCTGATTTAGGTAGTGATCTACATTTTCAATTTGGCCCCTAAGAAGCAAGTGATTTTGTCAATTAACTCTATCCTGTAACTTACGTAGTAATGCAATCATAGGTGAGGGGTGAGAACACCAATACTGTTTAACAATCCATTAAGTTTATGTGCTGTGACTACCAAAATGCAAGGAGGATACTCAAAATAGATTTTTGATTTTTTATTGCTCCTTTTTTTGAGTAATGCTACTTATATAAGACTCTTGTGCACAAACTTTACACACGAGTTATAATTTTTCATAAAGCTGATGAGTAACTATTATTGAAATAAGTTATAGAATAAAAAAAATGTAAAGTTACTTATCAGTTTTATGAAAGTTATAATTCATGTGTAATGTTTGTGTACAAAAGTCTTGTGAAAGTAGCATAACTCTTTTTCCTATTTCCTCATTTGTCTAAGTTTTGCTTATGCTGTTTCTAAAAGCACATGACATGTATATCTTCAATTTATTAGCACTTATATTGGTAATTTATATACATGTAATGAGATTTTGAACGTGTTGCATGGTACAATTGTCATCTTTGTAACCTATATTAGGCCTCTAAATACCTGCAAAACTTCAATATGCAGACAGATAGCGATCTTTTAGTCAAAAATTCCTCATGTTAGTTGGTTGTTGAGGATGAAAACTTCTTCAAAAAATTAAGTGTGGCAAAATCATGATGTAACAGGGAACCTCTGTTTTGGCCAAACAATTTTTTGTCGTACTCCTTGTAGGCTTTATGTGAGCTTGTCAATGGTTGTACGTTTCTCTGGTGCAAACTTACAAAGAAAAGCTCATGAAGTTGAGACTCTCAGTTGATCCATTTACTTAAAAGAGCAGAATGTAACTGAAGTTTGAGATTCAATTTTAAATAATATATTTTGCGTAAAATTGCTGAAACAAAATTAATATATATTAGTTTGACATTAAGCAATTGCCATTTAGTGTGAAATGTGATGACGAGCTACATACTTTTCGAATGTGCTCCTGATTATAGTCAAGAATTTTGCTAGAACTGTCTGTAGCAGATTTACTATATGCAGTTATAATGTCTTTCCTCTAGAATTTCATCTCTGAATGAAAAAAAGTTATAAGAAATTATCTTGAGCTCAAGCTAGTGGTTCTTTGCTTTGGTTGATGATGGGAGTATATGTTATGTTTCTTGTTTTCTTGTACAGATGTTGTGATGTGAAAGTATTTCCGAATTTAAAGGGCTAGTATGCGCACATGGGCTAGGCTTCTAAGGTCCGAGGAAGATAGAAATTTCTCTTTGCCATTGTGGAGGTGATACCCATATTCTACGAGCTATCAATCAAGATTATTTTTTGTATATAAACTTTGACGTGAAACTTGTAATTGATTTTATTTGGTATTGATTGCTTTTCTGAGATATTGAGGAAGTGACTAGTTTACAGGGGCGGATCTATAACATAAGAAAGTCTGTAGGGGCAGTTGAAGTTCCATTAACCCAATATATTTTTCAGTTGAATTATTATGTCTATTCTATACAAATATGGAACAATCCAACAATTTCATTTTTTATACAATGAGCATAGGTTGGATTATATTTTTTATCCTGGCAATGTTACATTTACGTTTTAATATCTACAAATTTGTTTACAACAATAACGTGGCAATGTTTGAAATTAAGTTAACTGTTTTTTTAAACTTCATCCTTTGTATTTCTCTCTACGTGGCTAAAGAACGTGGGTCTACACACCATTTCCCTTGTTATCCACTTAATTCTTTAATACTCAGTAAACCCGTCACAAGACTCAATACATATCAAGTCCGCAATAAAAAATTGTTGCAACATAAGTTCTAGCTTGTTTCACAGTCAATGCAAGATAATTTTTATAACTGAGTTTTGATACTAATATTAGATATAATTTGAATCTTTTTACCTCAAAAATTAACCTGTGAGGTGAAATTTTGTCTCACATTTATACATCAACACTCAACTTCGTTTAATGTGGGACAACCAACGAATCCCACAGAGTAGACTAGTCCTTTGGAGATCTTTACGGATTCTATTCAAAAAGCTAAAGAATTGGAGAGCAACGAGCATCCAGCCGCAGAAAGTTGCAGCTGTCCATTAGGCGGCGTCCAATTGTGTATCAAAAGTGAGCAACATCTACACCGAACGGTGCATTTGTTTTCTTTTATAAAACCAGAGAAAGTGATTTCGTTTCAATGTGGGTCATAAGAATAGATATGATTGATCAACTTTTCTTGCTTAGCCTGAAGTAATCCAACATCTGCAGCTGGTTTCATTCGCCAAATCTGAAACAGTCAAAGCAATTGCAAATAATCGTTTGCTGCATCATTTGGCTGACGTGGCTTTAATTTGAAATATGTAGTGACTAATCTATCTATATAATAAAATTCCTCGAGAAGATGCTATATGGTAACTCTTTGACCAGCTTCTTCTAGTCTAACTTACCATTTTTTCTAAAAATTTGGCAATTGTTACATTTTGTTATATATTGTCAATTTTCATTCTTTTCCCTCCGATCATTTTCATTAATGAATGAATGATTACTTAAGAGATTTTGAACAGCAAAATGGGATCCAAAAATGACTAGGAAGTCATTAGGGGAACTCTTTGTTTTATCCTTGAGCAAATACAAAACTACACAAGCTAGCCGAGCCTCCATTAGTTAACTTGGCATATCAGAATTCTTGATATGCAATACTTTCATTGTTTTTTAAATGGGAAGGGAACTTGATTGATAATTTCAATCACTAAAAAGTGTTGGCCGAAGCATAGTTTGGCGTTGATATGAACTTAAGATTCTAAGGAAGACTCCTGATATTTTAATTTTATTGTATTCTCATTACTTCATTAATAATTTAGTTTTAACTTTATCTCATTTAAATTATTAAATTTATCGAGTTTCATGTATAAAACTATAATATTTAATAAATGTAATGCTCAGCATTGTTTTTGTAAGTGTTTTGTAAAAATTTATTAGTAAAAATACTTTTTCCCGTAAAACTACGGTTCTCCCAAGTTATGATGGCCCCATGACACTGTAATGGCTTGCCAATGACTCATCTACAGATTGCTAACAATTGGCTTTTGTTTTAAGGTATTTCATTGACAGGATATGATACATACCAATTATTTAGTAGTCTCATATCCATGTGTGCACTAACAGCTTCACGTCCATCAAACCAGAACTTAGAAAGAATAGGACGTACGTGCGAAAGCAAGAACATGAAAGGTGGTAAAGGGAAAGCTTCTTAATTAGCAAAAACAAGGTTAACAAAAAGAAGTGAACCACTTTCTTTCCAAACAGAACAGAACAATAGAAGTGGAAGGTTTTTATCCTCTTCATTTTCTGTCAGAAAGAATCTCATTCAGTGCATTCTAGGGGTAAAAGCCATCTGTTCCACCCTCCTGCAGCTTCTTGCAACACAGATTGAAAGGCAATATATACTTATCTGTCGTCTTGTACCAACAGTTTCTATTCTCCACACACCCCACGATTTTGTAGCTTTTCTTAGTAAACAAACGAAGGATCAAGTTACTCAGGGCCAGATAGCTGCATCATCAGCATCAGCTACGTACGATTTGTTTGTTATATAAGATATGGTCTGCAAAGGATATATATATTGCGTTGTGCTGGCAGGCTCAGTATATATGTACGTATTGTTCTTTTAGGTGGAAATAATCGTGCATTATTCTCTTTGCCGTGTGAAACTACACAAGGTTGATATGAAAGATGCAAAACCTGTGAAGGGAACATGATAAGAATTGGATACTCAAGCTTAACCATAAAAACCGTGGACAAACTCAGTGGGGGCTTTTATCAATTCTCCTGATTCCCCTGCACAGATTGGGGTCGCTTTGATGGCAGACGTCTTGTCTACTCTCTCTGCTGCTTTGTGTAGTTTTAATATCACTTTTTCACTTGTGCACCCAAAAGAAAGGTGTGTACTTAAATTGGATATCGAGATATTCGTGTATATATAACCTTAATTAAAGTTGGTAGTTCACTAATTAGAGCCATAATTTGTTAAGATTTTTCACACCAACTATGTAGCATTTTGAGAAAATTCACAACTCTCTCTTCAGACAATGGGTTAAATTTATTTTCTGACTATTGTATGTTTTATGGAAAGTATACTCCCACTTAAAATGATTAACAAAACCATCACAAAATATTCCACTGGACACTTTGTAATAAGAATCTCTTTATTCTTTGACTTGGGCTGGTTTCCATGAGAAATCTCAACTGCTGCAACAAAAGCTGTGGCAATTGGAGTGATCATGACTGCATGCTTAGTGAAGGGGTTAATTATAATGTGGTATAAATTGCTATGCTAGTGCTTATCTTCTTTATTGGAAGATTATAAGTCCCTTGAGACTTCAAGTATTCTCTATTCATCAAGTAGCCTATAACGGCCGTGGAACCATAGGTTATGCCGTTATGGTGCTTGTGACAAAGCAGACAAGTAAAAGCTGCAAATGGCAAACATTGTAAGCGACTCTACTACTTGAATGAAAATAGATGGGAGGAGAACCAAGTTTCACAAGCTCCATTTCTTGGGTTAAAATTAAAATTTTCTAAGGTAAAGGTTTCATTGTACTGAATAGATTGCAGTAACATAAGCAAAACTGCTTACCTTAGAAAATTGATTTTTATCTTTCATGGAATTGCGTGGTGTTGGAAATACTGCATTACCACAATCACAGAATGCAAAGAGGCTCAAGCTATAGGCAATCCTCCCCAACTCATCAGGTGGCCTCTCTCATGAAACCCCACACCATCAACTGCACCCACCCACAGAACACAACAACCCAACATAATTGAAGCTACTACCCCACCAATAGATATGTTGCTTGTGTCTTGTTAAAGCAATAGTCAGTAAATAATCGTAAGTACTTGACCTGAATCAGCTGCTTTTCTTTTTCCTTTTGGTATTTAAGCTTTTGATGTCAAACTTGTAATTTACTTCATTTGGTATTGATTGCCTTTCCGAGACATTGAGGAAATGAATGACTGGTTTACAGGAGCGCCTCTATAATAATGTGGAAAGGCCGTTTGGTAGTTGCAGCTCCATCAACCCAAAATATTTCTTTAGTTGAAATATTATGTCTATCTTTTTCCCTCATAATGTATTTAAACTTGTCCTATAATTATTCATGAATTATGAAAGCTAATTTCAGAGATTTCACACTTAAGTTTACAGCTTCTTATGTTCATTTGCAATTTTTTTAGTACTTGATAGTTTTGGTTATTCAACTTAAATTCAAAAAATAATAAAAAATAAAAAGATGTTAATGACACCAAATAAACTCAAACCTCAACTTTTGAGCACCTTTGTTAATCTTTAGATAGCAGAGAGGCAAGGCAGCAACGTTGAGACTGGGACACACAAGAATGCCCCCAACAAATTAACACTATGAAGCAGGTATCTTGTTAATCTTGCAAGTAACACTATGAAGCCGTCAAGTGCATACTCACTTACTTGGTATGGCAGGAAAAATAAAAGAGAGACATATATAAAATTAAGGAAAACAAAAAGGAATACACACATTAAATTATAAAAAAAGATAAAAAAATTATCAAAATTAAAAAATAAAAAAAATTAAAGGACGTAAATCCCTTGGTAGATACTACATGTGTTTGTTTAATGTATGTGTTTACTATAAATGTATCTTAAAATTGGAATGAAGAGTTTACTCTCCTATCGTGTTTACAAATAAAAAAGTTAAAAACTAAAAGAGTGAAGAAAAAGAATATAAAAATATAAACAAACTGTTTATTTATTTATTTATTTTACTTGTATCATCACTCCAATGCCACAAGCCCTGTGCTGGTCAAAAGTGTTCTTATGAAGATGCTAGCAGATAGGCTTTAGAAAAAAAGAGTATCTTTAATGGCGTTGGCCACTGGAGTAACTAAGCGGCATGCTTAGTGAAGGGATTGAGTAGAGTTGTATAAATTACAGTGTGAGAGCTAATTTTTTATTCGGAGGTTTAATGTGATTTGGGAATTCAAGTACTTTTTCCAGACATTAGGTAGCCCCGGTGGTCATGGATCCATAGTTTATCGTGATTGTGACAAAGCAAACCACTAAAACCACCAAAGGAAAACAACATTCTGTCATGATTACAGAAAGAAGAAAAAAAAAAAAAAAAGGAAAAGTAGACTAACCTATTAATTAAAGAAGGTTTAAGTTAATAAAGGAAGATTAGCTTTCAAAAAGTAGTTTAATTATATAAGGTAATATATCTTATATAACATAGGTTTTTTTTTTTTAAAAAAAAGGGGTAACTCAAATTTATTTTAGTGGTGAAAAAGTAATATATTCTTCTACATCAATTTGGATCTCTTTTATTTGGTTATTATTTAATTTTGATAATTTTTTGTATTTTTATTTCACCTTTAAATATTTTTTGAATTTTACTTTTTTTTCATTAATTTTTTTCTTAATTTTATTTTCGTTTCTCTCTTTCTATACCTCCAACTTTCCACTCTAACTTTGGAGATCTTGATTCCACTTCCATTTTAGTACTCTTATTCTTCCTACTTTTATTAAATAAATATTACTAAATACTTCTTAAGATATTTTATATTATTAAATTTATTAAATTTTATAAATTATACTGAACCAATAAATTAACATATTACAATACTTTGTGACTTTTTAATACAAAAAAAATTTGTGAAAATAATTTTTTTGTATTGCTTTTAGGTTTGTTGTTTTTTAACGCTGATGCAACATGACTTTTATGCTCTTTCTCATATAATTAAATATATTGAAAAATTCACACCCATTTGCAAATATGTGAAAGTAAAAGCAAATAAAAAGTAAGTGACAAAAATTGGCCACAATTTAATGTCTAAATGATCACCAATTTTTACCATAATAAGAACAAAAACAGCACCTGATATTTCTTCTCAAATTAAAACTTATAGATGGGACAAATTATATAATCACTTAGCCATTAATTAGGATGCAGCTTGATAACTCCTCTTTGTCTTCTACAAGTGCTTAATAATTTCTCTCACAGAGGTGAAAGTGCCTAGTACGCCAACCAAAGATCCCATCAGTAATATGCCTATAATTACAATAAACTCAAACCCCAACTTTTGAGCACCTTTATTAATCTTCAGGTAGCAGAGGCAGGGCAGTAGCATTGAGACTGTCACACACAAGAATGCCCCAACAAAAGCCATGATGTACCCAAAAAGTGGAATGAACAATGCCACAAGCACTGAACTGATCAGAATGAGTGTTCTTAAGAAGATAGTAGCAGGTAGGCTTTTGAAAAAAGGGAATCCATCTTCAATGGCGTTGGCCACTGGAGTAATATCAACCGCATACTTGGTTAAAGGATTGATTAGAGTTGTATAAATTGCAATACGAGAGCTAATCTTTTTTAACGGGAGGTTTAATGTGATTTGGGAATTTGAATACTTTCCAAACATCAGATAGCCTTGGGTGGCCATGATTCCATGGGTTATGGTGGTCGTGACAAAGCAAACAAGTAAAACCTGCAAAGGAAAACAACATTCTGTCATGATCATAGAGAAAAAGAAAAGGAAGAAAAGAAAAGAAAAGGCAGGCTGGACCAATTTATTAAAGAAAGTTTAAGTTGAAAAGAGAAGATCAACTTTTAAAAAGGAGTTTGGTTTTGTGATTAGTAATGAATTCAATAATCTAGTTAAAAAACTGCAGTTTCCGACGAAAGCAAGCATGCATCGTACATCAGATGTCCCACAGGCTCTAATTTATACCTTGGAGAATCGACTTCTGTCTTTCATGGAACTGCAGAGAGTGGGAAAAACAGAGTGATCGGCGAAGCAAAATGCAAACAAGCTTAGAGTTGTAGGCAATCCTCCAAAATTGACTAGCTCGCCCCTCTCATGGAAACCCACACCATCAATTGCACCAACCCAGAAAACACTGCACACCAGGATAACAGAGGCCACTACCCCACCAGCAGAAACATAGGCAAGCAATCCCAAACTTCTCAACCATGTGGTAGGCAATATTGCGAGGGAAGTAATCAAAACAAAGCCCTTTTTGCCTTCAATTGTAAGGCCACCAATTTTGAAAGCCATATTTGGGAACAGCTTGTTCAAATTGTCACCTTCTAGTATCAGAAATTCCACTGCAATTAAATACAGCTGAAGACAAGTGAAAAATGTCACCAAGGCTCTGCCTTTTTGACCAAAAGCAAGTTCCCCTACGTCAGAGTAGGTTCTGATACGCGGGCGACCATCCATGCACCGTTGCAGAAGCAACGCCGTGTACCAACACACGGTTACAACCAAGATAAGAAGAATCATGCTCAGCCACCCTCCTTGAGAAACTGCGTATGGCATTGACAGTATCCCAATACCTGAAAAATTGTAAAACCATTTTAAAATATTATTACTAGGACATATGCACTCGTATGTACTCTAAATGACAACATGATGCAGAAGTATTGGCATAGAGTTTGGCTAATCTGAAGCTGATGTATCCATTGCTCAATTAGTAGAATTTTTTTTTAAGGTGGTAATCTTTGCATTTTTACATTAAATAGCCAAATAATATAACTACGAAAAATGTTTTTTCCCCCCTTTTCCAAAGTTGTTTTGTTGCTATAGTAGGCAACAATGTTATTTTTAAACAGAGAGGAGGAGATAGAGAGAGACCTGACAAGGTGTTGATTCCATTGAAACATGTTCTGAAAAAGGTGGTGCCTTCGCTTGGTTGCTCTGGCTGAGAGTTTGGGTTTTGGTTCTCCATGCTCTAAACTCTTGGGCAACCCAAGTTTGGTCGAAACTATCCTTTATTTTTGTTTAAATGTAGTGTCCGAGACAAGCAAGGTGGTGAGTTCCTAATGGGGTATTTATGCCACTAGAAAGGAGAACAATAACAAAAAAAAAAAAAAAATGATTGGGCATTATGAGAATGGATGACTACATCACGAAGATCCGTGTTTACGTGAAAGAGTCGTGCTATCAGCAATCGAACGACTCTCCTAGTGTTGGGTGCATTTGCCCCTTTTTACCCTCCTAATAGGTAGTTGTTACAATATAATTTAGTCCCTTTTACAATCGATCTGAAAAAATTCATAATTTGAGTATTGAAACCAATGTTTAATGTATTTTTAGTTTGCTTATTTTAAAAATTAATTCATAAAATAAGATTTTATCTCGCACTTATACATCAATAGTTAACCCTTCTACAATCAATGTAAAACAATCTAACATAAATGATCCAACAAAGGGGACTAGTCCTTTGCAGAAGTTTGCGGATTCTATTCGAAAAGCTAAAGAATTGGAGAGTGACGAGCAACCAGCTGCAAAAGGTTGCAGCTGTCCATTAAGTGGTGCACAATTGTGTATCAAAAGTGAACACCATCTACAATGTTTGCCTTTTTTTATAAAACCAGAGAAATTGATTTTGTTTCAATGTGGGTCATAAATAGATATGATTGATAAACTTTTCTTGCTTAGCCAAAAGTAATCCAACATATGCTGCTGGTTTCATTAGCCAAATCTGAAAGCAGTCCATGCAATTGCAATTAATCATTTGCTGCATCGTTTGGCTGTAAGTGGACGAATGCAATAACTTATCTTTCTGTATTTAAAATAAAATTGGTTAAGAAGATGCTTCGTGATAATTTTTTGGCCGACTTTTTTACACCCAACTTCCCTTTGTTTTCTTTAAATTTTGCAATTGTTGCAGTTTGTTATAGTAGTTGCAGTGCTGTTTTGCACTAACACCAACACCTTGCTATTACATATTTGGAAATTTTGATAACCCAAGGCTTTGACAAGAGGTATTTACTGGCCAAAATGATAAAATATTCAGACAATATATACATTGTCAATTTTCGTGCATTTGCCTCCAATCATTTTCATTGCTTCCACACAGTGGCTCTCAAATTGAGCCTTCAATTTGTTTTGGCAATATATATGACTTTACATTTATTATAATTTTAATGGAATTTATTAATGAATGAATGATTACTTAAGAGTTTTTGAACAGCAAAATGGGATCCAAAAATGACTTTGGGAAGTCATTAGGGGAGCCCTTTGTCTTATTATCCTTGAGAAAATTCAAAAGTACATAAGCCGAGCCTCCATTAGTTACCTTGGCACATCAGATGTCTTGAGATGCAATACTTTCTTTGTTTTCCAAACAATGGGAAGGGAACTTGACTAATGATTTCAATCACTAAAAATTGTTGGCCTAGTGGAAAAAAAAAAAAAAAGAGCATAATCTAACTTTAATACGTACTTAAGATTCGAGGGTAGTATTCCTGATGTTACCTCATCAACAATTTGACTTCAGCTTGTTTAATTCTTAGTCTCTGCTTAATTAGTTAGTAAAACTGAGAAAGATTTAATTTTTGTTCCTTGATACTTAGCAGAGAACCCAAAAATGAAATTCATGTGCATCTTCCTTTCAATTGTCTCTCATTTTTCATGGGTTCCTCTATTTTCACAGACTTAAAGTCGCAAAAATTTTATTCAAAATATTACATATATCATCAATTTTATAGGATCCACATATCTCATAACCCACAATTATTTTATGAGCTGTTTATATTCCTACTTGTGTGGAAATAGATTTTCCCTTTGAAACAATAATTGAACTTGTGAACTAAGATGTTTACCAAGATAGAAAACATGCCAATGTCATTATTCAACAAATCTGAAAGTGGAAGGTGTCCTAACAGAAACCTTTCATTTTAAAGTTATCTGATAATCCTATGGTAAGTGGATGCTGACACTCTTTTACACCAAATCTAAGTTTTGCTTTGGCGTAGAGAAGATCTATTACACTTTGTTGTCTTGGCTGGTATAAATAATATGAACACGAGACTATTATAATGCTTGAAGCTGAGATTTTTTTCATTATTTAATCTTATCTTGAAATATGAAAAATTGATCAAGATGTTTAACAGATTTTTCTTAAAATTTTAAAAGAAATGAATTAACACGCACTAGATATCTGACAAGTGACTAATTAACGTGAGAACATGTTAGTTTTACATGAGAGGATGCACGCTCTCTTTTTGCGTGAAAACAAATATTTTTAAAAAAAAGAAAGAAGACAAAAAAGATAATAAAAATATATAATCTATATATAAAATTTATGTATATGTATATTATTGTTCATTAACTTATATTGTGGATCAAGATGGACACACCGAAATTGGTGCTGCTACAGGTAATGTCATTGTTATGGCCACTTTTGGCAAATCACCATGCACGCTTTTACTTTTTTTTTTTTTTTTTTTTGAGGGGGAGGGGTTGTTAGAGGAGCGGGGCCCAAACAAAAACAAACAAAGATCCTCTAATTACACGAGGTCTAGAAAACCCCATCAAGTCATCATGAAAGAAATGCCCAAGTTCCTTTGTCATACGATTGAAGAAGCGCATTCCTCTATCCCCTTCCGCTGCATGGCTAGCCGGCCAGTTTGCGCAACAGTGTCCCTCACGGTGTGTATGTGAGAATTGTACAGCCCATTCCTGCTTCAGCCATTTTCTTATTCGAGCCACTTTCTTTGGGGCGGTAAGCATCGTGATCATGGTGGTGGAATCAGATTCCACTATGAGATTTCGAAATCCCATGTCCCAGGCGTGCTGCAGCCCAATCAGAACTCCCCAGATATAGCCAGACTCGAGTTCCTTAATTGCTCAAGTCATTTATATAAAAATTTGGTTACCAGTATTATACCGACAACTAAAAGCGGGGTTTCTCTAGTCGTTAATGGCAAATGAGCATGTAGAAGATTAAAAGGGCACTTGAAGCCCCACTTTTTACTTTCTATATGCATGCCATACTCCTACATCATTTTTAAAAAAAAAAAAAAAAAAATTGTTTGTGATGTTACATGAATTAGAGGTATCCAACCTATGATTAAGAGTATAGATAATTTATTTTTATAAATTAAATTTTACAAAAATTTTACTTAAAATAATTTAAATTATTAAATTAATTAAATTTTACAAATAGTAACATTTTACGACACTTTTCATAAGAATTTTGTAAAAGTCTATGAGAATAATTTCTTCCTAAAAACTATCCTTCTCCCAAATTATATATAATGGCTCCATGACACTTTAATGGCTTGCCAATGACAGATCTAGATTACTGACAATCGGCGCTTGTTATTATTGGGTATCTCATTGACAGGAATGCTATACGCAAATCATATAGTAGTGTCATATCCATGTGCGCGCTAGTACTCATAGCTTCACGTCCATCAAACCAGAACTTTAAAAAAAAAAACAGGACGTGCATGCTAACATGAAAGGTGGTAAAGGGAAAGCTTCTTAATTATCAGAGAAAAAGTTAACAAAAGAAGAGGTGAACTACTTTCTTTCCAGATAGAACAGAATAATTAAAGTGAGAGGCTTTTGTCGTCTTCATCTTTCTTTCAGAAAGAATCTTATTAAGTACGTTCTAGAGGTAAAAGCCATCCGTTCCGCCCTCAAGCTTCTTGCAACACATAGATTGAAAGCCAACATCTGTCGTCTCCTACAACAGTTTCTATTCTCCACGTACACCCCACGATCTTGCAATTTTTCTTGATAAGCAAACAAAGGACCAAAAGTTGCTCATTATATTGTTAGCTGGCTGCATATCATCAGCATCAGCTCCGTACTATGTGATGTAGAAGATATGACTGCAGAAGATATATATATATATATATATATATATATATATTGCGTTGTCCTTTCAGTCTCAATATATCTGTACGTATTGTTCTTTCAGGTGGAAATAATCTTGCATTGTTCCACTGGCTATGTGAAACTACACGAAGTTGATATGAAAGATGAAAAACCTGTGAAGGAAGCATAATAAGAATAGTGACGTGGATCAAAAACTGCCACATCAGCATCATTACATGGCAACTGAGGTGGATTTTTTTTTCTCAGCCAGCACAACAAAACGGCACCGTTTTGCCTATGATCTATGCGTTCTTCAGCGACAACTGAAGAACCCAACTAAAGCACCATGAGTCGCAGCGTAATTACTGGGACTGAAGCAGTGCTGAACTAGGACTGGAATGGCGCTGGACCAGGACTCCTTTCGGGTGCAACGCGTCTCTGGCTGGTGCTTCTGAGTGGAGCCACAGGTGAGTTCTTGGGTAGAAGGGGCTGTGGCGTTTGAACGATAGTGCCAAGGAGTAGTTCGGCTGGCAAAGGATCACAGGTGGTTGCTATGGTATCTTTGATTGCCGCTTCTGCATTTGCGATATTGACTTCAGCTGCGGAGAGGGAGCGTCGGAACAGCGGCGTGATTTCTTTGGTGATGGCGATGGAGGGCCAGCCTAACGAAGCTCTGGGCAACGGCACGAAAGACCCTCCAAAGGCTACAAAGCAGCATCTCACGAACCTAGAGCAAAGACGTGCTCTCTCTTATTTCGTGCTCACCCACTACACGCTAAACTTGAATCTCTATGTCTTACCGTGCCTGGTGGTCAGCCTTTGCCATCAGGAACAAGGGTGCAGCGCCCTCTAGGTGCTGCTTTACTCTTGTGGCCAAGAATAGAGAGGCAACGGTGTACTTGGGTTTGCCTCCACAAATGTCATTCTCTTTTTCCTTGTTATTCTCATGGTTTGCCTTCACTTCTATGCCCGTTGGTACCTTTTACGGGCTCGCTGCCACTATCTCCTCCAAAATCGCCACCAACACTGTACCCAGCTGGTTTTCTACGTCGACCCCACCAGCCTTGCTGCCTCTGTTGTGACCTCATGTGGTCTTCATGCTGCTCTGCATAAGTCTCTCCCTCTCTTTGTTTACTTCCCAAGACCCACCCCGAAACCTGTGGAATACACCATTTGCTTGTAGGAGTTGGAGGAGAACGAAACAGGTTGGGTTTTACTAGCCCACTTTGTAGGGCTCGTGGCCGCTTGCCGCCTTTGTAGGGCTCATGGCTATACGAGGATGGGTTCGGTTTCAGGGGCGACTAAGAAAAAAAAAAACAACGACACTGTTTTGGAGTGGTTATGTTGCCTAAAACGTGTCGTTTTGTTATGCTGGCTGAGGAAAAAAAAATTCACCCAGCTGCCACATAACGATGATGATGTGGCAATTTTTATTCTACATCACCATGACATGTCACCATTAGTTACCACATCAGTAGAACACTTAATCCCGTTAATTTATTATTAACGGAATGATTTAATTGATATAAATTTTAATCTTTAAATAGTTTAAATAGAAACTCTTAATAGTGAAAGACTAAAATAAAAGTTTATAAATCTGTGAGAGATTAAAATAAGGTTTTACTCTCGCAATTATTATCCTAAAAAGAGTACGTCCATTGCTATAATAACAAAATTTTTGAGTTCAAAACAACAAAATTCTTGTAAAATGTTGCTGCCACTGGTAGTCACTTCAAACTATTGTAATAAAATGTAAACTAAAATACACATATCTCCCTTGAATTAAGCTTCAATTTTAAATAATTTTTTTAAATTTTAAAATTTTACAAATAACCCTTCTTAATTATGAAAAACATACAAAAAACCCCTTCCATAAACTTTTTTGTTAAATTTTGAATGTCCATTAATTTGACAAAGAGAAAAGACTAAAATACCCCTTGCGATGTATCCGTATAACTACTTGACACCTACACTCAACCATCCATTCCAAGCTTAGGAACCTAGGTAATAGTTTCCCAATCAAACAGTTGACAAAGGTTATGAGCAAAATAGGGAGTCTATTGGACGGGGTTTAACTAATGGAGACTCTTGGAATAGCTAGAGTAAAAAGTCCCCAGGTAAGTGTATTATGGGGGACTGTCTAGCACATCTGGCAAGGATCAAGGGGGATCTCGTTGTTGCATAGCTCAAGTCAGAGCAATGCGCCATCAAATGTTCAAGAGGCAGTCACATGATCGGGTATGAGTGTCTGGAAGTTGTCATTGTATACTCCATGGGTCAGAAGGCAGTGGGGGAAGGAGAAGGACACTGGGTGGGATCTATCAACAGTGAATTCCCCATATAGATAGAGGCGCTTATCAACAAGATACTTTGAAGGCTTTGGGATCGAGGTATCATTAGCCGAAGAAGACCCTGGCCAATCCACGTGGTTTACTTGACAAACGTCAATGATGGAGACATTGTAAATTGGTCTGTGGGCATCGCGATAAGTCCTCTGTCCTACTACAGGTGCCATTACAACCTTTACCAAGTCTAAACGATTGTCGACCACTAGATCAGCTGGTCTACAATATTCACCCTAGTTCATTTTGAAGTGTGTTTACCTTGTGCATGAGTTTTGAGTTCCATCCATTCTTTTTGAGGTTCCATCGCTTTTACTCTACTATGAGATATTTCCAACCAGTCGTCCTGCCTATGATAAGCTTTTGTTTACTCGGCAACAGTATTCCCCACTTTTTTACTCCATGGTTAGCTGTAACCTGAATGGAAAAACCTAAGAAGAGTGTTTTTTAGAGAGAGAAAGAGAGACGGTGTCATTTACATATGGACACACTGCCTTGGGCTTGTTGGAGAAATCAAGGGATGGGTTTTAGTTAGGTTTGTTGGATTTGGACATGGCTTGGCCACGGGTTGTGCCCTCTCTTGTGTTTATATTGCAAATCATCCTTTTGTATGGCGTTTATGGCAGATTATGAAAACAATCTGCTTCAGGTGATTACATTTATGGTAGATTATGAAAATATATATATATATATATATATATTTTAAGCATATTTTAATTTTTTTCTTTTAGTCAAATAATTTAATCAAAAGACATATAAAATTTAATAAAAAAATTAATAAAAAATTTTTTATATATTTTTTATAATTAAAAAAAATTATTTATAAAATTTTAAAATTTAAAAATATTATTTAAAATTAAAATATGATCTATATATTTTAACCTAAAATATATGAATGCTTTAGAGCGGTCGTGTTTGAATCATATTCAATGGCTGTGATAACACTTGTCCACTCGAAGTCAGAATATGCCAAAGAGTCTCTGTTATTGGCCCGTAGAAGAGCGTGGCTTCGACATGAATTGGAGGTGCAGCTCTCCCATAGCTAACTGTAGATAGATATATTAAGAAACCTAGAGGGAGAGCCCACGGAAACCATAACTAGCTATAGATATATCAAATTTTAACTAAAAGCCCAGACCATAAAAGCTTGATAAACCTGATACAATCTCAGCCAACTAAATGCTTGATAAACCTAAAAGACTCAGCTAACCAATTTAAAATTTTGCCACCAAGCTTTCGCAGCGGCCAGTGTTCCGTCGTGTTCCACCTTGTGAAGAAAACTCAGGCGGAAACCCACCGGAAGACAGTGTTCTATAGTATTAAATATAAATTTTCAAAGTTAGGGGACTTCCTCCCTCTGTCACTGTGCACTAAATCACCCACTTTCTGGGGTCCAGTCTGTTACCAATTCCTTAATAAACCCATTCGTGGAGTGATCTTTGGTTGTTTATGACTACTATCTCATTTCTTATTTTAGAGTGCTCGAGGTCAGTTGCTATACAGCAGCAAGTAAGCACTGAAATCAGCAGGGAGTGGAGCATTTATATTTTTAAAGCTACAAGAAGTGTACAACATTGGACTTTCCTTGTGATCCAAAAGTTGACTCAGGCCAGCAGGTACGATCAGAATGAAAATTTTAAAAGTGAAGAGGACAACTACCGTATGATGAAAGTAAGTGTGGAAGAACTCAGATCACTTGTTCTGAAGGCTCTTGATAATATATGCCAAAAGATACTTCAATGCAAGCATACATAAGGATGAAAAAACGATTACTTATATCTAATAGAGGTCAATACTAATAAATAATACTGAAAAAGATTCCGAAGTGCTGTGCTTTACAAATGCCTGCATATAAGCCAAAGGATAGATATTAATAACCTGCTCCTGGATGATATGATATCATGTGTGCGCATAGTCTTAAAGTATAGACTAACTTAGAAAGCCATGAAATCATCTTTGGCTACAACGCAACGACTCATGTTTTGGGACGCATCATACTGAGGAGCAAATTCTCATGAAGACAGCTTGCACGGCCCGGAACGTAGAAACCTCTATAACCACTCTCCACCAACAGGGTTTCCCATTACAGGCTAAAACTGAAGTGCTCATCTCTTGGAAGTTCCCACCGATACAGTGGATGAAACTTAACGTGGACGGGTCTATTTTGGAAGGAGGAAACTCAGCAGCTTGCGGAGGAGTAATCCGTGACTCTAGTCGAAGATGGGTTGTGGGTTTCTCTAAACATCTGGGAAGCGGAAGTGCGCTTTGGGGCTTCGAAATGGGCATGGAACTTGCATGGCAGCAGGGCATAAGAAGATTGCAGGTAGAAGGAGATTCTCGATCGGCTATACTATCAACCTGATTTTGAAGGGATGCTCTACAGAACACCCACACTCAAGGTTGGTGGAGCTTGCCAGGGAGCTTATTCAGCGATAATATAATATTGGGAGCTGCAAATTTCACATGTATATCGAGAAGCCAATGGCGTAGCGGATTGGCTAGCAAGACTAGCTCATTCCTCTCCAAGATTGTCTCAGATTTTCACAAGGCCACCCAATGGCTGTAAGTCGGTGTATCTTCAGGATACCATGGGTGTCGCCATGTCGAGAATCGAGATGGATTAGATAGGGTTTCTTTGTTCTTTTTCTGTTTCCCTTCATTACAAAAAAAAATAATAATTGAATTTCAACTCAAAAGGGAACGCATATTCAGGTAGAGTCATGTTAATTAATTTAGACACATATGGACAAAGTAGACAATGGCGGGTAAGTAAATAGATAGTCCTACTTTAATTATCCCATCTAGGGCTATTAATTTGATTGTGCATTTTTTTTATTTCAATATAAGAAGTAACAAACTACTCAATGCACGTATAAAATTTTGGATTTAAATTCATAATTTTGAAAAAAAAATTTCCAAACCTATAACGAGTATTACTACACTATAAAAATGCCAATTACATATTCAATATTAATATTTCAAGACTTTTCTTGTGATGTTCATTATTTAGTGTTTCTGAAATATATACCATATCCTAAGAATAAAAAGCTATTATTAATATGTAATTACTAAAAACTCTAAAAACGAAAGAAAATACCACACCTCCCCCAAGCTCCATTACAAAAAGGAAATTGACTGAGTTGGTTCCATCTTGACCCTCTAGTTTAGATTACAATATCTCTGCCTCAACGAAATTAAATGGACCAGCAATTCTTGGGTTTGGTTTTGTTTATTGAATATATATCAACTCTCTAAAGAAAAACACTCTGCTATTTTTTAAGAATTTGAATATCTATTTTTATTATTTTTTGTTTTTAATCAATTTTATTTTATATTTAAATTTAATTTATAAGTCTTACTTTTTTTTTTCATTGATATAATTTTTTATTAATTTTGTATCTATCTTTGATTATACTCTTAATTTTAGACCCAAAATAAGAGAATCCAAATTCATTTTCTAAATATTCACATGGCATTTTGCTAATGACACATTATAAACATAATTTAAATAAAATAACTTATTTGCTTAGATTTTGAAATTTTAAAATTACAAAGACCAAAACTGTAAATACTATGCAAATAAAACTTTGTTGAAAGGAAATATCTATGTTGATTTTATAAATTAAATTTTATTAAATATTTATTTTAGATTTTAAATTATTAAATATATTAGACTTTATTAACTAAACTGCAAAATGTAACAAATAATATGATAAAGTCATTATATATAATAATTAAATATCTCATATATTTGTAAGATTATACTTTTTCTAATGAAAAATTCTCTTCATATTGTATATACAATGCCTAAGCAACTAAAAATTGAAATCAATTTCTATTTATATTTTTATATAATATTAAATAAATATTAGACTCTATTTATTTTATGTAAGCTTTGGACCTTTTATATTTCGTCCCAACAACATGAATTTTGTTGACTCGGATTCGGGTCCATGCAAACATGCACAGATCCCATGAGTGTGAACGAGAGAGAATTGGCTTTGGAGTATTCACATGCCAGCTTTCTAGCACAGTAACGATGTCTCAGTTCCTTTACAAGAAAAAAAAAAAAAAAAAAAGGTATCTCAGACTCCCAAAGTTTTTTTCTTGTTTTTTTAACTTTGGAATCAAAAATATGAAAAGACTTATGGAAATATAAGAATAAAAAAATGAAAAATTTTAATGAAGGTTTTTTAGAAAAAATTAGTGAATTTTATATATTAAATTGTGAGAGTTCATATATTAAAAGTCTTACACAATTAAGTATATGCTTTTCTTTTTATAAAACAAATGGTGAAAGCTATTTTTCCTAATTTAATATTCACACTAATTATTTATTTTCATGAAAACTTTATTTTTAATATAGATGATTTTTAGTGTTGTTATAAAATAAGTGATTATTGTACTTATTTTCATTAATTAAACTATATACCTCAAAAATGTATTATTTTTCGTAAAAATAATATATTTATACATACTTTATATACTTAATTTTTTACAAACTTATATCACTAAATTTTATCTTTATAAAAAAGAGAAATAAGAAATATGAAAAATATTTGTATACTTTTTACGTACTTGTTTAAATAAAAAAGAGAGAAATAAGAGAGAAAATTGAAGATAAGTGGGCATGTTTGCATTTCTCATATCTCTTTAAAAACTTCCATTAAAACTTTTCAGACTTTTTTTGTTCTTATATTTCCATAAGCATTTTCATATTTTCCATCAAACTTCGAAAATGGCTCCGAGAATCCGAGATATTGTTACTGTGTGAGAAAGTTGACACGTAAATTCTTTAAAACCAACTCTCTCTTGCTGCCACGTGTGGAGTCCTTGCAAGTTTGTCCAAACCGGAGCCCATGTGATCAAAACTCGAATAAAGCTACTTCCACGTGGATAAATAGAGAGAAAATTTTTTAAAATAAGAAAATGTTAAAAAAGGACTGTTTTAATTTACATGGATCGCTGTACCCTCAAAACTCTATAACATTGCCCTAGTTTAATGTCAGGTGTTCTTTTTCGTGTACTTTCTTTTATAACTTAGAAGTAAACCAAACGGATAACAGAACGAACTGAACCGATTCGAACCAAGGCGAGCAGGAACAGTGACTACTAAGCCGAACCGGATCCAGGGACAAAGCTCGCCATTTACCCACACGCCCGGTACGCGGAGAAGCAAACAAGTTCCTCCGCCACACCGAGACCGGGCAGAGAAGACAGAGCGGGACGGAGAGAGGCGAAGCCTTCTATGATTGCCCTCTCTGTCTCCGATCCTAACAGCTGCAACACTATCTCCGTTACCATCACCTTCATCATAAACATCGTCAACCTCAACTTCTTTATCATTCTCAGCTCCCTCACGATTCCTCCCACTCCCTCCCTCCGATTCTATCACATGCATCACTCCAATCCTTGATTCTTTTCATGCGACGATCGAATGCCCGCACTCGGGTTGATTCGAAATCTTACCAAATGGATCCGATTAAGCTCCAAATCCGGTCCAGCGCTCGCTCCAATCTCTTTTCTCGCAATCCCAAGAGTTCCAGCAAGTCTAGCTTTTTGATCTTTGCTTCAATTCTGATCGCGCTTGCTTTGCTCCTATGTTACGCATTCCTTTCTGGAAAGAGGTCGCCCAATTCCGTGAAGAGAAAGTACGGGATCGTTATTGATGGAGGGAGCACCGGGACCCGAATCCACGTGTTCAAATATAGGGTAGAAAGTGGGAATGCAGTGTTTGATTTTGGGAAAGATGGGTTGGCGTCGATGAGAGTGAATCCTGGTCTGTCGTTGTTTTCGGAGGACCCAGATGGGGCTGGCCACTCGCTTCTGGAGCTTCTGTTGTTTGGAAAAGGTGAAGTCCCGATGGAGAGTTGGAGGGATACGGAGATTCGACTTATGGCAACTGCTGGGTTGCGGATGCTGAAGCTGAAAGTGCAAGAGCGGATACTAGAGTCGTGCAGGACTGTGCTCCGTACATCTGGGTTCAAGTTCAGGGACGAATGGGCTTCCGTCATTACAGGTTCTCTTCCTCCTCCTGCTTCTTCTTCTTTAATCTCTCATCCTTTTGCATTAGTGTTTGTTATGGGAGTTTAATGGACGAGGATATCTTTTAGAATATGCACCAATTTGATTTGCTTAAGACATTGTCTTATAAGCAGACTATACCCTGCACATTATCATATTCAACCAGAGACGACATTCTTTGTTTTCCGTCCTCTTCCTCCTCAATGTTGATCAGTACGATAAGATAGAATATGATATTGTTTGAAATGAGCTGGTGTGTCTTTCTATGTCAAAACATAAGTGATGGTCATGAAAATACCCAAATTTCTTGGTTAACAGGATGACTAACTTCTTAATTTGAATGAAATGTGACTAGATTAGTATAAATCGTGGAGCTGATATGGTAGAGTAGAGGTAGAGCTCTCATGCTGACATTTTCTTTTTTCCTGTTCGCATTCATTCAAGCTCCTTACTGCAATTTTATTCTTCAACTCTTAAAACATCGTGAGCAGCAGCCTGCGGGTAAGAATATTTTAATGAGATTTAGCTATCTGTTCATCATGTTATGTCTTATGGAAACTGCTTTTAGCATCCAAGCTAGAATCTAGGAGTTAGTATCACCTTCAATTTTATGTCCAAATGCAATTTACTTCTGGGGATTACCTCATTCAGATGGTCTACTGATAATATTTTAGTATCATATATAGAACTAGGAAATCAATATGATCTGTTTCAGATAAACAGATGGGAAAACCTTCAAGGAAAAGGAGATTGCTGATAGGATAGAAGGAAGTATAGACAAGTTTTCACAAGATTGTAGGAAAGTGTATTTAGATGAGATATAATGGTGAAGGAGAATACAATTAGAGGTCTCAAGACTTTGAATGTGATGTAGTAAATCCAATTATCATACCATTCTTTTCTTCCCTTTTTTTAATTAATTACATGATATGGGGGCATAAGTCCCGCAGTGGCAGGGTGTGAGACATGGTACTCCCATTTAAAATGGAGGCTCTCCCCTCTTATCAGCCTGGGCTTTATGGGTGGGCTCTCCTCTATGTCATTACAGCTTGTCTTGCTTGGCATAATAACAATGTTCATTGTGTCCGCAGCATCATTATAAGATATCTGATGCTTCTTTTGTTTCCCCTTCCCCTTCTTCATGTTTTAATAGTTTGCTGATACGTGTATGACTGTCAAGTGTCAACCACTTTACTTCTTCTGCTATAACTTCTTAGTGCGGTTGTGCAGGTTCTGATGAAGGAATATATGCTTGGGTTGTTGCAAATCATGCACTTGGCACTCTTGGAGGTGATCCTTTGCATACAACTGGGATTATCGAACTTGGTGGGGCTTCTGCTCAGGTACAGCATCATTCTCACTTATTACTTATTGTCTAAACTATGAAAATCTAGCTAACCAAGTTTTATGCGTGCCAATAAATTAGAGGCAAATTCTGCCACTCTAGAATACAGGCAGTGCCTATCAAAGATTCCCGTGAGGCTTAATTTATTTGCAAACCATTGTCCCTTTAACTCCATTAATTGACAACTTAGCACACAAAAGGCAAAAATTAAAAAAGGAAATAAGCTGCTAATTTTGAATTGTAACTTGCCCTTAAAATGCTAGCATTGTAGACTTGTAGTAGCTTGTGACCTTGTGTTAGATGCATATTCATTTGACATCTGAACTGCTATGGTTAATTATGTGTTGTTTTCTAGTACAACAAGGAAGTAAACATGCAGGAATCCAACACCACAGTTATATATCATGCTTTTATTGTCCAACGTCTCGAGAAAATACATATTATGCCTCAAGGTCCAGCAGCTACTTAGTTTTTTGCTATACAGGAATTTTAATCACTCAGCTAGGCTCACACTGTTGATAAGCATGACATATGGAATTACTGCTTAGACTTTCTGCCTTACTCTTATTGCAGGTGACCTTTGTATCAAGTGAGGCAATGCCATCTGGGTTCTCACATACTGTTAGATTTGGGAATGCCACTTACAAACTTTACAGCCACAGCTTTCTTCACTTTGGCCTGGTGATTGTTATTTCTGTTTGCTTTGTTTTCTAGGCTCACTGACTTGTGTGTATCTGCTCTGCCACTGTTCTGTATGCTATATCGGAATTTACAGAAAGCGGTGAAACTGTTTTGGCGTTATAAACCTGTTTTGCTGGGCTAGTAGTATTCGTGATTTCTTGTGAATCTGTTACTGCTTTACTTCTCTGTCAATGCTAAAAGTTCTCAAATGATACTTATAACTGATCATTTTTCCGTGTTCAAAAATAATACCATTCTGTTTGGGACCTTCTAATTGTTTTCCAATTTGCAGAATGTTGCTCATGACACATTAAGGGAAGGACTTATATCTGGAGATTTTAACTTGGGTAATTATACATTCTACATTCTGTGACTGATAATATGATTTGAGTTAATTAGAAAGATCGTTGAACTCAATTACCTTGCTGATTATGCTTTAATATATGGTTATGATTCTTGCAGTTATGAAACATAAAATTCCTTATTAGAGATTCATGGTTACCGTAGTTGTTTCTAGTAAAATATTTAACATAATTGTTTGTGCTTTTAACATCTATCAGAAATATATTCTATAGATTGATTATTAATTAAATTTGTTTTCAGTATCTTTTTTCAGTGTGTAATAGAAGTTAACATAACCTAGCCATCAATGTTAGCCAGGATAGAACAGTCTTTGAACATTTAGATGCAGTTCTCTTTATTCATATGTGATGAAATTTCAAGTTTCCAACATAGTTTGTGGGGGTGAATAATAATTATTTGCTTTTGTAGAATTCAATGTTATAGGATGCAGTGCCATAATCCTACTATTAAGTTCATGGTAGCCTTTTTCTTCTCACTCTAATTTAACTGCAATGTAATTCCTGTGGATATGATGCTTATAAATTTTTTTATGTTCACAATTTAAATCTATTCTTTGAAATAATTTGTTGTAGTTCTTGCTGAGTGAGAAATTTTGAGATACTTGATAGCTATTTATGTATGGTCTGAGTGATTCTATGTGTAATATCAGTTTTTAAGTGTTTCGCTTGGATTTTGCATCCTGCCCCTCTTTCTCATTTAATAACTATTGAATTGTTGTTTAGTTACCTTCTTTGTTGGCAAGTAGCAAGACTGCAATATCTTTCTGGATTGTACAAGGAATTGGTGTTGATATTTAATTCTTCTCAGTGCAGCTTCTCAATCTCAACAGAAGGGACTGCCTTTAGATCCTTGTACTCCTACAGGGTACTCTCATAATGTTCAGTCATGGATGCTTTCTCCTGGTTCACTGAGCAAGATAAACCAATATCAGCCCACTCTTCAAACAAGGGGAAACTTTACAGAGTGCAGATCTGCAGCTTTGATGCTATTACAGAAAGGAAAAGGTCATAATTGCTTTCACAAATTTGTATTGTTAGATTCCCTTTATGATGGGATTTTATTCAATTTTTTGTTTTCATGATAAAGTTGGTAATTTCTTTTTTAATTGGTGCAGAAAAATGTTCCTTTGAGCATTGTGAGATAGGGTCAACTTTCATACCTAAGCTTACAGGGAAACTTTTAGCCACAGAAAACTTCTTCCACACAGCAAAGGTTCTTCTCATTCTTCTTGTTAGCTAACATGGCTGCTTCCTTAAGTGTTGTATACTTGTTCTACTGTTTATATTTGATAAATCCTTTCACTGTTTCTTGATTCGTCCGTGCTATGTTAGTTCTTTGAATTGGGGCCAAGGGCATTTCTATCTGAGTTGATGACTGCTGGTCAAGAATTTTGTGGAGAGGATTGGTCAAAGCTGAAGAAAAAATACCAGTCCCTTGACGAGGAAGATTTACTTCGGTACTGCTTCTCTTCAGCATATATTCTTGCTCTACTTCATGACAGTCTTGGAATTGCTTTGGACGATGAGAGGTATGTTTGCTTCTTTATCTATGAACGGATTTGAATACGAACAGACTAATGATATCATTGGCATCATCATTTAGCCCCAATTAAAACGAAGACTTTTTAGTGTCTGTATAGATATGGTTTTCAATATTGTTTATTGGGATTTAATAAAATTCGTTGTCACATATAGCACAATATGACTGCGTCACCCCATGGATCTTTCCTCTGCCATGTCACACATCCAGAATTATATCTTAAATTGAAAGAGGAGTAAATGCCTGCCCCTTGATGGCATAGTTCAAGAACGTTGGTGTGCTAGCACATGCACTTGCACATTTCAAATTTATGTGTATGAATTTCACATTAATGCCTTGTTGTGTCAACTATAATCACTGTGAATCAGGGTCAAGGTTGCTAATCAGGTGGAAGGTATTCCGCTTGATTGGGCTTTGGGAGCTTTTATTCTGCAAAGCACTGCTGATTCAGATGTACAGAACCATGGCTGGATTGGCACCATGATCAGTGATGAATCGCCTACACTACTCTCACTGATTGCAATTTTCGTAATACTAACGTTTACAGCATGGTCTATATCAAGGTGGAGGAAGCCTCATTTGAAGACAATTTATGATCTAGAAAAAGGACGGTACATAGTTACACGAGTTGGCAGATTATGAAAGCGTAGTTGAGAGTAGACCAGACCCAGGTTCCTTGATTTGCATATCAGGAGGTAATGTTGTGATCATGGCGAAAACATTTATTGATTTTTCACATAGTGCTGAAGTCACGGGCAGATCCACTTTATGCAATAGTGGGGCGTCCAAAAAATGAAATTCAATTAGTGTAGATTTAAGTTATTCTTCTTCTACCCTTATACAAATATAAGAGTGCTGTTCCCCACCAAAGTAATTTAACTAGCTGAATTTAAGGTTGTTCACGTAATCTAATTTTAAACAAAAATAAAGCAGAATTCACTACAAGTATAGATTCGTGAACAATGCATTAGTTAGCAATTTTTTCTAGTACGAAGTAGAAGAAAATAATAGGTTTTTTTTTTTTTGGTACATAAAATAATATATCAAACTTTTTGAATGAAATGAATGAAAAAGTCTAAAATATTATTCAAGTTTTTTATATCATCTATTTATATTTGTCTTTCCCAACTTTAAGTAAGCAATTAACTCATTAGGTGTTACATATGTACCAACATTAATTAGAGAAGTGTTTCTTTGAGGATCTTTCTTTTTTTCTTTCAACAACTATGTGATTGGGCAGCACAAAGAGGGTCAATCCTCTAGAGGGTTCAAGCTTCATGAAACTTAAAACACAAAAATGTCAGAGCAGCCCCTATTTAATAAATAAAGAATTAATAAAGTTGTTTGCGTATGTGGCGATAGATAATGCTATAAAAAGACCAGGAATTCCAAGTCGTGATCAAAGTCTGCTTCCTTTTGATAAGGTGGGTTAGGCTGGAGGCATTCCCTCTTCTCCATCTCCTAATTATACTTTGGGCATGAGAAGAGTGTGCTTCAAAATGCAGGAAAAAAATTATATTTGTATGCTTAGTCACACAAAATGAGCATCAATCCTGGCCAAGCCGTCTTCTCAGGCCAACAAAACAACTTATACTTGAAGGACTTTCTGACCTTTTACTTTACAAAACAACCTATAATTGAAACCACACAAGTAACATCAGTGACATCATTTAGTAGTATGAAAAAATATATAGTTTGCAATATTTTTTCCACTTATAATATGAATTAGATAATGAAATAAAAAAAAAAGAAAAAATATCAAAAATCTAAAAATTCAAATCCTATGTGAATTGAGGATATTTTTAAGGGGTATTTGCATTTACTAGTTAGCAGGCCATTTAGGACTGATATAAAATACTTTGCTTTGATTAGCACTCACATGTTCTATTGCTCAACAAATCATTTTCCATTTCTTTATTTTTATGAGATTCTACGGCCGTTTGCATTGGACATATATATAAAATATAAAATAGATTAACTCAGCTGAACTTATGAATTGATTAGTATAGAAGGCTTTTTTTATTATTAATTTGCTTGATTTTGAGGGCAAGCAAATGAGTTGATTAAACCCTAATTTGGGAGTTGGTCTTCATTGTAGTAACAATTCTAATAATTTAATTGCATAATGAATTTGTATTCAAATACTAAGTACTGAATCTACTGATACAATCCTATGCTTATAATCTTTTATGTATATTAGAAAACGCAGGATTTTCAAAGAACAATACAAATGAATGTATCTATAATATGTCATAATTAAGTAAAGAAGTTATTAGTTTTTAATTTTTATGTTTTTTTGATTTCATTGGTTTTTGATTTAACAATCAAGGATTTAAGTAATACATTAACTTTAAGCCTTGGAATTGTTGATTTGCGTTAAAGGCTTAACTTATGTAGTTGGATTAAGCTAGTGAGGTTTAGGTAAGATATTTAAAATTTGAGTTAATTATAGAAATTGATTTTTTTTTCCTAAATTTAAAAGAAGGAGAGTTGATAACTTTTTTTTTTATTGAGTTTCTTTTATATGTTGAAATAGAATCCTTTTTTTTTTTCTCAATTTCAGAGGTATAGATCATGTAATAAAAGATATTTCTCTTTTTTAATTTTATTTTTAATGAAAATAAATTTTAGTTGTAATTTTTATACTAATCATAACTTTATTTACTAAATCAACTAACTAAAACCTTCGCATATTAAAATGATTTTTTATTGTGATTGAAAAGTGACAAATTATTTAAAGACACATAAATCCAAATAAAAAAATCTCAAGACAACACTACTTATATTAATTCTAAAACAAAATAAAAATTAAATTGATGAATAGTGAATATTTGTTTAGATTTTAAAACTCTTATTCTCTATTTCTTAAATATAAATTTTAAAAAAATGAAACATCCATCAAGCAAAGCATGCGAATATATCAATATCCTAAACTTACAAATCTCAACCCGAAAATAAAAAATAAAGATCCTAGGCATAAAAGTAAAACTGAACATATATTGTAAGGAGGCAATATTGACTTGAGTAACTTAATTTATCCCTAAATTCTAGCTTTGCTGGTCTCATGCCTACTAAGGAGCCAATTGGGTGCTGATAGATTTTCTTAATTTCTAAATCAATTAGAATTTTAGCAATTAAGATTTAAAACTTCAAAATTTAGTGTTAAGATTTTAAGATTTAAGGTTCATTTTAGTGATTAAATTTTAAGATTTAAAATTTTATATTTTAAAATTTTAAGATATCAAATTTATAATTCAAATTATACAATCTAATATTATATATGATTCAAGAATAAAAATATAAAAAAATCATAGTCACACATGCAAATAAGTTTTTCATATTTTCTTAGTAATCAATTTTTTTTTTTAAATTTAAAATTTCTAAGTGATCAAATAAAAAAAATTTATACTAAGCATAGGAAACTTAATTTCTCAAATGAGATGTCCAAAAGGAATATGAAAAATACTTATACCAAACAACACCTTCTTATTTTCTTAAAATCCAAGCCAAGAAAGAGACCTTTCATCCTTTTGTAGGAAGGCGAGGGTCATTTCCATGCAATTTCTCCTTGGATACATAGCCATTTAGACCATTGAAGACTGACCACAGACTAATAATCGGTCGCACATAGATAACCTTATTCCTTGTCAAAACGGTTGACACGAGAATGAGTTGCCTCTCATTTTTCATGTTTATTTTATTTTAAAAATAAAAATTTATAAACATTTTATTTATAAAATTTATATTATTAAATTTTACAAATGATAAGACTTATCAAATTTAATATTTCACATTTATTTTATAAATTATTTCATAAATCCACTTTATCATTTTCCACTCTTTATTGTTAATAGTCAACAGTAACAAACTAACAAATAGTCCCAATTTTTTTTAGTAAATAATAATTTCCCAATTTTAACATAAGGGAATGTAAAATTATCATCTAACATTACGCAATAGCATGCCCCTTTACCATCTTCTCTTTCCATTTGCCTCTGTCTATATATCATTTTCATAGTTTTGCCTGATTAGTTAATCCATTTTTTAAAAAATATATTTAGAGGAAATATAGTAAAATTAGATAATACAACAACAAATTGACAGGCAATTATAATACAGCTATGCTATTACTATATATTTCTCTCTAAAATACTGACAAAAAAATATAAACAAATAAATTTGAACATACCATATCAAAACTCTGCAAAACTAAACCTGTTTCTTATATTTTTGCAAAGAATTAAAATTTCACATATTTTGTGAAATTATCATTTTTCAAGATACATGTTATTTTTATTAATAATTTTTTATAAAATTTATATTTAAAATTTTAAATTTAATTATAAGGTTAATAATTTATAAATATTTTATGATAATTTAGTATACTTTTTCCCTCGCAATAATGGCTGCTCGTTCTACACTAAAACCGCATTGTGGGCCCGGCCCGACCACGGGAATGGGTCGTTTCTCGCAACAGCAAGTAATAGGGCCGTGAAATAACGAAAATGACCTCTGCCTACGTTAGGACATTCGATGAAGCCAAGGTAGCGTCTCCTATATATAGCCTGCCCAGGGTGACTTGTTTGTTCCGTTATCGCTTATTTGGTCTTTTTGGGTCAGGAAAACGCGCAGCAGAGTGTTTGGCATTTGTCGTTCTCCCCTTTTTGTACGCTCAAGCTTGCCTTCCTTCACGCCATTTACGTCTACAATTACCGTTTTCCCGGTAGGATTTTCTCTCCAATTCTCTCATTTTCTCAGGAAAACCTCTCGATCCGCCGCCCGCTGGTCACTGCGATCTCGGGTTTCAGGCGTTTGCTTCTCCTGTCGATTCAGCAGCTTGTTTGGTTTTCCTGTTTTCTTCTTTGGTTCCTTAGGGTTGCTTTTTTCTTCTTCTTTTTGTTATTTTCATTAGGGGTTTTAGGATAAGGGATCAATGGGCGATCATTTGGTGTTGTATGTCGATCGTCTGGTACGGCCTGTGGCCGTTGAATCCGTGACGCAACCGGCTGAGGTGCCTTCTGGGTCGTCTGGAGTTTCTGGACCTGATGGCTCCCTGGATGTGGCAGGGCCCTCTGGTTCTGCACCGCCGGGCGATGATGCTTCTAGGTCGGAGCATGGTGACGATTGTAATGAGGATGAGCCTCTGATCCAGACAGCGGAATGTCGCATTTGTCAGGAGGAGGACAGCGTTAAAAATTTAGAGACCCCTTGCGCCTGCAGCGGCAGTCTGAAGGTATATTTGCTGAATCTCTTAGCTATATTCTGTGAATGTGAGCCTTAGGTGTATATGTGTTTTCAATTAATCAATTGTCAGGTGCTTATATGCTCTCACTTGTGTGATTAGGAGGGGAAAAAAGCTTCCGTTTTCATGTTTTCTTTCATTGTCTTGGGCAACCTGGCTATTGAAATAGTCTCTAATCTTGTAGCCCTGAATTTTATGAGAAATGATGGATCCATGTAGAAAATAAGTAGCTTTAGGTTGGCCAATTGGTGAACTAAATTTTGAAAATTGTAGATAAGGATCAAACCTTGTTGTGAAAAGAAAATTTTGGCCAAATGCTACATATCTATAAGTCTATATTCCTCCTCGTCGCAAGAAGGCTTACTGGTTCTGCCTGCTTAGAATGTCTGCCCATCCAGGGTTGCGTTATAAGTGATTACATCATTTTGATCTGTTGGCTCCAAATTTTCTGTAGTCCAATTATCCAAAGCAAATACAGAATACATTGTTTTTATAATTTAGTTCTGAAAGGACAACGGTAATACTGTAATAATGTTTATGGTGATTATAACTAGTCCATTAAATTGCTCCCTTTATTGTTCAGTGGCCACACTGATGATAAATACCACTTTAACTAAATGCTTTTGCTTGGGGAGAAAGTCTGGAAGTTTGTGTATACGCATTGCTGGCTTCTAGATGCTATCTTGATAAATATGAGACATCCTAATCATCCATTTTTTTTTTTTATAACAATGTGTTCGATATAATGTGTTGAAGAACTACTGTTTAAGCCTGATGTTAACTGAGTAATTGTTGAAATTTTTTTCACAGTTTGCTCACAGAAAGTGTGTCCAGCATTGGTGCAATGAGAAAGGTGACATAACTTGTGAGATATGTCATAAGGTATGCTTAAAAAATATTTTCATTCCTTTGAAGTTGTGATGATAGCACATTATGGTATATGGTTATCTATAAAACTTCATTGGACCAGTGATTTTCTTTTGTTAAGTCTAAGAAGGGAAAAAAATTAGAAGAACTCGTGGGCAGAAATCATATGCATAATAGCATGTATATTATGCTTCTGGGAGTGTTAATTTTAATAGTTTTGGATTATAATAGTCTAGACATCATTATATAGGTTGCTTATATCTCTTTTACTTTCTGGACTGCAGAATATCTAGTTAACTAGGGCAACTTTGAATTAAACAAAGTGCTTGTTGTTATTATTTTTTCTATTTGTGTGTGTGTGCACATTATCCCATTATATTTTAGGTTTGGGCTTATGCTTGATGATCTTTCTTTCCTTCGGTTATTAATCCTCAGCCTTATCAACCTGGTTATACTGCCCCACCACCTCGGCCTCATCCTGAGGAAACTACCATTGACATCGGGTAAGTTGAATTTTCTATCTTAAAATAGTATTTTTTGATTGTGGTAGTTCTATGTAACTTATATATAGACTGCCAAGCTCTAGAGATATTTTTGTTTTTGGAACCCTTGTTTAACTTATAAGTTCCAATTATTCTTGCAGTGGAGGCTGGACAATCTCTGGCACACCTTTGGACTTGCGTGATCCTCGACTCTTGGCAATTACAGAGGCAGAACGCCAATTCTTGGAAGCTGAATATGATGAGTATGCTGCTTCTAATGCCAGTGGAGCAGCATTTTGCCGCTCAGCTGCTCTAATTGTAAGATAATAAATAACCTTGAATTCTTTTCTGAGAAATTATGTGTTGAATTTACTCATATATGCTAGACGTTCATTTTCTTGAAACCATGCTAACGGACATTAACCAGATACTTACCAGCTCATGCTGCGAGATTGAAGAGGTTTTTGATGGCCACATAAGTGTTGGACTGGATGTGTCATTGTTTCATTTTCACATGGATTTTGACGAAACTAATTGTACTCGTTATGATCTTTAAGCCCTTGAAGATGGTGACTTATAGGATGCATGACCACTTTCAGTTACTGTTGACATCAACTGTGCACATTAGCTCTTGGTTACTTTTCGTACTTTCAGTATTATATTATCTCTAGGATGTGATTTTGACTCTAATTCATTTGATTTGGTGCAGCTAATGGCCCTTTTACTTCTGCGGCATGCACTGTCTGTTACCGATGCTGATGCTGATGATGACCCATCTACTTTTTTCTCTGTAAGCGACTTAAGTTGTGTTTGGCAAAGTGGTCTATGTACTTGCTGCTTTATTGATTTTAAGTTTTTTGTATTGTTAAACTAGTCTGATATAAGTGGCTTATTTCTTCAGCTTTTTTTACTTCGGGCAGCTGGATTTCTTTTACCTTGCTATATTATGGCTTGGGCAATCAGTATATTGCAACGTCGGCGGCAAAGACAAGTCAGTTTCTTTCTTAGTTCTAACTAAATTTCGTTCTTTTGCTAATTCTCTCTTCATGTGGAATTGAGATGAATGTCAATTCTTGTCTGCATACGATTATGATTTGTTTTCATTTCTCTGGGTAGTGTTTGTGGGAAACTGCGTAAACAATTTCTATCTTCCGGGAACTTATCAGTGTTTCATATTGTGGGGAAACAGGAAGCTGCAGCACTGGCAGCAACCCAAGTTGCTTTTGTTCTACAATCTGGGCAGCGTAGGGGTCTGCAATTTGCAATAGCACCCGCACCCACAGTGAATACACACCAGGAACATGTGTAGTTTGTATGTCTGTATGAATCCACGGCGTGTGCCATTTAAAGAATTCTTGTTCTCTGTTACTCTTCATCTTGTCAGCTCTAAGGCGTATGTACATACCTTAGCTTGGGCGGCTCTAAGGTGGTTGGGTCGATACTCGATATCGTAGCCTTCGACAAACATGTTATCAACTGTATCTCATTCTGTAATAATCATCAAGATTTTAAAAATTTCATCCTAGCGAATGTCAACTCTACTCCATAACCTATTTTTAACAAAAAGGTAGTGATCTATACCAGTTATTTCGGTAAGATATTTTCTGTTGACCCTTATCATGAGTTATTTAAGATTCTGTGAGTTTCCAAGATTTTATGTTTAGAGATGATTTTGAGTGGATATACGACGTGTGTGCATCAACAAATTATCAAATAATTATAACAATTATTTAAAATTTATCTGTTATTCCATACAAAATTTTGTAATTATATTTTCTCTTAAATGTATATGTAAATCATCCCATAAATAAAAAGCATAAGTAAATCTTAAAATTAAACTCTAAATTACAAAAGTTGAACTCTTTTAAGTTGAAAAGTAAACTGGGTTGAATCTTGCGAGTTAAAACGGTTAAGTCTTATTGAATTAGTCCTGAACTTAAATAAAATATAAATATAATTTTAAATTTAAATCTAATTCTAACTTTGATCTTAAAATAAATTGTATAATTTACATATTAATATAACATGTTTATACTAATTTAATTATTATAAATTAATAAATTACATTCTAATAATTTAATTACTTAAAAAATATAACTATATAAGACTTATCAAATTAATATTATTAAAATAAATATATTATTATTAAATTTTTTTTACACAAAGGAAGTCTAACCCGGACCGGATCAATACAGGCTAAATTTGTTTTAGGAAAAAAAAATTAATAACCCTAACCTTTAAAATTAATGTTCAATTTTAGACATGCCCTGCGAGCCTGACCAAAAACAATTGCTCAACTTGGTTTGGAATGTCTTATAGTCGAGAGGGTTTTCGTGACTTTAAAATATATATCTCATAATATTTAAATTTTTATTTATTTTATTAAATATAAATAAAATATAGTTGTATGGTAGTTTGTACTATGATTATAAAATTAAAAATTGTGTGTATATATCATTCTTTGATAAGATTTCGGTTCTTATAACGGATTCATCAATAATGGTAATCCCTTTGGGAGGTTGAATCTTTCTACCAAAGTATGCCATAGCTTCCTATGTGGATTGAAACTTTATATTCATTAATATCAAGAAAGGGGAAGAAAGGAGGATTCAACAAATAAATAAATTTTGTTATTTTTATAAATTAAATTTTATTAAAAATTTATTTAAAATTATTCAATTTAATGGACTGGAAACCCACATATTTTGTTAAAGATTCAATTCTTTAAGTGAGAGGAACTTTTAAGTAAATAATTAAAATCCAACTCTTCCCTTGAAGGCTAAGTTGTAAGACAGAAATAGCACCTAATTCGTGGAGAGAGATTTTTTTGGAAATGCAATCTCCTTGCCTACCAAGATTAAGAGGACAGCTCTTATATAAGATATGAATATATGATCATGTATTTACTGATTGAGCATTTCATTATCTCAAATGAGAAGATGAAAGACAAAAGCAAAGCTATTACTTTGAAAAAGGAAAATAGAATATTGGAGACTTGAAAAGCCAGTTAGGATAATTGATAAATTCGATGACTAAGATTAGCTCACATAGTTGCCGTAGGTGAAAATTTGGGTACAAATCCTTGGAACAAATCTTGATAATACTCCAAATGATTGGCAAAAAAGGTAATACCATGATAGCCCATTTATTTAAGCTTCATGTTTACACGCAAGTCTCTGCTTTTATGCAAATAACCACATTCTTCAAGGAAATGTTTTGTAATGAATAACAAAACAGTATTATTCATGGTCTAATATATTCGATGAAGTTCCTAGAAAGATCACCACCCAAACAAAAATATGAAACTTGCAGATTATTTGTGTCTACAGACTGCAGCCACTCTACACAGAACAATTCAACCATGGTTAAATTGAATGCAAGTTCAAGAACACTTCATGCACGTTTAGAAGGTTCCTTCTTTACATTCAACTGTTGATATAAATTGATGAGGAACTGAAGCATGGGGACCTTGGGTGAGGACTACAAGTAAGATGGAGTATGAGATTTATCTCTTTTGAACAAAAGCAGATAAGCATATATTCTAACATACTCTAGGTATGATTTTGATCCAAGATGACCCAATTTCTTAAAGCAGAGCAAGGAAGCATCTCACTTTAGCTTATGTTTAGGTGACATTCTGTTTGTAGCTCTAACTTTTCCCTTTCCTTTTTATATAACTTATAGCAGCCAACCAGTTTAATTACCAACTTTGCTCCTTCCATTCAAACGTGACTCAATCTGTTCCAAACTCGCTTTGAATCTTTGTAGCTTTTGTAATTTACTGCTATATAATATAATCTCCATGCAGTGCAAGAAACTTTGGAATCAATTTTTTTGTGGGGATTAAGATGCGCTTTTTAATAGGGCAATTAGCAGTATCATATTTCACACATTTTCATATCTAAAAATCTTAAGCCATAATAATTATGGACATATAAAATCGTTCACACTAATATCAACGAGTGACAGAAAATTTTTCTATCAAACCATACAAAATATATGTATAATGTGCTAGTCCGATAAAACTAGGCCCAAGATTTTCAACTCAATTTTATCCGATTTAACCCATTTTTTACATACATTCGACTCGTACACATTCTTAATAATAATACAGTGTCTCATATGCGCTAGTGCATATCCAAGACTCGTAATCTAATCTGTATAAGTAAAGCAAACAATAATGAAGCAACAAAACTATTCAAAGATAAGGGGGTAATGATCTGTAACAATTACAACGCGTTTTTGCTTTTATGTTCTTTAAGTTGCTTTGCTATTCTTCTTTTTCTCTCTTTTATGGGGTGGCCTCAGACTCAGTCAGTCAGTGAGTGCCCATTGCGCCGAGACGGTTGTGCTTTGGTTTAAACAAATAGACAGAGCTCACAACACAAATAGACAAAGAGCTCACAACTTTAAGACCAGTCTTGAGAATCTAGAAAGCCATAATATGGGAAATTTTCTGCTTTGTTTTCATGCTAATGCTCAAAATTTCAATCACAGGAAGTGGGTTCCCCCAAATTGTAAAGATTCTTGGGGTCACATATTGTTTAGACATATATGACAAGTGCATTAATCTTAACATGGTACGTACCGTACCACACGTTCAAACATAAGGTCCACTATGACATTTTTCTATTTCCTAATTTGGCAGGGGGACTCGAGCAAGAATTTCTGAGAAACATCATATCCATATGCAGTTGGAGCCACTCTGGGGATCATAGCCAACCCTTGGGATCAGCAAAAGTGTTAGAACTATTGATGCAAGATCAAAAATATTAAGCATGTGTTAATTGCATAATCCTTCTAAATGAAACAACTAATCCGCTAACCAAAAGACAAGAACGGATCAATTTTCTTCAAAGTTTACTATTTCCTTTTATGCAAATCCCAATGTCTTCAACATTGATTTAGGTTTGTTCTATTCACCATGCCATCTTCATAAAAAATGACATACGGGTGAAGCTTCTTAGATTTAAATCCCATAATTTTGGCGTTCAAAATTATAGATTACAATAAAAGAGAGATAAAGATAAAATTAAAATGTTAAAAAATTAATATAAGAAAAAGTGCACCTTAAAATAAGAATCATTCTCTATTATTTTTTTATTTAAAATCACCAAACTCAAGAGATTTTCAAAGTTAGTAATGCAAATATGTAGTTTACTAATAAAAAAAATTTGAATAGTTTACAAAAGGTCATAAATTAAATCAATGAGCCATTATGTAATCGAAGAAACACCCAGTATCTCATGATTCTGAACTTTTAAATATGGACATCCAGAATTTGAGGTTATCTTACATATTAGTATGAAAATGCCAGCACACCAAACCCTCCAAAATAATCCGAACGGAAAAAGTGTAGATGACAAGCAAGCACAGTCTCAAAACAATCATCAATATTATTGGAATGCATCAAACCTGTCACATGTGTCTTGGGCTATAAATGCAAGCGCATAACTATTTCAAACAAGAATGGAAGCATATTCTTTTGGGGCATGTGCCTTACTACAAGGTATGAAACCCTCAAAAGGCAGTTTCAAAACTGATGAAGGGAAAATGAAGAATAGAAAGCAACGAGTCATTGAACTCTTTCCCTTTAATTGGATGATAAAAAGCAAGGAAAGAGGACATAAATTATCCAAACGGTAGTTGCTTCACTTGGACCATGACCAGTCATCCTTCATCTTAAGACACCATGTCACCCAGTTGTGATAAAGCGAGGAATTTATGCTTTCGACAGTTCCCAGTTACATGTGATATTTAAGTTAAAAAAGATAAGCCAAAGAGGAAGAGAGAGACAAGGGATATTGAAGGAGGGAAATTAGAACTAAACAACCCAACTAAAAGCAATACAAGGGTTAAAGGTGCACATTGAGCCCAAGAAACAGGTACTGTTGTTGTTTTTGTTGCCTGGGGAAGAGCGCTTGGAATTCTAAAGTGAATGGAGATCTTAGAATAGCATAAAGCAAGAGTTTGTTTCTTTTCGGGGCTGTTCTATTCCCCATCTATTCTTTATATGAATTGCTTGCCACTGTAGCAATCTCCTAGTTCAGGGTGGCCCATCGTTTCTGTTTACTTGGTCATTATGATTCAAAGTGACAATTTCTCCATTCCTTAATTACAAAGGAATGGTAATTTACCAGAATAACCCGCACTCAATTTTCACATATGGTATAAAGCTGCAGTATATGCAAAAATACAACATATTAAAGGCAAATATAAGATTTGCTAGTTTTATAAACCCAACCTAGGCTGAGGTAAATATATAAACTGTTTCTTACCTAAAGACAACATAGGCTATGGACCATGGATTCCTTTTGAGCTGAAACCAACTACCATTAGCAACCAAGAATATAAGAGTTAATTGTACATATACACGCAAGCACAGTGATAGTAGCGTAATGTGGCAAGTTGCCAAAGAGTACAAGAGACCGAATTTGGATTCTTTTAGTAGACAAAAGTAGGCATATGAAAGAGATGTAAGGAAACAAATGAAAAAAGATACTTGGCTTGTCAAGGGTATTGTTCCAACCCCTTTATTCATCCTTGTCAGATTCTTCAATAACAGCCTTAATTTGCTTAGATTGCAGGCTTATGATTCCGGGTGAATCTAAAATTCCAGTAGGCCCTCCTTGCTTTAACCTTTAAAGACCCGCCAGATCCGTTAGCACATAAATAACAAGCTTATATCTACAGGAATGGAACAAAAGAATACAGAAATTTCTAGTGTAGAGCTGCTTGTTCTCTTATCATTCTAAACAGAAAGAAGATAACCGCCTCTATTCTTCATTTAGAGCAGAGAAAATGGTGTTTCGTTCCTCTAGAATACTTATTATTCTTCTCCTTGTCGGGTTCTTATCAGTTCAACCAGATAAAGCATTGGGCCCGAGAAGTTCAGAACTCGCACTCAGACAGAGCCAAGAAGACCACAGGATAATGCTGCAGAATCAACATACTCTCAAACCTACAAATATGGAAGTAATGAACACAAAGAAAAAATCAGCAAATCCAAACAACAGGTTAGACCCAAATCAGTCAAGCAACAGAAGAGTGCGAAGAGGATCAGATCCAATCCACAACAGGTCTTAACACATTCACCTTCTTTTCTACAACTAGGACAGCAAGTTTGAAAGAGTGAAGAAAGAAAAAAAAAATGGAAACATATAGAAATGCAGAGGAGGCTAGAAATGTGCTTAAATGTACCTGCATTCTTGAGAGACCTTCATGACAGTTGGTTGGTTTTTGTCTTCTTTTTCAATCTGGCTCTGAGAGTTTTGTCGTAGCGAGATATGTATAGTCAAGCTACTAAAGAAATCCTTGAAAAGGAATTCAGTGAACCAGTATTTTCTGTGTGTTGCCAACCGAGGATATTAAAAAAACAGTACAGATGATGGTGCTGGCTCCCACTAAGGAAAATGTTTTCTCATAGTTTTGTTTTGGAAAAAAATTCCGTTTGCATTAGTATTGCAGTTTCTGTAACAATATAGCAAAATTCTTTTGTAACTCTCCAGTTCCTTCAGAAGTATTTCACATCTAATGGTCTTTGGTACCTTGTGTTTGCATCAAGCTATAAACAAGTCTTACCTCATAAATAAGAAAAAGACAGTAGTAGCAAGTTATAGATTTGTAACAGAGTACTGATTACCTATATTTTTTCATCATGCTTTGCGATAATAGAATAGAAATTTTTATTGGAATCTAGTGATTTTCTGTTTATCCTGTTTATAGTGCCGTGCACTTGTTCAGGGAAGAAGTGAGATGGATCTCTGAAGGACGAAAGAAGAATAATTAGCAAACCAACAAAATCAGACAAATCCCACAATGCAAGAGGAAGTGGAATCTTCAGCATGAAACAGGATAAGCGACTTGTCCAAAGCACATGTTTTAGTTTGTCTATTATCTTTTAAATAGAATGAATGATACATTTTCGTTATACCTTCAAATATGTTTTCATCCAACATAAACTCGTCCCTTCTGTTGATCACCAAAGTGACACAGCCTACAATAACATGAGATGCAAGCACAAGGAAATGCTGCTTCAACTTCATTTATATGTGACATGCTAGAAAGAGTGGGAAGCTGGAATCCTTCGTAATCTACAAATACTAAGTTTCTTGATGAAGGTTCCATTCATATGGCAAATAGTAACGAGGATAAAAACTGCATGGAAATGTTACGTATAATATTTTAGCAAATTAGAGAACAAGATAGCTCAGAATAGTATTAATTAAAAGCAACACATTGGGATTAGAGCAGGTGGTCAGCCGATCAGAAAAAGGTTAAGAAGCATGATAAAACCAAAAGTTATATAACAGTATTATGTTTCATCAATTCATACTGAAGTAGAATTTACTTATTCTTTTCTTTTTTTGTCCCTTCCCAATTTCATGGAAGAGGTTTAAATGTAGACCTGTTCATTAATACAAGAGTCAAGATTCAAAGCAACAAAATCCTGTTTGATACCAATAAACTAGGTTTGTAATGGAAGTTTCTAGATTGACAGACAAAAGATTAGACAAACTTAGCCATCAGGCCAATGGATGTGAGGCTGGGAAAAATGCATCATAGTCTCAGTTTCCGTGCAGTTGGTAGCCACAGCAGTGTAAGCACCTAGATATTGATGATGAATATACTTGAAAGGCTAATACCAAGAGAGACTAGAAGTGCTCATTACATTTCCTTGAAGAAAAATGCCTTTTGAATGAGTCACTAGTATGTGTAAAGCAATTGAATATCAATGTTGGAAGAGATGACATATTTGGGATGTTGTTCACAAGTAGCACCCTACATCTTCTCTAAGATTGTACTGTTCTTATCTTCAGATGATGTGTGAAATAGTCTAGGAATTCACTTGGACAGATATAAATTGAGTGAAGCCTCCACTAAGTACATACTTTTCCTAAGATAATTCATAATGACGAAATTATTGCGATAGAGGACATTGTTCATGCTACTTACTACTTAGTCCATGAACCAACCACCATCACCCCCACCCCAAAATTTTTGTCATTATGCAGCGTTAGATGATATTGTTGTGACCAAGGATTCTATGATGATATCACGATCTCTACTACAGTACAGTTGCACGCTTTACTTATGTTTACATGCGCTCAATCATCTCTGAAAGAAACTCACTCGAATACAGTACCAGCACATTTCTTAAATTTCTTCATCATCTAAGCATTAGTTCTCCTAGCTATTTTGTTGCCTCTGCAACGCCAAACAACGTGTTCAGTATCCCTATACCCCACAGGCTGTGAATTGGGGAGTTTCTTTCTTTCAGATTTTTGTAGCATAATGCAGATATAAAGAAGCACCAAGAGCACAAAAGGGGGAAAAGGGTAAACAACTACCATTAGACGTATAAAACCCAAAATCACATATTTATCAATTAAACCAAGGAGCAACAAGTTTACAGAGAAAGACCCCAGATACACATGTTTACCATAACTTTCATGAAAACCACTAGCATATGAAAATTCAGCTCCAGAGAGTTGCTTCGAGATTCAAAGTTTCATAACATTAAAGAGACTTCAAGCAGAGTAGACTATAGAGGAACTCGCTGATCCATTGTATTACTATTACCAGCGGCAAAGAAAGTTCACTAATTTTGGCAAATCCTGCAATCTACGGCCGTTGGCATCGCTGAAGCTCCTTGTGCCTTTGAATCTAACTGCCTAAGATGCAAACGTCGACGTTTCAGTTCCAGAAGCTATTGGGCTAGCAATTGGGGGCCCAATACAATCATTCATCTTTAGGTTTGGGCTAGAATGGCTGAATTGGGGGTGAATAATGATGGTAACTGGAAGCAAGCAATGCTCAAAAGTAACGCAACCAAAACAAAGAAGAAGAAGAATGCGATCTGAAGGAAAGGAAATGGTTGAATAACGTTTCAAATTGATCAATAGTGGTAATTTTAAACGCCGCTAAATACTTTCGTTACATATATGATATAGCTAGACTGTCCTGGAGTCTACACACATATATCATTTTCTTTTCTTTTTCCTCCAATATTACCTTATCTAGCATTGGTTACACATAGAGCTGTTGTTCGGGTAGATTTGCATTGGTTCCGGTTTAGATTTGGTTGACTAAGAAAAAAGGTAAATTTTTATGGATCAATAACGTAGGAATGAGCATCATGAGACCGACTTTATTCCAACCCGATTCATGACCCAACTGTTCAAATTTAACTTGACATATACATAACTAATCAACCCCATTGACCCATACATATATTTGGTTAGTAAATAAATAAATAAAAATTTTTAAATTAAAAAATGAAAGCCCTAACTTTTAAAAGTCTTGTTTAGTCTCGGGCTTGATAAATCAGACCCAAATCAATAGCTCTGATTATAGACTATATAAATAGTTTAATTTGAATTCAGGTTGTTCCAAATATACTTCTTTTCATCAAATTTCATATATTGTCCCCTCTATGTAGATAGAATGTTTCCTCCACTTGTCTACGTTATTGATATGAAACAAGTTAAATTCAACGTCCCAAGTTGTTTAGATTCTCACTTTCTGTCAAAGAGTCCTAATCTTTTCTCTTAGAATTAATGAAACTATTTTTACTCTTTCACTAATGTTTCATATTTTTTATAAACTAAAATTTATAAAATATTTATAAAAAAATTTAAATCATAAATTTTATTATATTTTACAAATTAAGTTGTAAAATTTATCAAATTAATAAACCACAATATTTTTATAAATTGTTCCTTAATCTACTTTTATGTATTAAGTAGTTTGTCATTCTTTTTATTAATGTAAAAGTCTATTATTTATAAGAGAATGTTTCGCATCTAATTTATGTCAAAAATAATTAATTCATCAAATTTCTAATTATTCCTATATTATCAAAAAATAAAATATAATTTATATATATTTCCCTTTAAGATAAGAGAGTTAATCCCCATTGTTATTATCACTTACGAAAGATGAAACTTAACTAACGCACTTTTAGGAATACAAATATAGAGGGAAAAGTTTACTTTTACAATAATTTTCTTTTATATAATATTATTTTTAATGTGAGCTTTTAAATTTATTGAGTTTTAAAATTTAATTTATAAAATTTAATAAATTTAATAATATATATTAATAATATAAAAATAAAATTATAAAAATAGTAAAATTTAATGTAAAACATTAATAACTGGGCGTAAAATCAAATAGTCATTCTGTTTTTATAAATTAACATTTATAAAAATTTTATTTAAAAAATTTAGATCAATCATTAATTTTAATTAATTTTATAATTTAAACTATACAACTTAATAAATCTAATATTTCTCATTAAATCTTATGAAATACTTTCAAAGTTGTTAAATAAGAATAACTTTTTCTATGATCAAAGAACCAAAATCATTATCAAACCGAATATTAAAAAAAGAAAAGAAAGAAAGAGATATCCATAACCAAAATATGATGAGATAACGGGATTAGAAAATTTTCTTTCTTATTGTAGAAATAAAAGGTTTGTATTTTTGTATATAAAACTTTAAGTTAGTTAGGATTTATAATTTAACTTATGAAATTTAATAATTTAAATTTTATAAAATAAAAATTATATAAAAATTAAAAAAAAGTGTAAAGGATTATGCAATATTCTCTGCTCAATAACAAGAAGATAAATCTTATCCTATAAAGGTTAATTACTTCTTTTGTGAGGCTCACAAGATATTTTTGTTTTTGCTACCCTTTAGATCTTATCTGCATCTCTAATATTGCCTCCAAGTTCATAAATGCTTTTTGGTGATGCTGATCCATTCACATTTCCAATTTACTTTCCAACACATTATCTTCTCCCATTATTCAATTTATTTTGGGAAAAAGAAAAACAATAGGCCTGCTAATTTTGGACCCACATCTTTCTTCAGTGGTATGCATTTAACCAAAGGAATCTGGTTCTGTTAACACGAGTATGCTCTCTCTCTCTCTCTCTCTCTCTCTCTCTCTCTCTCTCTCTCTCTCTCTCTCTCTCTCTCACAATTCAGGCTGCATAGAATAATGCTTTTTGTGCAAAATATATTATGCTAATATAGAGATTACTTTTTATACATTAGCTATTATTTATTTAAAAAATTGCCATCTTATTAATATTGTATAACTTGTATACAATTATATTATGCAAAGGTTGGATTTAAATTATTTAACTTTTATTTTTAAATTTTAGTAACTTTTTTATCTTTCTTTATATTTAAATTCATAAATCTTAACTTTTTTCATTAATTTTTTTATTTTTAATTTCATTTCTATTTTTTTATTACATACTATAATTTTTATAAAAAAATCATTTAATCCACTTCGGTAGGCATTGCAATTACATAATATTATTAATATACACAATGACAGTTAAGTGCATTTGGGCTGTATCTGGGTAATGCCTGTCAAATTTGATAAACTTGGCTGTATATGGCATGCTTCCCTTGACGTAACTTCAATTATTGCACAAAGGCCATGTTAGTTGTCTCTTTGACCATTTTTATTTAACCCAACCCGTTGTGAAGGCAAATTTAGCTAAACAATCATTCATCTTTTCTCAAGCGGATTTGCCCATCAGGCTTACCAGGAAACTTGCTTCCTTTTCACAAGTTTCAAAATCACTTTATAATTCCATTTTTGGGTTCTGGAAAACCTACAAATGGGAAGGACAAGTATAATTTGCACTAGTTATGCTCTGTTTTTAGAAAACTCATTTTGAGTCAAATTGCAGTGTCTGTGGCTGCTACTTTGGGTCACAACCGCGCATGCTTATTTGATGATGACATAGATGTCAGAGTACTGCCCCATTCATTGAGGATTTTTTTGACTCTTTGGACCAAAAAAAAGCCGAATTTTGTGGCTTGGAGTGCTCTCAGCCTCACAGCACAATAAGCCATTATTCATTGATGGGCGATTAGGTTGCCAATTAGCCTTCTATCCCCTTGTGTAACCCAAGCAATTAGGCACGCCTTAATCTCGACATGTCCTATCAATGCTGAGAAAGGATCAGGAACCCATGAGCACAGACAATATTGTCTCTTGGATTCTAGTGTAGCATGTATGATTAAAGAGTAGCTAGGCTGAGATAGAGACACACAAAAGAGTAGTATATGACTATGATCAATTTGTGGGCTAGGATCAATGAGTTGTATGATCATTGGAATGTTGCTACTAATACAATAGGAGCATTGGTATACATTCAATAAAATTTTGTATAATTTTTTTATACTTATTTTATATGTCATTATCTCTTTTCAACTTTTTTTTTTTTTCTGTATGAAGTGCAATACAGAAATGTGTAACAATTATTTTTTATATAATACTAGGGACATAAGAAGAATGGGATAAGATTATGCAACTTTTTTTTTAAAATAATTAGTATGCAATAAGATAAAACAATATTAAAAATTTATGATATATAAATTTAAATATAAAAATTAAAAAAAGGAAATAAAAAAATAAAAGATTCAAATCAAGAAAAATAATGTTAGACAAGCACGACTTGATTTTACAAAAATTATATAATATTTCTATCAAATAATTAATCTTATGTAATATTTATGCAACAAATTGGGTGCGAATAACATGACTTGTCTAAGATTAGGACACCCATTTAAGTACAGTTCACAGATTATCAACTTTTCAAGGAAGCTAATTGCAGATTTTTTATATAGTCAAATTTGGAATTAATGAACATTTATATGACCATAACCAACTTGAGGAAAGATGGGTTTGACCGCTAAACTGTTTAATTTGAACTTTCATAGTCAATAATAACGACAAAATTAATAGAAGAGAAGACTTGGAGGCTTGGATAATCTAATCTAGACAAATAAACCTTAAGCATTAGGTTTAGTGCCAATGAAAGAGAAAGGCAAAGAAGAAAAAAAGAGAAGCCCATTAAAGCACTAAATTTTGTGCATGGCGTGTGACCTCATTACATGGCAGATGTTTCGCAACACGTGGAGAAGAATCAACACTGTTAGCTTTAAGGAGAGGTGGTCCCTAATCAAGATTTTACGTTTGTTTTCTTGTTAATGATGAACTCCATCTACTTTTAGAAGCAGCATATCTTTAATCTCTCCAAAATCATGCGATTTAACCAATAAGTGGGTCTCAAATTGCCATCATACATCAATTTGGTGAGCTTAATTCTGCTATAATCAGTCGAGTTCAACTCAAATCATGAAACTTTTGTTTCTTGGGGATGTCAAAGTTAATGATAATTTGTGAAAAATAAACAAGAGCCTCTCTTTTTTACCTGGCTGGTAGCAATAACAAGTTTACATGTCACCTTTCTTATCTTTTACATTTCTCCTGTCATAAAGTCAAATAAAGTTGAAAGCTTTGAATAACCAAGCCTAATACATGGATCTTAGTCATGGTTTTGACAAGTATTATCATTGATGATCTAGCAACTTGCAACCTAAGATATTTCTTATACACTTAGAGAAGGAACTTTTGCACGGCACAATGGATAGGGAAGTGTCCTAAAGTAAATATGTGAGTTGTTAAATTTATTAAATTTTATAAATTAAATTATAAAATTTAATATGATCTAAATTTTATGTAATAAAAATTATATTAAAATAAATATATAAAAATTAATAAAATTTGACACAGTTGATAAATAACTAAATTTTTTAAGAATATTATCTTGATTTTAATTTAGATCATATATATAAAAAATTTTATTAAAAAAAATCATACTTATTTCGATTATTTTTTCATTTCGAAATTAATTCTGATCAGAAAATATTTTGAATTTACTTAAAAAAATATATAAGAACAATAAAAATAAAAACTTTGTTAACAATACATGTCATTGGATGAGCCACATGAAACTTGGATTTTATCGATACAAATTAGGATGACAAAGGACAAATAATTGAATTCACATCAAATTAGAGAGATTTGAGAAAGGCTATGAATAATGGAGCTTTTGTTGGGAAGTAGCACCAAAGTGCTATGTTTAGCACTAGCAGGGAAAGAGAAAAGGCAAAACCAGAATTCATGTGTCTGCATTTGCAGTGGACAGTGGGATGAGCTGGCTCAGCCGGGGCTGAATAGTCCCCTGGTACTATGGAGGTAACCCCCATCCTGGGCATGAGCCACGTATCCTTTTAAGACTGAGCTGCAGCCTGCGGAGAAACACTGGCGCTTGTGCGAATCAGTGACCTCAACGAATATATTCTTACCAAATATATTTCAGACAAATTTATTGCTCACAACGAACTTATTTGACTATACAAAAAAGTACCAAATTGTTAACCTTCATTGATGTCTCATTGACCTGCTTAGAAAACCACCAATAACCTTGATTACAATTTACAGCCCTTTTGAAAATTTTCCTGCTAAATTTTTTATTTAAATTTTCTATTTTCTTCCTTCTTGTTTGTGTTCTCCTCTGAAATCATTAGTAGTTGAGATTTGGGGAACCCTTTTATATTGCCGTATCCTTCTATCTCTTCACAACCTCATTTAAACCGCAGAATTTGTCATCACTTTATATTATAACCATCATCATCACCGTCTTTCTTTTCTAAACCATTAACCTTTTGATTTGTTCTCTGTTTTTGTTTGTTTGTTTTCTTTCCCTCTTCAGGCGTACACAGACAGAGTCATCTTTCCAAAGAATGCTTTAAACTTGTCAAAACCCTAATCCCCTCTTTCCTGTTGTATCCTTGGAGACATGGACTTGACCCCTGGCAGCACACACACCTTAGATACAAGGGATACTCAAACCCCACCTCCGACCCAACCTTGCAATACCTCCAAGTCTTTGTCTTTCACCAACGGCTCACTCAAGCGCCACCACACCACCGCCCCACCCCCACCGTCCATGGTAGTTTCATACAAAGAATGCCTCAAGAACCATGCTGCCAGCATAGGTGGTCACGCGCTTGATGGGTGCGGTGAGTTCATGCCCTCACCTGCCTCCATCCCCAGTGACCCGCGCTCCCTCAAATGTGCCGCATGTGGCTGCCACCGCAACTTTCACCGCCGTGACCCACAAGAATACTCCAACCCCAACTTCCTCAGTTACTTTTACTCCCCATCTGCGGCGGCCCCACCTCCTCCAGCGCCGCTACCTCATCGGGGATTGAGCCCAAGCACTAGCCCCAGCTTGAGCCCCAGCCCAAGCCCCAGTCCAAGCCCAATTTCAAGTCCCTCACCACCACCAGTCTCACATTTTCCTCCTTCCTTCCACACATCAGCACCCCACATGCTGTTAGCACTTGGCACCCCTTATTCTGGACCGTCTGATGAGCATCATCGGAATTTTAGTTCTAGGATGATGAAGGCAGAAAACCCAGTTGGAAGAAAGAGATACAGAACCAAGTTCAGCCAGGAGCAGAAGGAGAAGATGTACTCATTCTCTGAGAAATTGGGGTGGAAAATGCAGAAAGGTGATGATAGATTGGTTCAGGAATTCTGCAATGAGGTTGGTGTTTCCAGAGGGGTGTTCAAGGTTTGGATGCACAATAACAAGAACAGCTTCAGGAAGAGATCAGAAATAGGTAATCCTCAAGCTGGTGAGAAAATCAATGGAGATGATAATCGCAATGGTGGTCTTGGTGATAAGAGAGATGGGTTTGACAGTGATATTAACAATATACCTTTGAATAACACCAATGGCAGCAGCAATGATCACAGCAATGTTGAACTTGCAGGCAGCTGTGTTAATCTTCATGTTTCTATCAATGGGTCCTCTTAATCCTGATGATCTGTGGAGAAACTTAGTTTGATAAAAGGGAAAGAAGCTGGTTGCAATTTGGCCATTTTCAGCCATCATTTTTGTTACTTCCCATCCTTTTCTTCTTACTGCAACTTCTACTAAAAATAATAATAATTATTATTACTATTATGATTTGTGATTAGTAGCTGCTTAGCAGCACAAGCCTAAAGGAAGATCTAGTTTTCTTAGCTTTTAGTCATATGATGTTTATTTTTGTTCATAGCCTGGGAAACTTTATCATAATTTCCGGAGATATTTCATCCTCTTCTGCATAGCTTTCACTGCTGTTACGTTTTCTTGTTGGTAAGCATTAGTTCAATTCAGGAAATTTAGCTGATTTTTTTTGTTTTTTTTGCTGAGTTAATATTAATTATTACTCATCTACTTTCTTAAAAGCACGCACCTCCCCCAAATGCCCAAACCTTTCTGTCCAAGACAGAAGCTTTATGATTATCAATTCCTCTGGTGCAATTTGTAATGCTATCTGCAATTCTGTTCTCATGCATTTATGAGCGCTCCCACTTTTACAGAATTATCTTATTGGAGATAATGCCATTCATGGATTTGATGAACATTGCATGAGGCGAACCTCTAATCCTCCTACCCTCATTATTTCTCTTCCTATTTTTTTTCTTTTCTATTACATTTGATCTGACCCTTTGGGTAAGAATTACTCAGAGGAAAAAGATCCTAGAAAAGTTTTAGGGGAAGAAAAGTTCAGTTTAGACCCGTTTGTTACAAGGAGAAGGACACTCAGGACCATCTGAAATGGTCAAGTTTGCATTACAAGCAATTTTGGGTGCACAAGGCACAGGCAAGATTCTTTTCTGGAAGTAGAAAATGGCACCGAGAACGATACTTATCTATTCTCCTGTTTATCATTAATTATAATATTTTAAGATAAAATATATAAATCAGTCTTTAGTTATAATTATATTAGTCACTTAGGACATTTAATTTACTCGATTGGTAGTCTTAAAAAGATAAATAAAGTATACAAAATAATCCATTGTAGTTAGAATTAGGTCTAATTTAATGTTTTGTTGATTTAATTTCATCAATGGATTATTAAAAAATAAAAGTTACTCTAATTTACTTCTTAAATCGTAATCTAAATTTAAATTTAAATTTTAAATCTTAAATTTTAAAATTATAAAAATTTTAATCTCTAAATTATAAATCTTAAATTATAATCTCAAAATTTAAACTCTTAAAATCTTAAATTTTACTTTTTAAACTTTAAATTCTTAATTTCAAAATATTAAATTATAAACATTAAAAATTATAAATATTAATTTATAAATCTTAAAATTTTAAATTTTAAATCTCTCATGAGTGATTAGGTATTGATTATAATTTAGATTTTTGTTTAGGGGTTATGGATTAAGTCTTTAAGTTTAGAATTTTATGATTTTAAAATTTAAGATTTAAAATTTATATTTAGAAATTATGATTTATGAGTATAAAATTTGATGATTTAGAATTTATAATGTTAACATTTAAAGTTTATAAAAAATTAAATTAAAAGTGATTTTTATTTTTAAAAAATTAATTAATAAAATTAAATTTATCATAAATTAATTTAGATATAATTTTATATTTAATAGATTATTTTATATATTTTATTTATGATAACTGAAATGTTTACAGCTGTAACTTTCAAAAAAAAAAAAAACTGTTTGGTATGTTTTGTCATATTTTAATTATCATCATCCGTTGTGTGTGTGCGCGCTTAGAAGGCAAGCAGCATACTTTTGGCTAATTGCTGGAAGGTAAAGGAGGCAGTGGCTTTAGACCCATTCCCGCGACCTTTCCATATCGGGTGGGTTCAATGAAGCCGCAAGTTTTGTTGCTTACAATATTAATCAAGGAAGCCACTATTGAATTATTGGTGCTTTGAGTGGTAAGTTCAATCCACGCAAAAAACATATTATTATCCCTTTATAGATAGCCACGTGGTTACTCTCTTTTCATGTTCTCTGCCCTTTTTGGTTGATCTTTTGTTGGGATACAACCCTCCATCAAGTTTTTTGAGATTAAGTTGCAATTGCAGCCTTTCATACAATGGACCATGTAGATTAATTGATAGATATACGTTATTAAGTCCATGTTTTAAGGTTACATTTTTTGTAAAATAATAAAATATCTCTTATAAAATAATAAAATAAATTATTTTATTATTTTTTATAAATATAAAATATATATAACTCTAAAAATATGACAATAACATTACTGAATTAATCTCGTTTTTGTGGCTCTGTTGCACAGGTGGGGCCGCTCTTTTCTTTGTTTTTTCCTTTTTTTCGTCAATTTGGGCCAGAGATCACTGTGGCTTTGCGCTTTTGGATGAACTCGGCCCCTTACAAATCACCAGCCTCATGGACCAAGATGTTACAAGGATGATCTCACTATGCTCCTTGACTTAGACTTTCTCATTCGTTGTCAGTTGTCATATCGCAGAGACCCAAAACAATAACGGGGTTGTCATAATCTCAAGTTTTAATCTAGAATTATCTAAAACTTTCGTCCTACATGTAATAACTTCGATGAAACAATTTTCAGTATTCTCAGCGTAGGTACATGACAAAGGATTTGGATATTTTAAAATATAATATATTTTATTAAATAATTATTAATAAAAAATAATAATTAAATTATCATAAAATATAAATAAATCATAAATCATAAATTTAAATAATCTATATTATTAATTTTTTTTATCAATAATCATACATTTATAATTTATTCTTAAATTATATTTTACATTTTAAAAATTTTAATTCCATGGCAAAATTTCTCACATCTTCATATGAATGGGGATCGTACAATAAGCATGCAGTACCAAAAATATTTTCTAGCTTCAATAATGTGAAACACATGTACCATCCACGATGGCCTGTTTTACTTGATTCCTGAGTTTTATAATTTGTTTTCTAATCTATCATATGTTCTAAATCATCATTCCCGCCAAACCGAGCTGTTTTGTTACCCTGTATCATTTGTTAGCTTTCTTTTATCGAACTATTCTTGGAACTCGAAGGAAAATAAACATGGCACAACCCTTGCCTTTTCTTAAGTAAAGTAGTTAATGATCATTGCAAGCATTTTATAACTAATAACGTAAAAAATTAAGGATTAAATTCTCAAATTTGAAAGTTCAGGAACATCATCAGATCCGTTTTCAGGGGCTGCACCACTACAAAACTGACAAGAAATTTTTGCAGGCTTCAAATGCAAGCAGTGATCAATCCAACCTTCCATCCATGCAAGTCTTCTCTCAAGGGTCATCACACCAATATGCATAATCCGCACGTCAACCTGTGCAGCCCTGGCGCAAGCTCGGAGCAAAATGTAATAGTCAGCATGTGCAACATAGGTCAAGACATTTTCATCCTTCTTTCTCACATATTGAAGGTAACCAAGGCTTTTCAAATTGGCCCGAGGTGGTATATAATAAAATTTGTTCTCCTCCATGTCTAGTTTCAGCTTTCTAATGGCTTCTTTGTCAGCACTCTCAGCTGAACTGTGCTCATCTGTTTCTGAGTCTTCATGATCCGACAAACTCTTAGAATAAGGATAATCAATATCCATGCTTCCATGTACATCATCTGCAAGGCAGGTACCATCATCGGGTGACCGCTCATTAAAACATTCTTTTTTCTTCTTCTTCTTCTCCTTGGATGTCCTGCCAATACATCCCTCATCCCTCAAATTCTTTGGGTTCAGAGAATTATTAGATCGATCTACAGGTTCTGTTGGTTCAGAATCCTGAAATCAACAAAAAATCATCAAGTTAAAATGGTCTTGGTCGGCATTCTTTGAAATGTTGTCAGTCCAGAGAAACACGCTAAAATTGGAATAAAACATCAAACTTTTAATTACCTTTTCCTTCTGATAATAGTTCCATAATTGATCTATCATCTTTTTTTCCTCATAATTCTCAAAAGATGGTTCTAATCCAGCAAAGACCACGTTCTTACAGTACTGGAGATACGTAGACAGGTCCTTTGAATACGCTGTCCATAAATATAGTGAAAGTTGATAAAGTTTTTTATTGCTGTTATCATAGTGGGAAGAAAAGAAAATTTAAACTACCATAAGTAAACCAGTTTTTACCATGGGTATCGGCAATCTCAGTATATCTTGCATGAAGGTGGTGCAGAAGCGCCGCAGTATCTAAATCAGATTTCTGAGATTGTGACGGGTCTTCGTCTGAATTACCAAAATCATGCCCATCGTTAGAAGCAAAAGCAGAACCCATTCCATTACCATTGACTCTCCCTGTGGACTTAGCGGCAAAACTGTTTGAGCCACCACCAATCCTAGACAAACTCTTCTCCCATTCTCCCAAACCATTTATGTTATATAAAATCCTTATTGCTACTATCAGAATTGACATGACACAAACACGAGTAGGGAGCCTCAAATCACTTGTGGATAACCATAATTCTGGAGGCATTGACCATTCATATATGCGCATTGCACTAGGAAGAATCTTTTCAACTGGAAGAGATAATTTTTGGAGATAACGCAAAGCTATAGCATAGAAGTTCACAGGAGGTAACTTCAAGCCTATGGAGTGAGCAATAGATGCAACCAATGACTCTAGTTTCTGAAGTGGAACAGCTTGCAAAGGCCTGAACATGACGCTTGAACTTATAGGACATGCCCTGGAAGGCTCTCCCATGCGCCTTTCAATTTCAATAAAAGCAGAAAAATATGGAAGCTTCCCTTCTTGTGTCCACTTCGTTATGTCTGTTGGCAAGACTGCTTCCCTGGCAACATGACAAGCCAGAAGTGAAATAGCTACTGTACAAGTTAATGGGATCCTTTTTCTCAAGGACCTAAACCATATCATTACAGCTCGCTGATTATACATGTTGTGAGGTTCTGCTCTGTATTTAGCACGCAGAGGGGGAATATCTTCTGGTTCTTCTGAGAAAACAAGGAAGCAATGAACTCACTGAGATACAAGACATGCAAGTTCAAAATAAGAGAGGTTTCTAAGAGTACCAGAAAACTATATAGATATTTGAAGGAGAGAAAAAGAAAGACAGTAAGAAACTTTCAAGCTCATCCTATCATCTAATTTTTGTATAATAAATTCAATAACTAAGAGCAGAACCCAACCGTAATGAAAACCAAATTGATAGATGAAGAATCAGATATAAGATTCTTCTGAGAGTAAATTTTTAAGTTTGACATTAGGAATCAGGATACATCAAAATTGAGTATAAAAGAACAAAGATAATTTGAGTAAATTTTAAAGCACAGTAACGCCGCAAATATGTCATAATTCACTGGCGCTATTCAAATTTTCAATCAATCCCGAACCAATTATGTAAGTCAAATTAAAGAGACTATATTAAGAAATTGAATGGTGTTTAGGAGATATATAGGGAACCAAGTCTACTTTGTACCTTCTTGCTGCATCTCTGAGTCGCGGATTGTCTGCTCAGCCCAGTCATCATCGAAAACACCCGTCGTGGAGACAAACCTCAACCAAATTGGCCCAATCAACCCACATATCAAAGGGGTCACCTTGAATTCCTTCACCAATGCTTCACACTGAAGCTCGATCATCAGCTGCAACCCCATCACATACCGAATCCTTATCTCGTTGCAGTAATCATCAATGCTAAGAGCCTTTACTCCTCTTGAGCCCGCAAAATCCTCCGGAACCGAGGGACCGACCCCATCAAAGTGGAAGAAGTTACTTTCCTCTTTATTAAGTTTACGTTCAGGTTGAGGAGTTTCGTCTTCCAATCCCAGATTCTGCAATAGTTTGGACTGGGAATCATGGAAGGAGTCGTACTGAGAGATGAGTTCAGGTTTAATTGTGGCGGAGCGCTGGTGGCTGCGCAAGTAGAGGGCGCTGCCACCGCCGGCCTCTCCCCCCTTAGCGAAGAGGTCCTCCTCGTCTACGGCGGTGTCGATGAGGTCGTCGGCCTGAGAATTGCAGCGAAGGCAGTAGAAGAAGCCATCAGAGCCATCGACAAGACCCACGTTGCCGCAGGTTTGACAAACCCAGGCACGGTGATCAGCCATTGGATAAGTCTTTGTTGGAGACAGAGCGGCTGCAAACACGAGAAACTAAAACCCACAAAACTGGGTTGGCAAACGTTTCGATGTGAAGCTGAGTTTCAGTCTGAACTGTGGAATTCAGAGGGACTGGAGCGAGTACTCGGTGCCCCCTTCTTGCTGTCTTCCAGGCGCCGCCTTCATAATTTGGCGGCGAAGCCCATTTTGGTTGGGTTCGGGTATAGCCACTCGGATCTCATTAGGATTTGGGTTGGCTCCTCCTCTCCAGTTATCAAGAACAAGTGAGGTTAGCCCAACAAGCTGTGAACTCAAGCCCTAAAAGATTCAGGCTTCTTTTGCTTACGTGTTGCGTTTTGGGCCAAAAATATTCACCGTGGTCTCATGATTGTATCCGTTTCTTCTTTTTTTTTTTTTTTTTGTACAGTGATTGTATTCGTTTCTTATGTCATAAAGTTAGGATGACAACCAAGAAAATTAATTTTCAAAAAAAGCTGTTTAAATCTAATACAACATTAATGCATAAAAATAAAATATTAGTCTCATAAAATAAATTTATTAAAATCTTATAAAATAAATATAAAATATTAAATTATCAACCCTCATAATTCAATAATTTATATTTTATCAGTCATTTTGAATATTTTAATTTACAATAATATTTATTATTATTTTAAAATTTTTTGAAATGTTGGATTTAAACCCAAGTTTTTATTAACTGAGAGCATTAATTCAATGAAAGAGTTCGCATGCGTGTGCGCCATAATGCGAATGCTTACCACAAAGTCATGTTTTTCACAATTTAAATGATTATTAAGGCATTAATATAAGTTTTAAGTGGCTGAAAATGAGAGGCACCAGCCGCCTAAAAAGCGTCCAAACTTGAGATGAGGAGGGGCGGCATCGGCATGACATGCCCGGAGTATGAATCATGCCATAAATTGACTCTTTTAAGCCTTCTTTTCTTGCACCACTTTCACATCAACTTCAGTCTCTATCAACCCCCAATTATAAAAAAAAAAAAAAAGTAATAAGACATTAGAAAAAGAGATGGCTTGGTTAAAATGTGTATTTTATTTAGGTGGTAAAGAATCGTCATAAAGTTCCCTTCTGCCATGTTTATTCGTAACGCCACAATGACCCATTAATTATTCAGTGTGGAGTCACATCCTCTACGTAATAGCCACCTCTTTAACCAATTCTTTGAGGGATACATACTTTAAAAATTATTGTAAAAAATTGACACACTTAATTGCTCAATTAAACAATAATAATCAACTTTTAAAAACTTCCCCTTTTTGTAAACAAGTTTTTTTTTTTTACCAAAAGAGTAACAATTACTTTAACCAAAAAAAAAGGTAACAAGTACTTAATGCATATACAAAACCCTAAATTTAAATTCAAAATTTTCAAAAAAAAAAAAAAACTCCAAAGCACATGAATATTATTGTGATATTAAAGATATCAAAAGAGTAACTATACAAAATTTTAAATTTAAATTCAAAATAAAAAAAAGAACTCCAAAGCACATAGAATAATACTATTGTGATATTAAAGGTATCAATTTCTTTTATTTACTTTATATTTTAGTGCTAAAATTTACCTCTTTTTTCTTTATATATACGAATAGAATATATTATAAAATATGTCTTACACTTCAAGAAAATTTAATCTTAATATATTTGTTTAAGAGATGTTTACTCACTTTGATATTTTTAAATCTCAAGAAAATTACTTATTTTGTGAAAGATATTCTTGAAAGTCAAAAAAAAAAAAAAAAAAAAACTTCATACATATATTGGGTCTAACTAATATAGTTAAGTACTTAATCTCTATGAACAAGGTAAGTCATTTACATTCAAAAGGTTAATATATATGATGGGGAGGGGATGCTATCGCAATTTTAATTAGGAGTTTAAAAATGCAACTACCCAATGTGTGCCCTATTCTTCATGTCTTTCTAACTTGTGTATAAAACAAAACAATCTACCCGTCTTTGTTAATGGTCTTTAAAGCTAACCATTCCAATTTTGGATAAGTGCTGCCGTGCGTTGTGGGACTCAAACTCGACTATTATTGGAGTTGTACCTGACAATAAAACTACTACCTTTTCTATATTTTTTTATTTTTTAAATACAATTTAAGAATTTAGGACTGTACTTTTAATGATGTAATAGTATTTAGTTAATATTTTAAAATTTTTGTTTCAAAATTTTGAGTTATTTGTAGTCATTAAATAGTTTACCACTTTTATTATCACCAAAAATTATGATTCTTCTAATGTAAATCTTGGAGTAAAAGTCAATTTCATCTTTAAAAAATATGATCGCCATGCCTAAAAAAAATTACCATCAATTAATAGTATAATCTCTAGAATGATATCAATATTTAGCTCAATTCTCTAAAATGATATCAATATATAGCTCGTCTCTTTAAAACTTTACCTTTTTTTTTTTTTAAGGTTATAACTATAAACGTTCATAGCTATAGGAGTTAGCAAATCTTTAATTAGGGTTTTAAAATTTGCACACTTACTTATTCTTATAAAAATGGTAGAATCTGTGAATATTTTTTGTGATAAAGTTCACTTTCTATTACGTATATATTTTTTTAAATTACTCTATTTTTTTTTAAATTATAGTGTTGTTTAAAAAAATAAAAAACAATAGAGGAGTCGGACGCGTCCCTACCAACCCAAAAGTAGGTACTTCGTTGCCAAACACACAAGATATGACTCACTGAAACCAAAGCACCAGCGACCAATTCCAAAAATCAATTTTAAACAATTATTATTGGTATAAGAATGTATTGACAAACAATTAGCAAATGAAGGTTCTCATTTACTTTATAGCAAACACAGAAAGAGAGTCCACTTGAACGGTACTTCACTTTCCCAAGTCTTGAAACGTGTGAAGGCAGAGTACCGTGTAACCCAAAACTGTTATGGAAGAAACTACCAACTGTCGGTCCTAGAAACCAAAGCGACCAAATCAAACTCTTATTCATTGTCCCAAATACTCACGTCGCTTTCTTTACTAGTACAAAATATGCTCAATCTTCTCCCACAATCTCGCCCCTCTTTTAGTTTTGGTCCAAAATCAAATTACGCCCAGGTTCTACTCTGCCACTGATTCCGCTGTCCGCAAGTGGCAAGTCTACTATCCCACAATGAATTGCTGATTGGAAAAATTCTCAGCCCCTAAGTCTCCTCCTTCTTCCTTCTTTCATATTGGCTTAGCTTTTTTAGGGAATAAATACAAAATAAGTGTCCTGAGTCTGATTGGATTGATCGTTGATGGGTACCAAAAACTTGGTTATGCTTAAAACCCACTTTGATTCCATCAACACACGTTTTGTAAATGATTTTGTCTACAGAAACATGCTCTGGGCTATTGGTTCTCTGCGTGTTTTCCTCTGTAACTGCGTGCTCTATTCGTTTGGATTGATTCTCAGACATATTTTCAGGTTTGATGAATTTTCAGATTTGGGTTTGTGGTGTTTGGAGGTTTCTGAATGATTGCGTAGCCAATTAGTAGAGCTTCTTTTGTTTGATTTCAGATTCCAGGTAGGAGACAAGAAAAATGAGCTCCCTGTTCAACCAGCAGCAGAGGATCAAACGGAGAGAAATCTTCAGGATTCTGAGCTTGATGGGTTCAGAGCAGAATTAGTTAATTTCCTTTTTCCAAGCAGAGAGGATATCCATGAAGATGGTGAATTCAGAGAAAGAAAAACAGAGAAGTCCAATCTCATGGAAGCAGACTCTGTTGTTCTTGAAGATCATAAGGATAGGGAAGGAGATAGTACTAATACAGAAGAAGAAACAGAGTGCTCTGTTTCAAAAGAGACTGCCTCTGACGAAACAGTGAGCTCTGTGTTGATGGAGAATGAACCCGACATTCAGGAAGATGTGAAGAACAGTATTGAAGAAGAAAAAAAGAGCACTGCTTCAATGGAGATAGCCTCTGGTGTTCAAGGAGATAGTACTAATAGAGAAGGAGAAACAGATTGCTCTGTTTCAAAAGAGACTGCCTCTGACGAAACAGTGAGCTCCATGTTGGTGGAGAATGAACCTGACATTCAGGAAGATGCGAAGAACAATATTGAAGAAGAAACGAAGAGCACTGCTTCAATGGAGGCTGTCTCTAATGTTAACGAGGATGATAACATAAGAGAAGGAGAAACAAGGGGCTCTATTTTAATGGAGACTGAGTCTGATACTCATGAAGATATTAAGGAAAGAGATGAAGAGACAGAAATCTCAGTTTCAATGGAAATAGATTCTTCGACAACGACGAGTAAATGTCAACACATGTCAGGCAAAAATATCAGTTGGTTCATTGAAGAACCAACAGCCATAACCTTTTCCTTTCGACAATTCCACGTGGGTCCAAATGTTCCGGCCGTTTCTGATAATGCATTAGCCGAGACAAAAATTATTGCCGACAAGGAGTTTTCAGAGCTTAACCCAGATGAAGGCCCAGTTCATCAAGAAGAAGAACAGAACCCTGTTCAGGAGCAGAGAGCATTGGATGGCCTCTCTATTTGTGATAGATTCGGCTTCGAAAGTGAGGTTTTTTGGGGGAGTGATTCATCTTATGAAGATGATTTGGTTTTCAACTATAATTCATTTGGTTCTGATTCAGAGTCAGAATCATCTAGCTCAAGTGGTCTCACCTGGGGGAATAGTAAAAGACCTGAGGATTCATTTACATACGAGTTTCTGGCTTATAACAATGCCCGTGAAGGATTCGAACCTGTAAGTCTTAAGTCTAGTATGGAGAAAAGAGATCAAGTTGTAGAAGAAACTCAATCTTTATGTGCCAGGAAAGTGGCAGGCATCAGAGTTCAAAGAAATTATGAAGATGATTACATAGAATTAGAACCCCATGTGAAGCATTTGAAGACCTGGGATGAACATGTTTTTACAGTCATAGACTCTTTTAAAGACAAGGGCAGAGAAGAAAAGGAAGGTTCAGACCAAGAAGAAGTGGCATATAGAGATAGCTTGGAGAAAAATGAAGAAACCAAGTGGGAAGAGAAATTGGATGAATTGGATTCTGACGAAGAAGATGAAGATGAGTTTGAATGGGAGCATGATGATATAGTAGAACGGCTGAAAACGGAACTGCGGAACGCAAGACAAGGAGGACTTCCTACAATTTTAGAGGAGGAGGAAGACGAAGAAACAGAGTCGCCAAAATTGGTTGAAGATTTAAAGCCATTGAAAATTGAAGAAAAGCTTGAATTCAGGGATTCAATGGATGAAATCCAGAAATTTTACAAGAGCTACGCAGAGAAGATGCGGAAACTGGATATCTTGAATTACCAGACAATGCATGCAATAGGTGAGAACTAAATTAACTTAATTGCTGTTACTTTCATAATGGGTTGGAGCATTTTCTATGCTCTGGTCATTTTGAAGAATTTTCTTTCAGCTAAAAATTGGATGATTTCACCTTATTGGTCACTAATGCTTAAGCAGTTGTTACAAAACTTGAAAATTGCAGATCAAAGTTTTATTTGGTTTAATTTCAGTCTCTTGTCTTGTCAAATTTTTTTATTAAAAAAAACTGGAAGATTTTCTTCTTTGCGTATTCTTGGAGACACTGTGGGCCTCTATGTATGATACACCCCTCATAATTTTGAAATTATGTGCACTCAAAGTTATTCAAATCTTATTTTATTCCCCCAACTAGAACGACACATACAGCGGCAAGTCTATTTCACCAGTTATAGATTCTATTCTATTCTACCAATCTTTTCCCCTTTTCTCATAGGTCTCCTTTATTCAATTAAGATATTAGAATATCAGTGATAGGTTTGCCCTGTTCCTAAAGTACCCAAAAAATAGAGAAATGTTATTCTTATTAAAGTTAATTACTAAATTTTTACAAAATTAATTGTAATGTATGAGGTATTACATTGGTTAAGTTTTATAAAATATAATAAATTTAATAATTTAAATTTATTAAATAAAATTTTTATAAAATTTAATTTTAAAAATAAAAGCACAAATAAAGATAAAATAATATAACCTTTCAATCTTACTTTCGACTCTTTTTATGAGTTTTGCCTGAGTTGGGGATGAAATATGAGACTCTAAGCAAAGTACAGGGCTATAGTAGTTCTTTTTTTTTTTTTTGCTTTGGTGAAAGAAATATCCTTTGTTTCTGACTAATTTACCTACTTTGCTGTCAATTGTAGGTCTCCTCCAACTAAAAGACCCTCTTAGATTAGTTTCAACGTCAAAATCGACGGTCCCAAGTGCCAAGCCTCTGATCACACAGAATTTATGGCCTCGTAAAGCACCAAAAACCAAATCGGACCCACTGTTCAAGTTTGTTCAAGAACTTCACGGAGATCTGGAACTCGTGTATATTGGCCAAGTTTGCCTCTCTTGGGAAATCCTGTGTTGGGAACACAGGAAAGCCCGGGAATTAAAACAGTATGATTCTCAAGGCCCTCATCAATACAATCTTGTTGCTGGTGAATTTCAATTTTTTCAAGTTCTCATGCAAAGATTCATAGAGAATGAGCCATTTCAAGGGCCCAGAATGCAGAACTATGTCAAGAGCCGATGTGTTATCCGCAACCTGCTCCAAGTTCCAGCCATTACAGGTACACAAATTCGGTTCTTCTATTCTTACATGATACTCATTTCATATAATTTAAATCATTAAATTTATTAAGTCTTATGTATAAAATTATAAAACCCAATTAATCCAATAGTTTTTACACCAAATGAGCATTTTGTTTTCATATCAGGTGGGAACAATTTTTCTCGAGCACCTTTTTAGTTAATTTGACATGATGTAAGCTAAAGTAAGATGTTAATTTTGCTATTGTTTGATTTCTCTGCAGATGATAGTATGAAGGATAAGAATTTGGTTAAAGGAGATGAAGAAGATGCCATTGCAAGTGGAAAGTTAGCAGAGATCATTGAGGAATCAATACGGGTATTTTGGGACTTTGTCCGTGCAGATAAAGATGATGAAAACGTGATCCCTAGGGACCCTGCAATTACAAAACTTCTGGTGGATACCAAAACCCATTTACAGAAGGTTTGCTTTCTAAAGGCTTTTGTGGCTTACATTTTGGTTTATTTTGGCTTTTTCATGTCACATGCTTACAATCTTGAGTTGAACGTTGCAGAAGGAGAAGAAGCTGAAGGACTTAGTGAGAAGTGGAAATTGCATAGTGAAAAGGTTCCAAAAGCACCATGAAGAGCAACTGGATCGTGAACAGTTGCTTGCTCAGGTTGTGCTGAAATTGATTTCGAGGGTGCTAAGTCTGTCAAAGTTACAGGAAGATCAGCTATTATGGTGTAATGAAAGATTGAACCAGGTTAGATTTGTTAATAGGAAGGTCCAGGTTGAGCCCTCCTTTTCGCTTTTTCCATGTTGAATCAGATGGCTACGTCTTGGCACATCTCCTAAGATGTAAAGAAAATACTACATTTACACGTCTAATGATAGAGCAGCGTATACAAAAATTGCACTTTATGAAAAATCTCAGTGTATAGAACACTATATATACATACACTTACATATAAGCTTCTTGCTTATATACCTTGGTTATCACTTGTATTAAATAATTTAAATGACAATAGATGTATTATTTAGTGTTATTTATTGTTATTGCTTCTAAGGTTTAAGATTGAATATATCTATTAACAATTTGCTTTATTAGACAATATGTAAGTACTATTGTAAATCTTTGTTAAGACCTATAACATATTTAATGTTAGAATGGATTAACCTTCTCTCAATTCAAACTTTGCTTATAAAAAAGTCATCTTTTCATTGTTTAAGGAATGCTCTCCATTATGAAACTTTAATGATTATTCCTAGTTAGAGTATACAAATTGTTACCTTCCTCAGTCCACATTGAAGACTTTCATAGCTTAATCTTTTGATCTCATGAACATAATTAAAGCAAGTCTTTTGTTGCTTGGCCTATTAGTCTATCTTGTATCAAATTTGAGGCTTAAGCAATTCAATTGCATTTGCAAACAAGAGAAACAAATGTTGAGCCATTAATATTAATTAACAAGTTAAAAATTCATATTTATAAGGGTGGTATATTCAAACTGTTTCACAATTTCTAGTTTCTTAATCATAAAGCATTTCTCAAGTTAGATTTTTAAGATATAGAAGTGTATGCCTAATTCATTCACCAGGTAATTAAAGAGCCTATACAAATAAATACTAAGTCTCAAGTTTTGTGTTTCCACTTGAATTCATAAGGAAAAAACTTTTATTTCTTTTATCATCATAGTCAAGATCAAGTGTTCACTTAATTAAATATATAAATTCTCAAATTGAATTTAGAAATTAATAATGGCATGGGGTATTTGCAAACACAATTTTACATGTACTACTACAATATAATTCATATGCTGTAAAAAATATATATTTTAAATTATTATCATTATATTATATATGTTTTTTTAATAAAGTAAGAGCGATATGATGATTGAGATAAATAAGAGATAGTAGGATATTGAACTTATAATAAAATTTGAAAATAATAATGACATGGGGTATTTGCAAACACAATTTTACACACTACTACTACAATATAATACATATGCTGTAAAAAAAAAAGATATTTTAAATTATTATTATTATATTATATATTTTTTTGATAAAATTAAAATTATAGGTTGATTGAGATAAATAAGAGGTAATAAGATATTAAATTTATAATAAAATTTAAAAATAAATTATTAAAATATTATGTGAATTACGGTTAATTAATATTATTATATTATATAATATCAGGTTGAAAATACAAGTATTCCTATTTGAGACACCACGTGTCCACACTTTAGCCGTCAAACACTCATCAACACCACCGTCAACATGTCTTTGCAGCCCTTGGATTTAGGGCATCAAACGCTGGAACCCTTTAATACCTCTTTGCGATGCAGTTGATGTTTTCTCTCTCTTGGTGCCTTCTCGTCGAAAACCCTAGGCAAGACCCAGGCGCCACCACAGGTAAGCTGAACTTCATCGAAGATGGTGCAGCGTCTGATATATCGCAAGCGGCATAGCTATGCCACCAAATCGAACCAACACAGGGTTGTGAAAACCCCTGGTAAATCCCCCATTTCTCTCTCTATCTGCCCTTCACATGGCACATACTGTTGAATAATGTTACGAAGCAACTGGGCTTTTTATTTCAATGGATTCTGGACGGTGTAGTTTGGGTAAATACTAATTGGTGTTTGAAAATGCAGGTGGGAAGCTTGTGTATCAGAGCACAAAGAAGAGGGCAAGCGGGCCCAAGTGCCCTGTTACTGGCAAGAGGATTCAGGGGGTATGCGTTTTCTTGTTCATTCAATTCTGGAAGAAAAAGATAGCATCTTCATTTAATTTGCAGTGTTTTGTTATATATGGTGTGTATAGATACAATATTGAGTATCTGCTTGGACCTGTTAAGTTTCGTTTTTCTTCTATTACTTTACTTAGCTATGGTGGGCACATGCAATTTTGTAATTCATGATCCAAATTTATTAACCGTGTTTTGAATAGTTCACATTCGAAATACGAATTCTTTAATGTAAGCAAATGATATGATAGGATGATATCGTATTGAAGGCTCTCATGCAGGTATATGTTATTAGCTGCATGCGTCACAAAAGGCGCATAAATGCATTAAGGTCACGAAAATTGGGAACCTCCATAGTCCATAGTTTATAGCGTATGTTTAGACCTCTGCATCATCGGCAAGTGTTACTTCAATTTGTGATATGAGGATTTATGCTGTCTGATGGAGATCTAACATGGCGCAAAAATGGATTTATGCTTATATGTGTCAAGACATATGTGAGTTTTAGTTTAAGAAAAACTGTTTTGAAAGCTCAATCCAAGACATGAAGGGGAATTACAACTCAACTGTTGAAGAATGTAGTTTTATGACAATGCCTGTTATACATGTCTGTAAAGATGTTAAAAGGGACATAATGATCAAGGATTCTGTTAATAGCTGATATAGTCACTGGTGTTCTTTTATGGTGCATGTCAGCATATGCATATGCAATAATGAGGCTAGACATTTTATAAGAAATAAAGAAGAATGAAGCCAGGGAATGCTCAAAAATCAAGTGCATATCCATTCTACTTTATTAGCATATGCCTGCAGCATGAGAATTTCAAATGGTAGCTTAATTACCATCCTTGCTTTCGTTTAACTATTATCTATTAGTTTAGTTGATTAATAAATGAGTCCTGACTACAACTATGGTGGACTGAACTGAAATCCAATTATTTCTTAAAATTTGGATTCCTCATAGATAATTTGTCCTGTAAATATGTTTTGTGGTGCCTAGTGTGATGAAGTTGTTGCAAACTTCTTATCTAAATTTTGCATTCTAAGATTGGGTCGTGCATCAATTTGTGAAGGTGATACATGCCTGCTTTACAACATGTTGTACTATTTCACTTAAAGGTGTTGGGTTCTGGGTATAACAGCTGTGTGTTTTCATGAATGGATTAAAAATAATACATGCACAGTGGACATAGTTATGAAATATTTGTCACTTGTCTAATTTGTGCTTATTTTTTGTTGTTGTTTTTTAAATTGTTAATTATAGTTAGATGTAAGAATACTGTTTAATTGGTCATCTCAGCTTGCTTTTCCTTTCTTTCATGAATATGTTATGCATTCATTGTAAAATTAGCGTATCATATCTAATAATTTGTCTCAGTAAATGACCATTGCTAAACATACTTTAGCTGCAGAAAATGCAATTGCTGCAGCTGCTATTTTAGCCTGATTTGAAGTGTATTTGATAGAATTATGTCACATGCTTCTGGACGATTTTGTATGACTGATTCTAGTTGTTAGAATAATGTGGTAATAAAAGCATGGCAACAATTGCAGATTCCACACTTAAGGCCTGCAGAATATAAGAGATCAAGGTTACCTAGAAACCGGAGGACTGTTAACCGCGCATATGGTGGAGTTTTGTCTGGAGGTGCTGTCAGAGAAAGGTTTGTTTTGTTCAATTTTCTCAGGGTACCGGAGTTTCTTTGATTTGTAGTTATTTGCTTAACTTTTCTTTTGGTTCTGTAGGATCATTCGAGCCTTCCTGGTTGAAGAGCAAAAGATTGTGAAAAAGGTCTTGAAGATCCAGAAGGCAAAGGAAAAACAATCCTTGAAGTCTTAATTGTGGAGAACAGAGTGAGATAACGATCTTTTTGGAGGAATTTTAGCTTTGGGTGATTATAGTAAATCGTGAATTTTAGTAGTTGTTCCAAGTGGATTTTGTGTTTTTTTTTGGCTTGTCTGAACATTTCTAGTGCAATTCTTAACTTCGTCGACAACCCCATTACGACACAGTTATTCTCAAGTTTTTTATTGGCTTGTCTGAACATTTCTAGTGCAGTTCTTATCTTTAATTTTATAAATTTTCTCTGTACTAGTAGATTAGTTATTTTCTCAAACCAATTGGGATAATTCTGAATTTTATTGAACTCGTCATTTCAATTTTGATTATTGAAAGTAACATGATTAATGTTGGTACTTAACCACATTTTGCAGTTGAAAGGTTTAATACACAACTATTTTTTACAAACTCACTGCAATCATTCTTTGCAAGCCAATGAACTCCACACTGGATCGTTCTTAGCTTTTGTTGAACAGTTTAGGTTTTTCCTATTTTTTTTATAACTATTGTGTACATATCATTTTTCTTAATACAATTATTGATGTGAATGAGACTCTTAATTTGGTTTATCTTTCTTGGTTAAGGTCGGGAGCCCTTAGGAACTGTCCTGCTTCTCCCTTGCTATTACTTGGAATGTGTTGAGTGTTTGCTTAGTTTGGGAAATGATAGAGAGCACACAGTTGATTGCACAAGGTGTGCATAACGGTATAGTTTTATATTATTAGAAATCGGTCTCTAGTGGGCATTGTGCACTCTTTATGTATTAAGTCGCGTTTACTAGCATTCCTCGATTAAAACATATCTAGTGAAAATGAAGAAAGTTCTTATTACATTAAGATATCACTTTTCCACATGAAACTAAACACTCGTACAGACGCGGAACCAAGGATGAAACATGAAAGCAATAACCTTAATATAGACACAGAAGTAACTGCATGTTGTTTAGGAACATATAGATATGGAAAAAAACATTTTAGATTTCTGCAGTTCTACGAACGAACTTATTTTTTTAGCCGTCCTAAATATCAAACTTTAGTTGGGTTAACATACTTCTCTCTGAGCCTGGCCACCAGTTTGTCATGAGGAGGCAGTGTCTCCTTGAGCAGAGGATGTTCCTTCAAGATATTGACCCAACTGAGAAAATCTGGATTTTTCTCGGCGGTAAGAGCCTCTGCACCTAAGGCCTCGTGAAAAGCTTCAAAAGTGCAAGAATTTGCACCCACCGCAATATCAAGTAGTCCTAAGGTCTGGCCGTTGAAGAAAGGAAACTGCCCAGGAAAATCTTTCTTGATCCCTTCTTCAAACACTTTTAGCATCTCTTGCAGGTCGTCTATTGCTTTCTTCCTCTGTTCCCCTTTACTCTGGATGACTGGATAGGTTGCAGGCATGAGCTGATAGCAAAACCAATGTGAATATCATTAATTAGCATTTTATCTAGGGAAAAGTTGCTTTTATGAAATAATGAGTAAATAGGAATAAGACAGTAAGAAAAGAGAGATTGTTTTATCTAACATCAACACATAAATAAGAAAAAAAAAATGACAGCACGTTTGACAAGTAAATGATACCCACTTTCTGATCATAGTAGTTGACCCAAAAGCGGACTTTAGCCCTCTGATAGGGATCCTCAGGCAACAGTTTGGGGCTGTGCTTCCAATTCTCATCGATGTATTCAAGGATGACGAGTGACTCCGCAATTGGCCTGCCATTGTGGACGAGAACGGGAACCTTTTTGTGGACAGGATTGTACCGAAGAAGCAACTCACTTTTGTTTGTCAAGTCTTCTTCCACGTATTTGTAGGGTATGCCCTTAAGTTTAAGGGCCAGTTCAACCCTAGCGCGGTAGGGGCTAATCCATGCCCCAAACAGCACGACTTCGTTAGGTTTCTCCGCCATTCTTTGTGCGCTGGTTAATGGTTCATCTGCCTTGGGCTGTCTATGGGCATTTGTAGAAGTTCATCCCGGGATTACGTTTTTCTCTATTTGTGTCGTTGTTGGTTGGGAAATCTGCTTATAGTCAACAAGAGATTAATATGAAATCACTATCGTTGTACATCACCTTGCTGCTGAAGAAACAAAGACCTGAGAAGTTGACTGTGTCATTATTGGGCAGAAAGACAAAAGATTTGTCAACGATTGGCAATAATGGCGTTACGCTTAGGTTAACCATGTATTAGTTATGATTTGAAAATTTCTAATCTAAACTTTGATTAGTGTTATATGGTATGGGCTAAAGATCAGTGAATGCTAAATGCATCCTTCGGGAATATCTAGCAGTCATACCGCTCATGTAGGTGGTGACTGGTGGTTACAAGTCGAGTCTGTGTTGTCGAAGGCAAATTAATTTGAGTCATGCTTATAAATTAAATTTTATTAAATATTAATTTTTAAAATTTAAATTATTATATTTATTAATTAAATTATAAAATTTAATAAATTAAATAATTCATTTAAAATTAATGAACATGCCAAAGTTACCTGTCACATCTGAGCTGGCTACTAACGTAATAACAGTGCACAATTAATAAGGGTTGTTGGATACAGATTTAAAATGTGTTGGCTAAAATATAATTTAGGTTGTTAAAATTTGTATCAGTTTTTTATAATCTTATTAATTTTAATTTGGTCAGTTCTCAATATTCTTTTGGAAAGATTTTTTTTTTGAAAGATAGGTTGTCAATATTTTATCATTGTTAATTACATCAAATTTTAAACATAATCTTTATGATAAACAAAGATAATCTGACGTGTCACTAGAAAATATCCACCGTGGTTTCCTCCGGTCTATCAATAAGAAAACGCTCTGCAACAAGACCATTAGCTCTCAGTACTGCCAACAAACCCTGTCACTCCCCTTTTTACTCTCGAACAAGAGATTTTACAATTGTTTCGGTTCAAGTAATAAATTAACTCTATATGCATAAACCTAAATTTGAAATTCTATTTCCTCTTTTATTTGTGCACCAAATTCCCATTCTCTCTTGATCGTACAAATTAATAACTCTTCTTTGTCTACCAACTATGGTCTCTCCTTTGTGAATTATGAACTTCCCTATATTTGTGCTGGCGCAAGCAGTCAAAATCTCTTTTCTTCATCACTTACACTCGAACATATACATATATATATATATATATATATATTTTTCAAATTCAAGAATCCGCACTGTTATTTTTTTGGACACCAAGTTTGCATCTTTAATGTAAAGCTAAAATATAAATAATTTTTTATATTTTTACTTGGATGTAAATTTTTTTTTTTTTTTACATTTTGATTGCAACAGCTAATTCATATTCAATTTTTAGTGTTAGTAATTAATTCATTCGGTTAAACTTTGACATCCAATTCTAATGGAAGTCGTCCTACCACGTGATTGTTCAATTTTTCCCTTCCTCTTCGCAGTTCTTTTCCTGAAACCCGTTGCTTCATCAGGGAATGCAAGTTTTGATTAGTTTTGCATTTTCAACTATGGCATCAACATCTACTTCATCTTTTAATCCTATGCCTAAATCTAAATCCCAAAACTTTGCAAAACTAATAGCAACCACATGAAGCAGATGGGATTGAATTGCTGGGAGTTAGATTTTGATAGAGTCATTGATGGTGAGCGGAACCATAGTGAGAGGGAAAGAGAAAGAGTTGTTCTGGTGGGTTTTGGCAGAGTGAGAAACAGGGAATGAGATGACAAAGACGAAGAAGAAGAAGAGAAGCATGGCAGGTTTGTAGAGTGGAGAAACAGAGAGAGCCATTTCAGAAGCAGAGAAAAACCAGAGAGAGTTCGGCTGAGATTTAGATTTGGCACAGGATTAAATTGCTGGGATGATGAAGCAGATGCTGATGCCTTAGTTGAAAATGCAAAACTAATAGCAAAACTTGCATTTCCTGGTGAAACAATGGGTTTCAGAAAAAGAACCAAAGAAGAGGAAGGGAGAAATTGGAGAATCACGAGCTGGCACAAATTTCTGTTAGAATTGGATGTCAAAGTTTAATGGAATGGGTTAATTGCTAACACTACAAAGTATATATAAGTTAGTTGTTGCAATTGAAAGTGTAGAAAATTTTTTGCATCGAGTGAAAGTGTAAAAAGGTTGTATTGCTGCTGAGTATTTGAGGGATTTGTTAAAGAGGGAGATCTAAGATGTTTTCGTGGTTGGCAAGAATAGTTTCTGAATGCTTGAGACCGGTCAGGCGGTATGCCCGTATGAGCAAGGATCATCTTGATGATTCTTCCCAAGTTTCTGTCCTCTGGTACAAGAAATGACAGGAGAGAGACCGTTCTCCGTGGAATCCATGCTATTCAAATGGACCCAAGAAGAATCGGACCAGGAGATGGGCAAGGACCGAGCGCGTTGAAGCTTAGTGCGGTAGCGCTTTCGTGGTTCTCCATCTTGTAGCGGCACTGAATGGCGATTTTGGGTGGAGAGGGGTTCATCGGCCACCTCTTGCCAGTGGGTAGCCTTGAGATTACCACGGCCGAGAGAGTACCAGTTATCACGGGAAGCGTCGATGAGGGCGACGCTCTCGTCATTGGACCAACACGGCAGCGGACGGCGACAGTCTCGTCATGTCACTTGCAAGTGGGTTTGAGGTTATTCGAGCTGCATGTTTGAACATGGTACACGTGGAGATTACGTGTTACATGTCAGACTTTTTTTACGGTCAGGATGGATTCTTATGTACATTGCAAATGAATATAATTGATAACGGTGAAAAGGTTAAGGATTTAATTGAATTAAAATTATGAGAGGTAATTAAAATTTTATATAAATTTTAAGGATTTAAAATATATTTTTGTCCAAATTTTTTACTTCAATGATTTTAGAGAATAAAATAGTTTTATCTAAAGAGAATTAAATTACTATAAACTTTTAAAAAATTATTAAATTTATTAATTTTATAATTTAATATATAAAATTTAAGAAATTTTATAACTTCCGCAAATATTTAATAATATGATATTTCATTTGTTGGATTTTATCATTTTTGACTAATTCTCTTAATTTTTTCTCTGGCGCTCTTTCACTGTATTCTTTGATTTTGGCATCCTAATTTTAGATCCCAAAATCTCGTAGTTGGCATTCAGGTTATAAGATGTAGCAGGGTTGAATGTCAGCTTATGAATCTTTATTTGCAGTTAAAAGTTTTTGCTGTAAATTACATCTTTCTTTCACCATCTTCTTTTCCTACTCATCAACCCCAGCCCCTTACTTTCTTTCTTTCTTCCTGATTAAATTGCATATGCTTCCAAACTACTCCTAAGGAAACAGTTTATGTATCATAGATGATATCAGAACATTAAAAATGGTGAAATCTCTAATATTTTGCATCTCATCAACACATAAACACGATTAGGAAACATATTCAAGGAGAAGTAATAGCCTAAAAAAGGGAGAACCAAAAAATTATAATTTCAAATACACTCCATCTTCACAAATTGAATATAAAAAAAATATTTTACTTAAAAAAGTTTAAATTATTAAATTTTTTAGACGTAAAATTTAAGTGATCTAATTGTTCACATTGATTTTTGGTAAGTTCTTATTAGGGGTGGGCATTGGGTGGGGTGGTTTGGGTTGGGAAAAAATTTTCTCAACTCAGTTGAACCCAATCTCTTATTAAGTTAATCCAACCCCAGCCAAAAAATTTTTCAAATCAACATTATTGGGTTAGAATGGTTTGGTTTCACTTGGGTGGGTTAGTTTGAGTTAGGATGGGGACGAACAAACGTGAGGTGAGTGGTGGAGCGAGGATGAGATTCGATCGACTATTGAGGACCAAAAGTGTCAAAGTGTGATGATTAGACAAGAGATGAGCCAAAACAAGAAGAACGTGAGGTGAGCGGTGGAGCAAGGATGAGATTTGATCGACTATTGAGGACCAAAAGTGTCGAAGTGTGATGATTAGACAAGAGATGAGCCAAAACAAGGAGAGGCGAGTCATGACAAGATGGGAGGAGGTAAGGGATTAACGTTGACTGTTAGAAACGATGAGATAACGAACGAGACTTGTAACTCGTGAGAGAGAGAGTCGAGAGACCGAGGGTTCGAAACGAGGGAGGGAGGAGCGGTGTTGGTTTGCTGAAGTTAAGCTGCCTCTTGCCTGCTTGTGCTTGCAGAAGTTTTAGGGCAAACTTGGGTAGGTTAGTTTGGGTTAGGATAGGGACGAACAAACGTGAGGCGAGCGGTGGAGTGAGGATGAGGTTCGATCGACTATTGAGGACCCCAAGTATCGAAGTGTGATAATTAGACAAGAGATGAGCCAAAATAAGGAGAGACGAATCAAGACAATATAGGAGGAGGTAAGGGATTAGCATTAACTGTTGGAAACGACGAGACAACGAATGAGACTTGTAACTTGTGAGAGAGGGAGTCGAGGGACTGAGGGTTCAAGATGAAGGAGGGAGGAGCGGTATTGGTTTGCTGAAGTTAAGCTGCCTCTTGCCTGCTTATGCTTGCAAAAGTTTTAAGGCAAGTTAGAAAATGACATCATTTTATAAAATGACGTTGTTTTTAAATACCAAAATTTAGAATATATATATATATATATAGCATAAGAATTGAAATATATATATATATATGTAAATTTTGTTGGGTACCCGCGGCAACCTAATAGAGAGGGAAAAAAAATTCAGCCCCACCCAATATACCCTATCTTAAGGCAAAATATTATATAATATTTATTTTACTCCATTTTAACCCAGTTCAAAATTTTTTTTTTACGGTTTGAGGCGAGTTAAAACGGTTTGACCCGGTCCAATGCCCACCCCTAATTCTTATTGACATTAATTTGGTGGGAATAACTTTTTTTTTTAAATAGGGTTTTGTTATATTTATTATTCTTATAACTTTATACTCACTTAATTTTTATGATATAAAACTTAAATTATTAAATTTACTAGATTTCATAAATTAATTATAAGAAATGACAAATCAATACTTAATTATAAAAATTATATAACAAAGCATTGTGAGAATATATTTTTCTTTTGAATATGTGGGTATGGTTTGCTTATTGAAATCATTTTGGTTTGTAGGATTTGGTTGATGCTGTACTTAATAGTGGTTATATGAATTCAGGAGTTCACGAACAAAACTCATTCTTTTTATATAATAGTACCGAATCTTCTTCCCCGTAGCTTACACACAACTTTCATTTTTGTAATGAAACTTGATCATTGCTGCCAAATTTCTTTACCAACAAACATTTTGATTTGAGTTCACAATTTGTCTCAAGTTAACAACAAAAACTTTGAAATCCTAAAAAAAATGAAAAAGGTTCTACATGCTGATGTAAATTGAACAAAAATCCAAGTTAAAAGTCTGACTCACCACCCACTTGAAGCTAGGAAAACAATAGCATCTGGTATGTATGGTTGGGACAAATTATGTATAGCACTTAGTTGTCGAATAACTCGAGGGCACATCATGAAGATAAGAGGAAGTATCCCAAAGCAGATTTGACTTCCATGCATCCCCAACATTCAAAGGCATACTGAATGGAAGCCCAATGGATCGTGCTGTCTCCAACTCTTGGCCATCCAAACGAGGCTTGTTCACATTAGTAGACTTTACCAATCCATTACCATCCTGGTTTCCCATTGTCCCTTGCATCTCTCGCAGTAAAGATATTGGAAAGCCATTGCTATGCTCTTGGAACACACCAAAGTTAGTACCCTCAGAGGTCTTACCAAAATCTCCAAGCACAGAAGATGACATATTCAACAACATGGAAGAAGCATCCATTGTAGTAGAAGAAGATGCTTCAAGGGGAGCTGAAAATGTTAAGTTACTACTAAGGTCCCCATTTGAAATGGGCAATTGGTCAAAGACTTTGTAAAACAATGGAATATTGAAAATGGGCTTGTAAGAGACAACATCTAAGGGATCAAGAGGACTGCTAGTACTGGTTAAGTATTGTGAGTCATTGTAGTTACTACAAAACTGGCTTGCTAAGTTGGTTTTCTTTGCCAATGGCTCTGAACAAAAATGATTACTGTCTTCTATCGTTAGCATATTAGAGGCGTTTGTTTCTGGTAAAGGAGATACCCACGAGTGAGAGAGAGCTCTTTGTGCTGTAGAATTATTCTTCTTGAATATTTTGCATATAGCCCATGAGTCCTGCAAGTTCACAAGCAACTTAAAAGTTAAGATCAGTTTACAAGAATATATACAGCTATAAATTAAGAAACTTCTTGAGTACTTGATATTTACGCAGTTTGGGGAAGTTTAATTTTACATTAGCACGAATGATCTTGTCTACGCACTTCCTCGGGGATGATGAGTCTGTGAGAGGAGGTAGCCTAAACTCATGCATCATCCAGTCAGTTTTGACCCCTTTGGCAGCTCTACCTTTGTAAAAAACTAATGATTTCTTCAAGCCAATGCACTTGGAACACTCAGAGGCGTAGATAGGTCTGTCAGTTCCTGTGGCTTTCCAGAACCCTGCTCCTGTTACTCTATTGGGCCTTGCACTGTTTCTATATTTTCTGTCTCTGGGACAATAGAAATACCACTCTTTCTCCCCTGTACTAGCCAACTCTGCACACAGTATAAGCATATATTTATTATATATAAAAACTTGTTAGATACCATTAATGGAGACTACTTCAATGCATGAATCTAAAATCACATAACAAAAAAATGTTCCTCACGTGGAAGGTCCCAAGGTTCATATTCATAGATATCAATCTGCTTGATGAGCTCCATAGACAGAGGCCTCTGCTGAATCTTTCTTTTCAAATAAAACCCAACCAGCTCCTCATCAGTGGGATGAAACCTGAACCCTGGTAGCATAATTTCATCAAATTTCTCCATATCATTTCTCTCTTCCATTTCTTAACCTATTCTTCTAATCTAAAACTCCTAACCTCTTCAATATGAGAAAAGAGGAAAGAGAGAGACCCTTGTGTCCCCCGAAGATTTTAGTCAAAACCCAGTAAAAACAAAACCCAGGAACACAAAAGTGGAAACTGCTTTCTTAGAGATATGGCTCTAAAGTCTGAAACTCTGAAGCAAACGCTAAAAGAACGTGAAGCAATGAGAAGAGTTGATGGACACAAGAAGACCAAGTTGAGAGACAAGTGTTCACTTAATTTGAAGCCACTATATGCTTCCTGAGACGGGGTCTGACTCCGAAGGTTCAGCCGTCTTTTCTGGTGACTTTTAAAAGCGGTGTGTGTTTTGCGAGGGACTCATATACAGAAGAAGCTAAGAGCGAGGGTCTTAAAAGAGATCAACTACCAAGGAAGAGAACCATTAAGTCAAGAGATTAGATTTTAGTATTTTACAGAGCAGACTACCTTAATGAACCAATTTTTAGGATTTGTTTATGACCCAAAAGGTGGAATCTCAATAAACCACCAAATTAACAGCATCTGGGGATTAAGATTCCTTATTTAATAACCCTTTGAAAGTTTTGGTCTATCCAGCAAAGTTCCAAGCAAAGCATTATTTATATATGTTTAGTGTTTGAAACTTAAGAGTTTGAAAACGTGAACCTGAACTTGATTCCAAAACAGGAGCTAAAATTTATATTGCAACTGCAAATTCCAGTTAGACCAGGTTAGAAATAGAATATTGATTTACAACCAAAAAAAAAAAAAAGAATATTGATTTGCAGGTTTCTCAGAATCCGAAAATCCCGCTTCTATTCCATTCCCAGAGCTTCTATTCCTCTGAATTTGTCTGGTTGAATGAGTTTACTAAGGAGTATTTGTTAATTGTTAATGCCAATTCTTCAGATAACAACAAGCGGACGTGTAATCAAAGTCTAATATGGTTGAGGGGAAGGCGACCGGTTGCCCTTATGACGAACATTATTTTAGTAAAATCAGAACCATTTGTTCACTGTCTCCTATGTATCTAATATCAGAGTTAGGAGTAGGAGATACCAAAACTGTCAACATGGGGCTTCAGCCTTCAGGGCTATTTGACCTTCTTTGAGCCTTCACCAGAAGACCTAAGATTACTTAATTCTGCCTTTTTCCGTGACCTACAAAAAAATTTGATGCATTGAACTTATGCTTGCATTGAATTTGTGCATGCAACGATTGTGCATAATTTGATGCATTTGAGTCTTGGAATAGTACTTATTAAAAAGAGTTATCAAAATTTAAACGCATATTAATTTTATATTTAATAATAATATAAAAATATTATTTAAAGAAGATCTAAAAATATAATTTGACGCATTCCAAGAAATTTAATGGGTTCAATTATTATCCTGTACTTTACCCATAAAATGTATCAAGAATATATTAACATTTTGTTTGTGCAATTAAATTAAAACACTTGATCAAAAAGAAAACTAAACTTACACCCATCATTATAGCTCGTAATTATAGACATTAAATCAGAGATTTTGGATGGGTTACAATTGACTTTCGGCTTTGCCCCATATGCCTTAATGTAGGGCATTTCAACCATGCGTAGCACCTGACTTCATTGTTCTCCTATTGAAGGTCATGGCTTTCTGAACTCTTGCTCTTATATTCCACAATAAGACCTCTGAAAAATGCATATGTATATATGCATAATGTCATGGTTGAAAAAGAAGAAAAGAAAGAAATGTGGCTTGAAGATATTTGGAAAAGAGACATGTGAGGGGCAAACAAATTTTTAGTGCTAATATTTTCGGTGCCTTTTGAGTTTAAAATTTCTTTATTTTTAAATTAGCCACCACTTATTTATTCAAATATATTAATAAAATGAAACATTATCTTGGTCATTGAACACGTGAAAGGCAAAATCCTCTATTTTTGTAGGCTTTGGAAGTATAAAAATATGGGAATTCTCAATTTCTCGCTTTTAATAAAACCAAATAGATTTCAAGTAGAAATTCAAAGGGTCTAAATTTCCGTCGAGACCACCACTTAATCTAATATACTCTATATAAATTTTCTCACAATTTTGTCAGATAGGTTTGCCAAATATGTCTACTGGCTGGCTGGCAGGTGCCGTACCACTAATTAATGGGAAAGCTCCGAGTCAAATGGCAAACTTGGGACTCATCAGTGAAGCTCCCAAAAATGGACCCCTCGGATGGAACCATTTTTGTCTGTTCCTTGACCTTGGGTTTGCTTCCCAAGCGTGAAACCATAGTTTTAAAGAGAGTCAAACTCTCCAAAACGGCAAAACCGATATCCACATCATATCTCGTTCTCGGCCTGAATATTCAACACCACATTACAAACCCACCTAATCAGAAAATTTGTACTAAACCAAGGTCTGCTAAAATTGTCAAAGTTCATTGCATACTTGAATTGCCTTGATCAGATAGTCAATTTCCAAATTTTCAATGCTTCAACTAACAGTCTAACAATCATTTACAACAAAGAAGGGGAGCAGAGTTATGCGAAGAATTGCATTTGTACATGAAGACATGTTACCATCAAGTTGTCTGCAACAATTTTTTGATATCATATCCTTGATGCTATGCAAAAAAACAGGAGAAGAAACAATCTTTGCATTAAGTAATAAAAATGCACGCCATGCTTGCCCATATATCCAGAGTTTATAGATATCCCTGGAGAAAAGTGAGTAGTAATATCACTCCTGAGTTCCAGAAAGCATGTATAGTGATGGGAGTGAGTAGGTTGTGAGTTTAAGCATATGAAATCCCCAAGGTAGTCCCTAGAGTGTTCACAAAATTCTGAAAATTGGTCCACAGTAGATGGGCAATTGCAACTTTCAAAAAATATAAAGGAAAAAAGGCTTTTTTCCTTGATATTTTACACTCTTGTTTTAGTGTAGAACGCAGAAAATACAAAGAAACATTTGTATCTCTCCATCTATCTGAAAAAATATTACTTAAGTTCCTTATGTCCGGTTCTGAAGATCCATTCATCATTGATTTACACACTACCTAGAACAAACAGCTGGGGAAATCCTCCGGGAGTGAGATGGGCAAGGGCAAATACTGCAGCACTGATGATGACAGCAACTGGTGTAGGAACCCTGCAGTAAGATTAAGCATGAGATAATCTGTACCATTAGCAGTTAGAAATTCACAAAATATAGATAAAATTAATAATTCTTTCAAAACCAAATTCATGCAAAAACGTAAGACTAGCTGAAACCAAAATTTTCATAAGTATAAATTTTGATAGAAAATCAATTTCTCAAAAACACACATGGGAGAAGGTGATGTGCTGACCTGGTCTGTAAACCATACTCCACATTAACTAATTCAACCCTAGTTTACACATAAAACCCTAAGCTTATCATGATACTGTTCTTAGAATTGTTCAAATCCCATAAACTATACTGTTCATAAATCCACAGCAACAAATTTGCCACAGATGGAGGTCCCAATTAAGGATAGAAAAACTGTCATTTATAAGAATCTAATTTTAGGGTTTTTATGGATTGGTTTTATTGGATGAGACTTATTTTCATTTACAGTGTTATTTAGTGTTAACTTTTATTATTTTGGGCCTTCCAAGTAAGACGACTCTTATTGTAATATTGATAGTCAATTTTTACTATTGAGCAGAAATTAACAATTATCTAAGAGTTAAGGTAGAAAAAATTTAAAGAGAGACAGATACAGAATTAAGAGAAAAAAATAGTGAAAAAAAAAGTAAGTCTCATTATTAAATTTTAAAAAGAACTAAAAAGAAAGTTTTCAAAGTTTAAAAAAAAAAAGTCAAAGAATTTAAATATCTTTTTTCCTAGTTCCCTATTCATCTTCAACCTTTTTCTCTCACTCTCCCTGGAGCTACATCAGCCACTTTTCTACCTATTTGAACTACAAATAAAAACAAACTAATTGCAGATTCCTCTTAGAAAGCCACGTATGCTCTTCTCTATATAGTATTTTCACTACTTTGATAATGGTCAGTTTTATGTATAAAATACTAGCACATAGATTGGAGTTCTGCATACCTAGACCTTTACAAAAAGTCTAATAGGAACCATCTCTTTTTAGTTCAATTACCAAATCTTGCTCTTGATATCACTTAAATTGATCATAGAACTACTAGCTACTCACTTTTCAACTTTCCAAATCTGTCCTACAAAGGATGAAGCGGGAAGTTCAAAGGGAAGGAAATTGTGGTTAGAAACACATCAAAGAAAGAAACTACCAGCCCTATGCAAACTATCCCCTTTTCATAAGGCAGGAAGGCAACTATGCCATGCAAACCAAATCAACTTCTAGTCACAAGTTAAGGCCATAAGTCTAAGTGAAGGCTCACCAGTCTATATTAAAGATCAAAGATTTACGTCTGTTTTTTTGTGTCTCATCTCCAATAACAAAACATTTTCTTTTCATCCCGTACTTCCTCCAATTTATCTCATGATCATGCCAATTTTTAAACCTTGATAGTAGTAGCAAAACATATGATAAATGGACAGTGGTTGATGGGCATTCAAATTTCTTGTTGAAGAGAAAATGATGACTGATTCATTATAACAAAATCTGGAGTTTCAGCAACCAACATTCTTTATCATAATATTTCAAATGGTAAAAAGAGTTTAGTTTGAAACTAAGGAGGAACTAAAGGAAAAGGAAACAACATGACAGACAGCAATACCACTTAGTCAATGATGGCATAAAGTAGCCTCGGGACACAGTCTCCTCAAGAAGTTGATCTGGGAAACAAACAGGATCACTTACTCATGTGGTGCCCACCAAGCAAGCAGTGCTACAATGGGAACAAACAGGATCACTTACTCATGAATCTGGGAAAAAAAACTTACAGGAAAGCTAGAGAGAATACTACACCCTGAATCTCTATAAATTCGTAAAAAATATAATACCTGACATTTGAGGATCCAATCAATGGAAGCAAGCTAGAAAGAGCATCAGTCTGAAAAGCAGGTTATGGAAGCTATTATGGGATCCTCCCCATAAAAGTCAAAATCCAAAAAAATTCAAACTCTATTAAATCAGTTAGGTAAAGGTAATAATGAAAAAACAAGCTATTAACCCTGTTAAGACAGATTAGTTCCTACTAAGCTAGGCAATGATAGTGGTTTCCCACTATCCTATTGAATATCAAAAGATACATACCATGATGGCAAAAATGAAGATATTATCAGCATCATGTAGAAAAATTTAAGATCAGTTAATTCAGCACTTATGCCACAAGAGGGACAACATCCTCCAAAACTATAGCATGACACTTGATCTGATGGAAACCAATCATTACATCTGTATCTGCAACAATAAATTAGATTATAAAAAAGAACAATTATTAACCTCTCTTTGTGGGGTTTCACCACTAAAGAAGGTCATGGCAGCTCCTGTCAACGCAATGGCAATTAGGGTACCAAAAAGCCCAATACCTGCCCACAACAGCCACCCCTTCTGCAGATCTAAAGGTTGCCTCCAACCTGAAACATTGTTTTAACATAAGCATGAGTGCATTGCATAACGGATTCCAACATGTTTAGATGTAAGCTATTAATAACAAACAGAAGATTTAACTAGACTTTAATTCACAAGCATTGCTACACAGAGAAGGTACAATATCGTGTTCTCACAGGTACAAACAGAAGATTTGACTTAACCATTTACCAAAAAACAACAGTATGCCTTATGAAGTTAATTCCAATTGACTAATAATTAAATAACACAATTTAAGGTACAAGCCAGTCATTGACTTGAATTGTAAAAACCTCTTGCCTGTATCCTAGATAAATTTGAACAGATTTTAGATGATCTTAACATATTTGAAGAAGTCTTCTTGGAGTGGCTGGTAAGTATTGGCAATACCAAATAAAACTCCTAGTACGACAGCAGTTGTGATGCTGCCAAAATAAAAGGAGAAATTAGGGTATATAAACCAGAACTGGATGCATTTTTCTTTAACACTAGAAAGAAAAGTAGAATAATAATTAGACATGGCAAAAGACAGGGACATACAGAACTCAAAATAAACTAGATATGGGTGTATTACAGTTTCTAGATGGAACTAGTTAGTTTAAAAAAAATGCCAAACGTTTAAATCAAAAAAATTATACAAAGCAAAAACCTGGGCATTTTCAAGGACTTAAGTTTTAAAGAAAAAATCATTCCAAGAACAAAATAGTTGATGACAGCGTAAACTTATGCGTATTTCTCATTGCCATGAGCATACTCAACAGCGCTATGAGATGTTGGGTATGATCTGACAATATATAATCTCAGCATCACATATTCTCTATAAGGACTAAACTGAGACAAACCAGAACCAAAATTAATGAAGGTTGTTTCACAATCTGCCAAAGAGCTTCCAGATGTACAACTGAGAGGGTAAGAGAGTACAGGAATATCATGCATACCTCTAATCCACTATAAGTATCTCCGCCTTCTCATCTAAATTTAACTCTTCAGGTCGAATCCCTGGAATATGGTACAACTGTCGCCTCAACCAATCCTGTCAACACAAAACTGCTTGGGAAAAAAGTTGGAGAAAACCCGTTTAACTCGTATAGTCATGAATATGAAAAGTTATATCTATTGACATGAAATACGAAGAATCATGTTTATTGTATATAAATGATTATGATTGTTGGCCATTAATTATGCTGGCTAGATATGAACAATCATATCTGATAATTTGAATTAAACAGTCATGTTTATTTGAGTAAATAAATATGTTTGCTCATCCTATTCATATTTATAAATACTTATAGTGTAAAAGTAAAATTCACTTACAAAAATATAAAATCATTTGTATCTTTCTTATTCTTGGTCTTTTGAATCAAATTATTCCTTTTAAAGTTTTATAGAAAAAAGTTTTGATTTTTGCTAATTATAATTTTTTATGTATTCTTGTTGTATTCTGAAGGTATATTGTATCAAGCCCAATAGTAACTTATTGGGAGTAACATTCATCTTAAGAACAATATATATTTTGTACACTTAAAGACACATAATTTTTTTTTTTCAAATTATTCCATCTCTGATTTTTACTCCTTTTCTAACAAAAAGTAATCCCTTAAATTCCAAAACAATAATCACTAACAACAAATTAATGGAATAGTTTGATAACTTTTATATAATATTGTAATGCAGACAGAAGAACACTTAGATTTGCATTATTTGATTTGAGATTAAAAACACAATAGCTCTAGAGAACACACCTCAAACCACAAGAAAGAGATGTTAATGAAACTGTTTGCCATTCCAATCCGTACTGCTGAAAATAAAATAATACAAGCGAGTTGTATAATTCCTTATCGTTCCTGGAAAATACCACAAACCTACCTCAAATGTGTCACTGAAATGGCCCAAAGTTCTTATCCATAAAGGGACCATAATACAGTTAGTCACTGTAAATGTGAATACTAGAGTAAATTAGTCATATTCATAATCAAATGGCCACATGAAAGCTTGGTTTTTGTGCTTCTATGGTGACGTATTTCATCCCTGTGATTAATTTATCTACAACAATTACTTTGTCACAAGTTACATAGAAACGAAAGTTAGGCCCTCATGCAAATTCAAAGCCATCAAACAACACCATTATGTTTTATGATAAGAAAGACTCCTGATAAACAGAAATTGAAATTCTACTGTCAATCTGCCGATGAAATAAAGGACCTTGTCATTTTTTCATTCTTTTTCCCATTGCCCTTAAATTCTCAGCAGCCAAATGAAGGCTAATAGATAGAAATTCATGAAAAGTAAGAAAATTCCAATAAATAACGACCAAGTAACTGGGTGCCGCAGGAGGAATCTTGTCTTCAAACTTGCTTTCAGATTTGTCTACTAATAATAAAAAAATTTGAAAAAAATTAACGATTTTAATTAAAGACTTTGCTGAAGAGAAAATGCAAACAAGTTGAAACTAAAACAAACAATAAAACATGGAACAGGGTGCTGGCTCATTGGGAGGGAGAGAAGGACGGCAAGGCTACTGTTCAAAATAAGCAATTCTAACTATCATTTGTCAAGTTGATAGCCAAACTTGAACATAATATGATCCAACCTTACATTTCCAAAACAAATGTAATTGTCGGTGGCCGTGGCGGAAGTGATCTGTCCTTGTTGTTATAGTTATGAAGTTATAAAATGAGTAGTGATATATAACATTTTATTAATTATTATTTTAATTATTACGTTATTAATATACATGGTATATTTTTAACAATTTAAATTATTTTTTATAATAATTTTATATGTATTCTATAAAATATACAATTAATATTAATGCAATTAAATATCTTCTTCTTCACTTCATATTTTAATGTAAACATAACTAAATAATATTATTAAATATTGTCATATGCATTGTACCAAAAAAAAAATAGTGTCATATTCATAAAATATAATTATTGATATACTTTGTTAAATAAAACAAATTGTTTTAGGCATGATTTTGTTATGATATCAAAGTTTTATTCTTTTCTATCAATTAGTCACGATTTTGAAAATACTTCAAGTGTTATTTCTTTAGAAGAATGAAACTCTTATAATATGTATTTAAATTTTTAAATTTATTGAATTTTAATATTTAATTTATAAAATTTAATAATATTAATATTATATTATAAAATAAATAAAAATAGATTTATGAAAGTAATAAATTCTTTCTCTGTAAAAGAATGTCGAGTATAAAAAAAATTCTTCTTTTTGAAGAATAATAATTATCGTTATTAATTTTATTTAATTTTTTAATCACCAAAAAAGGGGGACATCATTTTATAAAGAAAAAATTTGAAGAGGATAACAATGATCGCTCCATAGTACTATATGTGCCGACAAGCTTTACGCCATTTCCTTTTTATTTTTTTATCCAGCTGGCACCGCCACCCGAACCCGAATCCATCACAAGAGGACTGATACTCGAATTCGGATCGTACATTTCGATTCGCTTTTGACCAATCATCAATGAGTCCATAGCCCGTGAGCAAGGACGTGGGAGCCACGCACTTTGATCAACAGCTAGCTCTAGCTGCTTATGTCATGATGATTATTTAACTTCTAATTTTTAAATTATATTAAATTAGTATTATTTTTATAATTTTATATTTATTTAATTTTAACAAATTAAAATTTATTTTATTAAATTTATTAAATTTTATAATTAAATTAAAATATTTAAAGTATTTAAAAATTTACATTAAAAATATAATTATTAAAATAAAATTTTATTTTTATTTCTTATAAATTAAATATTTCTTATTTTATTTTTTATTTTTAAATTTTTAAATTTAATTATTCATCAATTAAAATTATTCTTAATCAAATTTTATTTTTATATTATTATTAATATTTTTATATTATTATTAATATTAAATTTTTATTAATATAATATATTAAATATTTACATAAAATTTATATGTTAAATATTTTATTATATTAATATATAATATTCGTATATTATTTAATTTAATAAAATATTTAATACGTAAATATTATATAAATAAAAAACTAATATTATTAATAATAATACAATAAAATTTAATTAAAAATAATTTAATTTATAAAAAATGAAATTAAAATTTTAAAAAATAAAAAAATAAAATAATCTCTGATATAAAAAATTATATTCTCATTATTATATAAAATTTAAATTGTAAAACAGAGTCTCCTTATAAGATAAATTACGATAATTTTTTTAAAAATATTTGATTATAATATTTTATTTTATTTTTATTTAAATATTATATTATATTCTATTTATTTAAATATTAATTAAAAATATATATTTAAATATTAATAAAATATTTATAAAAATATTAAATTAATATTTTACATTAATTTTAATTAAAAATTATACTTTAACTCAATTAATTATTTTAAATAATTAATATCTTACTAAATTATATATTTTTAACTAAATAATTATATTTATTATAAAGTATAAATTTAATAATATATATAATTATAAAAAAAATTAATATAAATATATAAATATCTTAAATATGAATTTAATTAATAAAAATAAGATTATTTATACTTTATATTTTTTAATTAAATTTATTTTTAATATGTCTTTATATTTATTTTAAATTTTTTTATAATTATATATATTATTAAATTTATATCTTATAATAAATATAATTATTTAATTAAAAATATATATTTTTTATTAAGATATTAATTATTTAAAATAATTAATTAAATTTAAATATAATTTTTAAATAAAATTAAAATAAAATATTAATTTGATATTTTTTATAAATATATTATTAATATTTAAATATATTTTTAATTAATATTTAAATAAATATAATATAATATATAAATAAATTAAATTAAAATATCATAATCAATATATTATATTGTACGGACAACAAGTATCGGTGGGAGCCTTGGGAGGACCGCCCAGCCCCTCCTTCGTCGCCGCATCATGGTCTTTGCCAATTGGGCACCCAGCGCACCGTTTTGTCTCAAACGCGGAGCTTTAGATGTTCATAATCATTTATTCTTTTTTAGAAAAAAACAGATCCTCATCTGAGTTGCCTCTAATTTAATACAATTCTCTCGTATAATTCTAATTTTGTTATATTGTCCGGAAATAATAGAAAAAAATTAGAATTAAGAGTGAAGTGAGACCTGAGGGAGAGAAGGTGTATACGCGATCAACTCGTAGTCAAGTAAGCCATCATCCTCCATCATTCAGGGTCAAAGTAAAAACAGAGAAAGCAAAACAGTGACAAATTTCTCAGCACGACACAGCCCATCGATTTTTTTCCTTTCTTTTTTTCTCTGATTCTTTTTCTGTGTGCATGTATATATGATTACTGAAGCTCAGTGTTTAGTCTTTAGAGAGAGATTTTTTGGGACACGTCTCACTGCTCTCACTGGATCCAGGCCAGTGTAGCATATGCAAAAGAAACGTCTTTGTTTGTTTGCCCAGAAATAAGGTTGCAAGATTTTATCTTTCTTTCGTCCTCGCCTCTCTATTCGGGGGACTCTCAGATCTTCGAACCACTGGTCGCCCCAACTTCATATGATTGGTAAGAGATCTACTCTTTCTCCGCAAGATTCATTATCTTTTTCGTCTTCTTCTTCTCTATCCGTTTTTGATTTTCTCTTTTCTTGAGCTTTGAAAGTCGAGGTTTTTAAGGTCCATTTACGTGCCTGAACTAGCTTGTGATAAGTTAGCTTAAATTGGTCTTTGTTTATCTTCTAAATTTGTTGGTCTCTGTACCTTGGAAAATTTTCTTCTTTCGTGGGTAATCGCAGCTGGATCCGTTTAACTACTGTATTAGTTAATAAGTTTCTTTTCATGTTTTTTACATTTGGGGTTGTGGGGCTCGTGGATAGTGTAGGAAATGTTAACTCTCCATGTTCATCGGCAAGAGGAAGAAATGCTACAGATAGTAGCTCAAGCACGACACTTTAGTGCAGATCTGAAGCTAGCTTTGCATTTTCGACAATTTGTTGCTCACTTATAACTGTTTCATGTCGGTGATTGAAAGTAACTTGAAATGATTTAAATCAATCATGGAATTTGACTTACATTGACTTTACAGCATGATGGCTAACAATTTGGTGGGGCAACTAATTTGTATGTTTTAATATGATTTTGGTTATAGATCTTGGGCCGATTTAGTAGTGCATAGCCTTGGGAATATGTTAATTTGCTCTTTACACTTCAGAATGCAAGGTTTTCTTACTTATGTAGTTCTGCATAAGAACTGATCCATTTCAGGTTCTAAATGGCGAAAACAAGCTCAGCTGATGGTAGAACTAGAAGTGCGGTGCAGATCTTTATTGTAGTTGGTCTGTGCGGTTTCTTCTATATATTGGGTGCATGGCAGAGAAGTGGTTTTGGAAAGGGAGATGGTATAGCTTTGGAGATCACTAAGAATAATCAGGAATGTAATATAGTTCCAAATCTAAGTTTTGACTCCCACCATGGCGGAGAAGTTTCCAAAATTGATGAAATTGAATCAAAACCTAAGGTATTTCAGCCATGTGCTGCTCGATATATTGATTACACTCCCTGCCAAGATCAGCGACGAGCCATGACCTTTCCAAGAGAAAACATGATCTATCGAGAAAGACATTGTCCCCCTGAAAAAGAGAAGTTGCACTGTTTGATCCCAGCACCTAAAGGTTATGTAACTCCATTTCCATGGCCAAAGAGTCGTGATTACGTACCATATGCAAATGCACCCTACAAGAGCTTGACAGTTGAGAAGGCTATTCAGAACTGGATTCAATATGAGGGCAATGTGTTTAGATTCCCTGGTGGAGGGACCCAATTTCCTCAAGGTGCAGATAAATATATTGATCAGATTGCTTCTGTAATACCTATAAAGAATGGGAAAGTGAGGACTGCACTGGACACTGGTTGTGGGGTATGTTTGTCTAAATTTCCTAATGACTTTTTTCAACCTCCTCTGCAATCTTTGTACATTTTATTTAGATTAGCAGCATGATTAGCTTGTTTTAGCTTTGTATTCTTAAAGTCAGGCTGTTTTGCTTTGCTCAGGTTGCCAGTTGGGGAGCATACCTCTGGAGCAGAAATGTTATTACTATGTCATTTGCACCAAGGGATTCTCATGAGGCACAAGTGCAATTTGCTCTTGAAAGAGGTGTACCTGCTGTCATTGGTGTGCTGGGTACCATAAAGTTGCCATATCCATCTAGAGCCTTTGACATGGCTCATTGTTCTCGCTGCTTGATTCCGTGGGGATCAAATGGTGAGAATTTTTTTTTTTTATAACTAAAATCTTCATATTAAGTACTTGCTGTAAATAAGAAATCACTTTGTTTAGTTCCAGCTATCTTTTTTTTTCCTTTTCCTTCTGCTTCTCTTTTATATTGCATCTTCATTATCTCATATCACTTGTGGTAGCAGCAGTTTGAGATTGCACTGTTGGTTGTTCGTCTGCAGATGGAATGAACATGATGGAAGTTGACCGAGTTCTAAGACCTGGTGGTTATTGGGTGCTTTCGGGTCCTCCAATCAATTGGAAAGTTAATTACAAAGCCTGGGAGCGACCCAAAAAGGACCTTGAGAAGGAGCAGAGGAAGATTGAAGAGATTGCTAAGCTCCTTTGCTGGGAGAAGATTTCTGAGAAGGCTGAGATTGCCATATGGCGTAAGACTGTGGACTCTGATTCATGTCAAAATAGAAAAGATGATTCTCGTGTAAAGTTCTGCAAAGCCACAGATTTTGATGATGTTTGGTATGATCCTATTCTTCGATGCATATATATTCCTTCTTTATTAACTTTGGGGGAGGGGGAGGATGAAGTGCAAGAACAATGCAATTACTATTTGTTTTATTACCTTGGCTTCGTACTATATCATGTGAAGTTCATCATGAGGCTAATATGAAATGGCAACATATGTAGCTACATGTGATGTTTGCATATATTGTTGTAAAAATGGTTGAAAGAGAGTCAGGGACTGCTTACCACCCATGTCTAGCTTCCAAATTATCTATCTTGAGTGTCATATGAAGTAATTGAAGAGTAGTTCCAGAATATTAATAACAAAAACATTTATTCCATGGTTTCAAGTATGTTTCTGTTTTAAATATATTAACCTAAAAATTTGAGTAGTGCGTAACTTCCTTGTTCAGAAATAAGCAGTGCACTTACTTGGAATATCTTTGTTTGGTGGGTAGGTATAAGAAAATGGAGGCCTGCATTACTCCCACTCCTAAAGCTTCTGGTGGTTATCTTAAACCATTTCCAGACAGGCTATATGCCATCCCTCCCAGAATTGATAGTGGCTCTGTTCCTGGAGTTTCTGTTGAGACCTACTATGATGACAACAAAAAGTGGAAAAAACATGTAGATGCTTATAAGAAGATTAACAGATTCCTGGATTCTGGAAGGTATCGCAACATTATGGATATGAATGCTGGTTTGGGTAGTTTTGCTGCTGCTATTCAATCTCCTAAGTTATGGGTAATGAATGTCGTCCCTACCATAGCTGAGAAAAATACATTGGGTATTATATACGAGCGAGGACTGATCGGCATCTATCATGATTGGTATGGTTTTCTAACTTTGTTCTCTTGTTAATTTAACCATAGCTGATTTAGATTTTAAGTATTTAAATGTTCTTATGACGTTATTGAGCACTACTAAAAAACTATTTTACAGTTTTCCAAAAGTATGACATCAAGTCAACTTCCAATGTTTTAATGTGGTCTTCTGTATTGAATTGTGGCTAACTATGTAACGTCAAATGTTAATAATGATCCAGGTGCGAAGCTTTCTCCACATATCCTAGGACATATGACCTCATTCATGCCAATGGGCTTTTCAGTCTGTACAAGGACAAGTAAGTGTTTCTCTGGTTATGCTATTGAATTAACCTTCTCATTCCTCTTTTTTATTACAAATTTTAAATCTTACTTAGCCTGCAATTCGGGCTAAAACTATCTATGACATAGAAAATGGGCTCAAACAAGTTCCAACTTCTATTTAGTATAATTGCTATAGAGTGCTATTTATTTAAAAATACTATAAATTGAGCTTTAGGACCTGAGCATTGTAAAAACATTGATGCAATCAAAAATCACTATTTAAAAGTAAATCATTTGTTGCCATAAATCCCTGATTTTATAAATCTGCGTATCTTGTTGGTTGTTTTGAGCTCTATTTGGTCAGTTGCTGGTTACATGCATTTGTGCTAGTGCTATACCAGATTTTGTAACTGTGTCAATTTCGTGCCCGTTTAACAGGCTTGTGGAAGTCTAAAAAAGTATTTTGAAGTTATTAAGCTGACCAGCTCCCTGAATTTTAGAGCTTATAACCTGCTTATCTAGATTTAGCTTATTAGTCAATGGTGGGATCAAGTATCTGGTTCTCCTGTTTTTTTTTTTTTTTGGGTAAATTTGGGTTAATATTTGCCTTAAGCATGTGTGTGATAATTAAATGCAGATGTAATACAGAAGATATTCTTCTTGAAATGGACCGGATTTTGCGACCTGAAGGCGCTGTCATACTCCGTGATGAAGTTGATGTCCTAATAAAGGTAAAGAAAATAGTTGGAGGAATGCGATGGAATACTAAAATGGTTGACCATGAGGACGGTCCACTTGTTCCTGAGAAGATTCTAATTGCTGTCAAGCAGTATTGGGTTACCGATAATAATGCCACTTCAGTACAATAATCGCGGAAGACAAGTTAAATACCACCTTGGCTGAAGCTATCTGTTCCATCCTGTATACAAACCTGACAGATTCGTATGATTTTGTCATGAGCATATTTTGGCTTAACTGAACATCATGACTGGCACAAGGGGGGTGGCTACTGGAGTTATGCTTAATTGTCACATCGCCAAGGTTTCTTTTGTAGTTATCTTATTGATGAACAAAGCTACAGAGCTAAGCTCGAGATTTATGTTGTTAGGCATTCACTTAATTATCTTGTATAATGTTACATTTTAAAGTCAAGCAATGGCTTTCTTTCCAAGTAGTCCTTTCTATATATATTTTTTTTATAAATTTCAACTTGCTGCCTCCATTGGCACTACTGTGCCGGTAGTTAACATACCCAAATGTTTGAAGCAGAACACTTGTGAGAATGTGTGGTGCAGTCTCTACTAACACACTTCTCCAAGTGCTTACCACTAAAATTAAATTTGAAAATGTTCACGTACTCTGCTATTCGTACATTGTCACTGTGTTAGACAGTTGCTTTGACAAGATAGATATCACCATCCTGAGCTCATGCATCTGAAGCAAGAGGGAGAAAGAACAGTGGTAGATGGCCAATTCACCTAAAAATGCCAAAAAACCAATGGTTGTATCAACATCCTAAAACTGGAGTGTTCCGTCCTCACAAAGCAGATCTTATCTCTTAACTTGATCAAATGAGATAAATCATGCACATCCTGAGACGAGAAGCAGGAAGCGGGATTTCCGGCATAACTGGAGCTTAGCAGTTTGATGAATACCGCGTTACTGGAGCAGCCACCTTCAGGGATGGACCTCCTATTGTTTGCTCTGATCTTCTATAGCACCAAAAAGTGGGTGTGCAAAGCAGATGGCAGCCACTGAAATGTGAATGTGAATGTTATCATAAAAGATGAATCATCGTCCTGAAACATTAACTTGGGACAGAATCTATACCTCACTGGAGCTCGCCTGTCAATCCTAGACAGGTCAGATTAGTACGAGGGGGCCTTGCGTGGTCACAAGCCCATGCTACCAAGCTTGAGTTAGGCTGGCTAGCAAGCAAGATTGATGCGAATAATTTGAAGGGCCGCTTGCTTCGTCTGCATTAACGCCAAGATAACCGGGGTCCGGGTCCATTTCCAATCCATCACTGATTTGATTTTTGCCTTAAAATGTGTCGTATAAGAACCATGATGAATACTTGTCAGCTTTTATGTCTGGTTTGGACTTATATAGTGATATGAAGGGCAAATTAATGCCTTTGGTAATGAAGGGCCTTGCTTTGTTATTACTGTCAAATTTGTGTGGATGGCATATCCCTTAGATCAAATACTCCAAAGGGTTGACAGGTTCTTCAGGCGGGAATTGTCGTGGGCAAGGAGTGGTTTTTGTGGTTTTGGCATCCCAAACAAGAAGATAATGCATTCGTGTATGGCTTGCAGCCTCAAATCTTGTCTCTATTCTAAAAATAAACCAAACAGAACAGTTTTATCAAGGCACTATCTCAGTATAACTAGCCAAAACAGCAGTGCAATTGCATTAACCGCATTCTAGCATCAAAGGTTTCTTTGTGTCCCTTCCCTTCTTTGTTTGTCACAATTATTCGAGCCTTTTTTTTCTTCCTCACATATGGTATTTAACAAGTCAAGAAACTTATTATGAAAATTATTTGGAATAAAATGGAATTGTACAAGAATTTTACAAGCACCTTTATTGATTGTTCTGTTTAAGGTGCCTTAACCAAAAAATTGACTATTCACTGTGTTTTCCAAATCTGATGGGACTACAAATGGTGTTTTCCAAATGTGATGGGACTACAGATGCTGTAATCAAGTGGATATTGAACATGCTTTTCTCTCTAGTAGTTGTCACCCTTTCTCCTGGAGGGGGACAAATCATAGGGGTTTCCAATAAACAGGAAAACTATTATTAGACAGCCAACCTGCAACATCATATTATTGAAGGAATCTGGAATGCATTCTATTAGGCAGGATCACAATAAAAATCGTTATTAGTCTGAAAACAAGAAATTGCGCGTGCAAACTATTGATGAAGTGTCAATTAGGCACACGGCCCTACCTACTTGACATTTTTAATATTTGACAAGGTTACTTATAGAGATACTCTAAGTAAGCCAGGCCCCCTCATTTTTTGAAGCTTCTCTCACATCCATTCCTTAATCTCTATCTAGCTTTAGCCGTTGATTCCATATTAGCTTCACACAAATTTTCCCTTCAAGTTTTTCTCCTAAGGCACCTGGTGAGTTGTTCCATTTTCTTCTGGCCCTTTGGTACTAAAACTTCTCATAATTTTTACTTATTATTATAGGATCTTTATCTTTTATCATTTTCTGTCTCAAATTTTGCTCCTCTAGCCTGTTCTTTAATCTTCTGCACAAACAGGTCCTTTCTCTTTTCTGTCTGTGTACTTGGAATTCTTCTTAAGGATTCTTCAATTATGATTACCACAATATCCACTGCAAACAACGGCCTCCATCAGCTGCAAACTTTCAATTCTGAGAACAATAACAGTCACCTCCGTGACGCTTCCTTTTCTTCATACTTAAACGGCAATGAGGAAGCCTTTATGGAAAAAGTTTCAGAGTCAAGCCGAAATCTCAATCCCTTTATCAGCAACAGTGTGGATCTTCTTCACCTGGGAGAAAAGAAGGAAGAAGATGGAGAAATTGGAGTTTTTGAGGCTGAAAAGTATTTCAATGGAGGAATGGAGGAGAGCACCAGAGTTGCCAACGTGGATACAAAAACATACCAGCGTCAGAAAGATGAACAAATAGCTCCAGAAACCAGTAAGTACAAAATTCAATCTGGAACTCCAAGTGTTCGGTCTGAATCAAGTTGGAATAGCCAAAGTGCATTGTTAAAGAGTGCTCCAAGGGATTCTTCAAGGAATAAGAGTTTGCACGGGAAGAGTATTTTAGCTAGTCTTGGTTGCAAATGCTCTTGTTCTGATAAGAATTCCGTTGATATAAGTGACCAAGCTAGTGAAATCAATCTTTGCAGAACGGATACTCATGGTGTAGTTCACGGCCAAACAACCCCAAGAAAACCCTTCAAAGCTGGTCTGGACACTAATCATTCACTAACTGTAAATAAACCTCGTGCAGAATGCTGGATAAATAAAGAAGTTTTCTTCCAAAAGCCAGAGAAGGTGGGAGTGGGTTTGAACAGACAAAATAGTTTACCATTTGTGAATTCTGGATTAGGAAATCAGCTTGGCAAAATGCAACTTCAACAAGAGCAAGAAGAGAAACCAAGGAAATCGCTTGAGGTGTTTGGCTCCCCAATATTAGATAAGAGGATCAAGTCCTTAAGCTTTGATAAAAGGCTGGCAATGCCTTCTTGGGATGCTGCTCCTAAAATTGAAGAAATTGACTTCTCTGCAAATTCTTATGGAAACTATAATGATGCTGAGAGTGATGCAAGTTCAGACTTATTTGAGATTGAGAGCCTCACGAGTAAACACAACCTCTTCCTTGCTGGACAAGCATTAGATGCCAATCATGGCTGTGCCACCCCAACAAATGGTTATGCACCAAGCGAGGCTAGCATCGAATGGAGTGTGGTTACTGCCAGTGCTGCAGAATACTCTGTAATGTCAGATTGTGAAGAGCAAAGGTCAGTGGCAACCATGAGGAGTCCAATAAGAACAGAATTTGCGCCCTCAAATGGAAAAACAAAAGCCAGCAGAGAGATACAGAGGCGGCGTCCTAGCTCGTTGTTGGGTTGCAAGAGCCATAAAGCTGTAAGAGTTGCTGGAGATGCCTTCATAACACATGAGAAACCAAGTTCTAACCAACACATTCGCCGCAGGTCAGAAACCTTGCCTCAGGTGACAAGGCTTCAGGTTCAGGCAGACACAAAGCTGGGAAGTTTTAGCCCAAGACAAAGGCAACATGCTTATCCCACATCGCCACTGCAGCGTTCACACTCATCACATGCTCCACAACTTCTATACATTTAGCAGCAGTTTAAATTTCCTTGGTTTTAGAATTTGTTTAATTATGTATCTTGACTAAATGTGTTAAGAGTATCTAATTCATTAGCTGAGGTAAGTTCCAAAATAAAGAGAGCAAAAGTAGATAAGCATTTAGTCCAGAGTCTGAGAGGCAAACAGAGCATCTGATTGCATCAAATCCCCACCCCTGAAGCCAGGTGTCTGTTTTTGTATTACACTGCTGAGTCTTTTAGTATTTTGGTTTGCTTTATATATATATCCCCTCAATATTTGCAATTTCTGGTCATAAACTTATCATAGTTATGAATTTTTTTTCATATTTCCTTGCATCATGAATTAGGTTTAGCATTTTGAATTGATATATTAAAATATCTTATATTAATTTTTGAGTAAATTACACTCCACCATCTTGAGGTTTCTTCAAATGATACTAAGCTCCATTTTTGTTCAAAATATACACTCCACCCCTATTTGACCATGTTAACTAATTTCTATCCAAAAATCTTAATAAAATATTTCTTTTTAAACAATTTGATATAATTCTTACATATATTTTTTAAAATTAAAATTAAATAATGAGAAAATAAATTATAAAAATCAGATGCAACTAAAATTTGTATGTTTATGGTATTAGTTTAACATTTTAGGGTTTAAGGTATTAAGGTTTTAATATAAGGTTTAGGATGTATTGTTTTAAATTTTAAGGTTTAATGCCATATTGTATTTAGAGTTTTAAAGTTTAAGATTTAACATTTTATATTTTAAGATTTCAAACTATGAATTTGACCTTAAATAAACTAAATAATTAATTAAATAGATGATTATTTAATTGGTCTTGTTATTTAAAAAAACTTTAAAGATTTTTTTAGCATGAATGTTAGTATGTGAGATTCTTATAATTAATTTTCTTAATTTTTAAAGTTTACTTTTTATAAATATATAATAATATGTCAAATTACTTAAAAAAAGAATATTTTATCAAGATTTTTGGATGAAAGTAAGTCAACGTGGTTAATTAGGGTGGATTATAGGTTTTAAACAAAAATAAAGCTTAGTGTCATTTGAAGAAACCTCAAGGAGGTGAAGTGTAATTTACTTTTAATTTTTTTATGTATCATAAATTAGATTTAACCTTTTGAATTAATAAACCAAAATATCTTACATTAATATTTTTATTATTAAATAACATAATAAAAATTAATTTAGCATTCTAAAATGATAATAAGTAACGTAACTATAAACTTGATAAAAATGTATGCATTGTCTGTGCATGCATATGGTCTAATGTAAAGAAAGATGGAATGTGAAAGGTGACCCCGAATTGTCAAGGCACGAGAAAGTGCCTCTTCCAAATTTCGAATGCTCCTCGTGAAAAGCCTGCTTGTTGAAAAGCTTTTTGTTTTTTGGCATTCTGTTGGATCTGATATTAAGGACTATAGCCATATTGGAAAGTGCAACTAGCCTAGATTTTCAACATTTTTTGCCCTTCCCTTTTAATGATATTTTTCTTAGAGGACCACTAGCAAATTATAAAGGGATGTCTATTTTTTATATTTATTTTTTTGTGCTGTCGGCTGCTTGAAATGCTGCATCTAACCGACAAAGAGGATGAAAGCCAATTTTAAACTTATCCATCTTCACATGAACTGAAAGTTACATGGAACAATGACAGGTGTTTCATATTTACTTCTTGGTTCTTGGCTAAAATATGCCGCAATGAAATGAAACACAATCATGTGACATTAATTTCTCCTTTTCTTTTGCATTAATTGCAAAACTCACACCAGTTGATCATTTAATTTATCTGATGGTAAGAGCTTACATCCGTAAGACAAAAATTACAAAGGAGCTCATCTAATTTATCTGATTATATTACATGTTTAAGACAAATTACAAATAGTATTCTTAAAACTTTAATTTTTGATAGAATCTAATAATGTCATTTGATTCATATAGTCAATTCTACTTAGTAATAAGATAAGAGTTATTTGTTGTTGTTACACTACATACTTTCATTGTTTAAGTAACAAGAGGATTACTAAGGAGCTTATTGATCACACAGCTGTCAAACAAAACTTTCAAGCCTCAAGCTTAGAATGTCGTTACAGTGACATGCAACTAACAACAACTAAATCTAAATGAGCACCAAGGAATGAAGCCAACTGCATTTAAGTCTAAAGCTACCACCTAAATAACGTGGTCCATCAAGCTTATCATCTCTGCTGTGTCATGATCAATATATAGTTCAGAAATCTACAAGAAATATATCAGATACAATGAGGTTAAAGATTGTTAACAGGTTACAAACACATTGAATTTTCATTCTAATGAACTCAAAACAGAGACTCTAATCTTAACTAAAGCTTGATTCCAATAATGGTAGTTTAATTCATGACTTAAATCCAAATATATATGCATTAAGGTCTGCTCATGAAGAAAGCTCCATTTCCTTCAAAACATAACACATCTGAAACCTTTTGATATGGATTCTTTGAAGTGTAAGATATAAAGTGTAAATAAATAATTATTGATAAAAAAAATTAATGATATAAATTTTTATAAAATACAAACAAGTAAATAACGATTTATAAACTTGAAAATACATACACTGTTAATTTTTATCATTAAGAATCACCTACTTATATTTTAGATTGTATTTTACTCTCAAGGCATCATACACTTTAGAAGATCCAAATTCAAAATGTTTACAGTGAATGAAGTTTGCCTAAAGAGCCCTCTCAGGTGATGCCTGAGGATGCAGCCATGTGAATGCTGGGTCAATGAGCGGTTTACTACTTTACTAGTAAGAAAGCTGAAGTTGATAAGCTATTAATGTCACAGAATAGATATGAAACAAAATAGAATGTCCCCAGCGGAATTTATGGCTTGAGCAACCATGTATGTGGTGCACATTAACAGACTATTGGTCCAATCTTACACATCGCAATAACATTATGCAGTTGTCACTAATTATGGCTGTTTAATATCTGCTTGCGAATTTATTGACCAAAGATAACCTTGTGACCATGTCATGGACCACTAGGGACATGACTGCATTTAAGCAATGAAGGCACTCTAAGCCATTAAAACCAGAAAGAAGCTCGGAAGAAAGGTATGTCAGATGTCGTGCCAGTTTTCAGTATCTGACATCACGAGCCAAGAAAGTAATTAAAGGCATATTTGTTCCCAGTTAGATATCGAATACGACCTAAGGTTCCTGATTTACGTTTCTGGCATATCACTTTCTGCGCATTAAAATGTTGTTCAATGTTAGATGCAGTGGGATATCATTTTGGCATCCAACGATCATAGGCTCATAGCAGAGTAAGGATAACTCCCAGTCTATCCTAAAGAAATGACCACTATGCAATTTTGGTATGAAGTGTTTTTACTGCGGTAAAAAGGAATTATTAATCAAAATACTGAACAGCATAGATGTGACAATGAGAGAGTCAAATAGAAAAAGAAACAAAGCAAATGCATGTTTTAGATTTCACCCAATTAGTTTTTTCTGTGAATTTTTGGCCAGATAACGTTTCCTTTACCATTTTAAGAAAAGAAATAATCTTTCCTCCGAAGAAAAAATGGTTGCTTTCAACATGGGGATAAAAACTCAACCTCCTTTTCACACGGCTGCTGCGTTTGAATCGATACAAAACCATTACAAATATTATTTTATTCATTCATGTCTGTAGGGACAGAATTATCAATTAATTAAAAAGCACCAGCTTCACGCAATGTTGACATTTTTGCTGTCCAACAATACAAAATCTTTGACAAATGATCAACCAGAGTGCCTCAGATTTCAATCCATGCTGATATCTGATTCTATCTCCATAAATAAACAATTTACTCTTATTTCATTCTATAATAAAATAATTATTGGCTATGCACCACAAGTACATCTGTGGTGCATAAATAAGATGTGGGCCCAATCCATCAGAGCTTCCAAATCATAACCATAGTGAGAAGAGCTTTCACAAATAGAGCTACTAAAATACATGTTCGCAAAGCATTAAGTATATGAAAAGGATGAATTACATCCGTAAGTTGAACACGGCAAAATATCAAAGGGCATTGCAGCCAGCAATACAACGGCAAAATTTAACACCGGAATTGGTAACTCCTCGATTTCCTTATTAAAAAGTCTATCTAATATGGACAAAAGGGAAAGAACATAGAGCACAACAGCATATGTATATACAGATCACTTAAGCAGTGTGGCCCATGCCGAGGAAAAATAATACTAGTACAGACAAAGAATGCTCATAAGCAAAATTGGTCAATCATCTTTGTAATCTTTAGAAGGTCTAGCTTCAAAACCCCCACCTGGTCTCTTCTCCAATGAGTATGGCATGTAAGTGCCCAGGATTCGATCCCACATAACAAAGAATGGCTGTGAAAAGTTGTACTTGCTACCAATGAGTTGATGGTGCACATCATGGTAAGCAGAATTGTTTTTGAAAAATATATGGAAAAGATTCCCAGGGAGCCATAACCCACAGTGGTCATCCACAGTTTTAATTGTGGCAAAGGAGAAGAAGAAGATGGATGCCCGAGGAGTCATACCAGAAACAAGAAAAGACAATGCCCCACCCACGGTGTCAAGAAGAAGCCCCTCCACAGGGTGATTGTACAGAGCTCCAAATGAATAGGGTACAACAAGTTTGTGATGTTGAGAATGGATGTGCTTGTATAAGAACTTGTTGTGATGCATGTATCTGTGCATGAAGTATTGCCAAGTGTCCATAATCAACATAGCGGTAACAAATTGTCTCGCTAAGACAAGAAGGGAAGCCTGATTCGTAATACTTCCACTATCACCTCCAGTCACCTACGAAATGACAAAAACCCAGTGACAATTTAATTACCCAGATTTCAATCACAATTTAAAAAATGCGGCAACTAATAAAACAAGTAGTTCAATGCAATCACAATAAAATTTAACACAAGTTTCAGTTAAACAACACCAAGTTGTTAAATGAGAGTTTTTAAATATTGGTAATAACTCACTACAACGTTGGGCACACCTAATGAGATGTTCCCATAACATGTAACTTCATCTTCTGACCAAGTGGCAATGGGAACCACGGAAATTAACCAGGATCTTTTCCTTTATAATTTCCTTGCCTTCGACCCCCACATCCCCATCCCCCTTTAAACAAACTTTAACAAGTCAATAGTGAGAACATTCATCTCTATACAGTCAAGCCAATAGTGTCGTGCACACATTATAAACTGTAAACTTATACACAAATGAGCAATTTTGTTCAATACTTCAATGGAATAATTTTAAACTAGGATTGCCAAGCTAATGATTTGGATGAGCGTGCTTGAGAGTTTTAAAAAGACTAACAGATACTAGGTAAACATCCTTCTTATGTTGCCATGTCTATCGCACATTTAGCCTCCTCTCCAGCAAACCATTAGTGGACATAACCCACTCCTTATTAAAATCACTTGCACATTTTATTATTACAAAAGTTAAACTATTATAAACTATTGAAAAACCAAAATATATTTGGAATACAAAGCACAAAATTTCAATAGAACATTGAGACTGAGATTTTGTTTTATATCTGTCTCTCTTTTCAGAAAGACTTGGGGTTGTTCATCACACCTTACTTAGTCCACCAGAAATTTCCACAAATAATCTATTGGTATCACAAAAATTTATATCTGGACGGAAAAAAGTATCACCAATATGATTTTGGCATGAAATTTTCTAGTGCTCTTCATTTCCTGTTGAAGAAGAAAGATCTTACTGTGGTTCATCTAAGATGTTTGCAACCACGGAGCAAACTACAACCAATATAAGTATCTATAATTTCAAGATTTTTGATTAGCTGCTCTAAATCTATAGTACCCCCATGTGAGGTAGCATTCAGTGAATAAGTTGATGAACTGACATATGCCAAATTGCAATAAATAACTTTTCAGAATTTGCAGCAATGAAAAACCATAAAATCTGCATCAAACTACCAAAAAGTCTGGCTTTACTCCGAATCCTTTAAAAAAGACTTTTTTGTTATTAGAAAAGTCGAAACACATGATCAAGTACATTTTCTTCGTTTGATATCTGCCTAAAATGTAAAAAACGCATAAAAATAGAAACTTTTCATATAAAACTCACCGCAAATAGCAGGGTTGCAACCACAGCCTGAACAGTTTGTTGGAGGAGAACTCCTTTTACCACAGCACTCTTGGATACCAAATTCTTTTCGTCTTCATCTTTCTTTGAGTGTAACCGGTATTTTTCAGAAAAAGAACCCAGAAGAACATAAATCCCCGCATAAATCCAATAAACGAAAATTGGAACAAAAGTTCCTAACAATTCATCAGAAATTCCCAAATCCATTCCCAAACAAAATCGTTCACCAATCAGAAACTGCCACTAGAGCCAAAATAAACGAAATTTGCATGAAATTCCAAGAAGCCAAGATGGATGAAGGTGACAAAAACAGAACCCTAACCCTTTATAGAAAAATTAGAGTTGACCCTACCACCCTAAAATTCCCCTTAACCCATATGACTGATGATTAGCCTGCAACTAGATTAATATAACGACGAAACAACAATGAACAATAATCTGTGGGTACGGAAATACAGTTAGGGTTCCAGAGAGAGAAGGTTCCCAGGATAGTCGGAATCAGAAGAGTGAAAGAAGGTTGGTAGTTGCAGAAAAGAGATCGAACTCCGCCAAAATTAATACTCTGAGGAAAATATCAGAGAATTGCGAGCACGATAAAGCATATGCTTACCATGGTCCTGCTACGTGTCGGAATGTTCCCCAGAATTGAAGTGGGGTCCACAAGATTGGCGGTTGCGATAAGGTTCGGTTGAGTCAAAATAGGAAACAAGGTTGTTAGCGTTCGTAGAGGATTGCAACAAGAAACATTAAAGGTGGTAGTTTTGGCACATAGGATAATTAAAACGACGCCGGGTTTGACCAAGCTGGCAGGCGCGGAATGGAATGGAATTGTCTGCGATTTGAACTGACGCATTCGTGGACGTCTCGTTTGACATGAACTAAATGACTGTTCCAAGAGATACGCTGTGACGCAAACGAGCATCGAAACTTCTATTTTTTATTTCTACCCTTTGGGATATATAACGTTTTCTTAAAAAATATTTTTATCCTTTAAGATAATTAAAGAAAAAGAAAAGGCAAATGGACTGTGATTATTAATAACAAAAATGAAATACCATTTATGCCATTCTCAATCTCCTAATTAAATTATAAATTGTGCAGATAATTATATCTAGAGAAAATTTGAATTGAAAGTCAATTTGAGATAGAAATTTTCATTTTTTAAATTTGAGATAAAGATTAAATTAATTTATGGTGATATTTATATAATTTTTATATTAGGTTAAATTATTATTGATTAATTTTATTTTTAAAAAGTTTTCATCTTAAAATATGAATACAACAACCTAAATTTATTCTTGTATTTAACTTTAATAAAAGAATTTTAAGTAATATTTTAAATATATGTTGACAATTGACACATAAAATTAATATTTTTATTTTATACTGAAAATAAATTAAATTTATAACCTTAAACTTACATTTTGAATCACAATTATTTAACCTTTTTTTTTAATTATAGTTCAGACGGAACTCTACCATTTTGACTTTATCAGAGCTCTTTATACTGATTGTTATCCCTGCTGAACAATCTCTAGAAAAAGGCGTACCTGCTTTAATTGGCTTGCTCAGTCGACGACACTAACCAAGACAACTGTGCAGACAACAGAAAAAGCAAAACCTGGACGAACTTACTATGGGCGTCTTGTATATTTTTAATTTTAAAATGACCTTGAAAATGTTGGGGGTTTCCACAGACTAAAAAGTCCGCCCTTTTTCTCCATTTAAATTAAATGTATTGATAAATTAGACTTACATAAAGAAATTAAAAAAAAAATCATACACTAAATTAATACCACTCTGGCCTGTGCTGCATTCCCTTGTGGGCTAGGGAGGTCTGGGTCAGGTCTATTTGTAAGATCCAAACCTTGAGCCAGATGCAATATATGAAGACATCTTCCAACAAATTACCAATGTAAAGAAATGCAGGTCTGAACACAGTTCTTGCTATATACTATGGTAAATCCCAAACAATGACATCTTTCAACTCAGCTTGTTCAGGTTCCTCCAAAATCAACATTCATCATATTCATGCCTTTTTTTTTAACTTTTCAAAAATCGGACCAGTTGTCTTCTGTTACAGCATTAGGGAATTCCATAATAAATTATTAATTTATCTTTCTATATTGTGATGAACTTCCTCCAGGATCAACATTCTTCAAACTCATTCTAACATAGGCAGTTGCATTTCACGTAGCTTCCAACTTCTTGGTCCCAGGAGCTTCCTTCAGAAAGTTGAGGCGAGTCTGTTTGGTTCGCTTGCAAGCAGCTGGTGAAAGTAAGGAAGATTAACTATATCTCTTTGCTGTCATTAGTTGGATAAAAAGAAAATACACAAACTGTCTCCATACCTTCCTCCTTGTTCTGGTTATTGGATGCAAGCACAGAGGATTTCCAGTCCTCGTAGTCATGTTTTTCCATCTTTTTACGTTTTCTATAACATGAGAGCTGAAAACATAAGACATGTTAATTCCAATTCTGTGGTCAAAATCGTGGCAAACATGAAAGTAGTCAATTCAATATTCATACAACTAGACAAGTTGCTGTCCAACATAAGCTCCTGCAAAATGATTATCAAATTCATACCTGAAAATCAACATATTAAAGAGATGCTATACTTCAAGTAGAAGCACGAACCAATGAATCAGTTAACTTTAAGCAGTTTCTTTATTACCATATCAAAAAATGAAAGCATATCTATAAGAAATAGTATGTACTTATGTATTTGTATGGAGAAAGGAGATTTTAGTACCTCTAGTGCATCATCAGACAAATAACCACCGTCCTCAAGTTTCCTTTTTTCAGGTAATACATCCAAGAGATCTTCACAAAGCGCGAAACAAGCAGATAAGAAATTGCTTAATGCAATTTGATTGTCAATACATGCTGCTCAATTTTAGTAGCAAGATCGAAGACACAGCTAGCATATACCTCGGTTTGATTTAATTTCTCTGGGATCCTTCTTTTCCTTGGCGATCCCAAAAACGTCATGACATAAGTCCTTCATAGAAATAGAAATCTGCGGCAGCCATTTTCCAATCACTTAAACGCATTAGCAATTTCATAACATCATAGAGAAAACCAATATAAATATCAGATACTAGGCATTTGACTTTGCCAAAATATAAGGCACTTACAGATGAAAATTCAGATTCGGATGTCCCACAGAGTTCAATTAACTTAAGCTTATCTACTTTGAGCTGCATTTAAAGCAGGAAAGCACTCTTAATTGGTTATGTCACGTAGGAATCGTTCATATCTCATCATAAAGTAAGCTAGATAGAGATCACTTCAAAGGTACCTTGTGCTTCTTTGCACATAAATAAAAAGCGACAGCAGTAAATACTGGACGAGTAAAATCAGCAGTTGCACGTCGAGAAGCTGGCAATGATAACAGAAACCTATCCTTATAACTGAAAAGAAAGCACATAGATTGAGACATCTCAGCAACCTCACTAGACACAAAATTGAAGTAGAAAAGCCCAGAGCTTCTCTAATTCGCTCAAAAATATTTTGTCAAACACCTAGCAGATATACAGTGACTACATTTCCAGGAAATCGTCGAAACAAAAAGGAAACCGCAACTTACAGTTTTAGACCATCTCGAACAAATGAGACTATCCGAACACACCCAAATTGAATCGCTAATTCTCTGACATCTAACTTCGTCCTGCTCCACCCAAGTTTTTATGCAGTTAAATACCCATTTACAGAATGCAAGCATTATGCCAATGAAAATATACGGAGAGGAAAAAAAGGATTAGAAGCAAAACCCACTTGACACCGAGACCATTGTGCAACGAGTTGTAGGATCTGATGTAAGCTTTTTCGGACATGCCACTCAACTTTATCGCACTTGATCGATCAAATAGAACCCCCAGCCTGCAATCATTAATCCAAACATTACAACCCAGAAACCCATTAAAGAAACTTGCGTATGCAACGACGAAGATACCTAGTGGCGGCAATTTCTAAGCAGATTATAGCTTTACAGACCTCCCCCTGCAAATAAAATGAACGTCTGGGTTAGTTAGCATCATAATGAAAAAGCGCAGAAATTTAAAGGGATAGAGCTTACAACTCCGATTATGGAGGAATCGAATTGAACGTCACAGAGGCGCCGGAGCTCTGCCGCTTTACGGATCACGAGTTTGGAATCTGAGATTCCAAGCTTCTTCGTTATCTCTGTGAGATCCATTTTTCTGCGTACCCAAGAGTATGCGTTCCTTTCTTCTTCAGAATTCAGAGTTCCCTTGGTTAGCGGAATGGAGAGGAAGATCTGAATTCTAAAGAAGTGAGGGAATGCGCTTGAAATGAAGAAGTAAATGATGGAATTGGCGGCAAGAAGCAGCTGGCTTTCCATATTTTTTTTTCCTTCATTTTGAATATTCTCGCGCGCACAGTTTACCGGGAAAATTTTGGCGCCCGCTTGAAAGTGGTGTTGGCGTTGCGTTCGTTTTTGTGCACCGTGAATGTGCGTTTCGCGGCGGATTTGACACACTATTTACTGATTAATGGTATAACCGTGTCTATAAAAAATTAAGGAACAATTTATTTTTATATTTTGAAATGACAAAATTATATATATTTTAAGATAAATACTAAATTAGTAATAATTTAATTTGACATAAGTACTAGCTATAAGAATACTTGTCCAAAAAAAATATAAGAATACAGATATTTATAAAATTTATGTTTAAATACTAAATTATTTTTTTATTATCAAGGATTGGTCCATTAGTAAATTAAATTTATAGAATCTATATAGTGTTTGATATATTAAATAAATAGTATTTAAATATTTTGATAAAGGAAAGTTTACTATTTAGACTACAAAAATACTAATGAGGATATATACGAAAGGGATTTGACGCCGTCCAAATTTAATTACATTAAGAATAGGAATATAGTATATACATTTTAAAAATAGAAATCTTATTTATACATTTGGTGTAAATTTTTTTTTAAAAATAACACTCAAGTTATTCTTATAATTTAAATCTTATTAATTATTCATGTAATATAAACTTTGACTTCTAGTTACTCTACAGTGGACTCAATCGTTAGGGGCATTCGGTCAATGAAGTATTCCTGGTGATATATTTGGATAGTATTGAAAGAGGATTAGGTTTAAACCCTCTCCTTTTTTTGTACCAAAAAAGTACCAATATTCAAAGCGATCCAAAGATGAGTTCGCTCGAGAAACTAGAATTGCAGACAAAACTTTAGCATCAGCATAGTGCTGCACCTCTTTAAAAAGGGTAATTACAATATCAAATTGGGAAATCTCGACATGGAAAGACCTTCATAGCTACTACAGAAATATTCATATGAAGTATCACTCCTTTGTACTATCACTGGATGGTTCCTCCATGCCGCTGCTGTTAATCAACTGAGAAACAAATTGAGATAATCATTATAAAATCATTAATATGGACATGTTTAATATTACAAATGTACAAAGGGGAAGACGGGATGGGATTCAATAAGACAAAGCTAATGAAAGATGGGGGTTGGAAGTTGCTGTTTACGAAGGATCCCAGTTGCTCATACGCTTCCATCACTTTAGGATCTTCCTCGTCTTCATAACCAATTTGTATTATCCTTGGTCCATTTACAGACCAAAAGGCTCTTCGACCTGCCTCCTAGAACACAGAGACGGCATAAGTAAGATACTTGTCATCAAGAAGCTATACATCTCATTATTGAGATACAGATTAGACAAATTGACAAGACAAACTAGAGCCATTTTACTCCATGAAAGGGTAAAGAATGCAAGTGTATGCTAGTATACCATGACATAGTAAGGCTCATTAATACCACCCAAGTTATCTTATCACATGGTAACATACCGGCACATGGCTCACAGGAGAGCGTATTATCCAAGTAGTATTTTTCATTGAAGAATCAAAGGGCCAATGATAGCTCCCAATTGAAGGAAATCAGGATCAGTTCATCCACAAGATTATATTAAGCCATATTTAAGATAACTACTTTCTTTATTCGAAGAAAAGAGTGAAATGCTTGCTGGATATCGCTCTCTTATGCAAATACTAGAACAATGCAGAGTGGGAACGCTGAACTTCCTACCAGTCACATTAAAACCTTTCAACATAACTAAATTATCAGATAATCTCAGCGCAGTGCCAAACCACATTCTACATTTTTCTAGCAAAGAAGAAAAGTAACCACCTCCCTCTCCAATCCCCGGCCAAGATAAACAAAGAGAGAGAGGTCTTATGGTAACTTGATGTACAAGTAGCTTCGTCAATGTGCTGAGCAAATAGGACAATGTTCCACTTCTTGTACCATAAGAGAAGGGCACAATTTTTCTCATTAATTTCCTGGTGATACTGAATGTCAATTTGTTCAATGCCATATATAAAAGAAGAAAAGGTAACTGAAAACATTCTAAGAAAATCAGATGAGTAAAATTTTCAATTTACCTGCAATAAGAGCACGTATATCTGAAAATTTAGTTAAATGGTATATCTGAAAATTTAGTTTTGAATAGAAGTTTATGGCGTCATTTGATCCATATAGCCAACCCCACCTAGTGGGAAAAGGCTCGGTTTTTTGTTGTTATTGTTGTAAGAGCACGTATATGGCTTCCAATGCTTGAATACGAATTTCGGGATCATTATCTGATTCCCACTCAATTGACAGTGCAGTCCCAAGTTCAAGTGGCATTTTTGACGTGTCTTGCTCACTATAGATCTGTGTAAAATAAAATTGATCAGTGGAAGATACAAAAGTAATGTCATAAACATCAATTGTCAATATTGCAATCTGAAAAGGTGGATGATTTAACTCTTTACAAATAAAACATCTTGAAAAAGAATCTAATCATACAAAACTGATCCCTCTCCACCCGCCCAAAAAAATTGTAATTTAGCATAGTAAAAAATGGGAAAATAAAACTACGCAGAATAAGAATTCTTATGCCATGACACTTGGAAACTGATTGCAACACAAACAGGCAGCCTTCAAGTCAGACTTTCAGGACTGTTGCGATATGGTTTAGGAACATTCACATTCTTTTAAGATATGATTGTGTAAAATGCTTTCCTCTTCCTTTTCCTTCTCCCTTAGTTTAAACATATAACCAAAGGTTCAAAACCAAAGTATATAGCACAGAAGATAATACGTATTCCAATCACTATAAATTCCAAGCAACCAACAAACAAATATCATTTTATTTGAAAAAACCGAGCAAATGCACACTTTCAAAATGAGAATTTGAATATCATAACAAACTAGAAAGCCATATCAAAATGTGATTAGGTAGCAATAAAATTTATCATAAGATGTACAAATAGACATTAAGCAAGCCAAGGTTAATCAAGATTTAGAAACAGTGATTTAGCCTCATTTCTTAGACAAGATATGCAAAGATCTTATTTTTATATAAGCATAAGATAAATGCTATGTGTTTAGTTAAAGTAGAGCTTGTAACCTTGTTTCCAGCTACTGGAAGAAGTAATGCTGGCCAGAGAAACTCTGATATTAAGAGTAAATTCTGAAGCTGGTTTTCAGCTTCAAAACAACAGTTGCGAATGGTTCCAGAAACCTGCAAGAAAACAATCATCACCTCAATTCACAGATGAGCTAATTGCAGATTATAAAATGTAACTAAAGAAGTTCTGCCTCTTTGTCTCAAACTGCAGCAGAAAGTAATCACAAGAAACAGTGCTGCTTTCATAAAGAAACCACATTTAACATAAAAGAATCTATTAAGTGGCTATGTAACATGACCCAAATTAGGAACATGGATTAGTTCCACATCATTTACTCAGAAAAATTTGCTTTTAGGGACATGAGTTTCATTGACTTATAACATGTCCAACAATGGCATCAGTCCATGAGTTTATATGATTAACTGAACATCAGACTATTAGCAAAACAATCAGACTCTGCAACTACAAGTCCTAATTGTTTCTTCTTTCAAAAGTAGGAACAAAAGTCAATTTATATAGAAGCAAACTACCTTTCAAATGCCCACTCTAAACTACTAACAAAATATTCAAAGACTGCCTAAGACTGGAAAACAGTAAACATTTCAAAGCACAGTCACTGTACATACCCCTTTCTTTCGCAACAAGCTGTTTGAGTCAAACTGTCTAATTATCTGCTTTAAGAGAGCACGTTTTGGGTCTAGTAGAAGCTTCCTTCCTGCCTCCTGCTTTGAGATGTTAACAAGTATTGAACCAACATGTTCAAAAGGATCGTCTGGTAAATGTTGGAGAAGTCAACAGTCATTAATAATCACAACAGCCAACTATAAGAGGGAGGATATTTTCTAAATAAAAAAGCCAAGTTTCCTAGTCCTCAAACTGCTGAACTTGGCCAAGTCTTACATTTGCTTCACTTTTATTTTTTGAACTCTCAACATTTATGTCTCAGCCAATAGATCTTATGATTTATGTTGTTTTTGACTGTTCAAAGATATATGACACATCCAGCAATCCAATTGGCTGAAATCACCTACCAATGGAAACATAAGGGGATACCTTTTTAAAGTTAGCCTCTAAGACCTAGATTTTGGATTAAGCAATCTTACACCATTCTGTTTTGTATTTAGAACATGAGAATTATCAGCTCAGAAAATCAGGAAACAAAAACAGCCAATGTACCTCTGCTCAAATCATTTGGCCAATAGACGTTAACAATTAGGAAAAAGATTCTGTATTACTTTTACAGAATGTCAATATAACCAGAGTTCAGAAGAACGCACCATGACTTTCACTGGTGGATTTACAAAATGATCTGACAAGTTTCATAACATATAGTCCATGCACCTTGTCATCTGCTGTCTAAAAATCAGGAGAGATTAATCAATTGATTTGTCCATATAATGTCCAAGTGAAGAATGAACCATGCTACTTTCCGACATGATATAAATGTATAACAATGCTTTAAAGTTTCAAGTTTGTAAGTTTATATGAGGTATTATGACATCAATGCTAGTTTGATAAAATTTCAAAAAATATAAACAAACCAAATGATCATGGTACAACTAAGGAAAACACACCTGGAGCAAGGAAGCAATACCAGCATCCAATTGCGTGAGATTCACTAACAGCATGACAAGCAAACGTGTAATGCTACACTCTGGCTTGTATAAAACATCCATTGCCGTGTTAATCATTCCCATCCTAACCATCTCTTCTCCTAGGTTTGACTTTTGTGAAAGATTTACAAGAGCTTCAGCAGCTGGTTCTGAAATTTCCTGAAATTGGCACAGCAACTCTTTCAATCCATTTTTATGCAATGAGAAAACGTTAGCCTAAAATATGACTTCTTTCTTTCTTGAGGTGATACGCTCTAGTAAGCTCTTAAATGACCACTCTTGCAACAACAAAATGAATCATGTTCTCTATAATCAATGCTTAACTTTGGACGGTTTGATTTATTCATTGTTTTTCCTTTACAAACCACCGAAAACATGATAGATAAACAGATAAAGTTCATTCTCTCTTCCAGTATAAAAGTGGAGTCCAAAAGCACCTTTGGGCCATCTAAGAGTCGAGATAGGGATGGCAAAACAATTTTTGAATAATTAGCCAGGGACTGCAAGCCATCATCAGATCCAGTTAACCCACGAACTATATCAACAGCTGCCTTCGTGATCTATATCAGAAACAACAGTCTTCATTAACTAAAACTTAAATCCATACAAAATTTCCAACCTGCTCAACACAAACCCCCCAATTATAGAATTCTCAAAGCCCAAATTTAAATCAATCACAAAAATATATTATAAAGCATAGCAGACTTAAGATAAAAATCAGCTAGAAGTTAATTCAAAATTCAATAAACTGACACACAAGATGTACGCTTGTAAATAGATGTGTCAGGGTAGTTGATACTTGGTACTTCACTGCCAGTTCATCATTCCTTTGCATAAATGACGTAATTGGAGACTATAACATGCTTTGATCAATCTGAAATGTTGAAATTTCTTTCCCTCTCTTTTACTCTCAAGCAACTCTGTAGAGTTCTGAAGCAGAACCCTTTCACTTGTATCATCAGGTATCAAATCTTCGATCCTGGATAAGTGGATATTTATTTGCCATACAATGGTGGAGGTTTGTTGTTTGACCAAGGACACTATCAAAGTCAGAGAAGGAATTGTTATTACTCTTTTCCCATTTCATGGAAGTGGTTGCTCCATTATTGAGAAAGAGATCAAAACATTTCAAGATATTGGTTTATGTGACTTTCAACAAAATCAATTTAATATTGATAATTAATAAACATGAAGTGAATCTCAAAACTTTTCTGAAAAATACCATCATAGCGCAAGATGAGTACACAGTTGAACATGAACTTATATCTCCAGAAGTCCAGAGGGCAGCGCTTGAGGATGATGTGGTGGCCAGCAAGATGAGTACACAGTTGAACATGAACTTATATCTCCAGAAGTCCAGAGGGCAGCGCTTGTGGATGATGTGGTGGCCAGCTTAGAGCCAGAAGAATTTGAGACAAGTATAGAAGATACAAATTGGGCAACCAAGGGAAATAGTAAACCAGAAGATGTGTTTTTCATGTTCTGCGGATTATAATGAAATTACTTTTCAAAGGCACAATCAACTAAAGCAAAGTAGCATTTGGAGGTTTCATGATTGTACTCTCGGTATCCTTCCAACACAATCTCAGTCTCTAATACTATTTTGGTACCAACTGCAGGAACAACTCTTAAACTTAGTAATCAAGGCAAAGTGTGGTCATTGGTGAAAGCAACAAGAAAATTTTCAATGATGGATGCAGTTTCAGCAGGATACTTTTTTTAGCAGTGGGGTTAGTGCAGAAGTTTGTGGAGATGGCGTGATTTTAGTGCTGTTCCTTTAATATACAGCATATTCAAGGTCATAACTACTGCTGCTGTGCTTCTTTTCTTTCGTAGAAGGACTGAAGGAGGAAGGCTGGCCAGTTTTACATATCAGCTCAGCCCCTTGCATTATAAAGACGAAGGCAGCAATCCTTCATAGTTCATCCTTGAAGATAAGGATGACTGGGAAGTAATTCATACATGGGATTAATTCTTGTAAATACATCTGATCCTCACATGCAAGGAACAAGGGTTGTTAGCAGGGTAGTTAGTAGCATAGCGCCAGTAAATCATTCCTTCATATAAATACGTAATTAATTAATTCATATTGGATTTGGATAATGATTATTCTCTTCTCCCACTCCCAATTAAGAAAATATTAAAAGTATGTTTGTAATGTGCCGTACGACAATCTTGGAATTAGGAAACAAAGAGTGACACTGAAGTATAATAATTCAAGCAAGACACTAAGAAAAATATTAAAAGTATAGGCCAAGAGGGAGCTAGTTGAAGATAATCTGTACGTCTAGGAATTTTATGGAACCATGAAAAGAAAAGTGAAAGCAGGAAACTTTACCTGAGGCGATGGAGATGATAGGAAGCCCAGAAGCTCCTCCAGCTCCGTCGCCATTGTTCTTCCAGTCCCCACACGACGGCGTCAGCGGTGCGAGCGAATTTTGGTTTTCGCCAACACTTCAATCCAGAGCCACCCAGCCAGTCGAATCCCAATGACTCAATAGACGTCAATACGACTGCGTTTTTTCTTTTGTTTTTGGACACACAAGATTAGAGAGCAGCAAGGAGGGCGAGGTAATTTTATGTAAAATCTAATTTTCGATGGAAACTTTAAAAAATATCACAAAATATTTATTAAATTTTCAGATAATTTCAATTTAATAATAAAATAATAGTGATATCATATTGTCCACACTAATTTAATAAAATTTCTTTCGCTAATTTGATAAAATTAAAGAATTATTTTTTTTATATGAACAGGAAGAAATGTTGAACAAATAATAAATAAGAGAATCTAATTATACGAAGTTTACTAATAAAAATCAACATGAATAAAAAAAGCCATAAGCTAGGAGGTCTTGTGGGCGAAAAATAACCATTTTAATCTTACACATTTAATTAAAGGAAACAGTTACTTTTTATCATTTAGAACTTGAGCTAGAATATGATTTTTGTGAATAAAATAAATAATCTACTAACTTATCCTTTTTCATAAATCTCTTTCATGTATCCCCAATAACAATAACAATAAACACATTGCTATTGATATCCATTCTTGAAAGTTATAGCTACTCCAGTAAATTATGTAATTAGAATTTGAGTTTTGCTTTTTTCACAGACAACAAACCACTAATCTAACTATTCATATTAATTTTAGATAAGTACCTAATTTTAATTAGTGAATAAAGCAATCTGTTTTGAAAAGTAAAGACTCGTTCTTAGAAGTTTATGTATACACACACTTAGATAGAGATCAACATATGAAAGTAAAGGGAGAGAGTCGTGGAGAACTAACGTAGCTGCCACAGGCCCACAGCTATAGAGATTTATATAACGCAGATTCCTCTCAAAAATCCGTTAACCCCTCCTACATATCATAGGAACTGAATGTGCTTTCCCTCCGATTCCAATGGGAAGTACTCATACTCAGCAGCAATACTGGACGGAAGCGCAGCGGCATGCTCTCGAGGAGATGGCATCCTTCATGGAGGTGCTTGTATTCTTTTACTCTCTCATTCTCCCCAAGTTTACTACGGAAACAAGCCACTTGCTATGCCTCCTCGGCGTGATGTTTCTCTCTATTTTAATGGCCATCTTGATGCAGTGTCAAGTAATTGGTAAATCAAAGCCATGGCGAGATAGAATCCAGTACTGGGTGGCCCAGTTCTTCTTCTATGGTTCCTTATGTTCTGTTTCCACTGCGTTGGACTTCGGATCGCTTTCTGGTGTGTTTTACTGTCTTTGGCTGATAGTGCATTCTCTCCTTTTCACTGCGAATGTCCTCTTCTTGGCCTGCTATATGGATCGAAGGGCTATTCTCGTGCCTTTCTTTAGCGTCCACCATTCTCTACCACAAACTTCCTCTTCCTTTAGGGTAAGTGATTACCTCAAGTGAATTGCAATTATCTCCCCCATAGTTTATGAAACCCTAATGTTCTATGGCTCTTGTAATGATCTAGATATCATTTGCATTAGAGAACAAAAACACATTGCTTCGACTATACAGTATTGCTGTGGTTCCTTAGTGTAACTTTAGCTTTTAGTTTGATGTTCTTGCCGTTGGAGTTGGAACAAGCACTTGACAAGCTGTGTTCTTTATTGATAAAGATATCCCCTTCTCCAGCTTCAGCTTCTGCTAGCTTTATAGCAAGCTTCGTCTATCTACTGAATAATGACAAGGAAAATTCAATGACATTATGCAGATAAATGATGCTGAGAGTGACAATGAAGAAAATGTTGGACGTGGCTGCAACAAAGAAGCTAAAGGGAGTGAGAGTGCAATTAACAGTTTAGATTTTGAAAAATGTAAGAGAAAGAATGGCGCAATGTTTGACAATTGGTATGAGAAATCAAAGAAGCGTTTACTGGATTTGCTGGCTTTGCTGGATTTGCTCAAGAGTTGTTGTAATGTTATTGAGGAATTGGGGAAGAAGCTGAAGAGAGCAGAAGATGCACAAGAAGAAGACCAAAGAAAGTGGGAAACACAGAAGGTTGACCTTACTGTAAGACTTTTTACTGCGGAGAAGAAGCTGAAGAAAATAAAGGAACTATCAACTACTGCTGTGAAAGAATTATCAAGTGATATAAAAGAATTAACGGAAGATGCTAATGATTTTGTTGCAAGAGTAATAAAAGAAGCAACTGAAGAGTGCCGAAGATGCATTTGAAGGAGACCCAATAACCTGGGAAAAAGAAAGGTTCAACTTGTTCTAAACCTTTCACTGCAATAGCATTAGTTGATCTTAATCGATTAGATGACATAATTTTTTTGTTAAAAAAAAAAAGAATAAGGTAGACCAATTTTTCTGATAAAATAGACTACTGATCTATTTGAGAGGACATAAACAGCATAATTTGAGTTTATAGATTATGAAAGGGGATCATAAGTTATATTTCTATTTTTTTAATTTCTTTTTTGAGCTTCTTTTTTATTGTATTTCTCTGTATGTGCATGTGGTCTTAATTTCTTGAATCTGATTCTTAATTTTGATGCTCTTTTTATTGCATTGACTGCCTCAATCAAGTTAACAACTCAGTTAAACTGCAAATATTTGTTCCATTAAGTCCTTTACGAAGAACATAAAACACCTTGGACAAGAAGCACTTTTATTGGAGTCGGGCTACACAAATTTTGATTCTTTGATTTTGGTGTCCTCGTAATTTTATTTTTTTTTTATATTTCTCTATGATACAACATTTTTCTCTTTCACTGTAAATTCAACTTTAAGATGGAATGAGAGAAAAAGAAACTTACTGAGCCTAAGAATATCAAAATTAAGAAATTCAAATCTTGTGCTATCCAACTATGCATGGGAGAGATTTTTTATTTTTACATTTTTATTTTTATTTATTAAAATTTTAATTATTAAATTTATTATAATAAAACTTTTAATTGTCGCAAAACTTATGAGACCCACACACTAATTTGGTGCTAAAATATGAGCACAGATGACTTGTAGATGCTTTGTCTATTCTTAGGTCCCTGTCTTTTAAGAAAGATATTAAAAAAATTAAGAAAGTAATTAAATTATATTGATTTTAAAAAACTTATTGTTTCTTTTATTAATATATCATTTGCATAAAATAATTAAAATATATGTATAAAAAAGGATTTATTAAAAAAATTATTTCAATAATTTTTATATTTTAAAAAAGTTAATTTTTTACTGTCAATTAAAAAATATCTTAAATTTTAAAATAAATATATATATATATATATGTATATATATTTATAGATTGCTTCAGCTTGGAGTGAGAAACGACGGCTCACCCTCCTCAGTTCTTCTGTCTAAATGCCTTGCTAGCTTTCGTAATTTGGATTGCTTTCCATTCTCTTTACCTATATTTCTGTGTTTTCATTGCTGTTTCTTTCCTGATGGCCAAAGACAAATATTAAAAGAATGCCATTAATTATTATCTTTACTATTTTAAGAGGTGCATCTTTATAGTGTACATTTTTTTTTTATAATAAACTTTGTCGAGGAAAATTAAATATACTTATTTTTAGTAAAATATTTATTTTAAAACTAATTGAATGAATCATTGCGCAAGTGAACACAAACGTCATTGTTAGAAAAGCATATTAATATTAAAGAAGTTATCTAATATGAAAATACCAACGCACAACTAAAGTCCATTTTCTATATGGGCAAAAATATTAGTTTTTTAAATTATTTAACTATCAAAACCATTGGGTTTTTCATTTGATTATTGGAAACTTTCATTGCAAAAATATATATTATCTATTCAAAATACCTTTATAAGAACCCTGCCTATCAATTAGGTCCAAAAAATTGCATCATTTGCATTTATGATAAGCCCACTGCTATTATCATATATAAAAAGGAAAGTCTATTCTCACATTAAATAGAAATATAAATAGTTTATAAAAATAATAATGCATTATTAGATTTTATGTATTATTAAATTTAATAAATTTTAGATTCTAAAAATAAAAAGAACCTATAAAGTGATAAAATGCAAGTGCTTATACTCAACCAATTATAAGTTTGCTTAGCAAGGTAAAAATAAGAGATAACAGGTGGATTGTCTATTTTTATTAAAATTCTTATCTTTATATATTTATTGTCATATAATTTTTATTTCATATAATTGAATTATTAAATTTATTAAATTTTATAAATCAGTTTATAAAATTAAAAAATTTAAAAACTCACATCTATTAAGTAAAAATAAATAATAAAAATATATTTTATCTTTTTATTAGTACATATAGATGACACTATTCATAAAGGAAATGTTTTGTTCCAAACAATAAAAGGAATGAAATTGGTATAAAACTAACTATAAAATTTTTTAAATTTCATAATTTGATTTTTAAGAGATAGTCTGAATTTTTTAAATAAATATAAAATAAAATTTAATTAATAAAAATAATTCATTGAAAATTTATTATTTTTATAATATAAAATTTATTTTATTAAATAAATTTAAAATCTTTTCATTAGATAAAAATTTTAAGTTAGAACTGTTCCGCGAAAGTTTCATTACTCAATTTATTTAAATAGAATTGGACGATCCGTTTGAGACTTCGAGGTCCATTGTCGCTTTGTCCCCATCCAAATCTGAAGCGGCACTTCCAGAAAGCATCGTCGTACACACACAGCATCATCGACGGCAATCAGCGCACCGTTACCTTTACCCATAAAAACGCACATTTGCTCTGCGTTTCCCTGTCGGTGTCACAAAGCAAGCTTTCATATGGAAAGGGGGAAAAAGGAATATTAAAAAAAAAATGGGAGCTTTTCTCTTAGTTCTACGAAACGCGCCGGCGCGGGATGTGCGATAATCAGCAGTTAAGTGCGGATCTTCATAAAGGACCGCAGCACCACTTTTGGTCCCAAGCTCCATTGGCTATTGCTTAATTCTTCGTCTTGCGGTGCATTACCCATGATAGATTCTCCGCTCAGCCCATCATTTTCTTGCTTCGGGTTAGCTCTCCGACAAGGTTCCGCACCAACCCAAGATGATTCTCCCTCTTTAATTTGATATTACTTAACCCAACTGCTTAAAGGTCTCTTTTTAATGATCATATGAGAATTTGATTTTTGTTTCATGTAAGGAGATCTTAAATTGGATCAATTTCATGTCCTGCATTGCGTTTTTTTGTTAATTCCTGCAACATACACATATTTTAATTATCATTTTGAGCTTCACATTTCCATTTCTTCTTTTTTCCTTGGGTGGGTGGGGAGAGTGAGTGCCATTTGACTTTTTAATGGTTGTACGTTTTGTTTCTAATGATGCCTACCCTTTGACTTATGCGAGTTCAATGAATTATCCTTATTTCGGTTTGCTTATAAGGAGCAGCGAGTTAATGACAAGTCATATTCAGAATTAAGTGGAATCTGGTTGGTGATTGCGTCCCGTCATCATTCTTTATTTTCTTCGCTATGCGTCTAAATGAATGTTTTTCCCTTCATTTCTTTGGCTTGGAGAGGTAGAGGACGTGCTTTCAGCTTCATCAATGAAAATAAATTAACCAGACAAGTCATTCTAATAGTAATTTTGGAAACTGCATCCCTCTGGCAGTTATTGGGGTTGTTTAGTGTTTGAACCAACTGAATTGAAGAATATCAAATTCAATGCATGCCTAAACTCATAAACTTGTATGAGTATCATGAAATCATGTATACTAACGGGTAGTTTATCAGTTGCTAGTCACCGCATTTTGACACTTAAAAGTTGGAAACTTTTTTGCAGATGAAAAGGTTTACGTCTGAATCCTGGGATGTGATCTGTAATGGCTCAGTATAGAAACAATGGTGATTTCTTTACGGAGAAAAGAGGCATCATTGATGCAGTTTTCAAATCTCTTGGTAAAAGTCATCATGGTTCTCGGGTATTCCGTCGCGGAAGAAGGTTTGGTCGGAGTACTAAACAGAGACTTTCATGCTGGCTCTTAGTACTTGTGGCACTTTTTTCAATTTCTTTGACAGTACTTGGTCTGAAAATGTTTTTTCAAGGTAAGGCCAGAGACCTGAAACTTTTACACGATACATACATGCATATTATCCATGATGCGTTATTTTCCATTTGTTTTTATATGGAACATAAACTCTCCATATGTGGTATGTGAGATGTTAAGCATACCCTATTGGCCATTAAAATGAAACATTATTGTTTCCCTTTGTGTAATATTCTAATCTATATAGAGTCTCATGCCAAGATTATCACTAAACGTTGAAATGGTTCCTCGTTATGGTAAAAGATTATTGCATGTTTAAAAATTAGTAAGGTTATATAAAAGTAGTTTCCAATTGTATGTCATGTGTCAAAGAAAAATCTGGCTCTCTGACATGTCACTTATTGTCTTCTCTGCATTGGTTCAATTACAGCCAAGATGGAATCTAGTTTCTCAGTGTCACACAACATTCAAGAACATCACAAGCTACAAGAAGTTGTTTTTGGATCTGATGTTGGGACGCCACCTAAAAACAAGCATAGGAAGCAACGTAAGAGTCAATGCCTTGCACCTCATTTTATTATTATACTTTAAATTTGAAATAAAAAATTGGCTCTTAGTTCTTTGCTTCACTTTTTCCATGATACTCTCTCCCTCTCTAAACAATCAACATTTATCAAGAAACCAAATTAGAAAAAGCTCTACTGAACTCTGAGAAATTGCCAAAGGATTGGATATTGGTTGATCAGTTTACTTTTAACTTGGCAGACTTTATTTTGTGAAGTGAAAATTAAGTAGCTATCAAGAGGGCTTCTGGGGAAAAATCAGGACCTTGAAAAGCTTGTCAAATGCTAGTGGAAATTTTCTAGAATATCAGTGATAGATTTACTGACCTAAGTTATGCTTGTTTCTGTGTGTTTTATATGATCGTTTATAGATGGACAGACAATTTCTGTGTGGTATATATGTAATCTTTCTTTTGCTGGGAAATCTGATAATACACATGTACTCATTTCTGCCGACACTTTATAACCATTATCATTTGCAAATGGTTTGTGCTTTTGCTTAGGTCAATAGCTTTTCAAGCATAAATGCAGCTTCTGTTCCTAAAACTTTATTGAGAAAGAAGTAGTTTTCATGATTTTTGATTTGATGGTTATACATCACTTGCTAATAATTAAAATGAGTTAGCTAAATCATCATTTTCAATTATATATCTTCAATTCTTCATTATTTGGATTTATGCATTTTTCTTTTAGCAAACTCCATTATTGACTAGATTCTTTGCCTCCTATTTCTTCCCTGAATATATTGATCTTTCAGATTTTCCTTGTGAAGTTGGGTTCCTGGAATCAGTAGATGCCCTAGTCGAACTGAAGAATTACATCAACTTCACACGGTTTTCACTAGAGTACATTGACCGAGAAGAAAAAAAATCTAAAAATGATACGTTTGAACCTCGATTTGGAGGACATCAGACTCTTGAGGAAAGAGAAAATTCATTTTATGCAAAAAATCAAACAATTTGCTGCGGTTTTGTTAAGGGTCCAGCAGGATATTCAAGCACTGGGTTTGAATTAGATGAAAATGATAAGGCATACATGTACAAATGTAAGGTTGTGGTTTCTTCCTGCATTTTTGGAAGCTCTGACTTTCTCAGGAGGCCTGCAAGTAAACTGGTAATTCTGCGATTTCTTTTAAAATTTTCTTGCTGTTGTGTACATAAGCATTATGGAAAGAATGTGTATTTTTTCAAGGTTTTCTTTGGTTTGCATTTGCTATATCAAATTTAGAAATGATGTTGTTGGTGCATTTAAGTAATAAATATTTTAGTTTAAGTCTTGCTTTTCTTCTTCTAATTATTAGAGCCAGACAATTAATACACAATTAGAAATGATAAGATCAGTTAGAGTTGGTGGATCTTCTTTCTTTCTTCTCCTGCCCACACCTCCCTAGTATAAACTCTGTGAAAGGGATTCACATAGGACATTAAAGAGGAATATGCAATGGTATCAGCAAGACAACCCCATCCCCCCCTCCCTCTTCCAAAAAGAAAAAAACGAAAGCTTGGTTCTCTTATAATGAATGTTCTTTCTGCAAAATTTTCATTTGCTATGTCATGTTTACTTGTTAATCTTTGATTAATTGGCATATTTAGTTTTCATATATCATTTTGTTAATGATTGGTATCTCGTCAAAAGATTGCTAGTGTAATGTTCTTCATGGCAATATTTGATCATTTGTTAAACGCATCGGGGGTCATTTGTAATCGCAAAATAACTAATAAACTTAAGGGAAAGTTGTATCGAATTACCATTAGTCCAGCTATGCTTTATGATAGTGAGTGTTGGCTTTTGAAAGGTCAACAAAAGTTAAAAATGGGAGTGGCGGATATGAGAATGTTGAGATGGATGAGTGGACATACAAGAAAAGATAAAATTCGAAATAATTGTATTCGGAAAAGAGCTGGGGTGGCGCTTATTGAGAAGAAAATGACGGAAACCCGGTTACGGTGATTTGGACATGTACAAAGAAGATCGCAAGAGGTACCAATGAGAAAAATTGACCAAATGGTGTTTAATCCTATGAAGGGACGTAGAGAAAGATCAAAAATGACACTTGGAAAGTTGATTAAAAGAGACCTTTGATTAAATGGTATTTCCAAAAGTTTGGTTTCGGATAGAAGTCTATAACGTCGTTTGATCCATGTAGCCGACCCCACCTAATGAGAAAAGACTTGATTTGTTGTTGTTGTTGTTGTTCTTTTGTCAGTTGAGCCCTAGACCTTGCTTTTATATTCATGTTTGTTGAAAAGGTATACTATTTTGATAAGAGTGATATATAATGTGCTGAGGTGTAATAGAACTTAAATGTCATCCTTAATTATGTGATTATAATATGTTTTCTGATTGAATCAATGATTAGTACATTATATTTTTATAATGTCAAGCATATTTCAATCATATTACATATAAAATATGTGCCTATTTGCTGCAGATCAGTCAATATTCAAAGGACAATGTTTGTTTTGTTATGTTTTTGGATGATCAAACGCTCTCCAAACTGTCATCTGAGGGAAACAGTCCTGATGATAGTGGGTACATTGGCCTATGGAAAATAGTTACCGTCAAAAACTTGCCATATGAGGACATGCGGAGAACTGGCAAGGTGCCAAAATTTTTATCACATCGCCTCTTCCCAAATTCTAGGTATTTCTTGTAATCTTTTCTAGAGCGCTACTATCTTGGCCTTCTATTCCTCATTCTAATGCTGATGGACATTTTTGCTAGGTACTCAATTTGGCTTGACAGTAAGATGCGACTCACATCTGACCCAATGCTGATCATTGAATATTTTTTGTGGCGGAGGAAGGCAGAATATGCCATCTCAAATCATTATGATCGCCATTGTGTCTGGGAGGAGGTACTCCAAAATAAACGCTTAAATAAGTACAACCATACAGCAATTGACGAACAGTTTAACTTTTACCAGTCTGATGGCCTCACCAAGTTTGATCCTTCAGACTCAAATAATCCTCTTCCGAGTTGTGAGTCTCCTTTGTATTTTCGTTTATTATGCAGTTTGTGTTGTTTCCTGTAATTGTGCATTGCATGATTCGCATTATTAAGTTTCACCTTGCAGATGTTCCTGAAGGTTCCTTCATAGTGAGGGCACATACACCGATGTCAAATTTATTTTCATGTCTTTGGTTTAACGAAGTTGATCGATTTACATCACGCGATCAACTAAGCTTTGCATATACTTATTTAAAACTCAGGAGAATGAACCCAGAGAGACCATTTCACCTATATATGTTCAAGGTGAGTTCTTTTATTCAACAATATTTAAATATACTTTTTTCATTACTTATTTTACATGCATTCTGTAACCCCTATCTCAAGGCTTGTAATTTGATGGCCCTTTTTGGATCTGTGTTGACAAGGATATAAGGTAATGTCTGCATCATTTTTGCTGCTTAGCAAACCACCATGGCTCTTGATAGGTATAAATGTAGGTAATTTCTAAGAAAGGTTTTCCTGGTAAAGCCTCCTGATTTACCTAGGTCTTTGGACTCTGGCATGCGCACCAATCTTATATGATTTAGTGGGAATTTTGTACTGTTTTTATGTTGCATGCTTGCAATGGTTGTTGCGTTGAAAACATTTATATAGTTGGAGATTTATGTCACATCCTTGCTACATATTTATTCATGTATATGTTTACCAAACAACTGAAATAACATGTTCAATTCTTCAGGATTGTGAACGCAGAGCAATGGTGAAGCTATTCCGGCACAGGGCTGTTCCATCAGATACTGCTTGATAAGTTCAAGCTTTAAGGTTGCCTTTTGTTGCCACTTCATCCTGTAAACCTTAACCTGACAGTTGTCATGTTATAGGTCGGATCATTGTGATCACTTTCAAATGCCATCATAAGATTATAGTTTTATTTTATTTTTATGTGGCATCAATGAGAGTGTTTCAGGATGAAATAACCACTCAAGTAGATGTGACATGAGGAACCATTTAGATTTTGTGTATGAGAAAGGATCCATGCCATTTACAGTTGTATCTGTTGCATGAATTTAGTTGGGTTCATAACACATGAAGGGGCTCTGGATATGTTTACTTATCAATTGAGTTTTGCATAAAAACATAATGTACATTCTTTTCAAGCTCCTGAAAGATTTGTGATATGTGTAGGGATGCAAACTGAAGGTAGAATGCAAGTAATCATATTTAACATCCCTTCCAGCTTGACCAGTCAGCTTCGATGTATGCTATAAGCTGGACTAAAGAGAGGCAGCTCAGTTGCTTCTCAGCATACTGGATTCTTATCCTGCTTGTTGGCACCGCTGAAGACTGATTGCAGTTTCATTATGATTTACAAGGTTTCACTTCAATGTGGGCTACAATGGATGTTCTGTACGTAGGAAGGACAAGTTGATCAAGGTTTTGGTTTGTTCATCTTCCTCACGTGCACTGAGAGAGCAATGATTGAAGTAAAGATTTTGCTAACATGCTAGGTTAGTCTGTTGTACCTTCCACTTTGTTTAATCACTGACAATTAACAGGTCCTCCATTCCCCCAAAACCCAAAAACAGAAAGGGTTAGAGTGATAAGAGGAAAGGCTCGAAAACTGTAAAATTTTTCCCCCTCATTCTTGTACTTTTCTGGTCGTTGAGCATTTCTTTTTTTGGTTGTAAACTTGACATTGTACTGAAGGACTTAAGTGCTTGTATGCATACATTTTTAAGGGGTTTCATCGCTTTATCTGTACCTCTTCGGTGTTAAATTGTCATGCGGTGTCTGCTCGTTCAACTGATTCTAGGAGGAAGAGGGAACGAGTTAAGTCATATTTTCATAGAAGCATGTGTCTGTGTTCTGTAATTACTTACGTAAATGTTAAATTTGCTATTGAATTACAAATCACTAGAAATCGTAAGAGATGTGCATGGGTTGAGTAACCCTCGACTAATTCTATGTACGTGGCAAGTTTCACATGCAAATTTCTGGATGAAGGTATATAAATGGAAAAAAAAAAAAAAAAAAAAACCTTTTGCATATATATGAAGATTAAAAACTTATGGATTGTAGGGAGTAGATTAGATGATTTTTTGTATGAAAGTTATAATATGTAACAAGAGAGAGAAAGATATAGAATTAAGAGAAAAAATTTTTAAAAAAATTAAGAATCAGAAATTTAAATATAAAGAAATAAAGAGAAAATCACTAAAACTAGAAAAATTAGAAGTTGGGTGATCCAGATGTTGAATTGTCCAACTTTAATTAACTCAGTGCTTCATTTGTTTGGGAGCCAGACTGGACATGATGGGTAATTTGTATATTTGTAAGGAAATGTATAAAGCATCTTGAGGTAATCTTTATAATAAATTTAGGAAGAGTTATCAAGTAAGGAAATTCAGTCAATTTTGTTCATATTGGCAGTAATAATTTAATCTCTCTATTTTTATAAAATAGATTTTACAAAAATGTTATTAAAAAAATAATAAATTTAACACATCACATTAAATTTTATATATTAAATTATATAATCTAATAAATTCAAAAGTCTATTTCCATTAAATATAAATTTCATGTAAAAATAAAATAGTAAAAATGGATTTTCCCGTTGCACATAACATTAGCAAAGCAACTCCAACAAAGTTTATGGCTTGCAACACAGTCAGGCTCCACCACCCAAGTGGCGGGAGGTTGGAACTTGGAAAGATAAGCGAATCCAACACTTCCTCGCATTAATTAAAAGAAAATTTTCAGTATCTATTGGAGACTTGGAGTCTTGTGCTATTGATGTCTGACATTTTTAAAGAAACACTTATCACATTTTCTGTTTATAAAACCTGACAGATTGTAGGATGTTTATTTATTAAGTGTCAAAATGAGTTGGTTCTGATATATTGGTTTTCTAATCTCAGTTAAACATGATTTGGGTTTGTATTTTTATAACTCAAATAATAACAAGGTTTTGAATCTGTCCTATTCGTGAGTAAAGGAGGAGCCATCATAAGTAATGTCATGTACATAAATTATTATGCACAATCAGTAAATTGAAGTGTATTTAAGTGTATAAGGTGTAACGTTAAATAAATGAACAAAAATCTTTTTAGTCCACTTAAATACTTTAATGCATTGATTATGCACAAGACTTTATTCACACAATATTACTCTGCCAACAACTTACTTGAATTAGAGATCTCAAAATAAATTTGGTCAGTTGTATTAAGACACCCCGGCTCATATAAAACAGGTTATATTTACATTTTGCCACTTAAATATTAGCTAATATAATGTGTGAGTGTAGACTGAATGGTGCGGGGCAGGGCAACCAGCTTTAACACGACTAATTTTCTACATGTATCAATTAGCCATTGTGTGTATAATGGAGAATGCTATTATAACCTCAAGAAAAGTCATTCAGGGAAGAACAGAAACTTGATAGTTGACGCAAAGCAAATGTGTATATAATGCGCATATACTCGAGTAAATATTACATATTAAATAGTAAATACACTAGTGCATGACAGCATGAGAGTTAAGCTCAAAGTCTAGACATTGCTCTTGATGGAGGAACTGTATCCAGTTTGACCATCATAGTACCTGGACCAGAGCATAACACCACCATATTTTGCAGAACCCTTAATGGCAGGAAGCACTGTGGAAGTAAGATCAGAAACAGGAATGAAGCCACTGCCTGCTGCCTCAGAGGATGCAGGGAGGCCGAGGAAAATCTTGTTGGCCGGGATATCTGATGTCCACTGCTTCCACGCATCTTCAAGATTGGTAATTGCCCCAGAACTGTATTGGCAAGGAGGGTTGTTGTAAAATTGGACCCAGACAAAATCAAAAAGACCTGTCTTGAGAGCATTTCCTATCCAAGCATCAGGGAATGGGCATTGAGGAGCTGCTGTTATGTACACGTTGCCATACCCTTTGAGGAACCTGGCAAGATCACCCCAGAACATATTTGATCCTCCTTCAATGTCAAAGTCAATGCCATCAAGAACGGCAGGGCCAAGTGGGCGAGACGATGACTGTCCCCCCAAGAAGTTATTCCAAAGGTAAGTTGCTACTTGCTTTGCATCCTGAATGGATGCAAGGGAATAGCTACCAGCACCTCCACCTAAAGACAGCAACACCTTGATGCCTTTGGCTTGACAGGACTTGATGTCAGAGCTTAAGCCAGTGCAACCATCACTGTACGGATCACAATGACCGGCTAGGTTTATCATAGGAGTTTGGCCATTGCCAAATGTTGGCAGGAAGGCTAAGATCACATAATCATAGTTCCCGGTGGCACAAGCCTCTGCCAGTGTGCCCTCATTGCCATTCTGCCCCCAGTATATAGCAATCTTGCCAGCATTAGAGCCATTTGCTAGTGCTAACAATGCTAAGTAGAAGAATGAGATTGAGATTGCCAACTTGGATGCCATTTCCAAGTTTGATTAATTGCCTGATCAAATCTGTAACAGGTTTATGCTGTTTCTATGCTTAAACGTGTTGGTGGAGAATGGCTTTTATAAGGGTAACAATTTTCTAAGCCCACAAAATCTTGTGTCTCTGCTTATAAGAGCGTGGCTTGGCAGTCACTTCTCTCTTGCTCCCATTCTTGAAATTGCACTCATTGATATTGACTTCAGGTAAGCAGCGTGCAATTTTACTAGTCTCTTTGGCATCTTTCATGTCTGTTTTCCCTTATGCATTGCTTCTGTTAAGGCTTTTCCATTATTGAACTAATGCTGTTACAACATCGGTCAACAAAAATACAGCGGCATAGAGTTTTATCTGATCCACTTCGATGGTGAAGCCTTTTTATAATGATCAGATCATCCAAAAGGGAAAAAAAATAAAAGAATATATTATAATTTCCAGAAGATTACATCGTTATCTGGTAACTTACTGATTTTCCGTTTCTTTTCATGTTTAATAATTATGTGCTACAGGGCACCCATTCATTAGCTTTCCGAAGTTAAAGATCATACACACAGTATCTAGGTATAGAAGAGCGCCCAAGAAGGGGAGATGAATTACTCTGTGCTCAATAATCTGCGCATAGGGAGGTGAAAATAACTAGGAGTCAGGTGTTGTCTGCAATCTTCTGTATGTTGGTTACAGAAATAATTATGCTTTGACTACATCTTTCTCTCATCATCTCAAATTGTTAGTGATTGGTCCCAAACGATGACGATACAGACGAAAGCCTGTCATCCATGCCTGACGTGGTATATCTTAATCTTTCCCTTTCTTCCTTTTAATATCCTCATAATCTCTATCACAAAAATGACAAACCTGGGGTCATAGGCAAAATGAGAAATACTCAAATGACAATCAGGTCCAAAATCTTCGCTACCGGTAACTTTACATCGATACAAGGTTCAAACGTTCAACTAGCGGGAGCCATCCAAGCTAATTAAACATAAACTACCTTAATCATGCACAATCAGGATCCTTATTCCAGCCAATCTTCATAGGATGGACCGGCCCTGAAAACTCTATCTGGAACAGCAGGAGATTTTAAAAAGATAACCTGATAAAGAACTTCCTCAAAATCTCCAACGGTAGTGAGTGAGTATGGTGGAGACAAAGATATCAGTTCGCTAGGAGGCGCAGATGAAAAGATGAAACAGCATAACCAACAAGAACAAATTGAGATATACATTAAAAATCAATAGCTTTTAAAAGATAATTTTTCTCCTAGCTGATAAGATACAGCATCCCTATCTGTATCATTGCAAATCTTCTAAAACAAGTTCACCAATTCTAGGCAAGATAACGATACAATTTTCTGTCATTCTCATCCCTCTCCAAAAAGTCCCGCTCAATGAGAGACTCAATCCGTTTCTTCACCTCAGTTGGATTTGCCAGGAATCGTGATTGCAACTGCTTCGTGACCTCAGCTATAAGATTGTTATGATCGAGTTGCTTCCTTGATTTCATGATCCTTACTATAGCTGCTTCAATCTGCGGCTTCCGGTCCTCCTCCACTCTCTGTCTAGTTTCCTGTTTCTCAGGTTCTGATTCCTTTTGTGCAACTACGGTTCCTATTTTTACTTTGTATAATTTGCTACTGAACTTGTCATTAACAAAGAATGCATCATCCTCATCAATATCTTTACTCATAGGCTCCTTCCTAAGGACATTTCTTCCCTTAACTAAAGCCAACGATTGCAGGCACCTCTTCAGGTCTGAAGCAGGAATCTCAGTTGCTTGCTCAATTTCCTTGTAGCTAAGTCGGTCAGCATTGTTAAATAACATCAGGACACACATTTGGTAAGTAGAAACATTTAACTCATGCTTCTGGCCCTTACCAAATGTTGCTTTCAAGTCTGCTGTACCCATATTAGTTTGCCAGGACAATCTCCTGCCAGTATGGGTGCCAAGGTAATATGACCGAAACTTCTCACAAAGTGCAGACATTTCAGCCGGCAGGTTACATGTAACACTGGACTGAGTTGGCCAAGACCCTGTTGTCAGAACCTGGACAGTAAGCGTAGGACCATCAACTAGCTGAGGATGGCTTGTGTAAAAGCCTTGCATTGTGTCCTGAGAAGTTTTCATGTCTGTGAACATGCCCTCCAATTTAGAGGTAAATTGGTAGCCACATTCTGTCTTGAGCTTAACAATGAGACTCCTTTCTGCATCATCAGAAACTGTTTTTCCAGACAAAAGCCGCTTTGCCAGATGCTGTTTGTAATACTTCTCAAATACATCTTTTTCCTGCAAGTAACGGAATAGCATCATCACCTTGTCAAGTGTAACCTCTACATCATCCTCGGTAACCCCCTTCAGACCTTTCCGAAGTTTATCATCCACAAATAAAGAAATAAACTCTGGAGAACGAGGATTCAAGTTAATAAAGTATTCAAATGATGAATTCAAAGCATTCTGGAAAGACTTGTCACTGTTAAATGCCAAGTGAATAACTTTGTCATATTTATCTTTCTCATCCAAGAGCCGTTGAACAAATTCCACAGGATCCTTCAACCTTTCAGGGTCTGTAACAAGCTGTTTACCGGACTCTCTGATGTGGGATGTCATTACTTCTCTTACTTTTGAGAGACCATCCGGAACACGACGGAACAAATTATACATCCTACCTAGATCTTCATATTTATCATCAGAAAGCATGTTTACTAACCCAGAATTCTCCATATGAATTAATCTAAGCATGTGATTTTCTATCATCTCCTTCTCCACCACATTAGTGATCTTCTTTTCACTCCTCGGATCCAAATAATGGCTCACTCTATCAATTTCATCATTCAGACGCCTCTCAGATTTCTTCAGATAATCTCCACAATCACAACATTCAATGAATCTCTGGGATTCTACACTGTAGAACTCGGCTGAAACTTTAAGAAAATGAGACTCGAATTCTTGCCCATAAACAGAAGGACCTAAGTCCATTAGCATCTTTGTTATATTTCTCATTAGCCCTCTATCAATAACTTCACCAGTGCGTTCTCTATGTACTAATTCCAGAAGTGTATTCAACAGTCGAGTTCTGATCTGGCTGGAGTAGTTAACATTTTCTCTCCACAGGTTCAGCCCAAGCTCATGAACTGGGGTCTTCTGGGTGCTTGGAATGTAAGTCCTATCCATGTACATCAGTATGTCTCTGATCATTTGTAGTGCCTTATTATGATCATTCCATTTCCTGTTCAGTTCTTCTAGAAAGGAACCTCCTTGAGCTGCTTCAACAGACTTAGCTATATCTTTGAGATGCGCAGTCATGGTCATAACCAGTCCACTGTACAGCTTCTCACCAAATTTGTGAAGCACCATGTTGTATGCATTTCTAAATCCACACAGAGTTACAGGGGAAAATTTTAGAAACATAAACTCCATTTCCCCTTGGGAAGAGAAAAATCAAAGCACAATTCTTTAAGTGTGCACATATTCATCAGGAAAAGTCACATATCAAATTTATGTACATGTAATATGAAAAAGTAAATGTCATTAGTTTGTACTTTAATAGACTAGTCAACAACGAGAGATAATAAAGTAGACTTGGCCACAAACTCCAATGCATGTCCAACAACAGTTTGCTCATCTATTATTTAAAAACCTCCCCAACATTATATTAATAGTAGATTGTTCTTGCATGCAATCTAAATACGTAAAAACATTAATGCCATTGTGATTACATTACCAAACTCAATATTTATATTGATTCCATTACCATGTTACTTCAGAATTGAAACTACTACCATGTTTTGCAAACTGATCAACGTTGCTGGAATTCAAAGCATATAAAATACAACTATTTCATTAAAAATGAAAATTCTAAAAAAACACTCATTCATTAACTATAAAGTCTTCATGCAAGAAAACTGGAAGGAAATAATAGAGGTATATTAATGTATGACTCATTGTCAAACATCAATAACACATTCGTCACTAACATGTTAACTGTTACAATATATGTCAGCACACCTCGTGATACCCTAATTACCAAAGACTTACTCTATACAGAATTCAGTTAATGAGCTCCTAGAGCTTATTCTCACAAAGGATAATCCTGGGGAAACAAAAAATTGCTGGAAATATTAAAGAAAATGGTATAACTTGTATGTTACTTTCCTGGTAATCCCATATATTAAAAACTTTGGAACAACTGGGGTATAATGACAATGACAAGTGACAACACAACACAAATAGGAAATCAAGTAAAGAATCACTCTGACAATTAAGAAATGTAACATCATAGTAGATGATCTTTGAGACTGAACAAATCGAGTACCAATATGGGTCTTTCAGGTATAAACTCAGTAAAAAGCTTCATCACAAGCCCAATAAACACGTGCATATGCACCAGACACAAAGGTCACATAGATGTCACAACGCACGACCGAATGAAAAGTGAACCACAAGAAAGTGAACAGAGCAATGATATTTGCACCATTTTAAACAGTTTAAGGATTCCAAATACTATGAGCAATGCAACTATATTCTATCAACTAGATTCTTACAAAGAGTCTAACCGTAAGTCCAACGCTTCTCGAGAAAAATGCACGCGATTCGTACAGCTATACATCATTTGCAAAAACGCGCAAAATTACATACAAACTAGAGTAAATCAAACAGAATCATACTACGTATAGAGAAACCTTTCCATCAAAACAAAAGACAAGGCCTAGATTAACGAAACGAAATGGAAATCATGAGAAAGAGGGGAACCTATATAACTCTTCGAAACTGAGACCACTCGCGTTGTGATTGTATATTTCATGAATTGCATGCTCTAGAATCTTCCAGGTCTTGTCGGCGTATTTCGGATCCATCACGACCCGGTGCTTAAACGCCTCTATCTGAAAATTCCTATTCTTCTGGTTACTCATCTTCCTCGTCTGATTCAAATCTAAGAAGTCCTCTAAAGCCGCTAGCTTGTTCTACACAAAATCGAGAAAATCTTCAGATTCAACAAAAGAAGAAAACCGACGAGCTTTCAAAGATTGACGTGAGAAACGGATTTTTGTTTTACAAAACAATTGGTGAACGATGTCGAATCATTGGATGAAATTGAAGTGGTTGAGTTAAGGAGAAAACTAATGAGCAATCTGATGTGAATAGTTTGCAGCAAGAGAATTGGATGAGGCTAATCGTGAGTAGATTTGCTTCGGGAGTACCATTTTGGAGAAGATGATTAGGTTCGTTGTTTCTCTTGGAGTTTTTTTGATTCACAGAAAAACGTTTCTTTGTGGGTTTCGCGTTTCGAAGTTGAATGTTTACAGCGCCTGTGGGCGTTGATTGGCAGAGCATGGGACATGGGCAGAGGATTGCACCGCCAAATAAACAAAAATAGAAATTTAGAATTCGTGTCCAAAAAGTTAAATAAGAATTTACCTAACATGCTAGTTAATCTCCCCGATAATCCACTCAACCCTTAATCAAAATCTTAATGAAGAAAAAGAAAAGGAAATTCAAGAAAAAAGAGAAAATTCGTAGTTTAATTTCTCACACTGTGTTAACTCTCGAATACCAAATCACTAATTTAACATCTAAAATTATCGCTTATATTAATGAATTACTTATTTCAGACAAGCCAAATATAAATAAGTTTTTTTGTGGGCTTGTAGAGATTTTTTTTACGGTGGTTTATTGAAGAAATTATGTCCCTAAAACAAGTATCATGCCAAAAACAGTCATGGGGTTTTCAATGTTCCATTAGTAATTAAGTTAAATTTACTCATTAATAATTAATTTTTCATTATTAAGTGCTTCTTTTATCTCAACTCTCATGTAATTAAACTTTCAACATCTATATTTATTATCTAGGGATGGCAATTTCTTTGGATTGAATAGAGACTCGTAGGAAATCTTTGACTTTGGTGAAGAAGGGAAGAATTTTCTCTTCGCGAGAGCGAAGATAATGAGAACATTTTTTACATCATCATTTTAAGGATAGGGGTGAGGATCTTATTTATCATTTTGTAAGAATTTTTGAAATAAAAATTTATTATAATATTCTTATATAATAGTTATATAATGTATAATATAAATGGTGAATTAGTAAGTACATATATAATTAATAAATAAATAATTTTAATTTATTCATATCAAAAAATATTATTTTAAAATTTTGAATCTTTTTAAGTACCCACTCCCTACAAAGATTGGAGATAGAAAAATTTTTCTCTACCCTCAAATTTAAAAAAGAGACAAGGAAAAATTTATTTCTCCAAAACCAAAAGATCACTTCTCACCCCCCACCTTGTCCCATTGCCATTCCTATCGTTACATGCCTATCATTGAAAAATTTGTAAAAACAACTCCAAAATCTTTTTTTGATATTTTTTTATGCTATTAAAACTTTGTTCTCTTCATTCTTAATATATTTAACTTGATTCAAATATTTTATTTTTTCTTCTTTTTTTTAGCAAACTTGTATAACTATCATTCTTTATTCTTTATTTTTAAAACTTAGTAAAACTCCTTAAAAGCTTTGAATCTCACCTTATTAACCACTTTCTTTATTTCAATTATAATTAAGTGCATAATATAAATGGAAAAATTCATTTGTGGCTGTCTATATATCAAACACTTGTTAGACATTACAATGAGAAAAGAAAGAGAAAAAAGAAGATACCTTGCAAGAGGCAAGTAATAACGGAAGTTAATCATTCTCGATTGTAGGCGCAGAATCTTCAGCTTGTCTTTGAACTCTTAATCTTCCTTTCTTATTGGATTTGAAAAGGAATAGCCTTGCCGTTTACGGAAAACGGCCAACGTTTTAGATTAAAAATTTATAATAGTTTTAGGTTTTTTTAAATGTATCATATATTCTATATATATAATTGCTGAATATTGGAATTACTTGGTGTCATATATTCAAGCTAAATTTTTTCTCTTTTAAATTATTTTCTTTTTATTTCAATTTTTTTAAGCATATTGTCACAAGGGATATAAAATTGTTTAAGCTTATTGAATCGGTTGGCTTGCTGTAACTTGCCTAATAGGCAAGGTAAATTTTTTATTTCTTGACCTACCAAAATTGTAAAGTCAATTTATTCTACCTTATTTAATTTGCAAATCATGACATATGACACAAGCATATATATTTACGTATAAAAATATATTAACTTATTAAGCTAACTCACCCAACTCCACTTAGAGAGACAATATGTTATTATATTCTTGGCCTATGAAAATTGTGAATTTGCCTACCTCATCACGTTTAATGGCAAGTTGAATAGGTTAGGGTGGACCGACCTACTTTGACACCACTAAGTGCTACAGTTGCTAATAACCTAAGTGCACTTGCATGGTGCTATCCGCATTAGGAATGGGCATTTGATCAGGTTAAACCGTTTCAACCTACTCCAAATCGTAAAAATTAGACTGGGTTAAAATGGGGTAAAATAAATATTATGTAATATTTTAACTTAAAATGGGATAAATTGGATAGGGCTGAATTTTTGTCCCCTCTCCATTGAGTTGTCGCGGGAACCCAACAAAATTTATATATATATATATATATTTTTTAAATTCTTATGCTATATATATATATATATATTCTGAATTCTAATATTATAAAACAGCGTCGTTTTGCAAAATGATGTCATTTTCTAGTTTGCCTTAAAATTTCTACAAGCACAAGCAGGCAGGAGGCAACTCAACTTCAACGAACTAACACTGCTCCTCCCTCCCTCGTCTCGAACCCTCGATCCCTCGACTCCCTCTCTCACGAGTTACAAGTCTCGTTCGTTGTCTCGTCGTTTTCAACAGTCAACGCTAACCCCTTACCTCCTCCCACCTTGTCTCGATTCGCCCCTCCTCGTTTTGGCTCCGCTCTCGCTTAATCGTCATACTTCGATCCTTTGAATCTTCAATAGTCGATCGAACCTCATCCTCGCTCCACCGCTTGCCTCACGTTCATTCGTCCCCATCCTAACCCAAACTAACCCACCCAAATGAAACCGAACCATTCCAACCTAAGAATGTTGGTTTGGAGAATTTTTTGACTGAGATTGGACTAACTTAATAAAGGATTAGGTTCAACTGGGTTGAGAGAATTTTTCCCAATCTAAACCGCCCCACCCAATGCCCACCCCTAATCCGCATAGGTGCGCGAGGTCCACTTAGCTTTTAAAGTGAAGTGGAATTGAAGAGTTCATCAGCAAATACAAAGTTGTGTCAAACACTAATTTTTTCTAATGCCAAAAGCCAAATTCAGATTCAATCCACGGCCTCTTTACCAACAAAACATTGTTCAGGCACAATCGTTCACTGAATTTGATCAGAGAAGATAACAGAGGCTTGAAAGCCAATATGCAACTAGTCCATCCTCTTTCTCTATCACAAAATTGAGAAACAAGAAGTCTCCTGGCTTAATACCTGATGAGTAGAGCATACAAATACAATACAATTATATTGGTATTCGCATATGATATTTTCAATTAGATTTAATACCATATCTTATGGAGGTTAAAAAAAGAAAAGAGGTGAAAAGGCAAACATGATCTGAATTTTGCATATAAGCAGATCATGAACTGTAATATCTGGATCATCATTCTCTATGCTGCACGGGAAAAAAAAAATTTCAATTCAATACCCAATTAGCGAATATAGGGGCCAACAAACACTCAGATTTTGATACACCGTAAAAAGAAAGAGACCAAAAACGAATTTCAAAATCTATTCTAATCCAAATTTTCATCCATGAGTATTAACAGCTTCCCACAACAAATTCTTGGCAACAGGGTTAGTCAGGTCCCGGGCCTGCAGCGCAGCAGTCCTGAGTGTCCTAATTGTCCATTGGTTGGCCTCCCAGAACGTCAAACTCCTGTATGGCAAGTTATGCTTCTTGCAGAGGTCTCTCACCACTGGAGAAACCTTCCTCAATTGGCACCTGGGCAGCCTTGGGAATAGATGGTGCTCAAGCTGGAATTGCAAACCACCAAAGAACCAATCCATCCAAGAGGAGCAAGAGATATCCAATGTTCCACCTGTCTGCTTCTCAAACCAGTCATTGCCATTTGGTGGCCCAACATATACATTTGCAGCAAAATGGTTCAAACAGAATTGAATGTGTTGAATGGATGTAACAGCAAAGCTTGCAAGCACAAACATGATTCTCTCTGGCCAATTTGGTAGGCATGAAACCAAAAGAGGGAACCAAGTCCAAAACACAAGGATTCCCATTATGTTGAAAGCTCTATCTCGGACTCTACGCTTTGAAAGCAACAGCAGGAATGTCTGCAGGTACAAGTTGACCCTGGCAACACACATAACTGGGTAAAATGTCCAGTGCTGGTAACTAATCAGAAACCTGGCCAAAGAATCAAACTCTAGCTTCCTCCCGTAGAAATAAGATGTCATTGAATTGAAGAAACGGGAAGACACTGCTAAAACTGGGATATGTTGTAGATCAGGGTCATGGTCAAGACTATTGCAGGCAATGTGGTGTGCATTGTGAGTCCACTTCCACCAGGCAATGCTGATCCCAGTCAAGCAATTCCCAGAAAGAAGTTGTGCAAATTTGTTATACCCACGACTTGTCATCACCTCATAGTGACCAGAATCATGACCCACATAGGCACTTTGCATCCAAAGCAAACCCAACAAAGTGGCAGAACCTAAATGAGCCCACACACTGGTGCATCTCAAAACACCATAGAGAACAATGAGAAACATGATAGCAACAGATGTGAGTGTGCAACAAGTGACATGCCCCTTCTTATCAAAAAGACCCAATTTTGCAAACTCAGATGCAAGCCTCCTATAATCCCTGGACACCTCGGAGACCTTGAAATCTTTGAGATGGTACCCAGTGAAGAACTTGTCAAGATATTGCCATGCGGTGCCTGGATGATAGGCAATAAACGCATCAGTGACATCTTGGCCGGCCAGATTCAAGATTAGGATGTCCCCGCCAGGATGCACCTTTGCCCAATCTGTGACGTTGTAAACCTTACCCTGTATAGAGATCCATAAATCCTCTGGCTTGCTGTGCTCTCTGAGCTCGTCAGCGGTAATATACTTCTTCTCAGCCCCCATTGCTGCTAAAAATTAATTACAACAAATGAGAATAACGAGCACAAAAATAGGTAATTTCGCAGGGAGATAGATAAATAAAAATGTGATTGTCTGAAATGAAAGCAAATACAAACCAAAAGCAGTCTCTGCTTCCTTTTTCTCTGGGTGGGGTTGATCAGGAAGACAACCCCATATGCAAGGAATTTTGATTTGATCTGGTTTAGGGGCCTGTTCTACGCCCTCTTTATCACTTCGTTGCTCTATGTTTATTCCTGTTGTGCCCTGCGTTGTTCTGGGAGTTTGAATGTTTTCGAGGAGGCTATTTCAGTTATAGCGCAAAAAGAGGGGTTTCGGGCCTTGGGCTTTTTTCCACAGCGATGCACGGTGTTTGTACCCGCAAAGTAGTGGTTGTAAAGTACCAAAACATAAATTAATGGTTGTAAGTTGTAATAGCTGTTGATTTGAATTTGTTGACCTTTTTTTATTTTAATTATTTTAATTTTCATTTTTTAAAATTTAATAAATAAAAAAAATTTATTATTTTTTTAATCCTATACTTATTTCACTTCAAAATTTTTCTGATGTAAGTTTTTACAGCAAAAAATTCAATCCTAATAGGTGGATACTTTCAAATAAAACTAATCTCAAAAAGTCAGACTAATGCAATTTAGAGTTGAGCTGAATTGTTGTTAATAAAATATAATTATCAAATACAATTAAGTAATAATTTATAAATTTAAAATTTTCCATTTTAAATTATGTATTAATGATTAAAATTAATAACAATCATCTCTTTTGGAAATACAGAATTTGTTACAAAATGGATATAGAATTCCAACCACATCAATAAATAGTGTGGGTATCACACCATCAAATGGTGTGGGACCCGCATCATCTAATTACAGCATTAATGAAATGAGTTGGATTTGGTATCCACTTTTTTTTATGGGTTTAATATGAAAAATCTTTCCCATATCAATATAGCACTTCATTTTATTTTTATTTATTAATTACATTTTATCTCATTAATTTAACTTAACTATATTAAATAATTGCAATAGAATATAATATTAAAATAAAAATAAAATTGAGTACTCAAGAAAATTTTTATTAATAATTATCTTTATATTTTATTCCTTAAAACAGCCAATTTAAATATGAAATCGTGATCCAAGCGGGTGGGTTCCCGATAACTTAACGGCTGTGATGGTTGTGTCACAGGGTGTTATCCTAGATGAGCTTACAGGGTATTAAAATGAACAGATGCCAAGATATTTTACGGAACCGGGAATGCGATTTTTCCTCACATGGCGCCATGGGTTGTTAAAATTTGAGAAATGTTACATTTATGCCTTTTTAATCACGTAAATTTTATATTTATTTAAAAAAACATTTTTTTTTTGCACATAATTAACTACGCTACAATAACAACGTAACTAACTTAAGATATTCTAATTTTAAATTTTAACCCGCGCATGACATACGTTTTCAGCCACCTCTAAAAACATCATTTTCTGTGAACTAATATGTTAATCAATTTTTTTATATAAATATATGTAAGATGTGGCTTAAAAAACGTGGGTACAGAATTATCTTTTCATTTAAAATTCTTCACCGTACTCTTAGGAAAGGTAAAATTTTCCGTACAATTGCATACTTATATCATCACATGGGGCCATCCGTATCCTTTTAATTAGGAAATGTTCCTTTATTAAAATTTTAAATCAAGAAAAGTTTACTATTAAGAAAAGCTTGTGGGGCTATTATGTAATTTTTTCATGAATTAAATTTTATTAAATATTTATATAAAAATATAAGTTATAATAATTATTGAGTTAGGTAAAATTACAAGCTTAACAAATTAAATAATTTTTTAAACAATTTGTAAAATATTGATAATCTCAATTTAATAAGATTTGGAGGCTTTTAATTTTTAGAAATATTGTATTGTTCACACTTTTGACTGTAGCAAATTATTCACATGTTTTTTTAGGTAGTTAATATTTAAGTTTGATTTATATAATTTAATAAATTTAACTATTTAAATTTTATAAATTAAGAATTAAAATATATATGCATATTCTTTTAATTTTAAATTATATATAAATATATTTTTTTCATTTATTAAAATAATATAAGTATATCTTTTTTATCTATTTATATTTAAATATAATAATTATGTAATTTATATATAATTACTAATATATATAATATGTTATTATTAATTAATTAAATGAACTTAAAAAATGGGGCAAGAATAAGAGAGAAAAAGGAAACGAAAGGGTCCCTTACTGTAAGTTCAGGTTAACCTTATTACTTTGGTACTATTTTTATTTTTAAGTTTGTTTTCTTTTTTTTTTTTTTTGGTTGAATAAGTTTTGTTTTCTTTTATTTCTCATTTTTTGGAGAAATACTTATGTAATTATTAATAATTATTGCAAAGAGGTTGTTTTTATATATCTAATTAGAAAAATTTTAAATACTCATATTAATTATATATGTTAAATAGTACTTTCTAGCTGCTTACTTATACAATTAAAGTGCCATTACTTTACATTTTAGCTTTAGTTTCATTTTAAATGTAAAAAATTAAAAATTTAATTTCAATGCACACATATAAATCTTATAATTAAGAGTATATAATTTTAAAATATTTCTTTCTTTTTAAATACTTAGCAAGAAATTTTTTATTATAATATAATTTGATTATTGATAATATATCGACAATAAATAAGTCATTTTTTTAGTTATAATAAGTATTTTGGTTTTCCTATATGTTCTATTTTATAAATATAAATGTATTATATTTAATTCAAACCAGGGATGAAAGATGAAATATTAGTGAAAAGTTTTAGCGTGAAATTAAATATTTTTTATAGTTAATTATAAAAAAAAATATATTTTTTCTTTAAAAAAATTACACTCTTTTAATTTTTAATTTTTTATAAAATACATTTATTTAATTTTAATCATTTATAAATATATTTATTTAATTTTAAATTATTTATAAATATGTCCCTTCAACTTACAAAATAAAAAGCCAATAAAAAAAAATCATGTATCATACAAGTCATGTGACTATAAGATATAATGATAGTGGGTAAAATGGGTGTAATTATATTATTTTAATAATTATAAAGATATATTTATTAATTTTTATAATTAATAAAGTATATTTATAATTAACTTAAAATTAAAAAAATATGTATAAATTTTTCACTAAGAATTAATTTTAAAATTGTATTGAGGAAAGGGTTACTCCCCCATTTTATCGACAACTTAGTAAGAAATCCAAGCGAGTGAAAATCACAACCTGATTTGAAATTTTGGACCAACTGACATTATTTTTACTGACCAAGCGTTGATAGAAAATGGTAAAAATATAAAGGTTATATAAATCTTAATTAATATAAATACTCAATCAATTTTAAGTAGTTATTTTTCTGATGTTTACCTTCTTTTTCATAATTTTTAATTTTATCCTTTTCTTTCTAAAAATACCCTTTAAGTATCGTACGTATGTAACTTTTATATGTGATTGACAATGTTTTTTTTTAAAACAATATGATACTAATTTTTTTCTGAATTTTTTGTTTCACTTGCTTATCGACTGTAATAAATTGTATAGAATAATGTTCTTTGTATAAAAATCTTATTATTTGGCAAAGTGTATTTATTTAAATGAAATATTTTTATATTAAAATAACATTATTTATAATAACATTTCATGAAATTGGTGCTGAGAGTCAAAGGCGGCTAAAGCAAAAGTGGACTGGGCGGCTGAAAATCACTTTCGGCCTACAGTGATTTCCTTGACCTTCGATGTTAACAGATTTGTTTTTCAAGTTGTGGAATATACCCCATCTCTATTTTTTTTTTTTTGTAAGTTAGGGTTATATATTAGGACATTTTTAGAAAAATAAAGAATGGAGTATCGAACTTAAAATTGAATTTTGTAAAAGAGATAATGATACCAGTTGAGCCACAAATTCACCGGCGAATATACCCCATCTCTATGTTTACATTTCTTAATCACTCCAATTTTGTTGTCCTTAACAAATACTCCAAAATTCAGAAGGTTTAATTTGGTATGCTAACCTATGCAGCATATCTTATCAGATTTGAAGCCTAAGAAAAAGAAAGGCACGTAGACATGGTTATTGGGAAATGATAATAAATTTATTATTACTTAAAATCTATAAAATCTTTTTATATTTAAGGTCATTTGTAAATAATATTTTTATATTTTTAATTTTTATATATAATTCTTTTAAATTTATAAAATATTGTAATATCCTCCTTTCATCAATTTTTTTCATCTAAACAGTGTCAAAAATCATAAAAGTGGTTAAACCTTAAGTTGATCAGTAAAAATTTCTTAAAATATCCTTTAAAAATGAAATTCTTAATATTATTATTTGCAATCTACAAAAAGTTAAATAGAGTTAATTATAACTTATATAAAAGTTAAAGAGAGTCAATTGAAAATAATAATAAAGTATAATAAAATTATTTACATTGATCAATTTAAAATTTGACTATATTTTTGAAATTTTTGTCATTGTTTAAATGAAATAATGAATAAATAAAATATATTACAATATTTTATGAGTTTAAAATATTTTTATAAAAAAATTAAAAATATAAGATAATTATTTATAAACGACTCAAAGAATAGGATATTTTATGTATTTAAATTTAATTATTTTTATAAATTAAATTTTATTAATATTTATTTAAAAAATATTTATATTATTAAATTTATTAAATATTACATAAATTAAATTATGAAAACGATCATTTATGTCTAGTCATGCGAGAGCGCGTTATTCAAATGATAAGGAGTGCACCCAAACTTTTGGCACGTAGCTTAACTAATGGGATGCTTTCATTTTTGGTCAAGCACGAGCTAGTGCCTGGTTTGGTAAACGACAGCTGGTCACGTTAAGACTTTTAGGGAGGAAGGTAAGCCATGAAACAAAAACATGATCCAATTTCAATCTAAATTTGTTCTTGAATATTAATGATCCTTCGTGAGAGTCGGGTGCAGGATGGGAGATCATACTATTCCACGGTTATACACGGGCATCCTAGGCCCACCGTCACGTCAGATTCCCACCATCCCCCTCGTGGAACATGCTAGCCATGAAGAATTCAGAAACACTTCAAAATCAGCCATTTTAGGAATGTGAATGACGTCTGTGCAAATGGTATAATTAGTGCATGAACTCTATCAATGATTTTACTATTCTCGCTAATTCTATTAAATTTTTATCTACAAATTTAAATTTTAAATTTAATAAATTTAACTATAAGATCAAAACTTTAAGACTCCTTTTAAAGTTTATAAAGAATTGGTGCTACCCATTTCGCGAGCAGTACCTTTTTTAATTTTTATAATTGCACTTGTGCAAGTGGTGTTAGTAGACTATATGTATTTGTACCAAACTTGTGGATTGGTTGATGATGCATAAATACGTCTTTGACTTATTATTTTAATAAATTAAATTTTATTAAATATTAATTAAAAAATTTAAATTATTAAAATTTTAGATAAAATATAAATATTTTATATTTTTTAGTATTCTTTCAATAGATTTGAACCATAGTTTAAAATTTAGATTATTAAATTTATTAAACCTATTAACTAAGCTACGAAGCTAACATATATATCTTACAAGAAGATTACTATTTATGACAATTTGGTAACTTAGTGGAATTATATTTTTTCATATGCTTGTATTTCCTCTAGATTGCAATTTTTATGTATTATTAGTATATATTAGCAACATGAGATGATATTATTAGCTTATCAGCATTCGTATAACCTAGGGCAATAGAGATTATCATGAAATGCAAAACCTTCTTTTTTTTTTATTTGATGCCAAAGATTATCGGACCCTTTGAGTTGAAAATTTCTACTCATTGAGAAAAGAATCACCAAGTATAACAACCCAGCCTTAATTAACTAATTAGGTAGCTAGATTTGGTTGCATCGATCAAATATTTCCATTAATAGCAAAATCTTCAAAAGTTTGTATTTTTTAATAATATTTTTTATTATCTTTTATCTCTTTTTAATTGTACTGTTTTTATCATAACTACTTTTATTAGAGCCTTTATTAGTCTTAGTTCTTATATCATTAAATGGCTCATTTGGTCAAATTTTTGTTTATGACAATTGTATGACTTAAATTTAATTTTAAAATCCTTGTTGAGGTTGGTAGTTTCCCTAAAGTTTTTACTACAAATAAAGAAAAAGCATCATTGTATTCCATAGGCCAACTTGCTTTCAATTCTTATATTATTTTTCTTTTATCTGTCAACTCATCTACCTTACCATTGTCATCTCTCTTCTCCTATTTTTTTTTTTCTCTTGTTGGCATTGTACTGCTCAGAACTCACTATTTTATATATAGACACTCGCGTACATATATCATCATTGGTTTATAGCAGTCTAATAAAATTTGTCTTTTGAGTTTGATAGTTACTTTACACCAACAAATTAGTTGGTTGGATAAAAGAAAAGCTTGCAGTCTGTTTTATTGATCGGTCGAGTGATTATTTCCAACTTGCACCTTAGCCGTTCGACATTATGTTGCAAAGAGGTTTCGTTTCTAAAGATCTTTGATTTTAATGTAATCAAAAACGAAAACAAGCACGAAGTTGTATAAGCGGGAGCAGTATATAAAAATACTTTCAGATTTGCGCCTCATAAGATTTGTCATCAGTGATACATATAAATGTTACAGAAACGTAACTCTATTGTAAAATCATCACTTTGTTGGAATGAGCTTTATGGAATACCACCATTCTGAGCTTTTGCTCCACTTGGCCGTAAATCTAATTCTGTACACTGCTTCCACTTTTGCTGATTGAAGAAAAACTTCGAACATAACCAAATACCAGATATAGCACTGTAACTTAGTGTTTGCACAACTTTTCTGCATAATTTCATGTTTAGCGTATTTCTAGTTCAAGAGGTTATCTTATCTCAAACCTTAGTTGACTGTTAGAGCTTAATTCATTGTGAAAGTTCTTGGAAAACAACTTAAAGGTTTTGTTCGGATCATCGACAGGTAGCAATGAAAGAAGCAGGTAATACATTGATAGGCAAATCTGCGCCTATACGAAGATACAATAGTGCACAAAGTTACATACTTAAATATCTGCTGCTCGTATCTCATTCCCATACTTACAACATATATTTTTAGTATAAGATAGAGTAATTTTAGTTTTAAACATGGTTCTTAATGGACGAACTGTAACCACTCTGACCATCATAGTACCTTGACCACAGCATAACACCTCCATATTTTGCAGAACCCTTAATGACTGGAAGCACTTTGGAAGTAAGATCAGCAGCAGGAACAAAGCCACTGCCTGCAGCCTCGGGGGACGCTGGTAGCCCCAGGAAAATCTTGTTGGCCGGGATATCTGATGTCCACAGCTTCCATGCATCTTCAAAATTGGTAATTGCCCCAGAACTGTATTGGCAAGGAGGGTTGTTGTAGAATTGGACCCAGACAAAATCAAAGAGACCTGTCTTGAGAGCATTTCCTATCCAAGCATCCGGGAATGGGCATTGAGGAGCTGCTGTTAAGTAAACCTTTTTGCCCTGCTTGCCATACCCTTTGAGGAAGCTGGCTAGATTACCCCAGTACTGGTTTGATCCTCCTTCAATGTCAAAGTCAATGCCATCAAGAACAGCTGGACCAAGTGGGCGAGACGAAGACTGTCCCCCCAAGAAGTTATTCCAAAGGTAAGTCGCTACTTGCTTTGCATCCTGAATGGATGCAAGGGAGTAGCTACCAGCACCTCCTCCTAAAGACAGCGACACCATGATGCCTTTGGCTTGACAGGACTCGATGTCCGAGCTTAAACCAGTGCACCCATCACTGTAAGGATCACAATGACCAGCTAGGTTTATCATGGGAGTTTGGCCATTGCCAAAAGTAGGCAGGAAGGCTAAGATAACATAATCATAGTTCCCGGTGGCGCAAGCCTCTGCCAGTGTGCCCTCATTACCATTCTGTCCCCAGTATATTGCAATCTTGCCAGCATTAGAGCCATTTGCTAGTGCTAACAAGATTAAGGAGAAGAATGAGATTGATATTGCTAACTTAAACGCCATTCCCAGGTTAGCAGCACCTACTAAATTTACTGAAGATATCTCAACAAATTTATGCTGCTTCTGCGCCAAACCATGCTGGTGGAGAACTGCTTTTGTAAGGGTGATATCTCTCAAATCCGACAAATTTTTGGTGCTTTAGCGTGACAATCAATTCGTCTTAGGCTGATCGTGTCTATTATTCCAATCATTGATGTCGACATCAGGATCTCAGGTAATCAGCGTGAAAAATTACCCATCTCTAGGACATTTCTCACGTTGTCTGCTTACTCTCCCTCAGCGCTTATGTCAAATTTCTTCCACTGTTCTCCACTTCTAGGATTACAACAATTAAGATAGCAGTCAACTGAAACATGGTGGCATACAAATTTTATTTTCAAGATACTTCAAAGGAAGGGTGATCATGATATCCATGAGCTCGATTCTGAGAATTTTATTAATCCCTGTTCTGTTTTAATATTTAATAGTATTCACCTGCCCCACATCGGACAATAACCATTTATATCTAAAGCTATTAGGGAAAGCCAAGGACTCCTGTCTTTGATCCGCAACGTGAATAAATAGGAGTGAGTTTTATCTGCAATCTTCATGGTGACAATTGACAATAACTTTTGCATGACTGTAAAAAAATTCCAAACAGAAAAGGTGATCCTACAACTTTATTTTCACAAAATATTCGTATCTAAAAGCGTAAGTATTTAGATTAATTGAATCTTATATTTAATTTGTGAAACTCAATAAATTTTATTATTTAAATTCTAATAAGTGAAAATTATATGAAAAGAAATTTGTAGAATAAGAGTGATTGAATTCTAAAAGGGATCTTCAAATGAAAAGTTGGTTACAGAGAATACATATGCTCCTCTTGCCTAAAGACGTGGTACATGGCCATTAGGTACAAGGCCGAGGTCGACCTCTCATTTGCATTGATTTGAAGATGTTTATAAATCTTCAGCTATCAATCAGATTCATCCATAACTTTGGCTGTGAATTTTTGGGACTTTTTATTTTGTTTTTATACTTGGACCCATTAGTTTTCATTTAGGATGCATTTTGAATGGTGGTGGCTGATATTGTCCACAGTTTTTTGTTTATGCAAAAGGCAACAGATGACAGGATGCACAGAGTTTGATTTGACCAAGCTTTTATTTGTGATAGTTTTACGGAAAATGTCATTGCAAACTACAAAGCAAGAAGCCTTTATTCTGTAGTGTTAAAGTCTGTAAGAAAGAGGAGAAGGCACTGGTCTGAAAGCTGAGATTATAACCTGTTATTAGTCTTAGCCAACGGCATAGTAGCAGCTGGTTGGTGAGACATCACCATTAGCCTCCTCTCTGATATTTTTTTTCTTAATTAATATTTTGTTTTTTATTTAAACTATTCAATATTGTGGGGCTAGGTTCCGTTCTGGTTTTGTTTATTCTTTCTCTACAAGGGTATTTTAGGAGTTTCACAGATGAACCTGTTGACGCTTCTAATCAAAACTCATAGGATCTCACTGCATAAATTTTTTATAAAAATCAGAATTCTAGTTATAAAATAGGATCTCATTTTTTATAAACATTGTGAAATCATAGTCGAAGTCATTCATCATGCTCTCTTTGTGAACATTCTAAAACGGAATTTTTGACATTATAAACATGGCATTCATCATGCTCTTTCTTTTCTGGTGTGGTAGAAGGTTACATAAATTTAGGAAAGTTATCAGACAATATTAAGTCCTTGGACAGAACTGACATTTTCTGGAATTCTTATATTCTCACAATGGTTGGCTCATCTTATCTCTGTCCCATAGAAGATTCAGACAAATCAGTATGTTGTGACACCATAACTAGATGAGAAAAGCAAGTTAATATTACGATAAAGTCAATACAGTTGCTTATCTATGTTGTTCCATTTGTCCCCTACTTGACCATGATAGAATAGACAATCTTTGCCCTTGTGGTCACCAATGTTTTGTCACTATAAGCTACCAATAGCATCAATTTGCCCTTAGCAATGTACAAGTTTTCTATTTACCATTAGTCACTCCTGGCATACCTTGTTGCTAATGGAAACCTCACTGCCTCTTGCCACTGATAGCTTTTCATATAGCTGGTTATTAAACTCCAATGCTCCTGTGGATGGCCTTGAGGAGCCTCCCAGAGCATCTATATGCCATTTGTGTGGAGGCACCTCAGAAGAACTCAACTACAGTATGATAGACTCAGACTGTTTAATGGCAGAATCCCAGAACTTCAATTTTGATGTGTCTGTCACTCACGCACCTGCTGTTCTTGCTCATGCTGACGAACTTTTCTCCGATGGCCTTATCAGACCCGTATATGTTGATCCTTCCAAGGGAGAGTCCTTCCGTACCCCAGATGCCACTCAAACCATGTCAAGCTTTTCCTTTGCTTCAAGACTTGTTCCTACAAGGACCGGGGAAATTCATCATAGCTTCCTTGCAAACTGGAGAAAAGCAACACGGCGAACCTTGAGAGACATCTTTAGATATCTCATACGATTCGGCCACAAAGTTGGGTGCTCAAGGAGAAGTACCAGAGTTGATGATATTGATAAGACAGAGTGGCAAACTAAAAGTTGGAGAAGCTCATGGCAAGCATGTGCAGAACCATTCCCAGCTCATGCTGTGGGTGATTTGTGCGATCATGAGAACCCTATATATGAAGCAGTTCTCCACTGCAAGAGATCAATAGGTACAATCATAGGTTTCTTTTTCCTCTTCTTTCTAAAAAACAATTTTTTAGCCTTGACAGTTAAAATTTTATTTTTTCTTTTTTTCTTTTGTTTTCAGAAAAATGAAAAATGAGTCATTTGGATCAGGAGAAGAGAACTTAAGAAGAATAAAGTGGAGAGCTTCTAGAAATGAATGGCAGCTGATCAAACTTACCAACTTGTTCCGTGCTATTTCTCTCTTCTTCCTTCTGGGATTAGATATTTATCTGTCTGTGGAAACAAAATAAATTTTTTTGTTAGATACCAGCTATGGGAATTACACCATCAAATTCTAGGAATAGTTGTATCCTATTACTCCTTGATTTTGTATAGTTATCAGAATTAGTATCCCGGACTTTATATGTTTTTTATATTTTAGAAAAAAAAAATTATTTCTCTCCTAACTCTTTCCACTCCCTCTTCTTATTTCTCACTCTAAATATTGATAAAAATTTAGCTAAAGCTTCTATATGGTGGACTTTTGCTGAGATTCTGAGAACAAGGTTACATACCCCAGATTTAAGACCACAAGCTATGAACTTGATAGAACACATGTACTCTGCAAGAAAATGCAGGATGTCCACTTTGTGAACCATGACAAGAGCGTCAAAAAGAATTCTTTACTTTAACATGAACTATGACCATGAAATATCAGGCCATTGTGGCTAATATGGTGCACCAAAGGGCCCTCAAAAGGTCCTTGTATTCTCTTTCTACCTTTGGCAAAATTTTTCTTATCAATATTATTTCTTAGTAGGAGGGCAGCCCTCTGATCCTATTTCTTTGTGATTGCACATAAGCATAACATATTACATGTCTCGGACATCAAATTTGCATGTAGAAAAATATTGATTATATGGTAGAACACTTCACAATGTCTACACAACCCAAAAATAAATATTGGTCCCTGTTAGTGTATAGTAACTAAATCATTTAATGAATGGTCTTTTATTTATATATTATACAAATATTTTGTAGAAATCTAACGTGTAACTAGCATTACTCTTACATATATTAGGGTGAGACTCCATCAGAGTGGCTGCCAAGTTAAATATAATCAATAGCTTGTTTATCTGATTGCAACATTGTTGGAATCTTCAACAGCCGGTGTTTCCCTTTCCCAAATTTGACAACAAACAACCCCCGGTGCATTTTGTTTTGTCCGTTAGAAGGGAATGTCTGCAATAGAACACAAAGTCACCAGTTTAATTTGTTCTCCAACTCCAATCTTGTAACTGATGTGCCCATGTGAATACTCATTGAAGTCATTGGAACGTGCCAACTGTTGGCACAAAGTGAAGGGTTTTTCAAATGATGCTGGTTGAAACGAGCGAGACATGGTGGGCACAGTGGACAAATTATGCTAGCAGAAAAATCCAGAGCTGATACTATCACCTTAATTCTTGCAGCTAATTTCCAATCCTCGTTTCTTGAGGGGTGCTTCCTCCTTATCTATGATGAACCTCCGGAAAGCGACCTTGATTATCACTTTGCTTTTCACTTATTGCCGCAAACCCTGCCTGAATAGTGAGGACAAAATGTCGCTGCACTGCATTTACTTGTGCTCGCAGTAACCCCCACCATCCCCAAATATAAACCGAAGCTCTTAATTTGTGCTCATATCCAATGATTACCAATACCTAATTTTTTTAAATCACAATATCCTGGTTGGTTTTATACATCGAGTTATTTTTATAATTTTATTTTTAAAATATAAAATTTAAATTATTAAATTTTATTTTATAAATTAAATTATAAAATATAATAAATTAACATCTAATATCATTTAATTATAAATAAGGTATGATAAATCTTAAGTTAGTATAACATTGGAAGAAGAAAGTATTATTGAGAGGGGTAGAAAGTAGGATTAGGGGGATTTAGATAAGGTATCAAACACTTAAAGGGTTAAAATTATCATGTCTGCAATTCATGCAGCATAGTTCTTTCTTTATTGGGATGACACCAAAGTCTCCGTTTTGAGAATTGAAAAAAGAGAAACAGACACTGTACACTTGTTGCAATATCAAAATTGAAGCATCCACGTGATGGACACGTGCATTGTAAGCTGAGTTAGGAATGTTGGACAACCTCAACTGTGCTATTATTCTTTAAACTTTCATTCCTGTTCAAGTGATGGGAGCCCTCGTGAAGGGTCCCCCAATATGAAAGCAGCAAGTTGGGGACCAATTTTTTTGTGGGTCAATTCCTTGCTGCCATTGTTATCATTGTCTCATAATTGTATACAATTGTGGCCTGAAATAATCTTCTTAGAATTGCTCGCACCTCTTTAGCCAATGAAGAAAAAAGAAAAAAGAAAAAAAAAAGAAACCGGTTGTTGGCTTATTGCTCAACTTTAGATCAAAATGTTTTGAAGAGCATGCATGTCGTGTAAAGGAATGTTCTCGATTACAAGGTCCTTGATCGTCACATAGAACTTTAAGAACGCTTTGTCTCCATGCTTTCTTTCTCTTGTCGGTTCTAATCTTTAAATTGGTCATGCTCGTCTCTTTTGATTCTTTTTTGTTGGGCCATTTGGTCATTCCAGGTTGATTACACATCTCTTTTATACACAGGTATCAAGTTAAGTGCTAAAGCAATTTACTATTTTTTATTTCATCAAATATTTCATGTTTAATCATTTTCACATTGAAAATATTTCCATTAGAGTGTGTTACGGAAAAAAAAAAGTTAGTAATTAATTAAAAAGTTAGAAATTTGTATGATTTTCGTCTATTATAACATATCACAACTATTATAAATATTAATAATAAGATAAGATGAGAAATATATCATTGATTTTCTAACTGCAAATGCTTATGTGAACACATAATATTAGGCTAATTTCCTATAAATAATGATTGTATGTTCAATTTCTAACAAAAGAAAATTAAATAAAAACTTTTAATTATTTTTCAGTCTATTTTTGAACAAAAACAAAATCTTGAACAACTAGGGTTAAATTGGACCGCAACTGAGCCCAAGAGGGGATGGAATGGCCCACAGCCAAAAAAAATTGGCATCCATGTAAATTCAACTCAACCCGAACCCGTGAAATAAAAGGGTCCATCGTGGAGAAAGAATTGTCAGAAGTGGGATTTGAACCCACGCCCTCTCACGAGGACCAGAACTTGAGTCTGGCGCCTTAGACCACTCGGCCATCCTGACTTGCTTGAGCTGTGGGGCTAATTTTTAATATTTGTAAATGTTTTCCGTTTTGCTCCATTTTTGAACCCATGTTCAAGCCGAGCGAAGTTCTGAATTCTGGAAGCATGCTTGAACTATTCCAAACGAATTCAGGGAAGTTCTCCGGCGAGTAAGTACTGATTCTGTGACGCTCGCATCTCTCTGTGTAAGAAGAAGCATGCTTTTTTAATTTAGCTGTTAGAATCCCGCTAAAGCATGACTTTTGCTTTAGATGTCAGCTCTCCTTGTCTCTCACCTTTGGTCTTCTCTTCTGCGTTGAAACCACTGAAAAAAAATCTCTACCAGCTTATGCATTTTGTACTGTTACTTCAATCCAAGCAACACCCACGAAGAGGAAAACCTCTTCCCATATTTTCGAGCTACGCTAAGATTGGAGAGCTCTGAAACCTGGCAAACAAACCCAACGTCATATGATAGTAACTCGTTTTGCGCCCACCATCTTCGTAACCAATTGTTTAATTCAGTTGTATGCTAATTGTTCCAATATGGACTATGCATTCAAGGTGTTTGACAGAATGCCTCAGAGGGACACAGTCTCTTGAAACATTATGATATTCGTAGTTTTAGTTTTCTTTTAGCTAATGATAATGATGGCTTCTTTTGAACAATTGAACCTCTTTTTTCTTTTGCTGATTGATATTAAATATTAAGATTCTTCCCTCATTCCAGTAAGTCTAGCAATTTTAGAATCTACAGCATTGTGCAGAACTCTTTCTTTGGCCCTGCGTTTCTAATTTTTGAGAGGAACAAATATTTCTTGCTCAAGTTGGCATCAATTACTTATCAATTAGGTCTTTGATGAGATAAATCACTCGTGCTTTTATTTCTCAATTATTAATTTAAGAAGTGTGCAATAATTTACCCTTTATATGCGAGAATTGTTCATTCAAAGGTATGTCTTAATATGCTTAAATGAAAGCTTCCCTTGAAGAATCTCAGCACAAACTATGTAAATCTTAATTTCATGTTCTTATAAATTTGAACTTTGTATGGCTGTCTGTTTATGTCTCTCAAAACTAGGTCCAGAAGAATTTTATAAATGAAATAATGACCTCTGAATTTGATGTGTGAATGATGTGCTGACTTCATTTCTTACGATGGAAGAAATATAAATTGAGAGAAATAATGTGCTCACTCAATGGAAAGTGAGAGAAATATAAAAAGTGAATGATGTGCTAACTCCATCTATTAGAATTTTGTAAATCAATTCAAGCACAGAGACAGACCATTAAATTGAAGAAGCCATCTTCTCTTTTGTTGCCTCTCTTAATTTGGTGTTCTATGCATGCATTATTGTAGGGCAGTTTTAGGGTTTGTTACCATTATTCTTTTTAGGCTAAACTGTACAAAACTCTCTTGAACTTTAGGTCAATTTTAAAAACTCTCATGAACTTTAAAAGTTTTCAAATGACCCTCTTGAACTATGAAAAATTTTTAAATAACCCATTCCATGAAGTTTTCTGTCAAAATTTAAAAAAATGACAAAAATGACCTTTATTGCAAAGCTGAGAAATCAAATAGGGCCGTGAAACAGTAAAGTTCTGGAGTCTTAGCATTGGACCTTAATGTTTTTTGTGCTACATTTTATTTGCTATTAGCTTTGGGTTACATTTTTGCTACACATATGAATTCAACTTAGAGATTAAGAAAAGAGACTCATATGTCAAAGAACCAATTTGGTTTTATGCCAGGAAGATCCACCATAGAGGCTATTTATCTTTTACGAGGTTTGATGGAACGGTATCGAAGTAGAGGAAAAGATTTGCATATGATCTTCATTGATTTGAAAAAAGCTTATGATAGAGTGCCAAAGGAAGTCGTATGGAAGGCATTGGAAAAGAAGGATGTTCGTATTGCTTATATTCTTGTCATAAAGGATATGTATGATGGAGTTACAACAAATGTGCGAACTCAAGGAGATGTAACAGAAGATTTCCCTATAAGGATCGGCCTGCATCAAGGGTTATCTTTAAGTTCATGCGTTTTCACTTTAGTGATGGATGTATTCACTAAACACATCTAAGATGTAGTCCCGAAATGTATGCTATTTGCTGATGACATAATCTTAGTAGGGGAAACAAGAGAAGAGGTTAATTGTAAATTAGAAATATGAAGAGAAGCCTTGGAATCAAAGGGTTTTCGTTTAAGTCGGAATAAAACAGAGTATATGGAGTGTAAATTTAGCAAGAGGCGAAAAAATAGTGATTTTGAGATAAAAATTGGGGAGCAGAGTATATCACAGGTGTCCAAGTTTCGGTATCTTGAGTCAATTTTACAAAGTAATGCGAAAATTAATGGGGATGTCACATACAGGATCCAAGCTGGATGGATGAAATGGAGAAATGCATCGGGGGTTATTTGTGATCACAAAATATCTACCAAGCTTAAAGGGAAGTTTTATCGAACTGCCATTAGATCAGCTATGCTCTATGATAGTGAGTGTTGGGCTTTGAAAGGTCAAGAAGAGTAAAAATGGGAGTGGCAGAAATGAGAATGTTGAGATGGATGAATGGACATATAAGAAAAGACAAAATTCGAAATGGTTGTATTTGGGAGAGAGCTGGAGTGGCGCCTATTGAGGAGAAAATGACAGAAACCTAATTACGGTGATTTGGGCATGTACAAAGAAGACCGTGAGAAGTACCAGTGAGAACGGTTGACCAAATGGTGTTTAGTCCTGTAAAGAGATGTCGAGGAAGACTAAAAAGGAACTTGGAGAGGTGATTAAAAGAGATCTTTGGTTAAATGATATATCCGAAAATTTGGTTTCAGATAGAAGTTTATGGCGTCATTTGATCCATGTAGCGAATCTCACATAGTGGGAAAAGGCTCGGTTTGTTGTTGTTATTGTTGTTTATGAATTCAACTCAGAAGATGAAGTTCCCATGCTAAAAATAAAGCTACAAATCTACACTGGAGTTCTTACTTCCTCCTTCAATACCAAGATGGACAAGAAAATGGGCTATGGTAGGTGGGATGATTACCAACTTGATTTTCTGTGAGTTTGCAATCTTAGTTTACTTCTCATTCATCACCAGATCACTTATTTAATGTATATTCCAATCTTAATTTCTTCCATTTTGCTATTTGTTTGTATATTCCAATCTTAATAGTTTAGGTCTTCTTCTTTTACATTTATGGCAGATTTTGAAAATTTATCTGCATTTTAAGGGTATTTTAATCTTTTTATTTGGTCAAATTGGAGTTTGACTAAAAAGCATCCAAATTTTGACGGAAAACTTGATGGAAGGGATTGTTTTAAAAATTTTTCATAGTTCAAGAGGATCATTTGAAAATTTTTAAAGTCTAAGAGGGCTTTTTAAAATCAATCTAAAGTTCAGGAAAGTTTTGTACATCTTAACCTTCTTTTTATTACAATGATATAACTTGTTTGATGTTTGTAATAATTGACATAGGAAGTTGTTCTTCAGTAGTCACTCCACTTCTAATTTAAAGTGTATATCTCTGTTAAAGATTTCCAAAGTTGCCAAGTCTGAACAAGTCAGTCCGAGTATAATAACTACCAGTTTATTTGTTTTTCGTTGAACTCCAATATAATAACTACAAGTCAGTCTAAGTATAATAACTACCAGTTTTTAATATTCTGCATTAGCATATGCTCTTATCCTGAACATGTTCTGCTGTCTAACCCATTACATCCTCTGCATTAGTAAGTTGACTAGTGTCTTCTAAACTATTAGTTGAGATAGAGATATTTAAGATGATTGCTTAGATAATCCTCATTGCCAAAGGGAATTCCCCTCAAAATTATCTTGGGGAGTATTAGCACACATCCTCTAGTTAGAATATTTGAAATAATTATTTAATTGTTTAATAATTTTATTTTATGCAGATCTTTAAATAATTATTTAAGAATATTGTTTAGAATTTGATCTTTCAATTACCATTTCCATATCTTAATTCTTTACAACATCCAAACATAGAATCTATAATTCTGAACCAATTCCAACTCTGACTGAATTGGAATTAGAATTATAATTCTGAATTCCAATTTCAATTATGACATCCAAACAGTACCATAGGGGTTGTTCTTGTTCTTCTTTCTGTTTCGAATTGATATTGCATGAATCTTATTGTCTGATTCACAAATCAACTAACTTTTTGCTTTATATATTGGTATCTGGAATTCAATTCTTCAAGGTAGGGATTTTGGTCTCCGAATCACACTGTATTTACTGTTGGTGACAATGAATGCAATTCCTTTCCAATCTGCACAGCCACATCCTCCTCCTCCTTGGTTCCCAATGCTACCACCTCGACCACCAAATTCAAGTGGTTTTTGGCAGAACAGAAATGTACATGATCAGCTAAGAGAATTGCAAGATACTCTTAATCTCGCAATGGCAATGTAAGTAGTTCTTATCTTAATTTGATGGTCATACTGTTTGATATTATAAACCATGATCAAATGGTGTCTTCTAAAAGGAAAAAGGAGCTAGAGATGTTGATGATGATCAGAGAAGGAAAAGGGTCTGCTGAAGATGTAAAAGAGGGACCAACTGAACCTCTTGTTTCTGGGTTTTTGAAATGTGTAGAAGACAGAAAGGTTAGTGTGGAAACCCAGGAATCGATGGCTGTGGAAGCAGCAAATTCTATGGTGTCCAAGATAAGAGCTCAGCTGGAGCCATTCAGATATATCGTAGATGAAGCAACTCCATGGGAGGAGAAATCTGCAGCAGCTAGGCTTGCCAATAAATTGCACAAGTCTAAACGGAATAAACTTTGGAGGAAAAGAAAGAGGAAGCACATTGCAGAAATGCTTGCAAAGGTTATTTTGCTTTTTTTTTTTTTTTTTTTTTTTCAGTAAGGCATTCTCTTTAGCCTTCTTTGTGGATTGTAGCCCTTGTCTGAAACAGCTAACTTGTTTGCTTGGTTATCTATCTTATAAACTCTAGGAGCGTGAGCAATTTAATGAAATGAACCAAGAAGCAGATGAATGGAGGGCTAGCGAGATTGCCAAGGACATTGCAAACCTCAAGGTACTGAAACTTTTGCAAAATAAGCTTTCTCAAAATAAAAATAAAATTAAATTGGTGTTGACATTGATTTACTGGATGCTAAAGCCTCAGCCATCTTGTCCCCTCTGATTTTTCAAACAGCTATCTATATCACAATTTAAGTCTCTGTTAAAGAGTGTTAATTCAGGGTAATGTGCTAAACATCTTGGGTTCTGGCTAAAAGCATGGAGATGAACTTACGATGTTTCTAATGGCTTTATGTGACATTTTATTTGGAAGAAATATGATCTGGGGTAGTAAGGCTTCAAGATATGCTAATTCTTTTGCCACCCTATTATTATTGAATCAACTTTGGAAGTGGTTACTAGGTTTTTGTTTTATGCATAAATTCAACAATTTTTCTCATAATCTTTTAATTGTGTTCTTGTTGCACAAAGTTATATACTTATGGTACACGCAGAAACTGTACTGTTTATACACCTATATACTTCCAGGTTAAGATGGTATCTAAATTAATTGATGGGTTTCAGTTCATGATACTTCGAGTCACAGATATTAACATTAATATTTATTGTTTCAATTTGCTTTCTGTGTTAGTTTTTTTAGTCGTTTAAAAATTTTCTTTATAATTTTATCTTTTCTTGTCCTGTTAGGACGAGGTATGATGACATATATAGTGTTCCCTTGGCTTTATTTTATGGTGTTTAGCTTTGGGCAGGCAAGAACTAAATTGCGTCATTCTATTCAGATGTTGTCCTATAGCTATACTAGCTGTTACTGTAAGTCAAAATGCAACTTTAGTAGTGTCTGAAGCATGTCTTTTTGCAGGTTGAACAGATGAAAGAAATTGCAAAGCTGAAAGCCAAAGAAGAGAAGAAGAAACTGGAGTCTGAGGTGAGTTCCTGGATAGCTAAAACAAATCAATGCTAGTTTCAGTAATTTGGGATCGCTGATTATACTTAATCTTTGATTCTACACATTGTTGCATATGGTATGACTGTCAGTATGGTATGTTATGCATGTTGGCCTTTTAACATTGTATCCTTTGTTATTTGGTCTTTTTTGTATTTTATATTGTTCTAATTAGGTTGTCAAAGTGGAGTCTGGTTAATTTTTTTTCATTTATTTCAGTTATTGGCTGATTCTTGCTTTACTGTCTTCCCATTATTTTCCATTATACTGTTATTTTTAATGTTGTTATATTATTTTATGATATTAAAAGAGTTCTTCAGGCTTTGACTCAGTAACTTGTGGTATGTTGGTCATTAATGGAGCATTTATGGGCCATTTCCGGCCTCTTTTTTTGTCCTTTCATTACAATGTTTACATAAAAATGTTGATCATAGGTGTGGCTTTTCTCTGTATTAATACTCTCTTGAAAAATATGGATCACATCTTCTTTCCTTTCCTCATCTATCCACCCATTCCTCACTTATTGGGTATCCATTCTCATGCATCATTTTAAAATTGCAGCTTGAGTTGCTCTTAATGGTGGAGAAGCTGCAAGAATTACGCTCCATCAGGATTCAAAAATTGAAGAAACAAGGTATGCGTGAGAAATATCCCTGCTTCTTGATTGTTTTGCCTATAGCTATATTGCTTATTGTGATGATTGGTTTACTTGCTTTTGTTTTCTCCAAATTGAACAAGTATCACATTGCAGCCTTTTTTCAAATTGATATTATTACCTGAATATAGAGTCCTAAATGCAGATTTAAGACTGAATATTTATTTTAGAGTTTTTCCATGCACAAGTTCATGCTTACGCTCTTTGCATATGATTAGAGCTGTATAGTTATTCACATTATACATATCTTATTGAAAAGGCTAGTTATTAATTAGAAACCATAAATTCCTATATGAACGGTATGGTCCTTACTTTTACTAGAATCTTTTAAAGCTTTTCCTGTCTGATTTGCTTGTTTGTCATTGTACTTTTTGTCTTCAAGAGACTAATATTCATGTATGTAACGTCTGATGCAAGTGAAAAATATTCTGTTTCATGTTTAATATGGGAGTGTGGTACTTTACACCTTGTGCAGGCCATTTTCTCCCAGAAGAGGACAACAAATTTCTTGAGAGGGTTCAAGCTGCAGTTGAGGAAGAGGAGCGCCAAGCTTTGGTTGCAGCTGATACAGATGCTGCCAAAGATGCAATTGCAACTGCCGAGCAATCCAGGAAAGCCATTCAGAACCAAGGACATCACTCAAAGGATCCCAGCAATGACAATATTGAAGTAAAGGGGAGTGAAGCGCTGAAAACTCTTGGTGAAGATGAAAAGGGATCTAGTGCTGTTGATGAGAAAGAATCTAGTAAAAAGGTGTCTGAAGGAAAAAGTTTTGGAGGAGCATATGACTCTTTAGCTAAGTTACCAATTGAGTTCTATCATTATTATCATGGAAGTAACAATGATATGGGCACACTGATTGAGGTAATTTCAAGTGATTTTTTTTTTATAATATAACTTGCAACAGAATACCTCTCGTCGTTCTTGTGTTTCTTCCTGCCTATTTTCTGTTTTTTAAATTTCTTTAATTACTAGGATCTTATAATTTCCATGTCTGAAGGCTGTTGAATAATCTCACGTAGGTTAGAAGAGGATGGGATGCCTATATCAGACCAGGAGGAAGGTAAGAACAGAGGCTATGAATGAATAATTTGAAGCTGAGTGCAATATATTGATTGCATTTCAAACCTGAAAGATTTATGGGAAAGGGCTTTGCTAGGAAGTTATTAGAATGAATATTTTATGATATTAATGCTAACTGCTGTAGCTGCCACTTTTATTTCATTTATTGACATTTATTGCTTACGTAATTTCCTCGGCACCATTGTTTCCTGCAGCTTAATCAGTTAGCTATCATGCCAAACATCTTGAAGTGCAAAAAATGAAGCTTTTGAATAGCTTAGTAATTTAATTTAAACTCTCTTTTGGCAACTTTGTACAGCCGCATACCAGGGCACTGGGTTGAGCCTCCGCGTCCAGCTGATGAGATATGGGCATCCTACTTGGTGAGGCCTAAATGACTAGTTATTAAACTGCAGCTTCGTGGCAAAGTTCCTATGATAAGCTGAGGTTTTGCTACGTGTGGGGTGTTTCCTTGGCAGCTAAGTATATAAACTTTTGGGGAACCTTTTTTGTACTTGCCTACAAGCCATCCACTGAAAAGAATTACGTCCAGATCATTGTTCGTGCGTTGAATTCAGATGCTGATTTTTGTACGTTTTAAACATGTATTGCTGAATGTACTGCTAGACAAGAAAGGAAAACATAAGCTGGGATTATTTTTCATTAAGTTTCAATGGATCTTAAATATATCACCAATTAAAAATAGAATGCTAACTTAGTTATAGGTTATCCTCAGCTTTATGAACGAGGGGCTGAACAAGATATATTTATCTAAATAATGTACTTGAAGTTGTTTATCTGCTAGGAAATATCTCTTTTCTGAGAGAAAAACAAAAATAAAAGTTTTATTATTTTTGTCCCTTTTCTGAGTCTAGGATGGTCACCTCCGCTGGGATGGGAAAAAAGTTAAAAAGATGCTGACTATAATAATCTTTGGGTTTCTGAGAGAAAATAATTTATATAAATTGAATGTTACTAAATATTAATTAGAATTTAATAATTAAATTTATTTAATTTTAACAATTTTTGGAAAGACACTGATATTTTGGGTGAAGAGTGCAGGTGTTGATATGGGAGATAAATGGAAGAGAGCGGTGGGACAGGCCATCACATGCATTTGCCGTGTACTTGCATCAAAAGTGTATTGATGTGGGTTGGTTATGTAAAAATGACACTAATTTAATTTGGGAGAAATTACACATAACCCCCTTGCACTATACCTTATGTACAAAAAACTCTTTACATTATCAATTTTACCAAATAACACCTGACACTTTGCATTTGTTCAAATAAGATTCACCACGTTATAAAATTAACAGACTTCCGTTAAATTATTCAAAACGATATGCCGTAGGCTATAAGATCATAACCAGACCGTGAATGCTTTCTCCATGACTGGTTTGAGTTTTGGGTATGACCCACTGCTTGTGCATTTGAGAGAAAATGTTTGAAGACCAATGCTTTGAGAACTCATGATGTGGTGATTACAGAAACAAAAGAGAGCCAAGCAAATGTGGTAATTGTTGTAATTATTCTGTCTACTGTAATTACTCTTGACTACTGTAATTGCTGTAATTCTTCTGTCTGCTATAATTGATTTGTCTGTAACTGCTGTTGTAATTGCTCTGTTTGCTGTAACTATTCCGTCTGCTGTAACTGCTCGAGCATGTCATTAAAATTATAGAAAGTATTCTGTCTGCAGAATTTCACTACAACAGAAACAGAATTGAATAAATTTAACATAGCAGAAACAGAAACTAAATTTTAATACAGCAGAAACAGAATCCGAAACAGAAATTTAACACAGTAGAAACAGAATTACAGAAATTTAATACGAAAATAACAGAATTGCTTAATACAGCAAAAACAGAAACAAAAATTTAATATAGCCAAAATAGAATTGCAGAAATTTAATACAGCAGAAACATAAACAAAATTTTAATACAACAACCCTTACTAAAAGCAAGCAATATTCTTTACTGCCAATGGGGAACACAAACACATAGCAACATAAGTAACTAAATTTCTGCTAATTCTACAAACTTTCTTTCCACTCACAGTGAGCTGTAGCAGAAATGAGGTTGTCGCCTAAATCACGCCCTTGCAGAAATTCCGTTCTTACACAACTCTGCCGTCGCTGATCTTGCTGTCGCAGAAGCATTACTATCGTAGAAATGGAGCAGTAGCGGCAGAGGTGTTGATTTAGGGCTTAGTGATTTTCTTCTTAGTTGAGCAAAGCACCAGTCAATAATAAAGGCCAATGAGACAAGCCGAATTTGGGGCTTAGCAATTTTGTCTGAATGCAACCAGCGATCGATAATGAAGGCCAAAGAGACAAGTGGAATTTGGAGCTTAGGGATTTTGTCTCAATGAAACCAGCAGTCTGAATCGGTCGTGAATAGCAGCAGTTCGGTCGTGATCTTACAGCCTACGATATGCCGTTTTCAATGACTTAACGGAAGTCTGTTAATTTCTTAACGGGTGAGTCCTATTTGAACAAATACAAAATGTCAGGTGTTATTTAGTGAAATTGATAATGTAAGGAGTTTTTTACACATGAGATATAGTGCAAGGGGGTTATGTGTAATTTTTCCTTTAATTTGGGATTGTTCCTTAACAATGTATTGTGCAATGAAAAAAGGTGCAAGCAACACTATTCAGATCAAAATTGCATGAATTTAATTAATTATGATATTAATTCCACAAAATGTTGACATGTTTAATTGCTTAAATTAGAAACTAAAACTTAGATTAGTTTAATTAAAAAGTTATACATAAAATAAAATATAAAAGAGGAAAATGCAATTTAAGCCCAATTTTAAAATATGTTGACAAAGTAAGCTTTGTTATTACTATTTGTTGTATGAGTAATTTTAGATCGAACAATTTAACAATACACTATTATTTACAATTTTTTCTTTGGGTTGATTGTTTTAAACTCCAAAATTTTGACTTAAATAAAAAACATAATTTATTTTTTTTTAATTTTTACTTTTCTTTAAAATTTAAAAAGTTCATCTAACTTCCCGCTTTTTCAAAAGTATTTCAAAAGGCACTTTTTTGGCGTAATAAACCTATATATCAAATGTGCAAATTTCTTGCGTTCAGACCCAGAGAAACACGGAGAAGTCCATCAATCAATCCACCTTCATTAGATAATATTTAATCAGTGACATTTAGTTTGTGCGTCTTTAGTCACTGACTTCCGGGTCCCAACAACTTATATTCCTACCACTGCTTGTTTTTAAGTCATTTTGTTGCCGGCGGGACCCCATTTTGTTGGTCAAGTAGCCGTTCACACCATTCCGTTCTCCTTCGTCAGTGAACTTCACAGTTCATACCTAACATTTTGTTGGTCAAGTCATCGCCAATTTTATAATTTATAAGATAAGATGAAATTGCATGGGGCATCCCTGTTGGTTGACTTCACTCTTTCCGCGAAATTCCTTGTCTGTCTAGCATATGTTAGTCAACTTGGATGTCTTCATACCTGCTGTTGATTGATTCTCTTGAGCATCTGCCTACCTTCTCAAGCCTTGACCTCCATACTGTCCAGCAAGTTTGATTACATTAGTAATCATGACAGAGCGACCAACTTCCTTTTCTTCTTTCTCCTATGCATGGACTTATGATGTCTTCCTCAGTTTTAGAGGTGAAGATACTCGCCGTGGCTTTACTGGCAATCTTTATAAGGCTCTTTGCGATAAGGGCATCCGCACCTTCATGGATGATGAGGAGCTAAGAAAAGGGCAAGAAATTACTTCAACTCTTCTCGAAGCAATTGAGAATTCTAGAATGGCCATCATTGTTTTCTCTATGAACTATGCATCCTCAACTTATTGTCTGGAAGAACTTGTCAAAATTCTTGAGAGCATCAAGGGAAATGGCCGATGCGTTTGGCCTATTTTTTATGAGGTGGACCCATCTGACGTGCGACATCAGAGAGGCACCTATGGAGAAGCGTTGGTCAACCATGAGCAACAGTTCAAGCACAAGGAGAGGGTGCAAACGTGGAAATTGGCTTTGCAAGAAGCAGCTGACTTGACTGGCTCGCATTACCGGCATGGGTATATACCTTACCTTACTTTTTACATGATTTTTGTTTTAAGTTTCACTGATAATTTTCAACTGAATATTCAAAGACAAGAAAATTAGAGAAAAGCATATATACCACCTTGACATATATGACTTGTGTTTGAGGCCATTGATTTAATTCTTTTCTATGAACTTTGCACTGTGATAGGTACGAATATGAGTTCATTCAAAAGATCGTTGAAGAGCTCTCCAGAAAAACTAATCGTAGCCCCTTACATGTGGCCAATTACCCAGTTGGGTTGGAGTCTCACGTGCAAAAAGTAAACTCGCTTCTTGACGTTGGATCTAATGAAGGGGTCAACATGGTAGGGATATATGGAATTGGGGGAATAGGTAAGACAACAATTGCATGTGCAGTGTATAATTCGATTGCCGATCAATTTGAAGGTCTTTGTTTTCTTGCTGATATTAGAGAAAATTCAATGAAGCATGGCTTAGTACAACTTCAAGAGAGATTACTTTTGGAGTTAGTTGGGGAGAAAAATGCTAAGTTGGATACTATCAAGAAGGGAATTCCAACCATAAAAAACAAGCTCCATCGAAAGAAAGTTCTTTTGATTCTTGATGATGTTGATGAATTGAAGCAATTACAAGCACTTGCCGGAGGAGTTGATTGGTTTGGTTCTGGTAGCAAGATTATTATAACAACAAGGAACAAGCACTTGTTGGATACTCATGGTGTAAAAAGAACATATGAGGTACAGGGATTAAAATATAAAGAAGCTCTTGAATTATTCAGTTGGAGTGCCTTTAAAAAGACTGAAGTTGATACGAGTTACATGGGCATTACAAACCGAGTCGTAGATTATTGCAACGGCCTTCCATTGGCTTTGGAAATAATAGGCTGTAACCTGTTTGGTAAAAGATTAGATGAATGGAAATCTGCACTGGATTCATATCAAAGAATTCCTAACAAAAATATCTATGAAATCCTTAAAAGAAGCTATGATAGTTTGGAGGAAGAGGAGAAGATAATTTTCCTTGACATGGCTTGTTTCTTCAAGGGTTGGGAACTAAGTTATGTCAAAAGGATATTGTTAGAAGGTCGTGGCTTCTCTCCTGAACATGGTATTAGTGTGTTGATTGACAAATCTCTTATAAAAATTGATCAACATAATTGTGTAAGAATACATGATATAATAGAACATTTGGGTAGAGAAATAGTAAGACAAGAATCACCATCAAATCCAGGCAAGCGTAGCAGATTATGGTTTTATGAGGATATTCTTCTGGTTTTAGAAGATAACCTGGTAAGTGCATAATTTAATTTTCTTTGGACATCGATCTTTTAATCTTTGTCATAGACATATAACTACACAGTGACAAAGCCATCTCTTTTCAATTCTGTGTAGGAAAATTTATTAATATGTATTTAGGATCATTTATGTTTTCTAATACCGAAACATGTCTTATAATATTCGTAACATGATATAATTTAATTTGATAATTCTTGGCTTAAAAGGGGACCGACAATGTTGAAGTCATCATGCTACACTTGCCCGAAGATAAAGACGTGCAATGGAAAGGAAATGAATTGAAGCAGATGAAAAGTCTCAAAATTCTTATCATTAATGAAAATGCTCGTTTTTCCACGCGGCCAGAATATTTTCCCAAAAGTTTAAGAGTACTGAAGTGGCCAAGATTTCCTGCACCGTCACTACCATCTAATTTTGATCCACATAAACTTGTTAGTCTTGACTTGTCCAATAGTTATATTACATTGGACAAACCATTTATGGTATGTATAATTTATTTATATGTCTAGTTACTCTTATTTATTTAATAAGGAATGTGTAAATTGCACTTAAAATTCTTTAGCATTAGTTATTTGTAGTGTACTCTAGTTTTTGTTTTGCTTTTGCAGAACTTCAAGTGTTTGAGTTGTCTGAATTTAAGTAATTGTGATGATTTAAAACAAGTACCGGACATGACTGGAGCCCCAATTTTAAGGAAACTCTATCTTAATAAATGTAAGAATTTAGTTCAAGTTCATGATTCTGTGGGGCTGCTTCAAAAACTGGAACTGTTGACTGCTCGAAGATGTACCAAACTCAGGATTCTTCCATGTTGCTTCAACTTAACATCTCTGAAAGATCTGTACCTCAATGGGTGCTCAAGTCTCCAGAGTTTTCCAGAAATAGTAGGGAAGATGGAAAAGCTAAAAACCATTGTCTTGTCGGGGAGCGGCATTGAGGACTTGCCATCTTCATTTGGATGTCTTATTGGGCTTGAAGTCTTACATCTAACCAGATGCAGGAGGCTTTTTGGGCTGCCAAGTAGTGTTTTGAGGTTGCCAAGACTTAGGACACTGTCAGCTCGAAAGTGTAAAGTGTTTAGAAGGAGCATGGTCAAAGGTCAGGAACAAGAAAGGGTGGCCTTCTTAGTGTCTTTAAATTTGAGATGTGTTATATTGAGGTACAGCGATTTGACGGATGGATTTCTTGCCACGTATCTTCCTTGCTTGCTCAACGTGGAAGAATTAGACCTAGGTGGAACTAATATCACAATCCTCCCAGCAGACATCAATAGATGTCAATTTCTGAAGGCTCTTTTTTTGGAAAATTGCAGTTACCTTCGCGAAATTAGAGGAATTCCGCCAAACATAAGACAGATGAGGGCAACAAACTGCATATCATTGACTTGTCAAGCTCAAAGCATATTATTGAGTCAGGTAATTAAGGTTGCTCTTCTTTAAGTTAGTTAAATCATGCTCTCATAATCAGTTGCAATTGGAAGGTGTGTGCATCTGCGTGCTTTAATTTTATATGCATGATTCATGATGATTGCGAATTAATGTGGCTATATGACAGGCAATACATGACACTGAGGACACTGTCTTTCTCCTACCAGGATCAAGGGTCCCAGAGTGGTTTGACCACAGCAGAAGGGGATCATCCCTGTCTTTTTGGTTTCGTAACAAACTTCCTGACATTGCTTTCTGTTTTGTTTTTGCTCCGCCGTTTGACATCCGTGGGCGGTACCGTTTGCTCTTTAATGGCATTCACGAGTTATTTTACCCAAATTATTTTGATTACACATTGGAGACAGATCACATAATGCTGTCAAGTCTACAATCCTGTTTTTGGGATGTTTTACCGGAAGGATTATATATGGAGGACGGATGGAATCATGTTGAGATTTCATATGAGGAAACATCTATCCAAGTTATCAAATGGATTGGAGTTCATGTGCACAAACAAAAAACTAGGATGCAGGACATCCGGTTCACTGATCCTAACCCTCAAAATCCAACAATAGTGTACTGTGAATTCTGTAACTTTACTCATGTTTTGAATGTCAATATCGATCAATCGCAGCAAAAATACCCTGCTTCACAGGACATGGAAATTTGTGAGGCACCAGACCTAAAGAAAACATGTGACGGTTTACAGAACTGCCATCCTGATTTGAACCTTCAGAAATATCACAAAGGAAAGAGCACAAACATGTACCTTGAAAATTGGGATCCATACCGGGAAAAATACCCTGCTTTGTGGGAGAAGCGACAAGTTTACTATGCTGATGATAAAGTATCACAGAGTTCATACGAGGCATTAATCAGCATTGAAGCTACTCCAAAAGTAAAAATCCTTTTGTGGAATATTTGTCGACGGAATTTGCCAACTTACGAATTTCTTTTCAGGATGAAGCGGGCATATAGCCCAGTCTGTCCTATTTGCGGAGTAGAGCCTGAAACCGTGGAGCATGTGTTCCTGTTCTGCCCATGGACCCGACCAATTTGGTTTGCAAGTGATTTTCAGTGGAGCATTGACGTTGATTCGGTGCCGAGCTTTCAAGTTTGGCTTTGCCAGAAACTTGCACAGATTGAAAGGGTACATCCAAATGCTAACAAATTCTCTGCTCTAGTGGGGAATATTTGTTGGGCAATTTGGAAGGGAAGGAATGAATTTGTTCTTGAAGACCGACCTATAGATCCTTGGCGTGCACTCCTTAATCTTGGTGTTAGGACCCCGCGTGATGATAAGGGGATAGGAAAGCCCGGAGAGCCCAACCCTGTCGCCCCATTCAAAAGGAAGAGAGGTATAGGAGTGTTCCAGCTGGCAAAGAGGAGAAGAGAGAGTACCGTTAGCGGTAATCATGAACAATGTTGCTGTGAGTAAGGAGGGAGAGCCATGTACGAAGAGGTATTTGTAGGAAGGGAGTGAGTGGTAGGAGGTATGTTGGGTATTCTGTTTTGTAAATGAGCTTAGGTCTGGGCTGGGGGAAATTCTCTCACAGTTGGGGACGAAGTCCTAGGAGAGGCCAGAGACACTGGTTCTCTAGTTTTGATTCACTTTCAGTTTGTAATCACAGCAAGATGGGGTGATCTACACACACCTCTCCTTGGTTGTGACAGTCAGTTTCCTTTGAGGCACTGTGTTATTTCACTGTTTCATTAGGAACCCATCACTAGGCTAAAGCTATGCTGAATTGAATTTTCATCACCCTTTGCTCCAATCAGTTCATATCACCCCTGCATCTGAGACATTTCATCTCCAGTGGTGTCATCTCTCTAAAGCAGTTCTCATGTTCCATGCAAATGCAAGCAAATTTGCATTATCTGTATTGGAATCAAGTTGCAACAATAATACCACGGTGGCAAAGTGATGAAGTCACCAAGGTAACAGTCATATCAAACCCCTCAATATATACTTTCTTGTGTGCTATTGTTGTCTTTACCTGCACTACTCCAGTATTTTACTCTACTCCTTTTCCTGGAATCATTGGCGGTACAAGAAAGATTCTAGTTATATCTACTTCATAGGCTCTTGATTCTTGATTGCTCAGCAAAAGATCTAATTTAGTTACTGCTTTGGTTGACAAGCATTTACCTTATGTGAACTTATGAAATTTGGAACATCAGCCATAGATTCGTTCTGTAATAAATGTACTCGTATTAAAACGTGGATAAGAGTAACTAATATTTATTGAATTTACTATTAAAGCATTCGAAAACTAAGATTTAAATTTAAACTTCATAGACATTAACAGTACATACGCTATCTTAGTTTCCTAAATCCAAATACAAAATTCAAATGACAAATGAGAATATTATCTTACTACTATTTTTAATTTTTACCAGATGCTAATGGACTACTTAACCTCAGAAGGTGAAGAAAAAGAATGGCATATGAACTCTCAAGGATGGGATCCTCTTAAAGCCAATAGATAAGTAACACAAATCAACTGCAGCGGCATGCAATGAGAGTCCCCGGTAATTTTCTTTTCTCTGAGCGTGAAAGCTGCAAAGAGATTGTTCATCAAACATGTGGTATGAGTCCTAATTTGAAGTCAAAGCATTAAATCATAGGGTAAGTTTTGTGCTTTTTTTTTTCTTTTTTCTTGTAAATGTACTATAATATGATGAGTTTATAGTACTCTTTCATCTTCAAGTAAATGAAACAAGGAAAAGAAAATATTTGACGCAAACTCCATGTTTAATCTTCTTTCAAGTGAGAAATATGCCAAAATATTCTGAAGATCATGACGTACTTAGACAATAATACGTAACGTTTTTGATAAAGAATAGTGCAAATACTTTTAATCTTTTAAGAAATACACTGAAGTAAATCATAACTCTAGTTAATAAATGAGAAGAAAAGAATTCAATGATATATTGCAGGCGTAAATACAATTTGCGTCTGTTGTTAGCTATGAGTTCATCTCCTGCGTCACTTAAATTTATTGAATGATTCTATCTGTCTATCTAGTTTTGTCAAAAGTTGACCATTGTACATCAGATAAAGCAACAAAAAAAGGTCGGTATGAGATGCCCAGGCAAGGACTGATGTATTTAATAAGTTGGAAAAGAAAGGTGAACCCAGCTCCACCGTGGCAAGAAGTGGAGCCTATTAGATGGAGATGCGGATTATTCTATTGATCTGCCCAGAGCCAATAACGCATCTCACAGTCTTTGTGCTCTTTCTCAATGAGCGAAACAGAAGTTCATTTTGCTGGTTTGATGTTGTGTGAAAAAGCCAATGCCGGGAAAATAACTACCAACTTGACTACAGTGCTGAAATCAAATATCGCATTTAAAACAAACTTGCAAACCAGTACACAAATCTATTCATGAAAGCATTACATGGGTGAGTATTGCCCCCAATATTGGTGTATTTGTTCTCCACTTACACTGCACATTCATTTCCTTCTAGGACCAAGGCCCTCAGGTTGATTCATTGACAATCATTACCACATTCCTTCTCAACATAAACTAAGTCAAAATATCCTTAAATAGAATGCTCTGCTAGGTGCAAGAGATCAAAAGCATTATAACTTAATCTAACTTTTTTCTTTATAAATTTCTCAACATTGAATTGATAGGTAAACTTGTGTTTACCCAATTCAATTCATTATTAATTGGTTAATGATTCGTTAGTCTAATGGCAACTCCTCAATCCCTAGGCACTAAAGAATTTGATGGTCAAACTACATACTTGTTTGGTTTTTATTTTTAAAGAATCAATTTTGGTATAATATTATTTTAAAAATTTATATAATTTGATTATATATGTACGCCAAAAAAAATAAAACAGTATATAAAAGTTGCAAACTTGCAGGCTTGATGGGCTCGTCAAACACCGTTAACTGTATCTGACCCGCCTGTCAAAAAAAAGTACGCGTATCTGACCCATAATGGGCAGTAAGTAATCTGATGGCAAGCTTAAAAAAAAACAGAAGAAATTACATAAAATTCTTTTTATTATATTTTAAATGTAAAAAATATCTTATATTTTTAATTTAATTAATTAAAATTTTAAATTATAAAATGTAAAGTTTTAATTGATTAAGTTAAAAATATAAATATTTTTAATATTTAAAGTATAAAATAAAGAGTTTTATGTAATTTTTTTAAATAATATTAATAATAAAAATAAATTTTTTTTTTTTTTATACATGTTTGGGAAAGATCGAACGTTGAGAGAAAAAAAACAAATCCCAAATCGCCTATTGAGTCGAAGGCGCAACCGCGTAAAGTTTATTTTTTAAGCAGCGTGAAAGAGGTAAAGCTTACTTGTTACGCGGTGTAAAAGAGATCGAGCGTATTTTTCCAGCAAGCCAAGCAGTGTAAGTGCCCCCCAGTTGCCAGCACAAACTAGAGCTTTCTTCTTCGTCACTTTGGCAGTTCAACTTCTTCCAGGTACGCTAGCATATTCCCACTCCCCAGCTTGATTGCCGTTTACTCTTTCTTTTTACCGTTTCGAATTTTTGCTATTAACAACGTTGCTCCAGCTGCCTTCAAATTGTCAAACTTTTTGTCTTCTGGAATTGAAATAAGATTGCATACATTGCCCGTAATAAGGATTGCATACGTGGCCCATATTCTGCTCAATTATCTGTTTTTTTTTCCTAAGTTGGGTTAATTTTTCAGTTGTGAAAAAGGAAACTTGAGGGCATTCTAATAGACCTTTCGGGTTCTGATTTATGATGCTATGAACCGCTAATTTGGATGATCTTACACTTTTGATTTGAATTAGGTGCTACTGTGTCTGTCTTTCTGTTCTTTTGGTTGATAAACATGCCAGAAGATATCGTTTACGAGCACCCTTTGTTTGGTGGCAAATTATCGAGCACTTTCCCAAATAGGTTCCAGGTCAGTTTTTTTTTTTTTTTTTTCATGTTTTCTTTAACAATTCGTTGTTACATTTATAGAATCGATGTCTAAGTTTGCTGAAATAAAAGTTTGGATTGTCTCATTTAGGATGTCAGCAATATTCGAGAAGTCCCTGATCACCAGGTTTGTCAAACTTTTGCTGTATTTTTGCAACGCAAATGTCATTTTTATTTTTTCAACTAATTTGTTGTCGTCCTGCTTTACAGGAGGTGTTTGCGGACCCTAGCCGTGATGAAAGTTTGATTTTTGAGCTTTTAGAATTCAAGCCCGATGTTGCTGATAATGGAAGCGCTACTTGGTTTCTTCAAGACCTTGCTACTGAGCAGGATGCCGAAGGAAGCATGGTACGGAATTATTTTATTTTATTTTATCCTATTATTTTTTACCCTCTTATAAATATAGTAAAACTGAATTTTATTTATTCCCCCAAGGCCCTAGCAATTAGCATAGCTTAGGCTTGAATCGCGTGATTACTAAGAGTAGCCTTGCAATTCAATTATTGGCTTGTCTCTAATCACAACAAGCTTTGATGGCTTGGTTATTTTAGTTCCATTTAGGATCTGGTTTATATATGTTAGCTTTGGTGCCACATATCTGTATACAGAAGCTTAATTTCTGTACCATTCTATGTATCAAAGCTCTACAGTGATAGTTTGTTGGCTAATGGCAGCAGTCACTAGGCTTAATTATTGCATATGACTGTGATATTGTCCATCATAGCCTAAATTCATGTAAAAATATTTAACTTTCCTGATCTGAGCATATTAGGAGGCATGATTGTCATCGGTTGCTGCAATCTCTGTTGCCATTTTCAGCATAATTTAGTATTGTTTATGTGTTAATTGTTTGAGGCAATATAAATTTTTAACATTGATATTGGGTATTAGTGCATGTGGCCTTTCTTCCTTCTACTGTCTAAGTAGTTTAATTTGATTTAACAATAGCTCAACTTCAAGCATTTGGTGTGCGTTTGTATGTAATTCCTCCTAGTGTATCAGAATGACTGCTTTCCTTCATCTTAACTCATTTATCTAATCCATTTGTAGCTGAAGTCTTGAGTTTTAAATGACCATTTTTTCTGCTTGATTAATTCAAGGTGATTGAGCAGTCAGGAGTTCTCGAGGTACCTGGTTTGATGTACAAGAATACACCTTCTGTTATAACAACTGCAGTGGGCCAAATGGTAAATTGCCTACACATGTTTTGGATTTAATTCTCTACAGTGCTATTTGTTTCTAAGTCATTTAAATGATCTGAGGATTAATGTTCATATGTTGTTCACTCATTTTCTTTAATTTTTAGTTCTAATCATAGTTATTAGTAACGTGCTATAGTGCATAGCACAGCACTACGCTACAGGTTATAACATAGCGCAGTGCATATAATAGTGCAAATAGCGCAAAAACAGCATTTAGTATTTGTGCTGTTAGTATTTGGCCTAATTTCTTCACTCCAAATCTTTCTCTGTCTATACTATATTTCTATTTTCCTTTCCCTCCTTCCTTTCATTGCTTTAATCATATTTTTTTATGGTTAATTTTTATATATTGTTACTATTTAGGGTTATATTACATATATAAAAATATATATTTATATATGTAATATAATTGTACTATTATTCAAATAACAGTGCGCAATATACAACGCTATGTGCTATGTTGCAATGATTCCAAACACTATAAATACGCTATTTGCTATAAATAACTATGGTTCTAATCCACTTGATGCATTGGTGTTTACTGGCATTTTGTATACACAAAGAATGAGCCCATGCAAAATCAATGTTGTGACTGCTATATGTATTTGGTTTTCTTGGAAATGGCCTGTCATCCTTGATTTGTTTCACATGGAGATATTGCTTTATGAGCTATTTAATAACCTAATTACCTAAGCAGTGGCAGTCCATCTTTTTCTACTATTTCATAGTAGAGTGTACACAGCATTTTAATTTCTGCATTGAGGAGGCCAACCATTCGTCACTACCAGTGAATTGATATCCATTTTGTTTGTTGAAATACTGCAATAAATATGAACTCATGAGCTTATTTTCCTGCTTGTTCTCCTAGTAGTCTGAGATATATTATGCCTTGTGCCTGTGTTGTTTGGTATCATACCCTCATGGGCATGCCAGAGTTTTTCTTTAAAATTTATTTGAATAATTTTTATATTCAATTTTCACACATAAAAATACATCCTTAAAAGTGGATAGTTGAATTGTGGGTTGTTAATTTCTTTGTTCTTTTTTTTGAAATAAAATATGATGATACCTAGAGTTAGTCACCAAGAGGGAGTTAACCCTATAGCAAGAGGATGGATGAGTCATGTGTAGTCATAACTTATGGTATTTTTAATTTTTCTATATTATTTATAATTGCAGAAGAATATTGGCTTTCTAAATAGTATAGATAACTGCAGTAACTGTTAATGGTTGCATCTATGCCTTATATAATACTAGTGGTGCCATGTCTCTGAGTCTAACTGACAGCTTCCAAGTATTCCCGCTCCTGTCCCTTTGTTTAAATTTCTTTACAATTGACATTTGGCTCAGTTTTTTTTTTTTTTTTTCTGTCCGACCTGTTTTATGATTCTAAGAATGGACTTATACTTTTAGTCAAACGTAATTCTTTGGTTCTATGCATTTCATAAAGCCACTTAAAAAATGGGAACAGGATCTTTATGGCTATTTCTTTTTTACTTAGTGGTTAGTAGCTATCATTTTGTTCAAATCTGAAGGAAAAGAATAAATGCTTGATTATCTCCCATTCTCCCCCTTCATGCTGGTGAGAGTGTTTGATTCCTTTACATTCTGTGTTTAACTTCCCTCACTCACCTCCATCATCTACAATTATTGTTAGGCAATATCTAAGGGACGGCAAGGAAGGGAAGCACAAAATATTGTGAAAGTAAGGCCCATATTTTCTGATCTGTTTTGGAGTTGTGCAAGTTTTTTTAATTGGAAGAAAAAAATAAATTCTGATTTGACTTTCTTCCACTTTTCCAGGTGTTTTTGGCAAATTTGAGACTTAAGGGGGCCGATACTGATGTACTGGTCACTGCATATGAGCCCATTGTTATAAAGTAAGAGTTAGGAAAATCATTCCATTATCCAAGAAACTGTTAATGTTGCCTTATATTTAGGTTCTGTTTCAAATGTTGAACAAATGGGTGAGTTGAGTAAAACTTCGGATTAGTTCCACCAAATTGGGTTAGAGGGGAAAAAACATTGACTGTGATTCAATTATTGTTAATTTTTCCCTCACTAGTACATTTATGTTAAAAATCAACTGATCATTTTAGTTGATGATTAGATCTTCCATACATTAGAAAGTAAGCAGAATAGAGGACAAATTAGGAAAAGAAAATGGTTTGGCATTTGTTTTTTTTTGGGTAACTGAACTGTATGGAAGTTTCCAAGACTCTTATCTAGTGCTTTTTTGTGGTTTCAGCCCTTTGAGCGAAAGTGCTAACACTCTAGGTGCTGGTATAGCTGTTCCTCCTGCACAGGCTGGATGCATGCCCATGGCTGAGGTCTTTAAACTTGCTGTTACAAGCTTCAAGGTTTATGACTGGAGTCTTTTTGGTGGTAGACCCTAGGTTTTGTTTTAAAGAATACGTTGATTCTTAACAATTTGGCGTTAAGGGCTTTGAACAAATTTTATATGACTAAAGTTATTAAAATAGGCGTCTCATTCCCATTTTGATTAGCGTATATTCTTCGTTCCTGATCCTTTTTTCTAGCCAAGTAATCCATACTCATTTTGATTGTCATATTTTTCGCATATAATTATATTTCAGCCAGTTCTGAGCTTGGTAAGGTTTTCTGCTACTTACTGGAGAGAATATTATGGCTTTCAAACTTAGGATGTTACTTCTCCCTTAAGTGGAGGTGCCTGATTAAAGCTTTTAAGATAGTTTGTTCCCTCTTCATGGGATTCCAAGTCCATTTTAGCTGTGGTAGATACGGCTTTATGCCCACAGTTTGGGACTAAACATGCCTCTCGGAAGCAGTGTGATTGCAGCGGAAAGAAGCAAGGCCACCAGTTTTGTGCATGATAAAGTTTGACTTTGTATCAATGATCATTCTCTGGTAGCAGAATCCAGGCCGTCAATACAAAAAGTATAAAAAGGCTTTGGATCTGCTCTTTATATGAACGGCTTATGTTTTACATACACTTGAGGCACCGGTGCTAGAAGGGATACTAGAGAATGATATCCATTATTAAATTCCGGTGGCAACGTAGTTACGGACAAAATGAAATGATTGAAATGATCAGCATCATGAACTCGTTGCCATTTCATTTTCTTGCAAGCGGCCGCAGCTTGCCATGTCAAATCCAAAGATGAGAATGATATTGGCGCTTGAAAGAGCGGCACTGACGTCTGAGGTTCAACTTGTCCTTTGTCTGTTGCAACTTCTGGCCAGTAAGCGAGAAATTATTCCACTTTTGTGGAAAGGTGTTGTGTTGTATTTGCATTTTGTTATTTATATAAATAAAATGTTATTAATATTTATTTAAAAATATGAATTATTAAATATAATATATTAAATTATAAAATTTAACAAATTTTACAGCTAATTAATTCGGTGGGTACGTCTTTCCCCTTGAGTCTTCACGAGAATATAACCATTTGCCAATCGTGTTCACTATAATGGATAGCTCATAGAAAGCAATTCTTTTTTTTTTGGGGGGGGGGGGGGGGGGGGGGTAAAGTAAAGATTAGGGTGGTTTGGCTTTGATTTTCTACTAGATTTAGAGTATATTCTCAAATTTAAAAAGCACTTACATAAATTCTTATAAATTATCTATTAATATGATCCTCACATCAATCAATAAAAGTTGAACCCTAAACCTAACCAAAAACAAAGCCCATTCTCTCTACCCTAGTCCCTACACACTGGTGCATGTGCTACAGCACATACAGCGTAACCTTTATGGAAAAGCTTGCTTCAATCAGGCGAGGGGGTTTGTCTCCTCTGAAAGCTACAATCATACTATGGGTTGAAAAGTCCCAAGAAGGCAATGACCTTAAACCTTAATGGCCCAATTAGAAGCCAGTCCTAGTTTTCAGCAATTATATTATTCCAAGCAGACTCCATTTTTATTGGAAGGCATACACAGTCAAAGCATGGTTTTCTTCAAATTATAAATTTACCAAAGCCAGCCCTGTATTGAGGTTCAATTAGGAACTGTGATAACTGATACGTGATGCTAGCTAGCCACCATTTCCTGTATAGGTGACATTCTAAGGACCCCAAAATCATGAAGAGTCAATCACGTGGCAAACAACTAGTTTGAAAATCACGCATCTTCTGGGCCCATCCAAAAGAAAAGAAGGAAGAGATGGCAGTCATCTTAGGACAGGTTTGTTTTCACACATTGTGAATACAGGGAAAAAAAAATTGCTGGAAATTATTGGTGAGCAATCAACATCAAATCATTGCCAAATCTTTAGAGATCAGTTACTGCCATGGCGACACAGAACTTAACATACCAGTATTAAACAAGACATTAACCCATTAAGAAAGGCTAGAGAAATTCCATTTGAAGACCTGTGGAAAGTTTATGGCCCTGCTTTTGAGCTTTTCTCGTCAATCAAACAAATGTTTACCCAACCTTGAGGAGCTGCCCTCCATTACTAAAAGTCAGTGACAAACGATTTGGAACTTTACAATAAGTTCACACGGCATGGCAGAAATTTCCTTCCTCCTTCAAGTCTGGCAGAAGACAACAAGAAAAAGAGGAGTAAAAGGGGACAGCGAAGAAGAAAATTCTGCCGACAAGGTGACGATACAACTCTTCCACGCTGACTTACTATTTTAGTGTACACACTCCCCAAAGAAGCCAAAGTTTATGAAAGGCCATGAAGACCTCTGAAAACTGCCCATGTCTGTTAGAAAATAAAGAAAAGAGAGAAACTTGCCAAGATATATATAAACTCTACAATGGAATAAGGAGTGATTAATGTATGATTATTGAGTTAATATCGCTTTGAAAATATAATTAATTGGAACTTGTCATAAAAAAAACGATTAGTTAAATTGCTCTAATTAAATGATATGTGATTTATTTTTTTCTTGAATAAACTAATTTTTTATATTAATTAGTAGGTAATTTTTTCCAAATAGTGAAAGTGGGATTTGATCTCTGATTTCGTTAACCCCTCCAACAACTTAAAATTTTGTTTTTTCAACAATAGCAAAAGACAATTTCAAACATGTAGTTTTAATTGATTATAATTAGATAAGTTTCCACTTAAACGTAGTTTAACCTAAAATTCACTTGCACATACAACTTTTGTCACCAAATCACCCGGCGGTGCAGAAAAGTCTCTTGCGACATGACCCCTCAGGCAGACTCCATCAGCACTCAGGACCACCGTAATTTTCATTACCATCCCTTTCAATCCCACTTTTAGATATACTGAATACTTTTATTTTATTATATGAAAATCATGCAGACGTATAAAAAAAAGTGTAAAAGCAAAGGCAATGAGAGAATGCGTTAGCAAATATGAGGAAGCTGAGTAATTGCAACTAGAGGGCTAATAAAGTGAGTCTTTAACTTGTATATATTATTGTTTATCTTTTTAGCCAACATACTTATCTTTAATCATATTTGATTTCTTTTCACGGGAGACTATTAGGCTACTTAGCACACATGTAAGATTTTAAATTCAAACCCGAGAATCTAAAGGAGTAACGCCCAAAAACAATATCAATGTATGCTACTACATTATTAAGGGTGCCAGCTAATCACAGTTGGTTTGAAGAAGCATTATGACTAAAGCTTTATTTAATTATGTTCATACCCTATTTGTGTATGGTGTTATGTAGATAATATAATCTGAGTGACACAAAAAAAAGGGACATGAGCTCTATCTTGCCCTAGAAATTGGAGTTGAAGGGGTGGGTGTTGGCGCCTTGTGTTTCATAATTGCCCACTAATCATTCAAATTTCAAAGTGGGATGTGGAGTTCGTCACGATACCACCTACTTTGTCTCTAATGGAAAGAGACTAGAGAAGAACGTCACTAGATTTAATTAATAGGTAATTGGTGTTTGGATAATTACACAATGCTAAGTCACTTCTTTGATTTTATCAAGGTTATCTTCTTCCGTCCTTCTCTGAAGGTGGAATATAGAACAAGCTAAAGTAATGCCTTCAAGCGTGTCCTCTCAAGATTCGTATGATAGTGGAGGAAAGCATTTGATACATAATTAACCATATCATGCAATGTTTGAATTTCACTACCTTTCATTAAACACTATAAGAAATTTTAGTATTATTGAAGAATAAATCTTTTGATAAATCTCTCGTAAAAAAATTTAACCAACAAATTTATAAATTTTATTTAAAAATTTTTACCTCAATAATATCAAAATTTTTTATGGCAAAACTTTTTCAAGTCAAGTCACACAATTTTTTCTCATGAATTGTTTAAAATTAACGAGATGATTTATCTTTGAACAAGTTGAAGTGCATATGTAAGTTATTCAAATATTCTCAAATGAAATTATGCTAACAGCAAAAGGTAGACAACTACGTTATAATTGGATTCAAAAATGATATTGTAATTTTGGTTATTTTGTTTTTATATCTATTATTTTGAGGGATTTGTACAATAAATTATAATAAATAAAAGAGAAATAAATAAAAATTATCATAACTTTAATGTTATAAAATTAAAAAAATTGATGCATGATAAATTAATTAATTTTATTAGAAATCTAGGACATGACATGCTCTAAATGAATAGTCAGTGATGTGTAAATGAGTTAGTTATGAATAATCATGGTGAAAGGCTCCTGTAGGCGAAATATGAACAGTATGTCTATTTATTTGGGAAAAAACCACTCATCAAATGAGTTGAGTGTAATTAAATATTTATAAAGTTTAAAATAATTTATTTAATTTATAATTTAACATATAAATTTTAATTATTTAAACTATTTTAAATGAATATCTAATAAAATTTAATTTATAAAGATAAAAAAATTATTTAATTTGGATAATTAAGTTGAAGCAGAGAAGATAATCAACGAAAAAAGTTTAAATCAGAGTTATGAGATTGGAAAAAGGACCAAAAATAAATGTAGCAGTGAGCGTTAGGCCTTCCACCCACTTGGTGTGTTACGGATGGGTAATGAGCAGAGCTACAAAGAAACATTAATTTCAGCGATGTCGATCGACTAAGACATCAAACAAGGATTGTACTTCACGCTGATGGACGAGGCAACTGGCAACCTATGGTTAAGTGATGACTACTTACGCAACAAACGTCACTTTCTCATTCATTTATAGATAAAATTTTCCTTTTAAGAGTCAACAGGAATTCATTCACCTAAAAATGTTTTAGTTTTGTTATATTTATTATGTATTAAGTAATGTATAATAAAAAATAAATAAATTTTATTAATATTTTTATAATTTTATTTAAATTTATGAATATATATTAATAATTTTTTATATTTAAATTTATAATTTTATTATTTTTATTTTTTCTTATTACATACTATAATTTTTATACAAAACTTTATTCGCTCCACTCTTAAGAAATAAAGAGATAATTATAAAAATAAAAAAAATTAAATAATTCAAATCCGCATACTCTTGCAGTATGCTGTGAGAAAACAAAAAAAAATGAAACAATACACTTCACCTCTTTTTTCTCTCACAGATACGTCCTCCAAATATACCTCCATTTTCTAACTAAGGTGGCTTACAAAGATGTCAGTAATTTATGGAGAGGAGAGTACAGAACGCGCATGAGACGGCATCAACAGTAAAGTTGTACAAGGAAGTGTCGCCGCTCTCCGACAACAAAGCCAAAACCGTAGGCCGTAGTTAGAATAATGTTAATTGCACAAAATAATTATATATTTTTTATTTTTTTATATTTTAATTCTTTTGTTTAAATATAAATATTTTTGTTTTAAATTTTTTAACTATATATGAACATAGTTACTTTGTGAATAGTTGCTATACTCTACGCTCTACCTGTACAGCAACTCAGTCCTTCCCAGTTCTGATCCATTCACGGTCACCTCACCTGATGCCCATGACCCCACTCCTGTTCAACATGATTACTTTTAATTTTTGTTTCACTGTAACAATTTAGAACAACTTAATTTTGTCAAGTGAAATGTTTTAAGAGTAATAATGTAAGTACCAAACTTAACCTTAAATTTTAATGCTAATCTCAACCTCAACCTCAAACCTAGCTTGATATGAGGAATTGGGGTCTGTTGACTTTTTCTCATAGAAATCAACCTCTGTTTCATTTATAAAATATATATATATATATATATATATATATATATATTGGCTGAATTGAGGCTAACTTGTATAGCTTTCTCTCACAGAAGCTAACAAACCATAATCCCCAATTGAGGCATACAAGATTTTTAGTGCAGGATACGGTTTATTGTTAATAATTTAATTCTTTATTAAAAATTTTCTATTTCTGTGATTTAATATTATCAGAATAATAACAAGTACGCGATATCTTTCTACATATATTTACATATATTTTTGTAAAAAAAATTATTGTAAAAATATAAGAGAACGTGTAAAGTTGTGCAGAGTAACTTTATACATATATATATATATATATATATAACAACACTCGTATAAAAATATGTTTACAAATTACAAGTCACTGTAGCGGTGGATCTATCTTCACAAATACAATATATACATTGCTATATATATATATATATATATATATATATATATATATATATATGTTGTGTATATGCACGTATCAGCCAACATGAATCAATAATAATGCTCTAATAACACATATTCTGTACTCAGAATATATAATAATTCAAGGATTTTTATTTATTTACAAAAAGGGTAACAAGTCATTAAATATATACAAATTTTTAAATTTAAACTTAGAATCCTAATAAAAAAAATCTCAAAATAACAAGACTGTACTATTGAAATTGTCAATAACTCGACTATTTATTCTTTATTACATATAATTTAATAATGATATAATTACATTAAATAATGATTCTATATATTTAGTTTTTTTTTTTCGGGATCATACTTAAATTTAAATACATCCACATTAACAATAGCTATCCATAAGATGTGAAAAATCGTAATAAATCATGTTTATAGTCTATATAGATGACAATATAATGGATAGTTTCATTCATTTGTAAGATATATATAATTAAATTCCCTCGAATAATTAATTAGGAGTACCGTATGGGGCACCCTCAGCCCAAAACTATTTTTTATTTAACTTTTATACAAAATAGTTATGGTATATATTATCGTAATGGTCAAATGGCATGGGAGGACTTTAAACTAATTGAAACAGATAAAATGAAATAATATTGGTGCATAGATATGTAAGAATAGATGTTAGATTTGCAAATTTCAAAATGAGCTGACCAAAAGTAGGACGAAAATGATTTATTTTATAGTCCACTAACCACCAACATTCCGACAAAACTGTTGTGTATGATTGAGCTCACATATGGATGGTAAGCCATCCTCATCATGTATAGGTGTCAAAGCACATGCTTCTTTGCCACTGTGATGACACTCACTTATTGTTTTAAGAATTTTTTATAAATTCTAAATTTAAATTTAGAAGTTTGCATGCATTTTTGTTTTTTAAATTTATTTTTTGATCAATTTTTAGAAAAGGATTGGCCATTATTATGGGATATGCTTGTCTCATTAAAATAGAAAAAACAAAATGTTAACAATTTAAATTTTTTATAAAATTTAATTTCTGAAAATAAAAAAATAAAATTATTATAATGTTGAAGCATAGGGCAAAATAAAATTAGCAACATATGAATACGCTGCAATTAGATATAATTAAATTGTGTTTGAGTTTCGCCTGAACAAGGGTTGCAGAAGGCAGTGTTATGCAGGTAAAATAATGAGGAGTCCCGTCAGGCTCCTGAGTGGAACGTGATTGTGTCGTTGGCCATGGTGACAGTGCACGAGACAGACCTCAAACGACTGGTTGTCTTAGAAATCAAAAGCGTACGTTGGTTACATGTGATCCATGAATGAATCAAAAGGCATCAAGACTGGTTGGCAGGCATCTATATAGAGGGTGAAAAGCAACCGCATCTCCAATTGTAGAGGAGAATGACATGACTAAGTGCTGTTTGAAATCAAGTTTAGTACAAATCACAGGACATAATCTCGAACTTGGACACCCAACTCTGTCAGAAGCCTATCCAATTGTCATTATTCAATTCAGCTGCTCTTAGTCACAAAAAATTTAATTTTTATAAATTTTTATATTAAATACTTATAAATATATTTTTAATATATTAATTTATTTAATTTAATAATTTAGTGGATAAAATTTAATTATTTTAAATAAATATTTAATAAAATTCAGTTAATAAAAAAATTACATATACAAATATTAAAAAATTAATTATTTTAAAATTTTAAATTATTAGTTATATGTTTAAAAATTATTTTTACATCTCCTTTGACACACCTCTCGCATAAGAATTCTTTAGACTTAAAGTGTAAGTTTGCACTAAATTTTAATTTTTAATTTGAGAAATAAGAGTTACAAAGATTGATTGGTTAATTATAGAGAATCTAATATTATGTTAAAAAATTATTCATCCTAAAAATTTAAACTGTTAGCTTTAGGCTCAATAATAATTTTATATCTCCTTTTAACAATTAAAATATATAATATTGCTTCTTAATTAATTCAATTTTTCCTAATGAAACCTAAATTGTACAGTGTTAGATATGGCTTCATCATTAGTTAGGTATGTTGGTTGTTGAAATGTAATTGTACTATGCCATTTCGTATTATTTCCACATTTTGTTCCCTTTTAAGTTACACTTGGGTCTTTTGCCCACATGGGCGACACGTGCATGCTTTATCTCTATCTCTCTCCTTCTCTCTCTCTTAAACATTTGTATAATAAGTTCAACCCTACTCAAGGTAAGTAAGGGGAAAATGGTTGAATGGTAAGCCAAAATGTTAGAAAGTGCAGATATTTGGGACTTGTTAGCCTTAATGTTGTTAATAGGCAATGACATATTAAATTCTGTGACGTGGACCTTTATGACTTTATGGAAATGGCAGATCTTAATTGCGAAGTTTGAAAACTAAAACCCTCCAGGACCATACAGATGTTTCCTCTACGTTTACAGAAAAAGTACCACCTATATGTTCATGTCTTGTGACTCTCCTACATGCATGTATGTTTAGGATGAACCTGTATATCTTGGCAATCTCAATAATGTACCATATGATTTGACAAATCTATGTAAACCCACAAAAATGACTTTTTTTTTTCCTCTTAAAAATTTTGCATAGAGAAAATATCTTGTTTTAAAGTCAAAATATATAACAGGCCTTAAATTTAAGATTTGAATGCTTGTTGGATTATAAGATGGTATAATCTAATTGATTATTTATTTTTTGGAATGTGCATTGGTAATTCAAATTATACAAATTAATAAATAAGAAATTGATATAATAAAAATTGATTATATCTTAAAAAATTTTAAAATAATTTATCTATACAAGATTAAGTCTAAATTTGTCTTTATTGAAAAAATTTTTCATTTATAATTTTTGTTTTAAAGGAATTAGTTATTTATTTAAAAATAAAAAAGGTATTTTAAAAAAATCCAAAAAAATATACCAAATTAATTTAAGAATTTTTCATATGTAAACTCTTTAATTTGTGATTATTAAATTATTGACTTGCTTTAACAATATAAAATTTATATACCTATCATTTCTTATAAGTAAATTTAAAAAATTGGGGGGAATGATAGAAAATCGAAGCAGAATGGCGGACAAAGAGACCTGAATCCTAGCCCTAGAAGTCCAGGGAAGTCCAAAATGGAATAATTAGGAAGGGGAACACCCGAGAAGCAAAGGGCAAAGGTGGAAAGGCGAAACAGCAATGATTACAAGAATGGGATGGGATCCACTTGGTTATCTTTTCTTTGCCAGTCAGTCTTTCAGTTTTTTTGACTTGAGAGATTGGGCCCCACCCCGGCCACCATTGTCTTTATGGATTGAATGATAAAGAGCACCGCACGTGGAGTCTGAATCAAGCCACTGTCCAACCACAATCAAATGACACCCTGTATATATACATAATTTCCTTTTTATTTCGCCTCCCTTCCCCCACCCAAAAACCCAAAATTACAAACTAATCCCCACATAACTAACATATTCTCCTCCAAGTCAAAATTATTAATTAATTCCCCTCAAAATTTTCAAAACAACACACTTTGCATTTTTCGAATTTTCGAGTGACGCTTATTATTCTCACTCATTATTTTTGTTGCTTAAAGCTTGCTCTCTTCCCCTCATGGCCTTATCCTCTCTCTCTCTCTGTTTCTTTCTCTCTCTTTCCATGTCCAGAGAAAACAACTCAGCAGCCAGCTCCCATCTGAAAGGAATTCCATGCTCCACAAAACGCATACACGGAGAAAGAGAGACCCACTAGCCCACTCACCGATAGATTTGAGAGGGTCACCTACACACAGAGATGGCTGTAGTAGTAGTACCACTATAGCTGCTACAAGAGAGAAAAAAAAATAAGATTTTTTTGAACCACAAAAAAAATTTAAAAAAATCTTAGAGCTTTGTATATGAGATACTGCGATCATGGAAGCTGATCATCAAAATGGGATCCGCAGACCCAATTTCCCATTGCAGTTGTTAGAGAAGAAAGATGACGATGAAGCCCCATGCTCCACTTCCCCTTATACCACCACCACTCTGGCCGCCATTCCCACTGGCGGCGAAACAAGCACCAACCCGACCCGACCCAATTCCAGCTTACAGTTACAGGAACAACCCAAGAAGCTGCCTCCCAAGCGGACCTCCACCAAGGATAGGCACACGAAGGTCGATGGCCGCGGCCGCCGGATCCGCATGCCCGCCGCTTGCGCTGCTAGAGTGTTCCAGCTGACCAGAGAGCTTGGCCATAAGTCTGACGGCGAGACCATCGAGTGGCTGCTCCAGCAGGCTGAACCGTCGGTGATCGCTGCCACCGGGACGGGTACCATTCCCGCCAATTTTACTTCCCTCAACATCTCGCTTCGTAGCTCTGGCTCCTCCATGTCGGCGCCGTCTCACTACTTCAGGGGTAGTTACTTCAACCCGAGCTTTTCCGCGACAAGCCAGTTGAGGACTCGGGTTGGCGAGTGGGAGAGAAACATGGCCCTGGATGATTCCAGAAGGATATTTTTTCCCGGTGCTGCTGGCTTATCTTCCACAGAAAATTCTTCTATGTCCGCGGTTTTGAATTTCAATTCTGCTACTAATGTGAATGCCATTCTACAAGCAAAGCAAGAGCTCCGGGAAGAACCTGGCGCCGCGGCCGGCGGCCTCGAATTGACGACGACAGATTCCGAGGGCGGTTTGGGAAGAAAAAGAAGGCCTGAACAAGAGTTGTCACAAAGTCAGATGGGAAGTTATTTGTTACAATCGAGTACAGGCTCCATTCCGGCGAGTCATGCTTCCAATCCGGCGACGCTTTGGATGGTAACTAGTCCCAGGAACCAAGCGATAAGCAGCGGAGGAGGCGGCGGCGGTATTAACAGTGATCCCATATGGGCAATTCCATCAGTTGGAAATAATAATATGTATAGAGGCGCCATGTCAGGAGGGATCCATTTTATGAATTTTGCCTCTCCCATGCCTCTAATGCCTGGCCAACAATTAGGCTCCGGTATAATTGGAGGCAGCGGTACACTGGTGACGGAAAGTAACTTAGGTATGCTTGCAGCCCTTAATGCGTACAGGTCGATTCCAGCCAACGGCGTTTCGGAGTCTCCGGCGAGTGCCGGCCATCATGGAGAAAATGAGCGACATGATACAACTAGTCAACATTAACTCCTGAGGATCAACAAATAATCGCAAGTGTATGACCTGATGCTACCTTCATCTCTTTTACTACTACTACTACTACTATATATAATATCATGTCCATCTGCAGCACAGGCGCAAGTTTGATTGCTTTGATGTTGAGTTTCAATATTCGACTCTGGTGTGAGTTACTCCGGAAAAAAAAAAAGAAGTAGGGTTTGAGAATATACATTTATATTTTAACAAGGTTGTTTGACTGCATATATGATGAATCTTTGCTAGCTGAAGGTCTTTAATTCTTATTATAGGGCATGGTTCTATGATCATCTCGGTTTGCCTGTATAATTGTCACTGCACTGTCTATTGCTTTACTTAACACAAGTTGAGGGTGAGGCGTGGCTACCCATTCTAAGGTTAGTACAAATTACAAGTGTCTTAAAAAGAGTTTATAATACTACTTACACATCGTCTACTAAATAGATTGCTAACATTGCACTAACTAAAAAGGTTTAGGAGTAGTTAGTTTGCAAGGGTTAAATTTGAATCACTCCACCCGTCGCCCTGAACTTGTTTTTGGATTTCTATCTCTTCACTACTACTGCACGTGAAACTAATCCACATTTGGATAATCCCTCAACTCTAATGCTCAAACTTGGGTCTTGGACTCCTTCACCCTAAATTTTTCTGGTGCCAGAAAGAATAGCATTTAATTTAACGTTCATTATAATTAATTAGTTCAATAATTAAGACACGCAAGATTGGCTAATTAATTGGTTTCAGTGCTCTAAAAGCTGGTTAGGTCTAACAAACTCATTAAGACTATTACAGTATATTGCTATAATTTAATTTCACCAATGAGGTATTAAGTTGGTGTTTTACTGTACTGAATTGTAAAGAAGATGCCAAATTGAGTGCTGAAACATACTGTCACACATGCATAATGCATCCCTTATTGCTAGCTGCAGTTGTGATCAATTATACATATGTACTAGCTTGGGACCAATAGATAGATGCCTAGGGGAAAGAGCCCACTCATGACCAGCCTTTGGAGTGGCTCTTAAACTCAGGTGGGGAGGCCCAGGGGTTGGCCATTGCCTAAAATTGATACACACTCAGTTGCTGAACAAGAGATTCATTCTTTCTCTTTCTCATATAAGAAGGATGCTCTCCTAGCTTGGCATTAATATGGCTAGCTAGAGATTTAGCGTAAAATGGAGGTGAGTGGTATAAACATCTCTCAGGCACATCTTCAATGAATTCTTCAGTCATCATGCACCCATATGTACCCTTCGTCCTTCTCTGTATTATTCTGCAGTACTGTTTGGTTTCTTCAATAGGCTAGCTAGTTATTCTAAACTTTAGTTTAAGACGGGGCAAAGTAAATAGTTGTGTGAATTTCAACCCCTCTCCATTATTGCTCATGCTTTATCAGAATTAAGACATGTTAGGTTTTCAGGTTGGTTCATTACAGGTTTTCTCTGGCCAACTATGCATGCCAAGTTGATGTTACACTCATCATTTAATCACTCAATTCAATTCTTTCAGTAGCTTTTTATTTGAAGTTTATAAACGCATGCTATGTTCTCACAGACACTCTTATATATATATATATATATATATATATATATATATATATATATATATATATTGAATTAGAAGCATAGCAAGAAAACACAAGGGAGGCAGGTTCGATCTCCTAGCTTCCTTAAGCCAACAATGTCTAACTCCTAAAATATACCAAAAGGAAAAAAAAATATATAGAATGGTGTGCTTTTCAAAATGAATTTCTTTATTCTCACAAATTAAAATTTATAAAAATTTTACTTAAAATAATTTAAATAGTTAAATTCATTATATCTTGTAAATTAAATTATAAAACTGACTAATCTAACCATTAACACTATTTTGTGAGCTGTTAATAAGTGAAATTATTATTTCCCTCTTAAAATGATGTGTTATCTTAAACACCCATCCTTCAGGTTCTGTAAGTAAGAAGTCAATGATTAAGAGGAAAAAAGAATTTTGTTGGATCTAATTAAAATGTAAGCATTATAATGAATTCGAAAAAGCAACTCCGACGAGATGTGGGAGGTACAAATTAACCGCCCAATAACAACCTTTGGGCCCTTGGATATTTTGGATTTTTCAGTTAAAACGTAAAATTTAATAATTTAATAAAAAATTATTTATATGAGTAGCAGGAATTACAGTGGTCACTTACAAATATAGCTACACAACTAGAAAGTTTTTTCTTGTTCGACCTTTATGTAAAGATATAATACGCTATACATGGCTGTAATAATGAATCCCTCTTTAACGAAACTTAGTGTAGGCACTCCTTCATGGTCATAAACTAAGTAAGAAGTAAGAACCTTTGCCTCAACAGGCATCATATCTCAAACAGAATGTTTATGCACGTCCATGCAATGCACTAGTAAACAGTGCATGGCATGGCACAGTCCTTGTCCGAGTTGACATGCATGGCGCAAAGTTACCATGGGAAGCTATATAGCTAGCTGGCTAGGGTATACAGTACACTAGATACCCTACCGAAGTGAGCCATGAGTCCTCACCTCATGCGCCTAACAGTACGAAAGTCAGCCCGTACAAGTAAGCGTGTCGGCTTGTTAGTGGATGCTGGATAGTAATGCATGTGCCATCTTTAACAGTAGTTCAGAATGTCGTAAGTATTTGCACATTTGACAACCATGCAGTAGTTTTTAGATTCAGAGTACAATTATGCTGTCATCATACAATCGATCTAATTAAATATTTATTTAAAAATTTTAAATTATTAAATGTATTTAATATATAAATTAAATTATAAAACTCAATTAATTTAAAATTTAATATAGTCACACACCTAAAAGTACCAAATTGATTGAATATTAAATATAACAAATATAATGATGTATCTACTTATGAGTTAGCTCAGTTAACAATACTTGAAATATTTTTTTGTAAAATTTAAATTTGAATTCTTTTGATAGTAGGCCTTGAAATTAAATAACCTACCCTCCACCATAAACTATGTTGTAACAAAAATAAAGAATGATAATCTTAGTATAAGGAATAAGGATGAAAGCGAATTAGTTTAATCTCGCTAGAGTTTTAGGGTATAGGACAAGTTACTTGCAACTCACACATGCTTTTCGGTTAATAGTGCCCTTAAGTTTTCATACTACTCACTATGGGTGACCCAGAAATCAATAATGGGCAAAGTAATTGACAGATAATTAATTAAAGATAAATAAGTTCAAACTAGTTAGTGAGGCACGTTATTTGCTTAATTCCATTTTATTTTCTTTTCTTCTCACACAAGATAATTCAAATCAGCGCAGATTAGGTACTTCATGTATTTAATTAATGCTGAAGAGTATTTCACCCATATATTCTATCTTTTTTAATTAACTTGTTAGGTTTGTCTACCTTTTCACCCTTTTTGAATTGAGTTGTTGTCCTTGGTGAAGAAGTATTACAAATCAAGAAACATATGCTACTTACAATATGTGATGAAATATCTATCCTTATCTCTATGTTACATATAATGATCCAATATTGTAGATTTTGAATCAAATGAGTGCAACTGGCTAGCACATTTTTTTATTTATTTCTTAAGACAGTATTCTCATATTACTATTAGATATGAGACTAATATATATTTAAGGTTAGTTGCTGATAGCCTATCCCAACAAATATAACTCCAAAGCTTAAACTTAAGTCTTTAATATCAAATTTCTCAATTTGAAACACCAATAACAATCACTGTACTAAAATCTTGTTAGTATTGCCAGCACCTTTGAATCAAACATGAGATCATCTTCTATGAAGAATGAGCTAAACATTAATTATGTTGTATGTGCTACATATGTAAATTCACTTGTAAATTTGCAAATGTGTTGAGATTTGACTACATTGAAATGCTTGTGTGACAATAATATTCTTGATGTACTGCATTTTTCAGTATATGTATCATTTGAGGTTGCACAGTCCATACCCTGTATGGTCAATAATTAAGTTGAAGCTTGTTGACATATAAGTCTTCACCAATATTGATCAAGTGGACTGGCATTATTTATGTCCCCTGTAGATGACTGTGAGGTACTGCATGCACCTGATCTTATATACATACCTAACCTTACTGCAGTTTCTCCTTTATTCTGCACAAGATACCAACCTCTTTTGTCAACTGCTGTTACTGTCAGCAAAACAAACAGAAACTCATTAAGGGTCACCAAAAGATCGGTTAGATTGTTCAGAACGTGGGGCCTACAAAATAAATTCATATTTCATCATCTATTATATTTACACCAAAAAAAATATTTATTTATATATAATACTCCAACTACCCGATTAAGATATTCACCAGAAGCTATTTTTCTGCTTTGCTGATATATATTACTCAAAGTAGAAGAGGCCATCTACAGCAATTGAATACTTGGATGATGATGATACATGGTGACGAGGCATATAAAGGCAATGTTACAACTGGAGCTATATAGTTATTCAAGGAAATAATTTATTTGAATTGTATTTAGAATTATTTATTCTGTTAATTAAGCTCTCCATGCTTAATTTGGCCTAGATGAAAACAGATGTGTTTCATTATTTAATTTATAATAGTTATTAACTTTATTTATATAAATTTTTAAAATTAAAATTTAAAAAAATTTAATATGCAAAATAATAAAACTAATTTTATTTATTTATTTTTATGTCATTTCCCTCCTTTGTATATGATAAAAAGTTTGATGAATTCTCTCCTTTCCTTCAAAGTTCTATAAATTCTCAAATTGCTAACATCTTCCTATTACTTGTTAACCAGTTTATGGGTCGATCCATGTTACCGACTCTTGCAAATAACAGTGCAACGCGTCTAAAAGCTACCTGGTTTAGCAAGCTAAGATTGCCGGCTACACAGTTTTTATTTGGCCCCTGAACTTCTCAAAATTTCTCAAGTATCATGAGGAATCAAATGTGCATTTAATGCCCAACGAAAAAAAAAATTTGCATTTACTGTGTACGCTACAACAAAAAAGTCCTTCAAGTCATTGTAGTAGTACGAGAAGGAAAATAGAATTTCATTGGTAGAGAGTTTATTAAATTATTATTTAAAATAATAAAAGTAATTAATTTATTAAAATTTATAATTTAACTTATAAATTTAATAAATTTTATAATTTAAATTATTTTAAATAATTATTTAATATATAAAAATAATAATTTAAATCGAAAACTTTTTATACAATATTCCCTTTTTACATGTTAAAAACTTATTTGAATAAAAAATTATTCTAAAGTGTTGGTGAGAGTGATGTGAGCTTTTAGCATAAATATAAATATTTTTATGATATAAAAATAGTATGTTTAATTTTTTTGTGAGCCTATAGATTATATCTGTAATATATTTCTAATTAATATCACTACAATTTTATCTCTCATGAAAGAGAATAAATGCAACAGCCAATGTCTTCTTTTCTCGAGAGCAACAGTCAACAGATCTATTGAAATAAGTAAGTTTGTGTGGGATAGGAATGCAAAGTGTTATGTTTGACTGCATAAACCGGTTACCATCACTAATGTACTTGGGTTTTTAGAGGGTACGCACTGTTTTATTTCTAAAAATATAGAAAAATACTGTAAAACTAAATAAAACATTTAAATTTCAAATTTAAATTATAATGAGTTACTTTTAAGAAAATTTTTAATTATTATGTTTTCTTAATTTTATTTCATATTTATTTTTAAAAGATACAGTATGCTTTAAAATATTATTTTTGTGTTTAATATTTAGTTTTAAGTTTGTGTTTAATATAAACAAAATAATAAAAAGGTTTGTTTTAATTAGGATAAAATATATTAAATTTCTTTATACTTTTACTATGTATAAAAATTTTTTTATAGTATTAATTGAGATAAATTATCTTTACATTTTAAAAATTATATAAATTATCTCATATACCTTAAATTACTTTCAAATTACTTTCAAATTATTCTTAAATTATCTTTACATATCTTAAATTATTTTTAAACTATTCTTAATTTAAGATATATAAAAATAATTTATATAATTTTTAAAATATAAAGAATTATTTATTTTAATTAATATTATATAAAAAATTTTTACGCATGATTTAAAGTATAAAAAAATTTAGTATATTTTACCCTTTTAATTAACATTTTGAATCTCATAAGTTAACATAAAATTATTCTTAAAACTAATAAAATATTAATATATTAATCGTTCTTTATATACCAAAGTTAAAGACTTGAAGCCAAATACCCAAACTCTAACTTTGAAGTTACACTCGGCAATAGCTGCTATCAACAGTCAATTCCAAATTGCATTCAATAATGGTATAACATACTGCATAAAAAAATTTTAAAAAAAATTCTTGGGCTTATGCCATATGCTTGATTGCTTGCTAATCCAATGGTGTTATCGAGCAAATCGGCGATTGCAGAATTCTAAACGAAGTTATGACTCTTTCCCCTAGATTGTCAAAAATATTATAAAACCAAAAAAGCTGTATTGGGTATGTGGCCTGCAGTTATTGGCAATTGGCTCAATCAGTGCTGAATTATGCTACAGTACACGTGCCAGAATGTAGAAAATCCAAATTGGGTGCCTCTTTCCTCGAGAACCATAGATTCTCCGAAAAATTAGTTCTTTTCATAGGCCCCTTTGCCAGCTTTCTCGCTTGGTCTTTCTCACTTTTGGGAGTCACTTCATTTCAAGCCCTCCTCTGTTCTCTTCCGATGTCTCTCTGCTTTTAACCTTCTTATCCCAACTCCTTTGAGAACCGGTAGAAGATACAGTACTTTGCAAGGCATGGGCACTTCTGGGAACAACTTTCTCCAAGTGGTCGCTAAGAACTTCGATGTTCTTGCTCTGTATGCTCTAAATTTTGAACTTTTCATGCCGTCCCATACTGCAAAATCAGCAAAAGTTTCAAACTTGCTATGCATTTTGCACTGAACCACTTTGTTCAGTCTCTTATTTGCGTTCCTTGTTTCCTTTTTTCCTTTTTTATTCTTTCTGCAGGCCTTTGGTTACCCTTGTTTACCCTTTGTAAGTATGCTAATGTTTTAAGCCTTTTGTACTAGAAGTAAGCAAAGTGTGCCTTGATTATTTGTTATTCTGGGCACCCTCTGTGTTTTTATGACAGATATGCTTCAATCAAGGCTATAGAGACCAGGTCTAGTACAGATGATCAACAATGGCTCACGTATTGGGTTCTTTATTCTTTGATCACACTCTTTGAGCTCACATTTGCCAAAGTTCTTGAGCTGTGAGTTTTTTTTGTTAATAAATGTTAATAAATGAGTCTGAACTAATTTTTGCCATATGGTTGTTGTGCTAAAGTTTGCTTTAGTTGGCAAAAGATAAGACTTTGATTTTCCTGGGCATAGAAAATTGTATTGTGAAATTTGTAATTTCTATGCGAATGATTACATATTCCGGTAAATGAATCAACTGCTGAATGTTATCTACTTTTTCAGTGGACAAATAACCTACACTACTCTATGAACTACTTTGTAGTAGCTTCACATTTTAACCTAACGTACCCGGTGGTCAAACTCATTTGACCGTTAGGTTGCTGATAAAATGATGCAATGGGGTAACCTTATTATTTGTTTGCATTTTTTTTAATTATTTGAGCAAGATGTTGGTTAAGCATGAGTTTGTCTTTTAAGGGCTCTTCATTTCTGAGCAAGTTTCCTCTGCTGTTCCTCTAGTGTAACTTGGTTGCAAATTTCAGGCTTCCCATTTGGCCTTATGCCAAGTTGATACTCAGTTGCTGGCTGGTTCTGCCACACTTCAATGGGGCTGCATATGTGTATAGGCACTATATTAGACCATTCTACATGAACCCAAAACTCCCTCAAATCCCACAAGTTTCTCAAATCTGGTATGTTCCACGAAAGAACGTATTCAGTAAGCAAGATGATGTTCTGAGTGCTGCTGAGAGATACATGGAAGAGCATGGAACAGAAGCATTTGAAAGACTGATAAGCAAGGTACACAAAATACCCTATGTTTCTTGTGAATAACAGCTTTTTCCAAAGTTAAGATCTCCATAGGAAGTACGGTTTTTGCCTTTGGTACATTCAACTTGCTTAATTTATTGTTTAGCAAAAGAAACATGTAACACAGTATTCAAATCCGTACCAGTCTTATACTCTGAAATAATTGTACTTGTATGAAGCTCATAATTTGATTATGAATTAAGAACAGAACTTTGAGGTGTCCTAAATTAGTCCTACGAGGCTAACTAAGCGGAGTAGAGACAATTTACATTCCTGCCTTATGAATGCTCACTGCTGCCTGTGAGGGGCATTACATTGGGAACAAGGAGGAGATTTGGCATTTAGTTGGCATATACTATGGAAATTTATCTGCTAAAACTGTGGCTGATGTTCTACATTGACTTTTACCAGAATCATGACTACTCTGTGTATGAACACTAGACTAAAACAAAGATAAAGAAACATTGGAGCTAGTCAGTTAAGAATGACAAATATGAGATTTCGGTTATAGATTATCATTATGGTAGTTCAATTATTCTACCATACAAGGTGACTAACCTTTTTTCAGATGTAATTTTCACCTCAATGTATACAGAGCCAATGTTACCATTTAAACGTGGCTGATACAGGAAGTGTTAACTATGATCATGAAAATATATATTAAAAAATTTATATATTCTTATTGATATGCACTGTGCAGGCAGACAGAGAAGCCCGAGCAAGGAAGAATGGAAATTACATGATATTTGATGATGATTATATATATTGAACTGTGTTAAGGCCTAAGTTTTTGCAATTGTGGTGCGACTTTGGCTATGGCTAATACTTCAATAGTTATAGCATGGTATGAATTATGAAATATTGTGCTGATTGTAATTTACACGACATTAGTTTCAACAGATAGTTGTTCATTCTAGTGACTTGAATCACTATCAATTTAGCCTTGCACTTACTTTATAGGAGGGAAAGAAAAATGAAAAATAGAGAATGGGATATGGCATTAAATTATTTGGTGTTTTTTCCGAAGGCTCTCTTCTTTCTTTCCTTCTCTCGTTCTCCAGACAGAACTCAAAAGTTTTTTTTTTTTTTTTTTCTATTAGTGATGGCCAAAGGTGAGATATTGAAGGAAATTAAATCCAGCTCATGGAATTGATTTCCTCCAATTCTCACATGTGGTTTTCACTCTTAAAATTCTTTAGGTAATTACAGTGGAAAGTGGAGGTGAGATATTGGAGGAAATTAAACCCAATGTTTGAAAGAGTAAATTTTAGGTTTAACTTCCTCCAAATCTCTCCTCCAGCTTAAGCACTATCATACTCAGCAACAAGTGAAAAGCATGTATGTCTTGTTATTCAGTGGGCTTGGCTTCTCAGTGCTGGAACCAGAATGGTCTTTTATAGCATAAGTGCCTATGCACACTTCAAGCGAACCTTAGTTGAGAACATGGAGGATGTGATAGGACTGGTCAACGGTCATGTGAGAGTGTTGGAAAGGACAATTTAGTTTGTACTCTGGTCCGCGTAACAAACTGAGGAGGCTGCTATGGTGCCCATAGATATGCACCAGTTCTTTTCCATATATTAGAGATCGAAATATATAAACGAAAAATGTTAAATCACGTGTAATCCTTTTATGTAGTAAAGTAAGGTGTTGGCGCCGAGAGCTATTGCTCTAGCAGCACAGATGATTATCTCTCTAAAATTTAGTCACGAGTTTGATTTTCTACTTCATATTTTTCTTAAGCTATTCTTAGTTTATGTATTATAAAAAAATAAAAAAAAGGTAAGGTGTTGGTGTGTCTACTATAATTTTTTTCCACCACGATTGCCAGTCTTATCAATAGTTACAATTTTATAATTCTTTTTAATCCGTATTATTGATACTCAATATTTCATATGTGAAGTGTACATAATTAAAAGAAAAAAAATTAAACAGTGCATTTTGTTTATTTTTTTGGCCATTTGCATTCTTGATATAAAAATGTTGGGTATAAATAATCTTTTTTTAATCTTGTTATTAATATTGTGTGTTGAATGATTAGAAGTATTTTTGTCACTTTAATAACTGATATTCAAAAACATGTATCCCTTTTTCCGCCATAACATTATGAAAAAAATCCACAACCACTTAAGGGTTTCATACGAAATCCCTACACATGAACCGGATGGTGGTGGACTCATTTTGTAAGGATTTTGTCCAACAATCCTTCCGTGAGAATAGCCCCACTGTAATATTAATGCTTGTCATTATGTGCATTTTCTCTTTTGCCCTTTCTAACACGTCAAAATATATTACTCGTGAAGGGGTGCACATGGCAGTGAATATAAAATGAATCCCACTTTAATTATTATTTTATAATTGATTATGTTAAAACTTTCATTATATTTTTCAGTATTAAGTATGTTCTAGTTACATGACAGTATGGGCCTCCCTTTTCTTTTTTTGGTACAAGGACATTATGGGCCTCTTAATTTGTTTACTGATTTCTGTTTTGTGTTTTGAAAAATAATTTTCTAAAACAAAATATAAAAATATAGGTATGATTAATTATATTTGGGTTGACTTATTTTGAAAAGAATTTTAAAACTAAATTATATTTTATTGTTTATATTTTCTTTATTTTTTTAGTTCTTCATTGTAGATGAACAGCATTATGTGGGGTAGAGTAAGGAATTCATTCAAGATATTTCATAAATAGTATTTATTGAAATAAAACTTTTTAAATTATTCATGAAATTGACACCAGTAATTAATAGTAAATTTGGACACAAAATACTAACAATTCATTGAAGTTGTTTTGGATTTTTTATTTTAATAACACTTTTGAAAATAATATAAATTTTAAAATAAAAACTTATCTAAATACATTTTTCTTTTTTTTTTAAAAAAAATGTTCATTTAAAACAAGAGACGAATAGGCCCTTAGTTCATAATTCAAAAACAACTATTTGATTGACTGATGTTTAAATGAACAAAACCACAATGATTGAGTAAATTTTATTTTAAAATATCCATTGTATATAAATTTAACATTTAAATATTATTTTAATTATTAATTTGATAAGAAATGATTTTATTAGAAAAAAATCCATTTTGAATTTTTAATACTTAAAGAAGTATAAAAACGATTTCAGGTATATTCATTGAATAATATTAATAGATAATAGTAATTCACATAAAAAAAGATAATGGTATTTAATATAATAATTTTTTTTATGAGTGTATAATTGAGTTTTTGCAAAATGTGATTCAATAGTATGAGACTTGAATAGTTAAAAATTAACTATCCATAGATATACACTAAAGTGTGATTACCTAAAAAGAGCATGATTAAACTTAAATTTATAACATTTTTGTTTTTCCATTTCTATAGCTGTAGTTTTCCAAGCACCTTTCTTTCTTCTCCTCTTTTCCTCCCTTTTACTTTCCTCTTTTCCTTTTCTTTATCCCTTTTTTGAATTTTTTCTTCTTCAGAACCCAAGTCACTCTCAATATCCACCAAGAGAACTGTTATTGTCTCTCATTGTCTGCTCCCAGCAGTTTTATTTGTCAAGATATGAGAATTGCACGTCACGATTACGTGAATAATCTTTACGTGTTTTTTTTTTTAAATAAGTTAAAAAAATTAAATTTAAAAAATAAAAAATACATAAATTATGTGACTAATTTTTACATGTATTTTTTATTTCTTTATTTACTTAGATATTGATTGCTTTTTTATGTGTATTTTTACTTTTATTTTTATATAAATTTTAATTCATAAAAATTAAGTTATTAAATTTATATAATTTTATAAATTAAATTAAAAATATTCTTTAATTTAATAATTTATTACTAAATATGATTTATTATCAAATTTTGTTTCAAAACAACTTTTCTCTTTTATATATTAACAATAATTTAACATGAGGCAAACAGAATTAGATTTCTTGATTTTTTTTTCACATAAAAGTTAAATTTTTATTTATTATTTTATTTTATATTTAAGTATAATTTATAAATTTTTTATTAATTAATTTTTAATTTTATTATTTTTATAATTTTATTTTTATTTAATCTTTTAATAAAAATTTTAATTTTTTTATCAAATTTAATTAAATTAACATATCACAACACTATATTAAAATATATTTTTCAGTGATGTTCCTAATCCCCAAATTGGGCTTATTTGTCCCCCGAAGTTCAGTAAATGGAGAAAATGATCCATCCCTATCTCAGAGATTTCAGTTGCTGACGTGGTATTAACAGGTAGAAAACAAAACGAAATGTAGGAGCGAGGAACGAACAAACAGTTGAGCTCCTCGCAGGGAGAGAGAAAGGGAGACAAAAAGAGCGAAAATCTCACACAAGCGAAAGGGAGAGAGGGCGAGGGGCGCACGTTAACAATCTTCAAAGCTCTGCAAAATTCAAGTTGAGATATCGAAGGCATTATCGTCTAAACACCCTCTCCGAATCAAAGCGTATAGTTCTGTAATTTTCTTTGTAGGTTCAAGGAGCCTAGATTCTTTGAAATGGTTCACGCATGGCATGTTTCTGAGGATTTCTTGCAATGTCTGTGATTTTGATTGTCACTGCCTTAGCTTGTCTACCTTTGGATTATTGACGGTGCTTTGCTCGAGGAACTTCGCGAAATTGGAAGCATTTCCTGGGATTCGAAGTTTATACACATTTCAAGGGTTTCTTCGTACAATCGGTGTGCTTTGAGCTGCTTTGCAGCTGAATGTTATTACTGGAGACGCATTTGGTGTCATTTTAAGGAATAATTTCTATGGTATGATGACTTTAAAGACGTTCTGCGTCGAGTTCTTGAGCTGCGGCTCTTGGCTATGAGGCCTTTGCTACAGATATGGGGTAGATAAAGGAGCTCTTTCATTTTCATTAATTTGCCACTACTGAATTCCAGTTACAGTGTTTCAATTTTCATGGGGAGAAGTTGGACATTGTGTTATGGTATCCTTTTTACATTGAATTGTTGTTCAAATGGGTATTCGATCCACTCCTGGGAAGCATTTGATATTGCAACTTGAATGGCTGATCCTCAGAGAATTGGTCTTGGCGAGAGGGATATCGAACAGGTTTAATATTTTTTTTTTTTTTGGCTTTGCCCGTGAATATAAATTATTTCAGTTTTGTGGTCACAATTTGCTTGGAAATGTATTTTTCTGCGGATTTATATAGGCGTTAATAATTTGTTGTTATCTCCAAAGCCACTCACTTACACGCAGATAGATACAAATTTAATTCAAGTAGATGGTTCATTTCAAGTTTCGTTGACCAATAATAATGACCTATGTTTTCAAGTTTCAAACTCAAATATCTAATCGTAAATATTGGATTCTATAATTTAATGTTTAATGTAATGAACATCTGCTTCTTCTTAGAGTGTGTGGGATTGCATGTGCGTATTGGATGCATAGAATATGTGTTCCATAAACAATTGTCTCTTGACTGAAAATTATCATTTGGTGACTGGTATACCGTCGAGTATTTCTTTTGGTCCTCATTTGACAAATTCTTTTCTACTTTTGCTACAACTGTTTGTTATATTCTTGATCAAGCAATACATATTTAAGAATATGTATAAATGATATTTGTTCTTCTATTTTGACCTAGGGGGATGTTGAAGCTAGAAGCTGGGGTCTTCCCTCATGCTTGGTTTTGTAGTGATGGGATCATATTCTTATATTAATTCCTACTTTCATGTTCTGTTTATACTATATAGGCAATTACATCTATTAAGAAAGGAGCTTATCTGCTAAAGTATGGGCGCAGAGGGAAGCCAAAGTTCTGCCCATTTAGACTTTCCAATGTAAGTTGCTATGCGATTTCTCCTTTGTTCAGAAGATACTTACATGCTTAACTATGGAAAATGATTACCATAATCAGAATTGGTTTCTATGTCTATCTAGAAAGACTTTCACTGATATGACAGTCATTCCGAAAGATAGATTAGGCTATTAATTGAAGCAATGAAGACTTGATCAAGCTCCTTTCAATGGTACAATGTTTATATATCTTTGGTTGATGCAAAAATGATTACCTAAGATCTAAGGCTAAATTATATGTGTAATTCTGTCAGTAATGGACAATACTTTAGGAACATGTGATTCTGGTTTTGTGTGAGAGAGATAGATGGAGAGAAAACTTGAGATATTAGCCTCTTACTAGTATTATTTATACTAGAGTTGTACAAAATCAATGGGCCTAATTGCAAGGCACTAATTCCTACTAATTACAACATAATAATCACATGTCTAATTCTGGTACTCCTCCTGAAGCTGGAGCATAGATATCATATGCACCAAGATTGTCACATATGTAATCTACTTGAGGACCCTTTAGTGACTTGGTGAAAATGTCAACAGGTTGATTATTACATTTAAAAAACTCTATAATAATTACACCTTCAACCAGTTTTTATCTTATAAAATGACAATCGATGTTAATATATTTGGTCCTTTTGATGAAACACTAGGTTAGAAGCAATGTGCAAGGTGGTGTGATTATCAAACACAAACTTCATAGGAGACACTCACAAAACTTGAGTTCTTGTAGAAGTTTCAGTTAGATATCTTAGAAGAAAATAGTATGTAAGATTGCAAACTAGCCAACACTCCAATGAATCCTAATGTTAAACTCTTGTCAGGTTAGGGGGAGCTACTGTCAAATCCTAGGAGGTATCAAAGATTGGTGGACAAATCAAGTTATCTCACAATAACACATCTATACATCTCCTTTGCTATGAGTGTAGTTAGTCAGTTTTTCTACTCCTGATGTGATCCTTACTAGGATGCTATTTTCTATATTCTCATGTATACCAAGGGTGTACCAGGGACTGGATTGCTTTATGAGGATAGTGGACATACAGACATCTATTGTTATTTAAATGCTGATTAGGTTGGATCCAATTTTTATAAGAGATCTACTTCAGGGTATTGTGTTCCAATTTGAGATAATTTAGTTTCTACAAAAAGCGGAATGTGGTGGCTAGGTTAAGTTTAGGAGCAAAATGTTGTGCCATGGCCAATGCAACCATGAGCTCATATGGCTCAAGCAGCTTTTACAGGAACTAAATTGGTAGGGACTTAGAGACAGAATACTAAAATTATGGGTATATTAGATGAGAAATGGTTGAGTACAAGCAAACAGCAATAGCAAAGAAGAAATGGAACAACGAAAACTCAGAGACAGAGTCCCTTTCTAGGAATCCCTTCTCCTCCAGAGCACCAGCTCTGTTCTCCACCATAGCACTAGCTCCAAACCCAACTCTCAAAACAGAATACTCACATGCCTTTCCCCTTCCCCAAGCAGACACTTATATGCTGCTCCTACTAACTAATTTGTCAAGCTGTCATTCCACACAATACCCAATCTGCCCCCTGGTTGGCTCAGTTTAGCCCTTCCTTATTTTTTCCCTCTTTATGTTTGTTGGTCCTAGCATAATCAGTGGACGGTCCAATGAATTGATTTTGTGTTATAGTAGAGTTAGAATGACATCTCTCCCATTTAATAACTCTGAATGCAGTGGATGGTTCAATGGGTCACAAAGCATTTTTTAATTATTTTGGCATATTCTGAATTTTAGAGTTTAAGTGTGTCTTTTCTAGTGCAATTTAATTTGAATGACATCTCTCACTTTTTAATAACTGTGAATGCAGTGGACGGTCCAATGGGTCATAAAGCATTTTTTTATTGTTTTGGCATACTCTCAATTTGAAGTTTAGGTGTGTCTTGCCTAGTGCAATTTAACTTTAAGCCCTGGTTATGAGCTCTTGTTGCTCTGTTTTGCTACATTTAAAATTTTAAATACTATATTACTATTTTTTAAATTGCATCTTATTTTCATTTTATAATTTTTATTTTAAATTTTCATAAGTTGCATTTTATTTTGATTTTATACATTCTGTTTGTAAAATTTTTATTTTTTCCATTTTAGATTATCTTAGGATAAATAGAATATTTTATGACTCTTAATCTGCTATAATTTTTTTTCTAAGGATAAAAATATTTTTATGTTTTGTTTAGAACTTTTATTATAATTTTTTATGATTTTGATGTTTTATTGAGACTTATTTTGTAATTATTCTATTTTTATGATGATTTTTAAGTTATATTCATTATCTGTATATTTATTTTCAATTTGGCCTCTTCACTTTAATGAAGCGGCCACACTACTACACTGCTTTGCTGCTTAGGCATTTTTGGGGGATCAACGCTTCACGCTACTTTTCGTATTTGACAACACTGCCATTGTAGATGGATAGAAGAAAATAGAATAATTTCCATTCAATCAGAATAGGTTATATACACTTACAAGAAGATTAGCTAGGGAAGTAAATCAGAAAATTTCCTACAAATCAGCCCCTATAATCCCTACAAATCAGGATCACTAATCCCTACAAATCAGCCCCTAAAATCATGCTAGTTAATTTAGGAAGGTCAGCTATACAATTATACAGATTCTGTAACACTCCCCCTTAAGTTGGAGCATAAATATTGATCATGCCCAACTTGTTACAAAGATAATCAACTCGGGTCCCATTTAAAGCTTTTGTGAACAAATCAGCTAATTGTTCTCCTGTCTTCACGTATCCAGTGGAGATCAAGTTCTCTTGAATCTTTTCACGAACAAAGTGACAGTCAACCTCGATGTGTTTAGTTCTCTCATGATACATTGGATTTGAGGCAATGTGAAGAGCAGCTTGATTATCACACCACAGTTTTGCTGGCATCAAGTGCTTCATTCCAACTTCAGTCAAAAGGTGATGAATCCATATGATTTCACACGTAGACTGTGCCATTGCTCTATATTCAGATTCTGCACTCGATCGAGATACAACATTTTGTTTCTTACTTTTCCATGATACTAAGTTCCCTCCTACAAAGACACAGTAGCCAGTAGTGGATTTTCTATCAGTCTTGGATCCAGCCCAATCTGCATCTGCAAAACACTCAATACTAGTATGCCCATGATTGCTATACAATATACCCAGTCCAGGTGCTCCTTTCAAGTAACATAAGATTTGCTCCAAAGCTTCCCAGTGCTTAACTATAGGTGCAGACATGAACTGACTAACAATGCTTACTGCAAAAGCAATGTCTGGTCGAGTCATTACAGTGAGATAACTTAATTTTCGCACTAGCCTCCTATATCTTTCTGGATCATCAAAAGGATCACCATCATCTTTTGTCACTTGTAAATTGGGAATCATTGGAGTACTACAAGGTTTAGCTGCCAATTTTCCAGTTTCTGCAAGCAAATCAAGTACATATTTTCTCTGAGATAGAAAAATACCCTTCTTGCTTCTTGTTACTTCCACTCCCAAGAAGTATTTCAACTGGCCTAAGTCTTTCGTATGAAATCTGGAATGCAAGAAAGACTTGAGAGAAGAAATCCCTGCATCATCATTGCCTATAATGACAATGTCATCTACATACACTACAAGGAGAATAATGCCAGTTGCTGATTGCCTGTAAAAAATTGAATGATCACATTTGCACTTTTTTAGTCCAAACTCTTGAACTACCTCACTGAACTCGCCAAACCAAGCACGGGGACTTTGCTTCAAACCATACAAAGATTTTTTTAGAAGACAGACCTTCCAATACTCCCCCTGAGCAACAAAACCAGGTGGTTGCTCCATATACACTTCTTCTTGGAGATCTCTATGCAAAAATGCATTCTTGATATCCAACTGGTGTAGAGGCCAATTCTGAGAGGTAGCCATAGAAATGAATAAGCGAATAGAAGTGAGCTTGGCAACCGGGGAGAAAGTATCAAAGTAATTTACTCCATAAGTTTATGCATAGCCTTTAGCCACCAATCTGGCTTTAAGTCGAGCTACTGAGCCATCTGCATTATATTTAACTGCAAAGATCCATTTGCATCCCACAGCCTTTTTGCCTGTGGGTAAATCCACCACATCCCATGTGTGATTGTCATCAAGAGCTTTTATTTTCTAAATCATAGCATCGTACCAACCAGGATGAGATAAGGCCTCTTTCACTGTCTTAGGAATTGAAACAGAGTCTAGAGAGGTAATCAAAGATCTAGATGAAGGAGATAAGTGATCATAGGAAACAAAATTAGCAATGGAATAGTTAGGGCGAGGAAGGGTGCATTGACGTGTGCCTTTACGAAAACCAATAGGTCTATCAAGATCATTTGGTGAAGGATCAGATGACGAAGGAGCTGGTGTAGGACATGTATCATTGGCCTTTTGCCTCCTGGAATAGACTTATACAATTGGTGGTCTTGCTGGAGCTGGAGGTTCAGCATTAGAAAACACTTCAACAGTTGACTGCTCAGCTGGAGGTGCCTCCTCTGATTGCTTATTTGGTGATGTAATTGTGTAAACTAGCCATTCTTCTTCCTCCCCTTGGCTTGGAGGCATTGCTAGTGCGGAGAAGAATGGTGTTGTCTCAGAAAAGGCCACATCAGTTGAGATCAAGTATTTGTTAAGTTCTGGAGAATAGCATCGATAACCTTTTTGCAGACAAGAGTATCCAAGGAATACACACTTTAATGCTTTAGGATCCAATTTAGTAATGTGTGGCCGTACATCATGAACATAGCATGTGCTTCCAAATACCGGTGGTTCAACTGGAAACAATGTTTTGTTAGGGAACAGAACATTGTAAGGAATATCTCCACCCAAAATAGTAGAAGGCATACGATTAACTAGAAAGTTGGCTGTAGAAATAGCATCTGCCCAGAATTGCTTCGGAACTTTCATCTGGAATAGCAAAGCACGAGCAGTCTCTAAAAGGTGCCTGTTCTTCCTCTCTGCCACCCCATTCTGTGTTGGTGTGTCAACACAAGAAGATTGATGAAGAATCCCTTGTTGAGTCATGAAATTCTGAAATGTTTCTGACATATATTCTTTAGCATTATCACTTCTTAATACATGTATAAAAACATTGAACTGTGTCTTAATTTCAGCACAGAAAGCAGAGAAATGAGAAAACACCTCTGAACGATTCTTCATAAAATAAATCCAAGTCATTCTAGAAAAATCGTTTACAAAAGTAACAAAATATCTAAATCCAGTTTTGGACAAGACTGGACATGGACCCCAAACATCTGAATGAACTAATTCAAAGGCAAATTCAGCCCGTTTATTTATTCTAGGACTTAATGTACTACGATGATGTTTGGCAAAATGACAAGATTTACACTCCACTGAAGTTACATCATGAAACTGGAGACACAACTTCTTCAAAACAGGTAGAGAAGGATGTCCTAATCTACAGTGTGCTTCAAATGGTGAGACAACACTAGAGCATGCAACGGACTTAGGCACCCATGCATCAAGAACATAGAGACCATTTAATACATGTCCCTTACCAATAATTTGCTTCGTCATAAGATCTTGAAAAAGACAATGGTCAAGAAAAAATGAGATATAGCAATTTAAGTCTTTTGTAAGTTTGCTCACAGAAATTAAATTGAAAGTAAGATTGGGTAAACTTAGTACAGAGGATAAGGTAATAGATGAAGTGGGTTTAACAGTTCCAGACCCCTCAATATTATAGTTCGAGCCATCGGCTATAGTGACATGAGATTGTGCTTTGTGAGACCGAAAGCTAGAAAAGAGTTTATCATTACCTGTCATATGATCCGTGGCACCAGAATCAATGGCCCATTTGGTTGAGGAGGAAATAAGGCATTTTTTACTTGACTCAGTAACTGATGTGGATTCTTTCATTGATTCCTGATACTGGGAGAATTTAGCGTACTCATCAGCTGAGATGGTGACAGTCTTTTCGGAAGATGAGCTAGAAGCAGCAGCAGCTACAGTAACTGTCGACGTCCTCTAATTGCGATTCTGTAATTTCTTACAGTACCGCTTTGTGTGACCCAATTCCTTGCAGTAATAGCAAATAATATCACTGGTTCCTCTTCTATTATTATTCTTTTTTTCAGCATCATTTCTACCTCCTCCTTTAACAACAAAGGCACTAGATTGTTGATTAGATGGAGTATTTTCTGTGCGCAATACTCGACTGAAGACCTTTTGGAGAGAAGTGACCTCAGAACTAGAAAGAATCTGGGATTTGGCAGTGTCAAATTTAGATGGAAGACCAGCCAAGAAACTCATTATTGCCATTTGTTCCCTCTGAGTTTGCTGCACCTTGATATCAGTACTAAATGGCAATAGCATATTCAGTTCTTCATAAGTCTTTTTGAATTTCATAAAGTATGCTGTGAGTGACTTAGTTTCTTTTTCAGCACCATAAAAAGCCTTGCATACGTCATAAATTCTAGACACATTTCCTTTACCGGAATATAAGAATTCCAAATATTCCATCAACTCCTTAACGAATTCACAATGATTAACCAGACCAACAACTTCAATTTCAGTAGAATTTATAATTTGCAAGAAAAGTTTAGCATCATCTCTAAGCCAAGTTTGTCTAGCATAATCATTTGGAGGATCTTGAAACAAATGATCATCTTTTTCAACACTTCGTAGATAAATTCTAACCGTTCTACTCCACTCCAAATAATTATTACCATTTAATTTATGCTCAGTAATTTTAGACATTGTAGGAACCAATTCAGCTTTTTAAGATCACCCATATTAAAATGCAATATTCTGAGTACTTCAAATAATCCAATTCACGCAATGCAATAATTACCAGCAGCAAACAGTAAATAATACCCGGATTGCTGAAACAAAACACAGCCCAGAATGGCAGCCCAAAATCGCATACCAACGTCAGCCCACAACACAAAACGCAGCCCAAAATGGCAGTCCAAAATGGCAGACCAATGTCAGCCCACAACACAAAACGCAGCCCAAAATGGCAGTCCAAAAAATTGCAGCACCCAAAGTCAGCCCGAGGCCCAAAAATTGCAGCCCAAAGTTAGACTATGGCCCTACTCTAGCCGTGAAAAAGGTTTCTGGAAGGTCCACACTTGAAAATGCAGCCTGGCCTCCTCCCGGGGTTCCACAGCCGAAAAGAGCGCCTGCTGTTAACACTGATGTTACTCCAATCTTCGTTTTTGTCTTCAGCCTTCGAACCTCACACGGCCATTCTTCGCCCTCAAGCTGCACACACAGTCGCCGCATTTCATCACCCAAGCAAGAAAGCTTGAAACCGAGCTTGAAATCGTCTGCAGAAGTTGCTATCCATGAGTCCCCCCCTCCTGTGACAACCACGAATCCCGTGGAGGGTTGTTTGCTCAGATGCGTGGAAAACACAGGTGACTCAGAATGTCGAGATCGTGTTACAAAAATAAGCTGGCTCTTCAGATATGGCAGATCCTAACGCTTTCAAAATCCTAATGCTTTGCCCCTGATTCTCTCTCACGCTCCCGAACTTTACAGTGAGTGCTCTGATACCATGTAGATGGATAGAAGAAAATAGAATAATTTCCATTCAATCAGAATAGGTTATATACACTTACAAGAAGATTAGTTAGGGAAATAAATCAGAAAATTTCCTACAAATCAGCCCCTATAATCCCTACAAATCAGGATCACTAATCCCTACAAATCAGCCCCTAAAATCATGCTAGTTAATTTAGGAAGGTCAGCTATACAATTATACAGATTCTGTAACAGCCATGAAGGGAATAAGTTTATTGAGATTTATTGTTATTTCATCCAAGAAAATCTAGCTGAAGGAGTTATTGTTATTGAATTTGTTAACTTCAATGATTAGCTATCTGATGCCTTCACAAAATCACTTAAAGGTCATTAGATAACTTACATTTTTAACAAGCTTGTTGCATATGATATATATGCTCTAACTTGGGGGGAGTATTGGATTATTTGTTATATACCATGTGCATGATGTGTATTAGTTAGAAATAGGCGTGTGTATAATGTGCTGGCTGCTAGCATGTAATGAGGGCAGTTAGGCCCATATTTACTGTACAGTCATTATAAATGATCAAATTGGGAGGTTAATCTCTCAAGTTTTCTCTCCAATTCACTCTCACAAATACAATCATCCATGATATTGCAATAGAAAGAACTGATGTATCAGTTGTTCAGTGTTAGACTTCATATTTAGCTAATAATGTCCACAATGAGTTTATACACTTGTTTCTGCTTTGACCCAAATCTATTTGTAAATCAATTTTGGATCTTAAAGCATTTTTTCATCAGTTAAGCTATAAGAAAATGACATACTATGTTCTGTTCATTTTAATTATTTTGGTTTTGGATTCAGGATGAGTCTTTACTCATATGGTTCTCTGGCAAGGAAGAGAGACAGCTTAAGCTTAGTACTGTTTCAAAGATCATTCCTGGGCAGCGAACTGTAAGTTTGTACAATCAAATTTGGTTCTTCAACAAACGTATAGATGCTATTTTTTCCAAGTTAATACTGGTGGCATCTATCAGAAGTTAAATTATGGCCTGCAAGCTTTGTTCCTAAAGAATTTTTCAGTCCATAGGTTATATATTTAATTGGAACACGTGTATGCATATATAACCTATACTTTTATCATCGGTTTACTCCATCATTTTGCAACTTTCATTTGATGTTATTCTCCAGGCAACATTTCGACGGTATCCTCGGCCTGAAAGGGAATATCAATCATTTTCTCTTATAAGCAACGATAGGTCCTTGGATTTGGTGCGTGTTCTTTATGCATTTAAAACTGTTGTGTGATTTAAACTTGTTAGTCATGTAATGAAAATTTTGGCATCATTCATGCTTATTTCACTGACCTTAATGTGAGAATCTGGTCTGATAATTTTTAAAAAGTGGCTGAGTCACTGCCAATCCATGGACAGATTTGTAAAGACAAGGATGAAGCTGAAGTCTGGTTTGTTGGTCTTAAGGCATTAGTTACTCGAGGTAACAATCACAAGGGGAGATCTGAATCAAGATGTGAAAGTGTGTATTCTGATAATCTATATTCTCGCACACGAAGAAACTCTCCAACGATTGCACCATTTGTCTGTAGCAATTGTCTTTCTTCTTTTTATTTCATAAAACTCAAATGATCTGTGACACATATACACATTACTATGGTATTTACCCTCGCTATTTGTCATTTACAGGACCCAGGAGATAATGAAGGAGTTGACAATTATTCACAAAATAGCTTGGGAAAGGCGCTCTCTGAAATAATTTCATGTACTGCATCTGGCAAAAGTTCATATCAGGCCGAATCAGTTGCAACTTCCTCATTATCCTCTGCGTCTGCAGATAATGTGAATAATCGAACTTCTGCTGCTGAACCATTTCGGGTTAGTTCATCCAGCGCTGTAAGTTCTTCCAGCCAGGGTTCTTACAATGAAGATTTTGATGCCTTAGGTGATGTATTCATTTGGGGAGAAGGTATTGGTGATGGAATGCTTGGTGGTGGTGTGTTTAGAGTTGGAACCTTATCTAATTCTGAGATGGATGCATTACTCCCCAAGGCATTGGAATCAAAAGTAGTTTTAGATGTTCTTAATATTGCTTGTGGTTACAAACATGCTGCTCTAGTTACTAAGCAAGGAGAGTTATTTAGTTGGGGGGAGGAGTCAGGAGGTAGGCTTGGGCATGGCATAGAAGCAGATATTTCCCACCCTAAGCTCATTGACACTCTTAATGGCATTAATATTGAATTAGTAGCGTGTGGGGAGTATCATACTTGTGCTGTTACATATTCTGGGGATCTCTACACTTGGGGTGATGGTACTCATAATTCTGGTTTGCTTGGGAATGGAAATGAAGTTAGTCATTGGATTCCCAAGAAAGTAAGTGGTAACATGGAGGGTGTACCTGTGTCGTATGTGTCTTGCGGACCTTGGCACACAGCTATTATAACATCTGCTGGCCAACTGTTTACATTCGGGGATGGATCTTTTGGTGCCTTAGGCCATGGAGATCATAATAGCACAAGTATTCCTCGGCAAGTGGAAAGTTTGAAAGGGTTGAGAACAATCCGGGTTTCTTGTGGGGTTTGGCACACTGCTGCCATTGTTGATGTGACAAGTGAAGCTATGGAATCTTCTGGATACTCTCACATGGGAAAACTCTTCACTTGGGGGGATGGAGATAAAGGCCGACTTGGACATGGTGATAAGGAACCTAGACTAGTTCCTGAGTGCGTATCTGCACTGGATGATGAAATTATTGGTCAAGTTGCTTGTGGCCACAATCTTACGGTTGCTTTGACAACCTCAGGACAGGTATATACAATGGGCAGTGCTGCTTATGGACAACTTGGTAACCCTGCAGCAGATGGAAAAGTCCCAACACGTGTTGGAGGTAAACTTGCTGATAGTTTTGTTGAAGATGTTGAGTGTGGTTCTTACCATGTTGCAGTCCTAACTTCTAAGACAGAGGTTTACACCTGGGGAAAGGGTTCAAATGGGCAGTTAGGTCATGGAGACAATGATCACAGAAATACACCTACTCTTGTTGAGTTTCTAAATAATAAGCAAGTGAAAAGTGTTGCTTGTGGTTCAAACTTTACTGCTGTTGTATGTCTTCATAAATGGGTATCCAGTACTGACCATTCTATGTGCTCTAGTTGTCATAATCCGTTTGGATTCAGAAGAAAACGTCATAATTGTTACAACTGTGGTCTTTTTTTTTGCAAAGCTTGCAGCAGCAAGAAATCTACAAAAGCTTCCCTTGCTCCAAATGCTAGTAAGCCATTCCGGGTGTGTGATGACTGTTATTTTAAACTCAAAAAATTGACAGAATCTGCTTTCCTGGTGCAAACTCCTGCCTCAAAAAGTATAACTCTTAATGACACTATGACTGCTAAATTACAAGGAACCCTATCCAGGCTTTCATCTTTTGGTTCTACTGTTCAAGTGAAGAGCAGGCACTCAAAGCATCCACAATCACGTGATAGCCATGTTTTCCAACCTTTGCATGGAAAACTACAGTTGGGGGGTTTCACGCCTTCCAAAGCATCAAATTCTCTTGGTGGAGCATCAAGGAAGCCACTTTCAGATTCTGTGCCTGCTACTAGAGTAGCTTCTCTATCAGCATCTCCAGATTCAGCAAAGTCAAGCCCACGATCGTCTTGCGATGATATTCAAGATAATCCAGAGCACAGAAATGACATCCTAAGTCAAGAAGTTATAAGTTTACGGGTGCAGGTAATCCTGATTTAGTGTGAATGATGCATCGCTCTGTAGAACCTCTGTATAAAGCCCCCATGCAAGTATAACTTCGCTTGTAATAGATGTATTCTCTTATTGTGACCAACATTTTCTTGTAAGAACAAAAAGGTTTTGAAATCTCAGATTCTAGATATTGAGGTTTACTTTATGCCCCCCCCCCCCCCCCCTCCTCAACCCATGGTGGTGGTGTCTAAAAAAATAGAATTAGAAATAATTTTAAGAAAAGAATAACAGTGCTATTCTATCAGTTTTCTTGCATAACTTTTAGAGTAATTATGAATTAGAAATGGCTGCTTCATGCTTATAAATGCCATGAAAAGGCTTTAAGCATACATATCTCAGAAATGATTGATTGCATTGCTTAGGTTGAAGATCTTACTCTTAAATCCAAACGTCTTGAGGCTGATCTTGAGAGGACATCAAAACAACTGATGGAGATGACTGCAGTAGCTGCAGATGAAGCTGAAAAGTGTAAATCTGCCAAAGAGGTTATAAAGTCATTGACTGTCCAGGTTTGGTATTCTTCTTTTGTCTGAGCCAGGTTGGGTTGAATGTTGTACATGACTTCATTTTGTTTATGAATTTGAAGAAACTGTGATTAGAACTTAATATTTGTGCTGGTGCTAATGTAGGATTAATGTATGATAGGGAATGATATTAGAGTTATGAACCTTAGATGATATAACCCAAATTAGGGGGCAAGTGTGTAGAGTATTTGAAAATACATATAACAATAGAAGACAATTACTTTTTTCTTTTTGGGTTGGTGGGGGGTGTAGACCTGTTTTTTCTGCCTTTCTTTGCTGTATAGATTTCCTAAAAAAATGCACATTGTACATAGTAGGTCCTACATTCCTTCCTGGGAACATTCACTTGGAGATCAAAAGATTCATAAATGATAGTTAGGAAAGGTAGCCTACATGCACATTGTACATAGTCAGTTCTTGATGAGGTTATTTGCAGTAACTGAGCCGTTGCAATGCAATGCTATCAACAGAATCAATCAACACACACACTTATCCTCTATGATAATGAGTAGTCTGCTCATATGAAAATGGATTTTGCATAATAATTGCCATATATGTGAACTTTTGATTCTTTGAATAACAAAATATGTCTGAGTTGGATTACTTGACCAGAAATATAACACCCACATCTAAAGTTCTAATTTAATAGCAGACTAAACTAGATGTATATAAGAGCGGATAATGTTAGTATTAGCTTACTCTCTCAGACTTGGGAAGAAATACTGTGCTAGATGGATGGGCTGGCAACAATGAAGACTAAATTTGTTTGGTTGTTCCATTGGTACACTGATCTATGCGTTTGGCTGCTTTAATGATAAACACATGTTTTCAGGTGATAAATGTGTAGTGTTTGCTTACTTATCTGTTGTTCTAACATGACTACATCATTTGGTAGATGAATATATTTCCTTCTAAGCTTGTAGAGCCCTGTGTCTGACACAGATCTAGGCTTGCTTGTTATAACAGATTATTGAAGTCATGGGGAATGTCGACTCTTTGGCAGTCAGACATGAATTCCTAAATAAAACAATAAAGGAACAATTTTATTAGAATACTTTTCACTTCAGATCTTTTGAATAATATATAAACTTGTAGTGGTAAATTGGTGGTAAAGAGTGCCTCGAAGTATCTGCAATGTGGACAGAGTCCTTCTATGTTTTGAATAAAGTTAATCACAGACATAACACATAATTATGATATCTAATTGTATGTGATATAACCTCATCACTTGTGGTCACGAAGAGTAGGATTGGGGGAGAACTATTGAATTGTCTAGTGCTTTAGCTCTTGATTAGTTACTTCTAATGTTTTGAATTCTAAACTTTTCTTACAGCTGAAGGAAATGGTGCAAAGACCGCTTGAAGTACATAATGTCAACCTCGGTGGGGACTTCTTTGCTGGAACCACTGCTAATATTGTAAACCAGTCCTTAGATGAGAGCCATATAACAAACATTATCGCTCCTGAAGCTGAGTCTGACAGCAATGCAGCAAGTCAAATTTTGCCTGATGGTACCAACACACAAAGTGGAAAGGCAGAAAGGATGGTGCAAGATGAACCAGGTGTATACATTAGTTTGTTCTCCTTGCCTGGCGGTGGTAATGAACTTAAACGCGTTCGATTCAGGTATGCATGTTTGGCCACCTAATTTTTGAAACATGTCCATCTTAACAAACTTTTAATCAAATCTCAATGACAGTATGATTCCTTTTCAATTTTCCTGATCAAGTTTAAAATTAAACCTTGTTACAATAGCCTTGCAATGTGAAAGAAGAATCTTTACTTTAGGGAAGAAGTTGTACTATTGCTTGGTTAGAAGACCATCTTGTTATTGCAGATTGCATGGATATGCGTTGTTTTTGCCCTTTAAACATTCTTGTTACTCATTCCAACTCAAAAGCACGGCTGCTGATGGTGCTATCAATGACATTTTGTTGATGCATTTGATCTGTTCCAACCAATGACCTGCCAACTTGTTCTCTTCTAATTGATTCTGTGAATTTCTGTCAGTTTAACCTAAAATTTGACACACTAACATTTCTTCATACATCTACTTGCTTATAGAACAAGTTGCTGCTTGAAAGAAAAAGTACTACTCTAGAAATTGGAGGTTGGAACCACATAGAATATGTATCCCTGAAATAATTATGGAGCTGTGTCCTGACTTTGTTGCATCATTTTCTCAAAAGCCCTGTTTGGAAATAGGCCCAATTAATTAGTTAAACTTAACATGTCAATTTCGTTTTATTTGACTTAGCCTCAGCTTAAGCTCTGTGTTGCACTCCATTCATGCAATATATAAGTATTATCACTAGAGTTAGTATGCTACCTATCCCATGGACAACTCCTGACGCATATCTTACCTTTTGACTGCCTTAGAGAAAATTGTAGAGATTTTACCAGAGAAACCCAAATTCATGTTGTTATTATATATTCTCACTAGAAAGATCTTGGCATAGGTCTTATCTTTCAAAAATCAAAAAGCAAAAAGAATAAGAAAATGACATTGTTGGCTAAACTGCGGTTTAAATTTGCAATTGCCTCCTACAAATAATTTATTGGCCAAGCGTTTGGTAAATGGTAATTTAAATTTGATAAATTATTCATTCAAAGAATATAAAAAGTCTCACTCACATATGAAGAGTTTTCTTTGCACTAACGGGCAGGGTGAGACTAATCTGTCGCTTTCTCTACCCACAATGACTACTTGAAACCCAATGATCCTGTAGAATCATTTGAGAACCTTATAACGAAACTTGCATGTTCTCTGCAAAGGTGAAAAGCAGCAGTTTGTATGCTTTAGTGCACATAACCTCTCTATTCTAGCGGTTGACACCAAATATCAATTAAAGAGGAAGCAATTTATTAGGTCTTAGAACAATATGTTTAAATGGTTGTACTAATCTATTTAAATTTTAAATATAGTGTTGGATGTTGAAGGAGTTTGTCTTGTTATCTTTTGTGCTATTCTTGTACACTGAACTCGATTAACTTTGCAGTCGGAGACATTTTACAGAAGAGCAAGCCGAGAAGTGGTGGGCTGAAAATGGGGCCAAAGTATTAGAGCGGCACAATATAGTTGCTTCGTAGAATACAGCAAGAGCACTTGTTTCCTTGAAACAAAAGTAAGCTTCACATAACCATTGTCTGTGACGCACTGGAAACTATAAATTCTTTTTCCATCTCCCATCTTCTCCAAACGAACAAGGATCTTTTGCCCTAAATTGGCAGGTAGAATATGAAATTAACTAAAGACATAGGTACCTATAGAGCTTCTGACGTCAAATTCGTGCGTATTCTTCGCATTCTGAAGTTAGCCGGGTTTTAGGTAAAGGATATAGTATTTCGACAAAACATATTCTTTATTTTATTTGTATCCACTGATTATATTTTAATTTTTTTGAGATGAAGGTTGTATAATGAGAAGAGGTCAAATACTAAACCTAACATTGAGCGTATTAATATAGTGAAGTTGTAAGAGTTATTCTTTTAGGCTTGACCGCTTAAGATATTTCTCAAAGGCTTTGCCATGTCAGTCCAACCAGACTTATTTACGTTGAACCTAGCGTATGCGCGAGGAAAATTTAAACTTGAAACAACAGAAATGAATTACTTTATATTATACTTCGACTAATTGACTTAGAATCTGATGTAATTCTGGCAGGCATGATGGACGTTGGGACGTACGAAATTATTTTTAATTTTATATTCATGTTATTTTTATAATTATATATTTATTTTATTTTCTTAATATAATTTAAATTATTAAATTTTATAAATTAAATTATAAAACTTATATAAATTATGATAAATTATCGATTCATTGGCGATTACTGCACCCGCGATCGTGGAGCAGTATTTCTCATAATTTTATACGGTCACCTAATTATCATAATTTAATAATATTGTATTTTTATTTTTATATTTATAATTTTATTTATAATTTTTATTAATTTTATTTATATTTTTTATTTTTTATTTTATATTAATATTTAACATTTTAAATTTAAGTCACATCTATTAACGTGACTCAAATGTAAAAATTACTGCATAAATGCAGCATTTCCATCATAGTTTAGGCGCTGAGCGCCATGAGAATCAGCACCATGAACCTGGCACTCAGAAATCGGAATGATTTGCCTGGAGTCTTTTAGCTTCATGACGAGTCTTCTAGCTTCATGACACTCTAGTCTGCTTCTTATTATTGGGAGATGGGTTCGAATTGTGATATAGGTACTCTTCTCCCTTATCTCCTTTATAAAAAAAAAGTTTTTATTTCTTAATTATAAAAAAAAAAAAGGAAATCGGAATGATTTCGCATGCCATATATTCAACAGAGAATTCAGCATTTATAAATCCAACCTCTCTTTCGAGATATTTTAACTGTTTGCAAAGAATCAAGATAAAAAATGAAACAATTGGTCCTTCATAGGACCCAACTGCATCATATCCTTGAGAACAAACTATCAGAATTGGTCCTCTACAGTACCGCAGTTGGCGAGAGAAGCATAAGCGAAGATAGACACAGATGGAACTCACCTATCTCTTTCTGGAGTTTTTATTCAAAAAGATTACTGTATAGTTTAGTACAAAGATTATGCTAGGTGTAAATTTTTGTACACTAATTCCGAAATCAGCACTTTATCAACCTGAGTAGCTTTACTAAACTTGGTTTGCACATCTTTAAACGCGGAAATATAAGGAGAAAAGAGTGAGCTAGAAAGAGAGTTTAGGAGGGCAGTGAGAGACAGAGAGCGAGGGAGTGAAAATTGTGAGTTTCTTAAACTATTTTTTTAAGGTAGTTTAAATTGTGCATACTTATAAATCTTTGATATCATTAGACGTATATCATTTTCCATAAACTAGGCATACACTACAGTCTCAAAAAGCATTTTCTTCTTACTTGCAGTATCTTTAGCAGAACAGAGTCAAGACAAAACTATGGGATAGAAAAAAAATTACAAAATAATCAGCAATTTGGGACATGCTGTTCCTAAATGAAAATGCGTATTTTCAAGCTAAGGTTTGAACCTGAAATATCTTGGCAATAAGACAGTATCTAATCGGAAGGCAAAGTTGCTCTAGCTGCACTGTATCGACCAATATTTCAATGAAGTATCTTGTTTACTCTAAAAGAGTATACAATACTTCATAACCAAACTATTTTCTTTCAAGAGGTATGTATCTGCTTTCAAGAGAAGTCTTCTCCTCCTTGAAGGGTTGAGTAGAGGGGTCGGATAGACTGGGTACTCTGGAAACACTACCCTTTCCTTTCTTAGCGTTTGGTCCCACCACCTCTATCATGTATTTCCAACCATCAATTGGCCTCCTCCGGCTAAAAATGTGAGACTTGATAAAACTAGCAATCTGCGTACCAAATCATAAACTTGTCAATGACAAAAGGAACAAGTGAAAATTGAGGAAGAATCCAAAGAAATGCCAATATAACCAATAAGCACATAAATCCAAACACCGCTTGAGCACTCATAATTCCCGTAAACAATAATGTGTAATATTGGGATTACAAGGGTAACAATTCAAGTTATGTTTAAACACACCTGAAACTTGCTATAAGCAATTCGCCGCTCAAATTCTTGAAGGAGGACATCTTCTTCTCTCTGTGACATCTCCCATATGTTTCCATCTGGAGCTTTTGATGTAGTTTCCCAACCATCAGGAACATTTTTGAACTCAGAAGTTGGAACTTTCGCATCACTCAGATCGTTGTTGGCAGGGTCAAAAATGCTACAGTTGTTCAAAAGCAATAAATTCAATATGTATTAATAGTTAGCCATCTGTGACATTGGAAATTTGAAGACGCTGCAGCTATGGTGTTGTCAAAATTGAGAAAAAAAAGGACAAAGACAAAAACACAGATCATCAGACCCTAAAAAATCCAAGCTGTAGTACAAAATACAACAGACCTACATCTATATATATAAATAGAGAGAGAGAGAGAGAGTGAGAGTAGCAAAATAGGCTAATGACTTAGCAATCAAAAAAAGTTTAAACCACTGAACTATTATATGTTCACATACATAGTCACATATATAGAAATAATGAACTGAAAAATAACATATAAATTGCCCTCAACTATAAGAACCCTAAATTAAAAGTACTCTTTTGTTGATTCTTAACTCCTACAGTTTCTCCTCATTTCTCAGAGAGACGAGTATTGTTGACATTCTAGACAGAAGTTGAACGATGAAACAAACACAACAGAGAATTAATCACCTCAAAAGAGATTAGGTAAGTGCATAAACTTCCTTGCTCAGATTCCTTTCACATTTTGCTTCATTAGAAGATTTTAATATTTAATATTCAAACCTTGATGCAAGATTAGTCCCTAAATGTTCTGTTTTACATGAGAAACTCAATTAAGTTACATTTAAAATCTGTCAGCAAGTGAGCCCTGTTGAGAGATGCTAATCCTTTAAGCCAAGCCAATATTCCACAAGACATAGTTGCTCAACACATATCATAGTAATCTCATGCATAACTGTGACAGACATGCTTCAATGACTTATCTCAGTGCTTGATGTGCGTATTCTGAACTCATAATTAAGATACAAAACCTGCATTATCATGGCTCTGCTACTAATGGACCACTACAACTTGCTTAGACATATTGGATGCAAGCATTTACCTAACATGATAACTTGAGGTTGGGAAATCATCAAGGGTTACAAATTATTTCTATAAGGTATGACACCAGATATTACTGCTTACATGTAGTTGGTTAAATAACCGTTTTTCAGACAATATACTGAAGTCCTTCTAAAATTCACTATAGCTTCAATATGACACCCAAATGTTAAACAATTGTTGGTTAGCTTTCTCATATTCCTTCTTTAAAATCTAATACTTGCTAGCATTTTCTGCTATTATAAAGCACTCAATGTTTAAGTGATTCTATCAAATACCAATACTCATTTCCACAGCCATATCATCACTAACTATACCCTCAGCCATCAGGTGTAACAAAAAGTCGCACCTAATTTACATCTTTACTTCTGTATTAACAGATTTGTGCAAACAGAAACGCAAAGAGGAGGGGAGAGGGGAGAGGGTGACGTACTCGGAGCAGCTATCAAGTAATCTTTCAATGTCGTCCATACCACCCGCGACCGAATCCCCCAACTTGGCTTCCTCCATCTTGTCAATCTCCTTCACCCACAGTCCAGCATGTATCCTCTGCTTTTTCAACCTATAATCCTTCTTCATATTCTCCAAGCTGTAAAGCGCACCACTACCATCCTTCTGCAGCTTCTCCTGCTTTTGAGCCTTCGACCCTTTTCGCCTTTCATCCCAATTCTCATTCATATCCTCGACAAACGCCTTCGTCTCCGCATCAGCATCAGCCGAAATAACAGTTGCAGAACCTGCGGAAGGGAAATTTACATCGGTCTCCCACGGCGCTCGGGTCTTCGCCGTCAGGTCCTCCGGAAGCCAAGCTGCTTCCCAAGCGTCGTTCCACTCATATTCGTCTTTCTTCGAGCCGCGGCCTGAGGACGACAATCTCACAAACAATTCCCCAGCTGAATTGAAATGGGGTTTCACAACGACGGAAGATAACCCATTGAATTGTGTCACTAATGAACCAGAAGCTGTAATTCTCCGAAAAGCATGCATTTTTCCGATTTATCCCTGTTTCTTTTACCTCGACATGAATTAAAGTGGAGAAATGGAACTACGCATGTTCCTTGCTCGCAGACCAGTGAGCATTGGAAAGAGAGCAGTGAGAGAGGGACGGGCAGGAGAACAGTCAGAAGACTGGGTAATTATTGGGCCTGGGCCTTCATATTACCTGTTTATTAGGGCATATAGAGGGGCTAATTCAGGAGGCAATACCCGTCTGTAGGCGAACAATGGCCCAACCCAATACGCCATGTTCCGAATTTAATTTTTTTAAATAAATTACATTAACCTCTCTTGAGATATTTGATTATGACACTTTATTTCATTCTTATTTAAATATAACACTCCATCCCATTTATTCAAATATTAATTAAAAAAATATACTTAATATTAATAAAATATTCACAAAAAAAATATTAAATTAATATTTTAATCTAATTTTATTTTAATTTAGTTAATCATTTTAAATAATTAATATTTTGATAAATTATATTTTTTTAATCAAATAATTATATTTATTATAAAGTATAAATTTAACAATATATTTGATTATAAAAAAAAAATTTAATACGAATATAGAAGCATCTTGAGATGAGTTTAATTAAGAAAAAAATATAAAACATAATTGATCTTATTTTTAACTAACTAAACTCATCCTAAGATACCTCTATATTTATACTAAATTTTTTTTCATAATCATATATATTGTTAAATTCATACTTTGTAATAAATATAATTATTTGATTAAAAAATATAATTTATCAAAATATTAATTATTTAAAATAATTAATTAAATTAAAATATAATTTTTAAATAAAATTAAATTAAAATATTAATTTAATATTTTTTTATAAATATTTTATTAATATTAAATATATTTTTTAATTAATATTTAAATAAATAAAATAAAATATCATATTTAAATAAAAATAAGATTAAGAGTCATAATTAAATATTTTAAAAAAATTAACGTAATTTACTCAATTTTCTTTAATAAAAAAGAGCCCTGTCTGTCCGTGCCTTTGTCCGTCAAGAAATTAGGGTTTTGATGTTGATCGAGATACTTGAGAGCTGCGTCAGTGGCAACTTTGTTTTTTTTGAGACTTCCATCAGTAGCAAGCTGTGGGCAACGGCGCCGACTAGGTAGCGATGGTGCACGTATCCTTCTATAGGAACTGTAAGTTGTGGTTCTGCAATTCTATGTGTCTTTTACTTGTCCGCTTCAATTTTCTGTTCAAATTTTGGGATTCGCATTGGTTCTGATTGAATGCAATGTAGATGGGAAAACCTTCAAGAAACCTCGGCGTCCCTATGAGAAGGAGCGTCTGGACCATGAGCTGAAGCTCGTTGGGGAGTATGGCCTTCGTTGCAAGAGGGAGCTGTGGAGAGTTCAGTATACTCTGAGCCGAATTCGTAATGCGGCTAGAATGCTTCTCACCCTTGACGAGAAGAACCCACGTCGTATTTTCGAAGGTGAAGCTCTTCTCAGGAGGATGAACAGATATGGGTTGCTGGATGAGAGCCAGAACAAGCTCGATTATGTGTTGGCTCTTACTGTGGAAAACTTCCTTGAGCGCCGGCTTCAGACTCTAGTGTTCAAGTCTGGCATGGCTAAATCAATTCACCACGCCAGAGTGTTGATTAGGCAGAGGCACATTAGGTATGAAGCAATGTACTATTGTATCACGCCAAAGCCTGTAACTTTTTGTTGCTTCGTTTACCATTCAGAGAATTACTTTATATTTTCCGGTTTTTACTTTTGTTTAATTACAATTACAATTATGTTCTTCTTTCGGTGTTCGTTCCGTTATCTACATTCGAATGCATGTCCAAATTACTTTTTTTTTTTTTTCACTTTTCTAAATATTTGTGGTCTTGAGACTCTCTCTGTCTCATCAATTGGAAAATTTGGCACATCATTTGGCTCTTTCTTATTATGTCTTAATATTTGAAGAGTGAATAAAAAAATTATTTATGCAACTGATGCAAGTAATTGCTACTGTCGGGTAGGATCTAGGGACAATGATAGGCAATGAGGCGTATGGTTGTGAGGAAAAAAATTGCAGATTCATCTGTTAAGATATTAATTGAAGATATTTTTCTAAATATCAACCTTTGTTGGTGAGTTAGTCACTTTGTTGATCGCTCCTCAACATCATAAAGAAGGCAGCGGGCATGCAGTATGAAGTTTTTTTCCAAGATGAACTAATGCTGAAGAATAGATAAATTTAATTTTATTGTTTTTGCCCAAGAGATTACTTGATGTATTTTCGTAAGTGTAAGTATTACCTTTAGAGGTTGAAGATCTGATCGGGACTGAAATACAAATATCAGATGAGAATAAAAAAAAGTTAGGTTGTAATTGTTGTTTTTCTTTTCTTTGAATGGACATTAATGGGTTGCATTTCCTCTTTCTGGAATTTCACCTCCCCAAGGTATCTGTGCAGAATTATGGCATTATGTTTGAAAGGAAATTTTCCATGAAATTACCTAATTATGTGTAACTTAGGCAAATGAACTCTACTGAAGGACAGCAAAATTCAGTGCGTGTTTTGCTTAGTTTGTAGTTTGGACTTGCTAAACTTTTACCATTTGGACTATCCAAGGGGAGTAAGCTATTCCATATATCAGATTGGATTACAGAGGATTTAAATCTGTCAACCTTGCTTATTTTTGCAATTTGTACACGTGCCTCTACAATCAAAACTGCTTTGTTTGATTCTGTATGTGACTAGGCATAAGCTGGTGAGTGGTTTTAGTCAACTGAATGTGGAAGATATACTTCACTGTGAATATGTGGAACTTGTGTTAACTCCTGTACTAGTTACTGCTTCAGTAGACGTGCTTCTCTTAGGTTAAAGTTTCCCTTCTTTGTGTCTAAACTGCTGATCAGATTTCTTCACAGTGCATTGTGTTATTTATGTGTCCTTTATCTTTCTGCATTCTAGTATTTGTAGAATGACCAATGCATGGACATACACATCTGCGATTTGCTTATTGGTTAATTATCATATTTATTAGTTACGGTCATTTGCAACAGGGTTGGAAGGCAGGTGGTCAACATTCCTTCGTTTATGGTGAGGGTAGACTCACAGAAACACATTGATTTCTCACTTACAAGTCCCTTGGGAGGTGGACGCCCTGGAAGAGTGAAGCGAAAGAATCTGAGGGCAGCTGCCAAGAAGGCAGCTGGGGGTGATGGGGACGAGGAAGATGAAGAGTGAGCCCCTGCATTGGAGTTGTTTTAGTTGGTTTTAATGCTAGGTTCCTTAAAAGGCTGAGAATTACATGTTTTGCATCCTTTTTCCTCCTCAACGGTTGTTCTTGGAATGATATACAGATTTATTAATTCCTCTTTTATTGAGTCGTAATTCAAGCGGAAATTTTTTGCTTGCTTAATTTAATTGTTGATTACCCTCGCTTGTTTGAACATTTTTTATAATGCAATACCTAGTTAACTTCGTTTACAAGATTGTTCTAATTGGTTTCCTGCCTGAACAAGTTCTTATCGCTGCCGTGTATTCTGATTCTTTTATAGCCTTCCTTTTCTTTAACTCTGTTAAGTGTCAGAAACAAAGATAAAGCTCGAAGAAAACAAGTCCCTGAAGCATCTGCTAAAAGATGCAAAGTCAACCACTAAGAGGACAAAGAAACACGGAAACATCTTGCTCCAAAGTTGCACCCATGACCGATCTCATCAAATGGGCACATGTTTTATATAGCTAGCTTCCCTCAAGATGGGTCACATAAACAGCCCAATCGTGCTGAAGAAATATGAGTAAAAGGTGTTGGCTTCGCTCAATGTCAATGATATGCATTTAGTGCCAAAAAGAAATTTATAAAGTTGCGTATACGCATGAAAAGAGCAAAGAATAAAATTGAAGGATGAATCAAGTTGGATTATGATAAGAAAAGGAATAAAACTCCAAGATGGATTGAATTGCTTTAGGAAAAAAAATAAAGAGGGTTAATCGGCCCAATAGGATAAGGAATCGACTTTGTCAATTTCATATCCGAAAAGGGTTTGATGCTCGTGAGTCCACAACGTATGCGATGTTACGTGAGAATAGAAATGGAAAAAGATGCCTGTGCCCAGTACTACCGCTTTCCATTTTCATTAAAATGAATGCAGTCGTACATGTACTTGGCTTCTGAACGTTGGTGGTGTGTGCGTTTTGTGACGCTCCAGGACAACAGGAGTGGGCTGAAAAACAAGATGTGGGAATCAAGAAATTAGAGCCATACGTACCCCGGGCGGTCACTTTCCTTTATATTAACTTAACTGCTTGATAAATTCACTGTCCCATTCATTAATCATACAGCAACCAGCAAGCATCTAAGCATTTTGGCATAGTGACTATGGGATAAGCATTCTTTGAGAATTTAAAGGTAAATATTATTACGAAAAGAAAGAGATAAATATAAAATTAATTAAAAAATTTAATAAAAAAATAAAATTTATAAGATATATGTTAATATAAATTAAAAATAAAAAATTATTAAAATAAAAAATAATAAAAATAAAGAATATAAATTTTGGTGACCACATAGTCCTTTTTTGTCATATAAATAAATATACTATAAATAAATTTTGTTTGTTACTGCTGTAAACATACAATGAATAACAGTGCAATTATTATTATAGTTGTTGTCGTCTTAGAATTGCTTTTATAATCTTAATTTATATTTAAAATTTTAAAAATATATATTAAGTGACTTGTTATTATTTATTAAAAAAATATACCATGAATAGTAGATTGTCAAAGTGATCATTTGTCAAACACAGCCATCGCTTTGTAAAACAATATAACTTAGCGGGTTAATAACGGTCAAGTACATTTGGGGGAAAGAAGTTGCGTTCCATGGCAAGTTGCAGGCAGAAACAAAAGAAAAAAGTGAGGAAGGAAGCTGAGTTGGAAATTTCAGTGATAGGAGGGCTCACGACAGTCTAAGCTGAAAACAAAAACATGGCAGACACGGCACGGGCCTATTGTTTTCAAGAGGCGTGACCACCGTGTTGGTTGCTTCATTGATTCTGCGTCCAACGTCAATTTCCAGTAACTATTATGGATTTAAGTCAAGCAAGCAACTAGAGGCCTACGCCACCCACCTATGGAAATCGACCCTATTCTAATCTCATACACTCAACCAAACCTATCTTTCTTGCGTACCCTCCTTCACCGCTCATCTAAATTGACGCCTAATCATCAATAATACAATATATCTCTTTTTTGCTAAATCCCTTGAATTATTTATTCTAACTATGTATTTATAATTATCAATAATACAATATATCATTAGAAATGAAAAAATATCTCTCAGCTAATAAATATTGACAAAAATTTATTTGCACCTTAAAAACTTAAATTTGTTAAGTAATATTCAATAAAATATAATCTATAAAAATAATAAAAATGATTATTAAATGCATATAAGCATGAAAAAATAAAAATTGGGTAAATATATTCATACAATCTCAAGTCAATAAAAAGTTTATATTTAATGGTATAAATTTATAATTAATTGAGTTATTTAATTAAATTAATAAAATTTAATAATATAAATAAAAATAAAATTATAAAATTAATGAGATTGAAATAATGGCGGACTATGTGGAAATGGAATCTAAGAAATTACTAAGTATGTATGTGCGGAGTATGGCGATGGGGGACGGCAAAGCAATGCCTCGTCGGCATGTCGCTCTCATGGCATGCCCAAAATCAACGCGGCAACGTCTGGCGCCTTCGCTACGTTTTTGTTAGGGTGGCTAAATCACTCGTCACTCCTTTCATTTGGTTTCATTCAATAAAAATTATTTTGATCCGTGAAAGTGACACAAAATTTTTATCGATTGCAAGATATAATTTGTCAACTTCATTGAATGGGATTGATTTATATATATTTGGTCAAATTTAGATCAAATTTTTTAAATTCAATTCAATCTAATTCAATCAATTTTTCTTTAAATTCAATCAGATCTGATATACACCATTTCGTTTTTAATTATGCTACTTTTGTTCTCAAATTTTGATGCAAAATTTTTATACTCATATTTATGGTTAATGATAAGAGTGTGCATAGATTAAGTTAAAAAAATTTGAATTTAAATTTGATTAAAAATATGTATATATCAAATTTTAGTTAGTAGGATTGTTGAATTTATCTGTATTTTTGAGTCAAATTTGATTAAAAAAATATATAATCTGTTAATGACTAAACTATAGTGGCACATGTCAGGTTTAGATTACTTTAGGTCATATTGATCTATTTTATACATTAATTATCTTCTCTTCATTCTTGGTCCGACCGACAAAGGGAAAAAGATAACAGTGCGTACAAAAGCGAACTAATGTTTCGTACACAACATTTAGAACTACGTTGCAAAAAGTATGGATTATTAAAAAATTTATAAATTAAATAAAAAAAATTTATAAATAAAAATTATAAATATAAAATTATAAAAATAATATTATTACAAAAGCAAAGGTGGAAATAATAATGCGAAAGAAGCTTTTATGATTTTATATTCTTTTACATAAAAATTTGATAAAGAAAAAAAAAGAATACATAAATAATATACAAAATTAATATGTATATATTATTATATAATAAAGAATCAAACGTCGTGCAACTATAATTGCACATGACTTCAGATTTAAAACCGAAGAATCTTTGATTTAAGCTATGTGGTTATCGTAATTTTTACTATTCTCGAACTTGTAAATTCAATTTTTATAATCTTATTTTGCCTATTAAAAGCTACTAAACTTCTTTTGTGACCAAAAAAAAAATTAAAGAATCATTGAATTCTGAGTCATGCTATCTAGAAATTTTGAAAGGAAAAATGCTAATGATACTCACCATATTTATATAAATTATATATTGTAAAAGAAAAAAATAAAATGATATTCACAACATATATTTTATATACGAGATACTGCAAATGATTATTATTGTTCTATTAACTTTATACATACAAAATAACCTTTTTTTTACTAATTTTTTGTTTTTCCTTTTTTCTAGTCGTGGCTGTGGGATGATAAGCAAATAAATATACGCACGCTTGCACGACTTTACTTTGTAAAAATTGATGTATAGCTTCCCCAATTTTTTGTAATTATATGCATCAGCGAATAATTTGCTATTTATTAACTCATGTATTTATATTTTGCATGATTATTAAATTGATTTTACATGAGTTTAATAGAAAACTAGTTATTCAAACAACACCACATGGACTTAATTGCAATATATATGATATTGAATACAAAGTATGTATACAATTGTGAATAACAAAAGCACGCAAGTGACATACTTCTTGAGCAATAATACTTGTAAAACATGTACAACTAGTGTCAAATTGGATGTGTTCAACCACCTAGCATTGTGTTTAGTGGTAGAATATTTGAATACCTTATTATCAATTTGAATTCCTACAGATACTTTGTAAATTTAAACATTAAACATATATCTTGCCCCCGTGAATAGAGAATTTAAAGTTTCAATATATTAGCTGAACTTGTAAGTCACACGCGCAATTGTCTAATTTGTTTAAGTCCCACCCAACTTACCCATTTTTTTATAAAAGAAGATGGTTGTATTCACATTTACATGATTCAACCTGCTTTTTTTTAATTCCGAAAGCAACCATGCAGTTGTGAATGATTGAACATTAAAGTACCTGTTTTGATAAATAATGAGTAAAATAAATTTTATAAGATTAATAAAAGTAATGCAAATAAAATATGAAGAACTCATTTGATATAACTAATGATAAAAAAAATTTTAAAAGAAAGAATTTATGAGATTAATACCTTCTTTTCAATTTAAGAATTAACTTTTTTGTTGCTAAGTGTTTGACAACTAAAATTATTATTTTCTTGTCTTCCGAATTTTAACACATGTTTTTCTTTTTTGTGATTTTAATACATACTTCTCTTTCTTGAATTACATTTAATTCAAGGGACTAAAATTATTATTTTCTTTGTCCTTCAAATTTCAACACATATATCTCTTTCTTAAATTACATTTTAATTCGTGGGAAACCAAGTGCAATTTTTACCATCCAAGAGAATAAATAAAAAATTAAAGAACTTGACTAATTAATTTTTGCACTACAGATTGATCACCTGCTAATAGCTAATAACTAGCAACAGAACTACTATCCCATAATCTTTACATGCAGAAGAGGGGAATAAAAATGAAAAACTTAAAAAGATGCCTCCATTTTTCTTTGCAACCCCTTCTTTTCCTTTTGTTTTTCACTTCTATCCCTATATGGTCGGTCCAGGTGAGTCCAGCTACTGCAGGAAGAGTTCTGACTGCAGCAGAGTATAGTAGTTAGCTGTCTCATCTTCAAGCTCCCACAATCCATCACCAAAAGAAGAAAACCCATCTCCGCCGTTGAATAACCCATCTTCCCCAAAACCCATTAATCCATCCCCTCCATTGGGAATCCCAAGCTCATCATCTGAAGCTTCAAGAAGATGTCTCATAACCATCTCCTTGTCATTCTCCTCATCTTCCTTCGGAGCGCTATTAGATTGAGGAGGAGAAAAAGAAGCAGAGGTCGAACAGTCCTCCAAATTAGTGGTGGTTGTGGTGGTAGGGTTATTCTGGGCAGGGCTCGAGAGGGTATCTGAATTAGAGGCACAAGTGATTTCCTGTTGAAGGCTTGTGATCAAAGAGGAGAGATCATCAGTGGGCTCCTCTTCCTCTGATTCAAGAAGGGAGAGTATGTGGTAGTATGGCTTGTGCCTCTTTGAGTGCTCTTCACAATCTATTTCTTCCACTTGTGTTTCTTCTCTGGGCCTCTTTGACACTACAGCCTCCATTTAAATTTTCCGAAGAGAAAGAAATTAAAGGAAGAGAAAATCAGCAGGAGGCGCAGACTGCAGAGGAAAAGATGGAATGAAGAAGAGGATGAAGAGAGATGGATGGGGTGGAAAGGGTTATATAGGGGAAGAGGAAAGGAGCTGTGGTCAAAATTAGTGAAAAGAGAAAGCAATGGGAATATTTAATTGGAAAATTTTATAAAGTCTGTCGTTAGACTAGAGTAGGGTAGAGAAAGATGCCTGGACATCTTCAAAATAAAAAACTAATATAACTTTTAATTAATTAAAGAAGAAAAAAAAAAGCGAATTCTTGGACGTGGAATTAGGGTGTTTTGTTGGTAGCCTCTTTTTTGGATAGTGCACCTTTGTATTATTGCCGTTGGATCAGATATTATGGCGATGCGTGCAGCCTCGAGGCACCGACGCTGTTGGAGGGGAAAGCGTGGAGCTTTGCACGAGACCGAAGACATGAAAAGGCTCAAAGATGTTGACAACTGGACAAGGCGCATATGGCAGGAAAGCAACTGAGGAACAGCTCAGTAAAAATAACAAAAACAGATTAGGGTGCGTTGAGATTTGAATTTTTTATTTTTTATTAAATTTAATATTTTTTTTTGTAAAATTTTATTTATTTTTTATTATTTGTATATACTGTTTAGATATTATTTTTATATTTTATAAAAAATACAAATATTAATATTATAAAACTCTATAATACCCACTTAAAATTAAGAAAGATTAAAAGTAAAATATACATAAAGTTAAAAAATAATAAAAAATAAAATTTATATATTAAATTATAAAAAATTTATTAAATATAATAAAAATAAAAAGGCCAAATCTTCAGATTACCTGACAAATTAATTTTTATATTTTATAAAAAAGAAAATGCTAATACTGAAAAAGACATTATTTTTAACCGCTTTTTTGGATTGTAATGGAATGAAATGATAAGTGATTTTAGAAAATGTTTACTTCACAATTTAAACTTAATAATTTAAAATATTTAAAAAATTAAGTAAAATTAAATTATTGATAACTTAAAAAATTATTAAAATAGCGAAAATGAAGTCGTCTTAGTTGGCGCCCATAGAAGGGAAGGTGTGTACCTAACTGCTACTGAAAATTCCTAGTAATTGCATTATGATGTGGTTATTTGCGGAAAAAGGGTGGTGGTTACTGGTAACTGGTGAGTGGGGTCTAGAAGTTTAGTTAGTGGTGGACTAATGACTTTACCCCAATGTGTTGAAGTCAATCCAGAAATTACACGGCATTGATACCTAGAATCTGGGTTCTGGAAGGAAGCATGGAAAATAGGGTCCCAATAAAAAAAAGAAAAAAAAAAGAGTGAAGATAAATGTTTAAAAGTGTGTGGAGTGGAAAATGACAAGCATGCATTGCAGAGGACGAATTTGACAGTGTTTCTGTGTTTGTGTCGAGGAGATGAGGATCACACATCCACATGCATCCATGCTGGATAGGGATATGCACTTCTTTCCTTTAATGGGAACTAAACTCACAATGTAAAAGGAACGAGATAAAAACTTGACAACGTTGTTATTTATTTTAAGTGATTTATTATTTTTTATAAAAAACAAAAAGTATAATTAAATAGTTTAAAAATTAATTAAAAAAAATGAATCAGAAGCTAGCATAGCAGAAGCCCACTTTGTGTTAGGTACCTGATGCCTCCTGCCCAGATAACAACACTGTACCTCCCACCCCTACTCCCTCCAAATGCCTAGCAGATTTCAATACCATCGAGCTTCCCAGAGATAGGAGGTTGGTGATCAACCGGTGCTGGCGTTTCCAAATAGTTGGTGGCTGTTAATATTTTTTCAGGTGAGATATTGATTCCAGGTCCCAAAGTATCTGTATGCAAATCTATACAATTATATTTACCTATATAGAAATAAATTAAAAAATATGTAAAAAAATATATAAAGTTTGTATATTTAAAAAAATACGTATAATAAAACTGATTATAGAGAATTGAAGACTCCACTTTTTTAACTAAAAATTCTTCTATTCTACTCATTAATTCAAAAGTATTAATTAAATTAAACAAATAAATGAAATAAATACCAATTTTGAAAGGACCAAAGATTTTCTTTATTCAAGATTGATGTCAAACTAATTTCAAGCGCAATCTTTTTTGCCCAAGAACAAGAGTTTACACCTGTTTGTGAAATATTTTAGGAGAAAATTGAGAAAAAAATGCATGATTTTATGTGATCCTTCCAACATAAAAACAAAATAAAATACTAGTTGTGAGAAAGCAGGCACGATTTCCCCAACACATAGACTGATCAGCTTCTGGGTTTTAAAAAATGATTTTTTCAAAGTGAAAAAAAAAATCTTCATTTTTTTATTAAGAACAAATCAAACTCGTAATATACATATTATAAAAATAAAAGTCCTTGGTTAAAGGGTTGTTTGACTGCATCTAGAAAGCGACCACATGAAGTCCAAGATTAGAAGGCAAGCTGCAAGTGCAGGGTACTCCCATTAAATGGCTTTTAATTTAACCCATTTTTGCAGTGCATGTGTTTTGAGTTGCATTCTCCAAGCCAAACTATATTATTGTAATGGGCACATAACCATGCATGTTATAAAATCATTAAAGCAGCTAGTGGTTCATGTACCCAGCAAAATAATTAGAAAAATATTCCACTAATTTATACTTAGATATATATCCAACTCACGTATAGTGTCACAAAAAATGTGGACCAGAACAACGAAGCCAATTATAATTGTAAATTGTCGGGGTTATAATACAGATCGTGTATATTAATAATTAATAATTAAAATAATGTAATAATAGTTATTATTATATTTAAAACTTAGTTTGTCGTGCAAATTAAATAGTTCATCTTCTCTCTCGTTTAATTGCAGAATCTTAATTACTCAGGCTTATTTGATTAATGATTTATTTCATAATGATCGGGAAGCTAAGCCATTTTTATTAACGTAAGTTAAGCTATTTTATAATACAATCAACGAAAGTTGATTTGAATAAAAAAAGTTTGGATATTTTATATAAGTTATTATAGATTTAATTTAAATTTTGTATACAAAAAATAATAACTCATTTAGAGAAAATTTTCTTTTAAACATTTGATTATATCTTAAGAAGATTAATTTTTGTTGTATAAAAAATACTTTAAAAAAATTCAAAAAACTATTTTATAATACAGCTATTTCTTCAAATTAAATTTTATTAAATTTTAAAAATAAATTTTAAGATTAACATATTGACATATCACGAAAGTATTTAAGACTGATAAAATATTACTGCAATGATGCTGGCTATGTTCTAAAAATTTTGGAATCAAATATTTCTATTCGTGTTTGTGTCACTTTTATTAAGAGAAATATACTATTTAGTATAAGAACACCTCATTAAAAAAAAAAAAAAAATTGAGTGGGAAAAAGAGGATCCTAAGCAACTGCGAAGATTAAGAAATGCAGAGCTAGGAAACAGTGGGGGAATTGGGAGCCGCTACCATGAGGAGAGGGTTATTGATTTGGCCAAAACATAATTGAAGATATTATGAGAGAAAGGTAGAGATGTTGGACCATGTGTTTCTTGATCTGAACCAACACTGTTAACCTTGGGGAGCAAATTAATGTGAGCAAGAGTGGTGTGCATGTGGTAAGTGGACCAAACTTGGGTTGTGCTCTTTCCATTGAAAAGAAGTAGACCTAATTCCCAGTGCCCCATAACTACCCCATTTTCCATATGTGCTCCTGGCGTGCCTAACAACTGTAGTACTGTCCCTGTTCGCCTGCCTCTAATGCTTGAGCTGGCACTTTGTCTTTGTTATTGGGTACCCACATGATCTATGCCTTTGAATTTCTGATTTGAATAATTTTAATTAAATTTTATATGAATAAAATGTTAGTGTAATAAAAAATAATTATATCTTAAAAAAATGAAATCTTAATTTAAATCTTAAAAATTTTTTGTTAAAAAAAATTATTTACTGCTTTCTCTTCAAAAAGAATTAACCTCCCATCCCAAAATAATTTAATTTAGTTATCAACAACTGGGGATGGATCCCCACATGAACGGTTGAGCATAGAAAATAGGTTGGGGCTGTACATGAATGCTTGATTAGTTTGAAGTCCATGGCAAGATTGTACATGTGCATGAGAATTTAGTTGTGAGTTTGCATTGAAGTGTTGGCTCAACCACTAGGCACATCACGCAATAAATTTCCATCTATCAAGTTGATTGGATGGGCCTCAAATCTCAATCATGTTGCCAGCTTTCATTAATGGGTCTAATATATCATGTGTCCGCATAACAACATTGAAAAGTGCTTGCAGATATAACACAGCCACTGCTTTTCATTTCTGGCGATAATATGAGAGGATCACACCTTATTGCTATAATGTACGGATCTCCAAGGCCAAATGTAATTAAAATTTACAAAAAAAAATGTAAATTATTAATTTTATGAAATTATAAAATTTCTTAAATTTAACTGTTTATAAATATTTTTTAAAATAATATATATTATAACGGTTGTTATTTCTAAAAATAATGTTATTCTTATAATTAAAATTTTCATAAAATTTACACATTAAATATTTAGTTTTTGATTGACTAGGTAAAGGAGATTTACATAACTAATTAAAAATTATAAGTGTTTAGTAAGTAAATTTTGTAAAAATTTTAGATGTAAAAGCAAAATTATTATATTTCTAAATCTCAATTATATTGGTTATCTTGCAAGGAAAATGAGTAAGGGCATGTAATTGATAATTGTAAATTTTCTAGGAAAGGTCGGATGTAGGAGTGCTGGAAAAAGCTATTTCACTGCTTTGGTTGCTTAAGTAACAAAACTTCGATTTATGCAAACTTGCCCGCCTTGATGTCCACCATTTTACTTTACATGGCATGGAGCTTATCGTCAAAGTTAAGGAAACCACTAATATAAAAAGGGGGCCCATTAGTTTAAATTATCACGGTCTCATCAATATCGAAAAAAGAATGTTAGTTACAGCAGGTTCATGGTCTGACTAATGTATTTGTTAACGCGCAATAATATTTTTAATTGAATCTCACTTTTCTTCTTTTTTTTTATGAACAACTACAATGTTATATAAATAAAAAAATTTTGTGACGTATTAATTTATTAATTTTAAAATTTAATAAATTTAATAATTTTTAATTAAAATTTATAAATTTTATTTATAAAAATAAAAAATTTATATATAATTTAGTCAAACTCACTCTTCAATAACTGGCTCATAAGATAAATTAAATGGTGCTTCAATGGAAAATGCATGCTGCACCAAAATTAATAGTGCTGTTGTAATGCCTTCTCACTTTGCTTGGCCCACACCCAACTGCATTTCTTTCGGTCAAAATCAGACCCAAACATCACTTTTTTGGATTGGGTTGAATTTTGATTTAATTTTTTATTCTTTTAATTTAATATGCAAATTTTTATATTTTTTAATTTTTTTTTCTTATATTTATCTGCCTTAAAAGGCAGAAAATTCAATCCGTTGAAATTTTTTTAAAAGGGCAGGATTGTTTTTCTTTCGAGGCAGTAATTAAATTACAAATTACCAGGAATGAAATAATATTTTAGAAACAACTAGAATTTGAGAAAACAAAATTTAGAATATTTTCCTTTTGAAGTTTTCTTACTGTTGGTCTTTCAGGGAGATGCAGCTGGAAGAACAAAAAAGGAGTTAGTTAATAAGTGAAAATGACTTTATTCTCTTTAGTTAAATATGAAAGGTAAATGGGGAAGTAATATTTTAAAAATTGAATTAGCCAGCAAACTTTTTTGAAAGGTAGGTTATGGTCAGATTAAGTGGATTAGTTAAATCAGTTATTAAAGCGATAATGTTATAAATATAATATTTATTTACTTATGAAAAAATCTCCATATATTATTAAAAATACTCATTTATTTATTTTTATTAAAATAATATAAATTTTAATTCAAGTAAGTATATGTTTTATAAAAGTTGTAAATTTTATAATTATTCTCATAACTATATTTTTAGTTTTTTTTTTTCTCTTTCACCCACTTAAAAATTTTATAATTTGTACTTCGCAAACAATTCCAAATCGAAATAGTTTGACACTAAGTAGTAATGTCCTTTTTTTAATGACTGATTATGGAGTATTTTAAATAAAAGATTAACTAAAAAATTCCCAGGAGGAATAGCTTTGAGTCTGACCACTCAAAGCACCATTATAAGTGGGAAATCCCATTGTTAATCGAACAGATTGTTCACTAAGTGGATTCCGATTCAGCGAACCGATGAAGAGGTTTGCCAGCATCAAACAAGGGTAATGAACATATTGCTGTAAGATGTATTTGGAAAAGGAGATAGATGGCATAACATATAATTTATATTAAATGTTTATTTAAAAATTTTAAATTGATAAAATTATTAAATTTTTTAAATTAAATTATAAAATTTAAAAATTTTATAACCATAGTGATAATTTTATTCCACTTATTTTGGGACAAAACTTTCCGCATTGATGATGGGTATTCCCACAATCAACCAATGAACCAAATAGTGAATTTGGGTTGCGTAATCATGTCAACATTATTATTCTTTCTTCTTTTTTTTTTTTAAAAAAAAAATTTTGGTGCTAACCATTTTTATTCTTTGTTGAGGCTCCTGAACCGTTCATGTCAATTCCAATTTCATCATTTGCCTATCGTAACGTGTCTGATATCTGTTTACTTTATTCATCATAAGTGCTTTAACGTTATCATTCCCACTAATCATATCTTGCAAGATCTTCTTGCCGTGACCAAACCACCCAAAAGACGCACCAAAAAGTTATGTCATTCATATCTTATCACAGTACTTGTATTATTTTTGGATTTGGTGTTAGGGAAATTATAACTTAACACTTCTTTTTAAACTATCTAAATGTCTTATTATTATATTTTATATTCAAAAAATTATTTCAGTAATATACAAACTTGATAATAGTTGAATTTCACTATAACTATCGGTTTAAATTATACATAACTTTGTGTAAATATCATTATTTATATATCAAAATATTTCACAGAAGACAGTCATTTATACTATATATAAATGATTTCTCTATAATACTTTTGGTAAAAGTTTTGTATATTAAATTATCTTTTAGTTGTAAATTTAAGTTATGCTAAAATTCATCAAATCTCTTCCTATAAGAACACTCTTCTTTCCACTTTAGAAATTTTCTTTATCAAGATTTATTTAAATAAAAATAAAATTATCAAGTACAAATTTAATTTAATTAAATAAATACATATATATATGCGGTAATTTTTAAACTAAGAATCTTCAATAATAGAGGCCTCAACTAGGCTAGTTCCAAAATAATATATGTGGTTCCCATTGTAGAGGGTTCACATTTAAAGTAAATTGAACAAAGTTCTCAGAGATATAAAACTAGGAATTTGGATCCACTTTGGGTGCATTTTACTCTGTAAACACAAGTAAATAATCATTAATTAAAAAATTAATGATAATAATTATTATAAAATATAAATAAAATAAATAATAATTTATAAATTTAAATAATTTACACAGTTAATTTTTAATCAATAATTATTTATTTATATTTTATATTATAAAATGTATTACAAGAATTTCAATCTTTAAAATAGTATGATGATATTTTGTAATGATTCTATTATTCTTATAATTTTATTTATATATTATAAAAATTAATGTTTTATAAACTATTATTATTTTGGTAGTATCACAATAAATTGTGCAAGTAATATTTCTCACCCGGCAAAAGATTAAGATAAAGTGGTTGGTTTATAAAGAATTGGGCAAATGGGCAATCACACTTTCATCATAAGTTAAGAATTAGCAATGCTTTTATGATGGTTTAAAAGGGGACAAGAAAGTGGAAGTGATGTTGAAACGTTAGTGGTGGATGGGTATCATAGCATAGCCATTATTAGGGCACCAAAAGGGATTGGAGTCCAATATTCCACCACTAAAGATTTAGCTGGCAGTGCACTTTATGCTGGTGTGTGTGCCATCTGCAGTATCACCAAATGGGGATTGTTCCCTATAAACATGATGGTGCTATTCTTATTGTTGAGGTCAATTCAAGTAAGAGCCGTATGGATGATTTTGATAGAAACCCAAAGGGCTAAACAACAATTGGGCACCCGAAGATTCTGAACAGATATTGAGGCAAATCCTAATTGACACCTGGGAAAGAAAAAGCAGTTCCAAAAGGTAAAGTGTCCGTGTAGCTTACATTTACTACGAGTTTTGAGAGAGATAGTGGACACCACGTATTGATCCTCTTAGGAGTTGGGATTGAGTTCGGTTCCTGTCCTGTGTGAGATGCTCTCTACTCAATCGAATGTGATCCTACCTATACCACTGCCACAAAACTACCCAGAGTGCCATCAAAAAGCAGGTTCTGCACAACAGATTGTATAGAATGCTGACAAAATAACGTACATAGCATAGACAAGAGAGGATGCGCTCCAAGGATCCCCAAACAAAAGATGTAGGTTCGATTCTTAGAGACTTCAAGAATTAGGAGTTTAAATGCTTCACTTGCTTTGTGAAAGATTAGTTTCATTTTAAGTTGAGAAATTTAAAAGATTTGTATTTTAAGTAGGAATACCTCTTAATTCATTCAAAAAAATAATAGCAAAGATGCATTGTCTAGGACATTGACGTGAGTATCCATCTTTTGATGAGTTTTTAGCAAGCCTCAAACCCGTTAGTGCAACATACTTATTATTAATTAAGTAATTTAATCGAAAAAAAGCGAAGTACATAAAGAATGAGTGCACAATGCAATTATGATTTAAAGCAAACTAAGTACACAAGAAATCAACTTTCAGATAGATAAACTAGATGTTTGAGAGCTGTAATTGGAGATATCACTTTTGTTCCCGAATTATGATCTGGAGAATTGCTTGTTGAGTTAAGGAGTTAAATTTTTCTTGACTTTGCATCTTAGTTTCTCAGGGAAAATGAGAATCGTAGAGAGGCAGGAAAAGACATTACTGGCGAGAGAAGAGAAAAAAAAGGAGTAAAAATGAGAATCGTAGGTATGCAGAAACTACAGTTTAAATGAAGAGAGCAAGAAAAAGCTGCTGCCTAATTTGTTTTGGTTGTGTTAAAAAGAAACTGAAGTGTCTTTGTTTTTAGTATATGACGGTATAAAAAGGTTACTTAAAATTTTTTTACTGAAATACCTAAATATTTTATTCTAAATCATATGTAGTGACTTGAAAAGAAAGCATCTCCGTAGCATTGCTTTTGAATATGACTATTTGTACATGCAAAATTTAGTAGAACATGACTACTATCTCAAACGGTTGTTTGTTCGCGTTAGTTTTGGGATTCAAATGGGCTGGTCAGTCCACTAACTTAAATCAGGCCCATCAAACCCAATCGTCTTCTGTTTGCTTTTTTGGGAGTGACATTATACCATCTCTTTTATTATTATTATTGTTTTTGGTGCTATCTCTTTTGTTATTTTGCGCCATATTGTATGAATTTCAGCGAGTCTGGGCTGCCACTTCCCGGGTCCAAATTGTAGCACTGACGGCCATTTGAGTAAAAGAAATCCTCTACATAGAACTATCTCATTTTCACTGTGACATCCAAAACAGTACTCGTATGTGATGGATTCCTGTATACTGAGGCCTCGATGTCCAAGTTGTCCACGTTGTTCAAATAACTTTATTTTTCTAAATTAAAAAATTATATAATTTTATTTAAAATAATAATTTATAAATTATTAAATTTATTATATATTATAATTTAAACTACATAACTTAATGAATTTGATATTTCATTTATTAATAAACATTTATGAGACTAACTTTTCCTTTAAAAAAAGTTACTTTGAAAGTAATTAAATTTTTATTAATGATTTACCAGCTATATCACGTTTATGTTTTATATTTTAATTTATAAAATCTAATAAATTTAATAATATAAAATTTTATAAATAAATATTCAATAAAATTTATTTTAGAAAATACAAAACTATTCTCTTGCTGATCAAATATTTTCCTATTAACAGTTGAGTTTTAATAAGAGATAAGTAATGACAGAGGCATAATGCAAGTGTAATACACTTTGAAGGGTTCTTAATTTCCAAATATTTTATTTTATTTTATTGTGTTTACTATTGAGAGCTGTGGATTTTCCCACTTTCACTGCGGGTTTAAATATGGTCCACATTGTGTTCTATCTGCCCCATTGGGAAACGCATAAATTAGCAACCCGACAAACTTCACAACCAAAAAAAAACAAACCGACACGCTTCCCCAAATTCTACGGCGGTTTAGCAACCACATTTATCATCCGATAAGATGAAATAAGGAGTGAAACGATGCGTTAAATAGCACCTTTTTTTATCATCCATAGTCTGGTATGATCTTTCGCCAAGACTTTAAGTTCATCACAGGCTTCCCCTTGTAACACTCGGAGAGAGACAAAAGAATAAAGAAAAGATTTATATAAATATATTAAATTATAAAAAATAAAAAATTTATTAAAATTAAAAAATTTAAATCTCATGATACTCTAACTTAATTTTTGTATTTTGGCCAAAGAAACCTTTCGACACAACCTACTTTTATATCAGAAAAGTTGTCCTGACAACATGATTCTTAGAAAATACTCACGTTATCGGATTAAGATTTTTTAAAATATAAAATATATTTTATAAAATAAAATAAAAATAAATAATTATTTATAACAAAATTAATAATATAAATTATTTTATATTCATAAATTATCATCTATTTCTTTATATCTTATGATAATTTTTATAATTAATAATTAATATTTTATATTTTATTTTATAAAATATATTTTTTACTTTCAAAGATTTATATTTTATATTATTAACTATAAATTTAATTTAATTTAATTTTACAACTTAATTTATAAGATTTAATAAATTTAATTTTTTAAATTTTATTAAATAAAAATTATATGAAAATAAAAAAATTATTTTTATATTACATCCAAGGATTTATATCCTTTATTTTTATTATTTTTTAATTTCAATAATTTTTCAACTATCATTTTAATTTAGGTTAAAATATATAAAATTTTTTAAATTTTATTTTAATTTTAAATAATTTTTTAAAATTTTATAACTAACCCTCCTTAATTATAAAAAATATATAAAAAAATTCATTTCCTTCAAATTTTTTATTAAATTTTTATGTATAAACCTCAAATTCACTAAAAAAAAATCAAAATACCCATAAAGTCTGAGAATTCTTAAAAAACTTATATCCCATTCTTCTTATTTGCATAACCAGTTGAGCCACTGCTCCATATCTATTCAGCATACATCACTCAATTCACCTCTCTACAGGACACCAAATTTATAATCTTCATACTAGGTCGAAAAGCAAGTCGATAGCATAAAAAAATTTGAGTAAATTATATTAATTTTTCTTAAAATATTTAATTATGATACTGCACTCCATTCTTATTCAAATATGACATTTTATTCCATTTATTCAAATATTAATTAAAAAAGTATGTTTAATGTTAATAAAATATTCATAAAAATAATATTAAATTAACATTTTAATCTAATTTTACTTAAAAATTATACTTTAACTTAGTTAATCATTTTAAATAACTAATATTTTGATAAATTATATTTTTTAATTAAATAACTATATTTATTATAAAATATAAATTTAACAATATGTATGATTATGAAAAAAAAATTTAGTACAAATATAGAAGTATCTTGGAGTGAGTTTAGTTAGCAAAAAAATAAAATCAATTATGTTTTATATTTTTTTTCTTACTAAACTTACCCCTAAGATGTTAAATTTTTTCTCATAATCACATACATAGTTAAATTTACATCTTATAATAAATATAATTATTTAATTAAAAAAATATAGTTTATTAATATATTAATTATTTAAAATAATTAACTAAATTAAAGTATAAATTTAAGTAAAATTAGAGTAAAATTTGATTGAATATTTTTTTTGTGAATATTCTATTAATAATTAGGTATATTCTTTTAATTAATATTTAAGTAAATAGGATGAAGTGTCATATTTAAATAAGAATGGGTAGAGTGTCATAATTAAATATTTTAAGAGAGATTAATATAATTTACTCAAAAAATTTTATTTTTTCTTGGTAACTAAAAAGCACCTTTAAACCACTTAAATGATTCTATCGTCTAAATTGAAAAAACCAGACCTGCTACTCTGCCTTCCAAGGACAGAGGAAATCATACAATTAGATCTATGTTATAAACTTACATAACTTATTCCTCTGATTTACAATACCCTTAAAGTTTTCAATTTTGAAGGTATTTTAATCTTTTTAAATAATAACTTTAAAATTTGATCAAGAAATATCAATAATTTATAAAAAATTTGATAAAATTTTTTTTTGTATATTTTTTATAATTAAAAAGAGTTAATTAAAAATTTTTAAAATTTAAAAAAATTATATATATTTTAACGTTTAACTTACATGTAAATATACTATGTAAATTCTTTCTTTCTTAAAGTAATTTTTTTTATTATTTTATATCTATCTCTCCATTCCTTACCGTTAAATCCCACAGGATAAAAGATCCTATCCACATCCAGAGGTTGCAAATTGTTCTTCCATTTTCCTTGTACGAAATGTTAGTTATCTTGTAAGAACTCACAGTATGCCGTATGGAATGAACTTGATGCCTAACCACGCTGATGCAAGTACTGAAGTATTCATTTAAAGCAATTCTGCTGTGCCCACTGCCCAGTCGAAGAGGAGTTTCTTTTACAGAGTGGACCATTATCATATTATTGTGATCAGAAAGAGAGAGTAAACTATACAGAGTTAGTACAAATTAGATGTCCGCATACTTTAAATAATCAACGTAATTATGGTGAAAGATACAGTACAGCCTCCCATCAAAGCCTGGCAATTAAAGCTCCAAAAAAAAAAAATAATAAAAAACCTGGCAATTAGGTATTTTAATTCACAGTACTATATCTCTGGTACTCATTGAACAACTGTATCATCATCCCAGTTATAGATATAAATTTAGAAAACAAAAAAACCCTTTACGACTCATTTTAATTATTTTTATAAATTAAATTTTATTAAATATTTATTTAAAAAATTTAATTCATTAAATCTATTAAATTATAAAATTTATAAATTCATCAACTCAAAAGATTTTGGGACATATTAGTATCATCCATTTTGTAAGACTTTGTTTTTCACTCCACTATTTCAACTCATATAGAAAAACTTATTCACCGTTGAGTTTGTAAAGATGAAAATCTTCCCTTATTCTCAGTTTTGGCATCTGTGCAGTCATGGGCTGTTAATACGTTAAAAATTGAAAAAATGAGGGAAGAGAATCATGATTATGGCCACATTTTAGATCCGCGACAAGTAATGAGTGGAATGGTCATTATACTACTTTCCAGACTAGAGAAAACTCAGATTACATAGACCATGACATCAGATGGCAAATTTGATTGATACATGACCCAGAATTGATAAACCAACTCTCTGAAATATTTAAGCTAAGAAAATTCATGCTCTTGAAAATCAAATTTCTAGCTGTGTTCTTGCAAAAAGCATAAACAAACAGTGCCAATAACCTGCATTCGTGTTGGGGAACTTCCTTTATTTAATCTATTCGTGTGCTACATGATACCAACCTTTAAAAATTTTCATGTCAATTGTAATGGGGGAAGATACCAATTTCAATGGAAGAAAATATCAATTGAAACTTTTAAACATAAAAATAGAAGACTCAAGAGGTCCTTCAAAGAAAACTTTTCAGCCAGTCTTGAGTAAAATTTGAAACCCTTCCCCATCCTCCCCCGCCTATGAAAGGAAAATATCTTAAAAGAAAGAAGGGGAAGTACCAATTAGCAAGAATTCTGTGTCAATGGATGAATCAAATGTTGTGCATCCCATTGGGTTTGAAGCATCAAAATTGACTTTCTTCAGCATCCCATCACAGCACAATTATACACAAAGTTACCACACCGCCTTCTGGCAAGCAGGTGCCACTGCGGAGGTCCTTCACTGGGCACCCAAGAATTGAGTTCGATAAAACCCTCACCATGAGTCCTAGGTCCACCAATGACAATAAGCCGGTTTCCACAAGCCCTGAATCCAAGACCCCAGCCATTCATCGACACTGCCCGTTCAGGTAGTCTACCAATAGTAAACCACAAATTGCCCTCCTTGTCATATTTTTTTATCTCCATGTCAGTATAATCAGCACAATACAGTTCATTATTTACAACGGCAAGCAGAGGTGGTGGCTCAGCTGTTGCAGGCATCTCGACCCCTCCAGCACTACGTTTAGGGGACATGTTAGGAATTTCTGTCCATGTTCTAGTCTGTAAGTTGAACACCTCACCACATGTAAGAAGCTTGGAATCACTTCCCCCAATTCCACCAATAACGTAGAACTTGCCATCCATGAACACACCAGAACACATCTTCCGGGGCTTATGCATGCTCGGGAGCATTTCCCATGTCTGATTCTCAGAGTTATAAAGTTCAACAGAGTTAAGAATACGTCCCTCTGAATCACATCCACCAGCCAAAATTGCAATCTCTCCAAGGCTAGCAGACCCAAACAAGCATCTCGGAGCATTCATCCTCATTCCAGATGACCATGAGTTTGTCAAAAGACTGTATCTGTAAATGACATTGGATGACATCTCCCTCCCAAATACAAGAAGTTCAGTACCTACAGCCAAAGACTCCTTGTCTGCAAACATGAAGCATTCATTAGAAGCCATCCTTGGTAAATGCATCCACCGTTGGCGATTTGGATCATAGGCCTCCCATTCAAGGAGGGCACAGGAAAAGTAAATCCAATGTTCAATAATACCATTTAATCTCCTCCATCTATAGAGTTCACCACTTCGGATTATGTTACGAAAGCTTCTATTCAGAAAAGCAAGAGAACCATAATCAGACCTCGAGCAGCGGCTGAGACAGGTGATTGAGCTGTCTCGATTCATCCGCGGCAATAGAGAACCAGAATCTGATGATTCACCAGCATGCTGCTGTTGCTGCTCATCAGATTGCTGGTCACTGGCGTCCAATGAATCCCCGGGATGCTGCTGCTGCTGTTCACCAGATTGTTCTCCAACGGAATTTGATGAATCCTCAGACTGATGTTGTTGCTGTTTATCAGGATGATTGTTACCAGAATCCGATGAATCCCCACCATGATGCTGCTCTTGTTCATCAGATAGCTGGTCAGACAAAGCTCCACCCTTTTCAACTCTTTGGCAATTACTCAATAGCATGGTGGAGCTGTCCTGATCCATCTGAGAAATAACAGAACAAGAATCCGATGAATCCTTAACCTTACAAGATTGCTGCTCACACGATAATCGAGCCATCCTACGTTGGGGTTCATCCTCGGCATCGATTTCTAATGGGCGCTTGCTATTTTTGAGGTTCGTGTCCGACCTCTTAGCTCCATCATTTCCATCGACCTCGAAAGAGCACTTGCCATTCTTGATTTCGAAGTCCGGCATATAGTTCACGAAAGACCACTTGTTCTCTGCCTGGCAAGAGCTAGAAAACAACCTTGGAACAAACATGTCTCAGCGACAAGAACGAGAAACCAGTTCTCAAACCCAATCCAGTGGCTTTGGCCTTTGTCGCAAGATAGATGCAGAATCTGAGCACCGCAAGTCCCCAAAAGCCCGGTCAAAATCAACTACCTATTCAAACAAAAAATTAATCAAATTTAATTCAGAGGTTCGGTTTTTTGTTCTCAAAAACAGCAATTCTTCTTTGGAAAATTAAATACCCATAAAAATCTTGCAGAAACAATTAACACCCAGAAACGCCAATGAAATTTATAACACGATTTCAGATCAGAATCCACTCAACCAATCACCCAGGTAAATTTTAATGCTCGTATAAAAATTTTTTCTGGATAAGCGAATGCACAAATATTCAATCCTTGATTAAAGGAAAGGCAAAAAAATGCTACTTGCGGATCAGAGTCCAAAAGAAAGAGATCCCACAAAGAAAAAGACCGTAAACAATATGAAATTGGGGACTTCAATTGAACGCAACGCAAGGCAACCAGCCCAGAGGGAATCGCATGTGACAAGAAATGAATCCACCATTCCAATGCGGAAATCAAATATTCAATTTGAATACAACCCAGTAATCGTTATGCCTCCGGATACAACAAACGGCGAAATTTAGCAGATCTCAATAAATCTTCACTGAAGCCCCGCTTCAGCTGCTAGCTCTCTCTTCTCATGAAAGTAAACAAAGCCAGAAATTATAATGCAGGAGACTTACGGATTGAATGAGAAGAAAAAACAATAAAAGTACTTGATTGGGAATTTTTCAAATTCAACAACCTTCTAAATCTGTCTCTCTCAATATTGCATGTACTCCCACTCTCACACACACCCAGTTTCTCTCTCTACTGTGTCTGTTCTTGGGGTTCTTCGTTTCTCGTTGGTCCTTCAGATTTCCCCTCTGCAAATCAGATGAAGGCTTGGTTGCTCTAGGTTTGGAGCAAAATCTCAGAAGAGGACCCCTCGGCCATGGCCTTATCCCTCTTAAATCATATCTTAATTTATAATTTAACAATTCCTTAATTTTTGTTTGTTATGAAATTAATAAATTCAAAAACTTCGTCTGCTCTTCTTTCTTTTTTTTTCGATTAAAAAAATTTTACATTTTATTGACGGAGGTGGTGGATGGTGGACCTGAGGTGCGGGATGGGTCCCATCAAAGGTTCGCTTCGCCGTGCCTGGTTGCCGTTATCGAACCGGTAACCGGTCACCGCCAGTGCAGCCACGTGTTGACCAGTGAGAACAAAATCTCTCTCTCTCCGGTTGGCTGACTAAGAGTGAAAAACATGAGAGAGAGAGGAGGACTCCGTTACCCCTACGTCTCTGCGCCGTTGGATTCGTAATTCCAAATTCTCGGCTGGTCAATTTTGCGCAATCATATCACTGATTCGAGGTTGAGTTGATTCGGGTTTGGCTTTTCAAGGGGGATCGAGTGCTTCGCGGTGAGATTAGTTGGTCAATGATGAAAAGGTGACCGTAAAATTGATCTGGGAGATGTGACTTTTGACTGGTCAATTTTGTAATATTATAATTTCTAAATTAAATTTTTTTACTGTTATGATAATGTTAATTATAATCATAATAATAATTATTATTACTATCAAACACGGATAAATCACGCTTAAGTCAAAAAGTAGATTTTGGTGCATTAGCTATGCTTGCCTTGCCTTTATTTTCCGCTTTGCGTTTTCGGCTTCACCTCTTGTTTTGCCCCTCCGCTTTTACTGTTTGATGGAATATCGATCTATCTTGTCTAACTTTTCTTTCTTTCCTCTTTCCATTGATTATTTTTCTTTTCTTTCGTCCAAAAACTATTTCCATCAATTTTGATGTCAGCTCATAACAGTGTCTCATTTAAAAAATTTTGTACATTAACATAAGTTTACTTGAGTAATAATAATTTAAATAAATTATTTTAAATTTAATTTAATTTTTATATATAAAAATTTATTTAATAATATTTTTCTATTTCAATAGTCTTATAATTTTTACAAAATTAATATTTATTCAAAAATATTTTTAAAAAATTATATTATTAATTTTGTTAAATTTGATAAATTAAATGATGGGATTAATAAATTTAATAATTTTTTACAATTATTTTTATATGGTCAATTTGTCTACAATTACTTAATGATAATGTTGTATAGAGATTATTTATGGATTCTGAACTTTTATGAGTGATTAGATTTTTTTTAGTACTATTAAACTTTTCAAAATTTATAATAAAATGTGTTTCTCAATATATCCAATAATTGAAATTACTAATTTTTTATATTACTAGTTAAATGAAAATTTTAATTATATATATAAATATAAAGAATTAACGAACTATTTGAGATGAAGTGACATGAGACTTTTTGTTTTTATACATTCAATTAGGAAATTAAACGTTTGGACACAATCGATCAAATTGCATGCTGCAAGAGATAAGGTGAGGTTTCGTGCATTAATTTAGATGGGAAATAAGGACATTGATGGTCTTGTCAATACAAATAGGGGAGGTACCAAACAAGCATATTTTCCAACACTCGAATGAGAAATGTGGCATATGATATGTATTATTCTGGTTCTTCACGCCGCTATTTTGTGGGATCAACTTCCCTCAAGGGCCATTTCCGCAGCTTGATGCATGCATGCAGTGTTTTGTTAGGTACGGAGCAGTGTCTCCTTTATTCATTTCCTTTGAAAAAAAAAATGCATATTGTGCAAGCTTTGCTAAGTTGCATGTCTCATTTGTTGTTATAAAATGGGTGATAAGGCAATTAATATATATATATATATATATTTATGTTTTATATATATATGTAATATTAAACTTGAACCTAACAATTTGAAAAGAAAAATTTTTAAAATGATAACTTAAATATCGTTACACCTTAAAAATGTCTGATTGCCCTCATTTTTATTCATAAGAAAAAGAGAAACAGATTGGTGGGAGTAAAATAGAAGAAGCAGCATACAAAGTGTTGGAATTTTGAGAGAAAATAGAAGAGGAAGGAAAATGATAACCTCACAAAATTTGATTTATTAATATTTCACAAAATTTAATATGAGGTATTAAATTTATTCGGTATAGTTTAAGTTATGAAATTTATTAAATTTAATTATTTGAATTTTGAATCATAATTTGATAATCTTAAATGAAGTAAGAAGCATTTGGTCTTTTTGTTTTTTAAAAAATAATTTATTATTTCAATTTTAAGTTAAACAATTTCATCTCTCTATTTAAACAATTGATACAAAATCATTATTAAATTATTGAATTATCGAATTCTCATTTTTCTATCTAGTGTGACCTGCCTGTGGTTATGTGTTATTTATTTTTGTCATTATATGTAATTTATTTGTCAAGTTATGAGACTATCATGGGAGTTCTGAAAGGTTAAATAACTTAAATCTCCAAATCACTTTAAAGATATTATATTATATTATAATAAAAAATATATATAATTATTAGTGAGTCATGTTAAATCAAAAAATAAGAATCTAATTACCTGTGAATTTATAGCTCACCTGTTATCTTGATATTCTTTCAAATTCTATGATATAGATTCAACTCCTATTCTCCACTCTTACCACTTATATGACTTCTTTGTAACAAAAAAAAATTTGATTACTCGTAAATGCTTTTGTGTCAATTGTATGAGTAAAAAATGAAATTATTTAACTTAGGAATTAAGAAATTAAATTATTTATTTGTTTAAAAAAATAAAAAGAGCTCAAAATGCCTAACTCAATTTAAAATTTTTAAATAAACTTTAATTTATAAAAATAAAAGCATGATTAAAATATATGCATAAATGGAAGAGGTTATGTGTAGAGTTTATTGTTGGTACACTGTATAGAGATTCTCTATAACCATGTTAAACTTTTAATTATACTTGTATGTGTCATTACTCCCCCATCTAATCTTGTAGCCTTTCATAGGGTTGGCTTTTGCACTTTCGTGCCTATCATGCTTGACTTTTAATCATAACCCTTCCCCCCCTCCCTCTCTCTCTCTCGCTCTTTGTTCTCTTCAGCTCAATACCTTTTGCTGTGATCAAAAGTGGAAGCTTGGTCGGCATTTCCAGTCAATCGCGTGCCACAGTTTAACACATCCTAATCCTCTTCTTCCTTCTTCCATTTCATACAACCAAATTCATTACTTTAGGCTTCTCTCCTCTACATTCTTCCTCCCATCAATTTGTGTGAAAAAATAAATTAAAAAATCTTTTCTCTCACTAAAATTATGCGGCCAAACTCACATAAAATTAAAATAGATTATGAGATTTAATGAAATATATAATTTTATTTTATTAAATATAATTAATTTAATTTATAAAAATAATAACACTGAAAAGAAAAGCACCCATACTACATGATGATGTTATAATTTAAATAACTTTGGGTAAAAGAATATTTAAAAATATTGAGTTAAAGCCTAATCACACCCCCAAAAAAAAAGGTAGTTAAGGAAGAGTCGTTACTGTGGCAATTTTTGTTATATCGTGGATATATCTCTGCTGACTCGGTAGTTCTGCTTTCAGCCTTATCTTCAAAAAAAAAAAGGCAAAGAAAACAAAACATCTTAACTGTGCTCTTTGTATTCGTTGGAGTCAGCTGTGTGCGCGAGCGTGTCCCTGGTGGATGCGATACCAAAACCGTCACACATTCTGGCAGTGGTCCCCACTCTCTTCTCATCTCACCGCACATTTTCCGCCGCTTCTTTCACGATATTTTGACCATCCATTGTTTCCACTTTTTTAATTATAAAACAAATATATATAACTTTTGCTTATCAATTAATTGTTCCGTCTTTATTAATTGCCCTGTTCCTAAATAGTGTGGGGAGTGGTACGCTTTCCAAACAGCCGCTGCTCGAAAAGACCATATTGTCCTCTTCCAAACTCTCCCCTCTGCACAAAGCCGAGGAGTATTGGTGTAAAATCATTTGGACGGTTGGGTAGGGACGCGTTGCAGTAGCCAGCAAGTTTGTAACTGTTGGTTTGCGCGTCGGGGTTGACGGCGTCGTCTCGTCGACGCCAAAAGTGAGCGGAGGATGAATGACTGGCACGTGCGCCGCATGTAGGCGGGTGGTGCGATCTTCGATCTTTGATTCATCTAAATCCCTTTTCAGGACATCATCTTTGATTTGATCTAATCTTTCCGAAAGCACCACAAGGGATTTATATTAATCTAGAAAACTTAATCTAATCCAAAACACGTGCGTGCACGCACACGTGCCGGCGATAAGTGTTTTTTGGGTAAGCGCGACACTCCACCGAGAGCTGCAACGACATCGCTCTGGGAATCCGAGCTACGTGTCGGCGCACGTGGGGCGCTCTCACTGGACGCTGCCCTTCAAAAAGCTCCAATCCTTTTTTTGTTTTAATTTTAAAATGTAATTAGAAATTACAAAAAATTTTATACGGCCGCCTCTACAAGAAATTGCAGTAATTTAGGGTGTAATCCCACACAGTACACATGGGGGAATGTCCGTCTGTGCCGGCTTTTGCTTCCGTTTCGTGTAATAAAGTAATATAAGGATGGAGCGAAAAAAAAAAAAAGGTAATATAAGGATAATCATTGCGATGACTCATTATTCACCAAAACACTTTGTCTCTTTGGTATAATTATTTATAGAATTAATTTTATATAAAATATTAAAAAATGTCAATAATAAATATTTTTTACAAAATAATGGGACTCGTACTTACTTTTATTGTTAAAATTCATTTTAAATTAACAAACACCACCCTAAATAAGCACTTTCTTCTTATGATTTTGAAGCACTGATATATAATGCCTCACCTACATATTTACTACTCCCTTTGATTCTTTTTTCTTTTAAATTTTGACAACAAAAAGCTTGTGCAAATCTAAAAATATACTAAGTGTTTGGCCAAAAGAAATTAAAAGAAAAGTGATTTTTAAAGATGATTATTATGGCCAAAAGAAATTAACAAGGTAGAGATGCAATTTAATGATGACAAGGGTGTTAAATTTCGAAGCCTAATGGCTCGTACTTGTTGTACTTTTATTAATAACTAGAACAGCAATTAATTAGCAATTTCAAACGCTACCAATAGTATGTGTAGGTCTTCTTTCTTTTTCTTTTCTTCCACCTTTCTCTCTTTCTCTCTCTCTCTCTCTCTTTTTCTTCTTAATAAATTTAGGTCAAGGTTTTGCACAAGCAGGTGAGCTGAACTTAAATTCAAGAAGAATAACTCCCTCATTGATGTTTTGGAGTAATTTGGACATTGCACTTTGACATTGTTGTCTTTTGCTCGAGTTATTTCAATTAAGTTCATTCATTCTAATTTGTCATTTCAAATTCAAGACATTTATTTCTTGCTTTTCTTTTATAAGAGGAGCGAATTATGGATGGAAAGAAGATTTATGACAAGCTTAGTGTGCATAAAATCTAATCTCAACTTAAATAAGACAAGAAAAAAGGGACAAAAATTTGTCAAATTTCACATGAGAGAACAAAACACTTCCTCCTTTGTATTATTCTTTCTATAAATTAATTTGCAACCGTACCTATCATCTTTCCTTTCAAGATAATATCATTAAAAACATTCAAGATACAATTTTTTTTATAAAAAATATATATCCACCACTAAACTTAAAATAATAAAAGAAAAGGTAAAGTTTACAAGTGTTTTGATCAGACAAGTTTTGAAAAATTATAAGAAAAAGGCTCAAATAAAAATTAGGGCAAATTTAGAACATGGACACGTGCATGAGGCACTTTACAAAGCTAAAAAGATATAGTAATAATGAAGATATAAATTTGTGTAATATTTAGAAGAATAATAATAATAAAAACAAACTTCAAAACCAAGCAATTCCACTATCCCCATTCCCCAACCTACCAAAAAGATTCTTGGCGTGCACTAACCACTTATAATAATCCGCCCCTCACAAACCGAGGCAACCTTTCTCCCCAATCCCGCCCGCACACGTGTCAATCATTTGTGTAAAGACGTGTGGCCATGTGAAGCATTATTGGACGGTGTGAAAGGCGTTAATGGCTAATTACGACTCGCAAACGCCCACACAGACACAAACACCGCACACTAAACAACGAATATTTAGTAAATATTAATTAATTCCGCTGCTAAAGACGGGATTAGCAAAACGCTATCTCCAAAAGCGCTTTCTTCTCTCTCCTCATTTGACTTGATTTCTCAAACCAAAACTGATTTTGCAAAATTCGCTACTTTTTCTGTTTGTGTAGACGTTTAAGTCGTTGTATGTTTCGCTGAAGACCACGTAACCTAATGAGCGCTGATGTGGTGGTGCGCGTGATTTATCTCAAATCTCAATCGCCGTAACTCATTCGGCCGGTACTCGACAAATTTGGTACCTAATTTTGTAGTGAGATATAGTTTTTTAATACTTGAATCAAATGGAAAGCCGCTAGTATGAAAATTTCTTATCAGCAGACCATTGAGTAAACAAATGAATCTCTCTAACTTTAGATGCTTTTAGAGATAGAGAAAGAGAATATGTGTTTATTATGTGTAAAGAATTCATGTTGAATAGTAGTATTTTCATGATTATTCATTATTTTTTTTGAATTTTTTTAAAAAATATTTTTTTATACTTTTTAAATAAGAAATTAATTTTTTTAACTAAGAGTTATTAATGATAAACTCCTTCTAATAAGGTGATTTTAGTCTTGAACCTATATTTTTTTAGACAAATTCAAAGTATTCTTCAATTGAAAGTTAAAGCTTAATTTTTTTTAAAGCGTAAAGATTATTGAAGTAAATTTTATTTTTTTTAATAAAATTTTTTTTATATACACATTTTGAATCGAACTTAAAATAATATATTTAAAAAATTAAACTATCTATCAACTGTGCCAAATTTTATATGCGAACCTTTATTTAATTATTAAATTTTATGTATATATATTAGATGACTTACTATTTTTTTTGTCACATTTTTATACTTCCAAAATGTTTTTTTAATTAATTAATTTATTTTATGCCTAGTGTGTGAAATGATAAGGGACTATTTGTTAATTCACTCGTCTAAAAGAGCTTTGGGGTGGTGGTTGTGTTTGATTCTTGTTTTGGAGTATAAGAGAAGAAGAATAAGTGGGGGTGTGGGGGGCTACCCATGTGACATGTATGTTGTTTACATGACATAAAATGCAAGTTAGCTTGGGTTTTATCTGGCAAAGGGCCCCTTGCGGCATCATATAAGACCATAAAAAGTGGGTTTAAAACCAATGCACCCCATTTCCATTAAAAAAGTGCTTTCACCCATATTTGCTTTTCAGGCATTTGCCTTCTCCTCATAAGAAAACCCACAAAAGAAGAGAGAGAGATGGGTGCTACGCAATGAGATCAGCTAAGCTTGTTCTATATATTTTTTTCCTCCCATTTCCCACTTTCCAATTTTAGGCATAGGGCATGGCTGGCTGCAAACAAAGGGTTCAGGCAAAGGTACAAATTAATTGAAATCACTACCATAAAGAGAAAAACAACACCATATACCAATCTTATGGAAATGATATTTATATGATTTCATTTCAAGTGTTTCAATCATGGGTCATGTGGAAATGTTAGGCCTTGTGGGAATATCATTTTCATTTTAAAAAGAAAGAAATTATGCAATGTTAAGTAATTTTAATAACTTTTTCCAAGAAAATCATTCTCTTTCCTAGTTATGGGAAAATATCAGAAAACATAAACGAAGGAGGAGGGAAATGAAAATGAGAAAGAAGAGATGCGTATGGATATGTCAAATTTAAGAGCAAAAGGGTTGGTTGATACAGCATAAATACTGTATGTTATTTAAATAAAGAGAGATGTCAAGTTGGAAGGGGTTCTTTTGTTTTGGAGCAATTTAAGTCAAAAATGAGCATGAGAAAAAGCCAAACGCGAAGGGTCAATTGAAGAGACGTATCCCTGTTTACTTCCTGTGCACTCCCTATTCCATTTCCACGAGGAAGAATATAATCATCTCAATTTCAACACAAAAAAGAGAAAACATAGTTAGGCAAACGTCCTGTTCAACTATTGTTTTTAAGATTTTTTAATAACAGATGGATGATAAATTATTTAATATATATATTATAATATTTAATATTTAAATTTAGAAATATAAAAAAGAACTTTTAAATATATCAATTAAATATTATTATATTATTAAAAGTACCATTAACATATTCACAAAATTTTAAATTTAAATTTAACAAATCTAAAAATACTACTAAGATAGAGGCTTGCTTCTCTAATTTTATTATGTAGAGAGATGGAAATGAATTAGTAAAATATTGATGTAATGGTAAATTAATTGTCTTAATTTTAAGTTAAAAGTTGAATTTAAAATTATTTTTATTAAAAAATATTTAATTATATAATTTTTATTTTAAATACAAATTAATCTTTTATCTCAAAGTGATGAAGATTCCAAAAAGAATTAAAAAAAATATGACTGATGCACAGTGAGAGTGTGTGGAAGGTGTTCGCTGTGATAGATGAACCCTTTATGTCCTATTCATAAATAATAAAGAGGGGGCGCAAGAAATCCGTGAATTTCGCGCATCCAAAGCAACTCCCTTCTTCATTTGTCACAAAGAAAAACCCAAAAATGGTTTCATTTAAACTACCACATTTCCCCCTGAAAACGACCTTGCACCATTAAGGCTTCAGCAAAAGATATAATAAATTTATATCAATATGGAAAACAACATGCTATTTATTAATTACCTATTATTATTTTGATTCAGTGCACTGCTTTCTCATGCAAATTTATTTATATAATAATAGTAATAATAATCATTCTTTTTGCCTCTCAAAAGAAAAGAAATGTGAAAAATAAAGTTTAGATGCTGTTTTTGTTGCTGTAAATGACATGACTTGGAAACGTTTGCCTCTCATTGACCACAGCTATTGAGGACAAGTTCTCTCTTTTCTTTATTTGTTTTTGTGCTTCTGTATCACATTAAAATTTGATCAAAGTTGGGGTTGATTCCATTATTTATATGTGTAGGAATCTTCCCAATTAGAATCAAAAAATTTAGGAAAAAAGAAAAAAAATGGAAAAGGTGAGTACCCACCTCTCTTAATCATAGCAAGGTGGGATAAATCTAAGTGGAGAATCTTTTTGGTGAATTACATGGGCACAGAGCATTGAATTTTATTCAATCAAGTTAGCTGAAAGATAGAATAGAAAGGGAAGTGATGAATGAATTGTATTATTCCCCCACTCTCTCATCAAAATCACTTTCTTCTTTGTGCTTAGAGAATATTTCAGTTCCCTGGTTACAAGTTTGAATGCGTGATTGATTCACCAAAGAAAAAGAAAATGGAAAAAAAAAATGCTTGTTTTTATTTATATGCCTGCCTTTTCGTGGACGCCTGGAGCAATCATGGACGTACAACATTAGGTTACCCTTTAACGAGGAGATGGCTCTTTCTTTTATTATCTGCAATTTAAATGCATAGAATAATCACTTTTAAATCAGTGGTATTAAGGGATGGAATTCAGAGAATCGGTCCCAAAAAGAACATAATTGCATAGAATCACGTTTAATTGTTATTATATTAATCCCTGTTACCATTTTAAATATTTCTATTATTATATAATGACTACTATAAATTTTTCGAATTGACTAAAATTCGTTATGCAACGCACAATAGTTTTGACAAATTAATTAATTCTAAAAATTAATTAAAATTTATTATTTTTGGTAACCTAAAAATTAATTCATCTATCAAATCGCCTTTGACAAATTCAAATTAGATACGAGCCATTTCTAAATTGTTTTAAAAAAAAAAAGCCATACATATAATTAATGCTGTACATACACACAAATTCACATAAATAGCACTGTATACAGTTATGCTTTTTAAGTTGAGAAAAAGCATGTGATTATAATCATTTTGCAAAACTAATTAAGAGCATCACGAGGAAATTGTTGATACCTGATATTTGATTTCACACGACAAAGTTTGACAACCTGAAGATGGATGTAAAGTGTTTTATTGCTTTTGGTTTCTTGGGTTTTTGCCAAGAATGAACCAAATTAAGCTGAGCCTCTGCGTGCAAATTGATGTGGCAAGCAATTTGGGGCAGTTGGAGTTGTTACGCGCACAATTAAGCCATTCTTTCTAAAATTGTAGGCGGACAACAGATTAGTGGTCAATCTCTGTCATTATTTTAAAATTAGATTATATATAGATTTTTAAATACTCATAAAATATGAATTGATTAATAAAAGATTTATTAAATTTTGTAATTTAGTGAATAAAATTTAATAATTTAAATTTTTTTAAACAAAAAACAGCTGTGTGATACTATTGCACATCAACCTCATTTGCACACGTCAGTGGGGGCATTTTCCTCAGCATAATATTCTTTGGTTTTACCACATGGCTCAGAACTTGCCAACCCACGTTCAAATTAGCTTCACCCTCAACAGCGTAGGCAACTATGCCATGCCTCCTCTTTCTAATTCTCTTCTTGCCTATTCCACAGAAAAAGCAAAAGAAAACAGCCAAATTAAAGTACTCCTCCCTGTGTGGGTTTGATTTGAAGTGAAAAAGAGAACGTTGGAAGTAGGTCGATCAGTGTTTTTGGTTATGTTAATTATGTGATTAAAGTGAATAATGCTTTCCGTTTTATGCATAGACTCACAATTGCGTGGATGATAAACACTTCTTAAAGTGCTTCTTTTGATGTACAAGAGCAAAAAGAAGGTCGTTTTCATATTGAAACTATGTTTGGTTGGGGTTTCAGAAGAGGTTGTGGCTGCATTTGACGGCAACGCGTGGGAGATTAGTGTGTTTTGTGGATAGTTGAAAACTTTTACTTTTCTAAACTTTTGGATAACTTTTACTTTTGTCTAAATTTCCATTCCCCCTTCTAGAATCACTGGTCGGCTGCAACATCATTTAATTATTGTTATCATAACTTGTTCAGATTTGATTTGTAAATTGCAAAACAAAGCTTTGTGTTTAACGGTGGAATAATGTAAAAAATTAGCTCTGAAATGACAATGGTTTTTTACCCCATAATTTTGTTCTTAGCTTTTGCTCCAAAGCTCCAAGAGGCATCATCATGATTCAAGGGTTATCTTTGTGACTATCCCCCTTCTCTTTTCCTGATGCTGTCTCCCCAAATCCAAATTAGGATTTGGTTGAGCTTTAAATTCTTTGTGGTCTTTGTTTAGGTTTTGTAGGTCTAAATCTATGTTTCCTGCGGCTAAATTGGCCTATGTTATGCATGTGGTTGTTAAATCATATAATGCATCCACATTAGAGGCTGTGAGAATAGGGGCAACAAGCATCATTAGGATTATTCCATATTTACACAGGCAAAATAGGGAAAAAATGCACCCGTATTGTTTACTCCGAATCCCTTCTTCAATAAGGTTGAATTGTAGACAACATTAACAGAACAAAAATGTTGAGTGCACTCGATTTGAGTGTATAAAGATATATTTTATAATAACAAGGAGCGTTCTTAATCAGTTTCCTATAATTATCATGTATTAATTATGTGAAAGTAACAGTACTCTTAATAAAATATCTGTTCTATTCTTTTATTTAGAAATTTGGTTTTAGAGGATTATTAACATTGAGTCAAACCATTTTGTTCTCAAAATTAACGTCTATATTTCCATTTTCATTTATTCTAAATGATAACCTTTCTTAACTAAATTAAGCATACAAGTTTTAAGCTGCTATCTTTTGATATGCAGTTATTACAGTGCTCTTTGAAGATAGTTCTAAGTTACATAATATTCCTTTTTTCTGCCCCATTTCAGAGGTAAAATTCCATTCTTGATAGGACATTGAAGACCCTTTTTATTTATTCTTTATTGAAGACTGGCTATTGAACCCAAAGAAACAAAATGGGGCTGGGCTCTTGGGCTCGAATATTAGCACCGCAAGGAATCAGGTTCAGGTTCCATTGTGGAATAGAATTGTTTCGTGATTGACAACAAATACATTGCAATTTATGAATTGATTGAGAAAGGTGTTACTTACAAACATAATGTTATTGCAGAATAAACTTTCCATTCAGTGGCATTGCTGGCCAAAATGTGATCGCAAACATACTCCTCGAGACCCCCTTTGAAACGTGGCACATATGCCATTTTCAATAGAAGAAGAAATTCTACCTCTACTTGAAAAGAATTTGGCCTAGGTTTTGATTTGCCCACTTGAATTGAAAGTGCTCTGAAACATTGCTTCTAGAGTAATTTACACGGAGGCCATCTGGGTGCTGGTCTTCTCGCTTCTTCAGTGAATAGTTTGGTGATAATGATGGACAGTACAATGGTTTATGCTTCTAAGTACTTGTTCCACAATGTTCTTTTGCTGGTTCATGCATAGTACCAAGGCAAACATCATAGTTTCTGAATACAAACAGGAAGGCGACGCTCCTATTACAGTCAATCTTATTTAGAAATATTATTAACACTTCATCTATTTTTACAAAAATTTTATTTAAAAAAATACAAGTCATTAAAGTTGTATATCTTTAATTTGAATTATTTATACATGTTCTAGTCTTAAGTTAAAAATTTAAGTTTAAAGTTATTCTTATTAAAAGAGATTTAATTATATAGTTTTCACTTAGATTAAAAATTAATCTCTCATTCAATAATAATAAAATATATCTTAAGAGAAGTAAAAAAAAAAATTGTTTATGCATGCTCATTTTTTATATCAATTTTTAATTGAAAAAATAAGCCATGATATTACTCAAAGGGTATTTAGCAATGTCTTTTGAAAATATTGGTCATTCAATGTTAAAATGAATTACACCATACTAATCTTCTTTATACCGTTCTAATTTTATTGGATGTTCTGGAAGGGACCGGTGTACAATTATGTTAATGACTGAAGAGTCAAAGGCTCATATCATAACGTTGCGTTTTAATACAGGTTTGTTACGGATATTAAAAAGTGTTTATTGTGATATATTTTAAGAACGTAAATTAATTCGAAACAGAGCCCAAGGCCTATCAATTAGCCCAAAAGATGAAAAGAGGCTCAGTCTGTGGTTTTACAGTGGGCCCAACTATATGGGACCTAAGATAGCCCACTCTCTGGTGTGATCAGGTGTCAACCCAGCCTAATTTAATCCCGGCAATGTGTCATCGTATTGGGCTTGTGCTCTAACATGAACATCATGTCTGGCCCAAAAATATCTTTTCAAGAAAATGAGAAAAGAAAATATGACGACAAAAACATGCCTGCGCACCAAAAATGTTAGTACCAAATGAAAAATAAAAAATTTTCTGGTTTGGTTCAGATTGTTGCCACCGATTTCTGGTGGTAGGGCGCCAAATCTAGAGTTGCTCGAAAATGTGGAATTCTGGATTCCGAGTTTGCACAAAGGGTTGCATTTGTTTGTTGTTGATTTCTGTAATTTCTGGTGCTTTATCTCTGGAACCCGAACTGGGATCGGCCCGCGTCGTCTTTCAGGTCATCCTTGTACAATCTTTATTTACTTTTGTCCCCTTTGGATGCACTTGATTTGCTGTTACAAGTTCCAAGCTTGAGCTGACCTTCATTTTGCTGACATTTTAGTGCTTACTAACCTGCCAATATGGTATATATGGAGGGCGACTTCTGTGTATCTCTGCATGTTAAGTACATGAATGATGGAAACTCAAGCCATGATTAACCCACGTTCTCGATTGAGAAATTATCACTTAGTTATGTGTTTAGTGCAAGCTGGGTAGGAGTGAAATTGGAGTAAAGTTGCTTAATCAATAAAAATTTGCTATAGATAAAGTAATTTCCACAATCATAACAATTTGTTGTTATTGTTGTCCTAGAAATATCACTTTGGTTCCCTTTCTGTATGCAGACGAATTATGGGGATATTGAATTTGGTTTCTTTCCAACTGTTGCGCCCAAAACTGTGGATCACATTTTTAAACTTGTGCGACTTGGGTGCTACAATACAAATCATTTCTTTCGGGTATTGTTCTTCTGGAACCTGGGCAAGTGAACATTGCGTACTAGTTGGTGAGTAGTGTAGTATTGTTTTGTCAATTACAAGTGTTGATTTGAATGCACAGGTAGATAAGGGGTTTGTAGCCCAAGTAGCTGATGTTGTGGGTGGAAGATCTGCCCCCATGAATGAGGAACAGAGAAAAGAAGCTGAAAAGACTGTTATTGGTGAATTTAGTGAGGTCAAACATGTCAGAGGTACTCTTTCTATGGGAAGGTAATGTATATCTAGACGGCAGCTGTGGGCTGTAGCCTTATGCTAATTTCAGTTCTTGTCATGCTCTTCTCTATGCCCTTATATTGCATTCATATGTCGATTTACTGATAAAACTTCTAGTCTAATCTACAACTGTTAGTGTTTCTACGTTTAAGCTAGTTGTGAGCACCGTGTAGATTTAAAATGAACAGATTGCTGCTAAAGTTTACTGTAAAATTCGCCTCATAAGTTCCTGGTCTGTTAAGTAGTTATGAAACTATTTTGCTATATTTTGATATGGTGTTCTTACCATCTATACATTGAACAATACCCCTATGGAAGAGCTGTGGTTGAGATTCAACAAATAACTAGATTATAACTCTGGGATTAGATTTATGATAAAATAGCTTTAACAGTGATTTGATTGGTGATGAAGAAAGAGAATTCTTGGTTCGGTTCTCAACCTCAATGACAGATAAAGGATTGATAAAATTTTATTTAGTCTAACTCATTGTGATTATTTAACAAAGAATGACTTTGGTTATCAAACGATTGAACAACCTGGAGCAATTTACTTACTATAACTAGTTGACATTCATAAAAAGCAAATGATGAATATACATCCTGTTTAGCAGAAAGGCAGATATTCCTTGCTCATTATCACACAATTGATGATTCGCAAACCCTCCATGGGGATAACAGTTTTCATTTCCTATCTCATGGATCATAATCCTTTTTGCTGGCTTAGCCCTATCCCCTTTAGAGGTATTTTAGTGATAGATTCTATAGGAATGGATGATCCTATTTGATCAAATGCCTAGCAAGAAACTCCCACGTTCCTTTAATTACAGTATTTCTGAACAAGTTACTGGATAAGAAGCCTAAGGGAATTAAATTGATTGTGAGTGTTTGCTTAATTGGAATCTTAGGCCTGATACAAGTTTATTGAATATGTGTGGAATGTCGCTTCATGAGCTTAGCCTATCCTTAGAATATATCCCTTGGCATTTATCTACCAGCAGTGGGAAGAGTAAATTTGTTTAGAGTATTTGTTCAAGGATTATTAATCTACACATTGAAGGAAAATATATTTGCTTGACAACTTAGTTTTTTATCATATTGCGCATGTTCTGAATTTCTGAACCTATTACATTTTTTTGAGTGACTCCTGTATGCTAGTTACTTCTCTTACAGGTATGATGATCCAGACAGTGCTTCATCCTCATTTTCAATGCTTCTAGGAAATGCTCCTCATCTTGACGGCAAGGTGGGCTAACTATGCATGCCAAACATCATTTCAAAAGATTAACTCAAATGTTGGGATAATGTGCTAATATAAGCCCTTTTCAGTATGCGATATTTGGAAGAGTTACTAAAGGTGATGATGTGCTGAAAAGACTTGAGCAACTACCTACTCGTCAAGAGGGTATATTTGTAATGGTATGCTTGAAAACCTGATCCTGCTTTTGGCCTTGTCCTATTCCTTGTGGTATGGAGTTTATGTACTTGAGAATCTTATCCTGTTTAATCATTGGTCATACACATGAAGCTTAGTGGGAGTTTGTATATTTTTACTTGGGGTATGGAGAAAAAAATTGGATATGCTAACATGTTGGTGTAGATTTCTTCTGTCTGCCCTCTACCCCTGCCCCGGCCCCATGAATAAAGGTGTGTTATTTATACCCAATTTATTCCTTCTTTCTTCATTTATGCATACTTTTAAGTGATCTAATTATAGGTGTGCACTACGTAAAGCCTATCAGTTTTATAGCCAAAATTGAAAGTGGCTTTCATATGACGGCAAATTGCAGAAATTAATGTTAAAATTCTCTAAGAATAGATTGTTTTCTTTGCGGATGAATTGTAACTTACATAGTAGTTTTTAACTAAGTATTTCAATATATATTTATGTGATAGTATGGTTGAGCTTCAAAACATTATGCTTTAGTATTTCATTCACTACCTTCAACCCCTGCCCCAATATTCCTGATCCCTCAAGGATGCCATATTTGTCACTGATTCATGCTGTCATGCAAATATGTGAGCCTGATTGGGGTGGAATCAGGATCCTGCATCCTTTTCTTTCTTGGTTTTAACTTTTACCTCAATGTTTTACATAGTTCTTGAGTAGTTCTGAGTGTTTTTAAGTTCTTGGACTGAACACTTGCATAGATTGTATATTCCTATTCAGCAAGCATTTTGGTCTGACAATTTTGCACAATTCTTTTGTTTTATATTATTGGCGCTTTATGCTCATAATGACTCGAGACCATTTTCTGTGGCCACTTCTTCATTAGCACTTTGATTATTTTTTCTCCTCCTTTTTCAGCCAACAGAACGCATCACTATTCTGTCATCATATTACTATGGTAAGATTCTACCAAGTGTATCAATAGTTTTTATCCTCAGTTTTTTTTTTTTTTTAATATAAATTATTGTCTTCTTTATTGGCCAATGAAGCATCATGCACAGCTAGTTTTGTGCATGGGCATCAACTGGGATAAGTTGCACAGGAATATGTCCGGACATCACGAGTCTTGTGTTTCTAAGCAGATAAATTGTGCAACTTTAGCTTTGTGAGAAATTGATTGCATAGAATGTTGTGTAGCAGAAAACAGTCCAATCAAAAGTGTTGCAGCACTGAGACGCCTTGACATCAGCCTGATTAGCCTGTAGGTTCGCTTCTAGCCAACATCAAAGTTTGGATAGTAAATGGGAATACCAGCTTGGAGGTCCGAGGCTTGGATCCCATGGGGTGTAATCTACACCCCTTTTGTTTAGCCTCCAAGTTACCAAAAAGCAAAAAATTAAAAAAGTTACTTGATACTTATAGAGCATAATTGAATTAGAAGTGTCATAGTGCTTGAGTTCCTTGAAACTTCGTTACGTAAATACTGTAGGAGAGCTCAAAATGTGGATATTAGATGGGCAAGGTGTGCTGTTCTAAGACCATTGTGTTTAATTAATTGGTCATATCTTCGTTTGTTTCTTGGCTTTTCTGTCAAAAGTTCTTAATGGTTGTAAGTCGGTTTCCTATACCCATTCTGAGTCTTGCTCTTTGTTATTGCTGTTAGACACTGAGACGGAAGATTGTGAACGAGACAGATCAACTTTGAAGCGCAGGCTAGCTGCATCAGCTGTTGAAATTGAAAGACAGGTAATAAATGGTTACCAGTTCAAGACCTAGTTAATATCATAAATAAGCTTTACCACTAGTTGACACGACTTAAAATGATGATCTGTGCAGAGGATGAAATGCTTTCCCTGATAAGAGCAAGATAAACAAGTGTGGAAGTGGAAAAATACCATACTGCTGTAGAGTTACTGACTTTTCGTATTGTGTGAAAGGAGTGTATCCAATTATCGGTTTAAATGATTCTGATGCATTGTTCTGAAGATCCAGAAATATCTGTTGAAATAGTCCTTAATATTAAAGCTGAAGCCGTTGAAATGAGGACTGAATTAAGTTTTAAACTTCCCTCTCTACCTTGCTAAATCGCTCAAAATTTTCAAGTCTTTGATCAATTATTTGATGCACATACCCAGCCTCTATTGTGAAATGGCTTCATTGTTGAAAATCTGTTAAGTGCTGTCGGTTGCAGATCTATCTTGAGGTTACGAAGTATTTGAAACCATATCTAACATTTTCTTATGATATTTTATATTTCAAGACACTAAACTATAAAACAAGACAGAGACCCAAAAAACAAGAACTGGAGAAAAACTCGGCCATTGCCTAAATGGGGTGAAGAAGACAGCTAGCATTTTAAAGTCAAGTGATAATTTTGACTTCATATTTGAAATTTCACATCAGGTGTACTATTACGACATCGAAGTCTTGCCAGCATATCAAATATCCACATTCATTTTGAATTCGCGTCGAGCACAACACCTACACAGCTCTTAGCAGCATATCAAATACAATAACCAGTAATAACTTGTGTAATTGTGTATTGATTGTGTAATAATTATGTATTAATTTTATATAGTTATTATACAGGACAATCATGTATATCCAATATTACTATTTCACAAGGATGTGTGTCTTTGTCTTGATGCAGAGTCATTAACTTGAATTTAGGAATTCTCACAAGAATGCGTTAATTTGAAATTGGCATAGATCCATGAATGAGCAGTGCAGAAGTAGTATGACTGGAAACCCCTTGGGTCGTTTTGTGCAAAATTATGAATGAACCATTATTTATATCTTAAGATGTCGACATTAATTCTTTTATTTTTATAAAATAAAATTGTATCAATTTTTTTATTTAACAACTTAAAAAAAATTAAATTTATTAAATTCTATAAATTAAATTAAAAATTTGTTAGTGATAATTGGGTTGCTTTTGAGAAAGGAAACTTTTTGGCATACTAATGATAACCAAAAGTCAATGAACTCGTGTCTTGTGGAGAAAATCAAACGCACACATATTACGGCACGATGAATGCAAGTGAAGTCGCATCAACTTACATATAGGCTTTTGATATTGGGAGCCTGGAAGACCTCCAGTCAAGTGGGTCCTTCTGTTCCACCTTCATGGATCTCTCGGTTACAGGGGAGCACAAAAGCTCAGGCTTCGTAAGAAGCATCTTCAGAGACTCATGTTTTCTTGTAACCTCAATTATTTGCTGGTAGAACTTCTTGAGGGTTCGGTAGAGCACTCAGTGATTTCCATGAAAGAGACCCTTGTCAGATCAACCGGCAAAATCATTGGGTTGCATGTCTCTTATCGCCAACATGAGTTCCTATTAGCAAGAAACACCTAAGAAGGTCTAATTAGGGGTGAAGGATTGAGTTAAAAGAGTTGTAATTAAGAAATCATGACTTTGTTTTTTGAAGCAGGGGTATTGTTTTATGGTAATTGTTTAATTTACCCATTTCTTTTGTCCTATGTAGTAATTAAGATCGGTGAATTTAGTTACATGTTCTTTGAATTTAAGAACTATGAAGCTTTACTCATATTCCTAAAACATTGGGTTTTTTTTTTTTTTCCTTCTAATGAGGAAAAAAGGTAAAGACATTGTAAACTTACACATGACGAATTCGTGACAATTATCTGAGGGAAATAGTACTCACGAACATGCTACTCATAAAGGCATCTGGTGGTGACTTCTCTTTAGCTCTTTGCATAGTGCTTTTGAATTCAACACCATCTCGGCATGTGTAAATAGGATTTCCGTTCTATGTTTTTAGTTCTAGACAAGTAAAAACATAACATGTGCTGCCCATCTTTACCCAAACCAAATAATTTTTCCCCTCTACCCTTTTCTTTTTTGTCCTTATTGGGTTGATCTGTAATGCTGGTTTCCGGAAACTTGAATGGAAATAGGAACGTAGTAACGATTGCCAATAGCAAGTTAATCATATATCTAATCATATCTCATTGTTATGCACAACCTAAGTCTCATTTCACTTTTTTCTCTAAATTAGATGGCACCTTTATTGATGCGTGATACTAATGGGCTCAAATGAGCAAGTTGTGTTTTTTTGACCTATTTGATTAGATTTTAAGGTTTTGCCTTCAAAAATTACTTGATTGAAACCAGTACTCTTTACAAGTTTTAAGACTACATTGATTCTTGGCCCACGTTATTCACTCCCCAACATAGTGGAAACTACTCTCTAGTCTATACTATATTTTATGCTATATAATGAAAATAGTCAACTGAAGTCATACGTGTCAATAGCAGCTGGGTTTGTTTTTCCGTCCATCTCTTACTTTTCTTTTGCCTCAATTGTCGTCGGTGCTTTGATGCTATGTTCTTCGGTGATGAGCTTTTATGCCCTTTGCTATTCGTGCATTGCAAAGGTTCCTACTCTACTTTGTACAATGCTGAGCTGAGCAGGTTTTGGCACCAAGAATGTGGCTTTCCAATAGGAAATGAAATATGTGGGGACATCATTTGCATGATGAATTGTGCCATCAACAACCTTAATTTGAAGTAGTAATCCAAATATTATCAGCATTCAACTATAATCTTGTTAGAATCAGTCAATTATTTGACATGAGAACTAAGATTTAGGAGAGACAATACAAGGCTTGTCATTTCATGAGACAAATCATATCATGACCAAGGAACACATGATCAATGACCAATAGCCTGCAACTCATCATCCTATTCTTTTGGGGGCGTTACATTAACTGAGTTCCATCAGTGGATGCACTGAGCTGACTGTCTAATGGTTGCAGCCATTATAAGACTCGCCCCCAAAACTGTCTCAAATTTGAGCAGAAGGGGAACATAACCACATGGCCCCAAAAACAATATCAAATTACCCATTGGCAGTGTTTTGGAGAATTGGTCAATTTTAACCACAGGCTCTTGTTTGTCTGGTACATGGGTTGTTGCCCTCAAATTTGGTCCAATTGATGGGCTTGAGTACGATTGCACAAGACAATGAACCAAACCATCACATGAAAAACATACAAAACTTTTCATCCCTATATGTGGTGTCTCCATGTCAATCCAAATTCGCCTAAGATCCTTAGGGGAAGAAAAGAATATTAGAGATCCCCAGAAAAAGAAACTCAAAAATCTAATATAAAATGCATGCTTCCTTAATCCTTTCTTGAAGATTGGGTTTTGTTACCATTTCAAGCACCAATTATCAATTATTTTGTTACACAAATCTAATTTACAGAGAAGGAGAACAGATAACACTGTTTTGTGAAGACCAAGCATGTGTTAGTTTCCTTGAACCTCACACTTAAATCCAGAGAAACCAATTTCTCCAACGGAAACGGGTTCGAGGCCATTGACATGGGAAGGAAAAGGACAGGAAAATATAGCGGCGAATTGTCGGAATTGTGTAGCAAAACCATAACCGTAGTCTATGGTCTTTGTTTGTGTTATGCTATGGGAGGACACTTGGCTACGTCAAATAAAATTGTCCCGTGAAGAGCTTTGTCATGTTTCAATCTGTTACATATGGTTGAGGGTAAGCAGAGGTCACAGGAGGCTAGAAATTGGATGAGCAGTTGATGTAAACTGTGATAGAAACTTTGACCCATTTTGATTGGTCTCAGGGAAAATGACAATGACCAATTTGGGAAAGCAAGTTTTCAGTGGCACTATGACAGTTATTATCAGTTGGTAACGCCATGAAACTTGATATTTTACAAACATCATCAACTGCTGGATCAGCACATAGAGAATCAGAGATAGCAACTGAAAAAGGATATATACTTTACATAAAAGTGTACTATGCCTACATATATGCTTGGGAGTTTGAGGGAGTAAAAAGTGGCGTTTTCAAAGAAATTGAATGGAAAGAGAAGCAATGGAGTGGCAAGTTTATGTGGGTACTCTTCCTTTGAAGTTTTAACGAAATTTGGAAGGTCAATGAGTATATATCTATCTATATATATATATATATATATATATAGGGAGAGAGAGAGGGAGAGAGAGAGAGAGAGACTAGTGCACTACATGGAGCCTGCAAGTTTCACGCATATAAAACCCTCGTTTCAAAACATGTTCAAATCTAGTCCTTTCGTTTTTCTTGCTATACCAGATATATTAAATAAATATTTATAGTTATTATAAAAAGAATCGTAACAATTCATGGCAATTAGTCACATAAAACTATAGTCATAACTTCTTGTTGCACCTCTTATAATGTTCATAAAAAAAAAAAAAATCCACTAAAGGGATTATGAAATCAAGTTGGCAAAAAAATAAAGTTTGTCAAGAAAATCATATTGCGGTAATGGTATCCCTGAATTCCTAAAATGGAAAAAAAAAATCAGAAAATCAATTGTTATCAAATCTAAAGTAATTGATGAGAGGATAGCCAATTGTGCAACTGATTATTAAAACTCGAACATAGTTAATCTATTATTATTATTATACATTATTACACCAACAGTGTCCTTTTATTTTTTGTGGTATTCTTATGCTAATTAGAGGGTTTTTTTTTTTTTTTTTAAAAAAATAACCTCCAACAATTCGTTTAAAATAAATAAGCTATTGAATTGCACATTATTGGCGTATATGATAAATGCCAAAGTGACAGATATAAATGTAAATGATGCATATAGTTATATATTGTAGTTTAATTTTGAAGTCGCTCACCATTCATAAAAGGGAAATAATAATTTCATGAAATAATATAAACATAAGTCTCCCGAAAATAAACACAGAGGCAGCTACAGAATAACCTTTCTTTCACACTCTTTCTCCTGTGACTGTGAGCGTGAATGCAATGTCGGGGGAGTACCCAAAGTCTACATGAAAAGTGCATAACATAAGGTGGGGGGTAGTACCAGTTTGTATAAGGAAAAGACGGTAATGAAAGTGCAAGAAAGTACAGGCTTCCTAATTGCCAAATTTGATTTAAGGCCAAATATCTGAGAAACGCTGGCCATCAAGATAGACAGGTATTAGGTGGTAACTTAGCTAAGCAATAAAAGAACTATCTGCAACTCTAATGCAGCACTATAAACTAATTCTGGTTTTGGTATGATGAGCCCCCATGATGAGAGACAATCAAGTATGCATTGTGCTTTCAGCTGATGTAATTGTTTCAAAAAATATTAATACTATTATTGTTGTTGAATAAACAATGGTGTTCCTCAAGGGCAGGGGCTTTTGTCCCTTTTGTTTTGAGGGTATGAACTGAGCCCTGTTTGGTCCCATGCAATAGTCCATAATGGCTCACTATGAGTGACCTCCATGTGATCACGCATGAGCTAGCAAATCTTTGGTATCTTTCCTTGTTGATTCACGTAATGCAACTACATTTGGTCAGACATAAAGGGAGAAAAGCTCAATTTCAAGTGGAGAATAGAATAGAAATCACACTCCCTGCCTCCCAATTCAATTCAAACTTACCTTCTATCCAATTTATGTGGGATATATACAGTTAATGCCCCCCTTCTACACAAGTTGTATGAGGCATATTCTCTTAGCCATGATTATTAGTATCTTTTTCTTTTTATTTATTATAAAAGACTGCCATTCATACGTATACAAATATATATTTTTTATACGTATATATATAGGAATTAAGCAGGGAAACTAATTCTGAGAATCAAATCCTTCACATCAAACCTCCTCATTTTTGAGATGAAGAGAAGTACACTTTTACTTAGGAAATTGCGTTGTAATATATAGTCATACAAGCATAGTTAGTTCATATTTATAATCAATATAATTTTGTAAAAAATTATAATAAATAATTGATCATGCATCTTATAAATAGAAGAATTATTTGACTTCAGACAAATATATTAGAATTCCCTGTATATATACAAGTATTTAAAAATAATTATAATGATATTTATCTGAGCATATTATATATTAATAGATTTGAATTTTCTGTTTTTTATTTTCTAATTTTAATAAGTTTTTTATTTTTATTTTACATTTAAATTTAATATATAAATTTCACTATTTTTTTCACTAATTTTATTATTTTCTACAACATATTTTTATCACTAATCTCACTCTGCAGAGTTGGTCTCCAACAGGCAGGGAAACCCAATTCTATGTTAACATAATATAATATGCAAAATGCACCAAACTCTTGTACTTTAGTTTATATACAAAAAGCCTCCCTATGTTATTAATTGAGTTAAATTATTTTTTACACTTTAAAAATTATGTAAATTATTCCTACCTATCCTAATTCTCTCAAATTACCCTAAAGTATCATCAAATTATTCTTATATACCCTAAATTACTCTTATATATTTTAAATTACTCTCAAATTATCCTTAATTTAAAGTATGTGAGGTAATTTGGATAATTTTTTAACTTGGTAGTTTTTTGCATATGACCTAAAATGTAAAAAGGTTTAGTCCATTTTACCTTAATATAATCCTACTTCATGAAGAAGAAGTGGTAATTCATATGTTCAAGAGATAAGGGAAGTAGTCCATACTCTATATTGCTAGAATAATGCTTAGCTAGACTGAGGTATTAATCGGTAATTATGAGTGAAAAAATTTTAATTTTGAAATCTATTCTCTTATACTAACATTCCCGTTCCTTAGACACTTTCTAATTCATAATAGTGAGTATATCAAAAAAGTAATTATTAAAGCGATAATGTCTCTCATTAAATTTAAGATTATTTAGTACTTAGTTTATACCCCTCTTAAACAATTTAAGAAGTGAATCACTTCTCAAATCATAACAAAAAAAAAAAAAAATACTAGATGCACTATTTGATTGCGAATGGAGTCCACAATATATCTGACACATTAATAAATAAGTCTCCAATTAACTTTATATATATATATATATATATATATATATCAAATCACATGAAACTCATATTGCTACACTTTGGTTTCAAGTACACAACTTTTACAACATCTTCATTCATAATTTTTAATATAAAACTGCATAATATCTTTTGTACTTTCACACACTCAAATACTCACATGTGGATGATTCCAACATTATTTTAGTGCCTGTAGCCCATTATTACGCACCTTGAAAATGGCCCGTGTTTGTAATCAAACCAATTTGTGTGTATGTGTGTGTGTTTTCTTTTTCTTCGGTAAATAATCGTTAGTCATGAGCAGTGAACCCTTTAGTTTAGTGAAAAGGGTTAACAAACAGAGACATACGCCCTTAGAAAAAATGGTAGTTCTACAATTTTAGGTGTCCCATACACTCACGCATTGAGAGAAGGTGAATAGTATTTCACTGTTCACCCTCTCTCCCTGCATAGGCACATGAGACGACTTAATTGAAACGTAGAACCCGGTTAAGAATGCATTTGGGTTATCCAACTTGGGGTTTGGTAGCCTTCGATGGCCCTAAATGTCGGCTAATTAAGTTGATAGTACAATTTAATTGTGCCAAGAATCTCGCCTGGAAGACCCAAATGCAACGTGTAATATGCCATTTTATTGCCAGCACAGTCTTCAGTCTAAAGAGATTCATCAGGTCATAAATAATCAGTCAAGGTCAATATGCTAAGCTGGCTATTTAGAAATACGAATTCTCTCACGTGAATTTTTTACATATTCATAATTCACTTAATACACATATTTAAATTAAATAAAAATTTTAAAATAATAAATAAATATCAGTATATCATTAAAAATATCAACCTATATATTTATCATAAAATTAAATGACGATTTTATGGTTCAATAGCTTGATTGATCAATCTTTCTTGAAAAGGTGTCGTTCTCAAATGGAGATAAAGTTAACGTGTCGTTTATCTAAATAGATAAGTTAGAATCAGATCAATAAATGGCATACTAATGTTACGGAGAACTTGGTATTGATGTCAAAGAATAAATCACGAGATGACACGTGATATGTGGGTGCTGCCATTCAAAACAAAGGAACTGTGGTCTCTGTAGGAGAGAAGACTCAGAAGAGCCTTTGCAATATAAGGAATTATTATAATTTTCTTAAAGTCCGTAGTGTACATAGACTGGTCAACCATTTCACCCTATCAGAGGAACTCTTGACTCTTGAGACTTCCAAATCCAGACGAAAGCCAAAATAACAGTGCCATGACACTGGAGAGCTAGCCAGCCAGAGCCAAAACCCGGTTGTTTGATGCTCTTCCCAAGTGAAAGTTAGGCAGGTTCAAGGTTCTAAGATCAAACTAATAATGATTCAGATAATACAAATGGGTCAATATAATCTTGCTTTACAATCGTACACATCACAACGCATGGTATAATTAATGTTTATTTTGATTTTAACTCAAAGTATTTTAAATTTAACTTTTAGGCATTTATAGTATTTTAAATAAATTAGTTTTTGCTTATTAGATAATAGATATTTTGGAGAAACAAAAAAGAATATATGCATGATGTATTGGATTAAAATATTTGTGCTATCTTATACTATAAAAAAGACTTGAATTTCCAATTATAGGACTTTTATCAAAAATTTCACTCTGTTTTTTGGTAGTATTTGTCATGAAAACCTTCGATTTAGCTAGTCAGTTTCTTTTATCAATACAATGTCTTATCAAGTACGGTTTGAACTACAATGTCTTAGTGTTAATCTGCCTACCGGAAAGCTAAAAATTAAGTTGGATTTTGTACGTAGTATATGCCAGATTAGTTAGATTTAAAAATATTAATTAAAATGAAAAGAAGAAAAGGGAAATCCGTATTAATAATGAATTGATTCAAATGACAAAGGAGTAATAAGATAACATGGGCTTGTGTGCTGAGGCTGACACACAGAGGTCCCGCGGCGTTGGCTGATAATTAAACAAGCACATTTGCCTTAACCCACTTGAACTCTAACCCCAGTTTGGGGACATCTTCAGAGAGGACAGTATGGCGTATCTCTCCAATTCCCTTCGTTCTCTCTCTCTCTCTCTCTCTCTCTCTCTCTCTCTCTCACACACACACACACACACACACACACACACGAAAACCCTATTAATAACAAGCCTAGCCCACTGCTTTCTCCCATGCACTTGTCCTCTTCAACTCCCAACACATCACTAACACATTCTCTTCAGCTCTCGTTCATGGCTTCCCTTATCTCCCTGTCCCTCACCTGTCTCTGAAAATTTCAATTCCTTTCTCTTCTCTCTTATGTTCTTCACCTCCATACCTTCCCTTCTCAATTTCTCTGATTCTCTGACATACCCACTTCCCATTTGTCCCTCGGTACTGATACCAAGAGCTAGCTAACCTTGATAGCTCGTGACCTCTACTATACCTTAAAGGCACACACATTCTCTCTCCTTTATCTTTGAACGAATTAAGAGCTAGCAGCAACAGCAACTATTTCTGACACACGCCATAACAACAACAGCGGCAACAATAACAACCTTGGGTTCTTGACCTTAACAATGTCGAGCAGAAGATCCCGTTCGAGACAAGCCGGTGTTTCAACTGAGATTACTGATGCCCAGATCACCGATCTCGTCTCCAAGTTACAACAACTAATTCCCGAGCTTCGCGCTAGGCACTCCGACAAGGTTTTTAATGATATTCTTTTGCTGCTTCCTACCTATCCTCTCTCTCTCTTTCTCTTTCTCCTTTAGTTTCTCTCTCTCCACATGACACATGGACATAATTACTACATTGCACATTTTTTGTGTGGCCTTCCTTCGTTTTGGTAGATAAGTCACGCTCATCCCTCACTCATTCTTTAGCCACAACTTGGGGTTGCTAGCTGTGAGACTTTTGGTTCATTCCCTTTTGCCTTCATTGACTAAACTGCATTCTATTTAGCGGGCTATACTTGCAAGTCTGAGTATCTCAAAGCCAACAATTTAATACTGGTACTTTTGTCTTTGCTAATATAGATAGAATTACATAATTTTTTTTCTTTAATTTGGGCATGCAGGTTTCGGCTGCAAAGGTGTTGCAGGAGACTTGCAACTACATAAAGAGCTTGCACAGAGAAGTGGATGATCTAAGTGACCGGTTATCGGAGCTTTTAGCAAACACAGACGCTAACAGTGCTCAAGCAGCCATTATTAGGAGTTTGCTTATGTAATAATCTCGTGAGACATATATATAGAGCTAGCACTTATATATATATATATATATATATATATATATATTTAAGGTATCGTGTGCATGTGTCTACGTCTCACTTTATTATGTATCCTCTGGGTAGGGTTTGGTTTGTACTTTGTAGACCAAGGCAGAGGGCTAAAACATGAGCTCATGGTAGCAGCCCCTTTGATTTATTACCAAACATTGTAGTAATTAATATCATGATCAGCGATCTAATATCTATAAATAAAATGGACTAGTTTTCTAATCATGAGTTCTTGTTAGTATACATTTATGAGTATGTATGCCATTTATATCACAGTTCAAATTTAAAATTTTAAAAAGGAAAAAAATTTTAAAATAACTATAAATTATTATTAGAAATATTGATATTACTGAGGAATAAAATTTTATATAAAAATAATAAATTTGTTAATAAAATTTTTTAATAAAGGATTTATTAAAAAACATATATTTTTATCAAAAAATTTGTTTCTCGTAAATATTAAAATTTTTTATAATAAATATTATTGTATCTTTAAAGATGTTGCTATTTTAGAGAGTATTGATATTGTGATAAACATTATATATATGTAATGCATTTTGCATACAAAGTAATAGCATTTACAATTTAAAATTTTCTTTTTTGGATGAGTACATCTGCTTGGTATTTGATGCCTTGGACAATCGATTAATCTGTATTGAATTAGAAGAGACTACAAAGGCAATAAAATTCTCCTACATAAGACTAGTACATTCTCAAGGCTCAAATCTGAATAATTTAGTTAAGTTAGGAGAAACTCCTACCACTTCATTTCAACCTTAGGTAGTACAATTTTCAAAATTTGTAATCCATATTTTGAGAAAAAAACTTATGCAGTTTTGTGGACCCATTAAAACGGGTCAAGCATGAAGCTGACAGTGCCTTACATGTGACATTACCCCACACCATTTTCGGTTATTTGTTTCGTGCCAACCCGTGATATTAATGTTGGCATTAGGACCACGAATAACTAACCCATCAACCCATTACCCTTACCACAGTACATTTGTGTATATATACCTAGCTATACGCAGCTTTCTACCTTGTATTATGCCAATAACTATATATAAATAGGGTCACACTATTCAGTACCCTTATTTAAGTTTTAGGGAACCGATATCCATAAAATCAATCAATAACATAATAATACGTGATATGTATTAATTAATAACTTAAATTCTTGGCTTGATACATATTTTAATATTCTATATTTCTTCATTTTTCTTTATATATTTTGATGTGCATCTCCTTGCTCTTTTTACCTTCTTCTTGACATATATTCCATGACATATTTACTTCACTTTTCTTTTTAGATTTTGACAGGCATGATTTTTTTTTTTTTTTTTACTTTCCTTTTTCTAATTTGCAGAAACCGATTTAATTAGTTTTTTTTTTAATTCAACAATTCTTATTGTATCTTTCAAATCTGCGACTCGATATAAGCCACTGCATCCTAGGTACCGTTACCCTAGTCCCACCCATACAACTAATATCTATTGTTCTATTGTTTCCAAGTGCAAAATTCCATTATCTTATTCGGCGGCCATGGATGCTGGTTTTCTAGCTAGGTAGACTTATAGCAGAGGACTTTGCTTATTTAATTTAGCTGCTTCTGCTCAATCTTATCTTGTTATGGCAGTAAGGTAAAATAGAATAAAAATAACAAGAAGGGAACAAACACCACGACCCACATACCAGTCGCCATTCCAGTGTTATATGTGGTGGGGAAAGGTTTGTTTCATATTGTCTCAAAAAAAAAAAAAAAAAAAAGGGCCAGATTCCGTAGTCCAAATTTATGATATCAGTTATATATTGGCATTAGGTTAATATATGAGAAATTCTGGTCATTCTAGCTATCGAAATTATTTGAACGTATTAGGGTATAGGGGAAGAAATTTGGAGAATTCTGGTCAAATGAACTCTGTTGTTGCCGTTTAAAGTGTCTCAAGTCTAATTCTCTCAACTCCCAGTGCATCATTGTTGAAGGCAAGTTCTACCAAATTATTAACAAGTTGGTAGACATGGCCAGCTTTTTCATTGCTGGCTTGCTGCGTGCAATTAGTCTTATCTGCTCTTAAATTTTGAGTTTGTGCAGAAGTAATTAACCTATGCATTATTATCAGTGATTAATTTCTTTTTTCTTTATAGTTGATAAATCGACTTTCAGCAAAGGCAAACATAGTTAGTGTAATACATAGGACTTTCAAAAGTCGTACTCAAATGAAGCAAAGGACAAAGAACCTAAACCAACTCAGAAAGCACACCCTCTCAGAGAAATATGATGGCCAAGATTGTCCAAATTTCAAAGTAATGATGGAAAATGGGATTAAATTTAGAGAAATTGTATTCCCACATAACAAGCCTCAGAAAATTTTTAAAAAAATAATTAAAAACCAATTTTTATAAAATAGAGAGCAATCTCTATAAATTTATATTTAGTAAAAATTTCCTAAAATTTGTTACGTGAGAATTTTGTAAGCTTGTTACATGAAGATAACAAAATTGTAAATTCATGTACAAATTTTTAGATAGGTCAGTAGTCCTATTATCAAAAAATATATTAAAACTATGTGTACGAAATACACATTGGGTGCACATTCTGTGTGCACTCAAGTAAAATGGTGCGTTTTACTTAAGGTTACACATAGAATATGTATTTTCTACATGTATTTAGATGTACTCTTTTATTGTCCATTTTTATACCAAGTTTTTCCTAATTAATTGAATAATCAGATATTTACATTTATTAAGTTGAAAATTGTTTATATTTTAAATTGGCACTCTCTTTGGTTCTTAAAGTCTAAATAGCTTAACAACTTTGCTAGTTTTTGTTAGAACAATACAGTTAAATGAGGCTATCCTATTGCTTGCAGTTGTTTCATGATAATCAAAACTATAATAACTAAAAGGGGCATGAATTGGGTGGATAATAGGTGCCCTCTGTTTAACCTGTGTTTCCACGTCTTATGTAAATGTTGTTGCTAATTTGGAGGCTATCTTCCTTGTATGTTATAGTTTCTGTAATGAACATCGCATCGCTTAGGACTAGCTGGACATCACAACATACTTAATAAGAGAAAGGTTTCCAATAATGGCAAGAGTTTATAGCCGAGGCCTGACAGGTAGTATGTGTTGAGTTGTTTGTACTTTCATTTTTTTTAATGGTAGCAGGGGCAAGTTATTTGATACAAATACAAACTCTTTTTTTTTATTGAACATAGAATTTTAGAAAAAAATGTTATTGTATAGAAATGGAATTGAGTTTTTTGGTTAGAAAATGTTCATGAATATGTGACATGTAGTGGCATTATAGTACGGATGATTTTGGGCCTACCATATCAACCGCATTGAAATCGGGCATAAACCAAAATAATATTCCTGAAGTACCAAATTTTAAGTCTGCATCTGAGTTGTTGGGCTTTCGTGAATAGTTTTAACTCAAATCAGATTTCTTTTGGGAAAGAATCCAAGGTTTTTTTGCCGCAAAAATATTACGTGAGCTTAAAGGACTCAAACTTTTCACCAAAAAAAAAGATGTAACCTGGATAACAGCAAGGTGCGCCTCGCGGCCTACGGTCGATAAAAGCGCTGCTTGCGAACTGTTTAAGGAACAACGGACACCCTTAAGGCCCTGTCCTTTTCCTGTCTTATTAAAAGCACAGTTCTCTCTTCTTTCTTTGTTCTCTTCGATCTCAACTGGTACGCAAATCTCCTTACTCAGCTTGATTAGACAAAAGGTATCCGTTGGTATTACTTTTTAAGTCTTGTTTGTGCTTTATCTTCTAATCCGCCTTCATTGTTATAGAACACTTTCTTCTTCCAGTTCCAGCCCGTCACCTTTTATTTTTAGTTTTGGTGGGTGTTTTATCTGCTTCATTGTGATAGACACAGATGGATTCTGAATACCAGTTCGTGTTTTCTAGTTGTAATCAATGAGTTTAGCGGCGGATCCCATAGAAGTGTGAAGAGCTTCACTTTACAAGCGTGATCAATGGTCCGTAACATTCACCCTTGCCCCCAAGCGAGAAGAAAGCAATAGAGAGAGAGCAGAGAAAGGGGAGGCTTGTAAGTCATGCGGATTTTGAGAACAGCAAATAGTGGGATGTTACAATTTATGTTGTTCATTAATCGGGGAAAGGACAATTTTAGAACCTTAATTTTTTTAAAATAATAATTCATTTATTAAAATTTTAAATTGAATAAATTTAATTTTTTATAATTATAATTAAAATAATTTAATTTTTTATTTATTAATTTTTTTAACATGATATGTTAATCTGTAATAACTTAAATTTTATTTTTATTATAAAAATTTTAACAACTATTCTCCAACGTAAAATTATTTATTTTTTTATTAAATTTTAAATTTTAATTTTAATATATTTATAATTTTTTAATAAAATAATTTATATAACAATTGTTATATTAAAATAAAAAAATTAAGTTTAAGTCGTTAAGTGTGTTATATTATACTTAAAAAATAATTTAATAAATAAAAAATTAAATTATTTTTATTATAATTATAAAAAAATTAAAAATTAAAAAATTAAATTATTTTTTAAAAAATGATATAAGACTAAAAGTGCCCTATCTCTGTTTACTAACCTGGGCAGTAGCATCTCGGGCACGAAAGTGGTTTGATATTTTCTCCGGGTAGAAACGTTTTGAGACTTGAAGAAGTGGGAGTCCAGAATAAAGGGGATATTTTTTTGTCCATCCAATGTTACCGGAGAAAATGCGGAAGGCTGAAAAGCTGAAAACATCATTGTCTTAAGATATACGAGTCAATATTGTGGTCAAACAATTGTAACCTTTTCTATTGTATTATTGTGGTCTTATATCAGCAGAGCAGGGTTGAACTTATCATAAAGAACAAATAGGCTAATGAGATAGAGAGGTCGAACTGGGAACCGATCACTAAATATCAAATACTGAATACAGCAACGAATTATTGGGTCTGAAAGTATAAATTTTCCACAATATGATGACAGCTTGGTTTGAAAAGTAAAAAATCACATAGATAAAGTTGACATTCATGGATGTTGCGGTTCCGGATTAATGATTGTGGGGGTCAGTGGCCAGAGGAGTGGTAAGATGGTAAATGTTGAGGGCAGTAGCAGCAGTGCTGACTGGTGGTTGTGGTGGTGTTGGAAGACTAATCACAGGATTGATGTAATGCAGTCAAAGGGTTGGTGGTTGTAAATTTGCAAAGCCACAGGATTGAGTAATGAGGATGGGGTGGTAGCTGGCTAAGTTGGTAACAAACTGGCACTTTTGGTTAGTTGATGCACTAGTTATAGTGGTGGAGCAATGTGGTGGGGGTCATGGTGCTATTGGGGGACTAATTAATTCAAGTGGTGGAATGAGGTCATGGTGGTGATGCTTTTGAAATGTGGGGAATTTTGATGAATATAATTTGTCAAAAGAGGCCAATTGTGTATCAATTCCTTTAAACTCTCCCCCTAAGCAACCGTAAACTATTTTTGCTCTTAACTTCTTTTTTTTCCTCATTTCTTTTATGAGGAATACTCATTAGTAAATATTGTTTGTTCAGTTCTGCTGCGTAGGCTTATGATGACCTCTAGATCTCTAACTTTGCTCATGGTTGATGGAAAGCATGGTCTACTAGTCTTATTTGTCAATAACTTATGGTGTATTTAAAGATCTTAATGGATCAATAGTTTATCTTGGATTGGTCACATTCTTTATTGCATGTGCTTATTTTCTTTTTAACTTGCTTTTTGTTTGCTAAACCTTTATTTTCTGACATGATTTTACATTTTCGTTCTTGTTGGTGACATTAGAAAGATTTCAGCTTGAAAACATATGGAAACATAAATCCTAGTGGACTTTTTATTTTGTTAACCCTTTTATTTTTTGACCCAAGTTTGTATTTTGGTTCTTCTTAGAGGTCACTTTAAAAGGAATTTAGCCTCAAAACATATTGAAATCAAGAGTCCAGGTGAATACACTGTTGAAGTTACGGGGTTATCACCAAAAGGCACAGAGAAGGATGTCTATGACTTTTTTGCTATATCTGGTGCAATTGAGCATGTTGAGATTGTTAGGTAATTTTGGTTGTTAGACTTGACTTTTATTATCAGGATTTAAGTTCACTTTATTGGCTAACTCTTAATGTTTTGTTGTTACCATTTGTGTATTGTGAGGCTTCATTTGATGATTGTTGTGTCTTCTTGTGGAAAAATTGAAGCTGGATTTATGTGTCTTCGCAATATTGGCTGCATGTGTTTCGTTGTTACCTAGGGTTATGGCATGTGACTCCTTTCCAAGGAGAGGGTGGGATGCATAGAGTGAATAGAACCCAAGAGAAAAAATTTGCCACTATTTAGTGCACTGGCTGTTAATAGAACCTGTATAAACTTACTGTGCCTTGAAGAAGTTGTATGAGGGCTTTCTTGTGGCAAACCTTTTTGCATGAGTTGATATAACAATCTTTTGCCCCATAAATTTTGATATATGCCTGGGTTGTCTTTTGTCTTTATAACTTTCTAAGATTAACTTAATCTCCTTCTTTTTGTCAGACTGAAAGATATGACATGAGACACTTTGGACTCGATACTTCATTTAAGTCTTTGAAACTTTCCTGAAGGGAGTAATGGCTGTTTTCCCCTCATAGTAGAAGAGTTTTGGTTATTGTTAATGTCAGTCAAGTACTCGAATTAAAATTATTGCGTAGGATTTGTCAAATTTTTTTAAAATAATTATTAGTTTTCATGTAGTGTATAACCTGGGTGTAAAACTTTTTAATTGTTGAATAGAGGTCTGGTTATTATGCCTGTACTGCTTATGTGACATTCAAGGATGCATATTCTTAAGAAACTGCTTGCTTGCTCAATGAGAGTACAAATAAAACCCATGTCTAGTAAGTACTCGAGCTGGGATTTTCCTGTACTTGTCATCAAGTTTCCTTCTTGGTTTTATATTTTTCCACTTTTAAAATAATTGATTAAGGAATCTGTGTTACTTTATTAGTACTTTTCTTCCTGTCTAGTCTGTTAGGGTGCCACTATTTTAGATCAATTTGTGTGCATAACACGGTGGGGGCAATATGAAGATGATTTTGATTTCTGAAGAGGAGGAAACTACCTCAACTGTATGCTTCTGTATTTCTCTCACTTGTGCAAGTGATTTTAAGTTTCTCTTAATTATCTGACATACTGTGTTCCCATTTTTATCTCAGCAACTGCAGAACGGTCAACTTGTGTCCTCTGCTGGAGAAGCAGTTACTGTGGCTCAAGAAGTTGTCAAGACCATGCTAGCAAAGGGATACGTTCAAAGTAAGGACGCATTAGCCAAGGGGCCTAAAGACTCGACGAGTCTCATCAAGTATCGGCAACTGCAACAGCTAAGGTTGCTGAGCTGAGCGAGCCAGAGAATTGGCCTCGCTGATAAGATATCTGCGGGTGTTGAAGCGGTTAAATTTGTGGATGAGAGGTATCATGTTTTGGAAACGGCCAAGTCAGCCGCATCAGCTACAGGAAAATCAGCTGTAGCAGCTGCAAACAGTGTGGTAAATAGTGGCTATTTTTCAAATGGAGCGTTGTGGGTATCAGGTGCTTTAAGTCGGGCAGCATAAGCTGCTGCTGACTTGGGTAGTCGTGGTGTTAGGCAGTGAGGCATTGGCAGAACTCGACTGCTATTCTTCTTGCATATCCGTCTGCTACTCTTCTGAATAGGTTGTGTTCGCTTTTTTCTTTTTTCGTTTTTTCGATTTCATTTTCACAAGCCATGTATTCGCTACTTCAAATGCTGGTGTCGGTGGGCGTCACGCCTTTCCTTTTCCATTTTTTTTAGGTGAACAAGTTCTCCTTTTCCTTTAAATACAAGTAACCATGCCAATGAATCGTAACTTTATATAGTAAAATGGTATTCTTTTCTACATTCAAAATTCAAATCCTATCTATTCATTTTTTCGTAAAGTCATCATGGCTCTTTAATTATCAAAAAAAAAAAAATACAAGTAGCCATGCACTCTGCAAAATTTGATCCCGACGGTCCTGATTCAATCATATATCATGTTCTTTCCAATGTTACTGTCAGGTTTCCAAAGAGCTTTAATTTAGACCGTGAAATCATGCCCGTGCCACTTCAAAAGTGGGGCCCTTTACCGATTGCCACGTGGACCTTAGCCTCTTTCGTCGTTGCCAAATTGATGCCGAAGTCGCATTCTTCATGCTGCTGCAACGTGGCGAATCTCGCTTGCATTGCTAGTGTGGTAGCGTCAGACTTGTCCACTTCGCCCGCCTAAATTTGACCTCGTTCTCTTCTCGTCCTTCTCCTAGTATTGTCTGCATTTTGGTAGACTCTGACCTCTGAAATCGGACGACTCGGTTTACAGGGGAAAACCTAGAAATATATGTTTGTTTGCCATTAATCAACATTCATGTACGTTGGCATTGGCGAATCGAAACTGTGTGATTGCTACTGAGTCGTGCGTATCGAGTCATGGAGGAGATGTCTAACTCAGTGTCGATCCGGGTTCCATACAAGAACCTCAGAGAGGTGGAAGTGGAATTGACGGGGGTAGATGATACCCGCCATCAAATCGAACTTAATTCTCCTTCTTCTCACTTGTCTGAGTATGGGGCTTCTAATGGATCTCCCAACCACTCACCTGCTGCTGGTCCTCCCGCCAGGAACATTAGCTTGACGACCCTGATTCTCAGTTGCACGGTTGCGGCTGGTGTTCAATTTGGATGGGCGTTGCAGCTTTCCCTCTTGACCCCGTATATACAGGTTTTTGTCTTTCCCCAGTGCAACACTGTTTTTTTCCCTAGACTCCCTGAAAGTTTGATTTCATATTTTGATATTTTAGTTGTGTGCACAATCAGATTGTTTTGAAACAGTGCTTTTGTAGCTTAGTCCTTGTCGTTTTTCTCTTTTTCCGAAGTAATGGAAACGTAAACATTGCAACTGTTGGAGACTACTGATCAATGCTCGGAAAATTGCGTAGAATTAGGAGCTTCCAATCGTTGGAGTATGGACAATAAGATTTTGAGTTTACATTACTGTTTAATTTAAGATTTTGATGTGGCGCACTGGCTTTTCTTCGAGAACAGAGGAGGAGGTGCACGGTTGGTATTTTATTCAATTAGAAAAGTTGGATGGATTAATAAATAGGCTTCATGTATCGTAAATTAGCAAGAGTTTATGGAGACAAGGACAGCCCAAGTCCCTGAACATGCATTTGGTATCTCATCTGCAGTTTTTTTTTTTTTTGCAGGGAAAAGCTGCGCTGAAGATTTAACACTACTGTCTGCATATATCAAAGCCTGATTGAGGCAATTATTATTTTTTTTTCTCTTCTCTCTTTATTGATTTAGAGGAGGGATGAGAGTCTGCCAAGCCACATTAAGGAGAAAAAGTCTGTAATGTTAAAGTTTTGCATATAAAAGGAAAGCAGATTCTTGTGAGCTGTGGATCCTTTTAGGTTTAGCAAAACTGGTCTCAAGTGGTGTATTTCACTGATTTTGGTTATTGTATGACAGAATGTTCTGCTATGAGTTTCTTCCCGACTTATTTCGTGGGAGTACCTGCCAACTTTTATCTATGCTTTTCACTGTTGTATGTGAAAATTACACTTTGAATGTTCTGAAGGGTTATGATTATTTTTCGTTTGTCAATTTGCCATGCTTAGTCTCTGTGTGTGTATTGTATTATTATAATTAAGTTGTCATTTTAGAGATCAAGTACAACATATCAAAAGTTAGTCCATCTATTGCATGCTGTTTGTATTCTTTTTCCAACAAAAGTTGGACTTATCAGTTGTACTTTTTTGTTAGGATTATGCATATTGGGTTTTATATCTATGACTAACTTTGAACTGTATTGTGTTATCGGTGCAGACCCTGGGGATAGGACATGCGTTTTCTTCTTTTATTTGGCTTTGTGGCCCTATTACAGGCCTTGTGGTAGGTGATGGACTGGAGTGTCCCATTCTTTCTTAACAGAAATTTTCATATTCTTTAAATGTTTGGTTTTTCCTTGGTCATTTGGTAATTTCATTACTTAAATTGTACATATTGTGACAGATTTCTTTTTATAGTCTTGCTATTCTTACAAACAAAATTTTGCTATATCTTTAACCATAAAAAATTTATACTATTAAATTTACTAGGTCTTACAGATTGAATTGTAGGACCTATAAAAATAAGTAAAGCCCACTCTTGTGAGTCTACACTTTTCCTTCTTATATGAGAGAGAAGGGTGGGGGGTGAAGGAGCAGATTTTAAGAAAGTAACAGAATCCCACTATTGCTCTAATGTGGGATATATTCAAGCCATGCTATTTACATGTTTAATTTTTCATCAATTATTATGTATGCCTAGCTGTTGTAAATTCTGTGTTTGCCTCCTGATTCATGATCGTGATTTTAATCTGAGCTGTGCTTTAGTTGCTGTATAATTGCATTTCGAACCATCGTTTGTGGAATATAATTCATAAATATCAAGTTCTGTCTTCCTCTTTCCTATTATAGGTTCAACCCTGTGTTGGCATTTGGAGTGATAAATGTACTTCAAAATATGGCAGAAGACATCCATTCATTCTTGCAGGATCTCTTATGATATCAGTAGCTGTAAGCATTGGCTACTCTGTTAGTTTTTTCCTAACATACTTCTTTAATTTGCAAGTGAGCTAATTAAATCTTGTAATCTAGGTGATGTTAATCGGGTATTCTGCTGACATTGGATATTTATTAGGGGACACAAATGAGCATTGCAGGTTTTTGTTGCCGTCCTTCTATTCTTTTCTTCCCTTTCTTTCATTTTTTGGCTTCTTTTAATTTTCATATATTTAGACATTGATGATATTCATCTGTCCCACATTGCAGAACTTTTAAAGGCACTCGAACAAGGGCTGCTATTGTATTCATTCTTGGCTTTTGGATGCTGGATCTTGCCAACAACACAGTGCAGGTATGCTTGTCAAAGTAATTGATAGGTGCTTCTCTTAATAATTTTGAAGTGTTGCTCTAAGCAGCAGTAAGCTAAGGTTCCCTGTTTCTTCCTCCAATTATGATGTCTAGGGGCCAGCTCGTGTACTTTTGGCTGATTTGTCAGGTAATGCTTGTTCGTTTTATCTCCTTTCTGTGTTCAGGTTCTAATAACCTATAATGGGGCATCTTGATTTTCATCTTATAGTTACATATATTTATTTTTTATTCAAAGTGGAAGAAAAATTATGATATAATGATTTATAATTTCTTGTAGGTCCTGATCAAAGCAATGTAGCAAATGCTGTAATTTGCTCATGGATGGCAGTTGGAAACATCCTAGGGTTTTCATCTGGTGCTAGTAGACATTGGCACAAGTGAGATCTCGCTGATGTTTTGTGGTTGCTTTGTATTTCTAATAATTGCTAACATATGTTAACTCCTTGTTTTTTATTGTTACAGGTTCTAAGGCATATTCTAAACTAGTAATTGGAGTTAAGATCAGGGAGAATAAATGGTTTTGGTAAAGGAATACTGGAGATGTGAGGGATGTCAGAAGTGGTTTTAATATATGAATTCATGTAACTAATTCGCAAAACTTATGACAGGGGCTTGTCATTGTTAATGTTGTTAAGCTGTTAAATCCACTTAGTGAGAATTAAATCCTTTGCAAAATGATATATTCTGTGCGATGCTAGGTTTGTATTTGTTTTTTCCTTGGAAGTGTTCTCTTTGTTTACTGATGTTTGATTTGTTCATGTTGTTGTTTCTTAACTGGCAGATGGTTTCCTTTCCTGACAAATAGAGCTTGCTGTGAAGCCTGTGGCAACCTTAAGGCAGCATTTCTTGTTGCTGTGGTGTGTTATTACTAAAAAGACTTACGATTGCACCTTTGTATTTGTCAATTTAAGTTGTTACATTTAAGTTACAGATTATTGGCATGAGTGATCCTAAAATTGCTAGATTTTGCCTTATTTATTACCGGGTACACATTCACTCTGTTAATTTAGTTTTTCCCATGGCGCTAGATCATCTGGACTTGCCTTCACTCTTACATTGTGCTGTTAGAATCTAAGATGATCAGCCAGCAGAGTTGTCTTGTTTTCCATCATACAAATTAAAACATAAACCATAAAATACTTTTTAACTTTTTTTGGCATCATCATATCATTTGCCCTAATTGCTTAAAACTCATCATGCTATACCTGGAGGTATTCCTGACATTATGCACACTTATAACCATATACTTTGCTGATGAGATTCCGCTTACTGTGAGTCAACATCATCACTTTTTGGATTCTGCTCCTTTGTTGGATGAACAACAAAATGGCTCTGAGTTTTCAAAATCAAAGCCTGGTATACCTGTTATGGAAGAGATCAACGGGAAGGTGATTGAGGACCGCTATGAGAGGGATGTAAAACTAAAGTGTGAGAGTTTGAAATCTAGAGAAGGTCATGATGAAAATTTCACGGATGGGCCTGGAGCAGTGTTGGTCAACTTGTTGACCAGTTTTCGGCATTTGCCTCCTACAATGCATTCGGTGCTTGCTGTCATGGCTCTCACTTGGGTATGTACTACAGTATTTATGTGTGAAGACATTCTTCTGACATCACAGTTATGTGTATTCTCAAATTGGTGCTGATGCTTTCCATTTGAGATCTTTCCTATGTTTTCTGAAATCCTATCTCTTGTTGCAGTTATCATGGTTTCCCTTCTTTCTGTTTGATACGGATTGGATGGGGAGAGAAGTTTATCATGGGAATCCAAAAGGGAACTCAGCTGAAGTGGATTTCTATGATCAAGGTGTCAGAGAAGGTGCATTTGGTTTACTTTTGAATTCTGTAAGAACTCAAGATTGAGCATCATTGTTATGACTTTCAAAGACATCTGTCTTGAGTACTTTATAAAAAGCGGAGGAATTTTTTGGGTTCCATCTAATTAGACCTTCTCATCTGTCTTAAATTTTCTTAAAACTTATCATAAATCTGAAGTTGCATTTATTGCTTGATAGGTTGTCCTTGGAATTAGCTCTTTCTTTATTGAACCGATGTGTAAGTCGATGGGTGCAAGACTAGTGTGGGCAATGAGCAATTTTATCGTCTTTGTTTGCATGGCTGGCACTGCTATCAGTAGTCTGATCTCCATCAGATATTACTCTGAAGGGATAGGGCATGTGCTTGGAGCAAATGGTGCAATCAAGGTTGCTTCCTTGGTAGTGTTTGTTCTTCTTGGGTTTCCTCTTGCAGTAAGTACGGAGAGCTGTTGCATTGTCACATCCCTTCTCCTCCTTATAAATCCTCTTACCAAACAGAGCAATAATCTTATTAATGTCAATAAAAGTTCATTACAGCATGAATTTTCTTGTGTTTCTGTCGCAGATCACCTATAGTGTTCCCTTTGCTGTCACATCAGAACTGACTGCTGATTCAGGTGGTGGCCAAGGTTGGTTTTGCATGTAAATATCTCCTTAAACTTCATTTTGGTAAAGTTATCATTGTGGATTGAAGGAGCTTGCTTGGTTGTGTAGGGTTGGCTATTGGAGTTCTGAATCTTGCAATTGTTGTTCCCCAGGTAATATATTCTTCTTTTCAGGTATTGGTGTCTGCTATTTAGCCTTTCTTGGTGAGCAGACCCTTTTGGAGTTGTATGATGACTTTTGTAATCGAGTATGTGGTGTATATTACTAGTTCTTTTTTTTTTTTTTTTTTGCTTGTTTCTACTGCAATCCCATGGGTGTACAATTTGGTATTTGGATCTTTTCTTTGTCATTAACTCTTTTCTCCTGCCTATTTTGTTTTTCTTATCATTTGCTTTTATAGGAAAATTCCAGTTCAATTCCTTTTTACGCCAGAATAATCAAAATTTATTACAACTGAATGACAGCATTTGTAAGACAAAATAACTGCTTTGAGGAATGAAAGTGGAAAATTTTGTTAAAGGAGCCAAAGTGGAGTTCTCCATCAAATTTTTCATAAAATTTTCTAGCTGGTACTTTAATTTTCTACTGCTTTTGTATTTAAAATTTCTTCACATCTGAGCCAAGTGTCCATGGATGGTTATATCTTGCAAGATTTGGCCATATTGTTTCTCTCTCCCTTGGTAGTGGAGTCAGAAAAATTTTAGCTGCGGAAGTTTGAACCTGTTGTTGTCAATATTGTATATGCTGATTTGACAGTATTGCTACGTTCTTTAGATGATTATATCTCTTGGCTCGGGTCCATGGGATGCTCTCTTTGGTGGAGGCAATGTACCTGCCTTTGTTCTAGCTTCCATATGTGCTCTTGCCGGTGGTGTTATTGCAACTCGAAAACTGCCTCATCTGTCTAGCAGTTCCTTCAAGTCATCAGGATTTCATTTTGGTTAATGATTGGGAGATCCAATATGGTGACACCTTGTAAATGGTCCTCGACAATTAGAAAACACGTGAAAGTATAGAGAGCAGGGGCGGCGGTGATTATTTACCTGCATGTCTCATTTCTAATCCAGAAAAGGGCGCTTCCCAAATTCAAATTCATTCATTTTTTGCCCCCACTTCCTCGTGGGTGTCTATAATATACTCTGTAATGTATACTGACAGCATAATTGAAAGCTATATCTATACCCAAAAAAAAAAAAAATAATAATAATAAAATTGAAAGCTGTAGCTGCATATAACGATGATAAGTTTTGTAGACACGGTTATTCAAGTCAATTAGTGATTACAATACGTTGAGTTCCTAATTGATTATCCCATTTTTTAGTTGCTTCTCTTCATACACCAGACCATACCCAAAATTCAGTTTGATTTATCCCATTTGATCGGGTTATCCAATCATTGATGTGTTATGTATTGTAGGTATTATACAATCTTAATTTAATCTTTGTTGGGGAAAGCAAATATTCTAGAGGAAGTTATATGGATTGCAGCGCATTAACATGGAGAACTGCATTAGTTAATATTCATGGAGCATGTATCATTAAATTTTATTTTTTTATAAAATTTAATGATATTATTTAATTTAAATAATTAACTTTACTTAATGAAATAATTTTTTGACTAAAACTCTATTTTGGTCCCTCAAAGATGAATAAACTTCTATTTTAGTCTCTCACTGTTAAATTTTTTTATTTTAGTTCTCCATAGATTGAAATTGATATCAATCAAGTCTCTCAATTAGGATGATTGCTAACAAGGTCAAAATTACTGACGTGGTGGATTTTGCTGACGTGTCATGCTGATGTGGCAGAATTTGGATGACGTGGCAGGCTGACTAGGCAAAAGGTGCTGACGTGATAGTGTATTAGCTGACGTGGCTGAATTTGGCTGACGTGGCATGCTGATGTCAGCAGCCACGTCAGCCAGTTTTGCCACGTCAGTATGACATGTCAACAATTTTGACCTTATTAGCAATCATCCTAATTGAGAGACTTGATTGATATCAATTTCAATCTCTGGAGGACCAAAATAAAAAAATTTAACAGTGAGGGACTAAAATAAAAGTTAATTGATCTCTGGAGGACCAAAATAAAAAAATTTAATAATGAGAGACTAAAATAGAAGTTTATTCATCTTTGAGGGAATAAAATAAGATTTTACTAATTTTTTTTTTGGGTATAATCAAATTAGCAGCGAGCTCATGGCTGCTTGGAGATGAATAGGAATGACGTCAATTAAAAGATACTATTCTTTGATTGGAAGCCGTGTGATTTTTTAAATGGTAGGAAAATTGTAGGAAGATAAGTATAAAATTAAAAGAAAAGAAAAATAGTAAATAATTTTATTTGTTAAAATTTTTAAAAATTAAAAATAAACAAAATAATAAAAAATCAAAGATCCAATTCGATCGGAAGAGATTGAACATGATAGAAACGGGATCTGAAGGTGACGTTCAGAAAGTTAGTGTCGATTAGACGTTTGCTATATCAGAAAGTCACTGTCAATGGGACCTCTCTATTTGTACGTGGAGTCCCATTTTGATTCAGTGCGATTTTACTTTTTTAATTTTTTTTATTTTGAAAAAAAAGAGAAACCAAAAGTTTGAATAGCTACTTGTTAATCAATTTTTTATTTATAAAATATGTTTTATATTATAAACAGATGAAACGTAAGATTTTGATATTACACAAATACATGAGCATGGGGAAGCATATGGATCTATGGCAATAAAAAACTTACTTCTGTTACCTTTGGTTGGAAATTTTAGTTTTATAAATATGGTAAACCTTTCTTGTGGGAGTTTTTTTAATTGAAAAGTTTAGAATCCAAAGTTGGTCTATGAATAAGGTAGATAGCAAAATAAAACCTTGTCTGGCGTTGATGCAGGCATGTCATGTTAATGCTTTGGTGCAGGTAAACTATCTATCTCTAATGGTTGGTGGGTCAATTCCATTTCTTTTTTTACTTCTGCTTTCCATTTGCTGCCCAGAAGGTTAATCGCCTTTACATATTAAAAACTCAATATTACAAGCCGAGTTAGCTAAATCAACCCTCATTTTGCAACTGATTTACATGCACAAATAAAGGGAATGTATAAGCTTTTTTCAAATCTTCAAAAGCATTAAATTGTTGTCACAAGCATCTCTCCTTGATTTCCACAAAACCAAAATAGTCAACAGAGATGAACTCATTTAATTAATTTTTTATATATGATAATTATATAATTTAGTTTAATCTTAAAATTTTTTATTAATAGATAATTTATAATTTTATTATAAATTTTTATTAAAGTTAATAATTTATCTTGACTTTAAAATAAATTTTTTTATTATTCTAAATTTTTTGTAATAATAAAATAAATAAATAAATAAGCTAAAAACTTCATATGCCGAAAATAAATGAATTAGGTCAAGAATGATTTCCATTTGGGTCAATAATGAATATGACATTTTCTTAAGTTGGTCATATCTTTTTACAAAATTCAAAACCCTTAATACACATATTTAAAAGGCTAAGTCCAACTAGTCCTAACAAAGAATAAAAAACAACCTCAAATGAGAGTTGACATTTTTAATATTATAGTGATGTTATTTTAAAAAATTGTCTTGTTTAAAATTTTAAATATAAATTAAAAATTTTATATATATTAAATCATTTATCATTCTTTTTATTAAAACAAACTAAAATGATAAAGCATTAAACATCACAAATACTACATCAACATCATTACTGCACAGCAAAAGCCAAAAGGTTTTGTATATACTCTTAATAATATAGAAGTATTATCGTTGTCTTTAAAATTTTCTCTTTTAAAATTTTAAATTTAAACTTGTAACTTTTTTCAAGTGTGTTAAATGACTTTGAAGAATCAAAGTCACTTATTGGCATCCAAATGTGAATAAAATTATGGCAACTTAGGTCAAATATCATCAACGACTAAAATTTACAACATATGAATATAGACAAAAAAAAAATAATGAAAATAAGACATTGACTGATAAATTTTCAAAATACTCAAATTAAGAAGAGATTCAAGTAAATCAACATGTCATTGCCATTTAGTTTTTACTAAACCAAAGAATCAATGACTTCAATGATTGGCATAGTTTTTGAAATTAAGATATGTTGCTTCTGTTTCCCTCCCTCAATCTTCTCTTTTCCTTAAAATAAATACCATGTTCTTGGTGTTGCCAATCTGGGCAATGTACTCCGCAATAGACGGTGCTTGTGTCAGGGCCATCTTTTTTCCTCAGAAAGTAGAACATGGCCACTCAAAAATATTAAAAAAAAAAAAATAGAACATAACTGGACCAGTAGTTGAGGACTCACCATCAATTCATATCTACTTCTCAAAAGAAAATGAAAAAAAAAAATCAAACATTTGGAAAATTGGAAAGGGAGAATATTAAAGGAAACACTCTCCAGAAAGAGAGAGGTGCCAGGCCAAGATAGCACATGGGTTTTGAGTAAGCTGAACACACCAGAAGCATAAGAGCATGTGGACGAGAAGATTCATTTCCTATTCTTTTCATTAGAAATTTTATAAATATGAACATTTTGTGGGTATCTTCCATTTTTTTTTTTTATTATTTTAAGAGAGCAGAGAGGGGAAAAGAGAAGTGCTGGCTAAGGAACATGGAACCACCCTATGTTAATGGGGTATCCTTTCAGCTTCCAACTAATAAAGACATGTGAGGTACTGATAGCTGCTTGTCTTTGGCTAAATACATTAAAACAGCATATTTTGTGGAACCTATCCCTATCCCATCATTCCGAACACACAGATTAGTGGCTCCTTATGTGCATTTTCTTAAGGAAATGATTGTCGCACAACATAATTCTCAGACAATTCACGTACAATGTAAAGTTAATAATTCTTAGCTCTCCTGCTGTCCAGGATTTATCATTTTAATCAAATGTCTTTTCCCTTAAAAAAAGTTAATAATTAAATTAGTTAAATTTTACAATTCAATTTATAAAATTTTAATAAATTTAATATTTTTAATTTTTATATTATAAAAATTAAATAAAAATAAAACTATGCAAATAATAAAATTGTATTCTTAACTACATTCAACCCATTGGAAAATAATTTTTGCATTTTTACAAATTAAAACTTATAAAAATATTATTTAAAAATTTAAATTATTATTAAATTTTATAAAATTTAACTAATCCAACAACTTACATATAAACTTTATGTCACCCGTGGCTTTTCTGGTTATAGAATAATGGTTCCCAGGCTGCTCATGATTTTTCTCCTTCAATAGCCACACTTGACAAACCATCAATGCACACCCATGCACAATCGCTTTCTCTAAAGTGCTTTCCCATGCATGTATTTGCATTAATGGAATATAGTATTTATTGCAACGCTTAATAAATTACACAAGAATGCATAATACACTTAATATATTAAGTCTTTTTTTAATAAAAGATTATTAAAAGTACTTAACTGATAAATTTTGACAAATTTTAATAATTAATTTAAATCAATAATCACAACTCAAATTTTAATATAACCATTCAATAATTTTAAAAAATTATGCTATTTTATAAGTAAAATTTTATTTAAAAAATTTAAATTATTGAACTTTGTAAATTAAACTATAAGATCCATAAATCAAACTATCTAAAAGTACAATTTAATAAGACTTAATGTTGCTGAGTTTTATGTTTCGATTTCAAAATTTTATTTTCTATATCATCACAACATAATAGAATTTTTTTTTTCTAACTTATGGTAACAAAAGAATTATAACTATAGCATGATTCTAAAAGGAATATAGAACACAGAGTATTTGGAGCAATACCTATTTTATGTAGGAGGTGGCTCTAGATTTAATTCTTATTAAAAGAGTGATCCCCTACCCCAATTATCCCCCCATCTGTCTCTCACAAATGGATCATGAAGTTAGGGTGGTTTAAAAACGCCAAAGCGAAGTCAATGAATGAAGATGCTATTGGATTTTGAGTAATGTTTCCTATATGTAGAGAGCGTGCAAAACAAAGATTTTGGTAGAGAGAAAAATTGTAAAGAGAGAATATGAAAAGTTGTTTGTTATTTATATTGTTTTAATTTATACACATATCAATATCTTAAATTTATTTGATCTCAAAAATCTGACCTTTAAATTTAGATGTTATATCAGTTGAAGGACTTATCTCGAAGCCGTTAAATCAAGTAAGAAGTCGTGGCCGAGCATGTTTATGGCTGATTTAGCTGATTTGGGACCACCTGGAAATTTAATCCCTTTCATGGGTCCTTTTTGTCTCAACCTTCTTTTTAAAATGGAAAAAAGAAGATAGAAAGATAACAATAAGGGAAAAATATTAGTGAGGTTGAGGGAACGTACTTGCTTTTCACTTCCTTATAAATCTTAGTAGTTAATGTGTATGCGAAGGTACATTGCCCCTTTGCTAACTCTCTCGCTATGGATCATCCAGATATATGTAAAGGAGCAAATGCTACATCCCCAACAGCAAAATTGTACATGTCCTTTTCACTGGCTGATGTGAAACCCTTTTCCAAAATTAAATTCAGACTGTATCCACAGTTTCACCCCAGTTGGCTTTCTCTACCAATTTGTCGCTGAGGATATTGCAGTTTGCAAGAGAGGCAGTAAATGTTGTTGCCTGCTAAGCATGAATGTATTTCCTTGAGCATTTACTTCTCTCTCTCTCTCACATATAGCTAAGTCTTATATATCTTTTGAATTGCTCTCTTCCATATGAGAAATTATAAACTCAAAGATGAAAAATAAGATTAAATTAAGAGAATATTTAGTACTTAAGTATCTATTAATAGTGTGCGTAGAATCTATAATTTAATTTGTACAACTCAAGTACATTAATATATGCAAAGCACACCCAGGCGTCTAGATGAGTTGAATAATATTGCATACAAGATTTTTGCTTTTGGTTCCAAGAAAGTGCAATTGTTTAATTATTCTACTGTATTGTATATGCATATTTATATTGTGTTGAAACTTGAGCAAGGGAGGGAACAGAGTGAAAGAGATGGAAGGGATATACATACAACGGCTTGTACTGCTGGCCATTTGGAAGGGCTTTGGCAGAGGGTAGTGCGAGAGGAGCAGAGGCATGTAGATGGACATTATATATGATGGGAAAAAGGACAAAGAAGACCAGCTCTAGTAGGGTAATAACAACAGGGCTTAGCTTGGGATTTCAACCCTCACACAGAGAAAGCCATCACGTAGAGGTAGAGGGTTTGGGCTGAAACTGATGCAAGGGGATAATGGTTGATGCGAAAGAGCTTCGTCCTGATGCACGATACCTGTTGGTGGGTTAGGTAGCAAACCCTGCCCCTCCTCATTGGACCCATCCCTAGATTCCTGACCCTTCTCTTTCTCTCTTTTTCTCTCTTTCACTTTCTGTCCTTCCTCCCCTCAGAAAAACACTATCCACTTTGGACTTAAAGTTATAGCCAACTCATTTCTCTTTTTTCTTAAGTAACCTCTTTTCTTCACAAATCTAAGACGACAGCATAAAAATATCACCACGAACCATGTAAGTTTCTTTTTTCCGATTAAGAAACCACTGCCCCTCTTTCTTTGCTTCTCAATAAGAACACCTGCCCCATCTTGATAGTTTCCGTTCATTGCGTTTATTAACAAATCATTAATTAGGAGAATTTCTTTTTTCTTCTTTCCTTCTCAAGTCACCCACTTCACATTAAAGAATTATAATATCTGAATCTTCCTTTCCTCACCTTTAACAATGGAAGCAAGGGAAGTGTCTAGCTGCAATGCTAATACTAATTTTCTATCGCTCACTAAAGACAACTGTCTTTGTTAAGAAAAATCCCACTAGTTGTCTCCCAAGTGACAAACTAGTTTATCATTTGGGAAAATAATTACAAGTTAGGAGCTTACACATGCCCACACTCCATTGGAATATCACACAAGTTGACGCACAGAAGTTGCTTTCTACTGTACACAAATTCTTTTCTTTTTCTTTCTTTTTTAATGCTAAACGTCAGTCTAACATATAATTACCAGATTTAAATGCTTAACTAATTCCCGTTTCCTTTCTAAGAATATAAAATAAAGTGGAGTTTTTCCCCCCTATTTGGCACTAGCAACTTACATAAAATAAGAATTAAATTCAGTGATATATAGGGAAGCTGATGTCTAGAACTATAGATTGAAACATCTATCTCTTCTCTCTCTCTTTCTCTCCCCTTTCCCCCTCCGCCTCCCAACTTCCTTTTTCTTTTCCAAATATTCACATCACATAAGAGAAGAAAAAAACTCTTGTCAAAGCTGATAAGGTATATAAGTTCAGAAGAAGTTGTCTATCCTCTCCAATTGAAGAAATACTGATCTACTCTCAATTTATAGCAGAAGAAGCCGTGCAGCAGACTTAGATAGTCTTGTTCATTCGTTCTTACAGCTTTCACAGAAACTCTCTTTACTCTCAGAGCATCAACATTAATCTTCTCTAGTCATCATTCAAACATGAACATCAGATTATTTTCCAACTCTTGAAGATCAGTGGCAGGCTATAAGACTGGTAATGATATGGCTTTCTTCCCAGCAAATTTCATGCTGCAAACTCCTCACCAAGATGAACATCAACCTCCACCTTCTCTCAACTCAATTCTGTCCTCACGTGCACCTCAAGATTATCATGGTACTTACTTTCTCTCTCTCACTTCTGATTGAAACACACACTCACAGAACACTGTCAACTCGCTTTTATATTCTGGGTCTAATACTGGGTTTCAAATATTGATGATGCAGGGGGGGCATCCTTTCTAGGCAAGAGATCTATGTCATTTTCAGGAATTGAACTGGGCGAAGAAGCTACTGCTGAGGAGGATTTGTCAGATGATGGGTCTCAGGCAGGGGAGAAGAAGAGGAGACTGAACATGGAACAGGTGAAGACACTTGAGAAGAGTTTTGAGTTGGGTAATAAGCTTGAACCAGAGAGAAAAATACAGCTTGCAAGGGCTCTTGGGCTGCAGCCCAGACAGATTGCCATATGGTTCCAGAACAGGAGAGCTAGGTGGAAGACCAAACAATTGGAGAAAGACTACGATCTTCTTAAAAGACAGTATGAAGCTATCAAGGCAGATAATGATGCCCTTCAAGCTCAGAACCAAAAACTTCAGACAGAGGTTAGTAGTTTTCTTTTAACCCATTATATTCCAATTAAATGGTGTTTCATAGTTCTGCCATGATTTTTCCTCTAGTTTATTGAATGCTTTCGGAGACAGGAAAGCACTAAAAATTTTTCATAACTTGTGTCTTATATATGTGGGAAGAGTAAAATATTTTTTCTTATACACCAGAAAAAATGAAGAGATTTTGGTTCGATTCTGTAGAATAAAGCTTGGTGATGATGATCTTCTTTTATAAGTATTTATGCCTTTTTGACTTTTCCCATAGTTTCCACATAATTCAGAACCTTTATTTCCTTTCGTCCACTTCTCAAACTAATGATAACTTTCTACAAAGCCGCTTTTTGTATCATCTACAGTAGTAATTTCATCAGGATCCCTTTCCACTCATTGAGATGGAAATTTCTCTTCAAAAAATTTTTTGGGTTCGGGTGTAATTATCATCATTTTACCATATATCCTATAACTTCACTGCTGTAACTGCTGCAGATATTGGCACTGAAAAGCAGAGAACCAACCGAATCAATCAACCTGAATAAAGAAACGGAGGGATCCTGCAGCAATCGAAGTGAGAACAGCTCGGACATTAAGTTGGATATCTCAAGGACACCGGCTATTGACAGCCCTCTATCCACACATCAAACCAGCAGCAGAACACTCTTTCCCTCCTCTGCTTCTAGGCCTACAGCAGTTGCTCAGCTTTTCCAGACTTCTTCAAGGCCAGACCTCCAATGCCAAAAGCTTGATCAAATGGTCAAAGAAGAGAGCTTGAGCAACATGTTCTGTGGCATTGATGATCAATCTGGGTTCTGGCCATGGTTAGAGCAGCAACATTTCAATTGAAGCCACAAAAAAAAAAGGAGGGAAATAGTTTCAAATTGGAATTTACCAAGCTCCCGGGTGAAATCAATCCAGGAGGGTGTCATTTATAATTACCAAACTTTACGATGAGTTCTTATAAATCAAAAAATCCCATGTTTTGATACTTGATGTATAAAATAGAGTATATCAAGCAGAAATTTTCTGGTGGGGCTTGAAAGTTTTTATATGGTGATGGAAGAATAAAGGGCTACCTCTTTTTAAATTAGTTGATAAATGTAACAAGCTTTCTTTTTTGCAACTTTGGGTAAAGTAGTTGAGTTAATGGGTAAAGAGAAAATTTCCAAGGAAACCATATTGGCTGGTGTCTGATTGCACGCAATATCATTGTCATGGATGGGCCATTATAAAGAGGGATTCTCTCTCTACAATTTTTTGTCATATTTTAATCCAATTGTCATTTTACTTTGTTTGGAATCATACTTTTGTACTGTTAAGCAGAAAAAATGGTTGCAAGTGCCTTCATTGAAGAAAGACCTCACAATGATTTATGCTGAGTTCATATTAATCAGTACCAAACGGTGAACAAAATCTACTCGAACTTACAAAAGCATATAATAGATAAATAAGAATTTTTGAGGGAAGAAGAGAATCAAACACACATTCCAAGAGGGAAAGAAGACAAGCAGATGGAAGAGTGGAAAGGAAACAAGGAGAGTTGGAAATGGTCATTCTCGTGAATGAGACGTTGTCGATTTTGCTGTTGATGACAAAGGAAAGGGGAAAGAGGGGGTGAAGAAGAAGGGTATCAAACACCTCTGGTCGTACCCACTTTTTGGCACTGGGCAAGCACAGTCCTCCGTCCTCACCATTGCTCTGCAATGCACCCTTTTAAAGAGTTTTGATGGGAACTTCATGTGAAATCAGTGTCACGCACTCTCTGGCAGCATCCAACAAACTCAGTTTTCAACTTCGCCATCCCTCTATCCATATCCTTCCACCACTTCCAATTTAATGCATCTCTCTCTTCTTCTGTCCTAGCAGTGTAAATACTTTCTTCTCACCTTCACCTGTATAATAGACAATGATATATTTATTGTTAGATAAATCTCGTAAAAATTTTATTAAAAATTAAAAATTATTAAATTTTATATATTTCTATAATATTATTAAATCTCACAAATTTTACTCTATAATTTAACAAATTTAATACTTTTCAATATTTTATAAGGGTTTTATATTCACACTTTATGGAGCAAGAATTTCTCGAATGATAACAGTTGTGGTCAAAATTGCAACGAAAATGAACTGAATTATTATATATATGATATTTGTCAAATCATTCATTTACCCCAATCCGTACGTCATATGAAAAGAGTACTGTTACGCTTATAAAATTATGTGTATATATTTTATATGTATTTTTTATTCTTTATTTCTTTATTTTTTTATTTATATGTATATATATAATTCAAATAACCTGCCTTCCCATGCATTTTCCTATGAAAAAGCTCTTAAATGCCATGCAAAGTAATAGTACAAGTACTTCAGGTTGTTCAGGTGAATATGCATGCAGATAAATGCCATTACATTTTTCTCTGAATCTAATGTTCATTTGCACCTTATACTATTGCGTATTTCAGCTTTACTTTTTTTTTTTTTTATCTGCAAATTATGGATCTGGTTTCTCTCTCATTCGGGCAAATTTTTTTTTAAAAAGGATAGACATAAAATTGAAACAAAAAAATAATAAAAAATAAATTTTACTTATTAAATTTAAAAAATATAAAAAAATATCAAAATAAAAAAAATCAAATAATTCAAATCCCTTAGCAATTACAATAATTAATAGAATTAGAAATTATCTTATCAAAATTATATGAAATACTTTTTGGTAATTTTAAAAATAATTATTTTATTTTTTTTGTTTTAACTTAGAATATCTACCGTTCAATAAAATTAAGATAACTTATTTAAGGTAATTAAATCCTTTCCACTCAGTTCTGTCCATATTGATAAATAATTATTTTAATTTTGTGCATATATACTTTGAAGATTTAGTAGACTTAGTGAAATGACTTTTGCATAAATAATCAAGAATTTAAGCAAAATTTGAATTGCTTGATCAGTGAGTTTGATCCAATATCATTGAACATATTAAAACATGTGTAAAAATACTTATAAATATTTTCTTTGTGTAATAAAGAGAACTCAATACAAAACAAATCAGTGGCTATCACAAATCGTGTCACTATGGAATCTACTTCTGCCTTTTGTTGCACGCTCCATCCACATATCCTTTCTTTTTTCTACGCACTTACTGTCAAATTAATTGAGATCTATTACTCCGCCAACCCTTTCTTTCTATGATTAAATACTCTATAATGACAACTTTTTTTTTTCTATATCTCCTTTGAAATAATCTTTCTACCTTCGCAAATAAAAAAAAATATTAATTTATTTTAATCAAAGATATATGATTAAAGATTTAAATTTAAATTTTAAAATTATATTTATTAAAAAAAATTATTAATGATTCACTTTAAATTTAAATTAATTTTATATTTAATAATAATATAAGACATCACAAAAAAAAAAGTAAAAAAAAGTTTTGAAAAAGTTAGGGCCACAGTAAACCATTGCTTATGTTTTTGAGGAATCATCTCATGGGACCTTTTCAAGTGAAAAAAACTACAGAAAATGTTGGACTTAATGATCATTAAACAATTATCATATTCATTTCTTGTAAGAGAAGACCATAAGGGATTTGCAAGACTCCAGTTTTCTGCAAGACAAGAAAGAGAGGAAATACAACTATTGATTGTCCCATTTGCATCCCGTGTTAAGACCAGATAACATGAACCAAATTATTTCAAATGAATGGAAAAAAATGCAATTAATCATTTTGCCAAAAAATATATATTAAATTCTTGTTATTATTGTATTAAAGGCAATGACTAAGTGGTATATTCTTTAATATATTTTCTAATCAATACCCAAAATAATATGTTATATGTTATCAGTCAAACCAAAAGATATTTGCTTGCAAGCAATCGCTTAGGCTGAAGACAACTCTTTATAATCCTAAATAATTAGTATTTTTCTTTTTTGAAAAAATTATTGATTCAATTGATCGAATTCTTTTCTCTAAAATTCAATTATTATATTGTAATATTTTTATTATTTAAAAACAAAATCAATGGCCCATTTATATGTAGTTTAAATCCTTAGTAGGCACTCAATTATATGGCATGAGATCTCATAGAGTAATTAAGCCTGAGAAGGAGCCTTATCCATGGCTTCATTAAAGAATACCAAAGAATGCATGTATCTCTGTATTACACAATGCATGTGAGAAAATCTGCATTGCCTTCAAATATCCATTTCTGTATTAAAGTATTGCGCTGTTATACTCATCGGATCATGCGCAAGATGGCTGAAAACTTTGGCATTTGATGACAGTTTCAGAAGCCAACTATTATTTTTTTTTTTTTTGGAGCAAAATTGAACAAAATTAAAAACTGGAAGACCCAGAGAAGAACGTTTAGTGGCCACGTGCTTGGTGGTTCCTAGTGTGCCCTAATTAGAAAAGCGTTAGGCTGGTTAGGATTATTGTAGAGTTTTCAGAACAAGAGCATTCCCAGCATGTTTGGACAACATGTGACTCTTAAAGTGTCAATATGCAATCATTTTGAAATTATCTCACTATTTTTGTATTTTAAGAAAGTATTTATCATTATTATGATCTGTTATCTCATCATATATAGAAAATTGATAATATACAGAAAATAATATACATATAATTTGATATAATATATAAAGAGAAAGTCTGAGTGATGAATTTAAAGTATGTCTTGAAAAATTTTGGAGAATTTGATATACTCCAAACTCCTTTCAAACCATAAATATATAGAAGAGATTTGTTGTTATTAGCGTGAAATTCAGTGTTCATGGGCAATTTGAGTATTTTATACAAATCAATTTGGGATTTGACCATAGTTTTAAGGTTCCATCAAGTTTTGGATAATTGTAAGGGGTGCATTACAAATTTAGATAGTTCAAAAGGATTATATGTAAAAATTAAAAGTAGAGGGAGTCTTTTGCAGCCAACCTTAAATTACAGAAGATTATGTGCATTTTTTTTTTTTTTTGGAAATTCATTAGCAATGTTTAAAGCGCTAGCATGCCTTCTTGGGCTTAACTACGAGCTTGGATCATGGACAATTTATGCTCTTTGGACACGCATTTTAGCCCATAAGAAATTGAGCGTCCGTGTAATAGTGACGGGCTTTTAATTCTGGATTATACCCGAAAGATATAGTTCGGAGAGCTTCCACGTGGCTGAATTGCGGTCAGCAACCGCCATTGCTTTCCTTAGTCCTCATTTTACACAGTAAGTTAGTGCCCCCACCTCTGTCTCCACCAATAGGATTGTAGAAAACACAATAAAAAATTAGAAATAAAATAAAATTTAAGTGCAGCTTTCAAGTTCCCGCCACTCAATTAACTGTTACTGTTTCTAACGGATCATCCATGGCCTCTACCCCACAACATGCCCACCGCAGCGGAAATGATTGGCTTACGTCGCTTGCATCCACGTTTTTCTTACATATGTGATGTGGTGTAATGAAGAGCATAAACGAAGTGCTAGAGAGTAGAGATCAGTGGCTCATATTCAATTACGCCATCCAACGTAGCCAAATTGTAAGGATAAAGAAGTAGAAATATCAGCACTCCGTTGAGAGATGTAGGCTGCTCTGTTTACGTATATTTCTGCATTTATAAATACGCAATCCCTTCTTACCAAAAGCTTTGCTTGGACATATTCCCAATTCTAACTTTTTTATATACAGCAGACATGAAATATGAGGTTTTGTAGTTCTTGCTTTTCATGTCTCCTGCTATATAATATGCAGTTCTGATTACTTACCAAAAAAATGCAGTTCTGATTTGGGTCCGAAGAATATGCTGACCTCTATTAGTGGGTTGGGTTGTGAAGCTCGTAATGACCTTTGGGCTTCAAGGCGTTCTTTTAAATCAAAGCCTATTCTTGTTCAGTGCTGATTAATGCAATTCACGTCACACAGTGTGGTTGAGAATTTGAGTATTTTATATTTTTTTTTAAAAAATTATTTAAAAGAGAAATAAATATAAAATTAAAAACTTAATAATCTTATAGGGTATAGTTTAAAATATCCATGTAACTATATACTAAGATTTATACATTCCTTATAGCAAGAGCAATTAAGCTAATATACATAAGGTTACATACAAAGCTTTCACGTACGGAGTTGAATACAATCAATCTGGGTGACATTAACGATAATGATATTTCTATGCTATTTTTCACTAAGTTTGTCTATGCGTTGAAATGAAATTAAAAACATGTTACTATTTTTTTTTTTTTTTAAAGAAGAACTCGGACGAGCATGCGAGTTGTGAGATCAGATCAATAACGTAACAAAATATAAGAGTAACAAACGTAGGAATATCATCACCGGACATTAATAAGAGGGCAGATGGTGCATTTCACTTCTTTTTCTTCTCTCGCAGCATATCACCTACGGATCCAAATACACATTCAAATAACGGAGCTCGAGTAAAAGAGGGTTGGATTTGCAGTGTAAAACAAAATATGTCCAACTCATCATGTGAATACTTTATACCTCCTGTGCAGTTTGAATTTAATTTAATTTTAGCAAGACAAGGAAAAATAACACATAATGTTACTTGCACGTAATACTTTTTCTATGTGTAGTAACAATTTTATAAGATGAAAGAAAAAATAAAATAAAAATATAAAAATATATATAATTTATAATTTATGTTTGCGTATATTATTACTAAAAAATTTGACCATGACATAACAATACAGTCATGTTTCGTTTTGTTTTTCTTTCTTTCTTAAGAGAGAGGGTAATCCAATTTCACATTAACCCCACTAAAATAGTAGTTGTAAGTATTTACATCAAACACGTTTGAACTTTAACAAGCATTTGAAATTTAAGAAATATAACTTGATCAATATTGTCAGTACCCACTTACTATGGTCGTTTCCCATTAGAATATTTCAGTATGTGGGGCAGCATTAGATTTAAAATGGCCTCATCCATTGAAAATGCAATTGAACGATGAGAATTAGGTATAATTATTAATGATTTTCTCTAATTAAAGGGTGTACAATAATCATTTTAATCTAGTGATTATATAGCTTTAAAGCTAATAAAAGTTGCATCTTAATTCTTTCTTAAGTTTGCTGTGAGATTGAGAAGAACATCACCGTGATGCTTTCAAATCTGTTCTGTGAGTGCTTCTTTACCTTTAGGGTCCCATGAGTATGTGTAAAGCAACTCATTAAATTTGGCAGACATGGACTTCAGGTAAAATAAACTTTAAAAAGATCAATCAAAACTACCTACCCAATTCAATCATGCTCGTATATATGGTCTCTCTATTCTGCTAAATTCTGACAAAATTTTATGAAAGGCTCCTCCTGTAAAAGGGAGCAATCATCAATACAGCTAATGCTCTTGCCTCGCTTAGTCCTACAACGGGACATTCATTCTTTGTTTGAGGCTGCATTGCATGTTGCGTAGCTATTGCCCCAGCAACATAAAAGTGTACTTACAGCCTCTGCTTCACTATGATTAGCATCCGCCAAAGGGCTTACACATAGGAGTGCACTACTGCAACTTGGTGGGGTTGGAAAGAGAACACATGCTTGTGAACAATGGGGTGGAATTACTTGTGCCATTCTGTTTGGAGACACCTTCGTGGAAATTTCTGAATTCGTTTGAGAGCTGCTTGGCACTTTGCATGGCCCCAGTTCACTTCACCTTCATCAATCTAACTTGTCTTAACTCTGCAATGGGACTATGTTTATTTCATTGTTTGAATATAACCTAGAACGAAAGTGATATGTTAATCTATTGTACTTTTGAGCTATTAACAGCACATACACCTCATTACAGTCTCGCAAATGAATAGATATTAGTCTCTATTTGTAATAGAGACCGATCTTTATTGGTTTTACATGAAAGTTGTCAATGTAAATGTTGTGGGAATATACTTTTCTACTTCATTTTACTGTGGCCTCTGGTACGATCTTACAATTATCCTTTAAGATCTTATTAATTAGTAGAACTTACACAAGTAGAAATGTCAAAACGGATTAGACCCATTTGGCGAGATTCGAATGAGAGGGTTAATAAGAGGAGGAACATCCACAAAAATTCCAAGTAGTACTCCATTAGATTTTAACATAGAGTGATTGGATGATATGGTACTCCTAATTCCAGAAAGCTCAAGTCATATATTAACCAACTAATGGTTCTGTTAATATTTCCTTTAAATCACCTTCAGCAAAGCTGTTAGAATTCAATACTTGTGGGTTCTAGGGCCCTCATCTCCAAAGCATTGATGATTAATTGGCCAGAGGATATTTTAGCACATCAAGTGGTTGGGAAGATTATCTATCTCCTTTAAATTCTTGGACTGACAAACAGAGCAAGTCCCACACTTAGTCATTCCCATACTTTCTTCATCATCAATGGTTATCATCCTGAAACACTCGGGCAGTGCAAAAGAAAAGGAGCAAAATGGACCAAACTCAAGCCTCAAAAGGAACTGGAACTGGGGTTACTGCTTCATTGGGACTTTTGACCATGTTCTAGCAGTCTCTGTTTCTGGTTTTCTCTAATATTAAAAAAATTATTAATTTATTATCTTTTATTCCTTAGACAAAAGCAAAAATAATCAGCACCGTGGCCATGGGGGTGCAATCAGAAAGAAAGAAGAGGTGGTGTCAAGTCAGGGCTGAAGCAGAGCATTGCCTGGCTACCCAGCTAGCTAGGTGAGCTGTTCCATAAGCACCATCTTTATTGAAAGATGCTAAAGAGATAGACCCATTTATATCATGGCAGAATGTGCTATATCCTCAACTCCTCTTTGTAACTTTGCAGGTTCTGCTATTAGGCCCCTACTCTCCCTGTCCAATGCAAGTCTCCCCTTTAAAGTTTTTGTCAAAATCAATTCTATTCACTAAATGTAACAGTACCTGGTTTTTATAGTTCATCTTCCAGATTAACTCATGGCCTAACTCTAACCTCTGTTCAGCACCTTAATGTAACATCAGCTAGCTCTCTATAAGAACTGTTATGATATTCCTACAAAAATCTTATTAAATATTCTTTTCAAAGAATTTTTACTATTAAATTTATTAAGTTTTTCAAATTAAACCGCAAGACCTAAAGTAATACAGCTTACTACTCACTTTATGACAGTTTAGTAGTCCTATAAGAAGTGGTTGATCAAACTGTTATAATTCCTCTATTTAATGCCAACTTCGTGGCCATCAAACAGCTTTGCTTTAGAATTATGTAAGATAATTACACTGGCGGGAATTTGAGGCAGTGGAGAAGTGTCATGTCATTTTCTAGGACATGCCAAAACATACTTTCATAATTATTATTGGATTAGTCATCTATTTTCACACAATTCTTGCTTAATAGATTATTGAATTTTTAAGATCACACAGATTTTAATGTGAAGCCCAACTAATCAAAAAGCTCACATGTGGGAATAGAGTTGTGGAAATTTCATTCTCCTTATTGGATTCCTTTAATTTATAGCATTATCATTGGTCCTGTAACTTAAGTAAAATGATCTTTATTAGTCTTAATCCTCATTTTTGAATTCAAATGCATCACGTCACCATCATCACCAAAATGCTGTTGGAATTTGGGAAGATTGTTGAACAAATAAGTTTGTTTGAATGCTATAAAGCATATGCAATGAGTGAACCAACCATGAAATGTTTTTTTGTTTATCATCTGCAATGTATTTGATCACCCATCACAATAAGTAGAAAGGCACAGTGAGAGAATGACTGTATCATTGCAATACTGGTTTTCAGCAAGAGAAGCTTCTTGTATTCCTCAGTAAACATGAAAACAGCAGCATAATTTGAAGCACTGATACATGAGAGTGATAATAACACAAGAATCTTGTTATCTGAAAAGGGACACAGCAAAAAGAACCAAACTATGGGAATATCAGGAGGGGACATAGGATTCCCAAAACCTTTTCTTTTGCAAGAGCGTGCTGTGTTAGAAAAGATAGGGAGAGAAAGTGAGTGAAGTGAAAATGCACAGCCCCTTTAAAGGGTGGCACTAATATCAGAAGTATGGTTCCCACAAGGATGTAGGAATCCCAAGTAGACGAACCCCAACATCCACATAAAGCTAAAAATAGATAAAATATATTAGTATGAGCTTCAAATTCTGTTCCTCACGTGGGGCCTTCGGTTCCCTGTTTCTTTTTCATATGGGATCAATCAAAGGATTTTTTTTCTTTTCTTTTATTGGAAATTAAGAAAAGGAAAAGTGTAGTCCGGCTTATAAATGGGTTATATTATTGTAAGGTTTATTGAGTTTTACAATAAAATTTTAAATCAGTGAAGTTCAAATCAATCTTTTGCCTCCTCCATATAATCAATAGAAAATATTTGAAATTGCTTATTCCTTCTTTAGAAATGTGGATCTGTTTTTAATCTGGTCAGTGAGATTAGGCACTTCATAACTATGCATTTGGCCTTCCATTTGCAAGTGAAACTGCTGCAAACTGGTATATCCCCATTTTAATCATCAGTCAAAAGAAGCCATATGAGAGTTAACAAGTTAATTTATAGTACTTGGTTTGGTTGAATGGTTGTTGAGCAATTTTCATATAAATGAAACTTTATATGTAGGGTAAATCACACTCTCTTTTCCAGTCTTCTTTTTGGACCTTCTTGTCTTCTTTTTTGATAAATCCAACTTGATTTAGCTAAAAGGGCATGTTGAAGGAGCGTAGTTAAACAAATCTTAGAAAAAAAACAAGGATGTGTTGTAGTGAACAAGTTATCAAATGAATGTCAATAGACAAAGCACAAACAACAAGACAAATTAATCCGTACTTACCCAAAAATTAAACAGGATTCACATAATATGGTTATTGAAAAGGCAGTTCACTAGATAAAGTTTGTCCCCAGACACAATGTTTTTCTTTCTATAAGAGTAAGTGAGGATTGGAAACATTGACCGAAACCAGTGCAGAAGATTATATAATATATAGTAATATTCTTGTATCCTTGAACAATGCATCCTGAAAATTAAAGTTGCTTTCAAACCATCTTTCTATTCCATTTTATTGATATTTCTCATTCCCTTGGCTTGCTTTGATTTATGTTTCCCTACTTTTTCCTCATGCTTTTGGGTTTTGTTTTGTTCTCAGAAAATTGAAGATAGGGAATCATTACTTACCCATTTGTGTGAATAGTGTGGAGATCTTCAAATATATATATCCTTTTTTCACACCTGTGAAAGGGGTAAAGAAGAACTGGGAACATGTATTTGGACATAAAACAAAACAAAGCTAAAAAGAAAGCAAACTTCAGGCTCCACAAGCTAAATTGCAATCCTCTGTATGGTCTGAGAAGTTCATTGATGGAACTCAATTTGCATTATCTGCAGTTGCCCTATTCCAGATCGATTATCACACATGAAGTCAATCACAAATAATAGAGTGAATGTAAGCGAAGAGGTTGCATAACACAACACTAATTACTAAATAGTGAATACTTGTAATTGATGTTTCATAATTATCTTGTGTAATCCTGCAATATGGTTACGTGCTAATCAAATCATGTCTCGGTAAAAAACCAAAATTTGTACTAATCAAATCTTCTTAAACCAAAAGCAACCCTATGACTGTAAAGTTTACAGCTCGAGAATAAAGCCAAAGTAAGTTGTGACAAAGTGAGCTAGAGCCGTAGTAGTGTAGGCAATTGGAGATTAGACCAAATAAGCAGTAAGTGATCAAAAGCTCATTGAATATTTAGAAGCTAATCATTCTCATTTCCTTTTTGTTAAGAATAGAGCTGGGAGAGGCTGAAGGAAAGCCCCACGTTTTCTCTTTCTGTCTTTTTCTCTAGTCTTTGTGTTTGGCTTCCCTTCCCTAATTTTGGGCAACAGAGAAAGGGCAAGGAGTGGGGACACTTGGCGCGCCGTAATTGATTGGGTGGCCGCTCGGCTTGGCATGATGAGAGGCTTATGAAAAGAAGATGCGTAAGACCCACTCTATCTAATCAAATATCGATCTCTTTGGGAACTTGGGCCTCTCCGCCAAGCTCCTCAACTCTTTTAACATCATTAGTTGCATTTAATTTTGGATTTATTAGTCAATAAGACCAATTAATCCACCTGCTGAAAATAGTACCAACTTAGCCAATATAATGTCTTTACTCACAACGATTGCTATGCTATGTCACTTGGCATAATTTGATGTGGAAACATTAGGTTCAAAATCGTATTTTTTTGGCTAGTCTGTAGGCATTATTGTAAATTTTAATTGAGACCTATATCGTATCATGTTTTTATAATGAAGTGGCATCCCTTCACTTTAAACACTGTTATAAAAATATCTTATTCTTTAAAGTACATAAAATAGGTAATAATATGATGATTTATGACTTATAAAAAACTATCTAATGTATCAATCGAATAGTTTTTTCAAGCACGTCAAAGGTTCCATAAAAAGGTTGGAATTTATAGGTAAGCACTAAACATCAAACATCATTAATGGGTCCTCAATAAATATTTCAATTAGCAAGGATATGGGGTTGAAATTATTCCTATTTCCCCACTAGGTTTACATTTGTTTCATTTTATATTTGATTGTGGAGGGTAAGGAAATGCCAATACAGATAGACTATTCCAAAAACTTCTTCTAAAGTCCACCAAACTGGCCATGTATAACCAATCTATTTTGCAAGGGACCCTTAATGCCTTTGAATATGCACATTTCTTAAGCTTTCCCGTGTATTCCATGGCCATGGTTATTATGATTCTCACAAAACAATAGTAGGTGGGAGCTCAGACTCTTCAGTGCTCATTACGAGTCCACAGCAATGTCGTCCCAGCTAGAACCCTCTCTCCCTTTCTCTCGGGCTACGGACAAATCAAACTGTGGAGGGTACAATAACCAGAATTGCTAGGACCATATTGCAAGACCATTGTGAAGGCATTTCGGCCCGGTGATTGAACGTTTTTAAAATATTCAACTGTACACATGATTTATGACCTTCAAGAATATATATACAAATATTATATATGCTTCATTAGGCATGCATTAATTAAGAGGGTTATTCATATAGAAAGTAATGGGTCCAATTAATCTCACCGCGTGCCATTTTGTCAAAGATTAAGATCAATCTCAACGCGTTTTAAGATCAACTTTATCAACTTTGCCCACTAAGCCGAAATAACATTTGGAATACAAAAAAAGTAGGAGGCTAGTCGTCTAGGGTTTATAGGGTCAAGCCAGGACAAGAGACAGAGGACCAAGGACTAAATGCCCAGTCTTCAATCAGCAGCCGAAAAATGACAAAGTCATGGCATAATGGAAGGAGTGGAAGACGTGCAAGTTTTTTACCCTTTTTGAAAACAGTCCCTCTCAGAATTTCACTGGCCTTAAAATGATCTTGCATACCGCAAAATCTAACACTCCCAAAATTTGTAGCCCACTTTACGTTAAAAAGTATAACAAGTTAGCTAAGTTCATGTATGTATTATATTAGGGTGTGGTTTGTTTTTGAAAACTTTTAGAAGTTGTATAGTAAAAACTGTATGGAGGGCCATACAACGAAGCAGACGCTTTTTCGTAGGGTTCCACAGGGTTGGTCTTTTTCTGGGTCATCTTCCTCTTTGATGGCTACTTGTGGGACAAAATATCACCGACTCCCCTTATGGTGTTACAAATGCCCATCACCGAATTCTCCTTTTCTACGCATTTTGTTTACCTTTATTTTCTTTGCCTTCATCTTCAGATTCCCTCTTCTAAAAGCATCTGCTTGTACGTGCCATTCACATTCTTACTTACACCTCCTTTGTAATCATCATTCTCTGCTCTTTTTCTCCCTCTTTCCTTTGAACGTGTGTCATTCTTACACATACGATTATGATGAAATGACCCAAATTTTAAAATATTTTTATTTACATGGACATAATATTTTTTTTGGGTCCAACTACATAACCTTTTGGTACTTAAATCAATAGGTTTCTTTTGGCGGGAGATCTGGGTGTGAAGGTAGGGAACCAATGGGATGGTCATTTTGTAGTCAAGGGCTCCACCATTTCAAGATTTAAAAAGCTAGATAAGATAGATGAATCATGCACCATTTTTAAAACTCCACGTGGCTGATAAACATGTTCTCCACGTGGAATGGCGGAACTGGTAGGTAAAACCGTTTTATTTAGGAATCAACATGTGAAACAGCTCATTAAGGCCATAGGTTAGTAGTACTAAGTATTTTATATGGGGTTAAACACTAATTTTATTACCTTTTTCTGCCTTTAAGAACCTTTCAGCCTAAATTCGTGTGGGTTAGTGGACTAGTTATCCACCAAACTTGTGTTTTAAGTCACCCATACCAATTATGAATTCTCTGAATTTAGCACTTTAAAATTAAAATAGTATAATAAAAAAAGATAAAAATAAAATTAAAAAAGAAAAAATTAATAAAAAATGAGACTTATAAATTATATTTAAATATAAATTAAAAATAGATAAAAAGAAAATTATAAAAATTAGAAATAAAAAAAAATTCAAATATACCTATACTCCCATAATAGGAAAGGTATACTTTTCAACACTTATTTTAATGAAAATTAATTTTACTTAAAAAGTAAATATCCGTTATAAGAAATAAAAAAAATTACAAAACAAATACAGTAGCTAATTAAATTTAATCTAGTATTTTAATTATATATCAATCTTGTATTGGTCGGCTAATTTAAGGCCCACAATGCCACACAATGTTTAAAAACTTTGATTAATTTAGTGTCAATTAATTCATCCTAAAATAGAATATTGCATTTGGTAGGTTTAGGTCACTTCAGTAAGATGGCAGCGTGGGCTCTCTTTCGGTCACGGCATTTACTATTTGCAAATTAAAGCAACATAGGGATCTTTTCTATTTTGGAAGTCAATCAGTTGATAGAATATGCTTTTGTTGTATAGTTGGTGGATTATTGCCTCCAATTTTAGTGGACGTAATTTTCTCTTATCCAATTATGTTCGACATATAGTGTGACTTTTTGGAACGGTCTAATTTGAATCTCTAAACATTCATTCGACTTTTTTTATTGAATTTCCAGACATTCATTGGTGGCATCCTTCTGGGGTAACTCCTAAAATTAAGTATATTTCAACTTAGTTTATTAAAGAACAGAGTTTATTTTAAAAAAGAAAAATTTGATAAAAGAAAATAATAGGAGTCTGAAATTTTAACGTCACGGATTCCTATCCAATCAAGAAAGAAATCTCAGCCCTTTGGTAAGACGAAATAAGAAAGAACAGATACTGCTGCATATGAGTGAACCCAGATGGCTACAGATCAACAAAACCAAATCATATACACATTTTTCATTTAGACCTTGTTTTGATCTGCACATTCAATCAAAATGAAATGATTCCTTTAGCATGATCAAGTGAAGCATATGAGCATTTAATTTCAGTGCAAAACTTGGGTGCATAACTGCACAGTTGGCATCAGTCCACGCCACCATAATCCATGAACCATTAATATACTGCACCTTGTGCATAGCCCTCACATGGAATTGAGCGTTATATTCAAACTTCCGCTCATACCCGCGCACTAACCCAAGAATCCGTTGATTTACATTATTATTATTTTTTCTTGACCCTTCTCTTTTCAATATTTTTTATCTGGTAAGAGACAAAATGAGAGGGCATGACCGTTTAAAAAAAAAAGTTAGAGAGAGAAGGAGAAAGAATTGAAAAAACAAAATAACAAATGAGACAGATCACCCTTAGCCTGCTCTTTGCTATGAAGTATTCACAAGTAATCTCTACCGTCTCATGAGTGAGGCCTTTGCTTGCTATTCTCAGTCTTTCAGTCTTAACCCAGATGGCAGAATCTTAATCATAACATTCATAGCCGAGGTATATGTCTACTGGAAAACTTTGAACCCTTTTTTCTCTTCTTTCAATTGGATATTCCCAAAGTTTGAACCTTTAGATCTACAACTTTTCCGGGTAATCAATTACTTACCAATATAGCAGCATATACTTATCAAAAATTGTTCTCGGGTTTCTAAAATTACGATTTTGATCCAACCCCATTTACCTTTAGTAATTTATTTATGTAATCTTCATTGCCCATTTGCTGTCTTTTCCCTTTCATATAGTTTTGGTTCCCTAATTTGAGCATTGGATTGTGTTTTTGTTTTTTGTCCTTGATTACAGAGGATAGTGAGATCAAAGGAGGGGTTTTAAAAGTTAGGATCCGAGGCCTTTTATTTGGAAGGTAATAGGCATTTTACTTGGAATAGCTTTTAGTAAGGTAGCTTTTGAGAATGGAATATATGCCTGTTACGGTTCCGTTTTGAAACCCAATACAGTATCGGTGTAAAGGTGAATGAAAGAGAAGGACGAAGGTTTCTCCTTTTTCATAAATTTTAAAGCTTTCATATTTATAAAGGCAGAGAGTGCTGGCTTTAGCATGCAAGTTGGCTCAGGTAAAAGAAGGGAGCGTCCAAGGTGAGCTACACCAATAGAATAAACCACCCGAAGACCAATATGCAAGATATGAAGAAGCAGCACAAGCAGCAGCTGGGAAATGAAGAATCCAAGAAGAAGGAGCGTCACATTGTGACGTGGACTCAAGAGGTCCTTCTCTATTAGTTCTTCTATTTTATATTCCCTTATTTAATTTATTAATTAATTTATTGTACTTCTATCCCTTTAGAGTAGTATCTCATATGGATAATGTGAGTTGCAGGAGGATGATATACTTAGGGAGCAGATTAGCATCCACGGAACTGAAAAGTAATACTTTCCCTTTCATTGTTCTTCTTTTGTGTTAGTAGTGCTCCAATTTGCTGGATACGTGATACTAAAGAGCTCTTAATTACAATAACTATTTGCAGTTGGGCAATTATTGCTTCTAAGTTCAAGGGTAAAACGACAAGGCAGTGCAGAAGAAGGTGAGCTTGTAAATTGATAGAGTTTTTAACCTCATCATAATTCATTCAGAAGTTTTTATTTAGTCTTTGTTTTATTTTTAACACTCATGGAAACTTTCATCGCTTCTTTATTGTTGGTTCTATTATTTCAATATGATGCTAAAGTAAATGGCAAAATTTCAGATGGTACACATACTTAAATTCTGATTTCAAGAAAGGCGGATGGTCACCAGAGGAAGACATGCTGTTATGTGAGGTAAATTGTTGCTCACTGTGTTCAGAAACTACATTTTCATGCTGCAGCAGTTATGATGGGAAATCAAGTAAAGAAATCCAAACGACTTGACAAATTTGGACTTGCATGTTCTTTTTTTTTTTTTTTTTCCTGCCTGGTGACAGTAAAGCCTTGACGTTCATGAGGATATTGCTTACCATGACAAAATGATTTATTTTGCATCCAACCATAGCCTACTAACAGTAAGCCACAACTGAAACCAACCAAAATCTTCTCCATGTGTAGTTCAGCAGATGATGCCAATTACAATTCAATATTAAGTGAATTTTCAACTAGATGTGGTTTGTGGTCTAATCCTGTTGCTACTTTCTGTAGGCTCAGAAAATATTTGGTAACAGATGGACAGAAATAGCAAAGTTGGTTTCAGGCAGGTAAACATTTTTTTCCTCTAAAGGGAAGTACCAAATAGACAACATTCCTTTTGTGAACAGTTATTCTTAATACAACATTGCAATACTTTCTACGCAGAACTGATAACGCTGTCAAAAACCGTTTCTCCACACTATGCAAAAAAAGAGCAAAATTTGAAGCCTTGGCAAAAGAGAACAACACTTCATATATCAATTCAAACAATAAAAGGATTCTTTTCCAACATGGTTATAATACAGATGCAACGACAGAGACTGCAGAACCTATTAAAAAGATAAGGTATGGTACATCTTAGGAATTAAAATACGCAAACTCTCCAAAGAACAATGCCGACACGTCATTCTATTGGAATGTAGGAGGACTCATATCCGTGATGCTGCAGAAAAGATCAACTTTGGAGATAGATCACATAAGCAATATAGAACACCAATAAATCAGCAGCCGAGAGCACCATTTGCAGTATTGGCCGAAAACTTTCATAATGTCAGCAACTTGCCAGACCAGCATCGTGTCTGCCATGCCAAGTTCAACAGCTATGGTAATGTCTTTAAATCAAGTAATGTTGGTTGAGGACCTTAATCTTGCCATTGTGAAACCAGAAACTGAGAACAGGACAGTTAGTGTACTCATCAAACTCGACTTGGTCATTGTTTCATTCTTATATCACTCTTGGTTTAACATTCTTTTGCAGTCCAGAATAACAAGATTGAAGGAACATTTCTAAGAAAGGATGATCCAAAGATAAGTGCATTGATGCAACAAGCAGAATTACTAGGTTCACTTGCTCTGAAAGTTAATACAGAAAACATGGACCAGAGTCTTGAAAACGCATGGAAGGTGAGGACCGCTAGTTTTTGAACTTACTGTAGTTTTGAGAATTAAACAATTTATGTGATTCAGCGAGAATGATCTTCCCAGTTGGCTTTGATAAAAGCAAAGCCCAAACTATAGGTTTTATCCCTAGAATCTTAACTTAAATGGAATTAAAGCAACTTGTTTTGCGTCAAACCTATCTATATGAAAACTATGAAAGTTGTTTAGCATAAGTGTTCTTGGCCTTTAATAACTTTGTATTAACTTAATTGTTCAGCTTTCTAGCAAATAATTAATATATTAGAGATTTATCTAATTTTGCTTAGCCCCAAATGTTTCTAAGCACAAGCTGATATTCATGGGGCTTCTAGTACCATTGAAAGCAGATTACAAATTGCAGGGCATTATATGTACTTACAATTGCTACCAAAAAGAAAAATTGCATCTAGTTATGACGTAGCAGTATCGTTAAATGATAGCAAGAATCATGAATGACTAAAGATGTTGATGCTGGCTTTGAAAACTATGACATAGCTCCATTGATCAAATTAATGCATCAAATTAAGCTTAACTTGACTCTGATTAGCCCCAAAACTGATAATGAATGCAAGTTGAGATCTGTATGCTCTCTCTCAAGCATGTAAGTATGAGAGATATAATTGTCCATGCACTTCAAAAATCTCCTAAAGCTTCTGAATAATGATGCTAGGTTCTTCAAGAGTTTCTTAACAGAACCAAGGAATCAGATACTCTCAAATGTAAGATCCCAGATTTACAGCTCGTAGATCTTAAAGATATGTTAGAGGACTTAAAGAGTAGTACTACTGAAAGCCGGCCTTGTTGGAGGTACTTTAAGTTTAGTGAGTGTTTTAAGTTCATGCAGGCTCAACCTATGAAATATCTGACCATTTCTAAAATATTTTTAGGCAACCAGAACTATATGAAGATTCTCCAGGCAGTTCTGAATATAGTACGGAATCAACTCTCCTGCCTCAGTCAACTGGTGATAATTTGGAACATTCGCTACATCAAGATATGGACACTGAACTGAGGTCTATCCCAACTGAAGATCAAAAACTAGTTAATGAATGTGAGAAGCAGGTTCTCACTGCTGCAACTGTGGATCAAGGTAAGACAATCCTGTCTCCCTATGAGGGCAAAGAATATAGTTTCTAAAACATGTGGCCATATCCTAACATAATAACGAATCAGAATTGCTTATAGTAATTGATATGTCTCTCTAGCAGATATCTTTCCATCTTGTGAGGATCAGATAAACAAGGATGGCATTGTTTCTGCGTCATCAAATATGGAGTTCAGTTCCCCTCTTCAAGTCACCCCTCTGTTCAGATCCTTTGCTGCAGGAATTCCCAGCCCACAATTTTCAGAAAGTGTAAGTTACCAATGCCTAAACTATTTGATATTCAACAAAATCACAATAGTGACAGTAAAAAGTACTATGATTATACTTGTAACATTATGGCAAATCGGGGAGACAAATGTATCCATATGATATCATTACAGTGATATCAGCAGTAGAACTTTTAGTAGCTCTAATTAAATCAACCTCAATCAGCTGTAGGACTATGAATAGATCTAATAAACCTACTGGTCATTTTCAGCAGTAGTTTGTGGATTTGTCAGAGATGTAATAAAAACCATTCTTGGGCCTTTTAGTAGTTTATGCTTTTGGGAGAGTTGGTCTTTGACACAAAAGCCTCTTCAACCAGGTGGTCAATGGTTTAATACTTGCTACCCTAATTTTTTATTATTAAATTAAATTTAGCACATTACAAGGTGAACCTGTGATTGGCCAATGCTTCAAGCCCAAAGAGCATTCACATGAGGGGCTTGTTAGATATAAAACCAATTCCCAAGACTACATTTAACGGTGTAACCTTCTAGGATAGTTGGGTCCCAAATAGAGGTAGGGGCAGTCGGAGTTTTTCTTGACAACTTATCAGTACTCCAGAAACAGCAAGTAATTTAGCAAGATTATCATCATTAGGGTGTTGGATTAGAGAAATTTAGGTGCTTCTAATTGCAAAACTAAACTGAATTTTTTGTGTCTGCTAATATCGGATCTCCGATAATCTATCAATGATTAATCAATAATATTAGCATTATATAATTATATTTTGTATCACTATTGTCAGCAGATAAAGCCATATTCATACGTAAACCTTTATATGAATCTATTCGCTTCCACACCAAGTAATCCTTCGTCCATTGTCACTTTTAGATGGTTTAGGTTCAGCTGAAGTCAACATATGGAACAGTTTTAGGATAGCTAATACTAATGATCCAGATATAAAATTGGTAAATAGATGTAAACTAAAACTGGCAAAGCTTCTGCAACACCAGCATAAAGTAAGCTTATATTTTGGCCATAATTAGTAATTGTGTTCTTTTTGTACCTAATTAATTAAAGCATCTAATGTACCCAAAAAAAAACCATCCGGATGACAAGGAGGAAAATGTCCTAGTGACACTCGTATAATATTTTATATGGATGATTCAAAGCTTCGCTTTAAGATTTTGTGGCTTGTAGATACTGTTGAAAATAATAAGTATTTTTCTTACTATGAAATTTTGAAAAATAGCATTTACTTTGAACTGCTCGAGTAACATTCACTTTTTTGGAATTAGGCACCAAAAATTTACATGAAACATTATGTGCTAGGTATAATTTAAATGAATTATATAATAACCAGCTTTGCTTTTTAGCATAGAAAGGTACTTGCCATTAGCTGGTAAATATTGATTAAAAACACATTTACCATGCTTGGTTAAGCACACGATAATATCTTCATGTAGAAAATTATTTAAGCAAAAAATTTATTGGCAACAAGAAATTGTGTTTAGTGACGAGATTTAGAGCATATGGTATTATTGTCACTTTCATGTATCATCTAGTATATCTGAGGAACGAAAACTTAAGGCCAAGTAGGATTGAGTGTTGCTTAACTCATACTTCAGCTCGGCTCTGGACTAGGTGGAATGCGCGTTAGTGTGCAACAGAATGTTTAAAGATATTATGACTCTGGAAGTATCATGCGTTCAATCTCACAATGGAAGCAGAATCTGTTATCTAATACTAATAAGTTTTATTAATCTACTAACATTATGAGCATGAAAGTTATCAGGTTCCGCAATAAGATTTTTTATATTATTTTCTGTTCTTTCTTTTCTGGTGTCACGGTCTTTCCGGCATTTATAGAAGTTCGATGCAAGACTAACCACTTTTTTTTTTTTGGCAGGAAAGGAACTTTCTAATGAAAACACTAGGAGTGGGCTCCCCATCCCTGAATCCAAGTGCCAACCCCTCAAAACCACCGCCCTGCAAAAGAGCCCTACTTCATAGTCTATAATACAATTCTCTAATTTATCTGAAATACATAGATTCTACATCCCATTTCCCTTTTTTAAATCCTTTCTCCCTACCCTTGACAATCTGGCTTGTTGAGTTCTTCTCTGCCTGGTTTGAGATCAGATTCCTGAGATTGCAACCTTATCCAGCCTCAAAATTTGAAAGGCATCTCCTCCCCAAGGATGTTATGGCACATTCTTGGATCTTAGACATATTTGACATTGCCCATTGTTCACTCTCCCCACCCTTCTAATACTTGCACCAAAAATAGTGTGCTTAGTGTGTTATTCTTTGGTTTGTCTTCGTTCGATATAATTCTGGGTTTGTTTTTCTTCAATCCAGCTTTTGATTTGTTTTTTGTACAGAGCCTGCTATGTTAACATGAGTCATTCTGAGTGTATGTATACATCGGCATTTCGCCTATCCTACAATATATGATGAACAGAAACAGAGATAGAAGAGAAAAAGAAGAAAGAAAAAAAAAAAAAAAAAGAGAAAAAGAGGATTAACCAGTGGCAAATTGGATCTTTTTTTTTGGTGGTGTGCATAAAGTGTAGAAATAAGCATTTTTTTCCTTTTGGTTCTAATGTACTAAACATTTCATTATAATTGGAGTGCAAATGCAATTTGGTTTTGGTGTGCAGATATTGTTTCTGTTCTTTGACTTCTCTCATACTTTCCTGGATTAAGCACATAACCAAATGTAGAGAATTTTCATAGAAATGAAAAGAAAAAGTGAGAACTTAGCAGAAAACAAAACAGGAACTATCCATGAAAAGGAGTGAAATGAACAAGAAAAAAATGCCAGGAAAAACCTCCTCATTTGTTGTAACTGACAGATATCAGCAATAAAAGATTGAACTCCATTTTCCTTTCTGAAAAGAAAAACGAATTTAAGAAGAAATGAAGAAGGCAAAGTGAGGTACTTACAAAGTAGTATAGAAGAAAGCATGTACTTTCGTCTGGCGTGCAGACTTTTCTTCCTCTCTCGCAGGCACATGTTTTGTTTGACATGGAGTGGAGGGAGTGTTTAGTAGACTGCGCTGTGCTACGCTGATGGACAATCTGAGAGTACTGCGTTTTAGTTTTGATATAGTGAGGACGAGATCAGTTCATGGGGGATGGAGGTGGAAGACAGGATGCAGATAATAATGACTAAGCCAAAAGCTACTGGTTAAAGGCGGGAGGGAACTCTACAAAATAAAGCGCTTTCATTTGTTGTTAACTTTCTCGCGTGAAGGTACACTTCACACTTTGACTCATTTGACCTCCCAATTTTTGCGTACTCAAATTTTAGAATGAAATTAGGCGTATATTCTTATATTTATATATTTTATATAAATATTTATAAAATATTAATATTAAATAATAATTCATTAAAATATATAAATATAAATATATAATTTTAATATTATTCAATTTTTATCCAACTTAAATATTATAAAAAAATGTTATTCTCACACATTTGAATTTATGTTTTTGTTTATATTTTTTACGTGACTTTATTTTTAGTATTTTTTAATTTTTTAATCTTTTTTTATTATATTATTTTTTATTATTTTTTTAAAAAATATGAGACAAACGTAAGTTAAAATGTGTGAATAAATCATTTTTCATATTTATACAGTTTGAGTTTATTTTTCCCAAGAGATTAACTGGTCCAAACCTTGATGCCGGGGAAAGCAAGACATAGCCCCGCTGCTCGTTAAAATTTTTGCTTTTCCTCCTACAGCAATCATTGCATATATAATAAAGGATTGGGATTTAAAGTTGAAATGTCAAAGTTCCATTCAAAGTTTCAAACTTTGACTACAAAAGATTTGGAGATCATTTTGCACAAATTGTAAACCTCTATCTGTAAGAACCTAACATATTCTGTTAGGCCAATATGATGTCATTCTAGCACTTAGGCAACTTTGAGCGCAAATATAGTAGTATTTGGATGCTCTATTCTTTTAAAAATGGGGATAAATTATTTAGGGAAAGGGTAGTAGACTTGAGCTTCAAAATAATCTGGAATAAATGTCTATGGAATCTCACGCAACTATGATACTAGCCCTTCATTCAGATAAACAAAGGCAATTAAAGATTAGCACGAATGAATGTGAGAAAGCAGTCTAATTTTGTACTTCTCAAGAAAAGATCTATTAAACTACAGTAAACAATATTCCTATGTGTATTCAAAAACTAGCTCGTTGAACCCTCAAATATAAAACAATATAACAAGACGGGTGAATGGAAAACGAGCTAAAAAAAAAAAAAAAAAAGCATTAGTATTTAAATTCCAAATTGGTGAAGGTCCCTCTTCACAAGGCTTTTCTCTTCTTCTGCAATTTCTGCAACTTCCGCCACTTAAGGTAAATCTGGTATGACAATCCAGAGAAAACCATAAAAACACACCCCCACTGCTTCGTTGATAGGGGATTCCCACTCAATAGTGAAGAAACCACAATGCTAACAAACTTGCGAGTGGCAGTGATGGTGGTGTTAGCTAGAGAGCCAAATCGGCTGATAGTCAAAAAGATGAAATTCTGACCCACTGCACCACAGCAGCAATAAATAAGAATATCCCATGCTGCCTCGGGATGCTGTTCGCAAAAGCGAATTGCCTCAAATCCACTGCCGTGGGGCCAGCCAAACATGTATATTATATTGTATACGGTACCCCATAAATTCATGCCCAACATAATATCCCAAGCACTTGTTTTTGGGTACCTGAGCAAGGCAAATGATAGATTAGAGGTATACGAACTGTTAAATCAATGAATATGCGTTTTATCTGTTTTCAACAAAAAGAAAAAAAGGTTGAAAGGTAAACATTTGTTTTTTGGGATAGCTAAAACTGTTTTTCTATCCATTGGTCGCACAAGTTGAGATTTAGACATTCAATACCCAATAAACGGAAGCACATATATTTGACAATTTACGTGCAACGAGGGACAACATAGCTTTTCCTACAAGCAACATCGCCAAGAGGGGAAAAAATAAGGAAACAAATGTCAAGGAAATGCAAAGCGCAATATAATTATTTACATGCAACCAGTCGGATTGGAATTGCTATATGCCAAATCAAAACAGGGAGAAGCTTCTCTTCTATTACCTTGCTTTTAAGGAATCTTGAGTTGCATTTGTAAATCCATCAAAAGCAAGGTTCAGGAAACATAGTCCATACCCAAGTGGTGCATTTGGATGTGCCAGCTTGCTTATAGTTTTTGAGCTGGTCTGTAATCACATAAACTAAGATGAGAAAACTGAATGGTGAGCTTCATTCCGAAGTTATTATACTAAATTGTTTTTCTCTATTCAACTCAGTTCCTAACCTTCAGAAGTGCAAATGTTGATACCCCTCCAGCAACAAGGAACGTACAAAGGTATTCCTGGAAAGTATAGTTCATACCATATACAAGAGTACCCATCAGCATAACTGCAAAAAGGTAAAGTGAATAATTTGTTAGATGATGAAACTGAACAATTTCAGAATATTAAGTCAGTATATGATTCTCACGTCAAAGTTGAATCACTGCTGGAAAATTAACAAAGAACTTGGATTGTCAGATTTTTCAATCTTCTTTTTGTACAGAATGCTTAAATACCAAAACCAGCTTAAAATCATCTCCATTTCATATCCTTGAAATTAGTAAACAACAAGAATAAAAAATTTTTCAGCATACCTTATGCTAAAATGAAGACTAGAGAGCATACAAAGTAAAAGTTCGAGACAAATTAAGGTGGACTATCAAGTTTCAAATAATACAACATTCAAGCAGAATGACAAGCATAAGAAATGAGAAAGTTCTGTAGATTATGATCACAATTCACAAGACTCTCCATTCAATTGGTAAAGATCTGACCATTCTCTTACGCTGGTTTAACTTATATTTTGTTGATCCTCAATCATATGCAAGCGTTCTCTAAGCATGAAGCACAATCCACTCACCTGGAATCATTTTTGAGGATTTTGCCAGGACCTGCATGTAGTATAAATGACAGCACGCTTTAAAAACAGATAAAATTCACCATTACACTGATTACATATGAATATGAAATCACATGTGGCAAACTGCATTAACATTCTTAAAAGACCATTTTACAAGAAATTTAACAGCTCATAAAAAAGTCATACTTGAAGAATGCATGCAAAGGACTTCTATTGATAATTAACATTCTCTAAATATGATCTGTTCCAATTTAGGTGAAACTATAACTTCAAAAGCAAAAATATTTTAAAACAATGTCAAAAGAATCCCCAAAAAGGTAGGCACCTGAGCTGGGTAACTAATATACTTCAATGCTTCAATCCCCATTGCTGGACCAATTGTATTAGTAATGCCAGCACTCCAGTATGTCCACCATGGAGCACCGCCAGAACTACCACTGGACCATATCTTTATCACTGTATAACAAGCCAACAGGAAAAGAATTCTCAAACCAACTTACATTCTACTTGTGAACAAAGAAAAAGCAGTAGCTGTTATAGAAGCTCACTTATATATGACCAGATTAAACATACTACATTTTGTGCCAAGTTTAGAAATGCAAGGTGCTCAAACCTCTCTCCATCTGGACCAAAACGCTTGGTAGACCTGAGTGGAATCAACGAAAAAGTTCACCACGATAACATACACAAAACATTTGAAAATGTCCGTAACTTGTTGGCGAGTTCAATAACGATCACCTTCATACAATTCCAGTTTTACTAAATAATATGCAGAAATTCAAAAAAAAAAAAAATGCTGCATTTCCACAAAAGAAACAATGAACATAAATTTTTTACGTTACAAACAAATGTATCCGCATAAAGCACATAAGCATTAATTTACGTTACAAACAAATGCACATCAAAATTCAAGGAAACTTATTTGCATAGGAGATCGAGCAAACAGATGCAAAATTACATTACATTCGAAAAAGAAAAGAGAGTATACTTACAGAGTTTCCTGAAGAAAACCCTGGTAGATATAAGCAGACCAAATTCCGGCGACGCAGAATGCTAGCACTAAAACACGGCGAAGTCCGGCGCCGTGACCCTCCATCAAAAGCCTAAAATGTGTCTTCGGAACCTCCGCCAATTTCTTCTTCTGGAACTTCTTTTCTTCCTCAAAATGAGAAATTTGATCGCAATTGCAAGCGGAGATGGAACGAAGTGAAGAGATCAGAGACGCAAAAGCAAGGAGGAGAAAGAAGAGCGACGCAAACCACGGGTCGTAACTGCCAAAAGCCAATGCGACAGCGTTTAAGGAGACGACTTTACTGTAGGAGTGCCAAGTTACGTGGATTTTCCACGTGGAGATTTCTTATTGGGCTTCTGACACCGCCGAAGCTCCTCATTGGCTCCCCAAACGCGGAGCTCTGATTTCAGGTTTCGGCGCTAACAAGGTTAGGAATTATTATTGCAGTTTGTTATTCCGTGAGTTAAATTTCATCCAATATTTATTTAAAATTTTAATTTATTAAATTTAAGTATTTTTATCTAAGAAAAATCTTAAATAAATTAATTAATATAAAACACTCGCTATTTACAAATTGCCTCCGTCAAATAATAAAGAGAAATATATAAAAAATCACACTTTACAAAATCATAAAAAGCCAACAGATTCAAATCCTGTTACCTCTCAAAAGAAAAGTCAAATTGACAAAGCAACCTGCAATGCTTGCATTGAAATTTGACATTTCTTGAACTTGTGACACCTCTATAAAACGCCATAACGCAATAAAAGCAGCAGAGTTGCTAAGCGTCGTCTTCCACAAGTCAAGCTACAGATATATATTGACTCATAATTTGTTCGCTGGTCCTGCAAAGTGATAAATCTCACGTTACTGGGAAATCTGTTGGAATACGGAATCAAACCATTCAAACCATTTTGTGTAGTTTGATGAAATAAAGAAAAAAGCAACATCTACCGTATTATACTAGAATGTGCACGTGCATTTATTTGCACGAAGTTTCGTAAGCTACTGCTAATGAAAATCGTAACATCCAAGAGTTAGAGTGTACAATAGATTTGGTTGAGTCAAATTTAAGAAAAAAGTCAATTAAATTAGATCAAATTAGGTTTAAAAATTTTGATTCAAACTCAATTAAATATAAAATATAAGTTGATTTGAATGGATTATATTGAAGTGTGTTAGTGAGTTATATATGTATTTTTGTACATAGTTTAAATTTTAAATTAGGTTTAAGTCAAAAATTTTTACGGAAAATTTTTTTTACTCAATTTATAAAATTACAAGTTATTGGTTGAATTAATTTTTATCAAATTTGAATAAGCCACAAGTAATTTATAAACCTTTATTAAAAATAATAAAATAAACACAAATAAGTCACAAACATTTTGATGCGTAGACTTTTACACTCATGCTATCGCGTGAAGAACTTTCAATTATTGGAATTTTGTTATTTACATCACCACAAAACATGCAAATTTCTCACATTTATTCGTGGAAAAGAAAATCAGACGCCATGTTATTATTTAATAAATTTAAATTGCAAAGCAATGAGCCTATTAAATTCCTTCATCTTCCCATCTTGCAGTTTGATGCCCCGGATCTCGGTTGCCATATTTGAATAATCTTCGAGCTATATTCTAAATCAGTTTTTAATTTTATAAATAAAAATTTATAAAAAAAATTAATTAAATTTATTAAATTTCATAATTTAAATTATAAAATTCAATAAATTTAACATTTTATTTTTATTTTATAAAAATTTTATCAATAAAATTTACTTGACTTTTCTTACCCATTCCAAACAACTAAAAATTAATGAAAATTCAGCTGATGAAAATTCTTTTTGTAGTATGTCTCTCTTTTGAGCATACAGGCCAATTTTTTACAGGAACTCAAACTGATTCCTTTTATTATGGATGATTTTCTCATTCATAATTAAAAAATTAGAAATTTCTTGAGACCAATTGTTTAAGGTTGTATACTATTGACTTCAAAATAGACAAACAATATCTTAGGATAATTTTAGTTTAATTTAGCTTGTAAAAATAATTTTAGTAACTACTAATGATTTTATACTGAATAATTATTCTAAATAACATTTTATTATTATCAATTAATTTTTACCAGTTAAATTAAAATTGTCCCAACTTTTATCAATACAAGGCGCTGATATTTTCATAAAATTTTCATTAAAAAAATTTAAAAATATTAAATTTATTGTATTTAATATTTTACATTTAAAGATTGCGATATTTTATAGATGGATGTCTCAATTCTGTTACTCTCGTGGGACCGATCGTCGGGGCGCCCTGTCTTAGTGTGAACAGAATGTGAAAGCAAATAAATCTGGTCAACGTAGACGCCGTTGCTCAGCTAAACATGACAGACAAGTTTGGGTGTGTACCCAAATTACCCTTTTAAAATTTTTATTCTTTCTTATTATTTCATTTAAAATATTCTTAATCTTACACAACTTCTTAAACAATTTAAATTTAAAATTTAAAATAAATAATATTATAAAATTATTATTTAATATAAAAAAATTATATATTTAAAAATAAATTATATTAACTTTTATTAAAATATTTAATTATAATATTTTATTTTATTTTTATTTAAATATAATTTTTTATTTTATTTATTTAAATATTAATTTAAAAATATATTTAATATTAATAAAATATTTATAAAAAAATATTAAATTAATATTTTATTTTATTTTTATTTATAAATTATATTTTAATTCGGTTAATTATTTTAAATAATTAATATTTTTATAAATTATATTTTTTTAATTAAATAATTATATTTATTATAAAATATAAATTTAATAATATATATGATTATGAAAAAAAATTTATTATAAATATAGAGATATTTTAAAGTAAGTTTAATTAATAAAAAATAAGATAAATTATATTATATGTTTTTTTAATTAAATTCATATCAAAATATTTTTATGTTTGTATTAAATTTTTTTCTCATAATCATACATATTATTAAATTTATATTTTATCATAAATATAATTATTTAATTAAAAAATATAATTTATCAAAATATTAATTATTTAAAATTATTAATTGAGTCAAAGTATAATTTTTAAATAAAATTAAATAAAAATATTAATATTTATTCTTTTTATAAATATTTTATTAATATTAGATATTTTTTTAATTAATATTTAAATAAATGAGATAAAGTGTTATATTTAAATAATAATAAAGTAGAATGTCATAATTAAATAGTTTAAAAAAATTAATATAATTTATTCTATATTTAAATTACTTATTTTATTTATACATTTAATAATTTTTTTTATTTATCCGTTTTTATCAAATAAAAAAAATAAAGAAAAATGAAAAACTAATAAATTTTAGAAACATGTCAAATTTTGCCTATAATTAGTCAACAAGTGGTTGAATCTTTTCCAACGAGCAAGTGGAAAGTTAGATGTGCGTAGTATGTACCGCAAGATAGCAAGACAAGAGGCAATTTCAGTTGTCTCGTTATCTTTATTATTTTCCTTAACAGCTCCCAACGTAAATGCTTTCTCCTCACGATGTAATGATTCCGACCGCTATCCCTTGTTTGTTTTGCTTTGACTTTTCGCACAAACAATTTCTAATGCATCATTAGCTTAGGGTGCAAGCCACTCATGACTTTTTTCCTCGTGTGTCTTATCACTTGAAATAATATATTATTAATGGTTCATCTGCAAAAATAAATTTTTTATATTTTATATTTTAAATTTTAATGATTTTTTATTTTTATTAATTTCATATTTTTTTATTCTCTTCTATTTTAAAAATAAAAAATTTAAATCCAAGAGTATATTTTTAGTCCATAAAAAAATATTAGTTGAGTCTCAAATAATTTTTTGTTTAAAAATTTTAACAAATTTCAACTAAAAAATTTTTTGACAAATTAATATCTAATTCATATTATTAATCTAAATTTAGATTAACTTTGATAAAAAAATATAATTTATTACTAGTCAGTACATAAATGAATAGATTATGGGTTGGTTTGGATTTATTAGAGATCAAGTCGGTTATTTTTCTTTCACACCCCTATATAAAAAAGATAATTTTATTATTTGCTGATTATTATTAACAAAATGAATAAATTATTGAAGGTAATAATTCCTTAGGCATGAGAATACTTATCTTATTCATATATCACTTACATATGATAATAATTATCTTGCATACAAGTATATATACCAACCAGTGCTCTAGAACATTTCCACTTTGATACATAGAGATCATTTTGAGCTCATGGATTTTATTATTCTGAAGCTCCTTCACCATTCATTTTAAATTCCACAACTTTATGGAATATATACTACTTGATTCCCTGAATATTATTATCATTGCCACTTGAGACTAATTCAATGGGTGTTAGGTTTATCCTCTCACCAACAATCTTCAATTTGAATCCTCCTCCTCAAATTTAATGTAATAAAAAAATTATTAGGATTAGATAGCCATATAAGACTCAATTAATAATCATTCTAGAGAACTTGCCAATCATCAAAGAAATATATAAAAGTATAATTGATTTTTCATCTAATTAATGTAAGAATGTTTTATCCTGATTTCAATTACAAAAAGAATATGTATTTGAGGCATTTACCTTTTCTTGAGTCCATTTTTAAATCTAAATCAAAAGAGATGTGTCTTAATTATACTGGAGCTTTCAGGGGTGTTTTAGTAAATGCAATGACTAGAATAAAAAACAAACAAAACTAAATGCGATGACCATCAACTATCGGTGACGGACCCGTCATACGAGGACATAGGCACCCACGCGCTTTGCGGTGTCCGCATAGACGAAGCCAAAGTACCTTCCCTTCTCTGCATTTTCCTCCCTGCTTCCGACCCTCAAAGGCTTTGGGCTCTGCAGCCTCCGCTGGATACTGGTTCTTCTTCTCAATAAAAATACATTTATTTCTTATTAAGCAGCCAATTTTCCTTGCTTCCATTGAACTAGCGGCCAATTCTTACTTTCTCTTCCCTTTCATCGGGAGCATAAATAGCGGAAGTTCAAGCAGCCTACAGAAAGAACTGTGGGAGGGATTGATGGGTAATTGTTTAGATTCTTCTGCTAAAGTGAATGTAGCTCAAAGCTCCCGAACCACTTCTGGTAACCCATCTAGTTCTTTATTCATCAGTTTCCCTAGATGATCTTCATTCTATTTTTGGAGACTTGTGATTCTGCCCATATTTGCTTGGTCAGTATTGCTTTCGTGGTTTCTAGCGAGTTGGGTTTCAGAATTATGGGTTGATGCTATTGTAAATTCCCTAGCGGGTTTAGTTGCTTTCGGCTCTTTCAAGTGCAAGCTGCCAAGCTTGTTTGGGATGGAGAGCTTTCTTATTATTCTCAAGAATAAAGTTCATAATTTCTCTGCGGTATAATTTGGGCTGTTAATATTCGTTGATATTCATTTTACGCTTCATCTGTGTATTACTACACGCAAGTGTCGAGATTCTTCAGAATATCATCTTCTCCCATTATAATAATTCTGCTTTTATTTTATTTTTCCCCTTCTTTTCATTTCTCATCCCTTTCGCAGGTTTTGAACTAATCCTTATGATCTGATTGTGCTTGATACTGTGTTTGCCAATTTCTAGTATTTAGACATGAATTCTGTGAGAAGTATAGTTTGATCTCAATTTTCACTATGTCTTCTGGGAGATTACCATTAATGTGAGATTGTGATCTTGTTTATTGTGGCCGTGGGGAAATAAGGGATTTTTTTATCATTCTCTTCTTTATATCTGCCCCTCTACAAACTTTCTTCCTAAATTTATTTTAAATTTTTGCATAACAACAACGTCAAATGGTGAAGAAAACTAGTAACTGAACTCGAACCAGCATAATTAATTGAGAGAGTTCAGATTATTTGTGCGCTATGTTACTAAATGATTTCTTTCTTCTGTCAGTTTCAGGAATTTCAAGAACTAGTCCTTCATTTGCTCCCTCCACATTATCTATTCCATCATACAGTGATAAAAGCATTGCCTCTAGTCTTCCCACGCCAAGATCTGAGGGTGAAATCCTGTCTTCTCCAAATCTAAAGCCCTTTACATTCAATGATCTAAAGAATGCAACCAGAAATTTTCGCCCTGACAGCCTTATTGGTGAAGGAGGATTTGGTTATGTTTTCAAGGGATGGATTGATGAACACACATATGCAGCTTCAAGACCTGGGTCAGGAATGGTTGTTGCTGTAAAGAAGCTTAAGCCTGAAAGTTTTCAAGGTCATAAAGAGTGGTTGGTAGGTCTCAATCTTATTTATTCCTTCCCCCACCCCCACTGGCCAAACAATTGGGGCCCGAAAGACAAAGTATATGTTATTATTTATAGCAATCGTAAGCATGGTCTGCTTGCTGAAATTTTAATGACTTTGCAGACTGAAGTAAACTACCTTGGGCAACTACACCATTTTAATCTAGTTAAATTAATTGGGTACTGCTTGGACGGAGAGAACCGGCTATTGGTCTATGAGTTTATGCCCAAAGGGAGCTTAGAGAATCATCTATTCAGAAGTAAGTTACATAAACCCATAATGTTACTTCATTATTTGTCTGTTCAGCTATCTTCTTATCACAAAGAAACTCAGAAGTAGAAAATAAGTTAACGATATTGCGGGTTCCTTTCGAATAATCTCCATTGTTCTTGGCTATTAAGTGCGAAAATTCAGATTTTAGTTCATTGATGGTCTAAATAACAGACTTGTAAAGAATCAAGTATGATTTTCTCAGTGTATTTATCATTTTTTAAAATCAGCTTATATGATTACAGTTGTTTGTGATTTATAAGTTTATTATGTTTGACAGGAGGACCTCAGCCGCTCTCTTGGTCAGTGAGGATGAAAGTGGCCATTGGTGCTGCCAGAGGGCTCTCATTTCTTCATAATGCCAAATCACAAGTCATTTTCCGTGATTTTAAAGCTTCCAATATCCTACTAGATGCTGTAAGCGCAATGTGGACTAAAATGATGTTATAAGTTCTGCATTATTGTGTCAATTTATTACTTATCATGTATTGGGTATACAGGAGTTCAATGCTAAACTCTCAGATTTTGGCTTAGCTAAGGCGGGTCCTACCGGTGATAGAACTCATGTGTCTACTCAAGTCATGGGTACTCAAGGATATGCGGCACCTGAATATGTAGCAACAGGTCTGTTTTAGCATCACATAAATGTAATTGCTGCTTTACCTTGCTGTTTAGGTCTGTAGTTAGTGCTCCTTGATCATTAATGCTCAACTTAACATGCTGATGCACAAATCAATGGAGTATGGGGACAAATCTGATAAAAAATTAGTTTTTTCTCTGTAGTATACGTGATAAAGGATTATTGAGGTACATTTCCCATCACACAAATAATTAGGGTTAGTGATATTAAAAATTTAATCTTCAAGTTCTAATCTATAGGATCTTGTCATTTCACGTAGTAGTTAACAAGCAATTTTGTGCTTCGGCTTATAGTTTCATTATGTTTGCTTGATCCTTTTACTTCTCCATAGGAAGGATCAGAAGAGAGAAGACTTGTTTAGTATGTTGCATAACTTGCATTTAGTGTTGAAGATAATCATCGTACTAAAGGCTCAATTCACTAACAGGTCGGCTGACAACTAAAAGTGATGTATACAGCTTTGGGGTTGTGTTGCTCGAACTTTTGTCAGGGAGACGAGCTGTTGATAAGACGAGAGCGGGTGTAGAGCAGAATCTGGTAGATTGGGCAAAACCATATTTGGGTGACAAGAGAAAACTATTTCGGATTATGGACACCAAGTTGGAGGGTCAGTACCCTCAAAAAGGAGCCTACATGGCTGCTAATCTTGCTCTACAATGCCTTAATCGTGAAGCCAAGGCAAGGCCTCCAATGCAAGAGGTTTTAGCGACCCTGGAAGAGATTGAGGCTCCCAAAATTGCAGGCCGACAGGCTCAATCAGAGCAGCAGAAAGCCCCTGTTCCTGTAAGAAAGTCTCCTGCAAGAACTCGGTCCCCTCTAAATATGACTCCAACTGCATCCCCGTTGCCCTCTCACTGGCAATCTACTCGCGTAAACTAAACTATGAACATCTGTATGTAAATCCTTTTTATATTTTTTTATCAGAATATGTTTATGATGGGAGGTGCTGAGTTACGTATTTTGACGCAATATTGAGTCACGATCTATGGATTATCAACACCTTTTTCCTTCAAGTTTTAGATGCTTTCCCCCGCGGCTATCGGCGTGTTCAGTTTCTTTACCCCGCAAATGTCTATGTTAATAACAACTGAAATGTTAGTATAAGAACTCTTATGGGCATATTACTTACCTCTATGAACAGACTTCAACGCTAATAATTTTCTTCCCCACGTGGTTGGATAATCATAGAAGACCACTTGCCTCAATAGGCGCGCAACACTATGTGCAAGATCAAAAAGAGTATTTAGAGAAAAACATTATTAGACCGTGCAAAAAAATTGTTAGATTATACTAAAGTAATTTGGAGATATATAAAGAAAACTCTTAAAGAATATAGAGAGAAAATTGTATTAAAAGGTATTTAATACAATAAAAAGAGTAAAAGAAAAATTAAAGAGTATATTTAAAAATATTATTAAATTTTTTAAAAAATAATATTCTTAAAAATTTAATTTTTAATAAAATATAATAATATTATTTAATTAATATAATTAATCTTATCTAATAAAATAAGATTTTACTCATTGTTCTTACAAAAATAATCATGAGAATACACTGGAAGTGGAAACGGTTGGTATATAATATACTCCTTTATATAAATGATTAAACTATTGGACACACCATTCAAGTTGGAAGCGATTAACATAAGTGAGAATCACTTAAAACAAAAAGGAAATCAACCATGAGCTAATGCTTTCATGCTGCCTGTATGAATGAATATCAAATGCCACCAGGGGTTCCCCCAAACACTTCAGAGGGCAAGAAATTCTTTTAGTTTGAAGGGCCCCCCGTTGAAGTGTTCGAGGGAACTCTGGGTGACACCTGATGTACGTGTCTATATGTAACTCCATCGGTTAATTTGCTTCGAATGCGCTGCATTGTGGCTTGCCAACCCCCACTATTTATAATGGGTTCTGCAACTTTGTACTGAACTGCATATGTTGCATTTGTTCATGGGAGATTGGAATGGAAAAACAGCGAGTGAACCTAGACGCAACATTGGTCTATAGGGACTTAATGCATACATTTAAGAATAATATTGTGAGGACAGCCGATTTCGAGTGACCACATGCAATTCTGCCAGGTTTTTACCATGCCTTCTAACGCTATCCTTTTCGGCTTTTCAACTACATACAAGTGCCTTCTGGAATCTAGTATGCGATGGTGTGTGACCTCGACTTTAAGATAAAGAATGAGGTTGGAATTGATGACTTTTCTTTTTTTTAAGTTATACTGTACAAAGAGAATAATAAAGATCAATTAAGAGAAAAAAAATTTAATGAAAAATATTACAATTTAAAAATTTACATTAGAAAAAAATTTATCGAAATAAAAAGAAAAGTTAGTTAATAATGGGCCTCCTATGTGATGCAGATGCAACCTAGCGTATTTTTGGCTATTCAGATGCCAAGAAGACAACTCTCTGACCCGTAACTATCTTCTTGACTTTTAGTAATCTAAAGCGTGCCAAAATATATACAGAAGGGCATTAACATATGTGATAAAAAATATGTAATTACTGATATATACTATATCTTAGCTGTAGCAAGTATACGTGATAACAATATTAGGAGAGGATAAGGACAACAAAGACTCTAATCCCATAAGAAAACTGATAGCAAGTATTTGATAAATTAAAAATGGCTCTCAGTTTCATATCTATGGGAAGAGTTAATTAATTTACAATTTGCCTTTTCCTATCTGAATGTGGACTCCTATTCTTGAATGAGTTATAACTATGAAAAAGACAGAGGGATTGAGATCGAATCTTTTGTCAGCTTTTGATGCTTTGAATCGTTTTATCAGCAACTGTCAGCCACTGCAATAAGGATCTCTCTTCAGGCCTCCCTTCTTAACAAATATCCTGACCAGGTTCAGAAATACAAACTTCATTTACACTTGGATTTCTCCATGCCCACATAATGTTCAGCCTTTTCTTTGTGCATTTGAACACAACTCCACTATAAATCGAACACTTGCTGTGCATTGCCTAACCAGGACGACTAGTCAAGCATAAGAAAGGATTATTTGTTGGCTGTTCCTTGGAGTTCCTCTTAACACTTCATGTGTGGGGGTCAAACCCCCATCAGAGAGAATTCTCCTTCTTCACTGAAGTGTTTGGGGGAACTCCGGGGTTCAACCAACATAAAATAGCAAGAATGAACCCAATCCATTTTATTCCCAATATAGCCATTTAAACATTGAAATTGAATACAAAGAAAACCAGAACCAATTCATTTCTTTCGAGTGTTTAGGAGAACTCCGGTCTTCTTTTGAACTCCAGTGTTCTACTTTATCTGATTGCATTGTCTGCCTAAAAAGAGGCCAGTCACTGACATTGAGTGGAGACAGTTCTGAGCTTTGGGGCGTTGCAGAGCAAGAATTCAGTTATGGGCCCTTGTAATCTAATGTCTCAAGGTTGGTTCCTTTGAGCTCAATTGCCTTCAGTTGGTGGCAATCGTTCACATTAAGGTACTTGAGCTGCTGGCAAAAAGGATGCTGTATCCTCAAGTAATCTGCGCTGTAACACTCTGAGAAACTTAACCATTCCAGATTGTGGCAGTTAGACAGCAGAACCTGGATGTGTTCCGCGGAGACTAAATCAACTTTAACAATATCCAGAGTTGTGAGTGTGCTTAAACCTGAGAAATTGGACCCAAATGGGGCAAATATGCAATGTTCTAAGCTCAGGCGCTTCAAACATGACTTGAAGCCACTTGCAATCCCATTGGCAACAAGAAGATCACGAGGGAAAACAAAGAGCTGACCTTAATTTGGTGCACTGAAGGGATGCTCCTCCAGCAAACAAAGCTCAAACTCCTCAACATGCCATGCAATTGCAAAATGAATCCAATCATCAAGGCGACTGGCATACCTGTCCTGGCGAAATGTGAAGCAAACCTTCAACTTTCCAATCTTATGGCCTTCCCTAATGCCAGACAAGAAATGGGTCACATTATTTAAGAAAGAAACGGTTCTTTTCATTTTGATTAAGTAACTTTGCAGACCATCATGGCAAATATATGAGCCAGAGTATTCCTCTGCCTCCAGCATGTTGTCTGCATCAAAAGTGAGGTTAGTTGGAGTAGTCCAAAGGTGCCTCCACCTTGTTGAGATTACACCGGTCCTGACAGCTTCTCTGATTTTGAGTGAAGATAATATGCTGCTTAAAAGGGTATCTGGAAGTTTGCTAATATGGTCATGATTCTCTTCCATGACCTTTTCTTCTTTACTTTCTCTGCAGATTTTTTGTCAACTCACACTTAGTCTGTAACCGAATTACCAAGGTGAATACGTTTGTCTTGATATAGGCAAAATGGCGAGAGCTAGTAACTAAAGTACCCAGGAGAGTACAGCTGTCTTGATAGCAAACGGGAATGACAATGTTGGAATTTCATATATGATTCATAAAAGGAATCCACCTCATTGCCAGCCACATAAGCCATGCAATTTAGTATGCTATAACACTAATAAAAGATGGCTTTGATAAGAATATGCCATCATTTTGTTTACCCATCAAGATTCTGGAAACTTGACTCATCTTAGATGGGTTTGGGGTTTTAAGATAATCATTATTTATATCATATTTTTGTTTGTTGTTGTTGTACTAAACTCATTGACGTAAAATGTATAGAAAATAAAATACTAAAGTTTATTCTCTGAACAATATTCAAATATCATAATAAGTGTGTATATTAAGGATGGGTACAATACTTTAAATAAATATTAAATCTTAATCTTATTAGAATTGAACTAGAATAGAATAGAAATTTTAAATTAAATAAAATTTTATCTTTTATAGGGATAGGATAATTTAAAGATAAATAGATAATAAATTTTTAAGTGATAAATTTTTAATGATCCTAATTTTTAATTATTTTTAAAAATAATAAGTCTAAAATTTTAAATTATAAAATAAATAATACTTACATAAAATATAAATTTTATTGTCATCTATTGCATCATTCTCTCTTACTCGGAGAAAATTTGTCCTTGAGTTTTGAAGTAACAAAACATTAGGGAGAAATACTGAATTGCTTGTGGTGATGGAATAGTCAACAACAAGAATTGTAGCAAAAGTATCTTTAAATCAACCTTTTCACATATCATGAACTTAGTGAGAAAAGCAATAGGAACTTGTAAAGTTTTTAGATCAATAACATCAATATTATTGATTTATTCAACTATAACTTCAACAATGTCAATTGAACTATTATCAATTTCAACTTAATCATTAATAACTTAGTATTGTTGCTCTCAGCTTGTATATCCACATCTTCAATCCTAACTTCTTCATCAATTTCAATTTTGTATTCTTGAATCCAATTATCACCTTCTAAATCAGACAGAGGATCACAAGATTCTACAATATCATTCTCAAACTCATGTTCAATATATGTAGAAAACTCTTTATTTTCTTCAACTTCTTTACCAAGGTATAATTGTAACTCCCAAATTATATCCTTAAGTTTTCTATACTAGCTTCTATCTTATCAAGATGTTCTTCATTCCTCTTTACTAATGATGGCTTAAAAAATGAATCATAAGATGAATAAACATAATCATGATAATAGGATGCTTCTCATAGTAATTATAAGTCCTTGATCCTCTTTGATCATAATAGTAATCATGATATCCATAGTTAGAATGATGGTAAGTCATAAAACTCAGTATAAGTTAAAATTCTAAAACTCTATCAAGAATAACAAAAGTATAAACTTTAAATAAATTTTTGAAAACCAAAACCTTTATTTGGAGTGATGGTCACAAATTTCAAGCTCATATTAAAAGTAAGAAAAGAATGAACATGGCGTGATAGATTTTGCAAAGGGAAGACTATACAAAGAAAAATCAACTAACAATGAAATTGTGATGGAATAAGACTTTCATACCAGAATTGATGTAGAATGGACAAAAAATAAGACACAAAAGTCTATTCTTTGAATAATATCAAAATATCATAATAAGTTTGCATATTGGAGATATGTACAATACTTTAAATAAATATTAAATCCTAATCTTACTAAAATTTAAATACAATAGAATAAAAATCCTAAATAAAATAAAATCTCATATCTTATAATGATAAGATAATGTAAAGTCAAATAGATAATAAATTTTTAAATGATAAATTTTCACTAATTCTAATTCTTAATTATTTTATCAAATAATAAATCTCAAATCTCAAATTACAAAATAAATAATACTTACATAAAATATAAATTTCATTATCATCTTCTGTATCACTCAATGGTTGAGTTTCTCGTGGCCAAATACAACAAATTCCTAGCATCTTCCTCACAATTATTTGAGAATTTCTCTGAAATTTACTAGTTATGCATTCGTTATGTAATATCCATTCCCACCTTTCCAACAAATTTACCTTTCCATAATTATAAATCTTTAGTTGTTAATTAATGATTGAGAAAAAGTAATATATTGTGGTTAATTTTAAATTTAATTAGACATAGTATTTAAAATGTAGAAAATTTTACAGATACACTTTGACAAACTAAAACAAATACTAAAATTGTGACTTGATATACATGTCCATGTGAAGATCTACAAATATATATATATATATGAACATGAATAAACATATTTGTATGTGACTTTTCATTTTTTGTGGGTATAAATGAGTCAGAGAAGATTTAAATTTAACTTTTTCTGCAATTTATTTAAATTTTTCCTTATTAAATCACACACAGTAACTTCTATTTTTCTTTTTTATCTAAATTTTAATCAACATGATTATTATAAGTAAAAATGGAGGAGTAATGTTCATCTTCATTGTTTAGTTAAATTGTCTGCACAATTGTGGACCAATGGAAATTTAATATATCTACAAGTCATTCACATCATTGAACTTTTTTGTCATATTCATATTAACGTATTGAATATTTTATCAAGGAAATTAAATTAATGTCATAGTTGCATGCTAAAACAAATATATATTCAGAAAAAATTAGGGACCAGTTAATTTAAATTTTTAATTAAAATGGGAAAATGGAAAATTTTAACCCCACAACACCCTTATTCCGGTTAGAAAAATGTTAAAGTTATGTTTTTATATTCACATTTTTATGTAAATATCGATTTGAGATTAATTTTTTATTGTGTAAAATTTTAGAATTAATTTGAAACCAATTTCAAATTAATATTTATGCAAAAAATATGAATATAAAAACATAATTCTAACATCAATCTTTTGATTATTAACATGCCATCAAAGTTTGGAGTTAATTGAAAAAATGTTAGCAAGGGCTTGAAATCACTGAAGACTACAACTTTAGGAATTAGGAGGTGGTGTTCAGTGTTCAGTTTTCTGAAAAGTGAGAAATACGAAAATATAAAAATTTGGAAATGTTTTGCCGACCTTGCTTGGTCTTTTGGTATTTTATGCGTTGCGCCCATCCTCAAATTAAAAAAAAAAAAAAACCCTGGCCTTATTATTCCAATCATCCCTTTTTTAAAAATTGATAATGATTTGTATATACACACAAATAAAAAGAATAGAGCTGTTCTATTTGTATGAACTAATTTCTTAATGATGTCTCACACATAGCTTAGAGAGATCAATTTTTATTTATGTGAGATGTTAGTAGAAATTAATTTGTAAGAATAAGTTTTTCCCAAAAAATAAAGGAGGATGTGGTTTATTTAAAAGAAAAATATTTGAATACCACCTTTTTTCTTTTAAAGTAAAAAGGCTCTACATGTGTGCACATGGTTATGAACGAAAGTCTGATGAAAAATCTTCAATCAATGAAGTATTCTACAATAAAATAATTACTAATTATTATAATTTTGTTTACACAATGATAATATTATTGGCACATTAGGAGAATCAAACCAAGTGAAAATTGTTAGATTGTCTCGTTGTGTTTAAAATATATGATGAAGTAAACTAATATATTTACCTGTAAAAATGTATTAACTTATAGGATTAACTCGTCCCAACTAACTTAAAAATTATAGTCCAAACAAGGCACAACAAGTCAAGTGGGTTGGCTTATTTGACATTTTTGCTTAGTGCATGATAATTTGAGCTTTATAAATACTTCAGATGTAAGTTTTGCCTAGTTAAAATTTAAGTAAATCAAATTATTCCAATCAGATTTTAATCATACGTGTAAGTGTGCGAATGATGTGAAAAAGTAATGTCCAAATAACATAACTCTAAAATTTTATAACCAAAATCCCATTAGCCTTGGCTCATGTAGAGAGAGTACCTTTGATACAAAGAATGTAGGTTCAAACCTACTCATATGACTGTATCTCACTTTTAAAGAAAATTAAAGTGAAGCCCATCAACTTTAATAGAACCATATGTATAGTTGTGATGTGCGTAGTTGAAATTATAATTGATTATGAGAAAAGTTATTTCCACTAAGAGGTTTTAATAAAAATTTTACAAAATTTTTGTATGATTATTAAACTTATTAAATTATTTTACAGTTTAGAATATATGATTTAATAAATTTGATAATTTAAAATTTTTTAAATTAAATTTTTATAAAATTTATTTTATAAAAACAAACAACTTCAATATTATTATTCCGGAAGAGAATTCCCAGGGATCCACATTCTAGCATGAACTTAGACGACATAATGGGCAGTTTTGATGCCTGCTCGACAAAACCCTCGAGTACAACACTGCTACATCTCTCTTGTTCCTTTTCGCTTTATATCTTCTACGCGGCTTTTGTTCCTAGCCTTTAAGAATCAATACCAAGCAAGGACCATCTAGGAAGATTTTGGAAATAACCAAAAGGTTTTCTGTTTCTAGAAGAAAATTTGCCCTAGTTGAGAGATAATACAATATCTGGCGTCCGGCCCATAACATATATTCCCCCTCTAATTTGTTGACCAACCTCTATAATATATCCCCGAAAATGCTTATAATTAGTATTAATTAAGAAGCTATGAACATCATATCCAACTAAGATTTCAAGTACACATTCTGAAATGCGAAATTCTGGGAAGCGATTAGCATAAAATTAATAGCTGCTATTATGTGAAGTACTTGAAAAAGATAGGAGCTGTGTCACCTCAGAATAGTGTTCTTGAGCACCCAAGACAATGACCAGGTTCAGTTATGTCAACTTTGTTAGTTTCAGCTCCAGAGGTCCTCTAGCTACGGTAATGGCAACCATTTATATGGATGAGCTTTGGTTTCATTCTTCTATAAGTGGCGCCATTGAAGCATATACAGGAATACAGCAATAAAACTTGCAAATTAATATTGAAGGTCTGGTGTGTCCCCCAGAGTTCCTTTGGTCACTGCAATGGATTTTGCTTAATGCTTTCTTCGCTGAAGTGTTTGGGGGAACTCCCGGTGCCACATGACATTAAATCTACACAAAATCTTGAGGATATTATATATTTCAGAGTTCTCTTCGGTTGTGTCTTTTTCTTCTCCCACTTCCAGTACGCTTGCAAAAGCACAGGGGCTGCATGACACATTCCGCGACTATGTTGCATGCTCTTCAGGATTGTGAAGAAAGCTCGTTGGTGTGGATGAGACCGGTAAAACCGCATCTCCGGCGTAAGTTCTTCTCTGCTAATTTTAAACAGTGTTTACCGCTAAGCCTCTCCAGTAACATGGGGAATGATGAGGATTTAAATTGGCAATTATCTTTCGGTGTGGCTATCTATTATTTTGGCAGTGCAGAAACAAGACAGTTTTTACTGATACTAATAGGCTGAGCCAAAAATCGTGCAATTTCTGATGACTGCTATGACTCTAGCAAGGGTTCTGGAGTGTTCGGACAAGAGTATATAAAAAGAAGAATAATGAGTGAAGATATGGTGGAAGAAAGTGAAACTTTTCTTCAATGAAGTTTCTGGCACAAAAAAACCAATGCACAGTAGCCCTATTTATAGTGCCAGGAGTACAATGCAATAAAGATAAATAGTCAAGAGATAAATCAGGATCCTAATCCTAAATCAAAATATTTATCTAAATCCTAATGATAAAGAATTACAAGATAGAAATCCAATTCCCTAATTATTTGGATTACTATCAACATCCCCCTAGTCCAAATTTTGTAAGAACGACCCTGCTCAGAATCTTCTTTAGCTTCAAGTATGCTTCGATCTTTAGAACAAACGTACCTTTATTATCAAAGATATAAATCTGTCTGTGGTGCATCTATAGTTATACCCCCTTTTTGAGAAGCTGTCCCAAGCTAAGAAGGTTGCTCTCCATGTCAAGAACATGGAGCAAATCAGAGATACATGCATGACTCCCATCTTTCAGTTGAATGAGCATCGTACTAACTACCAGCACTGAATTATCATTAGTAAATTTGACACTGGAGCATACAGTCTCATCTAGATCAATAAACAGATCTTCTCTCCCGGTCATGTGATTTGTGCATCTAAAGTCAAGGTACCAGATGCTGCTACCGGCCTCCTCTGAGTTTGAAGCAACCATCGAGATTGTATGATCTCCATCAACATCTTCTTGAGTAAATCGAGCTTCTTCTTCATGCTAATAAGTTTTCTTTGATCTGCACTCATGCAAAATGACCATATATCTAGCATTCTTAACATTATAGATTAATTTTATCATACTTTCCTCCTCTTCCTCTACCTCGACCACATCCTCTCGGCGAATCCCTTGAGCGAGAGTGATTGATCTCACTCTTGTCATCATCACAGTTGGAATTGTTATTGCCACCATGTCCGCCATAGAGACCCCATCAACCTCTACTACCACGACATCAGCTATGCTTGCATCTGCATTTTTTTCAAAATAAAGATGTGTCCAACTTTAGAATTACTGACTACTTACAAATTCAAAGTAACTAATGACAAATTGAATACGTGTCTTAATTTTAAATAGAAGAAACAAATATTCCTGTAGAATTAAAAATTCTTTCATAAGAGAGATCATTTCCAAGACAAAGGTAAGAGTAGCAACCTATGGCAGGAGTGAGGCTGGTTGGTAGAATATCTTATATATACACACACACAAATATGATCATAATGCTGACTGCAGATATATAATATTTTTTGGGTTAGGGTTAGTTTGATGTGTGTCAATCTCGATTGCTTAAATGAAATAAAAAAAGAAGAGATTTGTAAGACAGAAATAGTCATTACCCTAAATCTAAATATAAATAATGAGTTTTGTAATTTGAAAAATGTGTCTCAGAGCTAGTGAGCAAGATAAAGACCCATGTATGTGCTGAAGATTTGAGAAGAGACGCTATTCATGAAATATGAAGGGCACTTATGATATGCTATTTCAAGATTGACAATATTAATCTGCTGCAATGGATGGATTTATAGATTCGCTATCTGTGAATATACTAATAATGCAATTGCATGCTTTTCCATCACAATTGTATATACTGTGGCGTGGTTGAGATTTTAGGTATAGTATTTAATTTGCTGCAATTGTTGTTATCATTTGCAACATTCACACAAATCCATATACAATAATTATATACTTGATACATGTTAGGCTCATTTTTTTTTTTATATAAATATGGTTTTATGTTTGATTCTTGATCAAAATAATTAAATAATCATTAACACAAACATACACACCGTAATTATATCTATTCTTCATATAAAAAATTCATTATAATTATTTAAGAATTATAATCACCATATGCATATTATAGGTAACAATTGAGCTTCACACAAACCAAATCAAAGTTCAAAACCTCTCTTCTGAGACTCGTTATACATGTAACTTAGATTTTTATTCTGATTTCTCATAAATTAAGTACGAAATACGGGACTGAATGTTACCAGAAATCCTATGCTGTTTCAGGAATTTTACGGGACGATGGGTTTTCTTTGCCAAACAGATCTCTCAAGCTATATCAACTGAAGAATTCGTATGCAGAATTCTATCCTGAGCTTTCCTTTCTTGATCAATACACTGAGGGGCTTCCCGGCCATTATATGTTTTCCACTATTTCTTGTTGTCGAAACCACTGAGATTTCTGAAAATACAAAACAGCAGCAGCCAAATAGTAAAAAAAAAAAAAAAGTAAATAAACAAACTAGCATTTGGAAAACTTGTACATGGAGGAGCATAAGCTAATCTGTCAAACATGCCTAAAACTATGTATGTCGACCTTAATTCTAATTTTAGTGATGTAATCACCAGAAGCCCCATAAACCTAATTAATCCACAAGAAAAGAAGAAAGGCTGAGTTTAGCTTCTAACAACGGCAATTATGAAGTATCAGATGATTCCAGGAGTTCCCCCAAACACTTCAGTAAGGAGGAAGAGCTTCAGATGAAAATGGAGTTCGGCTCCCTTGATGAAGTGCTCAGGGGAACTCTAGGAAACACCAGATGTTTAATATTGCCCTTGTTACTTGCTACTCATATTATATAATATTAAGTGACATCAGCGATCAGTTTTCTAGATATGTAATCTGAGGACAAAAATTTAAAACAGTGAACCTGGACGAGAAGATGGAGTGAATAGAAGAGAAAGAAAAGGCAAATAGCCGAATTCAACAGCTTTTTCATTATTTTATTTTTCAGCCAATCATTTTCAATCTTTTTCATAGACACAAAAATAAATGATTAAGAATTCTAAGAGTTTGTTCAACTGATCGAGTTGTATGTGAATTTTTGAAGAGTATACAACTTGATAAGTATAGGATTGAATTCTTTAAATTCAAATGTCTAAGGGTTAGTGATAAGTATGATTTTGTGAAAATTAATCCTACAATTCTAAAAATGTAAAGATATCTTGTGAATTCAAAAAAAATAAAAATAACTGGTTAAGCTAATCCATTGGTTTAATTGAAAAAGATTGAAAACGTTTTATTTATAAGGCTTAGGTTCTTTGACACTTTCTTTTTAATAGACAATTTGTAAGTATTAGTGTAAATAATCATTAAAATCTGTGATATGCTTTGTTTTATAATAGGTAGTCTTCCCTCTCTTTTGAATCTCTTTTATCAAAATAAATAATAATATTAATAATCGGTTTATATACTCTGATATATATGGACAAAGATGGTTCAAAATTTGGCGTGCCACTAGAAAATTTCTCACAAATTGAGAACCACGGGAATGCAAAAGATAATCACCTGGACCACACTATTCCTTGCCGGCCATCTACTTGTGGGATTGCATGGAGCAACTAGCTATAATGTCTTTCGGATATCTATATGTTGAACAGAATGTGCATACAAATATCTGCTAGATACTGCAACCACTCACCAGTCTCGCCTTTGAGACAGCAATTTGCTGTACACCTCTCTTGACACAAAATCTGAGTAGGTTCAATCTGGAAGCTTCATATGCCAGAATTTCGCTCCATCTCTATAATGCCACCCCAGCAACATTGTGAAAATAACTCAGATGGCTTCCCCTATAATAAGTAAGTTAACTGAGTAATTATTCATTGGCTTGCTAACAGAAGAAAAGGAGGTCGTCAGTTGTCCCCTGGAATTCCCCTGACCACTTCATTTGGATTAGGAGCTATAGATTCCACTAACAGTGGGTCTAATTACCCTATTGAAGTGTTTGGGGGAACTCTGGGAGATAACCTGATTTGTTAACATATTATATATTATCAGCCTCCAGGTTTCAGAGATTATCAAACTGGAAGCTACTAAAACTTCAAATATTCAGACTTGTGTCATATTCTCCCATTCCTAAGGATCATGATCATGCGGAGTGAAGTACTGTCAGAGAGCATATGTAGATGCTTACTATTAAACGACTTGTTAATACCATTGCCAACCATTCAGAGAGAATGGGATGCGAAGGCAGCTAAACTGAACGAGGACACAACATGTAATTTTGTTGAGGTTAACATCCGGTATGAAAGGAGTTGAGTGTTGAATTATAAGTATGAGCGGAAGTCTTACTTTATGAGCTAATCTTTGAGGATGAGAATGTCTAAAATATATCCAATAATAATATCAAAGCCTAATGATACCAAATGCTTAGGTGATAGTCCCGATATGTACTGAAACATTAGGGGCAGATAATGAAAAGTACTCAAGCCTAGAACTAAAATGTAAAGGGGAAGATAATATTGGTACTGGAGCCTATGTTGCAATGGTGGATCTTCAGGTGATGAGCCTTGTGTGCTCAAAAATTTGGTTGATAAAGAATATTCTAACCTAAATTTAATGTGTGAAGAGAGAGATAATATTTTTATCAAAGTTCAAGTTATGATGCAAAATCTTCGGCGGATGGCCCGATGTCTGCCTTAGAATGAACTCAACACAACTAATGCATCACGGTTTCAACTCGCGAGCATTTATGGAAGTTTCATAGGAATTGCTACTATGATAGTCCAAATGAGAAAAGTCAAGGGTGTGATATAAGTGCAACTAAAGTTGGCAGAAAAAGTAATAATAAAAGGGTAATATTATTTATACAATAAAATTCTGTATTTTTTGCATAATCTCTCACTTTTTTTATTCCTCTTTTCTTTTATTTAAATTTTTTTATTTATATGTGTACAAAATATACAATATTTTAACGTGCAACTATCTTTATCTTAATAAAAGGGATTTCCAACTTAAAAACAACTCAATTTGTCAGGTCAAATAAAAATAACCGTTCCAAATAATTATTTAAATATATTAAATTAGTCTGAATAACCAATTGGAATGATTTTTTCTTTTGGATTCCATATTTTTCATTGACTTTTTAGCTTTATCATTTTCCTTACTAATATTGTTTGGGCACCCAGTGTCCTTACAGCTACACAAGTGTCAAGACTGCCATTTGGGCAGTTATTATCAACTTATTAACACAAGTTTCATGTACGTATTCTTGCTCATCTATTGAACTCAGCAGGCACATATCGCTCGATAGTTGATGTGTTTTTGCATAGATACAGTCGCCATAGCATCCATATATGTGTTGTTGTTTATGCATTTAACACATCACTGAGATCCATTAGTAACAATATGCAAGATTGTAAGGCCTAGTAATATCAGTTCATAAGCTGAGATCCATAAATATATAACCGCCAAAAGAAAGTCAAGGAAACTACATATACCAGACTGATTACACAATAAATCCTTCTGTTTATAAGACCAGAAAATTATAAACAAATAAAGGCTGCAAATTAAGACTAAAAAAAAATTGAAAAGATTGCCAAATGAGTTCTTACGATAAATAGTACTATTCAAAATTTAATTTTTAATAAAACTCAATACAATTTATATAATCAATTTTATTTAATAAAATAAAACTTTTTTTGGTTGTTGTTAAAGTATCTTCATCCTGAAAGACAATGTAAAATCACCTTCTCCACTGAGGTTGGATCAAAAGTTTCTTTTGAAAAAGCAAGTAAGCTTCAGCTGTAGCGTCAAAGTCCTCAAGCAGGCTAGAAATACAAACGCATGAAAAAAGACCAAAATTTTCCCCACCACAAAAAACCCATTAAGAGCATATATATTGAGTATGTATGTCCATACGTGGATGTTTGTGTCTTTGTTTGTCATGGTATTCCAAAGGCTTGTCTATAATTTGAAAACATACATAAAACATAAACCAGAGGTTTTACCAGTCCGCAACTGAAGAAGTAATGAAAAGGAGTAGCATAAAATCTTGAAATTTTTACCAGTCCCATCCCTTGAAGATGACATATCAATCAGCAGCCATGATTGCGCCTCTGCTACTCATGGCTACTAGTCTTTCTGTTCGTGGAGAAAATGAACCTAACTTGCCACTGAATGAAAAGATGAAAGTGAATGCCGCCTGGTTATACCATGCAAGTCAATAGCAAACCTTGGGGAACCTTGTCCTCTTAGCTTAGCTTTTGCAGATTCAGTAGGGGCCATATAGCTGGGCGGTCTAGGAGATTTATTTACACGATAGTCTTGGTTGTCAAATTTAGCAGGCAGGGAAGCTTATCTCTGGCAGTTCTTCGGGTTGACAATGTTAAAATTTTCACCACAGTTCAAGTCCTCACTAACTCCTTATCGAGTTCCTTCGTCTCTACCATTGCTCATGCTCTAGTCTCTGCAAATCAGCAAGAGGATGATCATGTCACTTGTTATATATCATGATAATCTTCTGCAAATTAAGAATAACACGGCCATTTGAAGGATCCAAAATTGAATCAGAGAAAGGTGCCTCAGAAGACACCAGCACGTGTCCTTGTTACCTGAAGGTCTCTTTACCAAACAATTGAAATCAAATTAGAAAATTTCCCAAAACAATTCACTATTTTTTTTCCACTTCTGTTGTCAGCAAAGAGCATGGAGATTTGAAACATAACTCTGCACTTTTAAAAAAATTCTAAATTTCCATGGTTTCCCTTTCTACAGCATGATGGAAGTATAGAGAAATGACATAATGCACAATGGTTGAAAAGAAATTAAGGGGTTCATGTTTGAAGATAAGATGAAGTTCTTTCTTTAATAAAATAACACAATATTAAATATACACACATAAGTTTAAAATTTGACACATTGTAAAACATTAGGGCAAGTGAGAATAAAGTAAAAGTCTTTGCACACAAAAAAAAAAAAAGGTTAAAATCTTAATTTCTTTCTTTTATACTGATAGTCTTAATTATTTGCTTTTTTCTTATAAATCATAAACATCGAATTTCAAGAAAAATTAGGAAAATAGAGCCATTGATAACAAAATATAAATAAAGTGTAACCGTGCATTTTAAAAGAAGCTTCAGCAAACATGTGTCACCATCTCTCCATGTGAATGTCTCATCATTTATGTAATGGACTATCACAAAAATCAATTTGAGGAAATATCAATTGCATATATTTTTGCTTCTGATTAGGAAATTCTAAATTTATTATATTTTAATTGAGATCATAAATATTAAATACATCATACACAATATAATTAGTATTCAACTCATTATTAAAAAAAAACTATTAATTAATGTTTAACCCATTCTTTGAAAATAGAATTCCAATTTAATTTCTACCAAAAATAATTCAATCATCCCATTTTTCTAAATTTCCAACTCTATTAAAAAAAATCATAAGCATTAAAATGAAACATAACAAATGTCTATCATTGAGTACTTTGACTTCTTATGTTACTTTTCTTTTACCATTCTAACACATTAGTTGTATAATCATTTATATTTTTTCATTGTTAAAGCACACTTGTGAATATAATAATATTATTTTTACAGAATTTTTAAAATTTATTTATTATCACCATGTGGTACCCACTACATATTTAATAATAAATATATATTGTCAGCATAAAATAAAATATTTTCTATAGATAGAATATTTTCCTGCACATAACATTATACTCTTATAGACAGATCTATTATCTTATCTTTTTCAATTGAAAATTTTAAATAATTTATTATATAAAATATTAAATCTCTCCTGAATTTTACATATGTTCATGTCAATTAGGGACATGACAATCTATTTCACTAGATTAGTAAAATGAAGAAACATACCATCAAAGCATGAAAGTACAATTATTACCAAAATCTGAAAATAAATAATAGTACTAAAACATCTTTAAATCTTGTCATTTTTCCCTCAATGTTTACAAAATATTTATTCCTTGCAGTAACTGTTTACTTTTTAGAACAAGGATCATAAAATTTAAACAGGATTAGGTGGAACTAATTCAGCAGATCAGCATATAATTAAAAAAAAAAGTTTGACACAAGTGAAAAATATCTAAATTTTTAAATATATTATTTTAAATTTAATTTAAATTATGTATATAAAAAATTCATTTAGAAAAGAGTTACTCATTTAAATAATTTTTATTTTTTAAAAATGTCGAATATTTTAGAACAATAAAAAAATAACTAAACTCTTACAAAATTTTTCATATTTAAATTTTTTTAATAAATATTTAATAAAATTTAATTTATAAAAAAATAATAAAAAAAGTATCACAATTTAACAAGAATGTCTGGGGCAATTTGGGGCTTTCATTTCAAAATGCCCTTCCTTTAGAGGAACAACTCACCGACACAAACATACAACAACCATGAAACTCCAAAAATCTGAGCTCTATTCGCCCGAAATCATTTCTGTACAGCTATGCTATTATTATTCTTTTGAAAACGAAATCCAAATCAAATAAAGTACAAATACATAGGCAGCTACATTTCTCTAAGATCACGTGGTAGGCTCGTGACTTTGTAATGCTCGTGGGTCCCACGTGGCTTTATGTCCTTTTGGGGTTAACATACAGGCAGATCTACCTTCAAAAACTAAGCTTGGTCAACACCAAGGTGACCTTGATCTCAGAGCTGTGTTGACTTCAGCCTCAATGGCATCTCGAGAAACGGGGCAATGCGGGAAACCCGGTAGCCATTTAACACGGCGGTCCGCGTTGCATTTAATCAGGATTACACTTCTTTGCTTCACACTCCTCATGTGCACAAGACTCCACCCAATTCCTTCTAACAAGCTCCATCATTTCATGGTGGCTTCACTGAAAATTTAAAAAATCTCTTTTCAGATCACAGATTCTCTTTACTTAGCTGGGCCCTTCCCCATTTTCATACCTACTCCACATTATTGAAACTTTCTATCCCCCCTTAAATAAAATCTTGTCTTGCAATCATTAAACAATGAAAAAAGACAACTTTTCTGCACAATGAGTTACTTTTTATCTGTAAATGATCAGATTCTGCAATACAAAACCACCCCAACAAGTCTGCTTCACAAAGTCCTTCTGTGAAACTCATGCTTTCTTAATGCCAGATACCCAATTCATTGGCTTCAACTCCACAATAGAGCGTGCTGTGACTTACCATATTTTTGTCTTATTGAAGAGATTTTACCTCAGAACATGAAGAATTTCTGGATTTCTTTCTGTTTTTTGCTTCCTGCAATCTTTCTTCTTCTGTTTACTCCAGATTCAAGTGCACAACTAACACAAAGGGAGAGTAGAATTCTTCTCCAAGTTCAGAAGCTTCTTGAATATCCTCCAGTTCTTCAAGAATGGTCAAACTGGACCAACTTCTGCTTCCTCCCTCCCTCACCTTCTCTCAAGATTGTCTGCTCCAGTAGCCATGTCACTGAATTAACCATTGTAGGGAACAAAAGCTCCCCATCTCGCATTCCCAAACCAGCTTCTCGGAATTCTGTTCAAACTCTTTCAGGAAGTTTTTCAACTGATGCTTTCTTCAGTGTCTTGACAAAGCTTTCAAATTTGAAAGCCTTATCATTAGTGTCTTTGGGTTTGTGGGGTCCTTTACCATCCAAGATCAACCGGCTTTGGTCAATTGAAGTGCTCAACATTAGCTCGAATTTCATTTATGGAGAAGTTCCATCATCAATCTCTTCTCTGCGAAGTCTTAAGAGTCTTGTTTTGGCTTATAATTTGTTCAATGGGAGTATCCCAGATCTCAGAAGACTAACTTCTCTTGAAGAACTCAATTTGGGTGGCAACAAATTAGGCCCTGAATTCCCTTCAGTGAGCAGCAATCTCGCAAGTATAGTCCTGAAGAACAATTCTCTGAGATCTCAGATTCCTTCAGAACTCAATCACTTCAATAAGCTCCAGCAATTTGACATCTCTTCCAATGGTTTTTATGGAAACATCCCATCTTTTGTTTTCTCCCTGCCTTCCATTCAATACCTGAGTTTAGGTGAAAACAGCCTGACTGGTGGCCTTTCGGTGAACATAACCTGTAGTTCTGCTCTAAAATTTTTGGACATTTCACACAACCTTTTGGTAGGGAAATTACCCCCATGCATTGGCTCAAAGTCCCCAAATCGCACGGTATTGTATTCCTGGAATTGTTTGTCAACCAGAAATGCTCAACATCCCTCTTCACATTGCAAGGAAGAGGGGGCATTAGCGGTCAAGCCTACACCTAGAAGAAGCCAGAAGGAGGAGTCAGGAGTGAAACTAGGCTTAATATTTGGTATAATTGGAGGTGTTGTAGGAATTGCAGGGCTTCTGGCACTACTTGTTCTGTTCATCTTAAGGAAGTCTGAAGCAGAAAGAGCAGTTGATAAGAATTTAGACAGATCTGTTGCTGATAAATTCTCCCTCCGTACATCCCCAAGACCATATATTGATGCAAGTAAGGCCCCGAGTTTTTTGGTTGAAATTTTAATTACATATGATGAATGTTACATTACATATTTTTTAATTTTGGACAATAGTTATTATTTCTTGAAGAGGTGATTTAGATTTGCTTCAACTTCTTATTCCTTCATCTAATTGATGCGTTCTTGGTTTTCACCTGTGGAAATAGGCCGTATTCCTCAGACGATGAGGCTAGCTGCAATTGGACTGCCCCCATACCGCATTTTCACGTTGGAGGAAATTGAAGATTCAACCAACATCTTTGACCCATCAAATTTTATAGAAGGATCTCAGGGACAGGTAAAGAATTTCACATGAAACTGTTGATAATGGGTCCTTTATAATAAACTATAATGAGATGGAACCGACAAGACCAGTTTGTAATGACATTTTCTAACTTACACAGCTATATAAAGGTTGGCTTAGAGATGGTTCAGTGGTCCTTGTTGCTAGTGTAAAATTAAAGCAGAAGAACTTGCCCCAAAACCTCATGCAGCACATGGAGGCATTGTCCAATTTGAGGCATAGGCATCTGGTGAGTGTTCTAGGACACTGTATTGTTACTTACCAGGACAATCCCCAAACAACAAGCACAGTCTACATTGTCTTTGAACACATCTCAAATGGCTCTTTGAGGGATCATCTCACAGGTAAACCATCACACAGAATTCATCACTGCAAAAGCAAATATCTAATTTACTAACGGAAGAAAATGGACGTTAATTTCCACTATAACAGATTGGAGAAAGAAGGAAATGCTGAAATGGCCCCAAAGGATGGCAATCTCCATAGGGATTGCAAGAGGAGTTCAGTTCTTACACACAGGAGTTGTTCCTGGAATCTATGGCAATAATTTGAAGATTGAGAACATTTTGATGGATGATAGTCTCAACGCAAGAATTAGTGGGTATAACATTCCGTTGCCATCCAAGGTTAGAAACTTAGTACACATTATCTGTAATTTGGCTGATTCTCTCTCTTAACATTTGCACCCAGTGGCTCACTCTTGCTCCTATGATATTTGCTTTTGCACTTTTCAGAAAGGTTTTGAGAATACACTCAACGAACAAGGTGCCCCTAATCATGTTGGCAGGTATTTTTTTTTCTTTTCTTTTCTTCTATTCCACTGAAGTATCCAACGTGTAAAATTTTGTTGTCCCCATATGCAGCACCGATAATGCAGAAAAGGAAGATATTTATCAGTTGGGTGTTATTCTGCTTGAAATTATCACTGGCAAACGGATTACATCTGCTAGTGAAGTAGAGGATCTGAAGGATGAGGTATATATAACCTTTATTTTGTGATATAACTTTTTGTTCCTAAACATCTTTGACACTTTAGATTAAATTTTCGCGAATTACAACATTAGCTTGGCTCACATAAGTTAGAATTTTCAAAGCACTTACTTTGGCTACCATATAAAAGATAGTCCACATAAATTTCTCGCCTTATTATCTCTAATTTTATTTGTCATTTCAGCTGGAGAGAGGTTTGTCAGAAGCAGCATCCCTGTTACGGAGTGCGACAGACCCCACTATCCGGGGAACTTATGCATATGATTCAATGAGGACTGCGGCTCAGATTACCATCAATTGTCTCGGCAAGGTTTCCAGTAACCGCCCTTCCATAGAGGATATCCTCTGGAATTTGCAGTACTCGATGCAAGTCCAAGAGGCATGGACCAGCAGTGGAAATCTCAGTAGTGGAAACCTCGGAACAAGATTTTAGACCTCCTGTCAATAAAATATTCTGCTTCCCGTTCATAAATGTAAATATTTATCTGCCATGAAAGGCCCCAAAACATAATCTGGCCTGCGGTTTTCAATGAAATTAATTTCCTATCAATTTCTTATCCAAGTTCCTACCTCTTCCCCCGATTAGAAATGTTCATATTGATTATAAGTGGATAGCAAATAGTCCAATCACATCAAGAGTAGATTTCAGTACTCATGATTTATATGATATACCCAAATATGCCACTTGATAATGAACAATTTCAATTGGGAAGCCCCCTTCCCCTCCGTTCCCCCAGTGTTTCATTTTCTAAATGCCCCTCTGCTTAGATCGTAGGTAAACCATGACGGTTGGTCATCGATGCCATTTCAAGTCACAAAGAATGAAACAAATATGACAAAAACTAACATAAAAATATCTACGAAACCAATTCTGCGGGTCCTATCAACATATAGATTATTAGGCGTCATATTGAACAATAGAAGTTTGAACAAACACATTGGATGACCAGAAGTCAAGGACTGCAAAACACAATAGTTCTTTTCAAGTTTCATGGTTATTCAGTCAAATCCTTTGACAACCTTTGCACTTTCATCGTGGTCCTAGGATTAATCAGCAGTCCAACTCTGCTCAACAATTTCCCTCACTCTTCTGTTGTATTCACGCTTGTTTTCACTAAACATCCTAGCAGCTTCTGAATTTGCGGGAGAATTCGGGTTAGGGTCACACAGCAACGACTGCAACAAGAAAGCCAGAATCATGAAAAACGAGAAAAATCCAGAGCAAAGCACAAACACCATATTTTTTTCTACCAAAATATATACACATTCTCAAAACATCAGAGAAGAAAGAAAACAAAACTTTGGAACAATCATCAATTTCTCTTTCATAGGAACCATCTGTAACAACTTTTTATCTGAGCTTACAATGCCAGTGGTTGCTAACTTGCTATGTAAACCTTGTAGCACTTGCTAACAAATCAATAGTTGGTAAAAGGAGAAATGCTTGCCAACTTCAGCAATAGAAATGATGCCTCAAGTCATTAACTGTGTAAGACAAGGAAGTATGGGTAGGCACAGATAATGTTTTTCAGTGACTACTTCACAGCTTTATCGGAGGCAGTAAGAGATTAACAAACCTCAGGAAGAAATATGCATGGCCAAAAATTTTTAAAAAAATAAAAGGTGAATATTAGGCAAGTTGGAGGAATGAAATGTTTGGAACAAAAACTGGACGTTGCAATGCCAGCATATGTGGATGAGGACCTACATACTATATTGAAATAACAGACTTATTGAGGTATTAAAGAGCAAAGTATCGAACATATCGTTGAATCTAATGCTAATAGGCAAGAATTAGAGGAAGAGACAAATGGAGAAAATACCAATTTATCAATCACTGTTAGTGGAATTCTTTATAATTTGTGTTCCTGAAATCCTTAACTATTTGAAGCAGAATATGAGAAGGGAAGGATAAATGACTGCCTAAGACCAAAAATGACAGAAAAATTTATTTAAGATTAGATGAGTCTGACACTAGTACATGAATCAACATACAAAACCTAATGTGATCTATCACACTAATTGAGAGACAGGCAGTTTTATTTTTTTTTTTTGTTCATAATTTCAGAAGCCAATCCAGATGCAGATGAAGGCACAGCTTCAATCATTTAAAACCTCTACCACTTAATATTAAAGTTGTAAGCTATATGCCAACGTCTTAACTTCGCACAGGCACAACTAATGACACAAGTTAACCAGGAGATAAATCATTTGCATGCTTAATTCTTTTATACTTTTTTTCTGGTTGACTTATTCATTGTCCAACATTAGTACTCCATAAAAAATAAAAAGATAATGTGTGTGTAAGGTGGACAAATTTGTACATTTGGTAATGATTTCAAAGCATTTTGAGATATTAGGGAAACAGTTACCTGGATTGACGTAAGTATTGCAGCTACATCATAAATTGGGCTCCACTGATTTTGTAAAATGTCCAAACATATGCTTCCATCTGCATAAACTAAAAATGCCACGGAAAAAGGCACTTAGAATTGGAAATTGCTGGCGTTGATGCCAACCAACCGCACTTCCCAAATAAAATCCTCACGCACACACGAAATAAATATTGTGCCAAGCAGAACTCCATGGCATAGAAGCCAGAAGTTCAAAGATACTTAGTGAACGTTCACATCACATTCATTAATCACGAAAGTTCAGCAAAACAGATTTCATCATGGCAACCTCCCAAACTAACTTCGAAGGGAGAATGAAGATTTGCTTTAATTATGGTTTTTAATTTGAGATTTTATCTTAATTAGGGAGTTGGTATTTATTTTAATATTTATCCCTTTAGTTATTTTATTTACATACATGCATACATACAGACAGACAGACAGACAGACAGACAGAAAAAGAGAGAGAGGCTACTTCAATCTCCAGTTTCACTCATGAAAATTTAGCATTGATTTAATTAGTAGTAGATACAATCACATATAAACATTTGAAGCATAAAATTCTTTGAATCTCATTTCAAGATGCCATTACCAAAAGATCAAACTCAATCATCCATATATTGTATACACAAGCATATAGAATCAAACCCTGACTAAATGTAGAAAAGATTTGTTATTGCTCTATCCTTCTGAGAAACTTATTTAAATAAAGACAGCAGGAAAATTAAAGAAAATTTAACAAAGTCCAGAAACTATTTCTGCATTAACATCCATAAGCCAAACTAATTTTAGTTTAAAAAAAATGTTATTTTCTTCTGTTTAAAGTTGACTCTTAAAAGTTCTAAAAATGAAAAGTCCTCTCACGATCTAACTACAGAAATACTTCAATTTATTGCCATTCTGAGTCCATGACAAGAACACAAGGTAATTAAAAAATTTTGGCTTAGGAAAAACTGAAGAAATCAAATGCTAGTTTCCAACTTACTATTTGGGTGAAACATTCGAGAAACAAAGCGTACTGTAGGTGGTTTATTTGGATAATCCTCTGTGAACTGAAGTGTCAACTTAAACGTACCTGAAAGAAACATACAGGTCAGATGCAATTCAGACAACCATACTGAAACAGAAGCTACAGTAACCACGTATAATTAAATACTACCATATGAAAAACTTAACACACACCAACACCAAAAACAGCCAACAGACTCAACACAACACATGCAATCATGCATCATTAATAACTTTTGTATTTGGGTCTTCTCTGTCTACAATTGAAGAAAAAACCAAAAACTAAACACAAAACTCACCCATCATATCTGGATCAATAACACACTAACTCTCCTGAAGAAGTACAACACCATGTGCTGGACACATAAGACAGCATCATACCAACACTAGTGCGACATACCTACTTAAAGATTTCATGCCTTCAGGAATTAATTAAAAGAAAAACACCATACCAGACAGTTTCAAAACACCCCTTGCAATGTTCTATGACAGGTTTGGACACAAATAAGACACTCCCTACACTATCTTAATCATTCTGGGGTTATTAAAAACAAAAGAAGGCATATCTTCACTGATATATTTAGAATCAACAACAGGTTCAATGCGTCATACATAATGAAAAGCCCATATGACACCTTTCAAAGTCCACTTGAATTTGAGGAATCAAGTTTGTACCATCATGCCACAACTTAATGGAAACATGCTTTCTCCCAGTAAATATCCACAAGCTGGAATGTCACAAATAATCTTCATATTGTGTGAGATAGCAGTTAAAACTTGAAAGTGCACCAGGAAAAACCAGTTACATAATGTATTCTAAATTGCTAAATTTTATGTCAGAGCAAGTAAGACATTTGTACAATCCTCAAAAGCCTTAATAACTTATATTTGTATTTCTCATCCAATAAAATGAATGGAAGTAATTACTTTGGAAGAAATCATAATCCCATGGGAAAATAGCAAAGTTAATTCATAGTGTCATGAAGAAGCCAAACCTATCAAATTATGTGCTAATGAGGTATTATAGGACATAAGCAAAGAACTATCGAATGAATACTGAAACAAGATATGAAGTCCTTTAATTAAATAAGGTAGAAGATAATAACTGTACCTCCATCCCAAGGCGTGTCATCTGGCCTGGAAAGCCGCCAAGAAAGCATAATTAGAATTTAGACTGCTATCATATATTTATTTATCTTTAATCACATGGGCCAAAAACTTAATATCTTTAACCAGAAAATAAAGGGAACGCAGGATTAAGAAAAGGGATGAAGTTTTTGGCAACATATATTCTGTTCAATAACATACCCAAAGATAACAGCATTCCAAAGCATAATATTATTATCTTGGGGAGCACCACTGATGCCTGCTGGAGGATCTTGTTGTAATCTTTTAAAATCCCTCATCAGTCTCTTCCTCGCAGGAGTCGACATCCTCACCACCTATATTTGAATTGAGTAAAACCAAAGAAGAAGAAATTAGAAACTGAAAACCTGACGTGCATAGAGAAAGAGTAAGCGATTGACTGAAGTAGATTGCACATATATATTAGAGAATATGTCAACAGGTTCTGAGAACGCAACAAACAAGACTTTGCTCCCAGAACTAGCTTAATAACCATCGAGCCAAGAAATAATCACTAAGTTCCAAAACTTTTCCATAACTATTTACATTTGAAACCCATTCCTTAATCGTAAAGTATGTTCAACTGGCAGACAGTGCCCTATTTATGCATCAATGACTGATTCCCAAGCTGGATTCATTTCCCTCACAAACTCAAACAACCAAGGTGGGTAGGGTAAGCTAATACATATGCCGAAAGAGGCCAAACAGCAGAATCAAGGGTTGCCAAATATGCATTAATTTTCTACCTACAAGCATAATTCCAAATTTCTAAGCAAATGCTCTAGATCGACCATTACGTTTCTTCCATAATTCATCGCATATGATTTAGTGAGCATATACCCATAAGCGACCAAGCAAACTAGGATTCATCGCATTAAACCCCAAAACAATTGGGAATAAATGAATTAGGGGGAAAAAAAAAAAGAAAAGATTCAACGCAAAGCAATAATAAAGTAAAGCGAAAATACAAAAGAAAAGAAGCTTGAGAGATGGAGGGATGAAGATTGGGGAAGTCAGAGGATCCCGGTCCGAGATAGAGAGATATCTGACTTGTGAATGAATGCGGCGAGGAGCTGTAGTCCCAGCAGAGCTTAAGGAACGCAGAGAGCGAGAGGAGAAGGAAACAGGGAAGCTTCGAAACAGAGGAATTGTTATCTGAGAAATGATTCCATGGCAAGCGGCCGATCAGAGAGAGGGATTCTCCATGTTATTTTATATTGAAAGCTCGGGTCAGCGGTCCCAATCTCGCCAAATGCTTTCTTTCTCTCTGTCTCTCTCTTCCCCTCTTCTGCTACCTCTCATTTGTGCTTTTCTTCGCAACTTGCAACTTGCTACTTGCTAGGGACGGCCGACACCCATGAGGCGTACACACTGTTTGTATCCCAACGTTACATGCGTTTAAGACGAGTACATGTATTAGCAAGAATCTACGTATATATATATAAACCACAATGCCGTAGCATTGAGCATTCTTATAATAAAAAAAAAAATTCAACATAAAAAAGAATTTTTTTGTATAAATTTGAATAAGTATAAGATAAAATTATATATCAATTATTATTTACTATTCTGTAAATTAAATTTTATTAAATATTTAATTAAAAATATTAAATTTATTAATTTCAAATGATTAAATAGTAAAATTTAATGAAAAAATTATTATTTATAATAACTTTGTAATTTATTTATTAATAAAATTATACTTAATGAAATTATAATGATAATTTTTTACAAAGTGAATTTTATTTTAGATTCATTTAAAAAGATTTAAATTACTAATTTATTGATTTTATTGACTAAAATGTGGCATTTAATAAATTATTAAATATTATTTTTATAAATAAATTTTACAAAAAATTAAAATAGTTATTTAAAAAAATTGAATGATTAAATTTATTAATGCATAAATGCAAAACTTATACATTTTAAATGAAAATTATTTATAATTCTGCAAAATATAATAATTTTGGGATAATGTGATGTTGAACAATGCATTGCTAAAAAATAAAAGAAAATGTTAAACGCAATGGTAGGTCTAGAGACATGGAGATGAGATGTGAAAGAAAAAAAGAAAAAATATATAAGAATATATAATTAGTGTATAAAATTTATATATATATATATATAAATTTTATAAATAAAGAATATTTTTTGTCTCAGATACTTACCAGTCTTAAGGAATCTACTTTTATCAGTCTTACCAGTCAAACTCTTTGGTGCACACTAAAAATGCTTCAAGCACTCGCATCCCAGGGCCGGCTAGCTAGATATGACAGGAAGTATTTGAGATGGGAAAAGTACAGTGGCACAAGTGAAATTATTCACAAAATTTTATCCTCTTTTATATAATTTTTTGGTAAGGATGATTTATATTTTTAATATTAAATAAAATTTATTTATGTAAAGATTTATGAGTCATTTTAAATTTTTAAGTAAAAATAATAAAATTATTTGAGATGAGAGTGAAAAGCAAGATAGGAAAATAAAAATCTTTTTGTGCTAAAAAAAAGAATTTTAATTAGATTAGGTTTGAAGAAAAAGTGTTGCCAACTTTAAAGTATTTATTTTATTTCTCTATGAACTTTTAATTATTTTACTAATCCATACGTTTTATTTTGATGTAGACACTTTGTAACTTTTTTTTTTTTGGCAAGCAGTCTTTTAATGAAATTAGAATTTCTTGAATTTGTTATGTAAAATTAAAAATACAATAAAAATGAAATTAATAAAAAATAAAATCCACAAATAAAAATTAGTTTCTAATCTCTACGGCTCTATGCCTGAAATATCAAATCAAAATTAAAAGATTTCCAAACTCAAAATATCCAAAACCCCTCCGCATGTAGGCTCTCAGTCGTTGTGAATGGAGTGGGATGAAAGCGGTAATCACGTCATGAGGCGTTGGGTAGTAGCAGCATTCCATGAGGCGCGATTTAACAGTACTGGTAGCAGATGGGTTATACAGAGAGGCCCTTCGCCTTTATTCCCAACTTCACTCCGCCTCACACGCTCCCCACCGTTTCACCTTTCCTCCTCTCCTCAAAGCATGTGCCAAACTCAGATCACCCTCGCAGGGCCAGATGCTACATGCCCATCTCCTCAAAACCGGCTTCCAAGCAGATACGTTCGCTTCCACAGCTCTCGCGGGTATGTATATGAAACTTCAGTATCTCAACGACGCTCTCATGGTGTTCGATGAAATGCCCGATAGAAACGTGGCTTCATTCAACGCTGCGGTTTCTGGGTTCTCGCAAATTAGGTCCGGCGGAGAAGCTCTCCGAGTGTTCAAACAGTTTGGTTTGGGGACGTTAAGACCGAATTCAGTAACTATAGCTAGTTTGTTGCCTGCTTTTGATGTGGTCAACCATGGCGCACAGATACATTGCTGGGCTGTGAAATTAGGGGTTGAGTCGGATGTTTTTGTCGCCACCTCGCTTGTTACTGTGTATTCAAATTGTGGAGAGTTGGTTTCAGTGAACAAGGTGTTTGAAGGGTTGCATAACAAGAATGTGGTGAGCTACAATGCTTATATGTCAGGGCTACTGCAGAATGGGGTTCCTCGTCTGGTTGTGGATGTGTTTAAGGATATGAGGGAGCGTTTGGATGACAAACCCAATACGGTCACATTGGTTTCTGTTCTCTCTGCATGCGATCGGCTCTTGTATCTTCGTTTTGGTCAGCAGGTTCACGGGCTCATCACAAAACTGGAAGCAGGGACAGAGGTTATGGTGGTGACTGCACTTCTGGACATGTATTCCAAGTGTGGTTGTTGGCAGTTAGCTTTTGACGTCTTCACTGCACTAGAAGCGAACAGGAACTTGGTAACATGGAACTCGATGATTTCCGGAATGATGTTTAATGCACAAAGTGAGAAAGCTGTCAAATTGTTTCAGCAGCTAGAATTAGAGGGATTGCAACCTGATTCAGCAACTTGGAACTCGATGATCAGTGGTTTTGCGCAACAAGGGAAAAGTATGGATTCTTTTAAATACTTCAGGACAATGCAATCGTCTGGCGTGGCTCCAATTTTAAAAACTCTTACTAGTCTTTTGTCAGCATGTGCGGATTCATCCGCTTTGCGGCTTGGGAAAGAGATCCATGGTCATGCTCTGAGAACTGATATTAATAGAGATGAATTTATGGCAACTGCACTGATTGACCTGTACATGAAATGTGGGCATTCTTCTTGGGCACGGAGAGTTTTTGATCAGTTTGATATAAAACCAGATGACCCTGCATTTTGGAACGCAATGATCTCTGGATATGGAAGAAATGGAGACGATGAGTCTGCCTTTGAAATCTTTGATAAAATGCAGGCAGAAATGGTTCAACCAAACAGGGCAACATTTGTTAGTGTTCTATCCGCATGCAGCCACACTGGTCAGGTTGACAGAGGATTGGAGGTTTTCAGTATGATGAGAAGAGATTATGGTTTGCAGCCAAGGCCTGAGCACCTTGGTTGCATAGTTGACCTTTTGGGTCGATCAGGTCGGCTGGAAGAAGCTCGAGACCTGGTGCAAGAATTAGCGGAGCCACCTACATCTGCCTTTACTTCTTTGCTTGGAGCTTGTAGGTGCTACTTAGATTTTAATCTCGGGGAAGAATTGGCTATGAAGCTTCTAAATTTAGAGCCAGAAAATCCATCTCCTCTTGTGATCCTATCCAACATATATGCCGGACTAGGAAGATGGAACGATGTAGAAAGGATAAGACAGATGATAAAGGATAAAGGGTTGGACAAACTCTGCGGCTTTAGCGTCATAGAAGAACTCGCTTGATTTACTTATACAAAACAACTTCTAACTGAATTATTATTATTAATACTGAAACAGAGTCTGTTACTCTCAAGCGTTCAATCTATTAATAATCGCATAGAAATCACTGATCTAACATCTCTTTCACTGCAAATCCAAAGTATTCATCAAAATGGTAAGAAGGTTCAGTGATGAAACAAGAGATCACATCTCTCAGCGTGATGACCCCGACTACTTCACCCGCTCCATCTACTGCATAAATCCTGTGAACAGACTGAGAAGCAAGTGTGTGAATCACACCCCCCAGAGTGGAGTCAGACTTGCATGTTATTGGGCGAGTGATTTTTCCAGTTTCTTGGGTTGCCGAGACAAGTGTTTTCATAAAGTCCATCACGGTGAGCTTCCTGAAAGACAAAATGTGACATAAGAAATGGAGGGTTATGGATACAACTTCAGCTGATTAACCAGTGGAACGCTTTTTCATGCTTGTGGGTTAGCCGAAGTTGTACCCGCTATCTATTTTTCTTAAATTTAAATTCTTTGCACAGACACACATGGACAATTATTTAATTCTTTGTTGGAACTAACATATTTACCTTCCAATATAGCTATTTTAAAACTGCAAAAAGCATTTTACATGTTTTTTTGAGGTTACTGACAAATAAACATGCATGTACGTGTATTTATTATCAGAATATTTTCCAGGCTGGTCCAATTTCTACTTTTATTTTTTGGTATTAGGTCCAATTTCTACTTTCACTTACCTAAAATTGGAAAAAAGCTCAGGCCGTAGTAGCAAGTATCTGACGTCTCTTATGCTCAAGCTCCCAACTATTTTCTTTTTTAACCCCTCTACTACAGGAAGACCACCAATTTGATTATCCTTCATTCGCTTGAAAGCTTCGAGAATCAATTCATTGCTCCTGATGCTAACAACCTGGACAGGAAGAAACAAGAAGTTTCTTACGTCTTCAAACTCACTTTTGCTGAGAAATAAACCAAGAACATTTACCTCGCCAGGAGACATAAAAGGAAGTCCCAGATCAGATATTGGCCTTTCAGCAATGCAGTCAAACCAATCTCTTCCTCTGCATCCCTCAAGGCCTTGAACAACAGCAGACTGAGTAATGAAATTCTTAATGTTAGGTTTGCCTGGTTCTATGACAGGAACGTTTCTCAGCCTATATTTTGAGAGAAGCAGTAAGACGGTCAACATAGCACTTTCTGTCGCAACTGGAACAAAAGGAGCCGAACGATAGGATTTAAGTATCGATCGCACCTGAAACCAGACATTCTTATGAAATATATCAGCTGTCTTTAAGTGGAGCTGTGTAGAGGACCTTGCTAACCCATAGTTAGCCTTAAATCAGTACATGAAAAACTAAAAACTTGGGTAGTTCTCCAGTTAATTCAAGAAGCATGTTTTACAATTATGAGGCTTACCGTTGTTGACTTGAAGGGTTCTTCCTGCAGAATTACTTTGTAGAAATCCTCACCCAGGTTATTAGCAGCTTCGGGTGCATTTTTACCCATCCCCTTCTCTGCAGCAACACCACCAGCCACTGCAGCACCTACTGCTGCAGCAGTTAGTCCAGCCACTGCAGCAGGACCTGTAACTCCCAATGCTAGTGCTCCCAGAGCTCCTACAGTTCCTGCACCAACTCCAGCAGCTGTTGCTGTGGTGGCTGAGAGAGCAACTGCGGCAAGTTCTGCACTCTCTAGCACCCAGAGAATGATAGCTGCATAATCTATGACGCCAAGGTACCTGTCTCTCCAATTTGAACTGCTCCCTGCTTTCGGGTCTTTCACAGGAGCTGCTAATATGTTGCACTCAGATAGAATCTTCACCGCATCACCAAGAGGTGTGTCTGCTAGAATTTCAATCACTACCAAAAAGATTTTGCAATTTACCGCTTTTAGCCACAGAGATCTTATTCTACTCTAATTAAGTGCATAGGCTGATAGTGATGAAATGCATTAATATAGCTAATTCCCGTACCTTGACCTCCAGGAACTCCTGGAAAAGAAGAAGCAGGCATCTTCGCGAATGCATCTGTCAATTTCTCTTGCAAATCCTGTGGTAATTTCTTCCTGGACTGGATAGTTTCAAAATAGCTATCACAACTTGAAATTTTGGTGCTTACTTTGCTCGCCTGTTCTTGCGCCATCACTGAAACTGAAGGCACAAATTCATATACACTGCCGTTCTAATAATTTGTACTCATTTACAGTATTGAAGCAGCACAAGTATCTTAGCTCAAATCCACTACAATGTTTGTTTCACGTTTATTTGAGAACATATTTACTCTTTCGGCTACCAAACATGAGAAATAACCCATGGGCTGATTCGATTACATATATTTTATGACTTCCTTCATATCACATGATGACAGAGGTGCATAAGATTTGGGACTGTATACAACAGAAGCTTCTTTTGAACTGAAGGTAAATATTATTCTGCAATGGTTCAAACCCCTTTGAAGTCACAATAATTCCAATTCATTTTCTGGTGTGAGGGTTAACATGACAATTAACTAGAAATTCTTCATGGCTTGAGTTTTGTACTAATGTATATCAGTCATTATTTGATAAAGTGTGAGACTTGAATTATGACTATCATTATGTTATGGGTATTAATTATTGTAGATTCTTTTAGTTATTGGATCTTGTGTTGGTTATTTTATGATTGCATTATATTAATCAAAATCTTATGGCACAAGGAGAGGTCCTCTCTTTATCTATACGTACTGTGTTGTTACCCAATTTATGTGACACCTTTAGTTTTGTTACATATATTAGGTCAAGAAAGAAGTTTCCTCTCCTGACTAAAGGTTTTTCCTAATTGCGTGATATATTGTTAGTTTGTTTTGTGTGGAGCTATGGATTCTAGTATGGATTATAGGTCGGCATCCAGGTAATTCTAGATTCATTATTGTATTGACAGATTTAGTTTAACATGCTATAAAATAATCTACACAAATAGGATAAATGACTTTCTACCTATGTTATATATATGTGTGTGTGTGTGTGTGTGTGTGAATTTTTCGTCCTTAATTGATCTCATCATTCCAACTTTCAAGATTAACATTTCCCTCAGATGGAAGACTTAACCCATTTGGCGAAGTACTCGGGTTTGTTAACCAGTAGGATCTGTGAAATGTTTTCTTCACAAGCTAGGCGCTCAAATTTGTAAACTTTTTATCATCCATATGCACCAATAAAATTACTCTTGGTCTCCTATGTGTTTCGCTGTTTAATTACGTTTTGATCTTTACTATCTTAAGCCATGACAAGGAGAGCCTAATACTTAAAGCACAAATTTATCGATTCCGTCGAAAAGAGCATTGCATTTGTGACCTGAAAGAGGTTTATGAATTAAATCTCAACCTTTGATGAAGAAATTGGCGTTTGATCTGGGATAACAATCATAAAACTGGATATGCCTACCACAGAATCATAGAGAAGCGTAGTATACTCATTAACTTTGCATATAATGCCTCTAATGCACAAACAAAAATGTAAATGATCAAAAACAGACAAACTGTTAAGATTGAATTGCCTTGACGTTACCTATCGGGGTGTGGCTGCCAGTGGATTCAGAGCTCTCTAATCCCGTAGGAGTTATGCTCTATTTCTGGGATCTCAAATTGTCAATGGGATAGCGATTATTTCTGGTTTTTGAATGGATTGCTTGGGTTGCTACTTGCTAGCATTACCCAGTATTGGAATCGGACGTGGGTCCAAGGCTGATGGAACCAGTTGTTAGCTGAACTGCCTTAACCCATAAGCAGTAACACTGATTCTGACATAGACATGCACAGCTGGACCACAAACTGGCCCAAAGTTAAACCGAAGCGTAAGGCCTCAAAAATTTTAAACTAGGGCCCGTGACAACAATAAAAAGTTGAAGGCAGAGCCCATGCAACAGGCAAACTCTTTTCATTTTGACTTCCACATGCATTTCCTCATGTCTGATGACAGTAAGAGAATGCAAGTCAAGAATTTCACTTATCAAGAGAATTTTATTACATGTTCCCCCGTCTTCTTTCAAGTTCAGGTCCTAGAGAGCCTTTATATATAGAGAGAAATTATTTAGTATTCCTATTATACTACGTGGTAACTTATAAATAGTAAGTGTGGTTGATAAAAACGGACAAATAACAATTTATTAGTAGTTCCGTATATCACATAATTTACACCATGTGGTTTAATAAAATATTAAATATTTTCTCCTTATATATGTGTGTATATATATATATATATATATATATATATGCACATACACATACTCAGGACCGAACCTAACATTCTTGAAGTTTTCATAATATATATGTATAATAAATTTTTGTTCCCATTATACCATTTAATTGCCTCATGTCATCTAAAATGTCTCTCTCCCATTTAACAGGTTTCACAATTCTTATTTTACTATTTGTTCTGCACTTTCGTTTTTATTAAGAATACTTTACATCTGTTCAGATATCTTAAATAGTGTTAAAAAAAATTATATAACATTTTTAAAATATAAAATATAAAAAGAATAATTGTAATTGAATATATTGATTGTAATAATGTAATTTTATAATATGTATAATCAAAATTGGCCGTAATTGAAAATTGAGTGAAATAAAAAATTTATTATAATATTTTTTTATATATAAAGAATTATTTATCCTTTATTACTTATAAATATTAATTTTATATTAAAATTTAGCTATATTATATATTATATTCCCTATATATTATATTATATATTTATTACCCCACTACTTGAAATTATTGGATCCCTATGCACACACTTTGCGCGTAAATTCTTTTACAAAATGTCATGCTGATAACAAATAAAAGAGCATACCTAGATGTTCCATCCTGTTTTGATACAAGATTTTAGTTGACGATGTTCGTTATTATGGGTTGCTTCAATCTCATGATCCCTTACATTAATTGACCTCACCAATTTCATGTTCTCCAACTTACTAACCTTCGTTACTTTCCTATTACTTCTCAGACTTCTGTTTTGCTTTGTTTTTTATATTACTCAAACATTTTATTGCAAATTTTCGCTTAAATGCAAGCAAGCACACCAAAGTATTAAAGTCTAACCAAACATAGGCAGCAATTTCCCTCTCTATACTGTCGTCATTTCTTGTTATCTTATTCTTCATTGAAATGAATTGCATGCACATGTGAATATATCTAGAGTTCATTGAGGTAATAAGCTTAGTGGTCGATCAGCAAGCATGTCACATGCTGATGTAATTAAGGTCATGGTATTACTATTTCAAAACATCTCTGGGCCAAGTCATGAGAACTTTCTCATAAATTATCTTGGTAAGTTTTCTCTGACTAATTGAACCAGATAGTATACCCCTATCAGATATAGAACTAAGATCAAATTTTACCTTAATAAGGAGAAGGGGATTAAAAAAGAGATAAATGTCATCTTTGTCGATAACCATGTCAGTGACATATAAAGATGGAAACTAACTTCATTGTGCGAAGGAACAAGGTATCAAACTTTTCTTTAATCTCAACTAATTTGTGGAATTTTATGAGTAAATCAGCTGGCAATTCCAATTGTATAACTGATATTCTATATCGTTGGTCAAGGCTGTATTGTATATAAGCTTACAAAACTGCTCAACCATGCATGTCCATGCCTTTGCAGCAATAAAAATAACAAAATGAGGGAAAACTATAGAGCACATATAGCTATCAAGCCTGTCCTTAATTTTTACCCTGGTTAAATCAAATTATTTCACTTGATATGCTCCAAGAGCTAATTATTACTTTTACCAGAAGGAGAGGTAGAGGCACTTTTATTAGATGCTGGTGGTGATGGCAATGGGGCCGGAAACAAGACCGAATTTCCTTCTTGATGAAAATTAGCAGCAGACGAAGACATATTGAGGTACTTTGATGATGCACTACCCGTGCCACCATTTGGGGTAGAAGTGTAAACCATGCTCTTTTTGTAGGGCAGATTACCACCACCTAGCTTCAAGTTCAGTGCAGCAGCAGTCTCACCAGTCCCAATCTGGTTTTCCTTGATTACATTACCTATTGCTCCTTTACCAACATATGTCGTCAGGGCAGCTGCTAATGCTGATTGAAATTTTGGGTTGGTTGTGATTGCCTTGGTTGCCGCGGCAATTGTCTCTGGTAAAGACTGATAAGAAGAAATGGGAATGGGATGGTTTTTCATGTAGTTGAAGTGATGGAGATGCCCTTCGGATAGTTGTTCTCCAGTGTTTATTATAGAACCACCTTGGTTTCTATTGTGGGTTAGCGTCCCATAGTTGATGTAATTGCTGTGAGTACTACTCCATGGTGATTGTGGGAAGCTAGAATGTAAAGGAGAGAAAGTTGAGGAAAAATTTAGGTTTGATGATGAAGAAAATATTGGGATATTTGAAGAGAAAGCTGAAGTGAATTCTCCAATATGGGAAGAAGTTGGTGGTGGGGCAGTGAGATCAAGTGTGATTGTGGGATGAGAATTGGAGGTTGAAACCGAAGAGTTGGGGAAGTAGAATGGCTTAGCTCTTGGTATATCGCTAGGAGAGAAGTTTAGGGCATTGCAGTTGTTATTACTAGAAGCAGTGGAGTTCAAGATGGGGGTATCTGGGTTGGCTAGCCCTGGTATTGTACTCAGTGAGGGAGACTGAAGCATGGAAGCAGCTGCAGAGGTTGTGTAAACCATGGCTGTGGCTGCAATAGGAAGTGGGTGGTTGTGGGTTCCTTCATAGGTGGTGATCAAGATGGACATGTCCTCAGAACACCTTTGCACCTGCAAAATTGAGAAGCAGATAAAGTTTGCATCTTTTAAAAAGAAATCAAATCTATAAGATCAGTCTAAATTAAAATTGCCTAAAAATTTTGGCGTCCCTTGAGTATGACACTGTATTAATCCAGCTAATAACAATCAAAACAAAAAGAGTATTCAATGCTAATCAGTCATGTTCGGTCAAAGTCAGATTGAACATCTTGTATGACGGGGTTCATTCGGTTGGGTTCAGAAGGACGCAAATCTGACTGGACCCGATCGGTACCCACGTGAAAAAGATGAGAACAAGTAGATGAAGGAAATTGACATTAAAAATCAATGCATATATCAATTATAACTATTAGAGAACACAAATATACCTGTTTTCTTACTGGACAAGATGGGAAACCAGTGCATCGGTAGTATGCCCGCGGGCATGGATTTCCTTTTGCCATTTTCTGCCCATATTTTCTCCATTGACATCCATCATGCATCTGTATAAAAATTAAAAGATATTTCTAATTTTAGCTTTGACAGAAATGTTGAATATAAAGAGCGGTCAATCTGATTGCATTTTTTTTTGTTTTTGTTTCTACAAAGTTCCATCTTGATTGTGCTGCTTCTATGTATTCACATTTCGCTCCTCCAAAACTGGTTTTAATTCGGGTTTGGTTAATGTCTATTGATTTGGGGTTATATAATATGTTATTAGCCTGAAAAGTATATAAAACTATATATTGTTAGGAGAAAGCATCATTCTTTATTTGTTTCACATGTATCCATACTAACCGTTTGAGTATCACATCTGGCTCTGATAGAAACCCTAGTTTTCTTCAGCTGATGAATTTGTTGAGGAGATTCAATATTTTGCCTCGCATTTCTCATTTTCTTCAGAACTTTGCTGGGTGGCCATATCTCTGTGGGTTCCTCTTCTCTAACATCCTCATCAAAGACACTTTCAGGGCTTGTAATATTCGTAGCTTGATCAGCTGAAGTAGATGAAGGATCAAATCTGATATCTAACCCAAGTGCAAGTCCTTCATGCAGATCCTCATCCTCTTTACTCTTCCTACTCTTCTTTTTCTCATCCTTATTGATTTCTTTCGATGTCGACCCTAGAGAGAGGGAGACGAGTTCACTTTCTTCATTTTCTTGAGGGCTATGATCTGCGGTAGTTTTGGCAGCATCTTCATTATTTTGTTGAAGGATGTCAAAGCAATTTGTTTGGAATGATCGGTAATCCTTCACAAGCCGTTCCAATAGTAATTTCAACCTCTCATTTTCTTCTCTAACCTCTCCCATCTTCCCCTTAGCTGATTCAAGTTCTTGATCCTGCAAGTCATAAACAACAGATTAGAGACAACAAGAACTAGCAATTTCCTTCCACTTTTTGGATAGATCATAAAGAGAGAGGGAAGAGATGTTCATGGAAAAGAAAATTTCTGTAGTCTTCGTCAATGTTAATCAATTGCAAGGAGAACTAGACATGAGATCATTGCTTTGAAATTGAAAGTAAATGATGGAAAAGATGCAATCGATTATTGTACGTGTCTCAATGGTTGATGCAGTGCGGCTTTGTTCACATGAAACAAATGATCCATGGGACAATTCAAGAGTTCATGATAATTATGATGGACTTTAGTCTATGTGAACACATTTATACCAAAAAGAATGAAAAATCAGGTCAAGTTGTAATTATTCTTGTCTACTTTATGGTCTCAAACATTACCCTAAGGAAGAAGCATATTCAAATAACTTGTCCGCTTTAAAGTCTCACATATGCCATATTTTCAGGAGATTTACTTTTGAATTTATTGTAGCAAGAAGTGACATTTTGTATGTTAGTGTAATTACACTCATGAATAATAAAAAGGGTATTGTACTAAAATTTTTTACTATCTTATATATTTATAATTTAGTTTATAAAACTTAATAAATTTAATAGTCAAAATATTTTAAATAAATATTTAATAAGATTTAATTTATAAAAATATAATAATCAATAACTTTTAGCTTTTTTAAAACAAAATTTATGCAGAGAAAAGAGAATAAAGACAGTGAACACATATTACAGTGAAAACGAAGAGAAAGGAAAAGCTGTATACAATTCTAAGAGAAGATCAAGACAGAGACGTATAATAAAATGAATAGGGAATGAATCATTGAATATATGTGCCTCTAAGCTGGAAGAAAGATTCATGGCATAGAGACGTGGTTTTTGCATGCAAAATATGGCTTGTCAGATTTGCCACATGATTTGATAAGCCACATGGCTTTCATTATAGCATTGAACGACATCTTGGTTCTCTGCATTGATAAGGAAGTCCTAAATATAAGTCGGATATCAAGGAAGTAATCATTCTAAAAATTTATATGGTTAGGTGACAAGTTCAATAATAATTTTTATGTTAAATTTTTAATACAATTTTTCACACAGAAGTTGCTTTTGGATTTGTGGTGTAGACAATTTTTAATTATAAAGATAGAATGATCAAACTCTTAATTATCTTATCATAGAACCTCTAACATCATATAAAAGAATTATTTATCTTAAAAACTAAAAGTGTTAGATGAACACTCAAAAATGATTTTTTTATGCAACATGAGATGAGAGTAAGAGCAACCCTTGTTTGCTTGGACAAACCAATCCTATATGCCAGTGTATATGAAATGCATCTGAGTTGCCTTTTATCCCAAAGAAGGTTAGTCGCAGGCACACAATAGAGGTACATGATGTCAAGGTGAAATCTATAAAATACACACAATAGCGAGGCATTTGATGTCAGGGACTAATATCCATGGGGCCTGAATAATTCTAAGAGGCCAAAAAGCTAGCTCTTTGGAACAGAAACTCATTCACTCAATGGATAGATAAAGAAACTCACCTTATTGCACCCAATCTCCTCATCACGTTTATGATCTTCCACAACTGTAATCTTACGAGAAGAGCTTCCCATACGAATCTCCATGGCCTCAAATCTTGTTTGCATTTCCATATCAGTCAGGCTTTTTCATTTATACACTAAAACGGTCAGATTTTGATTTTAATTAATTATAAAAGCTGAAAATTCAAAGAGACAGGTTTCGCGTTTGCTTGTCAGCCATTATGAAATGTCAACAGCCGAACAGCCCATATATAGATATAAACTCCTAGAAGAAACATAAATTCATATTTTAAAGATAATAATTCAGAATTCAATGTTTATTATTGGAGAGACATTATAGACCTCGGTTGTAGTAAACTTTAAGATTGGTCATTGTAAAACGGCCGATTCCAGTCAAAGTTCACCTGCCACATGTATTCATCAACCTTGACTATGTTGTTTGTGTTTGTGTCAGACCTAAACTTTCGGTGACATCTTCTTATATTTACACTTTCCTTCCCTTTACCACTGCAATCAACACTCTTGGTCATAAATTTCGGGCAAATTTCCCGTCACAGAGGTAGGAAAAAGCATGCAATGTTGGTCTTAAGCAGATATATATACGCACACAAGGTTGACCTTGCATTCTTGGCCTTTCTTACATTGATGAAGTTAAGGGAACAGAAATTCCTATTAAATTAAGATTATTGGTAGTTCACAAATTAATTTGTGACATATTAAATTTATAAATTTTATAATTTAATTATAAAATTTAATAATTTTAATTTTTTAAAATAAATATTTAATAAAATTTAATTTGTAAGAATAATAAAACTATACAATTAATTAGTATAGCTGTTACTTGGTTTTGTTTTACTTGCCGCTAGTGGTGTTCTGGTCATCGCTCTATATGATTAGTAAGAGACAATCAAGTGTTGATTTTCTTAATTTCTAGTTAATTTAATCATGAAGGTAAGCATGTGCGGATGCTCATGTTTGGTAGGCCTCACATTTTCTAGAATGCTTGAACCGTTGCACATGCGTTACTGTTATTTTGGAATTTAGATTTTTTTGATTTTAAAAGTAATGACAAATCATTTAACAGATTCAAATTTGAAATTCTAAAATAAAAACTCCAAAATAGCAACTAAATATCACTACACAATTAAAGATCTCAACATAGGTGTGTATTTTTGTTGAAATAACTAGGTTTGTCTTAAAAATTTACTATTTCAACAGTGTAAGTCTAAAGATTCAAACAACCATTAAATTTCGTGTGTAAGGTATCTCTGACCTCTTCTGTTCATTGTTCAATAGCAGAAAAAAAGAAGTAATCAAACTTGGGAAGGAAGGAAAAAGAGAAAACAGAAAGTCACTCAGACGCTTGATACAATTGAAGAGCTCTGTGTGTAGTAGTTGAATCTAAATTTTGGGGAAAACGAAATTGTTAATTATTTGTTGGGCGGTCCAAAGAATACCCAACTCCTTATAGCATGCTTAAATACAACTGTGAGCTAGCAAGCATTGATACTTCAATCATTCCAACCACTGAGGCTTAGCAACAATATTCCTGCACCTGCTGTATTATGCTACGTACGCAGAATATAGGTTATCTTCAACTCAAAAATGAACTACACAGCATTTTCTGACAACTTAATTTGGAAGAGCTATTTTATGCGATGGCCGGCAACAGCTTACTTCAAACTAAACGTTGAGGAAAACCTAATTTAGTTATCTAGTAAAGATATATTAAGGTTTCAGCAGGCTAGCTATTTGAGAATATTATATATAGCAGTCCTGATTAGCTGCTTTGGGGTGTCAATAATACCTTGCTTTGTCATAAGTCTATATATATATATATATATTATCAGTTGATCTATCATATTTTGTTTTTTCTATTAGATGGCTTAATATATACTTAAATAAGTGCAATTGAACATATAACTAATATTTGACCTCATTGATACACTAACTGGACCCATAAACCATTTGGTTTGTTTATATTCCTGCTACTTAATCTGTCTAATGGCACTCTCTGATCTCTCTCTCTCTCTCTCTTCTCTACGAATTTATATATAACGGTGCGACATGGGAAAGATTGGTGTTCTAGGAGAGAATCTACTGACTAGTCTACGTGTGCAATAATGGAATCCAAGTTGATGCGGAAAGGCATCTGTTAAGGAAAAATTTAGGTGACTGGTGTACAATGCCATACGGCTGTGAATTGAACTAATCATAATTAGTAGTTAATTTGGCATGGTTAACCTCTTTTTTTAACCTAAACTTTAGGGTGAGAGGGGAAGTCAATTTTCAGCCCTATAGAAGTATTTATCTCTGCTAAGAGCCTTGGGCTCAGTTGGCATAGAAGGTTGCCATCCTTTGAGGTAGCACCAGTTTGATCTTTTTCTCATATACCCTTACTCTATTCAGGAGTTCTCTATGTATAAAAAAAAAAAAAAAAAGTATTTATCTCTTCTATTTAAATTGAAGATATGTGTTTAACTTATCAACACTTTTAATTAGTGAGTAGTCGTTGATTTAAAAGTAAAACAAATGCTTTTATGTTAAATGGAAGGGTTATGCACTCTTGTAGGAGTGAAAATATTTTTTAGAGAAAGTAAACTCGTTCGAAAGTTAGGATATATCACATGCTTCAAATAAGGGTTACAGTGGTGCTTAAAAAATGATTATTAAATAAAACTGCTAACAGAGAGATTTATACTTTAGTCTTATAATTAAAATAATTCAAATTTTATTGGCTGAATCAATCCACTAGCTTGGCATGGTAAACTTTGAATGTAGTATAGGGTGCCAACTTGATTTAGCTAAACCAGGCCACAAGGCAGCTAATATGGCTCGTCATATTCCTTAGTGGGTTCAGAAAGATGTTGACCACAGTCTACAAGCATAATTTCAGCATAACTCTGTTAATCACTTAAATGAGCACTAAGAGCAGTGGGCTTCATTATTAGCACTGCAACTTTCACAAATAAAAGTCCATCGTTGATTTGCAGAAATATACATACTTGATCACCTATTTAGTGGTTTTTATTTGCCGGCCACATATCTGTTACTAATCTATTAATTCTGAGTTCAAACTACGTATCCACTTCTCAAAAGGCCAGGGCTAGATTTTATTTTGGTAGTTGTTGCACGAGTTTTCTAGAATATTAGCTTTAGACATATGCACCGCATATGTATTTTAATAATGAGTCCTACTATTTTATATAATTATTTTTATATATTTTTACTAAATAAAATTTATTAAATTTATTAAATTTTACATATGAATTTATAAGATTTAGTAGATCTAATATCTTATATTTAATTAAGTGAAAAGGGAATAATAAAAATAAATTCTCTCTTAATAATGAATGTTAGTTGTAAAGTAATACAACAAATTAATGTTGTACTCTGAGTCATAAAGTATTATAATAAAACTACAATATTGGACAGCAATTTATAATTTTCTACCCATTTTCTAGCTGTTATAATAACCGTATATCCGTGATGCAATCGTTCAATTTTTCATCATTTTGAGTCTCAGCAATGTCCATCCTTTTCGTTTCTTAGAACTAGTGCAAGTCGAATAATTTTAGATATAAACGTTAAGGAAAACATTATTTAAAATTGAAGAGACATTATTTCAACGTAATAATGATATCAATACTGCATGTATACTCGTAGATACAAGTATACTTATATTGGGCAGAGTTATTCAATATTTGAATAAAATAGTACCCAAAATATATATCTATATATACATATATATTTGAATAAAGTAATGACCGAGCGATACGATATGTGGAATGTGGTTATCCCCTTAAAAATGAGGTGACTCGACCAATCACTTTTATAAACTCATACGTTCTTTAGTTTAATTAGGGTAAAGCATTTTATAATACCATCAAATTCAAAGGTAAACTCCTCAATTTTAAAAAAAGAAAAAGAAAAAGATCAACAAATGTATGCTGAATATTGGGCTGTTATAGGACCTCATTAGACCTTCAGGGTTGAAGTTGGTTGGAAACCTCCTCCCGGAGGATGTGATAAGCTGACTTCTGACGGCACAGCAAAGGGCGAACCAAATCCTGTTCGGAGGCCTATTGTAATAAGGGACAATCCTGGTGATCAAGTAACTGGTAGAGTCAAAAGATTTTAGGAGTAATGATTCCGTGATCATATTACACAAGAACTTCATAACATTTTATAAAATATAAATAGTAAATATTTATTATTTAGTTTTATAACTCATTGTAAAATCTCTTTGCGTGCATCAGCTTTACTCTTCTAGGAAAGACCCCGAATTCTGTTTCTGAACTTACAGGACTTAGATATTTGACTTATTGCTGTCAAAAGAAGCCTTACATCTAGTTCAATGGAATCGGATGCTCTCTGTTATAGATATGCTCCATAATTACATTAACTCTTTCCCAGCTCCTCTCGTTCAAGATTGCAGGGTGTTGCTGGACAAGCTTGAGAAGCAAGACTTCCTGGAGAATTATGCTGTATCTTTTTAATATAGGTTCTCTATTTTGGATTCCCCCGGTGCTGGGGCGACATTAGTGCTTTTGGATGACTGTAAAATCTAAATGGGCACTATTGGGCCCAGAACATGTTTTGCTCTGGCAAAAGTATTTCCTGCTTTATCCCAAAAGTGTTAATCAACTTAAGAACAGCAAGTAGGGAAACTTAAGGCAAAATATTGTTTCTTGGAAAAAAAAAAGAAAAAGAAAAAGTGAAACATATACACTACAAACTCAATTTTCTCAAACAAATTCCCGCTAGCAGGATGAACATATTTCAAAGTTGAGAAGCCCACACCTGGACGGTGTATCACTGTCTGTTCCATTCATAGTCTCCTCCATATCTTGGGTTGGCATCATTCACTTGGCTTGGACTCTCTGGAATAATGGAATTTGCGAAGGCATGCCAACCTAGAAGGTATGGTATGATAAACTACAAAGAAACGCAGCGAAAGTAGAATTCAAATGAGCAAGATACTTATCATGGTGTACGGATAATAAACAATTTGCATGTACTCAAACAAGAAACTTATTGCAGAAGCCTATTTCTAGGGCTAGATCCCGTGATTGTTTCTATATGTATGATCACAGGAGCCAGATCTCGTGATCACCATTCAGAGAAAATATAACCAGGCCTCTCTTTCGAATGACCTGCTGAGCAATTGAGATTATAAGTAGTCTTTTCAGCATACCAGCTGGAATTCTATTAACAATTGAGTTTTCGTGACAATATACAGTAAAAATTATAGGACTCAAGTTTGAGAGTAAACTGCTCTAAATAGTATTAACTCAGAAATAGGAAAATTGGAGGACAGCTGCTCTCTTAAAGGATGAAAATAGACATACTTAGATTACAAGTTCAGCCCAGAAATAGAGAAGAAAAACAGAGTGAGCACAAGGAAAAAACTTCCTAGGCTCCCCAGGTATAATACCCGTGCTGCAGAGAAGAAAACTCCTCTCAGCCCAATGAGCAGAACCAAAAGATTGCAACCGAATGCCTTCCCAATTCCACTATCCTTCAGCTATATACATGATTTCCTCTCTCTTACATGTCTCACATTCTGCTATTTCCCACCAGACAACCCCATTGCTTTCATCCAATAATCCCGTGGTCCCCTCCTTCGGCTCTCCTGTTGTAGACGTCCCAAGCCTTTGGGCCTCCTTTTACGCTGTTTGCCTTAGGACAGGCCCATTGACTCCCTACTGTTCCCATTTCATTCCCTGGAACCCTAACAAAAAATCTACAAGATATGCTCCTATTACAGCTAAACGGCCACTATTACTTCAAAGAAGTTAACCGAGTGACATTGATTTCTATTCCAGTATGATGATCAGCCACTTCTGCTACTAAATTATTTCATTGCACTAACAGACAAACATGGTCACGCAGATTTTGACCGAAAGGGTGGAGTGGGGGAGAGAGAGATCATACATTGAAAATTGAGGTGAATATTGCTAGTTCTGCTTTTGTAACAGGGATATAGATACTCTCATCCACGTTCACAAGCTTGTTTTGAACACCTTCAAAAATTTTACAACAAAGTCAGAGAAGGAGTAAATTTATAGCATCTAAATGTCTTCCATTTTGGTGTGGGCGTTGGCATATAAAATGGGTCAAATAAGTAATTCTTGTAAATGATAAAATAAAATTGACCACCGATAAAAAACCAAATCACATTGCTAAGTTTGCTTCTTACAGTTCACACTTAATACAATATGTCACATACTGAAACAACCCCAATATCTGGTGTCCAGATAACTTCGAGATGGCAGGGAAAAGATATCAAATTATAGAACATTGGCAACAAAATTTCATGAAGAAAGAGGATTACCGAGGTTAAAGAAGTGGCCAGAACCATCTGGAAGTGGCTCCACCTTCAAAACTTTTCTGACTTTGCCTTCATCACTGCAAAACTAGACAATCTCCTTAATGTTTTAACAGGATAAGAGCACAGCAGTCACAACTTATCACACCAAACATTCTCCATCTATTTACTCCAGGGTTTCAAGCATAATATTCTCCCTTCTAGCCTCCTCCTCTCCTCCAGAGCCCCAAAAAACAAATTATCAAAGATAAAACAAGCAATGGTAATAGATCCTTGATTTGTTAATATGCTATCTCAATTCATCCATAATAATAAATAGTAGTAGAGCAGAAACTACCTTTTCCCCTTAAAAGGATCATGAAAAAATTCACAAGACTCCCTTGCGCCAAGGCTAATTAGACTTCCCATTTCACCAACTGATAGAGAGAACACCTACATTCAAGCAAAGTGGAAAATTACCTTGCAATTGAAACTATAAGATTACATTACACAGAATCATATATCTAAAAACAATCAAGTATTATTCCTGATTTCGGAGGGGATATTATTTCATGAATAAATCATGCCACTCACATGGGTTAGCCACCACACAAAAGTTTGATGAGAATGTAAGCCATGAAACTAGAACCATAAAGATAGTCTTGATGAAACCAGAATAATTAAGACACCCTTCTGAAGGAGCATACCATTCAGCAATGAAATCAGTTGTCACTTGTTAGTTATAGAAAATAGTGACATTTGAATAACTGCAATTAAACATTAGATACTACTTAACATGTCTTGATCGAGCCTTATCTGAGGCTCCTTCAAGGAAAGATCTAATAAGTTGCTCCATATAATTATGATAAACATATCTATAAATAATAGAATTGCACAACTAACATTTTGCCAGTCAGCCCGTCATCCTCAACCCTGTGGAGTCAAAAATTATTAGGGCCAATTACATTGATTTCTCTCGGCTCTCACCCCTTGTGAGAGCAAAATTGCTCCATTACATTTCTTACTATTGTGAGATATTAACCATCATTTCTTCCAATATCAACGGCATTCCTTTCAACAAATCAAAACCTAAGCTGTAGCGTAAAGAAAAAACCACTGCTGTTATTATACCATACATTTTTTGAAGTCACAGAAGAAGCATAATGCACCTGTTTTCTGTTCCAGTCATATTGGCGCATGCCAACTGCTGGAGCAAACTGTAGTAGCACATGACCTTCCCTAGATACTTTAAATGCCCCTGACTGCGAAAATGCACCAAAATATTTCAAAATCAAACATTCCGTCACAAATGCATAATATTAGTCTAGAAAAGTCAAATCATAAAAAGCTCAATAGTAAAGTATGTAGCGTTTTATCATTGTACAGAAACAAACTTTAAAAAGAAAAAAGCATACATCCAATGGCATAAATTCCGGAGGTCTAGGAGTCATTGTAAGCACAGCCTTCCCTTTGTAAATTGAGTGCCCCACATAAACCCTAGCCGGCAAGGCTCCAACTAGAAACATGAAAATGAAATCAGAGAGGAAATGAATGCATTATAACACCGTGACTTCGCATATTGTTAACTTACCCACCAATGACCAATCTTTAGCAGGGTTTACAAAAGCTCTTTTTTCCAAACTACTAGTGAAAATCCTGAATATCTGATATAATTAGACTAAGCCTCGGGCCTCGGCTTAGTTTCTGAGGAAACTAAGTTCAGCTTCATCTCGGAGCCGAATAACAAAAAGTTAGGCTGGTTTTCTCGGCAACCGAACAGAGGGAGGCCCAAATTGTCCAAGCTTTATATTGGGAAGCGAGCACAGATAAGTTAGAGGATGGAAAAGAGGAAAGATAAGAAATTTATACCTCCACCGTTTCCTCTTCCACCTGCTCCTGCTGAGTTGAAGGTTTTCTGATCGAAGAAATTGGACTGGAGGCATTTCACAGAGAGTGCTTTTCTGCGAGAGGCTGGTAGGATGGGGGAGAAGCTTGTGCCGCTGGGTTTGAAAGCGCCGCTAAAAGAAAAGAACTTCGGAGAGAAAGCATGTTTAGGGCAGAGCTGAATGGGGTTTTGTGGGGTGACTGGGGAAGAAGATGGGAAGTGAAGCTGCAACATCTTCCCTCCAATTCCAAAGCCAATCCTTCCTTCTCGGTCTCTTCCCGGCTTACCGTGTTTGATATTTGGTCCCAATCAGTATTTAATACGGCCCACGCATGGAGAGGAAATAAATAAATTAAATTTAAAAACAGACGTACTAATCAATTTTGGAGTAAAATAATACTTTTAGATATTATTTTCTTCTTTCAAAATTTGTCAAAAGTTTGTAAAATAATTTGCATCATAAAAGTTTCAAAAAAGTTAGTATCATGAAGCAGGCTTGATTGTAACTCATAATCGTGATAAAACCCTTTTTTTTTATAATTTTAAAATTATGCACACATTATAGTTGTCACTTCAACTCTTCATAATTGCAAAAAACTTATTTTGTGATAATGGATTTTTACACTTACATAAAAAGTTTACCTGATAAAGAGGCGTTAGTGTTTATACTCCAAAGCAAAACCTCTAAATGAGTTTGTATCTATTTAGATGGGGAAATGTTATATAAGTGCATGGAAGCACATGCTATTCATATGTATAACGATAAAAAAAATTAAAAAAAAAGTAAAAAATATGATAATAAATATAAAATATGTAATGAATTAATATGTACCTATGTAATTATTAATTTAGATGAGTGTTTAAACAATTTAAGCAAAGTTGAGACATTTAAACATAATTAATTTTACATTTTATCTTGTATAATTAGTTTTCAGCCACACGTATGGGAGCTTCACAAAGAATAACAAAAATTCTTCACAGCGCAAGAAGAATATCTTCGCGAAACGTTTTCTCCCCTCATGAAGTCGTGTGAAATTTACTCGTTCTGTACTCCATTTCGTGTGTTGACATCTCCGTGGTGGAGCGGAACCAATATGCCCCAGTTGATTTTTCTTCGTTCGAGGAAAAAGTTTAGCTTCGTCCCAAGCATCGTGTGTTCATCGGTTAGCGACGAATCCTTTCCAATGCCAAAAGTACCAAGTCAACTTCTCTCATTTTGTTATTGTAAACCTTAGAAAAGTTTCACTTTCTGCACTATTTTGGTTTTTTAGGTTGATTTTTCATAATGTGGTGCTTTCTGACAGTTGGGTTTCAGTCCACCGGAGGAACTGTTCGGTCTTGACGTCGAACTCAAGCCAAGGTCTGAACTTTTTCCCCTTTTTATTTAAACAATAATAATCATTTCGCGCTAAATATTAATTTGCAATAAATTATATATTATTAGTTATTTGTGGATATGAATGAGTGTGAAGATATGCATTTTGGGTCTTGACTCTTGAGTGAAGATATGCATTTCTTTTACACTTCACAGCATATTTTCTATTTTACCATAAAATTGATTTCAATCAAAGTAAACTTCCATACTAATAATTGATAAAACTAATACTTTGAGGTTGGGGTTTAGTAAAAACAAAAATATAGCTAATGCCAAAAAAGGTATCAAAATTTCACGAGCTTTTGGTTTATACAGGTCCACCAAGTGAAGCATTATATAAAATCAATTTTTTGTATTTTGTTTTTCATTTAGTTCTTCTCAGCTAAAACTATATGATATAATTAGTTGCTAACTGTGTCAATTCCTTCGTATGCTCACACAGTACACCCAATATTAATTCAATTGCATAATAATATGCATTGTAAAATTTCGAAGTTGGTCAGATTTATCTACTTGAGATACTTTAAGAAGGATGATTCTTGTGGGGGAAGAGTGATTTCAATATTGTTATATGCTCATTTCAGGAAAGTTGGCTCTCTAGCACCAGAACCAAGATCCTGGTTTGGTCCAAATGGACAGTATATCAGAGAATTACCTTGTCCAAGTTGCCGAGGTCGAGGTTATGCTCCTTGTACAGAGTGTGGGATAGAAAGGTCAAGATTAGACTGTCCAAAGTGCAGTGGAAAGGTATATGCTATTGTAATTACATGTATTTCTTTAAATAAAGAAGGATAGAGAATGCTAACTTGTTAGGAGAGTGTAATCAGACTTTTGGTGTCATAAATAAACAAGTTGCCTCTTAAAACCTAGGATCATTAAATTTCAGTAAATGTTCTAGACTTATTTGTATTTCATCTGTTTTAGAATGCTTAGAATTAAGTCATACCATTTAGCCTTTGAAGTCTTTCAAGCATGGGACATGTTAGAATTTACTTCGTTCTTTTCTATACTGAGAGGAACTTTTAGACTTTGGAGTCCACAGACATGGTATTTCATAAATTTATAATAGCTCTTTTAAAAGAAAATTGCATGAAATCATGGCTCTGACATGGAGTGTAACTGAAAAAATCTGAAGATTACAACTACTTTCTTTGGGCTATGAAATGCTAATACTAGGATTTATCATGAAACAGATGACCCCACAATTGTACACATCTTGATACTTGAAATTGCTAGCCTTGTAATACATGTATTGACTTGCTATTCCATTTTTACAGTAAATCTTCATAGTTAATTTTAAATTTCACTGCAAAATTTTCCAGATGTATGAACTTGTACACTTTAATTCTTATATGTTAATATATCAAGTTTTTCATGGATTTCTCACTTTGATTTTCCAAATGTTTCAAGCAATTATGAACCAGTAGGAAATAGCAGTTCATATAAGTGCATGATATTTATTATAGTTTCTCTTCTTTTCTTTGATCTTTATGTGAACAGGGTATAGTGACTTGCCACCAATGCTCTGGAGATTGTGTTATATGGGAAGAATCAATTGATGAACAACCATGGGAGAGAGCCCGTTCTACGTAACTTTTGAGAAATAGAAATCATGTTTCCTTCATTGTTGTTGTTGCCTGTTGTTTGAGCTGTTGGAATCTGTTAGGACTTATTTAATGGTCATAGACACAGGCAACTCAAACATGCATTTGCAACCATCTCCGTCTTTAGTAGTTTTTTTCCCTTTCCTTTCTTTCTCTTGGCTTTTAAAAAATTGCTTGTTTTTTATTATTTTTATAAATTTTGGTACAGGTAATGGCTATGAACGTATTCTGAATGGCATTTTGTAAAAGAATCCTTCAAAACTTACAAAAGGGAGAACTTCTAATTGTGTTAATAATTATGTATGAACAAAAACTGCTTACTGGCCAATTTTATACGCAAACAAGGGTTTTATGATAATATCCTGTGGGGAAAGGGGAATTCAGGTTGCATATTAAAGTATGCTGTTGGACTACTGTAATGTGGCATAGCAATGCTAATTCCCTTTTTTTGTGTTGGTTTCTCAAATTTTAGTAATGTATAATTGGTTCTACTTTAAGTCTCTGTGAACTTACTAGTAAAATAGTGTGAAATTCTGCTATGATGGTGTCTATTCTGTCAACACACTCAAAAAAAACAACTTTGATGTGTTTATTTATTTTGCTTCCATTTTTAAATGAATCAATATTTAGTGTGGAATGGATTTTAAAATGGGTTATTATTTCTCCCAGTTCCCCACTCAAAGTGAAGGAGGATGACGAAGTTGACAATTTAGATATAAAGCTGGATGTGAAAAAAAGATCAAAGCGTGTGTACCAGTCACCACGTCCTGAAGTTGGATTAAAGATTAGTCGTTCATTAAAAGTTAGTTGGCTCCTTAACCCTACCCTCTATCCATATAACCACATGCATATGTATATGTTGGATACATGTCGACATGCATATATTTTGCATCACTTGGACTAGATCGAGCCCAATAACTCATTCTTGTCCTTGATATATATAAACGTACATGCACGTGCACATTCAGTGATAAACTAGCACTGAGTTATATATAAAATGAAATGGCAACTAGGGGTCTCAGAAAACAGTTTAGTGTTGAAGTTGGTAGCAGTTATTAGTTACATGCTGACTTTAGCATCAGCCTGTTTTATCTTATTTTCATGTCCAAACTATGCAAAAATATATGTAGCATCTGATTGTGATTGATGATTATGCTGATATTATAAACTGACAAGATGATTTTTAAGTGATGCAGTGGTCATAAATTAATTATTTCTGTTTAGTTGGATTATTGCAGAGTCTCAATGAAAAAACTGGTCTTTTTAGTAAGAGAATGAAGATTATTCACCGCAATCCCAAGCTTCATGCCCAGAGAGTGGCTGCAATTAAGGTTTGAAATGCTAAGATTTGCATCTACTTTTAATGTGTGCTTTTGGATATATTCATATCTCTTGTTTATTATAAAATATGAGACTTCTGTATGAATTGTGGCATTTTTTAAAAAAATATATATATACAAGTTTATATGTAATTGATGCATTCAATTCAATGGCATTAATTTTCTGCATAATGCATTGTATTCTGTAATGAGTGCAGAAAACCAAGGGAACTGTTGCAGCAAGAAAGCATACTTCTGAAATGATGAAAGCTTACTTTAGTGATCCAGAAAACCGTCGGAGAAGGAGCACTGCAATGAAAGGTTGGTTTTATACCCCTGCACCTCTACCTCATTACTGGCAGGCATTGTTGAACTTCAAATTCACTATCATTCTTTTTTTTGCCTTTTTTCTTTTTTCCTTTGATGCAGGAGCAAAGTTCTACTGTAGAAACTGTGGACGTGAAGGGCACAGAAGACACTACTGTCCAGAACTAAAAAATAGTTTGGTTGGCAGGCAATTCACATGTCGGCTATGTGGGGAAAAAGGCCACAATAGAAGAGCATGCATAAAGTTAAGGTTTAGCCATTACAAGGGGAAAGTTATAAAACACCATCGTTGTAAAATATGTCGTCAATATGGCCATAATCGCAGGACATGCCCTCAAGTAGTTGCTACCAATACTAGAAGAAACCTGGCTTCTCAAAGACCCTACAAGTGTCGATTGTGCCGCAAAAAAGGGCACAATATTAGGACATGTCCTAGTAGAGTTATCACTGGACAACCTCAGGAATGATAATCCTACTCGTGAAGAACACAAGCATCTCCAGTTAAATCATACTGGTAATAGTAATCAGAACCGGAAAAAGCTTTAATGCCCACGTCTTATGTATCTCCGGCATCTCCGTGTATTGCACAGACACCTTAGATGAACTATAAAATGATCTGGTACGGTGCCTGATTTGGTTAAATTGTTAATGAGTTCTACATAGATATTTAGGTATGATGACTTGACATAGGAATGTAAGATACCTTGAGTATCTTGGATGTAAGTGAAACTTTCATGTTTGATTCGATAAACGCATGGTTCTGGGAAAAGCCAACGAACCGATTGCAAATGTCTGAACTTGCTGATCCTTGGAGTTCAAGTCTGTGACCATCCCACCTAAAGTCTCTGGTCTTGTTGGATTCTGAAGTGGGATAGAATTGACCCCCAGACCACAAGTTGAATGATCTGTCCAGCACTCAAATTCTTGATTTTGTTGAAGAATATCAAATGTTCTTCGAGCTATATTCCTTCCAATATGCTAAACAGAAATAAGTCTACCATATTAATAAAATAAGAAGTCTACCACTAACAGAGGCCTTTGGCTTGAGAAGGTACCGTTAAACTTGTAAACCATTAACCAAGAAAGGATATATTTTATCCAATAATATAAATAATCTATCCATCTTTTAATCCCCATTTTTTTTTAAATACCATAAAGTACCCAATACTATTAAACGAAGTTTCTTTTTTGGATCACATTAAAAAAGTGTTCTTTTTGGATATAAATTTTAGATTATATGTAATAATTCACTATACTTCTAAGTTAAGAGTAATTGATCATGAGTGATTTAACTAACGAATTTTCTAATCGTGTGGAAGGGTATTGAGGTAATAATAACTTTCAATTATTTTACCAAATGTTTTTTGTTTTATTTAAAAAAATTATATTCTTCTAATTTTATAATTTAATATAAATTTACTTAAAAATTAAGGTCATTTTTTATATTTAAGATAGAAAACTCCACAACGACGTCGTTACCTGAGGCCGTTGAACCTTGAATACAGGTCAGCAACGATCATAGCGTACGGGGTGCCGGAAGTCCCACATCACTCTCTGTTCCCCGTCATCAATTTCGCCCCTTTCTTCTTCATTTCTACGTTTGGGTTTCTGGGTCACCAAAATCAGCCATGGCTATGCAAACTGGAATTGGGGTTTCGAAGATCCTTATCTTAGCTGGAGCTGGTACTGCTCTCTTTCCTTGATTCAATTATATATGAAGTTTGAACAGCTATTTTGATCCAATTTTACTGTGTTCAGGATACACTGGCACGATTCTCCTTCAGAACGGAAAACTATCAGACTTGCTTGGCGAGCTGCATGTATTAATTGCACTACCTTCAGCTGCTGGATCAAATTCAATTGCGTTAACTTAGTTTAGTTAATATTGCTCCTTGTTATTTAAAATATTTCTGTTTGCAAATACAGAGAAATAATTTTTTTTCTAGTACTGTGGGTTGTGCGGCATAATTGGAATCGAGGAAAATGTATGTATGGGGGATAATTTTGTGGAGACGAGGATAATGGGGTTCTGAGATTCCCACAAAATTGGAGTAGTCAATGTATGATTTCTCGTGTTCTGATAATTGTGCATTCGCCTTCTGTATGGTCTAAATAACCCAGATTAGACGATTAAGAAGCCAAATTACGCAGTTGTTGGTTACCATGTTGTGTTTCTGGCCTAATGGTCATTTGAGTCATTACTGATCTTTGTTCACAGTCGCTGGTGAAGGGATTGGAAAAATCTGGGGATCAGTCTGATGGTGAAGGTGAATATGCTGATGCCATTGCTGCACAGGTAAGCCAATTGAATGTGTCTTATATTTGTTTCAAAATGCACTTAATAGAAGGTTTTGAATTTCTTGTCATGAACTATTACTTGACTGTACTTCAGGTGCGTCGTTTAGCAAATGAAGTTCGACAACTAGCATCAAACAGGCCGATTACTGTACTGAATGGGGGTTCTGGACAAATGGGTATATTCTAACATCTATTCTAGCCGCCTTCAGATGCTGCATTTTACTTATCCTTTTTTTTTCCCTGGATATTATATGTTGAATTACGGTAACCTCTTAACAGGTTAATATACAATTTACTGTGCTTTGATTTGGTGCATGGAGTGTAGTTCACAATTTTCACTCCATTTCTTGCATTTAAAATGTCAGTTCTTTTTTGCAGGTAATTTATCATCTCTTGTGGTACCAGCAGCTACCTTGACTGCTGTAGGTTATGGTTACATGTGGTGGAAGGTATTGAATGACTGGGATATTTGAAAGGCAAAAAAACAACTCAGATATTTGAGTTCTTCAATTTTGTTTTCTGGGCTTCTTTATAGTGTCTGTTGTGACGCATTTTCTCTTATTTAAGGGTTCAAATTGTTATTTAATTATCCGGAAGTTTTTCTAAATGGATTATCCATTTAATTATTTCTGACATAATGTTGATTTTGTGATACTGATCTTTTTCTTTTTCTTTCTTTCCATACCAGGGCCTTTCATTCTCAGATCTTATGTATGTGACAAAACGTAATATGGAAAAAGCTGTTTCAGAGTTGACGAAAAAGCTACAGCATGCCTCAGACGTAATTGCTGTAGGTGTCCATTTATGGCATTGGAAATTTTCTTTTATATATTCATATTAGTATGGAGCATGCAAACCTGAAATTTTAATTTATTAACATTTGATTGCTTCATTTATTCTTGCACTTAAAGAGGGATGCGGTGCCATTTTCTTTAGTGTGCTATCATGCAACTTGATTTTAATGACTTAACTAAACTAAAATAAATGAACAAAGAATTTGTTCTTTTTACTTTTAGTTCTGTATCAACAAATATTGTGACTTTGAGAATATGATAAATCATATTACTGGCCATGAAGTAAGAGGTCCAAGAAAAGATGGGAACAGAACATGGACGAGGGATTACTCTAACTGATATTAAATAAGGGTAATAGGGTGATTCATGTAGTATTGGAGTCTGAAAAGCAATGTAGGAGTAAAACAAAATGGTTGAAATTCTTACCATGAAGGAAATCAAGAAACAGGAAAATTATCAAGACATAAATTAAGCAGTTGGAGAGTAAAGTGCCTTAAAGAATTGGCAACTCAGCAGTCTATTGGATTCTAACTCCTTTAAAAAATTTTCTAATCTGTTCTGGATTGATGTTCTAAGGCATTCAGCAAGGCAGTAATCTCCCAGCCACCATCTTTTATTGATTCAGTCTTAACCATTGACTAGTTGAGGACATATTGGCTCATATCTATTTTAATGCTGGAAATAGAAGAGTAAAACAAAATTAATCCTGGACCATTGGGCTTTTTGCATATTTTAGAAGAAATGGTCTTTCCCATCACCCGACCATCCTTACTCATATTGCACAAATTAATTGTAATATGTCCCTACTAATTATTTCCTATGCATCCTTGATACAAAGAATATTTTTTGTTCATCAGGATGTGAAAATAATTAATCTACACATGCCACCATCATTACCCAGGGTCATTTTGATGATTATTGTCCCATCATCATTATGCATGTGAAGATACTTATTCCACCAGTTTTGTGTTTACTTGAAAATTGATATATTTGCGACATTCATAGTTGGTTCATCTTTTAATAGCCTTTCAATTCTTTTTGTTGGCAGGATGCCAAGAAGCATTTGACTCAGAGGATTCAAAATTTGGATGACAAAATGCTCAAGCAGAATGAGTTGGCACGGTCAATTAAGGATGATGCATGTCCTTTAACTCACTTTCTGATATTCATGCTTGTGTGCTTATTCACATACATCCAGTCAAACAAAATTGAGACACACATACTTATAATTAGTTAAAAATATGTGCCAATACATACTAGTGAAATGCAGACAACAGGATTCTATAAAAAAGCTTTTGACTTTGAAAGCTGAAGTCTTTAAATGTCTTGGGCCAGTGAAATATCCATATTAAAAGAATGCAGAACATCAGATGTTAGTAAATATCAGGTGTTGGGTAGGCAGCATAACATTCTATTAGGTTCTCTTGGTGTCATGCAGACCATTGATGGAGAGGGACCTGTATGCTCCTATCATGTTGTGACAGATACATGCCTGTCATTTTATACTATAAAAAATTCATATCTTGATTAATAGTGGAACATCAAGTGATTGAATATTGGACAAGCTCCCTCCCTCCTCCTCTGTCTCTCTCTCTGAGAGCATAGGATTGTTGATTTGGTTTCTGTATGCAGCAGTGGAACAGCCCCGTGATATCTTCATTGTTCAAAAGACCAATTACTTTGTCCATACTAACAGTTCCTCACTGCTGGCTCCTACTACCTTTCTCCCATATATTTTAAGGTCCTGTTGTATTGATTTTCTGCTGCAAATTTAGTGATTAAAATTTTTCAATTTTCATCTAAACTTCTTGCCTTATACATTTGAACCTTTTAAACATTAAAAATCTTTAAATAAAAAAAAGCATATTTCTTCAATTCTAAATCTTAGAATTAATAATTTTAAACCTGAGGGTCTTTAACCCAGTTGAAGGCTAAAATATCATAGTTTTTACCCCTGCATAACCCAATAAGGATCCAGATGCATTTAAAAACGCTTTAACAAGGAAAAAAAAATGTATGTATAGCTATCTTGCATGTAATATGTAACATATGCATGCTGGATAGCTCAATTAGTTGAGTGTGTCTCTGGTCTTGACTAGGGGCTGACCAAGAAATTTTAAGTAGTGAGGGTAAGAAATATACAATTTGCTATGAAAGAAATAGTGAGAAGAAAAAAACAATTGTTAGAAAATCCCTATTTATGTTGGTATAGACTAGTTAAGCATGTCATTTACTTTTACAAATGAGTGTGACTACATGGAGGACTAGTGAAATAAAGGAAAATATGAGGTAATATAACAATTTCTAATGAGTTTTTGTCTCACTCTATATGGTAGTGGAGACAATTATAAAATCTAATGGGGCAATAATGTAGAATAAATATATCTAATATTAAAATTTAACAAGGGTTGTGGGGGCATTTGCCTCCACATTGTGGAATGTGGGTCTGCCCCTGTCTATGACAATTGGAATTTAAGTGGGAAGTGAGGTTATGCCATATTCATTATTGTTATGTATGAGAGAATTTATAAATGTAATCAAAAGTATGCAAGATTTTATGGAGTTACCTTGTTTTTGGTAGAACTTACAAAATGAATTGAATCACCTTATTAACCTTGTTATACCTGTTAAACAGGTTGCTAGAGTTCGAAGTACTATTACTAATTTTCATGATGACTTGGGTATCCTGCAACAAACAGTGGAATCATTGGTATGTTCTTTCTCAGCATTTGGCTGGTTAATTGTTGTCAATCAAGACCACCTTGAAAGGTTGTCATGGTGGTCTTGCTTCTGTGGAGTAATGAGTTTGGCAAAATTTTTGTTTTCCATCTGAATGAAAAGTTCTGATTAAAAAAATGTTTCCCTTCATTTCAAAGAGAAGATTTAGTTCGCAGAAAGTATTCTGCTTGTTTTGTTGGTCATTTTTGAAAGCAAAGGAAAGAGCATTAAGTTTTGTGAATTCTCTTTTTCTGCTTTCAAAACTAAAATTTATGTTCATTTGCTCAATATTAGGTTGTCTTTTACCTTAGCTGGGACCTCTTACCCAAAAGGAAAGAAACCTTAAGTTATCAACTTAATGATATATATTTATAAGCCACCTCCCTTTCTTTTTCTAATTCTTTTTTTTATTTTTTTGGTATAATCTTTGCCCTTTCAGGATGAAAGGTTGAGTACGTTGAGTTGGAAGCAGGTAAAACATTTCCTTGTCCTTATTGAATCTAACAAGTGGTATCTGTGACTGTATGGCACAAAATTGAAGCTTAATAATTATTGGTGAAATAAATTTTGTTACATTTCTGAAACTGATGCATATTTTTATTGCTTGATAAAATATTATGAGGTGTACAAAAATCAATGATTTTCTCATACAATCATTGTTATGCGTGATTGCTTTTGGTGCTAAAATGGTTATTTTATGCATGTCAAGCAAATACTGATACAATAGTGTGGTTGCAGGATTATGCAAATCATGGTTTGGCATACCTGATTGATTTTGTACATGGGAAAACCAGGAAGCTGCCTGAATTTTTGCAGGTTGGAGCTTGTTTATACTAATTTGTTGTAATAAAGTTCATTATTGTCGCTCCTCAATTGCTCTCTCGTTACTAAATATGAAAAGATTACTTGTGGAGGTTATGTCCTTCTGTTGACAGATGTCAACTATCACTTCCTATCTGCTTTTGGTTGTAAAGTTGCAATAAGAAATTGAGATGGGTTTGGAGAGCTTAGTTTGAGTTGTCCCCACAAATTACATTGGATGATAAACTTTCTCTTTCTGGTGATGGCTCAACTGTTAAATTTATCTTGAGCTTTCCTTTTTAGATGATTATCTGATGTAAATTAGTATACATATTCAGCAGGAGCAGCCAAAACTTTCTGGGAAGTTCCCCAGTTTGCTCACATATTCAGGAACTGCAAATCCAAAGGTTTCTTTCTACCCTGTGCTTGTCTTTCTTTCTTTCTTTCTTTTCCTTGTAAGAAAATGAGTTTGGCTGTCATCTGTTAATAAGGTTTAAAGACTAATGTTTCTATTTATATATATATATATATATATATATATTATATGTAATGTTTCTATTTGTTTTTCTAGTCGATTTGGTTTAATCTGTAATATGAATTAAATTTTCCTTCATCTACTTACAAATTACTTTCAAGTCTTGAATGAAATTGCCTTTGCAACAAAATATTAATTTCCTTCAGGTCACATTAGTTGTCCAGCCCAAAAATAAGTGCCTATATGTTATTTCGAAAGTGGAACATGTCCCTCTTTAGTTTTTTCATTATAGTTGATGGACCTGCCCTACTTTCTTCTCAGGGATGTGGTGTCCTTAGTTCTTAGCCTTTTGTACATTCTTGTTGGGTTTAAGATACTTATTCTCTCGATCAACTATGGTATCCTAATGCTTTTGTAATTTCTAATTTTTGGACTTGCAGGGTCTTAAAGACATTGCTGACACCGTGTCTATTGGTATAGACAGGTCAGCTTCAGATGTTATTATGCAAGATGGTATAGATAAGCTAGAGCAACAGAGAAGAACGTTGTTGAGGTTTGGATTAATTTCTTATTATTAGTTCTCTGTTCTCGAAATCTGTGTGGAAAAGTGTGTAATTTGTGCTGGGTAATCTACTTCCTACTTGTATCAGTTTTCCAGGGTGCCTTACTTCAAATATAGAAAAGATTGAATTGTGATCCATGCAAGAATATGCCTCTAATGCATTATTAAGGATATGTTCTGTTTGCTGACCTCTTAAATGTTGCTTGGTTCCTGTCATTTTGATTTGCTGTTTCTTGTGATTACCACAGGAATATGTAATAATTTAGGTAAAAGCCCTAGAATAGAAATCAGTAGCACTCAAAAGATATAGGGACCCTAATCAATGACCAGTTGCCCTTAATAGAAGTCTAATATTAACAGTCCAGAATAGCTTGATTATAAAGGATACTAAAGATAAATAGAGGTGCTATTGTAGTTGCACTATTGTAATGTGAACATGACTTGCTCTGAACAGTGACCTGACTTTTTTTCTTCCATGAAATTGCTCCCGCATGATGCAAGAGCACTCAAGTTCTATGTTCAAGCCTTACATGATGTGGTCTTTGGGATGTTTATCTGGAATATTCTTAAAATGTATCATATGGACTGTAAATACAAGTTATCAACCTTCCTGCATTTTAGTTGATGAGCTTTTCTGGTTTGTTTGTAATTTAGTTGTTTGGCTGATCCAACGTTGGTTAGATTGGTGCTAGAAGGAGCTTCTCTTATTAACATGGTCATGGTTTGTTGACAACATAGGTAGTGTCATCTAAACAGATAGTAATAGTACAAATATTAGAGACTACAACAATTCCACTGATGTTCATCACTAGACAAAATAGGCATATTTTGCCCCTTACGTATTCCATAATTCCATTAGTAGAAACATCCCTAAACAATTGAGGCTCCAGTTGGATGACACCATTGCCTTTCGATTATACCACTATGGACTGCTTTTTTTTGGGCAGAATATCAGGCACAAAATTTGCTCCTCTATTAGAAAAAGTAAGCCTGATACTAGAGAAATGTCTGATAAGAGTCAAGCTGTCATTCTAAAGCATTTGAAGCTGAGAGCTGTGAATCTTGCCTGCATAGAGCATTATATACGGTTATTGAATTAGTTATGAGACTACTAATATGCCATATTCCCATGCCAACTTATGACCGCATCCCACAGCCCACACAAAGTAAAGAGATTGTAGGAAGGGCTTATTGTCCCATGCTGCCTCTCTCATACATGCTCTTTGGGGCTTGTGTCTGCCTTATCCAATTATAGATCTTGATGGTTGTTGCCCTTTGCTTTGCCTATGACTGTTTATGTATATCTGATGTCAATCAGTATTATATCGACCTTGTTTTTGATTGTGCAGGGCTACTTCAACCAGGTGTTGACGACTAGGTCTCAGCTGGTCAGAAACCTCACTCTCAAGAGCTCCTTCTTCCTCTGCCTCCATATATTTACTTGGTTGTTGACAGCACACCTGTCATATCTGTTGCAATTTTCTAATATTACTCTCAAAACTACAATTAACATTAATTTCAGAATATGAAGAATATATAATTTTTTTTAAGCCATTGAATTGTGTTTCCATAATATTGTACATAATATAATTATAGAATCTTTCTGGACAATGGCCTGGCGCCTTCCTCTATATTTTGTAAAAGTTGTGTTTCCAGGTTCGCTGTGTGTTTGTCTTGCACATTAAACAAGCTTCTCGCGTTGAAGATCACAGATAGTCGAGGCATCAAAATAGCAGGGGGGCTGTGAAGGGAGACTGCAGCGGTTTCTTCTAGCATTTTATCCAGTGGGCAGTGACCATTTAAAATGATGACATAAAAAACTACTTAGTGCCCCATATACACGTGCTTGCTTATATTTGATCAAAGTATTTCATTTTGGAGTAAAAAAGTAGTATCCGTGCTTAGCCTAGTAAACTTTTGTTTGCTTGAAACCAATTTTGGTCAACAGGCAAAGTATTCTTGGTAAAAAAGACCATTTGTGGATGAACTTTGGACCTCCAGCGAGATTTCAGTAAGTTGGGTTATTATCCGTTTCCGTCAGTTAATCAAAAGTAATTTATTTGTATGAACGTGATTTTCAAACTGTGTTTTGCTATGTTATCCTTTTATTTCCCTTACCCCTTATGCTATGTCATTCATTTTGATAAGAGAATGTGAGTGAATGCGTGGAGGAATAGTGGAATAGACGAGAATTGGGGATAGCAAAATAATTTTTTTATAAGATAACATCAAAGTAAGAGAGAAAATGAGATAAGGTAGTAAGATATGCAAATATAGGCCATGCATAACTTCAATTATTTGTGCATTTGGAGAAACGTGGACTTTTAAAAGATCTATACTAATTTTTTGGCAGAACACTTGGATGCCCCATAAATTTCAAATCCACAATGCATAAGTAGTCCTCAAATCCTTTCTTATAGTTGAGTAATCTTATTTATGAACTGATGGTCACAGTATGAACATCTTATGAATTATTTGACAATCACTTTGAATGCTAAGAAAGGAGATTACATCACAACTGTGTTGCCAAAGTAGCAAAAAGTTCACAAAAACAGTCAGTTAGACACATTTAGAGCACCATTCCATAGGGATTTCACAGTTCTGTGATGCAGTGGAAATGCGCTCTCTTCTAGTGACTCTATGTTAGGTAATCTGTTGCTATTGGAAGGGCAAAAGTAAGAGGTACTAGCAATTTCATCGTCAAGAAACCCTCCTGCCCCATCACTGCCTTCTAGTGGAATTTTCATTGCATCTTCTTCAGCTTCTTCATTGACAGAGTTTAGATTTCTCTGCATCAGCTCTCTAAACACTGATGACTTGAAAAGAAGTCCTAATGCTGTTGGAGACGATGACTTGGTGCTAGGACTTAGAGGAGTCATATACCGGGAAAGGTCTGGCTTCTTGGTACTGTCCAAGTCACCCATGGCAGGTTGATGGAAGTTGTAGTTTGATAACTCAGCGGTTCCTCTGGTTCGGGTGAGGTTAGGGATTGTCATGAGCTGAGGGTCTGTGCTAGGCTTTTGTTCTCGAGAAGCAGCAGAATGTGTTCCTGGTCTTAGCCATCTGATGTATGTGCTCAAGTCAAAGTTTGTCACTGCATTTATGCCTCTGTACTCAATTGCTGCAATATCATATGCGCGAGCAGCCTCTTCTTGGGTGCCTGCATAGGAAGACATTGAACACATATTTAAGATAGACACTCTCCATCTTGTAAAGCTGAGACATTTTCTCTTTTACAGTTAATAATTTTAAAAAATTTATTTATTTATTTATTTTATCAAGATCATCTTACTGTAGGTAAAACCGCACAAATATCAAGTGAAAAAAATAGACTTTCACTTAATTATTCTCAAAATTTTGCCACACAATATAAATAAAAATTCAATCTCTATTTGTTATATGTTACAATGTCGTAGAAATGATTTTATAAAATAGTATAGTTCTAAAACGAGATGATTAATTGGAAGAAAATTATTGTTTATCAAAAAAAACAAAAATTTAAATGGTGATACTCACTGTAAGTCCCAAGATAAAGGTACTTGTTGCCAAACACTCTTCCTATTCTTGCTTCCCATCTTCCATTGTGATGGTGCCTGCAGTCCATTTTCACAATTATAACCTTGGCAAGATATATTTCCTTGTTATATTTCCTTGTTAGCAACAAAAGGTTCCGTCTGGTTGCATGAGTTGGAAACTAGCTCACCTTGCTACTCCTCTATATTTTGATACGCCTCTAGAGAAACCACTGCTTCTCCTACAAGAAGTTAAAATGGACATAAAAATTAGAATATATTAAAAGTCTCAATGGCAATAGTTCTTGAGGAATTGAGTTACCTTCTCAAAGAAGCAAGATATTCTTCTTTGGTTACAGTTTTCATTATCTCAATTTCCGTCTCATAATCAGATACCTGCAGAAACATTATCCAGATGTATGAGGCATGGATTACATTTGGTATGTTTTCCCAGAATGAATGGAACTTGTGCAGTTTATGTACAATAAGCATACAGGGAAATTTGTGAAGGTTGAAGTCCCCCAGTACTTGAGTGCAGCCAAATCATATGCTCTCGCGGCAGCTTCCTCATCGTTATAAGCCCCTGGTGAAGCAAATCTTAGGTCAGTTTCCATTTCTATATACAGTTACTTTGAGAAAAATTTGTTGGAACCAATAGCTCATGTACGTACCCAAATAAACTGCTCCACACCAGCAAGTTCAAAATTGCAAACAGAAGCACAATAGAATGAACGAGTTAAGGACAATCAAAACAAAAGAAGTAAAAGAGAACCAAACCTAATGAAAATGAAAAATTCATGCGTTCAACAGCTACCTTGCTTTCCTTTCTTCTTCTGAGTTGGATTCCAGGTCCCTTTATCCCATAGATGGGCTTCAAACCGCCCTGTCCACCTATGTCTGCTTTACAGGCAGATATAGTTAACATCAAGGGAAAGCGCACACTCACAAAATTATCAATATTAAATATTTACTAATTTTAAAATAAATTATTAAATTTATTAAATTTCATAATTTAGTCTATAACTTAATAAATTTAATAATTTAAATTTTTTTAAATGAGTATTTAATAAAATTCAACTAACGAGAACTTCAAATCATTGATCAAGTAAAAGCAGAAACAAAATGCAAGAAAACAGGTCATGGTCATGTGTGAGTTAGAAGCTCATAGAAGACCTGCTAACTCCACGGAACCTTGAGCTTCTCTTCACGGTGGTGGTGGTTGATTGATCACCCTGTGGCTGCCGCTCTTGTTGTTGTTCACCTGGTTGCTTATTGACCCCTAATACAGCTGCCGCAGTTGAATCTCTTCGCCTCCTTTTGACACACTTGTTCTCACTTTCAATCCTGATCAACGTATGGCTTGTTGGGTTTATTTCAGTTTTGACAGAAGCCAGCTCCATTGATGAAAGATCAATAGACAACAGTTTGGTTTACCTTACTTGGAATGAGATATCAAATTCAAGTTCTGACTTATATGTATATATAATGCTGCAAATTTTGTTCCATTCTTAAACTGTGTTTTTGTGGTTATAGCTACTTTGTTAGAACAAAGACAAATATAGTCGATGATAACATCACAATGAGACAAGTTTTTAAGTGTCCACACCCCAGAAGACCAAGTAAGAGTCCACAACTCGAAGATCATTAATGAGGATATAAACAAAATTATCCAGCCACAACTTAGAGAAGATTTAGTTGAGAATTATCCCAAACAATGCTTTGATAAAACCGAAGTCTGCAAACATTATTGTACTAGTGTTCTGTTCACCTCTGGCCACTTTAGAACTGAGACCAAACAGGACTATGCTTAGGTTTATACCGTAACAGTCTGTCATTATCTTTGCTCAAAGAGAGGAAAAAGTTGCACAAAAAAAACCATAATTTAATTTGGAAAAGTTTTCTAAAAACGGGTTGGACTAAATAATTATACACTATATTTATTCAGTTTAAAATTTAAAACTTTTGAACTCGATAACCCCTCACAAGTAATTATAATTATTATCAATTAATGGTATTTTATTATAATTTACGTGATTATAGTTTCAAGAACTCTAATCCCACAAAGAAACTTATACAAAATATCACAAAGAATATAGGTGGCAGATTTTCTGCTCCACAATTTTAAAATTATCCACCCATAACTTTTGTCGATTACTGTCGCCTATGCTCTTTGTAAATATTTTATCAAAGTTCTTTAATAAAACCAGAATTCCCATTATAATTTTTGCATGTCGCTTCAAACTCAATATAATTAAAATGGTTCAAATTCTTTCTTGGGAAATCTATGCAAAAATAATGTGATTATCAATTAAAATGATTGATTGTATACACATTGCAAGAGTTACTATATAGGTAAATAACTGGAAGTTAGAGCTGCATTAAAGCAATGAACTTGTTCCAAATGACAAAGCAGGTGAACCTAATGACGATGTAACTCTTGGTGGATCAAAATATATATTACAAAGAGTGACAAATGGGTTTGGCTTCTCTTATATATGGACTTAATGGGGACAAAAATATCATAAGAGTAATTTTTGTCCTTTGGGATAACTATGTTTAAATGATTATGTCGGGTGTGTAATGATGCACACAACATAAGATTGTCGTGTATGAAAGTGCTTAAATGAAAGGCTAGAACTCATCGTCCAAGAAGTGTGCTTTTTTGTTGCCTCTTTGTCAATTTGTGTGAAGTACCAACTTGATTGATTTTGTGGTAGAAAACAGAGCTTATTTCCTCCACGGAGCTTTTAGAACTGTAATTCCGATGGAAACAGGGTCTGTGTTCAAAAGTTGGTCCATTTTGCATTTACTTTTTTCTTTTTATTTGATTTTGCATTTACCTTTGAAAAGGCTGGCCTTCATTCTTCTGCTTGAGAAATTCCCTAGCTTGCTCAAAAACATCTATGTTAAAGAAAAATAAAGCTATAAAAATTCTACTAAAGCCGAAGAAAAATAGTATGATTAACATAAACAGCTGCAATTAAGTATGTACCATATGCCAAAAGGAAAATATCTATGTACATGGACACATGTAGAATTCATGTTAATATTATAAGGAAAAATCTATTTTTATTAACCCCTTTTGCCTTAATGGGTGTACGCCTTTTAAATTTATGAAGTCTTCTAGTAAATTTAATAATTATATTTTATAAAGTAAATTTTATATAAAAATAAAGATGTCAAAATAATAAAATTAATTTTATATTTTAGTTTTGTTATTTTTATAAAATAAATTTTATTAAATATTTATTTAAAAAATTTAAATACTTAAATTTATTAAGTTTCATAAATTAAATTTTAAGACTTATAAATTTAAAGACTTGTAGAATTATATGTAAGCATTTAGATATGAGAGCAACTTTTTACATTATAAACACGTCCATGGGTAAGTAACTTTTTTTTCATAATTTTTCTGGTACACCCCCTTTCACCACCCCAGCAATATTTGTTTTCAATAAGGCTTCCCACTTACAGTTGCAAAGAATGAAGAAATTATATGAAGGGAACCAACGAACGTTGTGATCATATTGCGTTTGATTTTTAAATTTTGGTCTTTTTCTTCGGACTACTCTTTTCCTACACAAGCTAAGGAAAGGCACTAGAAAACATCAGAGATTACAGTGGACAGTATTCATGCTTGGTCTCTCTTTTTTTCTCTCCCTTTGCACTGATGCCTGAACGAATGAGTATGGAAATGGCTAACATGGCTGCCCAACTTTGCACCCAAGAACACCAGCATGTCGTGTAAGTACTCCCACAAATGCTCCAGGCTTTGCTGTCATCATGTCCTGCCTTGCGTTTGGCAACTCTTGTAGCGGAGGTCCAGATTCTCTGAAAAATGCTCCATTAATGAACTCGTCGTTAATTGATTTCCATTGCCATTGTGACCACACGTTCTCTGGGGCGTAATCCCTCTTCGTCACCTATTCACCAACACCAATATGTAGCAAAATTAATACATATATGGGACACTAATTACGTATGTTACAAGACAGCATTAAGTTTAACGAACTTGTTTGTTTATTGATGCCAACGCAACATACCTCTTTAAGTCGATTGTTGTCAGGGGCAATGAATCGGTTACCATCACTAATGATAGTAGGATGCTGGCTACCACCAATGGCATACATGTTCCAATGAGTGTAGTCATTGTTAACCACATGGACGAAACCCCATCTGCATCTGGGCATCCTTTGCACTAATCCCTTGCCAAAATGGTTGAATGCCAATGTAATTTGCATGATCGAATCGTTACTGTAGGCGTCGCTGGCACCAAAAAGCATAACCTGCATATGCATCGTAATATCTCAACACCAAAATCAGATCAAAAGGGTGGTTTCTAATTTTGATTTCTCCATTTTGAGACTCAAAATCAATTGGGGTACTACTCGATTTCATTAATAACCCAATTGGAAGAAAGAAAATGAATGAATGAATCACCTCATTGTGGTCTGTGAAATGGCTGTTCGAGATGGTAATAGCTGTGGAACCCATAATTGCATCAATGAGCCCATCTGCACAATTTCTCATGGAGACATGATCAATCCAAATATTGCTGGCGCCAAAGATGGAAATGCCATCACCATCGCTGCGAGTCCTAAATCCAACATGGGTCTCAGAATCTCTAATGAGTCCACCACTGCCAACAACGATGTCATAAATCTTAAGATTGCTAATGATCACATTATTAATGAACTGGATGGTAATGCCAGACCCTCCAGTAATGATAATATTGGCTCCCCTGCCGTCGATGGTCTTGTTAGAAGTCATTATGAGCTCCTGATTAAGCCTGATGGTCATGCTGCGATCAAAGATGATCCACAATGGCCCGTTTCGCGTAACTGCATGACGGAGGGTACCTGGTTTTGGATTCTGCATGTCATTATCTGAGGGATCTGTGACCACGTAGAATGGACCACCCTTCCCACCTCTGGCATTTCTCCCAAATCCCTGAGGGCAATCTGCTAGCTTCTGCCTGTTGTCAGCCCAACGGGGGTCGCACCTCCAGCATCCGTCTATGGGGTTGGTGACCTCGCATGGACCCGAGTTTTTTTTCTTCCCCTTCAAGTTCCTTCGTCCCTTATTGCTGCCTATTATGACTCTGTTTGTTGGGGGAAAAGCAAAAGCAAAGACAAAAACAGGAATTTAGCTTATTCTTTGAGAGACACAAGAAATTATTCTTAGAGTTTCTTCTAGCATGGTTTTACGTGAGACGATCCCTCGTGGGGTTCATAGGAATATGTCTGTGCTTAACTTAGACATTGTATTTATACAAGAACATCTTGATTATAAAACATGCATCATTTGGCGTTTAAAGGGGTTGCCGGAGACTCACTCGTCAACACTAGAGGAGAGGTTGCCGGAGACTTCAAAGGGGTTTGTAGCAACGGCTTCTTGGTTGGCCTTTTCAGCATTTGCTGCTCTTTCCTTCCAATACTGATCAAACGATTTCACATGCTCTTGCCAATACTCCTCAGTCTCTAAGACATTGGCATGGAGGGTAGGTATGACTACTAAACAGCACAACAGAACGAGAAGGAATGAACTTTTAAACTTCGTCATGATTATGGCTCGTCACCAACGAGCTGAATGTGGCCAAGGTTTAGACTTTAGACCAAACCGAAGCCAAATCCAGCCAAATTATTAGAACCTCCGGCCAATGAATGGGTTCCCAAGTATGATCTGAATGGAATGCTCGGTATTTAAGACAATGGGGTACTCTAGCATGACATCCAAAAATTGCAGTCAGAAGCCAAATTTGGGTGCTAATGGATAAAAACACGGCTAAAAATCGGGGGAACCTCTGTCAATGACCAATTTACGTGGAAAACTTTCTTTGAAACTCAAGTCACTTCAATTCTAACCATAGAAGCACAACAATTTTCGGGTCATAGCCATCAAGTAAGCCGATGGTATATTTCTTTACCTATTAAAAGGGAGAAATTATTTAATATTTCCCGTACAGCAGGTAATATGGATAATCATAATATATTAATTTAATAATAATTATCGTTTATATTGTTTTATAAATATAATTTTATAAATGACAACCATATTCAATAAAAGCTATATAAAAAATAATTTAACAGTGGTTGAATACTCTACGTGGTATATCAAAAATAATAATTTCTGCAGTGAAATTTGACACTAACTGATACTGCCATGCCTGCTTCTCCTATTAAAAGGGAAGTCCCAGTTCATATGGACTACTCTGCAAAAGAATGAAGATGCCAGTCAACGTGGAACTAGTAACCCAATTAGACTTTTGCTTTTCAAATAACGTTTCGTTCTGATAGCTTGACATGATTTAGATTTTTCTTTTTCAAAGTAACTTAGCTTTTGCCCTTACTCATTTCAATGCATGGATGATTAGCTTCCTCAGAGGTGGATAAGTTTGATCCACAACTGAAACATATTTATCTACATTTTAACTGAAAAAAAAATAAAAATCCAAAAACAATTCTTGACGTATGATCATTTTGCAGCCACGTTGAAAAGTAAGGATATAGGATTAAAAAAATCCTTACAAATTTAGTTCTATAATAAATTATTTAGTAAAGGTTTTGAATTTTCTATACGCGGGAATTACAATGGGTACGGTCCATTTGGGATTGCAGTAGGTAGAATTCATTTTGATAAAATTGAGGTGAAAATAAATTAATAATATTATTTTTATATCTTTTTTATTTATGTATTATCTATATTGATAGCGTATCTTTTATTTAAAAAAAGAAACTCCTTTTTTTTATTTTTTTCTTATCTATATCATTAAATGTAAAGAAAATATTAATATAAAATATTAATTATCTTTTTTGAAAATAAACTATGCCAAAAATTTGGATTCTGTAAAAAGATAAAAGTTATCAAATCTTATTGAGTGCAAAATAATAAAAAAGGACATAAAGATATTCATACATTTAATTCATAAAAAATTACTAAAATGAGTTAAATGTGCAATAAATAAAGGTAAAATTGTAAAAAAAATTTTATTTATTGTACCGAGTATCAATTCTTTTGGAATTAAAAGTGGGGTTGATTGAGGACTTGATTTGACTTAAGTAGTAGAGTTTAGTTTTATTATCTCTTTTTTTTTATATTATAATTTTTTTAATATTGAAAAAGAATAAAGTTGACTTCTTCTAAAATAAAGTTTGAGGTAACATTGCAAAATTGATTCTAATTTAGGGGCTTTGAGGACGAAAACAAGAGGCATTACTGTTCCTTCTACGTTGTGGTCCTACAATGGCAGGGGTGAATAGCGGCGTCGGGTTAGGTGGGTAAAACTGAATTTGAGATTCTTAATGTCAATTTGACTAATTATATGTGCTAATTAAATTTGAATTAATTAAATTATTAAATTACGCTTGTTATTTTATGTTTTAAGCAATCGAGTGGAGTCCAATTAAAAAAAAATGCCACCTTTATCCCCTCCCCAATATATATTAGAGGTCAAGTTAAAATATGGATAAATCAGCCATGTGTGTATTTTTTTCACACCCTATCAAACCACATTTTAGGGGTGCCGATGGCACAATGACATTGAAGAGTTTCTAATGTTAAGTTAGTACAAATGAAGTTATATAAGACAATGTTAAAGGATTAAGAAAAGATATTATAATTTGGGGAGTTGAATTAAAATACCTTTTTTCTAAAACTAAAATCTCCATATTGTATAGGATATAGATTTTTTGTCTTTGGGAACCCAAAAATAAACGTGAAGTAAAAGAGAAATAAATATAAAATTTAAAAAAAATTAATAGAAAAAAACAAGATATACAAAATATATTTTAATATAAATTAAAAAAATAAATAAAAATTACCAAAATTACATAAAATCCTAATCCATATTGTATATAAGTTTGGTATGTTTTATATTTTTGGCCGATAGGTTTCATAGGTTATTCGACTCATTGCTGCGATCTCATTCTTTGTTATTGTATAGAGATTTTAATTTTAGCTTATAAAAACCTTTAAAAAATTATGCAATTAATCAACAAAAGTGTTGCAGCCTATCACCCTCCAAACACTTTTCAAATTCTCTATTTAGGTGTCAAATATTGTAGCCTGAATAATGCTATTCAATACAATATAATAGATACAAGACGCATGTAACTCAAACTGAGGTTGGTCTTGGTTTTTATTTTGTCACAATATTAAATATAAATCAGTTTTTATTTACCTTACTAAGGTATATCTTATCTTTGTTGTATTGCATCCCAATAGTAGCCTTGTAGGCATGATTTATAAAATTAGCAGCTTTCCAAAGCCAAAAGAGTTATTTTTACAATTCAACTATTACAAAATATTCACATTTAATAAGGTAAGTTTATAAAATATAATAAATTTAATAATTTAAATTTTATTAAATTAAAATTATATAAAAATAAAAATATTGCTCCAGAACAACTAATCAACAGTAGGAATTTGTGTGTCTGTGTGTGTGTATTTTTTAATTTATTCTTTTGACTCTTTTCTTACCCATTTAGCTCAATCTCTTTCGTATTTACTATTTACCTCATCAAAAGCCCAAAATTGTTAGAAGGATGTCCTCGAGTTGAATGGCATATTGACATGTGTAAATGCACTAGTTTTATACAATGAAATAGGTTTTTCGTTGGAAGCAAATAAATTATCATTAACATTTGTATATGGGCCATGAGACGTTTAGACCTTTATAGTTTAATATATAAAGTTCAATAAATTTAGTTATTTAAATTTTTTTAAATAAAAATTTAATAAAATTTATTTTATAAAAACAATAAGACTATGCACCAACCACCAAAGCCAATAGGAGAATATCATTTTCTTAGGGGCGTATGCACAAAGTCCAGTTGCATTTATCTTTGCTCACTTATCTGATATGGATCATTAAATATGAACAGGTGAAAAGAATGAAAGAACAAGACTTCACAAAATCAACTTTGAACAATAAATAAGCCAAAAACATTGTCATTTTTATTTTATCAACATATTTAACAATTTTCTTTGCTGTCAATGTAAATATAGTAAGTATAATACAATACAACTCATTTCGCATCTGCATATTTCTAGTTCCACATGAGCCTGCATTTGCCTGCAATGGTACCTTCTGCAGTCTTCTCCATAACTTTGCACTATGCCTTCTTTTAGATTATTTATTTATTTTGTGGTGAAATATCGCCTTTATGCTGCCATACATGCTCAGCAACATCGGGCCACAAACTCACAATTTCCGCTTCAAGTTCTTTCGTCCCTTATTGCTGCCCTCTATGACTCTGTTGGTAAAAACAAAAACAGGAATTTAGCTTATTCTTTGAGAGAGATAAGAAATTATTCTCAGAATTTGTTCTAACAAAGTTTTACGTAAGACGATCCCTCGTGGGGTTCATCGGAATATGTCTGTTCTTAACTTGGACATTATATTTATGTAAGAAAATCTTGATTATAAAATATAAGATAATGTAATGAGAGGCTCACTCGTCAACACTTGAGGAGAGGTTGCTGGAGACTTCAAAGGGGTTTGTAGCAACGGCTTCTTGGTTGGCCTTTTCGGCATTTGCTGCTCTTTCCTTCCAATACTGATCAAACGATTTGACATGCTCTTGCCAATACTCCTCAGTCTCTAAGACATTGGCATGAAGGGTAGGTATGACTACTAAACAACACAACAGAACGAGAAGGAATGAACTTTTAAACTTCGTCATGATTATGCCTTTTTTCCGACCCTTCGTCAATCACGGAGGTTTAGCTTTAGACCAAACTGAAGCCAAACCCAGCCAAATTGTTAGAACCAAACTCCGGCTAATGAATGGGTTCCCATGCTCGATATTTAAGACAACGGCGAACTCAAGCATGACATCCAAAAATTGCAGTCGGAAGCCAAATTTGGGTGATAATGGATAAAAACAGGGCTACAAAACGGGGGAGCCTTTGTCATTGACCAGTTAACGTGGATCACTTTCTTTGAAACTCAATTTACTTCAATTCTAATTGTAGAAACACTGCAATTTACGGGTCATAACCATCAGGTATATGGATGGTGTTTCTTCGCCTATAGAGAAGGCGGTGCAATTTGCTGCTTCCCGTATTGAAAAGGAGAAGTCCAAGTTCATAATTCGTATAGACTACTCATGCAACAGAAAGCAGGGACCAGGCAACATGGAACTAAACATATTTATCGACATTTAAATAGAAAAAAATTTCAAAAACAGTTATTGGCGTTTGGTCATTGTGCACTGTGCAGCCATGTTGAGAAGTAAGCATTTCAAGATAAAAAAATCCTTACAATTTTATTGTGTTCTATGATACATTATTTAGTTTTTGAATTTTTTATGCGGAAATTGCAGTGACATTGAAGAGTTTCTTACGTAAAGTTAGTACAATATAAGTTATATAAGAAGATGAAAAAAATAAAAAAGATATTATTCTAAGAGTTGTATTAAAATATCCTTTTTTCTCGAAGGTTAAAATCTCAATATTGTGTGTAACTATTGTATGTTTTATTTTTTTGCCGTTAGGTTGCATAAGGTCATTTGGTTCATTGTTATGATCTCATTCTACGTTATCATATAGAGATTTTAATTTAAGGTTATAATAACCTTAACAATAAAAAATTATATAATTAGATAATAAGAGTGTTGCAGCCTATAACCCTCCAACATCGTCCCAGTATTACATGTTTCAAAATTCTTTATTTAGCGTCCTATTTTAATCGGATGATTTCATTGGGACATAACAGAGGCAAGACATATAAATTAAATAAAAATGGATTTTGATTTATACTATTTCCTAATATTAATAAGAGATTGAAACCATAATTGATACAGTGGTAATTATTGGTATCCTAAGTCACTTTAAAGTAGACCATATGCCAAATCCAAAACAAAAAAACCGGTCTTATTAATCTTATGTAAATGCACTAGTTTTATACAACACGCAGCAAGCAGCAATGCCAATTAGGACAATGATCCGTTTTAGAGGCGTTGGCACATGGACCAGCTGCACATATCGCTACTCACTTAAGACATAATATCATAGTTTTGTTTTTCTAGCACTCCAGAAGAATTACAAACAGGTAAAAAGAATGAAGGGACTAGAATTCACAAAATCAATTTTGTACAATAAATACATATTTCTAGTTCCAGATGAGCCTGCAATGGTACCTTCTGCGGTCTTCTCGACAACTTTGCACTATGCCTTCTTTTAGTTTGTTTTTTTCCTGGTGAAAAATCGCCTTTTTGCGGCCTATCATGTTCAGCAAGATCGTGCGAGAAACTCACTTATTATTCGAGCTTCCCATAGAACCATCCGAGTAAATTAGCCTGTACTTGAGTATTTAAACTTACCCCTTAGGCAAGAAAATAAGATATGAAGGTGGAGAATTTCCAGAAGACCATATACTTCAAAGATACCAAATGATGATATTTGTAAAATATTATGATGCCTCCCAAGTCTTGTAGTCTCTTCCCTCAATAGCTGAGGACCATCTATGGGATCCACTAGGGGGTTCAAAATAACCAGGTCCAATCTTCATAGCAATTTTTTCATCGATGATGGCTGCGTACACATCCCTTTCTGCCTTAATGATTTTAACCTTGAGCATGAAGAAAGAAGAAAGGTTAGTGCTCCAAAGAAAACCAAGGTTGTAAATTGTCTCAATTTACTATGGAGTGGCCATGTGGAGAACATATTTGGAGTTTGTTCCAGATAATCATGAATACGTAAGCATGCATGTAATTTCCATATTGAACACCAAGGACAACCACGAGGATGGCGACAACAACTACATTGATAACAGTCAATGTTATCATCGGTAATTATCTGGTTCATTAATTCCTTTCACTATCTTAACCAAAGTTCAGATGCCAAGAAGAGAAATCTTATTCATCTACTAAAGTAACTATCCGCATACATGCTATTACTAAGTATACGGAAAATATTCTGATACTTACTTCACTCCGGCAGTGGATCTTGTTGCGTTTCCTGAGAGAGATAAGCGCCGCTATTTCAGTTTGATAGTGAGAGAAAATGTGGTCAAAGAACACCGATGGTGTTCCTGGGTGAGTAAGAATGTAAGCATATCCTTGCATTTCTTTTCCACTGGGAAATCTCCAATGACCCTTCAATACAAAAGAAAACGAAAGAAAACTTATATTTTACTAGGAAACGGTATATTGCAAAATAAAAATCCCTGCAAGAGCAGAGCGGGGCACCTACTGAAAACTAAAAAAAAAAAAATTGTTAATTAGACTAGATAAGATCTAATAAAATACTTCACATGAAAAAGGAACCAATATATTCCAAGGAAAATACCTTACTTTAGAATCTCTTGATATGCAGCATTATATAGAATAATAGGGAAACCAGACTTAACAGAGACAAAATAGAACCCAATTAAAGAAGGTTGCAAAATTCAAGTCCCCATTTCTCTACAAGTCACTGATTTTATTCAGAAAGAACCTAGAAAACATCTCAAGCTGATCAGGATAATTTATAATGAAGAAATTTAAACCTGGGTGGAACCAGTGTCGTGATTTTCTATGAAGGTAACAGCACGAGAAGGCCACCATCCAACAACACCAGGGGGTTTGCCCTTATGATCTGATAATCGCCAATATTCACATCTTCCCAATGCCTACATAGCACATAATTTGAGTATGATCATCAAGATTAAAGAAAGAACTCAATCTGGGAATGTCAACAATGTCAATAGCATGTATATTTATTTCCTCTTGTTTTAAGGAAGTATCCTTGCAAGCAGTCTAGTATGTTTCAGATGAAAAACATTTTACTTAAGAGGCTAAGGTAAGGTTTGCATCATCAGTTGCATATATATCTGAAATATTAAAAATATATGTTTTGATCACAATAGAAGCATCAGCAAGAGAGCTTTAAGAAAGGTTTATATGAATTCTTAATTTTAGGTATATGGTACATATTATTCGTACAATATGATTCTCTCCTATGCTCACAACCACGAAAATCTCAAGCATAGCAGCTTATCACCAGCATGTATGAGATTCTACCACTAGAAGGAATGATACTTTTTTTTTTTAAAAATAATCTGGCCTGATTTTCACTTAAACCCTAAATTCTAATGATATCTATAAAACGTTTGAAAACCAAAGCGGTACACTGTCTGTAATTAAAGAATAATAATAAATATGAAAGACGAAGAAACATATATTAATTGGCAAACACAATTCAATTAGTCAACTTTTTATTAATATAAGAGGACCTTGTGCATAAAAGATTCTTTAAATGTAAAATTTTCAATTCTAAATGAATGTTATGAAATTATCTGGCGAAGTTCTTACAGAGTGAAGAATCCCTTTTGTCGTAACATCAAAAGCACCGGCAGTACCATTAGTAGCATTGATCCAGTCGATTATCCTCTGCCTATGTGCATCTTGATTATGATCCATTTCACCATATGTATAGCTGAGGGAATCCCAGTATTCTCCTACAGCAAAGTAAGGTTCACTTGCTTCTAAATAATCCTTTACATAGCCACCCCAAAATCCTCTGACAAAGTCAAGCCTCCATCCATCATACCCTATTTCTTTCCTGAATGTTACATATTATCAGCAAAAGATACAACCAAACTGCTCTTCTTATATTCCATTTGCAATATAACCACCAAAAAATACAACAACACATAGATCCCACAACCCACCAAAAAATAGTAATAACAAAAAATATTAAAAAAAAAAAATCTTCTCAGATTCACATAAAATGGGATGCAACAAGAGGAAAAGGCAAAAATATAGAACACAAGCAAATAGTCAGCAAACTTTTATGGGGACCACCGTATAATTACAATCTTAAAAAGATAAAAGAGTCATTTGGTACACATGAGAAATAGTCTCCTTCATAGCATTTATATCTGTAGTGATATTCAGCTCCGCTTCATTTAAAGAGGCATTGGTAATCTGTTTTATTAGAACAAACAAGTGGAAAAGAAATAATAACAAGAGGGGTAGATTGCCCAAATGGGATCAGCAGCACATATATGTGCACATTTAGACACACTGCTAGCAAACGCCACCACTCCCTTACCCAAAAAAATAAAAGAAAGAGAAGCAGGGAAAATAGCAGTTAACAATACATCAGTATATATTTAACAGTAGAGAAGCAGATTTGGATCTCACATGACCATGTCATGTTAAGAGAGAGATAGCCACAATACGCTACAGAGAGTAGTGGCATCCAGTACAGGGCTTGTGGCTTCCACTGCACAGAGTGTTGTGTCTATCTCCTCTTTCACTAAGCATGACATGTCAATGTGAGAAGCTTGCATGAAACAATCCAAATCCGAGTAGCATGACCTTCTCAAGAAACTGGGATCCAGATCTGAGTAGTATGTTGCATCAGCAACCACCTGAACTGATCAGCTTTTCCCGACTCCAAGGTATAAAATTACTAGAACAGACCCGAGAAAGCATGATAGAAGATCAGACTCTCTATGGTTAATAATACATTCCTGGCCAATTGAAATAAAATTTCAAGTCCAATGACCAAAAAATTTAAAATTTTAAATTGTGTACATTTATGGAGGATATTTTGTGGGTAGGAAAGTATAATGACAGACAAACCTCTAACAAGGGAAAGAACAACCATAAGCTGTCATTAAAGATCCACTACATGTTTCTCACCAAATGATCCTTGACTGATACAGAAAAGTGAGGCATTATATGTATACAGAATCTTAATATTTTCATGTAACTTTCACAGTCAATATATTTATTTTAGAATAGATTTAAGGTAGTTATGGAAGAATATTTGCCCTCCTAGGATAGGATATGGGTTAGGAGAGTTCTAGAAGATAGCTAGTTTGTGTGTTAAGTTTTGTTATGCAAACAAAAAAGGCTTGCTATGTCTAAAATGAAACAACATATATTTTCAGTAATGTATACTATTCCAAGGAATTTCCTTGCATCCTGCCAAACGTAGAGTATATACATAGTGAATTCTAGGTCATCTGTCAGAATGATAGCCCTTTTTGTCTTCATCCATCCTAAGCTATTCATGCGCTACAGCTAGAATACAACATGAGTATTGCCATCCTGAAATGTTAGACACACATTAACACACTCAAAAAGGTGTGGTGATATGAAATCAACTTAGCTCTTGGTCAGCTATAACTCAAGCATGTTCTAGCATCCTCTGGTGCAAGATCTTAAAAATCTTGTGCTATATCATTGATGCCAGAGAGCGTGTTGCCCATTCTTATATGAAAAACGAAAACTGTCTGCATAATTAAGCTACATTATGGTACTTGCTTAATCATATCCCATTAACAGCTAGAGCCCAGCCTGGAACATAAAGCTTATAGTAACAGATCGTTGGCAATACAGTATAACAATAGTTTTGACCTCATTTCTAATAACAGATTGTCTCAATTCTTAAGCACAGCCATGTGGGGGACGAAATCAAGCCTCTTAAAGATGTGATAAGAATCTATTATCTACTCAATAACTAGTTGGATACAATATTCTCTTACACATAACATCTTTCTGCTGGTAAGTGAAATGAAAGTAGCGAAGAAGTTCGAGTAAGCCATTCAAAATTAGGATTAGGAACGTATACCTCAACCAGTATAACCATTCTTTGATATCCTTTCTCACAAATTCCTGTGAATGATCAATGTTTGGAGCAGCATGGAAATTATCTCCACTACTCTTGTTGCCCCTACCCTGTGCAGTAGAAGATACATCCATAATTCATTCCAGAGTCGCCCAGAAGAAAGATGACAGTATCAAATTATTAACACTGAATACAAAAGCACAATAGTTCCAACGAATAAATCATGCACATCATATTCAGTTAAGATTTAAAAAAGGCCATTTAAATGCTTCAATGCTTTCTAATGTTGTTTAACAGGGAGTCAATTGGCTTATTCAATAGGTTTCCTACTCAAGAATGCACTATAAGTGAAAATTTCGGTTCACATTATTAAGTCATTACACCTTTTTATTTTATTTTCTTATTTATTGGCCAAAAACAAGCTACTTTATTTGATCTTAGAAACAAAAATTGAATTTTCGTAGATTGCTGCCACAAAATATAGAAGATGCTGGGTATAGGCAAATATGCTACTGCTAGTATTCAGGATAGAGTTTAATTACACTATAGCCAGGGCAGGAATAGTACAGGTAATCACTTCTCTGAAATCATATTACCTAAAACATCAAAATGTCAAGACACTCCATGGCCTACAGTTTAGGAAATTCCAAGAAACAAAAGTATTTTTTCTGACATCATCCAAACTAAGGAAGCGTTCTTGGAGTTGCAAATAGGACCAAAAAAATCAGTGGCAATCTAGAAACAATTTACGAGTTTCCTCTTAGGTTGTTTACAACAAAATGATAAAATCAACAACACTCAAATTTGTACATATAAAGCAAACTACATATCAAGTGTCTCTTTCTGTCACAAAATTTCTATATATTTGCATTGTTCCAACTTTTAACTACTGTAAACGTGCAATAAAAGAAATTTAGTTCAGGGTATAATTATATGTTTCAGCAAGATAGCTGCCCTGCAACTCAAATGGCTGCTAATTATTGTCAGCTAGGCTTATGAGTGCAAATTTCTTCAGTTATCATCAAATGCATTACAGTTTATAGAGCTTTATATAACAGTAAATATTAATCATCAAGTAGTTAGAAAACATGAAACCTACAAAATTATATCATCTACATGCAACATACCTTGCCTTGGCTTACTTGTTGTTAGAGACAGCCAAAAAATCTATGACACTTTAAGATACCAGGAAAAAGCAAGTTAATAGTAAGCACATAAGTATGTTATGATTTCCAATCTATATGGTTCCCAACCACTGCATAGAAACTAATTCCCCTAATTGTAGAAAGAAAAAGATCTGAAAGGCATTAGTAAAAGAAACTAACCATGTTGCTGATAATATCGAAAAATTTGTAAACCTTTAATCTATCTTCTATTTTAGGATTTTAAAGAACAAAGAAGAAAATACATAAGTAAAATCCTTAAAAGTAAACCTGAAAATGCGGATCATCAGCAACTATTGCACGATCATCCCAGTTCAGACGACCACCAAATATGTTCCAAACACCATTCTGATTCTTATAGTGGGCACAGCGGTGATTTAAAACAGCATCTCCAAGAACTATGATCCCAAATTTATGAAACCCTTTCACAAGATCCTTCAGTTGATCAATGTTTCCATACCTGATATATGCAATAACAGTAATAAATCATATGCACAAGTCCCTTCTAGGATGATATTATCACTCCTATGATAATAAAATTTGGGCTTTTTTTTCTCCTGTATTATATACTTATTCAGCGATTGAAAGAATTTTGTCTGTTATTCAAGAGAATAAAGAATGATAACAACAATATTCGAAAGTCCAGCAGGTGGTGTATAATTCCAAATTTATGAAATTAGCCTAACTCCAAGCCTCTTATGTAAAAAATTATAAATTGATTGACATTCATAAAATAATGAACTAGTACCTGGAATTTAAATTATATAGATCCTTTGGCATGTATCCTTCAGGTGAAACAGACTCAGTTGGTGGTGGTAACCAAATCACAGTAAAACCAAGTGATGCTAGCTCTGGAACTTTCTCTTTAAGCTCCATATACCATCTTCCAGATTTATGAGATTCCCAGTTAAAACCTTGGCATAATATTTCATAACCTGTGCCTGTCCCTGGGCATATTTTTGGAGGGAACGTCAGTGATTCAAATTCCACAGCAGCCTCAGATTCCACAATAGTTTCCTCTGAGAAAGTAGGACTGGAGCTTCTGAAGATACTATAGGCTTCAGCAGCCAGTCTTTCTATTTCTTGAAGAATGCTTTCTTGTGCTTCTTTTGATTTTGTTGGTCGACTCTTCTCAGAGGAAATGTCTGTCACCAAATTCCTTATTTCATTTATTATTCCATCAGTAAATGTAGAGAATGGAGCCATTTCACTTGCCTCAATCTCTTCTCTCTGCATAACTTCAGACTGATCCTCTTTGGTTTTAATAGGCAAGCTACTGGAACTTGAGAGAGGGATAAAGAAGTCATTTCCCTCATTATTTAACCAAGCATTTTTGTTCATCTTAAGAACAAAAAGGAATCCCGAATATTCTTCTCCCAAAGTGATTAGTACCGAACAACCTTTTCCACTGTCTCTTGGCTGCAGGAGAGCAGGTAAATAATATTATAAAATACAAAGAAAGCCACTTAACTTCAATTTCACATGGAGACTGACGTAAAATAGCCAAACTTTAAGCTTTCAAAGAAAAAAGTAGAAGGTGGCAAGCAACTAAAACACTCTCGAACAGAAGGTTGCTTGAATACTATGCATTCAATGTAAATATAGATAACTTCATCATGGCCTACAATTGTTATCACTATTTAACAAGAAACTACAATATAATTAAACAAGAGAGGAGCGGATAAAAGTCAGAGACACATAAAAAGAATGTGTAAGATAACCTAAAAAAAATATTAAACTTTAGATGCAGAACTGTGCACATTTGGCAAATTATATTGTCAAAAGAATGTCTAAGTTACCCTAAAAAAATGGATTCAACTTCAAGAAATCACACAGACACATAAATAAACTGGACGCAGGACTAATCCTTAAAAAGAACTTAAAGGAAGGAATACTCGGACTATTCCATGATTGAGGGTTGAAGACAGCAAAATTTTAGATTATTATCTTTTAAGGTCTAATAAGAATCAAATCATTTACAAATACAGTATTGCTGAAAATTTAAAGTAGATTCCACGAGAATGATGGTAGAAATTCTATATATCACGAATTAAATTAAAAGACGGTAAATTTTGACTCCAAATTTTATGGAAGTGTCTACAGTATGAATTCATCTTCATTAAGTATGTCAAATGGAAGAAAATTCCCCACTACAGGCCCAGAATTAGATAACAGAACTTCAAAATATAAAAACGCAAAAAGGAAAACATGTTAGTTCTGCACCTGTAATTTAGTTCTCAAAGCCCTGTCTTTAAATACTACTGTTTCTGGTGGATGAGGAGTATGTGGAACTTCCCACCTTCTTGCATCATCCCTGCAAACTCCCCAGTGAAGAACAACATCTCCAGGTAGATCTGTTTCTAATAATAAAATATTCTTAGCTGTCTCAGAGCACTTCTTAATGGAGACACTGATGGAACTATTGACCAAATTTTCTTTTGCAATAGGCAGTTCTACATAGAAACCTTCTAATTGACTAGTTGCTTCTCTGGGATCTCTGGATGCACAGATGTTTTCTTGACCATTGTAATCTGCCACTTCTGATTTCAGGAGCACGTTAGATAACTGCCCCAAGGTCCCTATGGTTGAGGAAATATTGTAAAATATGTCTCAGTTCAAGTTCACCATAAAATGGTGTGACAACAAGGGTAGAAGGAGTAAAAATTATCAAAAATTCTAACAGAGAATACCTACCTAAGTCATATTGCAAGCACGATGAATAAGCTTTACAACAATAAGGACAAGGTTACTGGCTTAGTATTCCACATCTCTGTCAGCATATGAATTACATACAGGGAGATTTTAGGGAACCAGTCAAGTTTTAATCTTTTGATAGAATAATAATTAACCATGATTGATATTTTCATGATTTGGTAGGGATTAAGATTTAAAAAAAAAAAAAAGTGCTTTCTTTATAATTAGAGAACACGCTACATGTTCTTAGGAATGTACTTTCTTTAACTGCCGTTCTCTCAATCACTCCTTTCATATAAGCATCTTCTTGGGATAATGTTCTCTATAACAGAATTTCAAGGTGATATACATAAACAGGATCCAATTGGATCATGGGTTACATCCTGAAATTTCAACGCCCTCTTAAGAATATGAAGCCATTACAGTGTACAAATTAAGAACTGAGATAAATTAGACAGTATTGAAGAAGCAAATAAATTGCAATACAATATGGTTTTACAAACCTGGCCAAAAACTAAAGCCCCTTTTAGGTCCAATTATATTAACATCCTCGTCAAGGCAGTTGACCAGAGGCACCCTAAAATCTCTTCCTTTGTGTTGATACCAGGCTCCGGTTTCCTCATCCTGAATCAACAAGACCGTCCAAGACGTGGAGGAAGGAGAGATAGTAAAAAGGAAAGAAAAATGTTTCAGTGTGTAGGGTCTTATATCAATCAACATTCAATACAAAGAAGTAATATTCTCGACTGATAATTGTTAGAATTGAACCTTCAGAACAAAATTGACGGCTGAAATTTCGCTGTGGGGTTTAATATCAATCCTGACTTCATGAAACGTACCTCCTTCAGCAGAAGAAGGTAATTTCTTTAGGGGCGTCTCTACTGCATAGTCCTGAAATTTTTAATTCCAACTCAAACTTTCTGCGTGGCAATAAAAACAGATGCCATGTGTCAACGAGAAGCCATAAATACCCTAATAGGAATAGAACCAGGAGGTATCATATCACGAGGAGGTTGATCCCATTCACTGCAATATCAATTATCCATCAATGAAACTAAGATTTAGCCCATAAAATGATTAAATCAAAGAGAAAAACAAGATATCCCAAAATCTGGGGGGAATAAAAAGCAAATTCTCGTGCTTTGTTATAACTTGCCGTACCTTCCAACATCACCGATAATGGAAACTCCCCAGTGAAGAATCCATTTTCCAGGTAAACTGCAACCTACTGTAAGTTCCCAATTGCTCAAATCCTTTCCGAGATCTAATCTCACGTAAAGCTTTCCCTCCACCTGTGATTCCATTTCATTAAGAAAACAATTCCATCAACACCAAAATATATATTCAGGTCCTGACTACGCATTGAAATATAAGTAATGAAGATCGGTTTTTTTTTTTTGGTAAACTGAAGAAGATAGCTTTTTGTTTATTAGGTACTGGGGATCTCCTTTTCAAAAGTGCACAGTGCACAGATCAGACCTGATTGACACTACTACAGTTCTGTTTGATTGCTCAGAAAACTGGGCAAAACAAAAGAAAACGTGACAACTTCCAAAGAAAAAATAATCAATTGATTGAGCTAATTCATTTCTTTTTTCTTTCACCCTTTTTACGTTCACCAAAACTACGAAACAATATTCTCACAAGTGACAACGGTCAACTTCTTCATCGTTTTCCTCTGAAACCAAACATTTGCTCGGATTGGCAACCAACAATAATAATAATAATAATAATAATAATAATAAAAGCTTTTCAGGCTTTCCTCGACAATTTCTGTCAACCCAAAAGAGGAAAAGCAGGAGGACAAAACTCAGACCATTTCAATTCTGCTGAGCGGAAAATTCTTGTTGAAGGAGGCATCAGCAGATTGAAAGGAATCGATGGTTGCTATATCTGTCGAGGCAGCTGCAACAGTAGGAGACCTGTTGGCTGGCCTGAATTTGCAGAAGCCCCTGACATCGGAGCCAACGAGCTTGGACGAGCAATTCACGGAGCAAGGCCAGAAACTGAATGCCTTTGATTTGAAACGATGAATTGGAGTTTCTCTGCGACAGAGGTGGAAGAGTGACTCTAAGCTAACGGTCGTCATGGTCGTTTTGCAAGGAAATGCAATGCTGAGGAGGTTTGCCGAACTCGCAGAAACTTGTAAGAACGGCAAATATATATATAGCAAAAATCCTTTCAATAATTTCCAGGTATGGATAAGATCTTTTTTTTTCCCTAGTAAAGCAGATTAAGTAATTATACTTGGTGCGCATGTGCGCATCTACCTCGGTGATGACACAATAAGGATTAGGACGTAGCATAAAAAATTAAGGATTAGTATGAACTGATTTTTTTTATTTTGTATTTAAATTTAATTTATAAATTTATTCTTTTAAATTTTCTCTGCCGTGACATTTCTTATTATATTTCTTGACCTTTTCACAATAAATCACAAAATCCTTATTGTATGGATGCTTGTTTTGGTGATGTGAACACTTTTTTTATATTGGGAAAATTTACCATATTTTTTGGTTAAAGGAGAATAGAGACAAAAGAGATTTTAATTAAAATTTTTATTTAGTTTGAATTTTTGAAAGAAAAAGAAAAAATGAAGATTTAAAATTTTTTTAAATGTCATTTTGTTCTTTCTTTAAAAATAAAAATATTTTAAAAAAAGTTAATTAAAAATTTTAAATTATAACAGCCATCTTTTATTTATTTTTTTAATTTTTAAAAATATTTTATCTCCATTAAACTTAGCAACCATCGTCTCTTTTTCAAAATTATCTTCATGCCAATTTAACTCAAGGCAAAGCATGTTACTTAGATTAAATATAGTTTTTTAAAATACAAATAAAAAATATATTTGAATATGATAATACATGACTTTTTAATTAAAATTTTTTCTCTTGCTGACTAAACAAGGCTGGAAAGAAAAGAGTTATTTTTTCTATCCTTCTTTTCTTTTATATCAAACTAAATAAGAAAATTTTTTATCCTTCTCTTTTAAACTAAATATCCATAAAAGTAACAAAATATTATCTAACACTTTACAAAATTATTGCAGAGTGTTAAATTTATTGAAGTTATACTTAATGATTTTAATGATTTAGGACACATTTATAATAGGTTTTCTCATGCTATTCAAATAAATTAATTTTAATTAAACATTTAGTTAAAATTTTAAATGATTAAATTTAACAAACACATCTCAACAATAAAATACAATAAAGTTCAAGACTTTTACAAGTCATATTAGTTACATAATCTTTTGTGAGGATTCATTTTTCTCATTTTATTTGGGAGGGACATTTTCTTAGTAAGTATTGATATATGTGCAAATTTATTTTGCACTTTTTTTCATTTTTTTCAATTTTTTTATGCACACAAGTGCTTATATGTATATTTAGCATTTATTTTTCTTAATAAATTTGCATAGTTTCTATTTTTTAATAAATGTTATAAAATTGAATTACAATTAATAAATATAATAGATTATTTTAAATTTGTGATAATTTTTTAACTCAAAATTTGAATTTAACAGTTTAATCTCAAAATATATGTGGAATAATTAATGGCCTACTTCTATGGATTTTATTGTTCTTCATTTCAGATTCTTTTTATTTTCTTGTAATTTTTTTTAATTATATGGACTCTTTTTTATTTCCAAAAGTTTATTTTTCGAACAGAATCCAAAGGGGGGAATATGCCCAGCACTCCTTGGCGCGATACCAGCATCCTCTTGGGCTTTTCCCTTCCTCATGTTGCGAATCAACGGCTGGAAAATATTCTTTCATTGGAAAGCAAGATCCAACAGCTCAAGTTTATCCTCCCAGTGAGCACCACGAAATGATAGGGCTTCTCCTTCCTCGCACCGATTTTCCAGTTTCTCTCTCGTTTTGCTCTTCTTGTCGCCAAACATTACGTTCCTTCTCGGGAGAAACCATGGTGAAAGGTCTAGGTTTCTACTCCGATATCGGCAAGAAAGCTCGAGGTCACCGATTTTTTTTCACTCTCTTTGTTATTCTACTGGTTAAATTTTCTTTTCCAATTTTTTAATTATTTCGGTATTTCCATGGATATATTTCTGATGTTCCAACTTGTAATTCAGATCTTATCTACAAGGATTATCAGGAGGACCACAAGTTTTCCATCACCACTTACACTTCCAGTGGACTAGTGAGTTGTCACTTCGCACTTCACATTATGGCAAATAATTGACGGGGAGTTGAAAGAAATGTCGTTTCGTTGATTGATGAAATGGTGTTTGTGATAAACATTTTTCTTTTTTGGTTAGTTTTATAGCATGTTTGCTATCCAAGAAAATGGAGGAAAAGAAAGAGGAGTGTAGCTTGGATTTTGCATCCTTCTTTCTGTTATTTCTTTTGTCTCGAAGATGGAAACTTACTCTGAAGTGAGGCATTATAATTGTTAGACTTGGAAGCTCTGCTGACCGCTCTGTTGAGGGATTTCAATTTTTTGTCTTTATTATTTTCTAACTTTGGTGTAGGTCCTATCTTTTTTTCTAATTAACTTTTTCTCTCTCTTATCTTTGTATCTATTTCTTTCTTATCTCCCTCTCCCTTTGAATTTCTCAATAGCTGAGAATCCATTTCGTCTGTTGAGATATTTGCTGATAATTTGGTTTTTGTTACCTAAAATTGTAGGTTGTTTTATCTAGCTATTTTAAACCACAGAGTATAAAGGACTATCAATAGTTGGTTATATCTACAATACTTGATACGCATTTGAAAAATGATTTTACTACTACTACAGAATTTTCTTTGTAATAGAATTGCTATGTGGTTATATTGAGTTCAGGGTTTAGTGTTTTGGTTTTATAGCTAAAATTTCAGTCTTCTTATATTTGCAAGTGGGTTTTGATCCCAGGCAATCACTTCATCTGGAGTTAGAAAGGGTGATGGAATTTTGGCAGATGTAACAACTCAGTTCAAGAACAAGAATATCACAACCGATGTCAAAGTGGACACTAATGCAAATGTGCGGCATAATTTCTTGCTGTGGTAGTTTTAACTTCAATACTCAAAGCCATAATTCGAAGTTTGTCTATCTTTCTTGTTTTTAGTTTTCTTTAGAACCTTAAACCAACCATAAACCATTGATCTTCTAATTAACTTTTAAAAGAATGCCATTTTAATGTAGTGGGCTGTTATTTTTTCCAATATGATTGTACGATCAATAATTGAAATGATTCCCTTGTTTCGTCTCATTTAATCCTATGATTTTGTTGTAAAGGCAACTATTTTTTTGTGGTTTCTGTCAACTGCTATGTACAATTAAATGACATCAATTTGAGAAGTTCAGTTTTTAACTGCTATTTTTGACGTTGAGAAATCTCATGCGTGACTAACACTGCAGATAACTATTTCTGTCAGATAATCCTCTTCCATAATATTGGTTAGGAATCTCAGTATCTCTTTGTAAATAAATTGACTATTGTTTATGCAATTCTCTTATAGAAAGTGTTTGATGAGGCTATTTTTCATTTGTCTTTATTGAAAATTTTTCAGGTCCTTACAACAATTACTGTGGACGAACCTGCTTTAGGACTCAAGACAATTTTTAGCTTTCTTATTCCGGAACAGAGATCTGGCAAGGTATTAAACCTGTTGTATTATATCATTCTAGTGTTTCGTGACAAGTTCTCCTGATTTTTTGACATTTTATTACATCTCTTTGGTGTTTTAAAAGTTGGAACTTCAGTACCAGCATGAGTATGCTGGAATCAGCACTAGCATTGGATTGTCGGCAAATCCCCTTGTAAACTTCTCTGGTGTGGTTGGAAATGACGTTGTTGCCGTTGGGACAGATCTATCATTTGATACCGCCTCTGGTAACTTCACCAAATACAATGCAGGGTTGAACTTCACTCATTCTGATGTGGTTGCATCTCTCACCTTGTAAGTAGTTATTCGAATATTGTATAGTTAGGGAGGTTTATGAATAATTTATGTGTAAGTTGATGTGATTTCCTAATTTAGTTGCATGATTTTTGTTGATAATGTAGGAATGATAAAGGTGACACCCTTAAAGCCTCCTATTACCACATTGTAAGCCCACTGACTAACACTGCTGTTGGTGCGGAGCTTTCTCATAGCTTTTCAAGCAACGAGAATTCTCTTACCTTTGGCGCACAGCATGCATTGGACCCCTTAACGTTGGTGAAAGCTCGAGTGAACAATTACGGTAAGGCAAATGCTCTGATCCAGCATGACTGGAACCCTAGAATCCGTTTCAGTCTCTCTGGTGAGGTGGACACGAGGGCCATTGAGAAGAGTGCGAAGGTTGGTCTAGCTTTGGCCCTGAAGCCTTAGACTAGGTGATTTTGTGAGATGATTCACCTTTTGTGGTCAAGGGCGAAGTTGAGTGCTAGGGTTATACTTTCCCAATGAACCTTTGGTCCTTTTCATTGTGGAGCTATTGATTTCTTCATATTTCGGTGGTCATTGGTTGTGTAAAATAATTAGCATGAACAAATTTCATTTTTTGTCTTTAGTTTCAACTAATTAGCCCCATCAACGATTGGTACAACGTGAGTTTACCTTGAATGGGAGGGAACCTTTTGCAAGCGAATTTTATTGGCTGATTAGCACAGTTTTATAGATGGGCTCAATAGGTTTTACTCTTCTGCGCTTAAATCGGTGTCTTGACTCTTGTACCCTTTCTTTTCAAGTTTTTGTTCAATAGTTTATTGATACGCTGCCAAGTTTTTATAGGTTTATAGCTTCATGCAATGCTTAGAGTCTTTTGCTATTTTGAGCCGAAAAGTTTTTACTGTCATGTTTTAACAGGGAATTGGAGTATCATGGGGATTTGGATCTCTTATATTTTTTTTTTACTTCATTAATTTTTATTTGATATTTAAATTTAATTTATAAGTTTTTCTCTCCTATCAACTTTATAATTTTTTAAAAATGTTTTCATCTCTTACTTTAAGTTCGATTGGCCATTTAAAAGTTTTTGCATTTTTTTCTGATATTTCTAATTTTTGTTATTATTTAATTTTATATTTAAATTTAAGGGCGTTGTTGGGCTATTTTTTTATTTTTCTGAAAATATTCACATTAAAAAGGTAATGTTATTAGTTATATTATTTATTTTTATAAGAGAATGTAACTAAAATTATATAAAGTGGTGAAATAAAAATAAAAAAGAGAATAATATAATAATTCTCTTATAAAATGACATTAATAAGAGGGAGCATGTGAAATTAAAAATATAAATGTTTGATGTACAATCTTTATATCCATAATTTATTCACATTTATGATATGATAGAAGAATGAGAGTGAAAAAAAATGAGATGAAGAGTTAAGTGGGAAAGATAAGTGGATAAGATGAAGTAAATGTGAGTAAATTATGGATAAAAATTATGAATGTAACATTATTGTATTAAAAATGCTTGTTAAATGTTCTTTACACAAGTTCAATAATAGCACCACTCGAAAGGTATAAGGAAAGATAGGATAGGAAGCTGTTAACTTTAATTTGTCTTATACTTTTTTTTTTATTAATTTTGTAATTTTATAAATAAATATTTTTTTCTTATGGTTTATGTTCTCATTTTGGATTAGATCTATCTTTACTTTTTTTATTTTTTATAAAATATTTTTTTATTATCAAATATGAAACTAATCTTATTAACAAGCATTGATCCTAATAAAAGAGATTAACTTTTACTTAAGTACTTTACCTTAGATTTGAAACGATATATATCCAAAAATTATCTTTATGAGAACTCCTTTAATTTAGGTTTGATCACAGCTCAAATTTAAATTAGTTATAAGTTAAAAAATTTAAATTAGTTATAAGTTAAGAAATTTGGATAAATTCATGTCTTACAAATACTGCACAATCCAAAACTAAAAAGATATGAGACTAATCTTTATTTTAGAAGAAGTATTCTCTTTTTAATAAGAATTTTTTCAAAAATTAAATTTATTCACATTAATATAAAAAAGTTTTCAAAAGTTTTATAGCCACTTTGAATTTAAAATAAAAAAGTCTTCTAGCCACTTTACTAGTCACTCTATTTTGGCAATAAAGCAACAAGCTGGTTGGTTTTGTAAATGCAGAAACCACTCAAGGACTTGAACAAGGCATAATCCATTGTGAGTAGTATCCTCGTCTGCTTTGGGTGAGGTATTCACTTAGAAAACTTTACTAATCCAATTCTCTATAGTATGAAATGGCAAGGCTATTCTGAAGGGAATATTGTAGTAAGATTTGTTTCATTCTTGTATCTTTATTTTTGTTGTCATCTCATTTTAATTAAATTTTAAAATTTTTTTTTTTTTGGTTTGAATTAAATTTTAAAAATTAAATTATAAAACTTATCTAATTTAACATTTCATAAATGTAAACCTTTGTTGAAACAAAGACGTCACACGGGGGAACTTCCTTGTTCAAAAGTTACAAAGAAAAGAAACCGAACCAGAACATCTAAGCAAAAAAGAGTACTGCCAGAAACTACCAGTCAATATGGAAGGCATATAAACAATAGTCAAAAAAAAAAGACCAAAACAAACAAATCAATAAACTTGGCAGCAGAAGCCAGACTTTCAACGAACAAGTCAGACTTCAGACTGCTTTCCTTGGAGAAGACCATCACTAATTTGTGAAGCAATGTCTTTAACAGCACCAGGTCCATGGGGAATGAAAACAGAATTAGATTTTGAGGATGCGCCAATCTCCTTCATTGTTTCAAAATATTGGGTAACCAGAACCATATCCATAATATCCTTGGACGTCGTCCCAGCCACACTCTCAGCGAAGGCGAGCACACTGTCCCTCAGCCCATCTACTATGGCTTGGTGCTGACGAGCTATTCCAAGTCCAGCTAGATACTTAGATTCTGCATCTCCTTCTGCTCGCTTAATCTGCAATATCTTCTCCGCTTCAGCTTTCTCATTTGCAGCCACCCTCAATCTTGCAGCTGTTAAACAACAGGTAAAGAAAACAGGGTAAAGAACTTTTCGTGTTACCAGCATCATCTAGATACTGACAATTTAAAAGAAAAAGCAAATCAGTCAATCAAAGTCACATCAAAGATTTTGTTTAAAAATAAATACAGGTTTCAAAGACAAATAGATGTAACGATGAATTGGTTGGAGCATCTTCACCGTCTGCAACTTTCTGGTCTTGAGGGACCTTTTGGGTGTTGCCTCTTCTAGTGGCATAAGCTTTTAATCTTGTTTTACCTTCCCAACTAGTTCCAAAAAACAAAGATTATGTCATCCATGTTTCAGTAAAATGTACACATCCTGATTAGTTAAACAATTATTATTATAGAATAATTAAAAAACGCACCCTCAAAATCAACAAAGCCACAAAATGTGACGCAGCAAAACCAATAGAATATTAGTAGTGATATATAAAGTCACTGAAAGACAAGCAGTTTGAGCCTGATATAGAAGCAAATAGTGCAGATTTAAATGTTTAACACGCCCAAAAAAATAAGAAAAAGAGCAAGAACTACAGTGAGAAGCAAATAGTGGGCATTCATGAATGGGGGACGAATTACTCAGAATGCGATTGAAATTTCGTTTGGACCTTGAGAAATCAGAGGCGTACGGGGATTGTTTCAAGATCACAGAGAGAAACGAGAGGTTACTGAGAGAAGAAAAAGACGCGTTTCGGATTCTTTTTGATTGTTTCGTCCTTGGGCGGAGACTTGAGAGAGACATTGATAAAGTATCGGAAAAGTAGAGTAGGGACGGTGTGACATGTAGGTAGATGCGTCGGTGACGGAACTGAACACCCTTATCCTTAATTTCTTTGAATAATACAAGGGATAATGATACACCCCGTTTATTAGTCTAGGAGTTACTGTACTACCTTATCTTTTTGACAGCATTTAGTTACGTCTCATATAAGAATGATAACCCAATTGATATATATATATATATATATATATATAATATATAATGATTGAATATATGATAAGATAGTAAAAAAGAGAACCACACTCCCTAATCTCCACCTCATTAAAATATTTTACCTTTAATTTTTTTATAAGTTAAAATATGTAAATGAGATATACAAATAAAGTTTAAAAAATAATTAAAAAATAAGATTTATAGTTTAAATTTGAGTATAATATAAAAAATAATTAAAAAAATATCAAAATTATAAAATACAAAAATTTCAAATTTTAAATCTATAATTATCCACTCCAAATTAAGAATTATTAGTAATTGTTGGATACCCAACCCAACAACACCCCATATATAATTTATTTTTGATAATGTGTGTAATTATGTGTATTATTACTCTTTCGTTTATTAAAAATTGGTTGTAGACTTGTAATACTTTTTCCTTTATTTGGGTCCAAATCCAAATCCAATTCTTGATACATATGATTACACAAGTTATAAGTCAGGTGGAGGTTGTTTCAAGTCAAGCTAAGAGATTAGCATACCCTAATCTAATCCATTGAATTGGCTCAAAATCAATGTTTGAGCTCATAAAAATTTAACCCAAAAAAGTCTTGACTTTAAAAACTCATGGCTTTAGCTTCATTGATCTCTCCTTCCTTTTGGAATTGAGTTCATCAAATTTTTTTTTTTATGTCAATTTATGTTATCATCATTTATAGGTATCTAAGATTCAATAAAAAATAATTGAAATTGTGATGTACGAGAGTTGAGATAAAAAAATTAAGAATACAAAGTGTATAATATATTATTATAAATTTAATAATACATTATACATATCTTACATACTGACCTATTATATAAATAGCACACTCATTGAAATTTAGGCATTGAAGCTGATTAGGAACAGAGTAATAAAGCTTGTAATCTTGTTTTACCTTCCCTACTAGTCCCCCAAAAAAAAAAGATTATGTCATCCACGTTTCAGTAAAATGTACAAATCCTGATCCGCAAAATCAACAAAGCCACACAATGTGACGCAGCAAAACCAATAGAATATTAGTAGTAATATATAAAGTCACTGAAAGACAAGCAGTTTGAGTCTGATAGAGAATCAAATCCTGCAGATTTAAACGTTTAACACCCAAAAAAAAAATAAAAACAAGAGCAAGAACCACAGTGAAAAGCAAATAATGGGCATTCGTGAATGGGGGACAAAATTACTCAGCATGCGATTGAAATTTTGTTTGGACCTTGAGAAATCAGAAGCGTACGGGGATTGTTTCAAGATCACAGAAAGAAACGAGAGGTTAATGAGTGGAAGAAAAAGACGCGTTTCGGATTCGTTTTGATTGTTTCGTCCTTGGGTTGAGACTCGGGAGAGAAATTGATAAAGTAACGGAAGAGTAGAGTAGACGTGTAGCTAGATGCGTTGATGACGGAACTGAACACCCTTATCCTAAATGTCTTTGAATAATACAGGGAATAATGATACACCCCGTTTACTGGTCTCGCAGTTGCGGTACTGCCTTATCTTTTTGACTGTATTTAGTTACATGTCATATAAAAATGATAGCCTAATTGATATAATATATATATATATAATGATTAAATATATGATAAAATAATAAAAACGAGAATCACACTTCCTAATCTCCACCTCATTAAAATATTTTACTTTAATTTTTTTAGAAGTTAAAACATGTAAATGAGAGATAAAAATAAGATTAAAAAAATATGATTTATAGTTTAAATTTGAATATAAAATAAAAAATATTAAAATTAGAAAATACAAAAATTTAAAATTCTAAATCCATAATTATCCACTCCAAGTTAACAATTATTAGTAATTATTGGGTACCCAACCCAATAACACCCCATATATAATTTATTTTTGATAATGTGTGTAATTATGTGTATTATTATTCTTTTGTTTATAGAAAATTTGTTGTAGACTTGTAACACTTTTTTTTTATTTGGGCCTTGGGCCAGAACATGAAACATTTTCCAAATCCAAATCCAATTCTTGATACAAGTGGACGTATGACATTTTTTTTTTTCCATCAACTATGGTCTAATTTAGGCGTATGGATTGGTTGGGTTAACAAACATTCAAGTACCTTGGAAAATTTTTAGTTGGGAGCTTTTGACCCGATTTTGATAAAAAATATATATTGATTAGATTTGAAGTCTGGTTGAGTTTGGTAAAAAAAAAAAATTTATCATCGATCAAAATATAATTACACAGATCATAGATCAAGTTTAAGTTATTTTGAGTCGATCTAAGTAATTTGCATCCCCTTAGGCTAATCCATTAAATTGGCTCAAAATCAATGTTTGAGTTTATAAAAATTTAACCCAAAAAAGTCTGGACTTTAAAATCTCATGGCCTTAGCTTCGTTAATCTCTCTTTCCTTTTGGAATTGAGTTCAACAATTCCTTTTTTTTTTATATCAATTTGTGTCATCATCATTTATAAATATCTAGGATTCAGTTGGAGAATAAAAAATAGTTGAAAATGTGATGTACGGGAGTTGAGATGAAAAAATTAAATATATAAAGTGTACAATATATTATTATAAATTTAATACTACATTTTACATAAACCTATTATATAAATAGCACACTCATCGAAATTTAGACATTGAGGATGGTTAGAAACAGAGTAACAAACTCATCATTTGAGCCATGTGTCAATAGCGAAGATGTTAAATTGGGTTCACCGTGCCGAGTCAACCGGGCGAGTTGGGTTATCTATTAGTATATCTGGCAAACATTTATTGCATGCTCTTGTCTCATTCTCAAATGAAAGAATAAAGCGAGATGTACGGGGTTGAAACGCAAAGGAGGTTTTTGTAGAATAAAAAAAATATACGAAGAGGATATGCAAAGTTATATATTATTTTTATTATTTTAATTTATATAAATGTTGACATCTAAATAAAATACGCATAGGTCGTACTCTATTTACATTGGTGGCTCCTACCAACCGGGGTCATTTTGCAAGGATTATGCATAAGCTATTTATTTTCGAAAGATTATCATTCCAAAATCATTTTCATAAATATGTGTGAAAAATTTTTTTTAACAGTTGTATCTACTTTAAATTATGATAATTTATTTTATATTAGAATTAAAAGTAATGAATGATTTTTTAATTGAAATCTGTGTATACACAAATAATAAAAATAAATAAATATATTTAAAAGTATGTATTAAAAACTAATAAAAATATGTACCAAAAAATTTAATAAAAATAGAAGAGTAAATGGAAAAAAAAATCCTAGAAAACTGTCTCATAGCAAATTTGGAAATAAACAATACTTCACAATTTCTTCTCTTGCTTCGTCTGGTAAACTCTTATTGGTTTAAGATGAAGACAACCTAATACCGGAAAAAGATGAAGACAACCTACGATACCACGTCTGTCTGATGTAAGCGCTGAGCAAGTTTTACAAGGAACAACCATGGAAGTGGGAAGTGCGAAGACGCTATTTGTACACTAGAAAGAACTTGGAAGCATCTGATACAACTTCGGAAGCTTTCTAAAATATTTTTTTGGATTGGACGAACGAAGGCCATTCCAGAACACTGAGGATTTCCTCCATGCTTTCCCCTGTTAGAATCACTACCAGGCCCTCCACCCTGCCACTGCCACCGTTGTTTTTCTCGTCCCCGCTCAAATTCGCGAAGGAATCACGGAATCTGATGTCCATCAAACAACAACGGACTCTCTGCGTGTCCTCTGCTTCTAGATCAGAGCATGGATCACAGAAACCATCACTTCAGGTTCATTTCCAGCTGACGCTATTTTCTCTGACTATTTTTCTAATACCCTTGTGTTGAACCCAAAACTTAGCGATTTGTTTGCCTTCAAATGATTATTGGAGCTATGGTGAAAATATAGGATTTTGATGTTTAATTGTATGGCTCAAACTGATTATCAGAGTTAATAGTAACAATTACTGTTAGGATGCTTAACTTTTCTGTTATGTGGTTGTTAATTATATCATTCTTGTCGATTCTAAGCTTTCGTTCATGATTTCCCTTTAGGGCACTGAAGCATTTTTCAGGGGTGTGTTGGAAGGTATGCAATCCGTCTACTTGAGTAGAAATCCTACAGCAAAGGCCATCTTGGATCTTGTTCAGTCTGTTGACAACAACCAAATCTGCTATGATCATCTCGCATTCAGGACTATTGGGGTAATTAATTCTGTGTCTTTACTTTCAAAAACACAATTTTTTCTGTGAAACAAATGTACTTCATTTTTTTTTGGGTGACAGTGTGTATTAACTTGTGTATGCATTATGTACTGGAAGAATGTTGCTTGCCAATGAATCACAGATGTGCTTTTCATTTTGTTGGGATTGCATTACAGGTGAATGGTTATGGAATTGACTCCATGGCTAGCTTCTTTCTCGATTATGGTTATACACCCCAGGAGGAGCTGAGGTTTCCAGCCAAAAAGTTAAAAGCATTGTGGTTTTCTCCACCTAGGGATTCACTTACTGTCAGTGGCAGTCGCATTCATGGGCCTTTTCCAAGAATATTTATATCAGAGTTACTTGTAGATCAGATGAGTCCACAAACTCAGGTTTGTTACAAAGAACATCTATCAATTATTGTCCATTTTACATCAATGCTCTAAGAACTACATGATGAGTATGAGAGATGCTGGATTCTCTCCCTCGCATTGTAAGATCATTACAGAAGCAAGGAAATTAGTAGTTGTTTGTCCAACAACTTTTATCATGTTAGTAGTCATGTTTGTTTTTGTGTGCCAAATTCAGTAGCTCATTACATTTTCAGGTCCTGCTGTACTTATTGGTCTGATGTTAAAGGTTTGCTCTGTTTTTGTCTATGAAGTACCTTTATTGTTAGGGGCTTGAATTTACATTTCTTAGTTTTCATCATCTCCTAGCTCACCATTTGAAGTGAAAAACCAAGGCCATGCCCATGTACTTCCTGACAATTGTTTTCATATAATTTGGGTTTCATTAGAAGTTTATACTCATTCTTGCAAAAGTATTTACTGGAATTTTGTTGGCTTTCTAAAATAAAGGGGGCGTAGCTCCTTTCTTATTGTTCAGGTGAGGGATCATTACCCAACTAATTTTCTGTTGTATTTGTCATATCACTTGTGTGGCTGGTAGCAGTATGGTTACAGTAATGTGTGAATTAGAATTTTACATGTAGCACTTCTATATATATTAAGATTGCTTTACATTATTATACCTATCTTATTTCTAAATTTCATATCTGAAGTGGTACACATTGTTGCATGGCAACTATGGCTCATACTTATCTTTCAGCTCTGTCACTTAAATTTCCAAAGGCTAGATTGTGCTTAAAGCTTGCAAGTTGCAATTTACATTCAGGAAATAATTAGAAAATACACCAAATCATCTGGCAATGGAAACAAGTATGCGGCTCTTGCAAGTTCCTTTGGACTTCTGACATGGGAAAAGCCCTTATATTCTGAGTTCCAACAATTGGCTAGGTACAGATATCTGTGTTCTGTATGCCTTTGAAATTTTAGTTGATCAAAACTTTGCTCACATTTGGCTCACTTATGGTTTGTTGATACATAGTGAAAGTGAGTATGCTGCCTGGACCCTGGTCAATGGGTATGCAGTGAACCATGTTACCATATCCACTCATCGGCTGAAATCCCATTTGAGAAGTATCAAAAATCTAAATCAGTTTATTGAGGAGAATGGATTCAGATTGAATTCTGAAGGAGGACTTTTGAAAGGTCTGTACTCTGATCACTGTTGTGTTTCTAGAATCATTGAACCAAAATCAAAGCATTTAATGTGCATTGAATGACAATGTGACGCTGGTCTTTTTCTGATTAAGATCAATCCTAACAGAGGTGAAAACGAGGAGGATTGAAATGGGAATAACTCCCTTTTGTTAATTCTCAGCAAAAGTGATGACCTTCACTTCATTCCTGCAAAAGAAAACCCTCTTGCACTTAATTTGTTTAAACATTTTCACCCTATAATTCGAATCAAAGTTGTTTAAAATATGTTTGCTTTTCTGTTTGCCCCCATGACGATGCTGTCCTTCCTTCTATAAATTGGGAGCTCTCTCTGGGCTCAGAGGCTATTAGAAACAGAATTGAAAACACCATATCCTTTTGTGGAGATCATTGTATGAGCTCAATAATTGCCATGACAACCTAGACTAGGAGTAGAACATATAATTATCTTGAAGATGATCATAGCAATTTATGGCTCATTGCTATCAAATATCATATGAAATATCCAAGTATTTTCCCCATTACAGTGAGCCCCGATGGTCTCCTCCTTCAAAGTTCAACTGTAGCAGATTCTATTTCTTTCCAATTTGCTGATGGTATCACTGAATTTGTTCCATGCTCATACATTGAATTTGCTGAGCGCCTAGTGCTGCCTGAATATAGAAGTTTATCTGACTCAGAGGTAAGTAGCATTCTTTCTTTTGAATATCATGTTTCACTTTTATCATATATTTGATTTTTTCATGTTTAAGGTGTGATCAGGCTCTTAGTTAAGGATCAAATTGTTGACTACTTGTAGAATATAAATGGCCTGCTATGTGTTTAGAAATTTTCTTTCCTCCTCTAAAGGATTGCTTATGCTTGTTTATCCCAACTTGCACAGATTCAAGAGCACCATAGGAGGGATGGTTTTGAAGTTGGAAACGCTGACAAAATCTTTGAAAGCACTTCCAAGGAGCAATTGAGCAGAATAGGCTAATATGATGCTCATCTTAGTCCATAGCACAATGATGTGCACTTCTCTCCTTCTGGGGAAAGTGTGTGGCACTTTATACTAAGTTGCGCGAGGTTGTAAATTTGGTGCTCTTCCGTTATATGTAGATACTTCATAGGGCAAGCGAGTTGAATTATTCCTCAAATAGTAAAGCAAATACCTCTATGGTCTTGTCTTCCTTCTTATCCGAGTAGAACTAGATCTCAGTTAAATAGAAAAAATTAATTATTTTAATCTCCCAAAGTTTCTACTCTTATATTTTATAAATTCATTAGACATAAATTTAATTTTCTATAGATTATTAAAAATATTTTTAATTAAATAATAAATATGTTATGACTTATTAAAAATTTATAATGTGCTCAATATATAATAAGAGAAAAAAATTTTTAAAAGGAGAAAAAAAAGTGAGAATGTAAAATTAGGTATACTCTGTATGCAAAATCTATATATATATATATATATATATATATCATCATCATCATCATCATCTAACACATCCATCAAAATTTTATATAAAAATTAGGAATGTAAGATTGTATGCCATTCACACATGTACTGCTGTAATTGCATGTAAATTACCTTCAATGATAAATAGCATACCCGTGTCAGAAATATTCTTAACATTATAGACCTTAAATTATTACATTAATTTTATTGTTTCATAAATTAAAAATTTTAAATATTTATTTAAAAATTTTATATTATTAAATTTATTAAACTTAGTTATTAAATTGTAAAGCAATCAATTCAATAACTATTCTAAATACATAACAATTGAATTTTCTTTAAAAGAAAACTTTCCTTATTATATAAAGGAAAATATTATGTTGCACTGCGGCAGCAGACGCACTATCTTTTTTTTTTTTTTGTAACATTAAGGAGGATCGAACCTGTACAGGAGGAAAGGTAAGGGTGGTTCGATTGCCATCTTCAGCCGCAATATGCCTTTATTAGGCTAAAATTCAGTTAAAGAATGAGAGCATGAAGAATCAAACTATTAGAGAACCAATGCAGCATGATTATTATATGCAGAGCGCATAAACAATTGTTTGATGGCTCAAATGGCAAGAAACAGCTGACCTCTGTTTAATGGGCTGTTATGCGTATATTATTGAAAATATAAATTTTATATATTTTCTTTTTTTTTTATCTTTTTATTTTATGTTTTCTTTTATTTTACTTTTTATATATACATTTATACAAAATTACCTCCACGTTGCATTTTCCTAGTTAAAGCAATTCCTTCCCAGCTTCCAATAGCTTAAGGATGATTTCAACTTTTATCTTTAAATTATTTAAGGACTTCAATTTTTAGTTGTGTCAATCAAAGACATGATGTCTAAGTCATCTTGATTAAATAATGATATTTTACAATAAGTCATTTATGTGACATTTGCATGTTAAAATTACAATACAAAAGATAACAAATTAGTATTTTAATAGTACATTTTAACACATTATGAAGAAAAATAGATATTCTACTGATATATTATGACAAGAATAATCAATAAAATTAATGTTATCATATTATTCATATCGTTGATTTTGAGAGAAAGAAAGCTTTTCATATTTTGAATTTTGTAAGAAAATAGATAATTGAGGCATTAATTATGCAAATATATGATTTTAAATTAATTTAAGACAAAAGCTAAATACTTAATTACTATGTGATAAATTTTGTAGGATGGTTCCTCTTTACCTATAGTTTTCTATCTTTCAACAAGCCAAAGAATCTGATTCAGTTACTAAGGCAGTGTTTGAGATCACAATTACGGACTGAAAAATTTAGATAACATTCCCGGGAGAAAAGGAAAAGAAATAAGGATGAGGTGTTTGAAATCTTCTATATTTCCAAAATCCAAACAACCTGTAGAAACATATTGGTTAACAATTTGACATAGACAAATTTGCTCAATAAGCTTCACCTGCCCTTAAATGCTTCCCTGCTAAGGGGTCAACACTCATAACATACATCATAAAGCAGCCTGCTTCCATTGCTCTCAAAGTTGTCCATGAACAAATGGTTTGACAGAAGGTACATCTATACGGAGAAAATAAGAAATGATGAAAAAGGGGAGAAAAAGAAATCGAAATTTCACCAGCTCTATGCCTTGCCGTTGGGTTTTGGTGATTGTTGGGGAAATTGATGGTGAAACGGAGATGCATAGGAACCATTTGGTATAGACAAGCTTCTATGCTGCTGTCCGTTCCTGGTAAGCAATCCTCCTTGTGTCCGCCCGTTTCTAGTATTTGGGCTAGCTCCAAAGCGGTCAGCTTGCATTGTCTGAAAATAATATGATGAGCTTGCCATGTCCTTAAGGTTAGGCAGAGGCTTCAAAGCTTCTACAACTTCACTCATTAGAGGTCTGGCTTTGGGATCTTTACTAAGGCAGTGAGCAGCCAGTTGAGCAGCTTTTTGAGCTCCTTTTATGGAAAAATGACCTTCCAGCCGAGGGTCTATCAGCCTGTAGAACCTTCTTCTCTCTCCTAGATGTGGTCGAGCCCATTCTACAAGGTTATGTTCACCATTAGGTCGATTTTTATCCATAGATCTTCTGCCCGTCAACATCTCAAGTAGTACCACTCCAAAACTGTACACATCGCTTCTTGATGTAAGATGTCCTGCCACAAATATGTATATTTAATAAGAATGAAGGGGATTAGATAAACAGATGTTAGATTACGTTTCAAAAAATCTGGAGAATGTTCTAATTAAAAGGTACCAGTCGGATATAATGGAATAGTCAGAAAGAAACACCTATGAACCATAATGTGAATGAGTTACTTTTATGAAGAACAATAACAACTAATCTTCTGAATTGGGACTTAGTAAATCCAAATAAGCTTACCTGTCATGACATATTCTGGTGCTGCATAACCATAGGTTCCCATCACCCGGGTAGACACGTGGGTTTTATCACCCTCTGGACCATCTTTAGCAAGTCCAAAATCTGAGAGCTTGGCATTATAATCCTGAATTGATATGCTATTAGAAACTTTGACAGAAAAAGATGCAATTTTCTTGTGGTTTTTGGAACTTACAGCATCTAACAGTATATTAGAAGTTTTGAAATCCCTATATATTACTGGTCTTTCAGCCTCCTCATGAAGAAAAGCAAGACCCTTTGCAGCTCCTAGAGCAATTTTCATCCGTATGGACCACGGAAGAGGCAGGGATCCTACATATAAATTTTACATGAACATCAACAATGATATAATTCAAACACAGATATTATGACAAAGCAGAAATTTCCAAGTTCCATTCACATTCCACCCACGTTAAAGAAAACAGCTAAATCCAACAACAAACAAGTGAGATATTGAGTAGAAACAATATGATCATCAATAATGACATGATTAAAAGGTAATATTATTTTAAAACATTACAGTTAAATAGGCAGATCGCTAGGTAAACCATATCCTAAAAACATAACCACATAGAAACTTCTTCACATTTACTCAATGATGAATTACACTGCACTCTGATAAACATGGCTCATGGCATCTCTCTTTTCTGAAATTTAAGATTTTTGGAAAACTGTGTTTAAGAAAGCCGAGCAAAACACCCTTGTTCTGTTCTTTATTTGCCTTGTACAGGGAGAAAACTGTGTTTAAATAAAAGGCATCATGCAGGATTCTACATTTGGAGTGAAATTAACAACAATTCAAGATGCACTAGTGGTCCAACTATTATTGCAAAAGAAAGTGAGTAAACTTATCAGTCAAAAAATGGTAGCATACTCCTAAATAGGTGGTTTTCCAGGCTTCCCCGTGGCATAAACTCATACACTAGTAAACGTTGATCATCTTCAATGCAGTAACCAATAAGTTTAACGAGGTTTGGATGAACTAGATCACCCAGAAAATTGACTTCAGCCTGTACATTCACCAAGCAAGAAATCAACACCAAGAAAGGAGGAAGTTAGCTATCAACTACAAATATATATTTCCTTTACGAGAAAGGAGAACCTTCAAAAATAAAATAAATATATAAAACAAAAAAATTCATTAGGAAGACGACATAGATCATCAAAGTAACAAACCAGCCATTCTTTATGACCCTGGAGCCCATCGTGGTTGAGGGTTTTTACAGCAACAGTAAGCCCTGTGCCAGGTTTCACTGGAGCAGTTCCATTTTCTTCAATCCATCCCTTGAATACACATCCAAAACCCCCTTCACCAAGAAGACTCTCAGGCCGAAAATTTCTTGTTGCCAACTTAAGGTCATTAAATGAGAATTTTCGCAGCCTAGAAGCAACTTTAAGCTCCTCTTCAAGTTTAGAAGTGGATGAATTGCTTTCCGCATTACTAGTGGTAGTGGAAGAGACTACTGGAGCTGTTGGTTGGTCTCTACTTGTATCATTAGTTGATTTACTTTCAGCTAATCAGAACCAAAACCAGGATAAAGTGGAAAAGAATGAGAACATAGAATAACAGGAGCATCGTGCATTATCAGGCTTAAACAAGCTGGGTGAAAAGATATACTTTCAACATTAAATTCAATAAATTAGGAAGAAAGAAATGCAGAAAGCCTATGAATATGAACCACCTTTAACTAAAAAGTTTTCATCAAAAACAACAAGTCTTTGTCACAGACTTCCCATGAACAATATAGATGTATCAGATGATAGATGTTAATGGTCATAATATTCTAAGCCATAAATGCTATTGTATAACTTGTGAACTCATCCACGTTCAATAAGGTAACAAATGATGTTTTGGGAAGGGAAATGATGCAAAGGATGAACCCTAATGCCCCTTCACAATTTGCATTCTGATATGGCTATATTACATATCCTTGCGCAAAGAAATGGCTGGATTATCACCGTTGAATTATTAAGCATCCATTAGCACAAATACAATACCTTCAGTTAAATTGGGAATATAGGCCAAACAGCTAATGGTTAGTCCATTCAATCTCATTCTAACCATTGCTTCTATGCATAGTAGATATGTGGAAGTTGCATTAATGACCACAACGGTTGCCAAGATCTTATTGCTCTCCTTACCAGGATGAAGAAATTTAGTGCTGGGACAGATGCACCCCAAGACTGAAGCAATTTAACCATACAGGCTATTTTTAAAATTCAGGTCCTTCCAAATAAAAATTAACACTAATTCCCTTTCCCAGGTTTTCCGAACCTACTATGACAATTTTTACCCAAAATAAAGCCTCGTGTGAAACTGGTTTACTTTACCAACAGTCTAAATCCGAATTCACACTAGTTTCTAACTCTGTGACATAGTTGCCAAGTTCATAGTGTACCAACATTATGGTAGGTTGAATCAATTCACAATACATCACCTAATAATGAAAAAACTAATGTAGGGTAGCCGCTACAGCAACCCATAACGCTAAACCCAGTTCATGGGGCGAGAGGGTATGAGAGAATATGGCAACTATGATTTGTGAGCTACGAAGACCACATATGGATAAAAGCAATATTTTAGCAAAAAAGCTCTCCTGCCAGAGTGATACATAAGCATTAAAGATTAGAAAAAACCCCATGATTAGGATATGTTTTTCATTAGACTTGGTATGAAATAGTGACTACGATCATCTCACAAAATATGTTCAACTTTTGTTTTAACGCAGCCCTGCGCAGCGCGGCCACAGCAAACGCTGTCCAATAGCCATGTTATCTATCTATCATTTGCTGATTATTAAACATTTTACAGGGTAATTCTCGCTGGGATTGCCAGATAAATAAGTAAACTTACACTAGGTGCTCAAGGAAGAATTTACGGAAGATTGAAACACACTAGAAAAGACAGGTCACGCCATCCTGAATAATAAAAATATATGCACAGTAAGGAAGAAGAGGTTACCATAATGAGTGCTGGTGCCGCTAACTGAGCTATCAACCTTGGATCTTGAAGAAATACAGCTCCCAATGAACCTCAGCCTAACCCAACACCCAGTCTCCTCCTCTTCCACAACCCCGTCATCTTTCTTCTTCTTCTTCCTGCCCGTTGATTTGCACACATCCCAAGACTCCACCTTGCCATTCTCAGCACCCAACCCCATCTCCGACAAACCCTAAACAATCAAACCCAGATTTCATCAAAACCCACAATTCCAAAAACACCCCCAATGTCCTTCATGCCACCACTGCAACCAGCAAATCAGCTTCAACCTCTGATGGTAAATTACCAAATAAAACCTAAATTTTACAACTCTACTCGTCAAAACCAGTTAAATAAGAAAACCCAGCATGGAAAACTGAAAAAGAAAAGGAAGCAGATCGTATGAAGTGGAAGGTGAAGTGGGCAGCTTTACCAGAAAGAACACAGCACCTGTGTAGAACTCAGAAACCTCTCCGCTAAATGATACAAAAATCTGAGAGACGTGTTCTGCTCCTTTACAAACAGACCAGTACAATACAATGCTGAACAAAATAAGCAAAGATAAAAATGGAAAATTGATCAGATAAATACTCCCCCAAATTATCGATTCTCTCTCATTCCTTTTTCTTTTGTCTAAAAAAAATAAAACATTTCTTTAATCGAATCGAAGACTAAGAAAAAGGTGTTCAGCTGCCCGAAGAAGAGGATACGAGTTCGAGCTGCCCATGGTGCCCGTTTGAGGCTGTGACCGTACAGGTTTGGCAGCAAAGGTGAGGGGCAGTGAGCGGAGGTTAAAGAGGGGCGGGCAGATCGGGTAGCCGGAGAAGTGGCAATATTGGGCATTTCGGGCAGGAGAAAAGAAGACATGGGACCCGCTGAGGATGATGACGTGTATGCCTTCGGCGGGCGAAACGAAAGCCATCTCGCGCGTCAGCTTGATCTCAGCGGTAGCATATGCTGATATGCACGTTTGATTCTTTTAGTTATAATTTTTTAATATAAATTACTTTTTATTATGTTTATTTGATGAAAACTATTTAATTTATTTAATATAAATTTTTGTCTCATTTATCTGAGTATTATTTTATTTAAAAAAGTATTTTTGATTGTTTTTTAGTTCATCTATTTCTACCTAATTTCTTTTAGAGCCCTCCAAAATTTCAAAATATTACTTTTCTCTACTATGGGCAAGGGATTAAACAAGTTTTCTTACTGCACAAATCAACATAAATTATTCTTGGATATGAATTTATTAATATGATATATTTAGTCCAAGAAAAATATCTATTTCATTTCTTACAATATTTCTATGTTTTTTTTTTTAAATTTTATGATGGCATCATCTTAGAATATTTATACAATTTAGATATTATAATATCTCTCCTTAATAGATATATGCTTCAATAATAAAAATTTCCATTTATTTTAGCTGCTACTTATTTAGTTTTGATACCTCATTACTTTTTTTTTCATCTTAACATATAAGTTCATATTGTAATGCGCTATTTTCCACGTATAAAATATGAAATTTATTAAGAAATACCAACAAAAAAGGAAGCAACATGTCATTTTGAATATTTTATGGACAAAAACCATTTAGGTAATTATTATATTTCAGTAGATAGCATTGCTTATTATTACTTCGTAGTTTTTTGTGGTTGCATTCCTATTTGATAATTATGTGATCTGCAATGGAAAAGTGTTAAAAATTACAATTTCTATTTATCCTATTATTGGATCCAATTTTTATAACTAGTTACACTAGATGAATTAGTGTCCATACCATTTACTCTAGACTAATGTGAGTTATACATATTTAGTATACACAATTAGTATATAATAATGATATATTATTCATGTTCTTTTTTTATATTGGATATTTAAGGACTGATATTGACACATTACTTTCTATGTTAATTATATATATTAAATATGTATAATTAACATTATTTTTTATTCTTTATATGCAATACATTATTTTTTCCTTTTTTTAAATAAACCAACAATCTTTAATCTAATATGAACTGTTGCTAGGAAGTATACAGTACTTATTTTGGGAGGCAGCAGAGCTAAAATTGAACCTTAATTTGAAAGAGGAAATAAAGTAAAGAGGAAAAATAGATCCAACTTTCCCGCTAATTGCCCACTTAATTAGGATAAACTTTTGATTAGCCAAAAGGGTAGAATTTTCCTTACTCTTTTTCTTGCTTTCTCTTATTTCATATACTAATTAAGCACAGAAATCAAAAAAAGAAAACGAAAGAAAAAATACTTTTTTCCTTTTAACTCTATCTCTATAATACTTTAATTTAAGTTCTTCTAATTTTAAGTATTTATTTATATATAATTTTTATTTTTTAAAAATTTAAATTTTAAATTTTTTAAATCTTATAAATTAAATTATAAAATTTAATTAATCTAATATCCCACATTATTTGTTGTGAAAATGTTATCATTGTAGGGGAAATTGGTTCTACCATTTGGTTTGGCAAGTAAGCATAAAGCTAGAATACCAGTCATTGATTTCACACTTTGATACCTCAAGCTTGTCTCAAGGGCAGGCTGTAACTGGGAAGCAAGCAGATATGGCGACGGCAGTAAAGGGGAAATGTGAGAGGGGACAACTAAGATTATATTAATTACTAAAGACAGAGATTATATATTTGATTTAAGAGATTGCTTGCCGGCTTAAGGGATTATGCTTGACTTTAAGGATTTGCTTCTTCATTGCTTCAGCCTCATTTTACTCATCATCAACTAATCATGCATATGGCGACCAACCGTTAGCATTTGCTTTTAATATTTTTCCAATTTAAAATGAGTTACGGCTAATCATTACTCCAGTAAGTTTCGCTGTCATAAATTTACGTCTGAGATTTTGATGGTCAGCCCAAAATAAATTATTTCATTCTCTCTTTCACACTTCATAAAATTTTTAAAAGGTCATATGGATAGAAATTTATGTTATTTTTATAAATTAAATATTATTAATTATTTATTAAAAAAATTTAAATTATTAAATTTTATTAATTAAATTATGAGATTTATTACTTTTTAATAATATTATTATTTAATAACAAGATTTTTTTTATAAATATTTTATAAAATTAATTTATGATGTTAAAGTTAATAGGTCTTATAATAATAATTAACAATTTTAATAATTTAAATTTTATAAATAATATTTTTTGTGAATCTTAATTTATGATTTTACACCAAATTTGAGATACAAGTAGATTGGAAGAACCCAACTTTGGGATATCGTCTATAACATAGATCCTTAATATTCTCAACCAACACATGTGCTGGACGTGTGGTAGGACAGACTTCTCCAACATTCGAATCGCCTAAAAGAATGGGATTCAACAACAATAATTTATGTTGCTAATGCGAAGCAAACTTTGCTGGTAATCAGACCAAAATCAAGATCAGCTGTCTGACACAGTTGTTGAAGTTGCCAACCCAATAGCTTCCAAAACCCATCGGCTTTATAGCGGTCGCACGGGAGATGGAGGAGGACATTCTCTGGGCCACTGTCAAAGCTAGAACACATGAAGGACGAGACAATATTCTTCCTACATCATGTACAAGTTCTAATGAAGTAATTCCACCACGCAACAAAACCAAGTAAAGACTCGACTTCATGGGTGGGTTTAGATTTTCACATCCACACCCAATCAAAGCAGGAAGCATCAGCTGAGTGTAAGTTAATGAGAAACATCACAGGGAAAGTCATAATTTATTGAGTAAATCAGATTGTTAATGTCTATAATGGATAAGCGTTCGTCACACAAGTTTCATACATTTTTGCCCATAGAGTTCAGCTTAAAAGGATCTTATTACGAACTCGATTTAGCATGTCTAAATGCACAATAGTTTACTTCTATAAGTGAAGTTTTGGAACATGGAACCTGTGGTCAATATCATGAATCTCAAATCCGGAATAATAAATAAGAAAGAAAATGTAACCTCCTTATCCGTAAGAATTTGTAATCCATAAAGATGTTTGTTTTGTGCCGCCAACTGCTCTTTGATTGAACAGCGATAAGATTAATAGTTTTACAATTTTCATGATTTTTATTTAATTTTTATAATATAAAATTTAAATTATTAACTTTATTAAATTACATAAATTAAACAAATTTTATCTATAAAACTCATAAAAATCAACAGCTCATAGGTTAAATTGTTATTGCTTCCGCATACACAACTTCACAACATATTATGAACAATATTTCTTTAAGATTAAATCTACTTCTGTGTTCTTTACATATATAACAGTTTAGTCTTTTTTTACCGTATTTGGTAGAATTTATTGGCTCGGCAGAGTAATTATCCTCAGTAATGTCTGAGACACCTAAAGAGTATATGTCCTCCGTCTATGTACGACAGTAGTAACAACAGGAATGAAGTATACACCGGGAAAAAAAAAAAAAAGGCTCTGAGGGATTATGCATTTCCCATGAGAGGCAGGTTTGGGACTTGAAATAACACTGGAGAAAATTATATAGATCAAGAAGAGAATCCTTACATTCACTCAGAAGTGTCAGATAAGTACATTTTTAATAAAAATGGATTTATCTATAAAGACTACATCCTTCCCCTTAAAGGGGTATGTAACAACTGGCTAATACAAGCCCACGGTCTACGCTACAATAGTGAAGCTCTATTTCAAAATCAATTTGACATGCCAACTCCAATCACAATGGTACAACAACGGAAGATGTACACCTTTGTGCCATTGGGAATAAGCCACAAAAGAACAATTTTAATAGCGACGTAAACAACAATCTGCTCATATTTGTTTCTACTGCTCTGGAAGTCTCAAAGAAAAAACGTGGCGTCAAATGCAACCAGCCATAGGTCCATTCTAAAAAATCCCTGTGGAAATGCCGGAAGTTGCGTTTATCTTTAGTGAACACTCGGGGATATAGGTAACACCTGTTAGAAGTAAACCCGTGAGAGCATGAGCTATATAATAATAGGCATTTTGTATCATGATTGGCAGTTGACTATTTGGAAAGCAGAAAAACTATTTCCCACAAGGAATGGAAAAGAAAAGGCTAAATTGCATTAAACTTCCTTCAACTTCGACCCTGGTGTGGATAACCATCTTATGATATAATTGTCAGCTACAATGGTCAGGTATACATACAAAAGAACTTTTTCACACGTAAATACAAACAAGTGATCGGTATAAGAAATAAATTACTAATTCCAGGCAGTACTCGTAATAATATAAAATGCAAGACTAAATATTTCTGTGTTTGAATTGCAACTATGTTATAATACCCATGAGTGAATTTTCTCCATAACCATGGCAATTATAAAAGAGATGGAACAGATGTTTAAGCACCAGTTCATATTCCCATAAAAGCGCATTGACTAAATATTTCTTTTGATAGATGTTCAAGTAGGTAGTTAAGTTGAAAAATTATGGTTAACAAGTGCACAGATCCATACCTTTCTCCTTGACATGAATCTGTAATGTGTCAAGTGTAATTATGCCATCAGTCAACGGAAGTAGCTCAAGCTTGATTGTAGCTGTAGATTGAGAAGGAATACACCTGGTATGGTCCATACATGATTAGAATCAGTATCAGTTTAAACAAAAATACAAAAAAGTATAAATGAGAGATGATATATTACCCTAGTGGAACTCTACTCTGCAGCCACAGATGTGTACAACTCAGGCCAGAACTTGGAATGACATCATCACTAATGGAAACTGTCTGAGGTCCACCATCATCATTTTGATTTATATTCTCTCTATGAGAAGTAAAGCTCTGTCCCCGGGTAGCACCAACACGTCTGTCACCATTCACTTTTTGTAAACACTCAGCAAAACCAATAAAAGGACTCATAGGTGTACAGGGGGAATTCAAAGACACCACTGAAGGGAGTGAAGTAAACGAGGCTGGAGCAAGCACTGTCAAAGTTAGATCTTCAGATGTCAAATTTGAAGCTTGAAGAGTTAAGACCTGACAAAATTGAATTTCTAAGTTTATACAAGATTGTAACAACTAATGAAACTAAATGTAATTTCAGTAGGAAGATAAAAAATAAACCAGACAGATGCTCCCGATAAAAGCCTCAGAATTGAGATAGTCAATAATTAAACTCGTACAGACCTGCACTGGAAGTTGGGAACTTATTTCATTAGGTCCAGAAGACTTTCCTGACATTTCAGATGCAACAGAGATCATAATATCCCTTGAGCTACGTGGTCGCCAACTGGTTGGATGCTTAAAGAACAACCTTGACGCTAATTTAACCACAAACCCATGGACAAAAGAAAACTGATCAACACCTCAACATTCATTTAAAAATATAGCAAGCTAAAGTGTTAGGTAAACCTACCTGTATAATTGCATCGACATGACACAATAATTGCATACTGATTGTAAATTGATTCAGTCTTCCTTCCATCCAGACTCTTGGAGGAAAGACTCAATTTTGATGTTCGTGGACTCCTTTCGCCTTGGACCTTGAGATTCTTCCACACAGAACTTGCTGGTTTAAGAATAAAAGAATGTTCTTCACCTCTCCTGTAATTAGTAACTTCTAATAAGATGATGGTTAAAGCAGGGGAGGAAAAAAAATTCATGTAGTTAGTAACTTCATCTCCCCTGTAATTAGTAACTTCAAGAAAAAATGTTAACAATTTGGTTTAAAGCAAACTCCTTGTAGAAATTATATACACTTGTTCATGTCTATTGAAGGTTGCACCAACCAAAAAAAGTTTAGATTCTTAACTAAATCCATCAGTGTTACACACACTTGGTCCAAGTTATTAAAATTTTTTTAATCAAAATCCTTAAAAACTCTAATCGTCTCTACCCACGGAACTGGCTTATATAAAATTTCATACATATTGTGCATTAGGTTTTTCCAGTGAAACAATCTGAACTAAGATATAAAAACTCCTAAATTTAGATATCATAACAGTTTTGTAAAGCATAAGCCCATCGGACTAGATAAATGGAAATAACAAAAAAGCATTCCAATTAAACCCATGACCGATTATGTCCACTATTATTCTTAATTTGTCTACTTATAGTAAAGGAATAGAATAAAATCATGAGCTTTAAAATTTGCACCAACATTCTTACTCTTAAACTTATCAAAAGGGCCCTTTGTGAATCATAAAACTCTGCTCTAGACACCTCAAAATCTACAAGACACCTGCCCTCAGCTAGAATAATCCTCAAATTGATTATCTGATATTCATCAACCTTTCAACACATGAATCTCCATCTTTTTAAACAACATTTGATCCACATTTACAAAAGTACATTCTTCTACTGATGCATAGCCCTAAAGCTACATCCTTCAACCTAAAACTATGCCATATTAACAACAGAGAAGAGTTTCTCAAGCATTCATATTTAAAAATTATTCAGCTGACCTATGAAAACTGCAACTGGGAACAAAAGAAAAAGCCAACAAGTGTTATTGATATAAAAAATTACATTTTTAATAAACAGGCAGAAATAACTTCTTAGAAAATTTATCAAATTCTTATGAATAGTTACTGCTAATAAAAATAATTTTGAACCTTAAGAAATCTGGAAAAGGGCACTGAGAGGGTAATCTGTCATTATGCTTCTTTCATCACACCAATATGGTACACAAAACAAATTGAAGGTTTTTGCTACATGAAGAATTTTGGTATTCTCACATGTATGTTGAACGCACATGTATTTGCAGGTTGCATGCTATATGAAATGCTTCTTCTACATATTATTTATTTACATTTTTGGAGGGTGCGGGGCTGTGCATAAACATTTTCCACAAAATAATCAGCACTATGCAGCACAATATTTGCTCAGGAACAACATTAGAATACCCATAAAGAATAACAACCTGAGGGCTAGATTTGGTAAAGAATGATCATTTCCAGCTTCAATACATGCAATTGGTAATGATGAAGGTGGTCCACTTTTAGTAGCTTCCTCAAAAATAATTGTTATGGCATCTATATATATCACAATATTGGGAGCATTTGCTGGAGCAACATTCTGGAGAACAACATAAATGTTAATAAAAGCAGAACTTGGAAAGAATGACAGTGTGAAATTACAATAGGCTTAAAGTAAAGAAATACTATTGTCAAATGAACTGATCCAATGATATGATATCATAATTCAGACCTTTATGAGAACACAGAGAAGATCCTCTGAGTTGCAATCATTAGCAAAAGAATGAATCTCTATTGGTTGTATAATTTCAAGTTTCCTTCTCCACCTTCGTCCAGGTGTATAGATGCCTTCTAATCCGCAACAAACTGAAAATCTTTCTTGCTCCAATGAGACACCTCGAAAAGAAAGAAGTTCCTCAGCCCCAGGCTTTTTCCTCAAAAAGTTCTGAGATGAGATTTGATCCCAATCCTCGTGGTCAAAGTTTGGCTTAGAACTAGCTACTTTAACAGAAGCAGTTGGTGGGTTTATATTTTGGGGTAGTGATGACATGGAGTAACTTCTGAAATGGCCAAAGGAGAATAGCTGAGAACCAGATGATGCTGAAAAATTGGATCTCTGAGTAGTGCTACCAATCCCAGAATTGGAACTTAACTGAGGAGGGGATAATGGACGAGCAGGAGGGGGAAGAGTATTATCCAATGGAAGTAGCCACTTTAACAGTTCTCTACATGGGTCCTGATCGATATAAACTGAACCATCCTGACTCTCAAAAGACAAAATTTTCTCCTCATACTTTTCAAATTGCAGAACTTCTATACAAGGGTCTCTAAGATAATTAACACCAACATGAACCTGTAAAAGAACCTGCATCCTTCCAGACAGGAAAATAGATTCAGATCAGTACTCTGAGTATACAGGCAGAATCAGGAGGACTTTGCATATTGAATACTGAAAATCTAACAAGATCAAAAAATGTCAAAAGCATTTCTTGATTAACTGAAATACCAACTACGCCAAGATAGTTTGATAAATAAATTTAGTAGTTGAAATCAAGATTGGGAAATTACCAAGTGATTCCAAAGCTTATTATTAGGTCTTTTTTAAACTATCACACAAGAATATGGAAATTCTAACGTACTAGCTCAGTAGCATCATAAACAAAAGCTAGCTTCAAATTCCAAAACCTTCTACCCACTTATTGTGTGTAGGAAAAATGGGGAATATTAGCGATCAAAGGAGAAGAGGAGGTAAACTTATATGCATAGTTCTAAATTTAACCAAAACCAAGTCCTTTATCTCACAAGCAGGCTTACAGATCCATAAAACAAGTCACCCTCCTCCTTCCTTAATCCTTGCCAAATTAAGTAAAAGAAAATGCACCATCATAATTTCCAAAGTTTTATGGCACATACCACTATGTCTCCATTAGGAAGGGTACAACACTTGACAGAATTTCTCGCCACTCCACCAGAAATGGTTGCATCAAAAATTCCTTTATCAATCACAGCATTAATTGGAGACATATATTTCGCAGTCTCCTTGGTTCCAATTGTTGAGCAATTTTCATTATTTGTTCCAGAAGAGTTGGAAAACTTTTCCGAAGCACCTCTTTTAGACCAAAGTGGCTCATCCGACTCAGTAATCCTCACAAAGAAGTGAGAATTCTTAAATTTTTGCAACAACAATGCAGTTTTTCTTTTGTGAACCTCCATCCTGAGTAGGGATTCACCAGTAGTAACACCTGTTAGGCAATCAAGCTTCACATCAGAAAGGTTTTCACCCTTTTGCTCTTGACCACTGGGACTCAGTTCCCCTTCTCCAAACACAAAATTATTTCCATTGTCAACCTCTCCATTCCCTTTCTCAGGGCTGTGATCTATGTCATTCTTACTCATCACTGCAGCAACTTTAAAGGGAGTGATAATCTCTGTATCCTGCTTACATGCAGACAAGCATGCCAGGATTTGAACTTGTTCACCTGAATTACAGGTACGTATAAATTAGTTCTAGTCAAATTTTCATGAGAGCTGGAGAACGACCATTACATACTAAAATAGAGATTCATCTATTTGAAGAAGATACAATCGATTACCAGGAAAAAGAAATGAACGATCAAGAGAGCGCAGGGACAGTATATCTGGTGCATGATTCCAGTTCTCAGGGAGTTCCTCTATAGAATAAATAATAAAATATACATTCAGAGCAATTCTATTTGTAACAGCATATATAAAAGGAGAGACTTAAAACAAGCTTTTTTCAACAGAATCAATAGTAAAAATGTGTGGAAAATTCTAGGCTCAGATTAGTCTTTGTAATGATATCCCATTGCCAATTGTCATTCCAAGAGTCGAAAAGAATACACAAACTGGGCTTTTTATGGTGACATACTGTATGGAATAGTTATCCATCCTTCTTCTTGTGAAACATCCGAGTGCTTAGCTACCAACGGTGAGTCAGATTTAGTATTTGAACTAGTCATGCTGCCATTTTTGCCTTCTACTCCATCAGTCTCTCCATCATACTCTTCAGTTGTAGAATACCGTGTGTATGGATCCTCAGATATAAGAGACTCTAAAGTTGATCCAGATGAAGATTTATTCTGTGAATCTGTCTGAGATTCGGGAACAGAATGAATAGATGACCGATCTGCAGATACACTTGCAGTAGATCGCATCAAAAAATTCATTGTGCCACAAAAAATATCTGCAGATTTAGACAGGAATTTGCATAACACGGACAGAATGATGAAATCATTTTGGATCAAGTACCACAGTGCAAGGTGAAAATACTTTCAATGACAACTAAAAAAATATTAAGGGTGAAAAAGGAAGGGCAGATCTTTGGGAAGAAACCCATGAAAACTTATGAACAAACTGAATAAAACATGTTATACATACCAGAGGGTTAGGATATAAATTCCTCTAACTTGTCCTTCTCAAATGATATTAGACATAAAAAATATCATCCATTGTGGTAATCAACCTTTCTCTCTGTTGCCACTCATTTGATCAATTATAGCAGGAGCTTCTAAAAAATGCTAGAATCGCTTAACTTAAGCAAAGTGTTGACTGTTCTACATCCTCTGCTTTGTAGCATATGAATTGTAACAAAAGACCAATGAGGATATGAGGAAAATAAATAAACACCTTCTAAGAATGGAGTCTCGATTAATGAACATGAAGTAAAAATATCTTTTTTAAAAATCAAATACTAAAAGCCAATTTCCAGTCTATAGTCCGAGTATGTCATCCAAAAGCCAATTGCACGATATTGAACTGAAGCAATAAATAATTCATTTAGCGAGCATGGAAACGCAGACGATCAAGGATAGGCACTATTTGCTCCAACAGGGAAGGGAAGGACGACGATGCTCACCTCAGTGGCACCAAACACAGATAAAGAGTAACTCTGTAGAAACGATGATCAAGGGGAAAAAAAAATAGGGAAAAAGCTTTAAATTCCCTTGAATAGTTTACAGTGGCTCCAACACTGAAACAACAGAAACTGGACATCAAATTGAGAATCCAATGTTGGTGAAAATGGTGAGGCAACTAAGAAATGCGAGTAGCTGCGATCTATGTACGAGAACACAAATACAAGACAATCTCTCTCATCTGAATGTTACCTGAACAAGGATCCGATGTTGCAGAAGAGCTTTACGAGGTAGGGAGTGAGAGAGAGATAGAGAACTATGAGTATTATGGAGATCCAAAGTTGCAGTTGCGAGTTGCGAGTAGAATCAGAGAGAGCCCCGCAGAGGCCTCTAACTCTCTCCGTTGTATCTCGAACTCGATCTAATTCCGATGCGGTGAAAAACGCACAGGGTTGGCCTCCCAGTTTTTTGGTTTATTTTCTTCTTTTCTTTAAAATTAAAAAAAAAAAAAAAGTCTCTCAGTAGGCGGAAGATACGCACCGTTTTGTTTTCAGGAAAATCCGACCAAAATTAATAATTTAAAAATAATCAGGTAGAATTAATTAAATGAATAGAATAATTCTAAATAATTTTTTCTCCTCATGCTTTTTTTTTTTCTTAATTTTCTGCTTTATATTTTAAAATATTATTAATATTCTTCGGGGAAGGAGTAATTCTAAGTCCAGGTTGTTGGCAGACGCGCGTGGGCAAGTCCTCTAATTCATCAAAATCAATTTAAAATTCATTGTAATTAATAGGAGATCTTGCCCGATGCAGAAGCAAGATGGATTCCAATTAAGTTTCCATTTAAAATTTTAGGTTTGAATTACTAATCAGAATAGGTAATTAGCTATTGTTACGCATGTTACCAAAACGCTTTAAATATTTTTGGTAGAAGGCCAACTGTTGTGGGATGGGATCCAAGTAAAATCACTAATGATGGGATCTGTTACATGAACCAATGTCCCCACAACCTGTTCTGTCTGTGGTTCCGAGTCAACCACTAGAGCTTTGCCTTTGTTTGTATTGGCTCAAAGAAGAGTCCTTGCCATGGATCGGATCCTCGAATCAGTCGCAGGAGTAGTTTTTGTGAGTATTAAAAATTTAATGAAAGAAAATGGTGGAATTCAAATAAAATAATGCTTTGTTATGCTTTAAAATTTGCTCAAAGGCTAGTCAAAAATCCCTATTTCCTTGCCACAATAATACTGATTGAGGGTTAAGATGTTTAAAAGTAGAAGGATTAATAATATAAATTATTTTAAATTTATTTATTTATATTTTATAATAATTTATATTATTAATATTTTTATTAATAATTATCTATTTATAATTATACTTTTTAAAGTAGATTATATACTTTTAGAATATTTAAATCTACAGTAACAGATTTTGACTTGTGAAACAACTAATTTTACTCTTGTTACATCAAATGTTTATGTTTTTTCATCTTTAACTGTTTCTCTAACTTTAAAATATAAAAATTAGGGGATTCTCATTCAATAATAAAAAATTACTAAGTGTAGTCTAATAATAAAAGATTTAGATAGTATAATAAGATGTCATGGATTCAAATTTTTTTGTCACATTTGTACTTAAAAAAGAAACTTTTTTTTTTGGCTAAAACAAAAATGTTGTGTTGTGACATTGTGATTAGGAAAAAACATACCCATATTTGGGGTTGGATAATTCATTATCAAAATCTTGTCCTAACCCAAACTTGAATCCTTCCCGAAATTAGTTTTGTTAAGGAATTATGATATTCTTATAAATTTATATTTATAAAATATTTTTTTAAATATTTAAATTTATTAAATTTTATATAATATATTGTACAATTTAAAAATCTAATGAGTTAGAGTCTTTTAGCATGAATTTAAAGAGAATAATACTGCCGCTTGACCTCTGACTCAATTGGCATCGCGTCCCATTTCCAACCCATACCCTCAAGCTCGATCCTTCTCTCTTCACATAATGTATTAAAAAAAATAAAAATAAAAAGAAGAGTAAATTACACTAACCTCCCTTGAGGTATTTGATTATTACACTCCACCCCATTCTTACTCAAATATGACACTCCACCCCATTTACTCAAATATTAATTAAAAAAATATATTTAATATTAATAAAATATTTAAAAAAAGAATATTAAATCAATATTTTAGTTTAATTTTATTTAAAAATTATATTTTAATTCAGTTAACCATTTTAAATAATTAATATTTTGATAAATTATATTTTTTTAATCAAATAATTATATTTATTACAAAGTATAAATTTAACAATATGTATGATTATGAAAAAAAAATTAGTACAAATATAGAAGCATCTTGAGAATAAGTTTAGTTAAGAAAAAAATGTAAAGCATAATTGATTTTATTTTTTATTAACTAAACTCATCCTAAAATACCTCTATATTTGTACTAAATTTTTTTTCATAATCATATATATTGTTAAATTTATACTTTGTAATAAATATAATTATTTGATTAAAAAAATATAATTTATCAAAATATTAATTATTTAAAATGATTAACTGAATTAAAGTATAATTTTTAAATAAAATTAGATTAAAATATTAATTTAATATTTTTTTTGTGAATATTTTATTAATATTAAGTATATTTTTTTAATTACTATTTAGTAAATGGGGTAGAGTGTCATATTTGAGTAAGAATGGGGTGGAGTGTAATAATCAAATACCTCAAGGAAGGTTAGTGTAATTTACTCTAAAAAGAATGATACCAGTACTAAGGTGGAGGAACTTTTTCTTCTTTGAGATAGATATGACCTAATCTTTTTTATGTGAGGGCTATGTTTGCCGAGCTGGTAAAAATTGTTAAAGCACAAGTGGACAATGAGACCTCTCAAGGCCCACCGCCCGCCACGAAGCTTCCCCAAGTTTCTTTCTAATGCCGCCTCTTATCAGTTCCAGAACCAAACTGCCTTCCCCTACAAGTCTACAACCAACAAGGGACACATGAGGATGCGGCGATGCGCATTTCTGCAGACTTTCTTAAAGAGATATTTAAAATATTTTTATATTTATAATTATTATTTTTTTAATTATTTTTTTAATTTTATTTTTAATAATTTTAACTTTACCTACGTTAGTTACCTGTACAAATAACATTACTCTAATTAAATAATTAGTTCCATGCCTATAGCCGTCGACTGGCCCCCAACGACGTGTTCGATCAAAATCCGAAGTCAGATAGTAATTTTGTTGATTTTTGATCATAGACAGACACGTCATGCACAAGACAAGGGCGCTCAATGATGACGTGCATTGGATAAGGTTTGAGTTAGGGCCAGCTTCGATTGATGTGTTGTGTTTTGTTTTGGATTAGCTCTCATTAAATAATGTGTTTGCATTTTAACCCTTGATTTATTTAAGGGAAAAGATTGAATATACTGCAAAATGCACTTCAGAAGTTCATTTCTTTTGTTGTCTTCCACCTTTTGTGGTCATATTCGAAGTTACTGTTTCACTTTCAGCCAGCCACCAACTTGAGACGTAGTCGGTGCTGATTTGGGGTGTTGGAACTTCACCAATCACCTTGGCTGAGCTGGTGTGGGTCCTTTGTGTTTTACATCATACTACATTGGTTGTGGTGTTGTTCGTTCCGTGAAGGGAAGTGTTGAAGGCGACCTCTTGATGGTTCATCATATACAGTATGTGGTCGTGGCTTGCCCGGCCATGTGCCTCTGCATTCAGCGTTCAAAGCCTTATAATTTTTGTCAGTTTTCCTATTGGGTAGAGACGGAACGGTTGCACCAAAAATAAGAAATATAGGTCAGTAAGGGGAGCAATATCTGACCACATTCTCGCCTAGGAAAGAAAGGTTGGTTCAGCCTCGAAGCGGCCCACACCGCACGAGGTAAGACAATGAGCTGGTTCCTGGGTAAAATTCTACTCTCTAGCAAACAGTAAAAAGTTCGAAAAATATGTGAGGAATTGAAAAATATTAAAAAGAAAAATTCCACGCGTCGCCAAGTAGACACACAAATATTAAAAGAAAAACATTTTACAAATGGAAAGTAACTTCTATAAAAATTAAATTCTCATCAACACATAAATGATTTTAAACTTATTAAATTTTATAATTTAATTAATAAAAATTAATAAAAATCTTGTAATTATTATTAATTTAATTAAATATTTAACATGACGCTTTCAAAAATGGAAGTAAAAAACTAAAAATCTTGCAATTTATTGTGATGCGGCTTAGCCGAGTATTCTATCCTCAAGTTTCTCCCCTTTGGAGTCCCCGTGTCTTGTCAAACATGTTTTTTCTTCTTTAGACGTCCCCCTGCCTTTTTCGCCATCGTCATATTTCTCTCGTTTCTGTAAGCAAAACGATTTATGGGTATCCTTCTTTTGTTGCTATTTGTTCATTACCACAGTTTGCTGAACACATTTCCCATTTTCTTCTTCAAGCTGAAAAAGTCGAGAGTTGCTGTTCACTTCACTTTTGCAACAGATGCACCCCTTTCACGTAATTCTACCTATTTGTTTCCGCATATCGGTGTTTCTCCAAAGATACAAATCTGTGGGCGCTTTCAGATGATAGATACTTAGCGTCATTGTCTAGCTGAACAGTTCGTGGACTTCGTGTAACTGGGTTTCGTTTTCCATCCACTCTGTTGGTTGTTATAAAATACGACGCTCTCCCCATTTGCACCCAGTTTTCAATCTCTATCCGTCTGCTTTGGTTTTCGAGGAAACTGTGAGCTCAAAGTCTGTTCCTTTAAGCACGAAGCGCACGCAACGTGCCACATGGGATTGGGAATAACCCGAACAACGAGGAAGACAGAAGATTCTTTAGAAGTAGATAACAAAGAGGATGGAATCGCAATTGGGTTTACCAGACCAATCATTCAGTAAACGTTACTCCCACCACATACGCGAGGCGCTTAACGAATTGCCTGATAATTTTACCATTACAGACCCTTCAATTCCTGGACATCCAATTGTCTTTGCGAGCCATGGCTTCTTAAATATGACAGGGTACTCGAAAGAGGAGGTCATTGGGAAGAATGAAAGGGTTTTTCAAGGACCTGGGACTTGTCGAAGATCGGTAATAGAAATTCGGGAGGCGATTCGGGAAGAGAGAACCATTCAGATCAATTTGTTTAATTATCGTAAAGACGGAAGACCCTTTTGGACGTTGTTTCATATGAGCCCTGTTTTCAGCAAGGATGATGGCAGGGTTATTCACTTCGTGGCAGTTCAGGTACCTTTATCGAGGTCGCGGAAGCTGTTGGGCTGTGGGTTTAGGAGAAATGGAGTTAATTTGTATGAGGATGGGACTATTATGGTTCAGGATTTTGTGTTTGGATCTTGTCGGAGGGAAGTGTGCTCGGACTCTTTATTGGAACACGGTCGTGTTCTGTCCCTGGATCAAGTGTTGGAGCATGATGTTAGAGGTTTGTTTTTCAGCTGGCATTTTAACATTGGCCAAGTAGACTGCATTAAATTGAACACAATTGCCCCTTAAAAAAAGAATTCGGATATTTAATTATAATACTTCTTGCAACAATATGTACTTATGTGATTGTTAAGATTCTTGTTTGGTACCTTTTGCTTAGCAACATCAGTTAGGTTTCATTAACTTTCTCAGTTTCCTTCCCCTTTGGCCTAAAGAGCCCTCTTGTGCTGCGTAGTAATTGTCTTGTTTGGGGCTATGTTAACTAATTCGTATGCTCCATGAAATACAGAAGCAGAGAACGAAGAGTCGTGTGAGGCAAGTGATCTTGAGAAGAGACGAGCTATGACTGCCATGGACAACATCTTTTCTGTCCTAACCAACTATAGCGAATCAACCGGTAGATTGGTGTGTAGAAAGAGATGCAGCATGCCTGAAGTGGGTCTTCTGAGCTCATCCTTGATTATTTCCCTTGGTAGAATCAAACAAAGCTTTGTATTGTGAGTTATTTGAGAAATAGTTATTCACTTAGACGAAAGTTCTGTGTTTTATGCACATTCCTGATTCCTTTTTGTCGGTCGGATGTTGTTTCCTTGCAGAACTAATCCGCACTTACCTGACATGCCTATTGTGTACGCCAGCGATGCCTTCTTAAAACTGACGGGTAATAAAACCTTTGCCTTGTGTGAACTGAGTCTATAAAGTACTTGTAGCCTTGTGAACATCCTAGCAATTATTCTGGCTTCTGGTATAATGGTATGCCGCATTAACTCAGAGCACTGGAACTTCCACACATGTTGTTGATTATCCAGTTTTTATATAGGTTATGGAAGAGACGAAGTGTTGGGGCGCAATTGTAGATTTTTAAGTGGAGTGGATACTGACCCATCAACTTCATATCTGGTAATTACACTCTGCTATAAGTCTGCAACATGTAATTTGGTCACTCAGATTACTGGAATGGGTTTTTGATGGACCATATTATTGTTTCTTGTTTTCTTATTGCACACAGATAAGGGAAAGCGTTAAAACTGAACAACCATGTACAGTGCGCATCTTGAATTACAGGTTAATACTTTCCTTCACTTTCCGCCATGGTTCCAAAGATTGGCAATTTATTCATTGGATGTGATGAATCATTTTATTGCAACATCAACAGGAAGGACAAAGGCTCCTTTTGGAATCTTGTCCACATCTCACCTGTTCGTGATGCTTCTGGCAAGGTATTCTTACCTATGTCCTATTTAGTCTATAGTGAATATTTTAAATGTATCTGTTTCCCATTTTTTTATCTGAAATTGTTTTTCCTCAGTCTGATTGTACACCAAAATTAATATGCATAATCAAACACTGAAGGATTTTGATAGTATCTCATTTAGGTGACTGCTAGTGCTACTGATGTGTGCTGCTTTGTGAGTACCATTTTTATTTGTTTTTGGATAGGTCGAGTGCTTAAGATATTTCTTGTGAAGCTGGTCATTTTATTTGTCTCCTTTTTTTTTTCTTTTTATTGGGACATAGTCATTTTGTTTTTAGAGGTATCTGCTTTCTGGAGACCCTGGAGAAATGGGTTTCTGTAGAAGGGTCCGGGAGGCTAAAAGTTCATAATTGATTATTACACTTTCCGTTGCTAAATTCTCGTTGCTGTATATTACCATGTCTGTTTTTCCCAGATAGCATACTTTGTGGGTGTTCAAATAGAGGAATGCAGTAAGAACCAGGAGAGGCATGGTTTGAGCCCTGAATTGAGGCAGCTCGGCGTGGTAGGTGGAGTCAAGGTTGCTGTAAGGAGTTTGTCAATGACGGCAGGATCTTCGAAGTCACAGGATAACCTAAGGATTCTTTAATGATAACATGTGGTATTCCCAATAATGTGTCCTGCTCCTAAAATGTCATCCATTTTTCTGATATTCCCAATCTCAACTGGTGGTCGTTGAGATGATTGAAAGGTGGAAAATTGACTTGTGGGAATGGATATTGTCAATTGAATTGTAAGAAAAGTTTCTGTATTAAAGCCTATTTTCCCAAGCTGACTTCCATGAATTTTTTTTTAATTGTATTTTAGTCTAGGTAACAATCGAATTTAATGGGAAGAACCAAAATTATGGATGATAACAATAATCAAAGGTGCTTGATAACTCGAAAGAAAATTCCCGTGTCTTGAAAGGACCAGAAGAAAAAATTGAGGCTAGATCTCTTAATTCAAACCCCATTCAATTGGACTCACTTGACCTGAACCCAAACGGCGACGCTTGGAATGCCAGCGTGGACAATGTAAAGCATGTAATACCCAGGGGGGGCCACCGGTACCACAGAAACCACGTCCAAAACCAACATCCTCAGGTTCATGGCAAATGAATGCGTCGTAAACGAAGGCGCCACCAGCGACACGGAGATTCCAGGCACTGGACAGTACATTTGCAACGAGAACGTCACGGATAATGTTTCTCTGTACGACGCTGTATTCTTTACTGCCTCTACCGCAGTAATTGAAGGTCTCAGTGGAATGAATTCGAGCCCCATGTAATTCGGGTAATAAGCCTCTAAGCTCAAATCCGTCGGGTACGGGTGCGGTGTGAAGTCGTACAATCTATGCGGGTTGCTCCCACTCACTAATATTCTGCCATCCGGCAACAGCACCGCCGAGGAGTGATACATTCGGGGAGTACTTGACGGGTTGAGGATTTGGAATCTCAGTAACGGGTTGGGTTCGTCGGCCTTGTAGAGAACTGCCGTCAAAACCGAGTTAGCTGCATTCTCCCACCCACCCGTCCCATTGGTTGCACCGTTGAGGATGATCCCATCACCAGTGGGTAATATCAACAAGTCGGGCATAAACGGGGCGTGGGCATGACCTCCATTATCCATTTCGGATCCGGTTCGGTCACGCGTAGCCTTCCGCAACTTCTGGACGCTTCAATAAACACCTTTTTGCTTATTCGCCAAGGGAAATGCACCTGGGAAAGCGCCACCGCAAACCATGATTTTGGCATCGGGTAATCGGGTCCCAATACCCAACCCGGTTAGTTTCAAAGGCAGAAGAACCGAAGACCCAGTACTCGGGTAATTTCTCTTCTCGTCACCGGGTACAACCGGGAACTCCCTGACGACCCGATTTCGATTATAATCAAATAGAATAGAACGCTTATTGGCGAAGATGAAAAGATTCCCGTCAGGCCAGAGACGCAAGAAAGGGTAAAGATTGTTCTCCGCACCAGGGCCTGGGTCCCGCGTCTCCCTCAAGAACCTCAAGTAATAAAACGGCTTGCCGTTTTGGTTGTTCTTGGGAACGAACTCGTAAGTGAAAGCGGCACGACCACCAACGACGATGATACGACCGTCGGGGAGAATTTTATTGGAGGCGTACCAACGGCTGGTGGTTAAAGAGTTTGGGAGTTCGAGCCAGTCGCAGAGGTCGTCATCGCAGGGGGTGAAGCTGCGGAGCTTGTTGTGGCCATCGCTGAAGCCGCCGGTCTGGAAGAGGGTGCCGTCAGGGTCGACAGCGGCGGAGGAGCACCAGATGTCGGTTTGGATGGTGAGGGGACGGAGAGTATTGGAAACGAAGTCGTAGAGGACGGAGTGGGCGGTGCAGTCGAGCTTCAAGGCAAGCTCTTTGGGGTTGAAGCGGCAGCGGCCGTTGGGGAGGGAGATGTTGGAGGGCCCGAAGTTGGTGCGGTCGAAGATGATCACCTTGTTGTTGCGCATCACCTGCATGTGCATGGCGGAGATACCTATGCTGGTTTGCAGGACAACCCAGTGTCCACCATTCACAAATGATGTCGTTGTCGGAGGTGGTGGAGCAATGTTCGCAAGAATAGCTGTGTGGAATAGTATGAAGGCGCAGTTGATGCAGAAGAAGAAGAAGCATGGCAAAGAAGGGTTCTTGAAGGCCATGGAGAAGTAGACATACACTATATACGGGCTGTTCTTCTTTCAACTTCTTCTTGTTCGTGTATATATTTTTTGTACAGCTGAAGTCAGAGAATACTCAGACGCCATATTCATTTGTTTTGGCAATTAAAAGCACATGAAATATACAAAGGGAGATGAACATAAAAAAAAAAAAGAAAAAAAAAGATCTGCGGTAATTTAATTTGGTGCGTTTGATTAAAAGGAAAATGGTTTGTAGCCCCAAGCTTGGTCTACGTCTGCTCTAACCTTTAAAAATCAAATTAAAAAAATTAAAAAATAAATAAATAAAGGAGATAAAAATTATAAGTGAAATTGTAAGTATAAGAACGCAGGTATAAAAGTGTTGTGATTAAAAACATCAAAGAAAGATGATATTTTGTACCAAAAATATCATTTGGAAAAATTATGTGGGCACTGGCGAGTTGGTAATGAGTTACCTGCCAAATATACTGATATAGATGCCAATCGAAATGTTATAATTGGAAATTTTTTTAATACTTGGCTGACAGATTATTAATAGAGTGAATTGAACACGATGATATTGAGAGATCGATGGTAGCCCACAGCACGTGCTGCACCTGCATGCATGTGCATATCTATTGCACATGTGAGGTCAACATTTGGTTTACTTCTTAACATTACTCACTCTGACCGAGTTTTTCTGTTAGAAGTTTAATTGGAGAATCCGACGGTCGATCCTGGTAACTGGTAAGTAGTAAGTGTGGTAAGGGTTGGACCAGTTTTAGCAATTACAGTCTTTACAGAGTACAGAGACAGGCACAGAACAGAGCCGTGTTTATTGATTTTCAGACCCCGCGTGCTGCATTATCAAATTATACTTATCATAGTACTCTTTTGTAAGGTTTAACATAAGTATGTGTGTGTATAAAAAGGAACAAGAAAATCTTGTATAATTCAGAAACTATGTAGTGAGCCTGATGTATTCTCAACAGCATAGGAGCTCTTGCGCCAATATCAAGTGTTGTTCTGATTCTTACTTTAAAGAACTCCTACATTGTTGATTTGAATACTGTGTTGATTGATCGGTGTTACGAATCCTGGCAGCGAGGAAGACTATTTTATATCTTTGTTCTCGAAGAAGTTATTGGTTGCCATGGAAAACTGAGCAGTCCGTGCTTGTGCCTCTTACTCTAAGTTTCATGTTTTGTTTTTCTCTTACATCTTATTTATGTCCTGTTTTTAGTTTAAGAATAGAGACAAAAGGAGTTTCATAAACTTAGAAGGAAGCTCTTCCCAAAGAGAAGTTGAGAGTTGAAACAAAGATAATTGCAAATGAGATGAGATGGAGATGCGGGGTATCGATCCCTGTACCTCTGGCATGCCAAGCGCTCTACAATCAGAGCTGCATTCCCATTTGTTGTCTCTCTGACCATATAAACCATTTAACAGATTGTTTTGTTATTTGTTGACAGTTTTAACGCAGCTGTACTTTTTTTTAGTTCTCACGTTCATTTAATAGGCCTACTTGCGATTTGATTTCTATTTCACATTGTGTACTCGGTCCATGGAAAAAATGGGCTTATCTTATGCCACTTTAGTCAAGGCTTCGCGGGAAATTATAAAGTATAACATTAATGAAGGCCAAGAAAATGCAGAAGATGATCTTAACCATTTAGTATGGGATATTAATTAAAGAGCCATGTCGATTACAAGTGATGTAATCTTTTTTTTTTTTAGTATTCCTTTTTTGATGCCAGATATTCTATTCTATTCCTACTTGCTACTGCTATGACTTGCTGATCCACCCAATAGCACGTATATACAGCCCAAAAATGGCTTGACAAGACTACGACTTTTACATCAATGGCCTCGTTTAGTCAAGTGCTCCTAGAACATCAGACAGAGTTCCCCTTCACTTGCTCCATTAGGCAGTTCTTGTCTCTCTGTATTTGTACCGAATAGCCCAGAACAGGTAATGTAGGAAGTTTAACCCACTTAGCACACACATGAGCCAGTAGAACCTCTCGAGGTGATAGTGGCTAAGGTTGGCACCAGATAACCATGGCCCGTGGGTGGAGTCATCTGTGACACTATTTACTATGGACACAATCACTGAACTCAGGTAGTACCCCATAGCCAAAGAGGCCCAGGAAAGAGATGTGGCCAATGATCTCATCCTTATTGGTGCTTCTGAGAAGAAAAACTCTAACAACCCAGCCAAGGTGAAAAGATCTGCTGACCCAAGAAATAAGTACTGAAATGCAATCCAAAAGAATGTGATAGGTAGCGGTTTTGCCGCATCATCTAGCAGACCTGAGTGGGTGGCCACCCTTTTCCTCTTTATTTCAACAAGAGCTGCCGCTGCCATGGCAACTATAGAGAGAACTAATCCAAATCCAATTCTTTGGAGATGAGTGATACCCATTTCTGTTTTGGTCGCTCTTCGAGCAAATGGGATGATGATATGGTCATAGATTGGAGCTAGGATCATGATAAAGAGTACTGGAAAAACTGGTAAGGAAGCTGGTGGCACCTTCAGGGAACCAAGCTGGGTGTTCATTGTAGCAGCTTGTTCAACAGAGAAAGTGGACAGCTGAGCTAGGCAGCAGTTAAGCATGATAGTGCAGCCAAATATGGGTAGCACTTTCAATACTACCTTGACATCTTCTACCTGCTCTACGGTGCATTCTAGTGATGAATAGACTGGATTGTTCGCGACTGCGTTATTGAGAAATTTGAGGGTATCTGTTGGCTTTTCAGTTCCCTTGGTTGATTTTGCACTTTCTTCCTCAGCTTCTTTTCCATTTGAGTCTGGATTGGAAGGGCTAGAAGCCATATTCACAACAGCACTGATTGAATTTGTGTGAATACAGCTATTCAGTAAAGCAGCAACCAAAACCTGCTCAATCAAAAACAGGAAACCCATACCAAACTACTTTAGCCAAACAGTGACAGAGAATTATAGTGGGAAAGAAATTTACGCAAGAATTAAGAAAACAATCTAAGGAGGACAGGTGTCTCTATTAAAAGAATTACCTTGGAAATGGTTGTAATTGGACTTCCAGAAGGAATTTTGTTCCTATAAGTAGAAGAGCCTGCCAAGAACACTGGGATAGACACGAAGATGCTAATAGTAGAGACTCCAAAACCCCATTCCCACCCTTTGTTGTCTTCAATCCACACTACAAAAGTAACAGCAATGAGGGCACCACATGACAGGCAGAAGACAAAGTAATTGAAGAAGGTTGATCTTCGCTTCCTTCCAGATGGGGTGTTCTCATCAAATTGCTCAGCACCATGTGCTGGTAGAGATCCCTTGATTCCTCCAACTCCCAGAGCCACCAGATATAGGCCAGCGAACAGCATTGCCGCTTTCCCATCACCAACTTCTTGGCATGGGGTGGCATGGTCACACTGTGGTGGCTTCAGTGAAGGTGCGCGAGCTTGTATAGTCAGAATGATCAGGCCCTGCACAATGTTCCAAATCCCTTAGCCATGCACAGTTTTGCAAAGTAAAGCAAAATTAAAACGAATGTGTCATCTGCTTCAGTTGAAGTTACTTTCTATTGTGCAAGATCTTTGATGAAATCCCACTTTCACAATGAAGTGTGAGATTTAGGGAAGACAATTATTTCCTATTATGTAACTCACAGACAGTAGTTTGAACTAAGGTATGGCTATGGACCCACTATGATGGAGAACTGATAGTTTTGCTAGTTTCATAAATAAGTTTTTATTTATCTGGGGCTTATCCCCCTTTATCACCAAATGAATAAATAAGTTCTTATTAAATTCTTATTTAAAATATTTAAAATTATTATATTTATTAAATTTTATTATGGAGCTCAGCTCCCACATCTAATGGGATCTGCATTTTAGGAGAACTTAACATGCACTGCAAAATATCAACTGGTTTTTTCCTTGGAAAACAAAAAGAAAACATATGAAAGATCACAAATTTCGCAGTGGATAAGGTTTTGCACTATACACTATAAAAAAACAAACAACGTGTCTAGCATTCCTACAATCTCGCCAATAAGGTCAAGTTCTGTAGACATCAACCAAGAAAATGGTCAAGCTTAATAGGAAGGGCACCAAAGAAGTGGGTCGTGGGCCACGTGTTGATCCCCATCTCAGCCCCTAGACCCTTAGCCACAGATTAAGACCTCGTATATTTCATTCACTATTAACTGTAAGTCATTAAACGTCATTGCGAGATGTTGGCGTTTTAAGCAAGCGTGTCCTAGCGTGGTGATACCTTACTGGACTCATCAATGTACGAATACGGGCTATCAAAACGGCAGCCACACGTGGTTCATGAACCACAAAACTTGTCTGTCAGCTTGCCATTTATGCTCCATTTAAACTTCTAGAAGAAACCCAGAAACAGTAAGTTCATAAAACAAGGGAGCCCTCAGCTGCTAATTGGTACACCCAAAATACCATACAAGTAACAGGGACCACACGACATGGGGGAAATTTTCTTAGACCATATTGTTAGTTATAAACTTTCATTTTTTTGTCTAACTGCTAATTAATTTTACTACTTTTAATTATATAAATTTGAAATTAATTTAGTTAGAATTAAATCTTATAATATTAATCATATTGGTTCATTGAATTTTTTTCCAAATACTAATTAATAACAATAAATTCTACATTTTTATTGAATTATTAAAAAGTCACAAACATTAAGTATGAGAGAAGTGACTGAATTTTATAAGTAAGGTCTGAAAAAAAAATATAGCCTAGCTAAATTATATAAAATGTTAAATAGAATTTAATCAATTAAAAAAAATTACAAAATAATATTTTGCATCAATAACTGGACTGGGGGTGTCGTACAACCTGCGGGGACAAGATTGAAACAAAACGACAAGAAATGACATTGCTTGCAAAGTTGAAAAGTTTGTATTTGTGGTGGCACAGACACAAAGGGGCCAAAGGCACTCCAGGAAATTAAATACGTTGCATGAACTTAATTGGTGGGTACAGTATAGGTCCCACGTTTTAATTATTGCAATTTAATTAAAAAAATTTCCCCATTCGCCAATTAAACCAGAATAAAACATTTATAATTGTTCCTTCTGACTTTTTTTTTCCCATGACACCCAAAAAAAGAACCACCCACCAACATGAAATTTGTTTCTTGTACTCCATTACGGTAGACTCAAAGTCGTCGGAGCCTAAGAGCCATGTTATGTGGCTTCCCAATCAAACCATATTAGATTCCAACCACAAGATAAACATGGTATATAATATGCAAACAGCATCTTTCCTCTCTTCTACTCTCTTGTCTTGTCTGGCTACCATTATCAACAGCGTTTTGAGTTTCAAGGTTCACATCATGGAATCCAATCATTTTTCTTTTCTCAAAATTTAGAATGAATTATATAATTATTGAAGAAAGTTATAGGATGAGGTTGCTGACGTTTTCAATGGTGAAATGACATTTAATATTATTTTAAAGCTTTTTACTTTCAAAATTTAGAATAAAAAAAATTATCCATCTTAGGGTCTAGACATATGATAAATTTCAACAAAGATTTTTCATTATACTTATAAATTATTTATAAAAAAGTTATTAATAAAAAAAATTTGAATATAAGGTTTACAAAGAAATTAGCTCAAACCTTGCGAGCTGAAGCATCCGTGCTTGCCACTCTTTCTTATACAGGATGTGTTTGATTATTGAGTTGGAGTGAGGTATTGCTGGCCGTTCATGCGATTCATGGGAGTTGTTAAGAGCAAGTGGGAGGGAATGCGGCACAATAAAGATTGTCAAAGGGTGGATAAGGGTGTTTTTATATTGTTAACATTTTCCAATTTTGTAAATGAAATACATGCATCCTCAGCCGCCTGCAACTTGCAACTTAATTGCTACTCCGTCTCATTCTGCTTCAACACGTCATGCTCTCGCAACACACGTGTTCTCCAAGCTACATACCTTATACTAAAGTCTTTCCTTTCTTTGAGTATTGTTATTAATACAAATTAATTTTACACAAATTACATATAATCTCTCACATTTTTATAATACTTTTATTTTTTAAAAAAAATTCATGTGAGTGAACGTGGAAAAGCATGAGCTTTTCCCCACATACACATATCATTATTTCTTTCTTTCTCTATCACTATCTCTCTTCCCCCAACTCTTTAACGACAACAACATGCCAATAGGGAAAACAAACAATAAGTGCACAAACAATCATAATTAACATTTTCTAATGTTAGTTGTTCATCCAAGGATTTCTTATAATCAGTCTAGGAAGCATTATTCCAAAAGGCAGATGTGCAAGCATGAGAGAATAAAGGGAAAATGGGAGAGAAAGCGAGGTAAAAGGGAGTAGGGAGAGTGTGTGGGCATAATAGTAGGAATATAGTACCTACCAGGAACTCAATAACTGCGCTTATCAGGTAGATGTGATAACTGGTGAAAAAGGCATCCGATAAGAAACCTCCCAGGAGAGCAAGAAGGAAGGCAGTGCCCATGAAATTGGTCACATTGTTAGCGGATTTTGACGGGGATAAGTGCATGAACTGCCGCAGGTACAGCACCAAATTGCTTGCATTGGCCAAAAATGCCAAATTCTCCAATATCTCCACCACTGCACAATCAGATTTATCAGAATCTATGTATATACACACTATTTCATATAAACAAACAATTGGACCGCAACCCATTGAATAATGAAGATTTAAGAGGCACCCACCCAGAACGAAGCAGGCTGCCAGCATGCCGCCATGGCGGCCTCTCAGAGAGGGTCTGTTCCTCCAGTCTACATACCCTTCCCATCTGCTTAATTGGTGCTGTTCTTCTAGTTCCTGCACAATACATATGCAGTAGAGATCCGTGTGAATTATACAGATAGATGAAGGAGTATATATATAAATATGTAAAATAAAAGATGATTTAATTTGCGTGTGAATAAAGGGAGAAGACTCAGAGAGAGAGAGAGAGAGAGAGAGAGAGAGAGAGAGAGAGAGAGAGAGAAGAGGGAACCCAAACCCACCATGGCTCTCCTCTTCTCTTTTGATTCCCAACTTGGGTTTAAACCTGCGTGTTGTGAGAGAGATGAATTTGGTTAGGAGGAAAGGGGGGGATGGGTGGGGGGAGATTTAAAGAGTGGGGGAGGAGGAGCACTGGTCCAACTTGGGCAGAATAGTCTAGATCATTAAGAAAATAACTTTAATCTTTTTGCACTCTTCTATCTCTCTCTTCCCTCAATATTTATAAACAGCAATTTTCTTTAAAAAAATATCTTTAGCAGGAATTAAATTCGAATCTCTTTCTTTCTTTTTAAGAAAATTTTATACTAAGTGTTCTGCGTGTATAATGTTAATATTTTTAATTTTATATATTTAATAAATATATAAACATTTAGAACTAATCAGAGAGTTGAGAGCCATGCATGCATGTAAATATATATTAATTAATTATTTTCGTCCGTGGTTAGTGTAAGGAATTTTGTTAGATATAAATCTCTTTTAAAGCAGGAGTTATTTAATTAAAAATAATAAATTACATTAATTTCTATAATGGATTACATCCTAAATAGTAGAGTTTATTATAATATAATTAAGGTATCTTTAGTCTTTGCATTGCAAGGAAAAAGAAATCTCAATTTCAACTTGCCACATTATTTGCTTAGGTGCTCAACCCAATAAGTAGTTGCATTATGATATTGACAGAGCGCATGCAAGAAGCAGATTCCTTAGTTTCTTTTTTATTATTAAAAAACAATTTCATGGTTAAAAAAATTGCACTATATTTCCCTAAATGAGAATTATAACATGTATAGAAAAAAAAACAAAAAGGAGTAGAGCTAAAGGAGTATCAAATCCTTCCACCAAAATCTAAAGGAGGGTAGGATCGCAACATATGATACAAAATTTCAGTGTTTGGCATTGTTTGACCATAGACCCAAATATTAAATGTAAAGGGCTTGATGCTTCACCCTCCTAATTATGGTATGATGTCTTTAAAATAATGGCGATATTATTTTTTAAAAAAATGAAAATAATACAAAAATGCGTACCTTTAGTTAATTTTTTTTACATAAACTTGGGTGTCTTCCACTATTATATTAAAATTTTAATATTATTTAATATTTCATCCTAATAAAGTATAAAGAAATATTAATTTGTTTTAATAATTTCTAATGAAGTTGTGACAAACTGTACTTGATTAGTTAAATTTTTATGTTTTTTAAGAGTATTTCTTATGTTTTAAGTAAGAGATTAATTTTTTTCGAAATAAGAATTGTGAATGATAGCCCTCTTTAAATAAAAGCAAAATTACATCAATTCTCTTAAAATGCACTAGTTTTTACTGTATCAATATTTTATTAGTATAATTAATTAATTTTTATGTGTCACAAATTTAATTTATAGAATATAATAAATTTAATAGTTTTGATTTTATATTTAAATGTTAAGTGAGAAGGAAGTTATAAGATTAAGAGAATTGTAAAGTATATAATTCTTCAATCTTGAGTAACACGCGTGGCAGCATTATACACGTGTGTAGACTGAGATTGCCTTACCCATCTGGAAACTAGATAGATTGACTAATGACATATTCGAAGACAAATCTGTTGAAGCCACACATAATTTGTGGGCTATTCATCAATTTGGTGTAATAATTTATACACGTGATTTAGTACATTGTGAACCCTAGGCAAGCAGATTTGAGAATCTGGAGGTTGAAATATTAGAGTTATAGAACTACAAGAGGTATAGGGGCGGTGCCGGATTTGGTTAGAAAAGAATGTGGATTTTTATTCTTAGGATATGAGATACAATGAGGAGTGGAAGTGAGTCAAGATGTTGCCTTTTTAGGACATGCCTAATTATCTACCACTCTTTCCTGCACTTACACTGCTAGTGATGCAATCGCCATTCCAAGGATACGATCAATCAATAAAAATATGAACTTTATTTTTTTCTTTTAAACTTGGAAATCAATCGTGTGTTCTCGTTTTCAATCGCTTTTAGTGAGTTCGAAGATGGTATAAAAGGAGAAATTTTGAGATTTAAACTCCTTTTTTATAATATTGATTGATAATGATAACCATAATCAATGAGACACTACTCATAAATTTCACAATACTTGACCCTATGTATGCTTGCTTTGTGAGTTTGAATTTGATTAAACTGTTGTAAATAGTTGCAGCTGGCCTTCACTAGATTCAATCCATGACCTTTATTTTATTTTTTGGGAAAAAGATTCATCTTTACTAGTCATGCTTAATCAGGCCATAGCAATTTGAGTTTAGAAAGGAATTTTAAAAACTGTTCATACCTAAAAACTTTTCCTTTCGATGAGGTTCCACATTTAATTGCTTTTTAATCATTTTTTTAATTCAATTACTTGAAGTTATTATTTTTAATAAGGTGTGGATATTTAGCTGTAAGAAACTTTGCTTAGGTAATTGCTTTTTAATCATTTTTTTAATTCAATTACTTGAAGTTATTATTTTTAATAAGGTGTGGATATTTAGCTGTAAGAAACTTTGCTTAGGCCTAGCAACTTGTTAAAGAAATTAAATTTATCCAACAAGGATATAAATTATTCATATTAAGTACAAAAAAAAGTAAGATATTAAAAAGCTATATATATTGGAGGATTCCATGTGCATTTGTTTAATATGAAAAGTATTCAATTCTACTTTAGTTTGTTAAAAGTGTTTGCTTTATTTTCGAGATAACTGTTTAGCTACATTGAATTTTTTGTTGGGGATTGCAACTTGATGAAAAAGAAAAGATTATGCATCAAGCTTTTTTGTTGATAAGATGGGCAATTGGGCATGCAAAAGAAAAAGTAAACAAACAAACAAAGAAAAGAATATTTTGGCTTAAAATTTTGAATTTAATATGTTGAAAAATAGAATATCTCTATGATAAATCCTTGCATACGCATAAAAGTAAAATAATTTTCAACCACAAGAAAGAAGTATGTACGATTTTTTTTGTGATGCTTGATTAATTTCTAATCACTAATTAATTATCAAATTTGTTGGGACGTAAAAACAATTTCTCCGAGAATTGAAGAAGTAGTTACAATCGAAATTGGGTTTGACGAAGTCAATGAAAGAAGACATTTGCGGTGATCTACGTTCAAAGAGACTTGTTCTTTTGTATAAAATATGATATGATTGGATAGGTTGAAAAGAATCCAAGCGATAGATGATCTCGTAATTTTGCTTTTACGTGTTAATGTTCAATTGAAAAGACAGATAAACTTATTGTTCATAGAATTTGCACCCCCTTTTACATTGCATTTGCAATGGGTCAAGTGTGTGGTCCAATCAATTAATTCAAGCGTTTGTTTGGAGTTGGCCACTTTACTCAACCAATCAGATTTGCATACGTACAATAGGTGTTACTGAACATAAACCTCTTGTTAAGATGTTTTTATAATATAAATACATAAGTAAAGTTTTGAGTTTAAACAAAAAAAATATTTAATAAAAGAAATCTTAAAATAATATTGAATGTTATTATATTATTACAGTGCGAACAAACTTGTTATTAAGATTTAATGATGAAGTTTTATGAAAGGATCAAATGCTTCACCCATTCAAGGGTAAAGAATATCTTTTATAAAGAATTTTTTTTGAACTTTTTTTATTGCCTAGTGCCTTTTAATATGGTTGAATTTTTAGGATTGTTATGCTAACTCTTTTCATGATGTCCCTTCTTATATTTAATTATATAAATGTCATTCATTTTTATAAAAAGATGTGATTTTTAATTTCTAAAAAAAGTTATAGCAGATATATAGGTTATTTCAATCATCATATACCAAAGAATTGTAATAACTACGATGGATGTATGTTTAGATGCTAAAGAGATTTACATGATGTTGTTTTCATTGAATCTTGAATTATATTGCCCCTTGCGATTTGACTTTTCATAAAAATGAAATGTTAATACCCTAAATATCTCTTATGTGAAGGCAGAAGCTCATGATAGATATCAACCCAAAATACATCTGAATTCCATACATATTTAATAAGACTAGATTTAATCACATGCCTTGCAATCTTGCATATAATGTTTAATTATGAAATAACGTGATAGAAAAGATTTTTTTTTTCAAAAAAGTTTAAATTGTAATAAGATGCTATTTTTTGGGTATAATGATGCTAGAGACTTGATCCATATAAAAATATTATTTGATACAATTTAAAATAATTAAAAATTTTCAGTAAAAATAATTTAGTTAATAAGTGTCAAAAATGCAAGAAAAAATCATATTAATTATCTATTATATATATACATGTGCATTTGTAAATATAATATAATATACATTGTGCTATATTTGTCTTTGTGCTTTTTGTTATGATAAATTTTTTATAATATAAATTTAAAAAGAGAAAAGATTATTATATTTGAACTTAGAATATATTACAAATTGAATATTGTTATACTTATTTTTTTATATTTATATTTTTATTTATAATTTTTATTTTATTTTTTATTTTTTTAATATTTTTTAACAAATCACGCTTTGGCCATGAAGCGTGGCTAAAAAAACGTATACAAAACATTATCATACAAACCTCAATATATAAATTGCTTACTTAAAAGAATTATTAACAAAAAAATTCAAACATAAATCTTATAAATAAAATATTTTAAACCTAATCAATTAAACTAATCCTTATCATGGAGTTTGAATTATTAGGGACATGGATAAGGCCAACATTACAAAATGGGTCTATTTGGTGATAAATGATACGTTTGACAGTAAAAATAGCCGCCATCATAAACAACCGCACAACACACACAATACAAGTCTACCAAAACATACAAATACCCGGAGAATCAAACAAAATGGTGTTCAATGATATTTTGGTGTTAATCATTAACGTGGGCACGCCATCAACAACACTAGATGCAGTTTGAAAATGACATACATCTATGCATATGCTCTTCATTTATTTGACACTATCAATCAATTTGATAATATATATAGTACGTGTAGTGCAGAGGGAAGTGTTACATTGGTTAAATTTCTATTAGCAAACTACCTTATAATTTCTTAAAATTTAACCAATTACTCTTTTTGATCTATAATATTTGCCTTTTAAGTTTTAAACACAAAAAATAAGAAAATTATTAAATAATTTTAAAAATAACAAAATATTTTCTTATCTTTTTAAAATACTATTTAAAAAAAAACTTAATTAATTGAGCATTTAAGAAATATAATGATTTTAATATAAATAATTTATAAAATACAATTAATATTGTTTTATTTTTGAAAAAATAATAATTAAAAAAATAAAATAATAATTCCAAAACATCAATTATGAGAAAATATTACTATAATAACACTTTATTATTAAGTACTTGAGAAAACGAAGTTGGTAGCACGGCAATAAATCGGAGGGTCAAGCAAGCAGGCAACCAATTTACACGAACCGCTTGACTTTTGACTTAAGACACACACATGACGCACACCTTTCCACAGCTTCGTGGAATGCAATAACGAAGTCGTCGTTTTAACCACTCTGGCAATCCAAACCTTATATATATCATTAAATAAACTATAATATTTCTTGCAGTGAATTAACGTGCAGCTTGACCTTGAACGCACGACCAGCCCGTGTGGAATTGGGCAAGAGATGAGGAAAGCTAGGGAATAATACACCAACCAACTTATGGCTTTTCCACATAGAATTCAAGTTGCGGTTCCTTTCTCAACTCACGTGTCACATACTCATGTTATATCATACACTGCATCCACCCACTGCAGCAAGGCTTCGTTCACTTCAGATTCAGGTACCAATTGACTAACTAGGCCTTTCCCCTAATTGGGGTTCTATCTATATTCAGAAATGCTAATCTCATAAAAAGTTAGAAATAAAATTCTCATAAAATATAGTTAAAACATTATATTTTAAATTTTATAATTTAAAATTTAATAAATTTAATAATTTATATTTTTTAAAATAAAATTTTTTATTCAATTACACGAAACAAAAAGACTGATGTATATTAATTATATATATGATCTATCTACAAAATCTTTGAAACTTCTCATCTCTACATCACATTTAAAAGTTGCACTGTAAAATCGGTTAGATTCGATAGCTTTTAGTTTATAGATTAAATAAATTAATAATTTAAATATTTTAAAATAAATATTTAATACAATTTATATAATTTAAATATTTTTAAGTAAATATTTTTTAATAATTTAAATTTTTTTAAATAAATATTTAATAAAATTTAATTTATACGAATAACATAACTCTTAAAAGTACCTATAGAGTTACTTTCTTTTGAATAAACATAGACTCACAAATTTTTCTATACTAATTAATTAATCACATAATTAAATTTGAGTTATACACAAAGCTTTTCATACTAAATAATCACAAGATTTAGAAATTTAATAAATTTAACAATTTAATTTTTTTAAAATATAAATTTAATAAAATTTAATTTATAAAAATAACAAAAATATTTTCTTCTTCATATGACGACAAGAGCTTTGACAAAAAGTGTAGAAAAAAATCCTAAGATTCATTGTGAGAAATGTGACGCGCACAGATGCCAAAGGAGAGGTGAAGGGATAACATATATAAGACGGAGAAAGAAAAAACTCTGATAGGTTGGTTAATGTAGAAAAGATAGAGAGATAACACAGACACACAACTACAGACGTGAACCCAGATGTGGAACATGTGACCTATTCTCAGTAATCAGTATGTGGCCCATAAAAATTGAGCAAATCTATTTGTGTGAGAGAAAAATTCACATGGTTAAAAGTGTTTAGAATCCAGAATGGCAACTGCCAGACGCAAATTCTTATTCTGTGTCACACAAAACAAAATTGGCATCTGAATTTTGATGGTTCAGTAGAATTTGCTGCTCATCCGTATAATTATCCTCTGCCCCACCTTGTTTCTCCGGTCATTATTCTCCACTGAATAGCTCAGAAAGCGAAGCCAGATTCACCCATTTCATTTTCTGGTTAGTTATAAATACACCTCCAACCAATGTCGAGCCTAGCTTGCAATTCAAGTCCTTGACAAGCCAGCCATTACTGTTTGCTGTCTTTATGCACGCCGAAGATGGGGGAATCTCGAAACCAAGGATGGATAAGTTAGTTTACTTTCTTCTACTTGAATTGGACAAGATTTTCTTATTCGTCTTCTTCTCCCGCATATATCTTTTTATGTTTTGTTTAATTTTATTTAATTAAAGGTAATTATAGAACATCATTAACCTATGCAACTAGATAATATATTCCATATCTCCTCTTAGATGCGTATTTTTTTGTTTTCTTAGGAGAATTAATTCTTAATATGATGTCAAAACATTTATACTCAAGTAGTTCAAAGATCAATCATTAATTTTTCATTTTTAAAAATTAAAAATGAAACTTGTTATAAAATTTAATAAGCTTATACATTTATCTAATTTTTTTTTTAGAGAACATGTTAAAGATATAAATTATATATAATAATGCTATGTTTAAAGATGGAACAATTGAAGAATAAGGTGCTTGAGAAACTAAGAACATTTCATACGTATCCTTAATTTTGAATGTCTTTACAATCTCAAGCCAATGGATTTGAATGTGGGTGTGATTGAATTCATGCTTACATATATGTCTATATATATATATATATGTATGTATGTATGTATGTATGTATGTATTACATTCTCGTATTAAATTAATGAGCCATCAGACACAACATGCATATTGACTTATATATATTGATAGGTGTCCTTAAAGCAAAAACAAATGTGATATATATAGTTGTCCATAGATTTAGATGTTTGTTTAATGACTTAGGCTGCAATGTGAACTTGATGAATTAAGCTTGTGCTAGATTAATTATTTATTACAAGACTACCGTGAAAAGCGGAAGCTTTTTAATTGCGTGCTATTAGAATTCAAATTTCCTTTTCTAAAAGCTGTGAAAAAGTCTCTGTTGACTCTCTTTGTTTCTTTCTCCTTCTTTTTTCCATTTTACCCGAATCCCTTGGCTTTTAGTTATTACTTTGCAACTAATCGTCGCCTGCATTCATCAGAGTCAAAAAAGCATACATTTTCAATTTAATAATTCAGTATAAAATTAGTGTGTTCAATTAATAATTAATTAAGTACACATACATAGATTTTTTTTTTTTTTTGACATAAAGAAGGCCGAAGCCTTTACATACAGAGAGGAGGGGATAGGGGAAGGAGAAGAGTAAATTTAAATATAAAATTTGTTTTTTATAACTAAAAGACAGGCTATTATGACACAGAGTTATAAGACTTCATACTACATAAATTTTTAGTTCAATGTCATGTAACGTGTGCATAGACATCTTGATAGAGGAATCTTTATATGGTTCAATTTAAAATTAATCTTATGGTATATCTGACAATTTTTTGTAACAACTCTAGTTATTGTTGTTGATGTTATTGATTTTTTTTTTTTAGAAAGTACAATTTTATGAATGAATATTTATTAAATCTTAATAAAATTTTATAATTTAATTGATGATATTTTTTTAAAAAAAAAATTGAAGCAGCAGTGTGTCACATAATAAATTAATAAATAATTGAGTCATGTAATTCGTAATTTTGTTTAGAAGCTTTTTATAAGGTATATATCCTGAGAGTTTGACAATTCATGATCCACAGTAGTAAGGAGGCAAGGGAAGAGAGGTTGGGGGGATGGTGATGGGATGGGCCCACCCGGCAAGGCAACAACCACTGATTTAAAACTCCATATGGTAGCCATTGTATTGGTAGATCACATACAATCTTTTGAATTGGATACAAATCTCGTGATGGTCATATGCATATATATATATATGTATACCACTTGAAAGTATATATAATTGGATTGTAATATACTTTCATGACAATAGATGTTTTATTCTAAAATCCTTGCAATAATCAAAGAATCATATCTCCATCAATTAGGCTTCAATTCTGATTGATACCTTTGACATTTACAAGCCCCATATGTATAATTGATGTGCTCTGAACATCTGCACACCTTTGAAATACAGCATGAAAGAAAGGCCTTCGCTTATATATGTTTCTTTATTCTATACGAAGAATTGGGAATATTTATTGGTTGGGTTTGAATCGATTTGTCTTCTTCCTCTGATTGAACTGATGTAATTACTTGTAAAAAAAATTGACACAATCCAACCAATTATTTTAGCCAAAATCGAATTGATCCCACTCATATTGAATTGATTTGGATTTGATCGATTCCTACAGGAAAATTGGATTTTTTTTTTCTATTTGGTTGTCAACTTGAAATTTCTTTGCAATCATTTTAGGGATCTAAACCGAAACTTTATTTTCATACTTTAATCTATAAATGATAATAATTTTTGTTGTGATTATGAAAGGTAAATCTAATTTGAAAGGAAAAAAAATTATAATCTACACTTTTGGAACATGTTGAAATTATGCAGCACAAGAAGAATACAACTCCACTTGAATTCTACATATCTACTCATCAATAGAAGATCAGCATGAGAAATTCATATAAGTAAAATGAAAATGGTAGGTATAGGCTTTGGAAGTGGAGGCAACATGTAAACAATAAATAATCATTCATATATTTTGGTGAGGCAATATATAATGCAATTAATAATACTAATATGTTTATATATGGTTGTACAAAATATATAAAAGTGGTATATCATATAGAAGTAATTATTTGTATATTTATATTATATAAATATGAATAACAATAAATAAAATTATATATATTATATAAATATACAAATGATTTTTTTATTAATAAAGTCATCGGTTGGGTTTGGTTGAAATCGATTTTTCAAAATTATGACCCAACAACCAATCTAAAATAATCAGCTTTTCCACAAAAAACCGTCCAATTCATTCAATTAATGAAATTGGTTTAAGATGAATGAGTTGAGTTGAGTTTGGATGGATTTGATTTTGAACACTCCCACAAAAAGTGACTTCTTATCCTTATTATATTCAATGTGCCATGTTTAAATTGGAATGGACCCAATTATTGATCGGTTTGGATAACTTTGTATTAAGGCTAATTGACTGAGTTGCCTGAAAGTTGAAACTTGCCTACTGCTAATTTCTTAAGCCCAAAATTCTAATAAAGAAATTTTAACCCTTTCTTGCCAAATATTTGTTCTATTCTAAAGAAAGCAAAAGGCAAGAACTCAAACTAAACAATCCCACCTTGAGAGAAGGCAATTTTTGACTTTTGAGGAGTATCATGGGAGAAGAAAGCAATTATGGCCAATAGAGGTTGTATGCATTATAGTCCAATGACCCCATAAGTTCAAGTTGGATGAATGCAATGTCTCTGTACGTTCAAACACAGCTTTCAAGTTCGTCTTTCCGCTTCTAAGAACAGAGAAGGCAGATTAGTGTCTCGTCAATGTCAGAAAGATTTCCTGAAGGCACGCCATTAATTGAAGAGCAAATACTTGGCCATAGTTGGTCACTATCTTTTGGTCAAAACCAGTTCACTTTTCATATCACAGGGGTATGCATAATGCACCTGAACTAACTTGGGTCACTGATTGAATCTAATGTTCTGTTAATATATCTAACATAGCATCACGTATCTAACATGGCATGATGTGACACTTGAGATTTTCGATCAACTATTGCTTAGTCCCCATTTGTACATGCATCAACCAGAAAATTATCTGTTCTTCACTTGCGAGTACAAATTTGCAAACTGGATGGACAAGTCGTGTGGAACTATAATAATGAACTCCAACTGTATCTATCAACACACATGACAAACGGATCAAGATTGGCCCATCAAATTAGAGAAAAAAAATAATAAAAGGACCCAGAGTGTCTCTTATATTAAGCTTTCTGTGCACAATATTGAGAAAATCAAATAAGCATTAGTTACAGGCTGAATAGGATCTTTAGAAAAATTGTAGTTTCTACGGATTCTTTTTCCAATAACTGTTAAGATGATGAAACCTGTTTCTGTCTCAACTAATTAACCCAAAGGAAATAGCTACCAATGTTTACAGAAAGCATCCTCTTCTCTTCTCCTATATCAAACAACACAGGGTTAGTGTAAGTCACATACCCTGCTTTTCTCAGATGCCAAGAGATCTCTGCTACGATTATTTTGATCTCGTCACACCTTAGGGAGACTATTTGTCCCCAACAATGAATTCATGAACTTCACCATCAACCGCTATGACACTGCATCCAGGGAGCTTCTTCACACATTCAACATTCATGACCTGCCGCAAATTACTAACTTTTTCCCAGTTCTTATAATCAGCATATATGTTAGATAATAGGACATAAGCACCATCATTCTTGGCCTCCAGCTCCACCACATTTTTCATGGCGAGCTCACCCAGTTCCCTGTTTTTATGCATTCGACAAGCATTAAGTAGTGCGCCCCACGCGCCAACATGAGGTTTCACAGGCATGTTATTAATGAAGTTTAAGGCTTCTTCTAGACGGCCTGCTCGACCATATAAATCAACCATTAAGCCATAATGCTCAAGTTCAGGGTCAAGCCCATAAGACTTCATCATTGAGTCAAAATGGTTTTGACCTTCCTCAACCAATCCAGCCATACTGCACCCTTTTAAGACTGAAATGAACGTGACTTCATTCGGCCAAACACCGTCTTGTTTCATAAGGGAAAAGAGATCAAGACACTCCCGACCAAATCCATTCACGGCTAACCCATCGATGGCACTACTCCAAGTATAAACATTTTTCTCTGTCAATCCCCAAAAAATTTCCATGGCCTTTTCTATATTCCCACATTTAGCATACATGTCAACAAGTGCAGTTCCTAGTGTCACTGTCATCCTAAGCTTACTTTTCTCAATATATGCATGAGCCCATCTTCCTTGATCCAAAGCTCCAAGGTGGGTGCATGCAGACAACACCAAAACCATGGACACCTCATCAATTTTCACACCCTCCATTTGCATCAAATGAAACAAATCTAATGCCTCCCTTGACCGCCTACATTGTGCATAACCTGTAATCATCGCATTCCATGCAACAGAATCTCTTACAGGCATTTCATCAAACAGCTTTCTTGCCACGTCAATATCCCCACATTTCGCACAAGCATTTACCATAGCTGTTTGACAAACCAAATCTGGCTGTGAAATCGCTCCAAACACTACGCGACATGAATTAAGAAAACCCAATTCAGCATACATGAAAATTAATCCACTTTGTACATGTGGGTCATTTTCAAACCCATATTTTATAAGTGCACCATGAACAGACAAACCCATCTCGCGGGCCAAAAGCTGAGCGCATGTGCGAACCAAGAAATTGAATGTGTAATTGTCAGGTGAGAGATTGTTATTAGAATGGAGGATTTTATTGTAAAAATGAAAACTTTTATGAGGAGTGGGACTCTTGGAGTAGGCCCTGATCATAGAGTTGAAGGTGAAAAGGTTGGGGCTCTCATGTTGGTCTAGAACCCGATCGGAATACGCAAGATTCCTTGTGTTCTCAAGGGCTATGACGGCAACGAATTGGCCATGGAAGTGAGGGTCGTTGAGAATGCCCTTAACAAGCAACTGGGTGTGAATTTTCTTGAGCTCTTCGAGAGTGGTGCCTAATTTTACCAGTGAAATTGGGGGATGCTTTGCAATACGTGTGAAAGAGTTCATAAACGGCAATGGCGAATGGATGTGGGAAAAGAAGCACCGGCGTCAAGGGATTGAGCATTCCAAGTGGATTCTTTCTTGGTTTTCTAGTATTATCCGTCTTTCCCGCGTTGAGTATGAACTATTACCCTGAATGACCAAAATGCCCCGCGGATAATTATTAGGAGAATATTTCCAAGGAAGCCACACATCCATAAATGAACGAAGTAGCCCATGTGTGAGCAGATTGGGCCACTGGTGGTCCATTTTCTAGGACAACAGTGTTTGTATCTATCTCTTAATGTTATTTCTGTGGTCTGGACTGGTGAGATGGGCCTTGAATGCATAATTAGCATTGCTGTTGACCCTGTTTTGAAGTACTCTAGTCAAGATTCAAATTTGACTTTTGAAATCATGTTTGGGATGGACGATTAGTAATTAATTTTATACTTAATAATAATAATAATGTAGAAATACTAAATCTAAAATAAAACAGTAGCCCATGCCAATTTATTCTAATCTAGTTAAGGCCAGGTCGAAGGTTGTGTACCTCACAGTCACTAGCCTGAATGACCAGAATGGCCAGCCACTCGCGACAGCACCTTCATTCCCCTAACTGGTGCAACACGGGACCAACTTCATGGAATCCCACACGTGAATTGTGAAAAAAATGTCCCTCAGCAAAGATCAAGAAGAAGATTGTCAAGTTGAAGTTAAGAAGACTTACTTACAACTAAGTAGCTTGGTAGCCGGAAGCAAGTCATGTGGCAGGCAAGCCAAAAAGGGATACCTGGAATCCGTTGGAAGGTTCAAACAGGGCCATATACTTCTCATTCTCGTGAGTACTATCCCATAAACTTAGATCTTTGTGATGTAGTTTAAAAACTTTTGATGCGATTTTCTTGACTTTAACTGTCATGTAGAGGAGTGGTTACAATAAAAGGTCTCTTTATTGATGGGCAGTTTTGGCAGTGCCGGTGAGACGAGTACAAAGCTTTTACAAGCAACGTGAACCTACCAGTCGTGTAGCCCACAGATTGATATGGATTTGCTTTATTTGTGTTTCTGATTTATACGTAAAGTGACTATGTCTACAGGATTATTCAGTTAGCAAAGTATTTTAATTGTAAAACTTAAATATAAATCCTTTTTATAGTAGACTTTACTGATAAATAATTTATAAATATCATTATAAATTTTTATTAAAACATGTAATATCCCTTAGTTTTGAAATCTTGGATTCAGCCAAAATTTGTCTTCAAAGAAAGTCGAGATTATATACACGATACTTCATTTTGCTTGCTGAGAAGAGTGTATATAGCAAAAATTTGGAGTCATTTTTGTATTTTAAAATATTCAACAATTACTTTAATTTTTAAGATATATAATAAGTTATTTGAAATCTTTTAAAATTATTATAAATATACATAATATTTTACAAAATTTGAAAGAAAGTTTTTAAAATTTATTATGTAACATATACAAATTTTTAAAATTCAATGAGACTAATAGTTTACAAAATTCAGGGAAGTCAAACTAAAAAGTCTTAAATTTTTTTATAGTATATTTAAGAAGTTTCAAAATTCAGGGTGATCTACCCTCATCATGTAGCTCCACCCCAGCATGAAATGAATGGCCTCGGTTCGCCTAAACTTTCTTCCCTCAAACTGAAACATAAAGTGGCTTTCATAGAAGTGAAATGGACCCTGCAATGTAGCAATGAGAGGAATCCATTTCCGTGTTATTTGGACTGGTTTTGTTGCTCTAAAATGGATGTATGTTATCGGGGAAGTTCCCAACCAAAAGCATCATATATCTACCATTTTCTTCTTTGTTTGGAATCAATATCTACCATTTTCTTTGATCAAAATGAGTGGAGCAGAGCATGTCCAAATTTCTGCAGTATCATTTGTTGGTTATTACAAGCACGCCAAACCTTTTTATCTTCGGGATCTGTCCAAATATAAAACTCGTACATCTGGGTCCTACCCTCTGTAAAAAGACGAACACCCAAACATTGATTATTCTCCCTCAAAAGAGAAAGAATCATGAAGAAAAGTTCAGCTTTTTGTTGTACACTGTTGATCTCTCTTTCAAGTCTATTTTGCTCTGCATCCTATGTTTATCGTTATTTATTTTGCTCAACGGTAAAGAAATAAACTGATCAATGCTCATGACCCATATCATGAAGAGTTTCAGTTGAAGATTTAAATTGAATACATAATTTTCCAAGTGTAGACCCAACGCAGCTGGGGCATCTTTACCTGCCCTAGACTTGAAGTTAGTCAACCTTTTGGACAGTAGGTGCGGCTGAAACTGTTGATGCTAGTTTTTCATTTGCTTGTGTGGATAGCAATCATCAGCATATAATGATGTTATTATTAGCGAGATATATGTCATCCAATTGAAGAGACAGGTTTGGATCCCACACTCTTGAATATAAAGTAGCACGCATGCTTTATAAGCTGAGATGAATCAAGGTAGAAGAAGAAATATCCCCTCTTTTCATCACATGCTGCCATTTCATTATGAAAAAGACAGTATTCTACTTCTAATCTAACAAAGATTGTGACAATGTCAGAATGAAAGTATGTATACACTGCATTTTTCTGCTGCTTGCTGAAACATCTCTAATCTGTGTTATATATAATTGAAACATCTCTAAAATGTCTTACATGAGAGTGTTAGATAGTAAAGAGATAAAAATATTAAGATATATAAGTGGATATATTTAAAATGAATTCAAAATAATTTTATTGAAAAAAAAAAAAAGATGTTAGTGTTGTACAAAAGAAGGACGAAAAGAAGAGTGTTAGAGGTTATAAAAAAAGAGTTAATTAAATAATATTTAGTGGAATGTAAATTAAAGAAAACACTTTAAAAAAATTATTAAAAAAGATTTCATATTAAATAATATTCTTAAAATTTTAATTTGTAAAATTTAATAAATATTGTTTGATATTTATAGTTGATCCATTTAATAAAAGAAAATTTAATTTATTATTTTTGCTATTGTTGTAATGTATGTACGGATCCCCTGATCAAAATGTTCATATCGTGCAAAAATCAGATGCTCCATGTTTAAGGCAATGGCGGTGTTTCCTCAGCTTAGTGTCCACCGTTTGACTGAACAAGGAAAACCAATATAAAGTGCACAAAACAACATCCATTATTCTCACTGTATTTTTCATATGGCTATTAAAATTATATATCTTCGATAAAAATTTGGGAAAAATTTGAGTTTGCAGACATATTTGTCAGCTACTAAGCTCGGATCAAATTTTCAATCCTAGGCATATAAAAAAAAAATCAATCCTCATATACTACTGAATATTAAAAACTATTCTAACTCAAATTAAGCCATTCAAATTATTTTATCGTATCATTCCGTTTGCTATGACATATTAAATTTTAAAAGAAATCATTCTCTATTAAAAAAAACCTAGTTCTTCAAGTGCAGATTAAAAATTTTCTTATAAGAAAAAATAATAAAACAAAATTATAAAAATATGTGCAATTAATATCTAAAATTTATGTCTAACTTTAGCATTACTCCTGTAAAAAGGTATTGCTCTATAAATTTTGAAATTCCAACAGTACTACGATCGCACGCATGTTAGTAGCCACCAACATATATAATAGCACTACAATCGTATATAAATTTTTTTTTTATTTTTTATAAAATATTTTTACATTATTATTAAATAAAATCTTTATTAAAAAAATTATATATGATATTTTTTTCTAATGAAACTCTTTTTAAGACTTAAATTCATCATATTAACACAAATCTTTTTATAATATAACTACTTTTTATTGGACAAGACTTTTTGTTTTGTTCATATGCATCATTTATATCAATCACTATTTGATAGAGCTCTTAAGTTAAGAACCCTGCAACTATGATGGACGTAACTCTGCTTGCATTCATTTCCACATTTATATCTCACAATATATGTTTACGTTATTGAAAAAAATAAAAGAAAGTTGCAAAAGGACAGAAACACAGAGACATGGAAGAGTTCTAATCAAGGCAAAAGGCCACTATTTTTAAAGTTTCTAATGAAGGACATGCAGCAATTTGGAGACACAAAAGTTATGATTATGGACCCATATGAAGTAATATTCATGACTAACAACTCTTTAACCATGTTCACTTATTACTATTAAATATTAATTAACCAATTATAACTATAGTATTTACGCTATTTTATTCACATATTTAATTTCTGGGTGTATTAATATTTGATCAAATTTATCTTAATTTAAATTAATCTATGAATTTCTATAAGACTTAAAAAAGTATAGAATAGGGACAATTTCTTTCCACCATTTTGTTTTCATTTAATGAATATGAGGTAATGAAATTTTAAATGGGTAAATTTTATAAAATTTAATTTATGTGATTAATAATTTTAATAATTAAATTTTATAAAATAAAAGTTATATTATGGAAATAAAATATTACCTTGAAGTAGAAGCTAAAGGCAAATTGAAAGGCCAAGCGGGAGGGTTGGTGTGTCATCAACCGTCCCTAAATTCCGAGCGTCCATCTGATTGCGACTGATCGGACAGGTTGCCTTTGTTTTTATTCGCCACACTGGCCTGCCCTCGCTCCCTCGTTGTCATCTACCCTCCCTTCTCATTTGTTATTTACCAATTTTGCCCCTTGCCTTTCCCAATTTTACTTTAAGATTTTGATTGAACTAATACTATATTTAGAGAGAATATGTTTTTATGCCCAAAATAGAATATATTTTTATGCCCAAAAAACTTGGAGTTGTGTCAATAAATTTTCCAGTTATTTCTTTCTATATTTAATAGAAGAAAATTCATCACTTTCCATTTAAGTGCAAAGTGCCATTATTGGAATTTTATCGTATCTTCTCGTTTATCTGTCAAAGTTTCCATCGCACGTAGTGTTTGGTTTCCTTTAAAAGGAAAAAAAAAAAAATTCAATTACAGTTGAGGTTTGCTATTGCACTACAGTATGAAAGAGTTGTTTCGTGGAAATTTTGTATTTTCAATGGAAATAGTGACTTTAACGGTTACCATCATCGGACTTCTGTTCTGGAATCTCCCTTCTGCTCTTTGTCTTCCATAGATGGGCACTCCATGCATGCCTCTATATCCTGTTATCTAGAATTACATTATTCTCAAGCCTTATAATAATATTTGATTCTCGCGCTAATTATCTTCTGAATCTTCTAATGCTACGATTACTTCAAGAACATAAACAAAACTGAAAATGAAACCAAAATCTGAATAGGGACAATAAGGTAACTTGGAACACCTTGTCCTGTGCTCCCGTCTCTTCACTGGACCAAGGCTCCATATAACCCCATCAAGTTCCCCATCACAGCGAGAATCTCTCTTTTTAATTTCTATTCTCAAAAACTCCCAAAACTCTTCAACTCTCGTAGCTCTCTCTCCCATCCAGACTCCACGGAAGAAGAAACTCTCACTCTGCCTGGCCACACCCTTCCTCTGTCTCATTATTCCAAACTCTACTTCTGCCCTCTAATCATTCTCATCTGACAACCTTTAAATTCCTACCTCTTCCTCTGAGTCATGGGTATGATCTCTCTTCAGTCTCAAAATTCCCACATTGCAGTAATACTCATCACCTTCTTCTTCCATCATAGATTTTAGATCAAACCCAACTGGCCCCTCTTTAACTTCTTTGATGGGCATGAATACGACCCTTCCATCATTTTAAAGTCTCTCAAGAATCCGAAACCTCCACAAGTTTCTCTAAGGCCATGGCAGTTTTGCTCCAAAACGAAAGGCTTCCTTGCTCTTCTGATGTTCTTGAGTCTCTCTGGGTTCACACCTCTGACCCCACTTTTCCAGGTAAGTTGCTGCCTTTTTTGTCCATTCTGCTCGTACCTTCTGGGTTCTTATCACTCTTTCTTGACTTGCTGCTTTCAAGTTTATGAATTTGTACTTGTTTCTGAATTCTGCTCGTCAAATTTGTCCATTAGTTAACTTGGTCATAAAATTTTCAGAATTTGAATTTATCTGAAGAACAGAGAGAAACAAAGGTCTCAATTTAATTAGATTTTAGAAATGTTTTATTTGTAGATGATCTGCTTGATTTTATTCTGAAAAGAATAAAACTCATTACTTTCTAGTTCTGTTATTCATACTTAAGCTTTTCCATGAGGAATTCAGAAAAATTTCTGCTATGGAACTCATATAATTGAAGTGTGCTTTGGTTTCAGGTTCAAAATCTTTGGTTGATTTTGAGAATGTTAGCAGCAACACAGTCACAGATAGGCCATTCTTTCAGCCGCCTGAGAAAGAAGAGAACGGTGACGAGGGTTACGAAGCGTGCTTTCATCAACCCGGGAAGAAAAGGCGGCTCAGAAGCGAACAAGTTCAGTTGCTTGAAAGGAATTTTGAGGTAGAAAACAAGCTTGAGCCCGAAAGAAAAGTTCAACTTGCAGAAGAGCTTGGCTTACAGCCAAGGCAAGTGGCTATATGGTTCCAAAACCGAAGGGCACGGTTCAAGACGAAGCAGCTAGAAAAGGACTATGTCACACTGCAAGCTACCTTTGACAGGCTCAAGCGTGACTATGACAATCTTCTTCGAGAGAACGAGAAGTTAAAAGAAGAGGTATCACAGAAACTTTGCACAGCTTCTTTTGGCTTTCTGGGTTCTTTCATAAAGCTTGACCCACTAATGGGACGATGGTTAAATGGTACAATTTCACTTTGTTACAGGTTAATTCCGTGAAAAACAGATTGAATGCCAGAGAGAAAGAGAAGGAGAATTCTGATGATAAGTCCTGTGATGATGTTGTCAATTCACCGCGTAAAGAGGCTAAAGTGGGTTTGATCTCAGGTGCAGTTTCTGAGAAAGGGTCCAAAGTGCCAGTGTCAATGGTTATTTGCAAACAGGAAGATGCTAATTCAACTAAAAGTGATGTGCTTGATTCGGACAGCCCACATTACACTGATGGGAACCATTCCTCATTTTTGGAGCCTGCAGATTCCTCTCAGGCTTTTGAACCTGAACAATCTGATTTCTCGCAAGATGAAGAAGATAACCTAAGCAAAAAGCTCTTGACCCTGCCATGCTTGCCAAAGGTTGAAGATCATGACTTTTATGATAACCCGCCTGAAAATTCTTGTAATTTTGGGTTTGCAGATGAGGATCAAACCTTCTGTTTTTGGCCTTACTGAATCACCACCACCCCTGGTGCAGTGTTGAAAGTCTGCTGTTGTAACCCTGTAGTCTGTACTACAAGCAATAAAAAAGGCGTTGCTTCTACCCAAAAAAACTGAAATAAAATGTTAAATTAGGATTCCATTTTGCTGTAGTAACAAGGTAATTTGATCTTTGCTATTACCCAAGTTCAAAAAATTGGGCTTCTAAATCCAATGTGACAGGTGTCAGTAGGGAAAATTAAGTTTCAAGTTACCAGCTGAAGTTAAAAACTAGTTCTGATATGAGCGTTGGCACCCCAAAATTTCAGGCGGGTTACCGTAATTTACTCGCCGATGTGGAATCCCTGTCTCTTTCTCTCCTGTGTCTGGATTCTTCACAGCCATACCGATGTTTTACTCTTGTATTTGGGAAAACCAATTTCCGTCGTTTAATATAAATACAACAACAGTCTTAGGCAATCCTACCCAAAATTTGTATCTACGAAGATAGTATCATCGATATAAATTAGTAGTATCAAAAAACTAGAAATTAATAATAATTTTTTTATTTTTATAATTAAATTTTATAAAAGAAATTATTTGTATAAGTTTAGATAATTTTATTATGAAATTTCATAAATTTAATATTTATTTTTTAAAAATTTTAATAAATTTTATTTTGTAAGACTATATATATATATATATATATTTTTTTTTTAATTTTAACAAGATATCTCTATCCGTCTATCATTTTCTATTTAGTTATGTATTGGGGACCATATTATATCTAGATACATTCTGTATTGTGGCAAAAGAATATTTCTCATTGTACCCCTTAGCGAAGCTTGTAATCTCAAGAGTTTTAAGATTTGTCATTGTTAAAGTTTCTTCAATTAAGCCATAAAAAATTTGTCTGCGAACGAACTTCTTTGCTATGAGTGCTTTGTATTTGAATAAGACAAGATGTGGATTAATCAAAGTACTAACAAGTACTATAATTTTTGTCTAGGGATTAATCCCCTTGTAGGGTTCCACATTTGTTGCGTTTTGTGCTAAAAATTTTGGTCATATTTTGTGCGGTGATTGAAGTAATATAAATAATATAATAAGGAAAACTTTGATGTGGAAATAGTATTACCATTACAACGTGACTTAATTGTACAAGATCGTGTGAACGAAGACTTGAATTGCTGGAAAAATAGAAAAAAAAGAAAAAAGGATGCCTCTTAAGAAATCGAACTCTTTGTTAATTGGTCAAAGAGATTAAAGAATTAATTATTTTAAAATTTTAAATTAAAAAATAAAATTCAAGAAAATATTTATAGTCAATAATTTTTGTTTATGGTGAGTTGAAACCCAGCGAAGAAAAAAGCATGAAAAAGATGTTCAACTCCAGAACGCTGCTACAGAAGTCAAGGTTCTGGTATGTTTAGATCTTGAACAAATTGGATTGATGAGGACTTTTAGCTTCCGGTAGCTCATTCAGGATGTTGACAGCCTCAACTAATCAAACTATATCTATATAATATTTCAAATTCGTTCTTGTTTTGTTTCTTGATCAAGGTTTTGCACGTTATAGAATATTTTTGCTGTTGCATTACGATTCGCCCGTGGAAAAAGTCCATGCAATTAAGTGCATCATCCTTTAAAATATTTGGAGCCCTATTTTATTCAATTGTTTGACAAATTAATTAGGAACGGAGGCACCATTCAGGGATGATCCTTATGTGTTTGACATGATTCACGTGTACAAATCGGTAGATTGGAGGAAGACACACTCAAATCAATTATTAATTAACTGGCCTGGTCATGTTGAATGAGAAAGTATTGTACCATTTACGTATATATATAAAATTTACATATATTTTATATTTTTTAGATTTAAATTTTTATTTTTAAATATATATTAAATATACAATCTAAAAATATACATCTAAAATTTTCATATTATATAAATTAAAAAATTTTATTAAATTTATATTCTTAAATTAATAATTTTTTATATTTAAAAAAATATAATATAAAATAATACAAATAAAATGTGAAATAAACTATTTCACACTTTTATCTTTTACAAAGCGTAAAAACATGGTCGGCCTAAGAACGTGGCGCTGTCAAAACTCCTAGTTAAAAAAATAGATGATAGTCAAAAAAGTCATGCTATTTTGTTCAAATGTCGCGCTTGATAGGATTAACAGAGCTAAGGTCAAAAGTTTCTGCGGTCCTAAAAAGTGCAACACTGTTGTATTGGGCATTGATCTGCACATCACAAGGGATATACGTACCACCCAAAAATAAAGAAAAAATAAATAAATAAATGAGAGTATACAATAACAATAAAGTTATTATGTGTAAATATTAATTATAGTTGATTTTGATGAAAATTCCAAACCCTTACTGCCTTGCCACTAAATTATATTGTTCTCGTTTGTTTAGTAGAGCTTTAACATGTTTATAGGTGGAAATAGGTGAGATAATCTATTAGGGATTTATAGCTCAATCTGTCTCAACCTGTTTAATAATATAAATTAAGCTTAAGTTTTAAACTTTAAAATAGGCCTCATTTCTAAATAAGTATAAGGATGTTTTAGCAAAATCTAGCTTACAATCTTACAGTTTGTTTTTATTTAAATGTATAAAATTATATATTTTATCAAATTTATAGGAAATTATATATTTTTTTATGGCAGATCTAATTGTTTATATTAATTATAAGCTTAAATAAGCTAACATAATAGATTAGGCCTTCTCATTTTTTAAAACAGACCAAACTCTGTTTAAAATTTAGCTTATACCAAGCTAATAGATCAAATCCAAACTAAAAATATACTATACTAACCTAATTAACTTGACATATTTTCACTGCTAAACATGTTGTATCCATTTTTTTTACTTCCCTCGTCATTTGCAACATTTGTTTTTGCCTTTGTCCAACACATCCTTACTTTTTTTTTATTCTTTTTTTTTAAAGATACATTAGCAAAAAATTTTTGAAGAATGTTTTCATTGACATGCTAGTTTTCTTATTAAAATGTGAAATCTAATTAACATAACACTTCTCTTCATATTTTGTAAGCTTTTTAACTCCTCCTATATAGATTTATCTTTTCCTTTAATTTTATAAAATTTCAGTCAAATCTAATTAATATAGTAGTTGACATTATATTTAACTCCTCTTACATTGATTTATGTTTTCCGTTCCTATTGGGTTGGTGCTGCTTTATTAGAAGTGGGGAGCCAATCCAGGGCTCTCTTCGGATCGTTTTGTTTTCGATAGAGAAGAGAATTGGTTACTTGATGAAGTAACTTATTAAATCGACCCAAAGAGGTAAATATAAAATTAAAAAAATAATAAGAAAAAATTTTACTTCATTAAATTTTAAAAAAATAAAAAAAATCTAAATTCTTAACAAGTTGTTAGGCGAAAAAGTAATGGATATTCTTTGGTCATTTGTCCATTAGAGAAAGAAAGCACGTGTTACTGGGTCATAGCATGACATCTTATCATTTGAAAACGATAGGAGTAATAACGATCCTATCGTCTAGTACACAACATGATTACATAATCCTATGTCAATTCACAATTGATAAATAGAATAAAAGACACCTCAAATTCTAAAAAAACAAAAAACAAAAAATTTACTTATGTATTTCATTCAAATGCATTACTATTCAAAAAAAAAAACTCAAAGGTGCAAGCTTTTTTCAAAAAACAATATTTTTTTTTGATGTTTATATATTTAATTAAACATCCATCTTTTGAATAAATTTCGACAATTAGAACTTCATGCTGATTGACGAACGTGGCACGTAAACTTTCTTTATTCATTGCCAATTATAAAATGAGGAAAAACAGAAGTGGGATCAAAAAGGCAGCGGAGAAAGCATATCGCATGTATTTCCAACCGAAAAAAAGTTGAAAAACTTGGTTCAACCAAAAGGTAATGAAAATAACCCCGCACTGTCACTCGTTTCGTTTACACAAGGTTGTGTTATTCGTATGATTTTTTTATTTAATTCTTATGATAAATAGAGTTTAAATTATTAAATTTTATCATTTTATAAGTTAAATTATAAAATTTAATAAGTTTAAAATTTTACAATAAAAATATAAATATTAAATAAATATAAAATTTTCCTTTAATTAAACATGTATTTCTCTGCCGACGACCTCAGCCGCATTTCTGGAAGTCGACAGCCATGGCCACCACGTGTCCCGGGATCAAAGGTAAACACCGCATGCATTGTCCATGTGTGAAATGCCCCACGTGGGATGGAAACACAACATGGACAGTATTTGGATCAGATTTGTGATAATTGTGATTTTAGTTATATTTTGTACATTAAGAAATTTATTTTTTTGTTTCTTTTTTACTTACCTAAAATCTGTATTTATTATTTTTTCTAAATGTGTAGAGAACAATAAAGAATTCCCATCCACCACAGGGATTGACACGACGGCCCCGCAATGTTGCAGATGTGTTTGGGTGCACGTGGCAGAAATCTAGTGGTGACAGGTTAAAGTTGAGAGCGGGTCCGATGGGGACGGGTCTCTATCTTCGCAGGAGGTCCAGATAAGAATGAGACCGGGGCCCAATGGAGAGGGAGACATTGCGTTTTGGAGAGAGAGGACAGAGTTGTCCATTTCTGTAGTGGATGATGTCATGAGTGTACAGTCACTTTCGTGGGCGCCGCGGCCCACGTGCGCACCACATCGGGTTGTCAGGTTTCATTCGGCAGTGGACGGTTAAGTGGATGGAGGCGCGGTGGTAATTTATGTGCAATGTTGTAGTTATGGGTGAGCGGCGGCGGGGTTTGAGCCCAAGTACAGTGGATGGCGGTGACGACGAGAACCACTTGCCCTTAGAGAATTGAGATTAGGACTAGCACCGTCTCCAAGGGGAGAGAGGAAGCAAGTTTTAATAGAGCAAAATTGATCCCTCTCTTCCTTTTGCTTAAACAGACCCGTTTCCTTCCCTGACCTCCACAGTACGAACTCTTCTGGAGGAACTACCAGAGCTTTTAACGATCATCCCACTTAGGGACATCCACATTTTCCCTTATACCTGACACATTGCAGCTTCCCATTTCTATTATTACAACTTTTACATCATCTCTGATAGCGGCAATGTGGCATAGCCAATTAGCCACTATATTTTTCCTTGCGTTTCATTTTCCAGAAGGTGGTCTCCGGTCTCCCCTGACTTTCAATTTGGACCCCATAGTGAGATGGACCAGGCAAAAGCAAATTTGAATTTTTGACTTTTTTTTATTTTAATAATTTTTTATTTCTCTTTATAATTTACTATATATGTTAATTCTTTTTTTATTTACTAAAATTTTTCATTTTCTTTCCCTTATAATCCTATCACTTTATGACAAAGGATCTTTATCCGGACAAAAGCATATTATGCCTCAGTTTCTCATTAAGTTATTTTGCATGAAGAAATCTCATGGGGCCGAGTAACCACCGCACTATCATCCTTTCATATGGGCTTGATATTTTCATACTTTCAGTGACTTGACGACTTGACCCCAAGACAACAAAAGCATATAGAGTTTACTAAGCCCATTACTGGAAAAATAGGACTGCGAGGAAAAACATGCCAACATCCCATTATCGGCCAATCTGAGGAAAATAAATTCCATTCTTGCAGGAACCTATAAACTGGGCACACAAAGCCCATATATGACTCCCTCCCTGCAATCTCAGGTAGCTTTATTATGAGCTCAAAAACAGATTATCAGGAAACAAAACAAAAAAGAAGGAGAATATCAGAATTGGAGTTTGCCAAGTGCCACCTACAACAACAACAAACTGAACTTTTTTTCATTAGGTAGGGTCGACTACATGGATCAAACGACGCTATAAACTTTTATTCAAAATCAAATTTTTGGATATACCATTTAATCAAAGATCTCTTTTAATCACCTCTTCAAGTGTCTTTTTTGATCTTTTTCTACATCTCTTCACAGGACTAAACACCATTTGATTAACCTTTCTCACTAGTGCCTCTCGTGGTCCTTTTTGTACATGCTCAAATCACTGTAACTGAATTTCTGTCATTTTTCCCTCAATGGGCGCCACCATAGTTTTCTCTCGAATACAATTATTTCGAATTTTATCCTGCCAAGTGCCACCTAATATGGGCAAATTCTAAAATACACTTGGTGCAATGCATCCAACCAAACAAGAGAAATTTAAACTCTTGGGTGTAATTCATCCAGTGTTAAAACGTGTCTCACTGGCCTCGCAGCCATTTAAGTATTTAGCCTACCCAGCTAAGGATTTTTCATATGCTTACAGCTACAAGAAAACTAGTGGTAAAAGCAACCCGAGCTGCCAAACTACTCAAACGATCCTAAACTACAGACAGGTTTGTCATCACCAGGATCAAGCCTGGAGAAAACTCTTAAATCATAAACATCACATAGAAACCATGCTATTGCCAAAAGCTGTAGCATATACTATGCGTTGCACATCATAAGTCGTGGTTGACCTATCACTAGATACCAAGTCATGAGAAACAGAACTGAATTTGCCACAGAATTTCTACAACAAAGTCCCTGATCCAAGGGTTTTCCTTTTTCTTTTTGCAAGTGTGTGGTAGATTATGGACTAAATAAAAAGAAGCAAAAGGGAAAGGGACTTCTAACAAAACCATAATGTACATGGAAAATATTCCCTTTGGGGAGAGGGGATTGTGGACAAATGGATTTCAATATCTATGGTAACGGTCAACCTTGCACTAGAGCTGCATTTAGCATTCTGACCCCTAATCAGATTTACTATCATCAAGTTCTATCTTCTGTATAATCAAAATTCCCTTAAACACAACAAAACTTCTTATTAGAAACCAACTGATACCTTGTATCATCTCTAATTGCTCCAAAAATAACCAGCTCTGACCAAGACATGTTAAAAGAAAAGATTTTCATCTAAAAATGCAATGATGTTCGCACAGAAATTTCTTAATCTATATTCTGGGCTTATTTTTTCCACAATGTTACAGAACAAACCAGTTGTTGAAACATGAAGGTACCTAAAGTAATTAAGGTATTCTTTTTATTTTGAAATTGTGCAAAAGTAATATATCAAAGGAAACTGGAGGAGCTTCTATATGAAATAGGATATGTAGGATGGTGATCAATATTCACAAACTCAAGTTTAGGAACTTCCACTGTGACATGAAAGACTAAAGAAACGGGATTAATAATATGTTCATTGTCATAATCCCAGAAGCAGTTGGATCAAAGAGCAAAATTAAACTTACAAATGCAGTAAGCAACCTTTGAAGAATTAGGATGTATCAATCACGATCTCATTGCAGAAGAAATAAATAACTGGAATGGTGTAGGTATTGGGAATCAAATAGGCAGCCATAACTTCTAGTTGAACAAACAAAGAAAGATTAAACCAACAAACCTTCATACGCCCGATAAAGTTCCTAAGAACCTCACCCAATTTTAGATTGTAGCTTAAGCTGCAGTGGATTTCATCTGAAATTGTTTAATATTTTATTTCAAAAGAAAAGGAATGAAATATAGAAGAATAGCTTGCCCATCAAATATTAAAACTAAAGAGGTCTGAATTACCCTGAGTGAAAACACAAACTAGATGGAAGACAAAATATTGAGAAAATGTAGAATGTTCTGCAACTAGGAATCTCTCAGTGATCTCCCACTTTTCCAATACTTCACCAATGTAAAAGCATAGAGAATAGTGGACGCACAACATGCCAACCATTTGAATCAGCTCACAAATATAAGCTTGTATGAAAAACAAGAAAGAGGATACATATTAAAACTTCAATGAATTTCAATTATTGTCTTTCCATTGATAAAGGACAGTAATGAAATGCTTAATGTCAATTTGATGAGCTCAAAGTTTTCTTAAGATTTCTAAGGATGCTCCACATGAATGTGGAAACAAAGAAGAGGATAATACCCGTAAGAATTGCATACTTGAGACCAAGGTTCACCAACAAATTTACCAGCAGCCCAGCAAATACAACACCAGTGAAATTAGCTGACACAGCAGACCAAAATGGCATGTCAAGAATGGATGCTATAATGGCTCCTGACCAAGCTCCTGTTCCAGGAAAAGGAACAGCCACGAACAACATCAGTCCAAGCCATTGAAACTCCTCCACTGGGCCAGCCTTCTCTTTTGCCCTCTCAAATAGCTTGTCAAGGAACCGAGATGCAGAAGGGTTCCTTGCCGCAAGGAAAGATGCAAACATTTTTAGGTAGACTATGATGAACGGCACAGGGACCATGTTCCTACATCAATAGCTTAAGGTTTGTTTATTCAACTATCCAAAAATTCCCAGTTTTACCAAAATCAAACCAAATTGCAAAGTTAAGCATGAACGGAGTTCCAATTTCCAACAGCACCAATCCATGTCATAACTGTAAGTCTCCTTTGCAGTCATATATTAAACGAGCTAAGGAAAACACAATGTAGCACAAACTGATGTGGAAGTAAAGGTGCAAATCGTTTGGTATCACAAAAAAGCAAAGACGTTGTTCCAAACAAAATGGGTTGCATTAAATTTCAAAAATAAATCATATCATTAAGAAAGGTGCAATGGGAAAATGAAAGGACTAACCCAAGGATGGACACAATCGTTAAAATCACAGGCTTGAGCTGCATCCAGTAGCCAACAGGAATTGCCCCACGAAGCTCTAGCACAGGAAGCGTAGCAAGAGTGAATACCACAAACTCATCAGGCCAACCCAATTTTCTCAGCTCATTCGCTATCTTAAACCCAAAGCTTGAGGCTTTAATGGAGTCAACAGTAGCATTAGCATCCTTAGAAATCGCAAACCAAGCCAGGGACAGAGAAGCCCAGAACAGGACCCAAAAAGTAAATTTAATCGGCCTTTCCTCAGAAAGCAACAAACTTTCAGCTTCATCAACAGCATCCAAACATTTATCCGAAGAAGCTCTCGCTTGGGTAATTGAAGAAGGAGCAGCAGCCAGAGAAGGTTTGAGATGGTGAGAAGATTGAATCGTTGAATAGGTGTTTGATTTATAAGGAGGTTGTTTGCCATTAATGATGAGGGAGCAGCGATTGAAAGGCGAAATTTTGAAGTGGGATTTTCTGAAATAGAATGTCGCTGTTAGTACCGAAGCAGAAGCAGCCATTGCACTAATTAGGGACAAAATGAAAACTTTCCTTCAAATGTGAGTTCGAACAAAAAATAGCTCCATTTTTAGCTCCATCGATCGAGCCTAGGACGGCAAGCGAGGAACCAACCAGAGGAGCACAGCTTCAGAGTTAAGTATGGGTTTGGTTTAGAAATTGTTGCTGCCGGGAAGCAGAATAGAGAGAAAGGAGTTGAAGGTTAAGGCAAGTGATACAATCACCTTAAATTGGCAAGAGGTTTTACACTTTCCGCTTTCCGATGACGACCCCCTAGATACTGCAAATCTGCGAGTAGAAAAAGTGGATTGAGACTTGAGAACACCGTAAAGGGTGGCCCAACGAAATTGGATGTTGGGTTTGCAAGGATAGTAGGTTACATTACTTAGGCAGGAACGGCACTGGGATACAAATTGGGAGGAACTAACGAGGTTGTGTTGTATGTCGTAGGACATCAGAAAAGGTTAACATAAAACAAGGTGCGATACGCCCTTTAGGAATGGAGATTTGTTGGGGGCATACGTTGACTAGCAAGTGAGAAGCGGCAACTATTGGCAATAACAATGGGGCGGCTTCTTTTTTTAGTGGAAATTTAGCAGGCCAAAACTATTCATTGGAGTAGTATCAGGGTGCATAATATATTACTAGAATTATTTTTTAATATTAATAAAGTGTCAGTAATGCGAAACTTGGTTGTATTCGTAGAAATTAATTTTTTATTAAAGATTTATTGTTATAATTTTTATTTTAAAAGGATGATTTTTTGCTTAAAAAGTAAAGATACTTTTAAAAAAAATTTAAAACTAAACTAATTTTTAATATTGTAAATTAATTGCATTATTAGAGATTGATGTTTAATGATGTGTTATGTATATTTTATAAATTAATTTTTGTGTAAATAGTGATACATTCTATATGAAATAACACTGATTAGTTAAAGGTATGATTAAGTGTTAATAATAGGATGAGTCACATTTTTGGTTTGCAAGTCTATTTTTTGGTCAAGATCAATGTCTATGACTTCTATTCTCTTTTGTTTCTCATGTTATAAGAATTCAACCCATATTGTATAATTTGTTCCATAAATTATTAGAAGTTATAACATTTATTTATAAAAAAAGAAATTATAACATTGATAATATGATCCAACAGATTTTTTTCATAAGGTTAAAATTTAAAAATATGAGGAGTGCCCAGGTATATAGATTTGGAATGAGAGGGTGTGAACTGTCCAGCAGCATGTCTTTTGCTTGTATCCTACCCATAGCTATAAATATCTCAAATCAATTTGAAAGTTATTTATTGATAAGATATTTAATTGTTTTTAATAAAACTAATTTACAAATAAAATTTGCGATCGCAGATTTCCTAAATTTTATAGCCCCCATTCTTATCATAAAACCGTTATGGACCGCAGATTTTATGCACCAAATTAATTTTGCCCGTAAAATACAATTTTATTCTAAGGTTTTATCGCATAGCGTGCCCCGCTCTTCCCTGTTCCTGCAGCCATCCACTTTGCCACCATGAGTCGCAAGAGAGAGAAACCCTACTTTTCCCGCCACGCCCCATCCTCCGTGGCCAAGAGGCGTCGCCCCCTGCCGGATCCTGCCCCGTCCGCCGATGACGGCACCGACAAGCACACAACGAGACCGGCGCCACCGTCCGCTGTGGTGGTTATGGGTCTCCCCTTAGACTGCTCTGTCCTTGATCTCAAGTCCCGATTTGAGATCTACGGTCCAATTTCCCGCATCCGCATCGACCGTGATGGGGTTGGCTACATTACTTATCGGAACAAGGACTCAGCCGATGCTGCCATTGCGGCCGGTCTTGACCCTTCTTTCGCTATCACAATTAACTCCAAAAAGGTACCCATTTGGAGTTGGTTTTTCTATTTATAACCAATTTTTTCCGCCTCTTGGTGGCGCAAGATGGGATTTTTTGTTGAATTTAACAAACTTTGATAGAAATTGTTAGAATTTGATAAAGTTTAAAACTTGAAGACTAGCTAAAACAGCTAATCAATTGGGGATATAACGTTAATGCTTAAAAATCAAAGCCTTTATTAAATTTGTTAATGTCTAATTGATGGGATTTTTATTTCGTATTTCTATTACTTTCCCTTGGAAATTTGAGAGAGAATAGTGTATCTCAACAGGTCCAGGTGCTGTGGGCAACTGATCCTCTAGCTATGTGGAGGGAAGGAATTGGAAATAAGAAGGACAATGGGTCTATGTCAAAACTTGTGAGGGCTGAGGTACCTTTGAGCAGACATGGAAGAGGTAATAAACTGGCTTCAACTATAGTGAATCCGAAAAATAGTGAGGGTACTTCAGGTAGCTCGGTACCAGAAGTGCCTTTCATGGGCAGAGAAATTGTTGCTTATGACGATATTTTGTAATTTTGAACTCGCATTTTCATGGAGTTATCTTGTTTTGTCATAGTTATTTAAATTTTAGGTTTAGATTTTGATAGATTTTCGAAGTATGTGTAGGAAAGCAACTGCTCCACCAATGAGTTACTAGGAAGTAACTTGTGGAATCTAATTATGTAATATTTATCCTGGTTTCGATGTTAAATGTCTCCACCGTAAATGTAATGATGGATATAGCTGTTATTACCACATGTGGCTATACCGCTGTTTTGGATTTGAAGATGTAAGATGTTGTCTAGTGATTGCTCACATTAATTTGAGTTCTAGTCTTCTAGAGTTGGCAGGACACATTTTCTAGCTTACTGATATTCTATCTTTGTCTTACTGCATAATGCAAATATAAAAAAAAAAAAAAAAAAAAAAGGATGGTTTAAGTGTTTACGTATTGATTCTGGAATTCTGGGAACCCTTTGTATAGCTTGTCTTCTAAACAATGTGCATTTATCAATATTTGCATGTGTGTATGAATACAAGTATATCTTCTAGTTTGCTTTGGCAATCGGCATCAGTTTTCAGCAATACTGTCAGTCATTTACCAATGGATCAATGGGCAGCAAGTTTAATGAGAGTTGTTGCAATCCATTGTAAAATCTAATCTTGTGTACTTGCATATTAATTCGAAACAAATTTAACATGATATATGGTATATGGTGCAACTGCCAAACCATCATGCATATGGCTGCGTATTTGCCAAGGAAAGTTTGGAATCCCCACAGGTCCACAGGTAAGTCCCCTGACAAGGACGGATCCCGATCCTTTTAATTTTAGATTTTACAATTAAGTATATTGAAAGAAAGATGTTGATAATATAAAGAACAAAATCAATGAAAAAATTACAAATTAAATTTTAAAATAAAAAAATTCTGCAAATTAAAAAATAAGAAAGTGGAAATCCAAATCCGTCCAGACCGGACCTTGTCTTGTAATGCCCCTTCAAATAAAACAAATAAAAAGAAAATATCTGAGTACATTTATTATTTATTCTTATAATTAAAAAATTGTTTCCATGTAAATAATATGACTAATTGAATTTTAAATTATTTATATAATATAAAATAAACTTAGAAACATATATTAAATATGAAGAAAAATAAAAGTAATTTTTTAAGCACTAATACTTTGAAACTCGATTAGTTTTATATTTAAATTAAATAGTTATTTTATGACTTCGAAACATATTGATTGTTCTATTCTTTTTAACTTTTGCAATTGTTTTCAAGATTAATAATTAATAATATTTTTTTATTATTTCCTTTTTCTTCCTTTTTTTTTTTCTTTCACTGCCTTATAAAATATATACACGTTTAGAGTCAATTCTAGAGTCATTCATATCTCAGTTTAATTCCACACTCAGTTTGGTGAATGGCAGCTCGGTATCCCCCCAGGACGAGAAGTAACTTGCCTTCATTACTAGTTATAGAGGAAGAAGGACAAAGGAGCCAGAGACCAAAACTCAAAAACATGAATACGTCTAGAAATTAAAAATTAAGGCACTAAAACCATTTTACATTTTCGACTATCCTTGAAAAGCATGTCAATCCTACACTTGAAACTGTTGATTATGTAGACCCTCACATGAACATGTTGAAATGATTGAATGGGTTAGCTTGTAATCAGCCACATGTACATTAATTAGCATCCAGAAGTGTTAAACGGACTAGAAAACTCTAAAGTGAAAGAATCAATGCTCTATACACTGTATATTTTTTACATGGATAAACAAATGAAAAAATAGGGGGCACTAACCTAACTTGGGAAAGTCTATTCTCTTACATAATGCTCACATCTTTTGGCATAGACCTTTTAGATCTATTGAATCCTACAATTCAATTTATGATATTTAATAAATTTAATAATATAAATTTTGTATTGTGAAAATAAAATTGTAAGAATAGTAAAACTTATTCAAATAATCTGTGCCTTCTAAAGATATACTATCTCTTACCTTCTTTACATCCGTTTATCACGAGATGATGAGGAGATTATTCTCGTAGCCATTATTGTAAACAACAGGGCGTAAGGGATCAATCCTCCATTCACCATCAACAATGAACTTGATCTGCCAAAAAAAAAAAAAAGAAAGAAAATCAGTAAGAAGCCTGCCAAGTATATCTTACTAAAACAGCATTATCTGGCTTTTTGAAATTCATTAGATGATAAATATAACTTGCCTCGTATTTTCCAGGATACAACAGCAGGCAGACAGAAAAGATACCTGTACTTGATTTCTCCATCTTTCTCTGTAACGCAATACCATTTCTTACATATCACGCATATGTATATGCCTCAGCAAAAGAAAAATAGGATGTGTATGTATATTGTACTTAGTGTGAGTATCTGAAAACCGACAAGCAATGGAAAGGCCTCATTCTATCTACAGAAAATATTTTGCTGTGCAAAGTTAGCATTATGTGATTCCACAAAAACCATAAATAAAGTCAAATCGAATTTGCAGACCACATTGATGAACAGAAGCAATGAAATTTCATCAATTCCTTCAATAGACCCATCAATCCTTAACCAATATGTAAGACATTATTGGGGACGAAAAACTCGTGACAGACACTTTACAATTTTCAATGCATATATAAAAAGTATTATAAACAATTTTTCAAGAAAAACTGTTACGGGATACCATTCAAATAAAATCAAAACACCTATTCTAAACTCTATTTCATATAGGAGGTCCCAGAGGAATCATGACAAAGCAAAGAAATAAAAACACAGAGAGAAAAAACATTAACATACAATTCGCTCCAATTTATGCATAATTCTGGTCTGAATCGTGTTCAGTTATTTCATGTATCAAATGCCCAAATTTTTGCTTCATACGATGCCGTGTTAGTGACTTTCAGGTGAGAATGAGAAATCCATCCTGAGACGGGTGGCATGATAAAGAATTTTGATGCATATATTTACACAGATGGTCTGCATTAAACGCTGTTAGATCCTATAATGTTCAGAGTGGTCAGACCTGGGTGGACCAGCCATCAAATGATCCTGTTAAAAGCACTTCTGAGCCTTTATTAGTCCAAACTACACGAGTATTCCTAAGAAAATGTAGAGCTCTACAAGCATTATCAAGTCTCTTCTGCTTCTCTTCTACCATCTTGTTTGCATCCCTAGAGAAAGAAGAAGAATGTGGTATTGTCAATATTAACACAACTAGAGATACATGACATAATTAACAGAGTCAGTGTATACATTATTGTCAGTGCCATCTTTCCTTCTAATACTGCCAATTTAGCGCGTAATGAACGCAGTCTATTTTGAGCATTCATGATCTCATTTTCCTGGAATTCCCATGCATCAGAAGGCTTTTGTGGATCATCAAAGGAGTTTTTCTGGTCCTATTCAAGAATATAAAGTAGGCAAGCAGAATTAGTTTATATCATGAGGAGAGGCCTACGTATCAATGGCAACTGTAATAAAATTTAAATTCTATAAGGGCCATTCTTTAGCTGACTTGCAGTATTAAAAACATTCATCCTGGTTAGTTGCAACTATTAATTCTGCTTTCTCACTATCATTGACTCCACTAGCAATTATATGAAACAGCTTCAAATTCATGAACTGACATCATTGACCACAATTAATCTCATGAAAACATTCAATGTAGCAAACACTGAACTTTACAGACTATCACTTATACAAGTTGATGCACACAAATACGTAGGTAACACAGTGTCTATAAGTCAGTTGAGAGAGATGGTCAAACAAAAAAACTGAAACATTTCCAAACTGGCAAAAGGAACAAAAATTAAGCTTCTTTCATTACCTACATCAGACAGGCTCAGGATTTGGTATAAGCCTAACTGGTAAATGCAATTTAGTTGATTAAATTTATGTGGTACATATCATATAACATATATTATGAGATGATATTGGTTAACAGATTGTACCCTATGATAATCGCCCTTGGTTTTATGCAGTATTCTCAGCCCTAGCAGCAGATTCTATTTTTCATATCTTCTCTAATATTTCTTTTTTCAGGCATGTGTAATTTAAGTATTTAAATTAAATCATGATTGAGGAAAAGTATAATATGGTGCATAAAATAGGTGCATATGCATAAGCTAAACAAACTGCAGTACTACTAGTCATTCCTCTCCTACTTCCTTCTCCCCCCCTCCCCCCCCCCCCCCCCCCCACAAAAAAAAAACTGCCTCCCCACCACCCCCCAAGAAAAAAAAGGGATATTAGGTGAATGAGAGTCTCTTAGGCATCAAACATGCAAACTATATGATACTCTCCTCTTTTTAATTGTTGTTGCCGGGGTAATCACAGGGAACACCTATTATTATTAGCTGGTAATCAATTTACTTGTCTGGATGTCAAATACTTATTCAGGAGGTTACATTGTTATACTCACCATCTGTATTGCAACTTTATCAGCACTAAACCTCAGTGAGCGAAGTACGGAGGATAGTTCCAAATCCAACTGCTGAAGGCGGCTTTTTATGTCATTGCAATTGGCTTCTCCACCAAGAGAACCCAATTCTCCTCTGTCAATAGGTTCAGCAGTGAACTCTCTTATTTCAAGGGTATTATTTCCTGAAACATTGGTCACAACTCCTTTTCCAATTTTGCTGGGAGTAATTTCAGCATCTGTATTTTGCATCATTACAAAGATATCACTCGATCCTAACTTTAATAGTAACCAAGATATGGCTTGAAAATAATTAATAATTTACCTTCAAAATCTGCGTCAGAAGAGCCATTCCTCTGAATAATCCAACTTTTCCACATATCTGGTTTAGGTGAATTTCTCAGACCATCACTACCTGATAGAGATCTGTGCTGATCAAGTTTGCTCTGGCAACCAAGAGGACTGTGGGTTGGGCCTAGTAAGGCCAGTCTGCTACCCTTTTTATGGTCACCCACCTCCTTTATATGACAACATATACCAGAAGTAATATTTTAAAACTTAAAAAGGCGAGGAATCACATTATAAAGTCATAAGCAGCCATAACATGACAGACACCTGCAATCAACTGGAGTTTGTTCTCCTTCAATTATAAAGGAAACAGCCCATTGACATGCTTATTTAACAGAATAATTACAGCTTAATTACATTATCTTAAGTTGATAGACAGAGATATATATAAAAGGATGAACCTTAAATATGTTCCTCCAATATTCAAACACTCAAGAACTCCAAAATTCATAAATTATAATTGGCATATGATGTTTACACTAATGGAATCTTAGTAACCTCCAAGATTATCAGAAGTAATAAAAATCTAGTTACCGCATCTGTTGTGGGTCTATGATGCCATTCGTCACTGTCTTCATTATTTCCAAATGAAATACTATCTTCTTTCTCTCTGAACCCAATCCCTAAAGTATTACTTCTTTCTTTCTCTAATCGCTTCAACATGCCCTCAACACCAGACTCCTCAGCTTCTTTGTCTCTGTTAAATAAAACGTAAACTTAACCTATCACTGGAAGTTATGTTTAAATCATCTATTTGAAGATAGCAACAAGGCAAAGAAAAGGAATGACATAATTGACATTCCATAATCTTATAACAGCTAGAAGTGCTGGGGATGATTGCTCGCTCCTGCAATTCCACGAAACCAATCTAACAAAATAGCACATTTCATGCAGGATTTAAGGTGTACATATGTTCTAATTTAATAGCTTCAAACCATTTCAAGGACCCTTAAATCACTACCAAGTCCCTATAGCTCAGGGCAAATATCGATGCAAGAGAAACGTATAAGAAATATACGCACGAACAGAGAGTATTGAAATGAAATATAAGAAGGCGTATCATAAAGGAATTCTTACACTGATCCACCAGACGAAATAGACGGTTGAGAACGGTTAGCTGAAGAAGAGGAAGAAATCCAGGAAGCCTTGCCCTGTCTTTCACCGATCCCATGTTTAACACCACATTTATTCGAGGTGAAAAAAGTCGTATTCTTGACATTCATTTCTCGAACTCTTCCTTCGGTATCTTCATCGACATCCCACCCAAACAAAAGCCAACCACCTTTCCTAATTATAGCGTCCACCAAATCCATCCTCCCAGCATCAACCAACTCTTTCTTTGTCGGAAATGCTTCTGGGTTCTTGGAATTCTTCATGAACTCCAAAATCTCCGCCTCGAGAGAGAAATCCCCCTCACTGTCCCAATCTTTACACCTCCTCAGGAACCCAGAACAACCCCAATAAAAACCCCGGTAAGAACTGTCTTTTTTGAAAGAATCGGAGTAGCCCAAGAGCGAACCGGTGTCCTTAAACGCAACAAGATTCAGAGCCGCAACGTGTTGCAGTTGCACCCTCCTCCCTCTAGTTGAATTAACGACGAAGAAAACGGAGGGAAACAAGTGAGAGCTCCAATCCGTGAGGAAGTAGTGGGAGAAAAGCAAGTAAGCAGAGGAAGCAGTAAGAGAATGCATTGCTCAGGCATTTCGTCGAACAGTTACTGAGCACAGACAACTGCGAGAGCGAGAGTAATAGACAGAGCAAACAAACCAAATCAAGCAACCAACATGAACACTGAAAAACGCGGCAATGCATTAACGTCGATTTTCATTCAATTAAAAAACACAATCATTTCTTTTTCATTTTCTATTTATTTACTTTCATCGTGCTCCGTCGGTTCCTGGGCGGGCAAAGCAAAGCCTGCATCAACTAGAAAAGCGGTTCGACTTACAACGGCGTGTTTGGATGCAGCAACTCACATGTGAGGATAAGGTTTCGTGGTTTTTTCTTTGTTTTTTTTGGTACAAAGGTTTCGTGCTTTTCGAACATTCATTGTATGGCATTGATTACAAACAATGGTCCCGTGTTTACAAAAATAGAAAATGTAAATGTTTGAACGAAAATGTTGTATTCACCTTGTTATATAAATGTTTGAGTTATATTTGTTGACCTGATTTAAATTAAAATTTTAAAAAATATAATAAAAAATTTTAAAAAAATAAAATAAAATTATAAATATAATAATATAAAAATAATAATATTAATATATAAAATTTAGGAAAGATTTGAAAGGCACGGGATTTGGCATATAGCCTGCTAGTAGTGTTGTGACAAGGACAAACCTGCTTCGGCCTCGTAACTTGATAAGGATGTATAGCGGTCTCATTTTCGTCCCAGTCGTGGGACTCGCAGCACCGTTTTACTTTGAAAAATATTATTGTTGTTTAACTTTTTCTATATGTTGTTTATAATTAGATAGCATGCTACATTAATTTATTAAATTTTATAATAATTTAGATATTATATTATAAATATTAAATAAAAATAAAATTATAAAATAATATAATCATTTATTTTACGTTAAAAATGATATTATCAATTTATATTTTTTTTATAATTGGTGGTATAATATGTTAATTTATTAGATTTTATATTATTTAATAATTTAAATATTATATTTTAAAAATTAAATAAAAATAAAATTATAGTCCATTTCTCATATATTCCTTACAATTGGGTGGTATGGTAACATAATTTAATGATTTAGATGTTATGTTATATTAATTTATTATATCTCACAAAATTTAATAATTTAAATATATGTTGTAATGATTAAATGAGAGTAAAATTATAAAAAGAATAAGATTCCAAAAAATGTTACTCCCACTTCTCATTGGGGTGGTGTGGTACAATAAATTGTTGGGTCTTACAAAATTAAATGGTTTGAATCTATGTTAGGAGGATTAGATGAAAATAAAATTACCTTCCTTATACATTTTGGTATGAGAGTACAAGGACTGTTTTGCTTTGAAAAATGCTTCTCCCACTTCACGTTTCTTGCACATTGCTTCCTATTAGAAGGTATGGTATATTAGTTTGTTGGGTTCTACAAAATTTAATGATTTAAATACTATATATTAGGAATCAAGTGAAAATAAATTTATCAGAGTAGTATGACCGTTTTGCTTTGAAGTATGCTCCTCCAACAATTCATATTTCTCACACATTACTTATAATTGGGTGGTCTATTATATTAATTAGTGGGTCCCACAAAATTTAATGGTTTAAATGTTATGTTGTAAGTGTTAAAAAACAAAATTGTGAAAATACTATGACTATTTGCTTTGAAAAATGCTATCCCTCCTCACATTTGTCACACATTCCTTACAGGTAAATGATATGATAAATTACTTTGTTAGATCCCACAAAATTGACCAATTTGTTTTAAAAAATGTCATTCCCACTTCACATTCCTCACACATTCTTTACAAGTGAGTGGTATGGTTGGAATCTTAATTTATTGGGTCCCATAGAATTGACCATTTTGCTTTGAAAAATACTATTCCCACTTTACATTTCTCACACATTCCTTACAAGTAGGTGGTATGATATGTTAATTTGTTGGGTTCCATAACCATTTTGCTTTGAAAAATGTTACTCTCACTTTACTTTTTCTACACTTTCTTCTTCTTTCCAAGTAGGTGGTATGGTATATTAATTTGTTGAATCCCATAGAATTGACCATCGTGCTTTGAAAAATACTATTCTCATTTCATATTTTTCACACATTATGGGTGGTATGATATATTAATGTGTTTGGTCTCATAGAATTTAATGATTTAGATATTATATTATAAGAATTAATGAAGATAAAAACGTAAAAGTAATAAGATTGTTTTGTTTTGAAAAATGCTACACTTTGCATTTATCACACATTCCTTAGAATTGAGTGGTATAATATATATTAACTTTTTAGATCCTACACTTCTATTTAAAAAATAGCAAAACTTTAAAAAAGAATGATGTTAGGATTTGATTATAATAATTAAAGAACATAACAAAGAAAGATTAATCATACTATTCTCACAGATTTTATACTTAGCTTTTATAACATATAATCTAAATAATTAAATTTTATAAAACCTAATAAATTAACATATTACACCACTTAAATGTGAAAAAAATTATAAAAGGTATGAAATAGAAATAACATTTTTTAAGAGAGAGAAATGGCCTCGTTACTGTCGTGATATGGTGCAGGGAATCAGTCCTTTTGATTTTAAATATTTAAAATCATAATTTTCTTATTTAAAAATTTTAAATTATGAAATTTATTAAATTTTATAAATTAAATACATGTAACTATTCTTTGTATTTTTTTGTGAGGAATTGACGTCTCAAATATCACAGTCATCTAGTCACGATCTCCACCCCCTGGGAGTCAACTAAGAAGTCCCGTGACATTAAACGCTTTCTAAAACTTCGTTACATGCAGTGCATCAAAAGAAAGAAGGAAAAAAAATGCAAATAACTTCCCATATATAAAAAGTGCATCAGATTCCCAGTGCCAAATGTTCCTCATAAATTTCAAATCCAGGTGCATCCGTTAGAAAGTAATAGCGGTTTCTAAAGTCAGTGGATGGGAAAATCCAGGGACAGATCAACTTCCAAATTAAGGTTGTGCATGAATCCCTGGCCTTCTTCCTTACGATTAACCTTGCGTGTTCACATCTTTTCTGGGCTCCGCGCCCCTCGATTTTAACTGCTATAAAATAGGTGAATCAGCGGGGTGAGCTCTATAGATCATTTCTCCCATAAGTGTAAAAGGACTAAGGAGAGAAGCAAGAAAACATGAAAATGGTGAAGAGTAATGAAAATGAACGGGTGAGCTCACTCTGTTCATTTTTCAGCACAAAACGCAGTTCTAGCCAGTCTTCAATGTCATCAGACTCGTCACTGCAAAAGAAGTTGCTAGATGAAGAATGCCTTGTTGAGTCAGAGCTAGAGACGCCCCAACGGAAGCCTGGATGGAAGGCCATGCCATATATTTTAGGTATCTCTCCGAAATCGTTCATTCTTCTGTTTTCCCTTTTGAAGTTGACACTCCACAGTTCTATTAATCTGTGGAGTTAACTGTGCAGGGAATGAAACAATGGAGAGGATGGCCACATATGGGCTGACAGCAAACTTTATGGTGTATTTGATGAGAGAGTACAACATGGATCAGGTGCTTGCTGCTAACATCTTGAACACCTGGACTGCAGTCTGCAATGTTACGCCTGTCATTGGTGCCTATATTGCTGATGCCTATCTGGGAAAATTTCGAACGATTGCAGCAGCATCGTTCGCTTCTCTCGTGGTATGTTTTAATTAATTCTTAAATGGTCCTCCCTTCTTTTAGCAAGATTTTATTCTGCATATTTGTTCAACATCTTCTTCGTAAATCTTCGTACCAGTTTTGATAAGAAATAAGTAGTTTGGGATAGCAACAAAACTATTTAAGGGCTTGAGTATGAACGATGGGAATGCGTTTGAATGAAAGTATCTAACAGAAGTGGCTTGTGTTAACTGAAACGTAAAAAGAATAAAATATTTTATTTTTGGGTAGGTGTATGCAATTTATCTTTTGACTCTAACAGAAAAAATTTAATCTGAATGGAAAAGACATTATATGTAAGGGTGTGAAAATAAGTAATTTGTTGTAATTTTTTTTTACTTTTCTTTTAAATTAAATAGAGTAGGTTAGGTTAACTTAATAAGTTATCACCTGTGACGGATTTATATTATAATATGGATAAATAAGTATTTACATAAAATTTAAAAATTTGTCATATGTATATAGATAAAATATAAGCATGCCTACATAAAAAAATTTGAAGTGCCCATATGATTTTAATTGATGTGAGATGAATGATGAAAATTTTTATTTTATGAAGTACTATTATGTTGTGACAAGAATAAAATTGTAGTCTTAAAATGATGATTTATTTGAAGCTAAATGAAAATCAAGGCAAAAAGTTTTAAAAATATTCAAATTTACATCATTTTTAAGTTATACTATATTATGAAGTAGTTAATGGGCAATTTAAAAATTAAATAATCATTTTAATAAGGTAAATGTTGAATTATTTTTTTGTATGACATGTTTAAATCTAAGAGATTTTTATTTGTTGCTTTTAATAAGGAAAAGTTTCTATCAATTTTATTCAAAAGACACATGTGCAATTAAAATTTTTGCACTATGAAAAATTTTTAAAATTGAAAGAAATTATAAATTTTTCTAAAAATTGGTTGAGACAAGATAATATATTGTGTGTGTGTGTGTGTATATATATATTAGTGCACTTGCTTATTAAGTTAATTTTGAAATTTTCAGTTGCAACCATATGTTGAAACAGCTTTCTTAGTAATAAGTATTATAAAAGTATTATAAAGATGAAAATTCGTAATCATGTAAGAGATAAATATTGAATTATTGCTTTGTCACATATATAGAAAATGACTCATTAATAATATAGTGAACGAATAAATGTTACAACAATGTTAAAAGATAAGACAATATAGAAAAAATTGAGAATATCATTCAAAATTATCCTTTTATTTTATAAAATTATAATTTAATATTATATTTTATTATAATACAATAAAAATAATTTTTCATCGTTATTTTTTTAACACCCACCCTAAAAAATTTTTCTAAATTTGCCACTGGTTATTACAGTATTACATTAAAATATATCAACTTACTTTATAATGATTAACCTTTTAAGCCTGACAAGTTAACTCATTATTTAAATAAATTAATAAAATATAAATTTATTTCACATTTCACGTGTGATAGGCTTAAATCTGTTTTGACATAACATTTTTCACAAATTTATTCTGAGCTTGAAATCATTGCTGAATATTCGCTAATAATAATCTTCTTTTTTGCAATTGATTAGGGTATGCTGATTATGACCCGAACAGCCTGGGTGCCACAATTTCATCCTTCTCCATGTCCCGTTCAGAAACAGCTGCTAGGTCAGTGTATTGGCCATACTACATTTCAAATGGGCGTCCTACTTGCGGGTTTGTGCTGGTTAGGCATGGGCAGCGGGGGAATTAGACCATGCAGCGTTCCTTTTGCCATTGACCAATTTGATTTAACCACTGTTGAAGGAAGGAAAGGAATCAAAAGTTTCTTCAATTGGTACTACACCTCACAGACAGTAATCATGTTGATCAATCAAACTCTTGTGGTTTATATACAGGACTCTGTTAGCTGGACTCTTGGCTTCGGCTTGCCCAGCTTGTTGATGTTTTTAGCAATTATCCTATTCTTTTCTGGGACAAAAATTTATGCCTTTGTTAAGCCTGAGGGAAGCATATTTGCTAGCATAGCTCAAGTGCTAGTTGCAGCCAAACACAAGTGCCACCTTGATCTTCCAGCTGCTGAGGACTCAAATGGTGCTTTCTATGACCCTCCATTTGTGAGGGACATGGAATCAAAGCTGCCTCTCACGAAACAGTTCAGGTACATAATATCTCGATGTCATTAAATCTGTTATTTAAAAAAAAAAAATTTGTCAACCTATGCTTTGTCATGCTTATGCTCGAGTTTTTTTAGGTGCTTAAACAAAGCTGCTATTGTGGCGGACAATGAATTTACTGATGAGTCAAGCAGGGATCCATGGAGACTTTGTAGCATCCAACAAGTTGAAGAGTTCAAATGCTTGCTTAAAATTATTCCAATATGGATAGCCAGCATCATATGCTACCTCCCCTTAGCACAACAAGGAACATTTCCTATATCACAGGCCTTAAAAATGGATAGGCACCTGACACCCAACTTTGAAATGCCTGCCGGTTCAATCACTGTATTCACACTTCTGACAATAGCTATATTCCTTCCATTCTATGATCAAGTCCTTGCTCCGGCACTTGCCAAAATCACCAAGCAGGAAGAAGGGATCACAGCCCTTCAAAGAATTGGAATTGGACATGTTTTTGCAATTCTAACAATGGTGGTTGCAGGGTGGGTGGAGCGCAAAAGGAGGGCTCTGGCCATTTCATATGGAGCATCTGATGGGGTTGCACCCATGTCTGTAATGTGGCTTGCTCCTCAGTTCATCATTTTAGCCATTTCTGAGGTATCCAACATTGTTGGGCACACCGAGTTCTACAACCAGGAGTCCCCTGGTCACATGAGAAGTTTGAGCAATTCATTGCTCTCCCTTACAGCATCAGCCGCTTGTTACTTGAGCAGCTTGCTGGTGAGCATTGTGCACAATTTTACGGCAAATCAAGGCCAACCTGACTGGCTCACTGATGACATTAACAAGGGCAGGCTGGATTACTACTATTTCATCATCGCGGGATTGGGAGCGCTAAATTTCAGCTTTTATATATTCTGTGCTCGTCGCTATAGTTATAAGATTACTGTCAAAGCTTAGAACACAGGTATTCATTGAAGCATTTATGCTTTGCTGCTATTTCTATACCACAAAGGGCGAAATCGTTTCTTGGGGTTTTTTTCTTCACTGAGTTTGGTTCCTTGGATAGAATTCAAGGAATCTTGTTTCTTAGCATTTAGAAGTTTAGCTGCCTAAGCACATATGATCTCTGCATAAGATGTAAGGTTCAGTCTGAGAACATTTTACATCGTGTAAGACAGTCTCCAGAGTCTTATATTATATTTGATTCTCCCTTCCCCACCACCCTGACTTCTTATATCCACCAATCTTTTTATTTGGACTAGGAATTAGCTAACATACAGCCGCTCTCCCAACATTCGTAGGAAAACCCTGTTTGCCTATATCTTCTGGCACATTTGGCCTGATGAGAACAATTGTGTGTGATCACAACACCACCTCTCCCAAACTTTATGGAATGTCGATACCCACTTTTTCAACCTCATAATTCCCTACCTTTTAGTGTGATTTTTAAAATTTGTTAAATTTTATAGTTTAATAAAATTTAGTAAATTTAATAAATTTTGTATACTAATAAAAATTAATTTTATAATTTTAAAGATATAGAGATATTACGTAAAAATTTAATAAAAAATAGAACTTAAATAAAAATATAAATGTGAGAGTGATGAAACTTAAAATTTTAACCTCAATTTCATAAAATCCTAACGGCAACAAAAAAGGCCACCATTACATCAATTGCCAACTCTACACATACCTGATATAGTCTTCAAACTGAACCATTAAACTGTGATGTAGCAGCTTCTTGTTAACTGTGGGGTTAGGGAATTTGACCTCAAGTTACGTTTCTCTTGCAAGCCAAGACAAATTCAAGGGTGGCGTTGACTTAAAATATAAAAGAAAAGTTATATTCACAAAACTAAACTCATGTTTCTCTTACATCTTTTATGTGGCTTTAATTTGGAAACAAAAATAATTACTTATACTCTCTTTTTTCGCTCTTATCTCTTGAAATATGAGCAAAACGTAAGAAAAGATGCCTAATAATAACATTTCTCAAATATAAAGCAACAGATCATTTGACTCAAACGCCTTGTAGTTGAGCCCATCCTTGTTAAGATTGGTCGTCCTTATTTTCATACCTTGAAAGTAGAAAACTCTGGTTCTTTATCTCATGAGCTTCAAACTAGCTCCCATTGATGAATTTAAACACAAAAATGAAATATCTAGCACTCATTCTCCAACTGTAGACTTTGTTTCTCCAAATGAATATGAAAATATAACTGCTAAAAATTATACTTAAATGGTTAAAAAGGTTCAGGTTGACAAATTGGCTGATATAAATTTGGAAATGACAATAAACTCACAAGTTTATATGTCTTCAATTTTTGTAATAATTTCAGAATTGGAAGGGGTTGAATAATCATTCTCTAAAAGATAGATATGAATGAAAGATAACTTTCCTGCTTCTCTTCAGAATGTTTATTCATTTTTTAAAATAAAGGTCTATGATCCATTTTGTAAGCTTGCTTGACGTCATTGCATCAAACTTTTGGGATAACCAAAATTTACACTTGAGTAAATAAATTCTCACTAAGATTATTTTACAAAAATCTCACTAACAATTAAATCATATAAATATCATAAATTATGAAATTTAATGATTAAATTATCAATTATAAAATTTAACAAATTTAATTAATAAAAAAATTTTGAATTTTTTTTATAGAATTTAATTTATAAAAATAAATAAACTGTGTACACTTATACTAATGTAATAATAGCCCTTCCTTTGTACCCAAAAAATAATAATAATAATAATAATAATAATAATAATAATAATAATAATAATAATAGCCCTTCCCTGTAACCTTACCTAATGACACTATTCTTAAAAGCTATTCAGCAGAATATGGCGAAACTAGTCTCCAATTAATGCCCAGTTGTGTTTTTGACGCCAAAATAAAACTTATACTTATCTAAGAAAAATAGCGCTAAAATTTGGTTTGAAGTTTAAACTGTATTTGTCTTGATTTGAAATTTAGTTCCATGGATAATCAAGCAGAAGCGGATGGTGAAAAACTCTTAACTTGATAGAGACTTCATAAACTTTCCGGATTCTACACAGCTACTCCAAATTGTTACTGGCATCTAACTTTATACTAGAAAGTAAAGTGCGCGTCAATAAAATTATATAAGTTTAGATTTTAAATAAATTACACTTATTTTTCTTTAAAGTATTAGAATATAATATTTTCCTCCACTTGTGTTTTACAATTATATTTTACCCAATAATCTAATTTAAATAATAGAATATATAGATACTAATAGAATATTTATATTAGTTATATTAAATTTAAGAAATTTATTTTTACATTCAAAAATTACATTTTGCTTATGTTAATCATTTTTATGAACTAAAATGTTAACATAATGTTAAATTTTAACTCAAACCACAACCTAAAGGTATGAGTTTAAAAGTATATGTAATTATGAAAAAAAAAAAATTTTAGCATAAACAAAGACGCATCTTAGAATATATGTGATTGTGAAACTTTTAAACTACTTTGTGTTTTATTTCAACTTTGAAATTTTATTTTGGCAACTGAACTGCATTCAAAAAAAGAAAAAATTGTTATCTTCTATATTAGATGAACAATAATTTTTTTAGAGTTTAGTGAAAGAATAAAAAATTATTTAGTATAATATTTGTTATTATAATACAATATTTATAAAAATTAATATAATCTCAAAATTTATGCAAACACATATTAAGTTGTAATTATTAATCATTTAATAAAACATTTGGTAAAATTTTCTTTTATAAATGTAGTATTATTTCTTAAAAAGTTTTAAATTTAAATAGAATAAGAGGCATATTGAATATTTTTACAATCACATATTTTGTTAAACTCATTTTCAAGATGCGCCTCTATTTATATTAAGAATTTCTTTTCATAATTACATATATTATTAAGCTTACACATCAAAATAAATTATAGTTCTTAGATTAAAATTTAACAACAAATTGATATTCTAATTAATCAAAGCAATTAATTAAATCAAAGTGTATTTTTTAGATAAAAAGTCTATAAAATGTTATATTCAACATACTTCTTGTGAATATTTTATCAGCATCCATATATATTTTGTTAATTAAATCAAGACATTGAAGTGGAGTGTAATTTTTTAGTGCAAATAAGGTGGAATATCACGTAAGAATATCTCAAGAGAAATGAGTATGTTTACTCTTAGGTTTTTAACCGATGGCTATTTAGATAAATATTACTTCCTAAAGTGTATTCTCCAATTTCGAGTTCTAAACTGCCTTATGCTAATTAAATCAATGTTCTGATTCTTCAAAAGTAGTCACTATAAGAAGTTTTGGTATAATTAACAGATAAAATTTTTGAAAAAAATAAATTCTCATGATAAACACTTCATCAAAAATTGTTGCCAACAAAAATTTGTAATTTTTATATAGAAATTTATTTTTTAGTAACACTAAAATTTCTTGTAATGAGTTATACCCTATTTTTTAGACAATCAGAAATTTGAACCTATCATATTTTTAGTTCTAAACAATCTTGAATTCTATTGTCTAGTTTATTTTATTATCTTTTTGCCTCTTTTAATTTTATTCATTTTATTTTAAAATTAATCTCTTTTAAAAATGATACACAAAAATTAAAAAAATAATTGAATTATTTTGATTTTAAAATAAATTTACTTCTTTTAGTAAAATACCCTTTGCATAGAAGATTTCAATTACTAAAAGTCCATAAGATTACGGTTGAGAGTTAATTGAACATTCAATGTGGAATATGTCAACTAAGGACAAAATTGATAAAAAGCATTAGTGAAGCCTTTGGTTTTAGGAAAACAACAATTAGATTAAAATGAGAAAATTTTCTGAAAAAAGATATTTTAACATTAAAAGAATATCTCTGTCTCACTCAGTGTACCACTAACTCTGAACATTTAAACATTTAGTTCTATCACAACGTTGCAATGCGAAAACGGCAAACCTTATAAAATCGAGATCCACCCCATTGTACAGTTGGGCAAAAAAGTTAAGGTTGACATCTCTTAAAGAGTACTTTATATGGTATAATATAAATAAATAATTATTAATAAAAAAATTAATAATATAAATTATTTTAAATTTATAATTTATTATTTATTTATTTATATTTTATAATAATTTTTATTATCATTTTTTTATTAATAATTATCTACTTATACTTTATTTTATAGAATATACTTTTTATTTCAAAATATCTAAATTCAAAAAGTTAAATTTGTTAATAGATAGTGAAAGATCTCATACATTGTTTAGATGCGTTGATTCATTCCTTCTTTGATCTTTACTGGAAGGATATTAAAAATTTATCAGTTTTGCTATTCTCAATAATTATTTTTTATTATATATTCATTTAAAATTTAAAAATTTTAAATTTATTATACTCCATAAATTGAAATATAAAACCTATTCATCTAACAAGATACAAGGTATTTTGTATACATTAAGTAAAACTCTTTTAGTGGGAGCAAGGGCAGAGCTTAGTAGGAGTAGGATTTTTGGAGCTAATAATAATTATACTAAAATATGTAATTTAACTAAGAAAAAATTATACAAAAATTATATGGCTACCCAATATGTAAAGCATAAATGAATTTATATAAAATTTGTATGTTAATGTTAGTAGTAGAAACTAATCAATGATATAATTTTTATACTATAATTATCAATACAATTTAAATAGATAACACATTGGACACATATTAAATTGATAGTGAAAAATTTTTATTTTCGAACTATTAAGATATTTTGACTTTGTAAGTCTCACTTTTTTTTTTTAATTAATGTAATAACTTTCTAAAAGAATGTTTCTATCACACCCAACAAGTAGCCATAATTGCATATAATTATTTAAATCTAATGATTCAGTAATTTAGTAAATAAAAGATAAGTTTGCAACTCAATAATAAGAAAAAATATTTTAGAAAAAATAATTTATTAGTTTTCCATGTCAATCATACTTAGTGTCTTACCTTATATTAAAAACATATCACACTGGCACAATAATTCTGGTTATTCAATCATATTAGGTTAAAACTTTAACTTTAATATTTTATACTTAATATGTCTATAATCTCTTATATTTAAGCAACTTATCAACTATTCTTTTATAAATAAAAGTTAATGACTTATTAATTTAAAAGTATTCAAAGCTTTTAACTTTTACAGGTAATTAGACTATCAGTTTTAAAATAAAATTATAAAAAATTATTTTTGAATAAAATGGAAGATAAATTCATTTTATATCATTGGATTACATGAAAATGTAAAAATAGTTTAAAAAAATAGTTTGGATTTAATTATTAATTATTTTAAATTTAAAAGATATCACTTTAAACAAAATTTTTATTCTACTTAATTTAGATATTTTGTATTGATGTTTTAGTTTAAAATAATTTTAATAAAAATATTTAATATATGAATTAACAATTTATAAATATATTAAGTAATATTTTAACTACTGCAATTTTTTTTTTTTTCAAAAATCCGCCACTGAGTGGGTGTTACTTTAGCGAAAATTTATGAGCTTAAGAAGCATTGATTCCCTGAACAGCAAGCTATTGCTTACCAAATTCGCTGGAACAAGTCTCATAACTATTGCAAAGTTCTATATTTGGAGGGCAAATTGAGCAAATGAAAACAATAAATTCTCCGTTTCCCATTTCAGACTCAAATGCATACATTTACTTTTTACCTTTTCTGGCCCCTTCTATAAGAATGGAAACATTGAAAGGAGCACACATTTTCAATCTATACGCGAGAGACTAAGATCAAAAAAGAAAAGAAAAATGGAGGTGGAAAAGAAGGGGAAAGACACAAGCTCTTTCTGGTCCTTCTGCTACAGTAATTGCTATTCAAGCAAGCCATCCAGGGAAGAACATGGTTTGGTTTCCTCAGGTGCAAGGAAAATGGAAAAAAAGCCCGGATGGAAGGCCATGCCTTACATCTTAGGTATCTGTCTGAACCTGTCTGAACAAAATAAGTGCATATGCATACAAAAGAATTTGAATATGCCATTATGCTAAGCTAATTAAGCCCGTGGCTCAATGTGCAGGAAATGAAACAATTGAGAGGATAGCAACATACGGAATGGCCGCAAATTTCAATGTGTACTTGACGGAAGTGTTTAATCAGGGTCAGGTTGCTGCTGCAAATGTTATCAGTATTTGGAATGGAGTGAGCAATTGCGTACCACTCCTTGGGGCCTTTCTTGCTGATGCCTCTTTAGGAAAATTTAGAACCATTGCTTTGGCATCATTTGCAACTGTTGTGGTATGGACCTGTTTTTTTAGGATGAAATTATTTTATGATGACATGCTCAATGAGATAATTGAAAAATTTACAGCTTTCTCTCTTTCATAGCAATAAATTATGTGTTCTTTATACTATGGGACAATGTCAACTGATCCTACCTAGACTCTATGATTAATTAGGGTATATTGACACTAACGCTAACAGCCTGGGTGCCTCAATTTCATCCTCCAACTTGCCTTTCTCCGCCGGAAGGGTGCACTTCCCCTACCATTATCCAGATTGCCATCTTAATTATGGGCCTTTGCTGGTTGGCTGTTGGCACAGGCGGAATTAGGCCCTGCAGTATTCCCTTTGCCATTGATCAATTTGATACAACTTCCGCTGAAGGAAGGAGAGGAGTCAGCAGTTTCTACAATTGGTACTACACCACACAGACAGTGGTTCAGCTGATCAATATGACAATAGTGGTTTACATCCAAAACAAAAATTGGGTCTTGGGCTTTGGGATACTAGCTCTGCTCATGTCATGTGCAATAATCCTATTTTTTTCTGGGACTAAAGTTTATTGTTACATTCCAGCAGAGGGAAGCATATTTTCTGGTATTGCGAAAGTGTTTGTTGCAGCATATAACAAGCGTCGCCTCCAAATTCCAGCAAATGAAGGGGAAGGAGGGGTTTACTATGATCCCCCACTGGCGAAAAATAAAGAACTAAAGATGCCCCTAACCAAACAACTTAAGTACTGTACCTTGATCGTACATTTTATTAATCTCTTCCTTAATTTAGACACACATTTCTTGGTCAATTTGTGAATCTGGTCACTGGTTTTAACAGGTGGTTGAATAAAGCTGCTTTGATACAAGACAATGAACTAAATGAAGATGGTCTGGCCTCAGATTCATGGAGGCTTTGCAGCATTGAGCAAGTAGAAGAAGTCAAATGCTTGATAAATATAATTCCAATCTGGGCTTCCGGAATATTATGTATGATTCCCATGGCTCAACAAGGAACCTTTCCTGTAAATCAAGCCCTGAAAATGGACAGGCACCTTGGACCAAAGTTTGAAATTCCTGCTGCATCAGTCTCTGTAGTGTCCCTAATCACCATAGGTATATGGCTCCCGTGTTATGACCGTTTTATACAACCTGCTCTGGCAAAAATTACCAAACGTGAAGAAGGGATAACAAGCCTTCAAAAAATTGTACTTGGCAATATCACATCAATTCTTACAATGCTAAGTGCTGGCTTGGTGGAGCGGCGAAGAAGGGCTATGGCTATCTCACATGGTGCACCACCTGAAAGGATTGCATCCATGTCTGCAATATTGTGGCTAGCTCCCCAATTTGTGATGCTAGGATTTTCCGAGATGTTCAACTATATTGGACACACTGAATTTTACAACAGAGAATCCCCAGAGAACATGAAAAGTATAGGCAATTCTTTGCTGTATCTTGTGATGGCCCTATCAAATAGTGCAGGTACTTTGGTTATGAACCTTGTGCACCACGTTACCGGAAAACAAGGCAGAGCAGACTGGCTAAACGATGACATCAATGTAGGCAGACTGGATTACTATTACTTTCTCATTGCAGGATTAGCTTCACTCAATTTGGTTTACCTCTTGTTCTGCGCGAAACGCTATCGTTACAAAGCTATTATCAAAGCAGAAGTGTCAAATATACCTTGATTTGCATCGTAATTAAGATGATCAGATCAACCCAAATAATACTTAGGCAAAGAAAGACAAACTTTGGCTTCTTTTTAGCTGTCAATAAAAGTATAGGATTAGCATAACCTATACTTAGAAGTTAGAAGTTAGAAGTTGTATTTTGCATATTGTCTCTTGGGATTGCCATAGTTTATACAAAAGGTAGCAGCAGATATTATAGTTTAATGTTTTGTTAGTGGCAATCTATTTCTGTCTTTATTCTCTTCTGTCTTAGTTAAAGATTCCTCTTGACTTGTTCTTCTTCTGATGTCCTACACTGAAAAAATTTCATCCTACCTGCCCTTAGTTAATTGTTAGTAATTACCAGTTAGTCAAACTCAAAGTTTATGGATCCTGCATTGCTCAGCCCATGGTTTTCTCTTCCTCTACTTATTTAGGAATAACTGAAAAAGCATCCTTTCTAATTGAATTTGGTGTTCAAAATGCATACTCAAATGACGTATGCTGTATCATTGTCTGACCGAAATTCATTTGGATTGGCAATCCCCAAATGCTCCACCTAACGTAGAAGCCAAGGATGATATGTAATCAAGGACTATTGAGTAACAGAACCTGCATTTGCCCAATTAGTAACAGAAAAGCCCAAAATAGCAAGTGGTGATGATTTTGAGCATTTTCCTGCTGGCCACCGTCTTGGAATTGGATATCTGGTTTTGGTATTTTCAATAATTTATATAAATAAAAGACATACAAGTTAAAATTGAGTTCAACCATACTGGCATTACTTTGAAATTTCAAGACAGTTCATACCACGTGATATTTTTATAGCAAAAACAAATTTTGGTCTTTGAAATTTACACAAATTTTTAATGGAGTCCTTATAATTTCATGATCAATTGAAATATAAACTCTTTTATCATTCTCAATTACATTGAATTTGGCATTGAGCCGTGTATGATGGACAAAAAATCTTATTATCAAGAGAAAATTAGAATTGTGATGATTTGAATAAAGAATTAATGAAAGTTTTAGAGATTTAAAATATATCTATTTTAGCAAATTCTCTTGACAAGTCAAGTTTTTTGGTCCATCTGAAACAAGTTTGTGTAAAACTTGGTGTAATAGCTAACAATGAAAAAGTTAAGGACCTAATTAAGCGAATTAGAATTAGAATTATAAGGACTTGATAGAAAATTGTTCTAACTTTTGATGGACTCAAAGTATATTTTAGCTTATTTTAATTATAAAGTTGTAATTGAGATTGTAATTTCTTAACTGTAAAAAATTGAAAATTCAAATAATTTAAGTGAAGTATAAAGATAGAATTAAGATAGAAAAAATTAATAAAAAATATAAAATTCATAACCTAAATATTTATATAAAACAAAAAGATAAGAAATATCACTAAAAAAATAGAAAATTAGAGATTCAATTCGGTTGTAATTGTTACTTGTAAGTGAGGACAAACGAAGGAACCCACTTGACGATTGTTTGTGTAGGGCATTCAGTGTCCTGTTTCTTCCATCTTGCATTGGCTGTCGTCAGCACCACCCACCCACAAAGATACCATCCTTATCAATTCAATACATTTCATCGACTGTCTCTATAGTTACTTCACTTAAAATATTGTCTCCTTTCTCAGTAGACTAAATCGATAAGAACCTTTCACCTACAGTATTTTTATTATTATTATTTTTGTTTGGTTGTAAAGCGCAAAATCAAACCACACGATGTAACAGATTTTTATAGGCTTATAAACTCTATAAATCCACTTTCAAAATGTCATCATATTTTGTATTTATAAATTAGTTATGGTAATTTTTTCTTAATTTTATATTTATATTTTTACATTCCATATGCAAAACCTTTTCACGTGCTTCTTGTCTTGTCTGCAATTAATTTGTTAATTAATGAATTGGAATTTTCCTCTTTGCTCTATCTCCTCAACCCTTGTCACGTGCATAATAATAGTGAGTGTTATATGGAGTATCTAAGTGTCTTTCCTTTATTTTTGTTCTTTTTTGTTTTAGCAATTTGATTTTTGCTTATTGTTCTACGTCAATGTCTTAAAATGCAATCACCCGCAAGCTTATGAAATTTGGGCATGTATGATGTATGCAAGGTTCATGCCCATAATCTATTTGTAAACGTCCCACTCACCCTTATGATTGTATGCATAAAATGGTGATAAATAAATATATATATATATATGTAATATACATAATGCTACTTTATGTAAAACCTTTATAGGAAAAATGTTTCTATATTATTGTGAGAAAATATCATAGTTCTAAATATGAGTCTTCGAAAATATTTAACTTGTGGTTTTGAGCATCTTTTCCCACTTATTGTCAATTTTGAAACTGTAGAAGGTCTCTATATTGGAATCTCACTATGATTTACATTACTTGTCATGTGATTTTTGTGAAGAGTACACTGTTGCTGTGTGACTAGCTACTTTTGTAGTTTTCAAGCTTCAACTGCTTCTTCATTTATAGGCAGCATAAACATACACCTAATCCTAAGGTCACCAATCAACATACAACCACTATGAGTTTTTTCTCTTTCTTTTTTGTTTATCTAAGATGTGTATCCATAAATTAATGAGGAAGACTAGTACAACATCCCCAAAATGCATGGCAATATCTTTTCTCTAACTATGTGAAATATTGGCAAATTGAGGGGCACACCTACAATAAAATTTATGGGGCAAATGTTTTTATTATTTTTTTAAAATTTTAATATTAGATATATATATATATACTTTAAATTATTGTTCTTATTAGATATATGAAATTGTCTTTATTATCATTTTCAAAATTAGAATATTATGCAACATTTTTAAAATATAAAAAATAGAGAAAATATATAATTGTAACTTACGTATTTTAATTATAACAATACAATTTTATAATATGTGTGTTAGAAACCAGATATGATTGAGATTTTGTGATGAAGACATTATAATTTTTTATAAAAATTATCTCATGTTCTTTGTGTATTATGATATATTATATATTTATTATTCTAGTCACTCAAAATTTTTGGAATTGCCACTAAATCAAATTTATAAGCACTTAGGCTGCCTTTGTTTTTCAAATATAACTTTGACAACAATTATTATATCTTTTGGTAGCAAAGAAATCATTTTATATTCTATTATTTGGTATTTCTGAAAAGAATATTCCTGTATTTAGTGTAATAATCAACAGAAATATTGTATTAACCTATATATATATATTGTAGAAAATATATCTCCTTTTAGGAAGAAGCTACTTCCCTTGAAGAAAATCGTCAAAGAATGTATGAATTTCAAATTCATTAATTTTTTGAAAAAATATTCTCTTGTTTAAATACGTAACAGATATAGATTAAACTTGAAATCTCTAATAAAATTACCCACCCAAATCTGTTACCATTATACCATACTTAAGAAGAGATAGAATGGAAAAGGTTTTTTGTGTTTGATTGGAATATTAATAACAATGATTTTACTTTTTCACATAAAAAATAATAAATTACTTAACAATTTTAATTCCAATTTAAAAAGAAAAAATCCAAAATAAGTAGCCGACATATGGATGATCTTAGAATACACCTAATTTCTAGTTTCGCATGCAACGAATTTGTGTACGTAATTCTCACTGCAAGCAGGGCTGCGATGGTGATCGACGTAGCTTTAATACGGTTTTTTATATATTTTAAAAATATTATATAATATTTTTTAAATTATGGTTTTAATATATATTTCGTAGAAATAATAAAAAGAAGAGGCGGTCCCCATAGATCCACAGACTATGCCAAACCAGCACGCAAGCCGTGTACGCGTCTCGTGCACGTGTTCAAACCTTACTGACTCGCATAAGCTGTTCAATGTAGCCCACGTCCATGTCTCTTGTGCTTTGCAAGGCTACAAACGACTTCAATAAAGCTGATGCTAATTTATTTAAGTTTATTTATTTATTATATAAAAAATTGTAAATTGTTTTATTTATTAAATAAATTTAAAAATTTTTAAAATTTAATTTATTTAAGAAAGAAAAATAGTAAATCCATTTGTAAAAATTCACTTACTTTAATATATATATTTTCTATAAAATTAAATTTTAACTAAATTAACTTTAATAAATCTAATTAATCGAATTTAAAATTAAACAATAATTTATAAATTTATCTTTAGTTTTAAATATTTTGTTATGTAATATATAAATAAACGGTATATAGCATAATAAATTTTATTTTTTTTTATCATTTTATTAATAATGAATTGTTTATAAATTTAATAACTTGAATATTAAAAATTTCAAGTTAAAATTCTTTAATAAATGAATGTATAACAATATTTAAATTTATTAATTTAATATATAAATAAATTTAAATCAAATTTTAAATGAATCAAGTCCCAATAATTCATTAATAACTATTTATAGCCTAATCCTTTGGATGAACAAATCGAAACTCAATACCTGCTCCGTGGGGGGTGCTCAATGCATCAGATCAATTTCAACCATTCGATCAGTCATTTGTTTTTTGCACATATGAATTAGTGTCGTGGGTCCACTTATTCTCTAGCTACAAAAGCTCAGCTACTTGAAGCATTGGCGCTGAGAGGAGTGTGCAGTTTAGACAGGGCAGTTACCTAGCTTAGCTAGCAAAGAAGACAATTAGTTCCAAGAGTGCTTAAGAAAATGTTGGGTGCAGAGGACATGGGCAAGAAGAACTCTGGCTCTTCTTGGTCACTTCTATGCTTAAGCCGTGAAAAGTTCAGGAAAAAGTCTTCGGAATCAACCCAGAAGAAGCCTGGAGGATGGAAGGCCATGCCATATATTTTAGGTCTCTGTCCCAAGCTCTGTCTCTTTTTTCTTTTCTTTTTTGTTTGTTATTTCAAATTATGAACTCGCAGGCTCAATTGGGTTTGGATTCATTCATTTACACAGGCAATGAAACTTTTGAGAGGTTGGCAGTGTTTGGCTTGTTGGCCAACTTTATGGTGTATTTAACAAGTGAGCTTCATCTGGACCAAGCTTCTGCTGCAAACATTTTGAACATATGGTCTGGGGTCACCAACTTTGCACCCTTGATTGGTGCTTTCATTTCTGATGCCTATGCGGGTCGCTTCCGCACCATAGGGTATGCTTCCTTTGCTTCTCTTCTGGTAAGCAATTCCTCTCTCTCTCTCTCTCTGTGCCATTAGTGCTTCATTTCATTTGAAGGCCAACAAGTTGGCAATTTAACTCTCGAGGAGACAATGGTTGCCGCTCTGCTACCCTTGAGAAACACTCTTATCTATGACCTGTTTCTTCTCTCTCTCATCTTCCTTTGTTTTCTTTTTTTTTTTTTTTTTTACCACATATACCAGTTAGATACGTTTATCTTCTAATTTTTGTTATTCCATATTCCAAGATTAATCTCCATCAGCCTAGTTGAGAACAGTTTATAGACTTTTTTACTTTTCACCCTCGTATAATATATGCAATATTGAGTAATTGTAACTGTATCTCTGTTATCTAATTTTGTTCTATGCCAAAAATTTTGTTTAAAGAAAATAATCTCACAATGTTATGGTTCATAGAGATTTTGGACTTGGTATATTAGGAAGAGCAAAATTTGTTGAATATTAACTATTCTAAAAGGTTAAATTTTTTGAAATAAATCTAAGAATAATTTTTATATTCTCACACTAAAATTTTTTAGCCTCTAAATGTGAACAAATTATGAGTTCATCAATTGCTCAAGACTCATTCAACATTATACCCAAATTCTAACACCATAAATTAATTATTTGAAAATTTTAATTGTGTATATAAAGATAAAAGAATAATTTTTATATTTTTAACAAAATTCCACGAAATTCTTCTTTGTTAGGAGTTTGTCCTTGCAACAACTTCTAGGTCCCTCCATAAATTTCACATCCCCATTTCCTGGAATGGCATCAGTGAATTTTGTCTTTAGCTCAAGAGAAGTCACTTTCCTCACCTGTTTAACCTTTGATTTTTTTTACCCAATTTTTTAATTGTTCTTTTTTTTTAATAAACATTTTTACACAGGGAATGGTGGTTGTGACTCTTACAGCATGGTTACCTGAGCTGCACCCGCCACCATGTACTCCTCAACTACTAGCCTCGAATCAGTGTGAAAAGGCTAGCCCATCTCAATTTGGTGTTCTGCTTTTGGGACTCTGCTTTTTAACCATAGGATCTGCGGGAGTAAGGCCATGTAGCATACCTTTTGGTGTTGACCAATTTGACCCCACCACCGATGAAGGAAAGAAAGGGATCAATAGCTTCTTTAATTGGTACTACACCACATTTACAGTGGTATTGTTGGTAACTCAAACAGTGGTGGTCTATGTCCAGGACTCTGTTAGCTGGAAGATAGGTTTTGGGGTACCGACTCTCTGCATGTTCTGCTCCATAATCATGTTCTTTGTTGGAACAAGGATTTACGTGCATGTCAAAGCAGAAGGAAGCATATTTTCTGATATTGCCAAAGTTCTGGTGGCTGCATACAAGAAAAGAAAAGTCAAGCTTCCAAGCGAGGAAAAGGTGGATGGAATATATTACGATCCGCCATTGAAGGGGTCTACTATATTGTCAAAACTCCCTATGACCAATCAATTCAGGTTAGAGTCTCTATCATGGACGATTTGCTCCAATGGAGTATTTATGATAGCAATTATTTTAGTGAAATGGGTCCCTTCGTACTATTAATTTATTGAGCAATAATTGCATTTGGTAAACTACGAAAGCCAGGGAAACATCTATACAAATTGCTTGCCAAACTCGTGGTTGGAATAAGATAAAATTAGTTTTTACTTGCAAAAATTTTGATAAAAATACTATCTTTTCTTGTTCTTAGGAGCTTAAACAAAGCGGCTTTGATAATGGAGGGTGAGCTAAACCCAGATGGAAGCAGGGTAAACCAGTGGAGGCTTGTTAGCATACAGCAAGTAGAAGAGGTAAAATGCATAGCCAGAATTTTTCCAATATGGGCAGCTGGTATTCTTAGTCTGACATCCATGGCACAACAATGGACATTCACCGTGTCACAAGCCACGAAAATGGATAGACACCTTGGACCCAAGTTCCAAATTCCAGCTGGTTCACTTGGGGTCATATCACTCATCACCATAGGCTTGTGGGTCCCATTCTATGACAGAGTCCTAGTACCAGCACTAAGAAAAATCACTAAGCATGAAGGGGGTATCACACTCCTTCAAAGAATTGGAATTGGCATGGTGTTCTCTATCCTGTCTATGGTTGTGGCCGGCTTAGTTGAAAAAGTGAGAAGGGATTCAGCAAAGTCAAACCCAACCCCACTTGGGGTTGCACCCATGTCAGTCATGTGGCTAGCCCCACAACTAATCCTAATGGGTCTGTGTGAGGCATTCAATATAATTGGACAAATTGAGTTCTTCAACAGGCAATTTCCTGAGCACATGAGAAGCATTGCCAATTCCCTGTTCTCATGCTCTTTTGCTGGGGCTAGCTATGTGAGCAGCATTCTTGTCGCCACAGTGCATCACACTACCAAAACAGGTAGCCATCCAGATTGGTTGGCAAATGATATCAATGCTGGAAGGGTGGATTACTTTTACTACCTCATTGCAGGAATAGGAGTGCTGAACTTGATCTTTTTCCTCTATGTTGCTCAAAGGTATCATTACAAGGGAAGTGTAGACCTTGAAGATAATGGCTCTCGTGATGTGGAGCTAGGTCCACAAAAAGCCTAAGTAGAGATAACTTGATCAGATATGTACTTAATCATATATTAAGATATTGAATAAATTGAATAGGGACGCCTTTTTGTTCTTCTGCTTTCCACCTTTTCTTTTTTGAAATTCAGGCAATATTGTACGAGGACCTTCAAAGCCGCTAAAAACATGTGCCTTTTTAAACCATAATTCTCACATATTAATGCAGCATGGATTGTCTTTTAGGAATGCACAGTGCACATGGTCCATGTATATTCGTTTTCTAAAGATATTGTCTTCCGGGGGTGGGACTAAAAGTTGTGATAATTGTTGGAAAGGCTGTTCTTTTGGTAGAACAACCTACTCAATTTGGTATGGGACAGGGCACTCCATTTTCTAGAACTACTTACCAGCAAAGCGGAAGACAATTATTGTACAAATAGCGTGTCTGGAACTTCGGAAGCTTGTATTTGTAACTACATGCACAAGGCGCAGTATACATCATGGATTCCTTTTCTCTTTCTCTTTTACATTTTTGCCTTGAATTCTTTCATATTCACAAAGAAATTCTTCTTGAACATCTCACAGTACTCTTCTATAAATGACTAAATATACATGATTATTAACTGGATCCTACTTAGATTTCTCTTTGTTGGTACAATTATGGCAGAGAAATTTTGAAGCTAAGTTGTCCTCAAATGCTATCCAAATCCCTTATCAATATGCTACACCTACTGACTTTTACTTAGATTTCTCTCAGAAGTAAAAATTTCTTTCAATTTATGTAACTATCATTGTTCTACCTTAATGTATATGCCTCTTGATGGAATAGTATTCTATAACTTGGAGGAGCGTCCCACTATCTCCATCCCACACTTTCATTTTTAAACGGTCTTCATTTTTCAAAATGTAGACTAATAAATTTATTAAATTCAGTTCATTTAACAGTTTTTACTCTAAATATAAATATTTTGTTCTCACATTTAATGTAGAACATAAAGCTTTTCTCAAAGGAGGTATATGAGGTGTGTTTGCTTGCTCGAAATGCATATCTAACCTTTGTGCACTCTTTTTATATTTTGCTTTTGGACGGTCAATATGATAGTGAACAAAACCATGGACTAATCTTATGAACCAACCTCAACTTCAACATCGTGCTTGGCTGTGTTGAATTTCACCTTGGAGAAAGCAAACAGGAATGTGAACGTGGCCTGAAAAAATTGCTTGTCATTTGTCACTTGCACTTATCAGTGTCTTATAGTACTAGGCCAGTAAATGAAATCAAGATTCCAATTTTCATGGCCGAAAGATGACGCTCAACCTTAGCAAAAGTTCAAACCAAAATTGAAAGATAGCCACAGCTGGGATCCTGCCAGGGACAGGTAGCAAATGCCAGACAGTAGAATCACATGGCCATTTCTATTTCTACATATACATATACCCACTTTCTTGACAGTGACTAGTTTAGATAGGACCATCATGGAATCGAAGACACGAGTGTCAGATAGGGCCAAACAATCATTGTGGTAATTGCTGCTAAGTGTATGGTCAATATACATATAACATCTTCCAGCCACATTTTAGAGATATGGGAGAGGTAGTGGGAAAATCATTTGAAGCTAGAAACCGTGACCACAGGTTCTATCTTTTCGGATGTGCCGAAAACCCCACTAACAATATTGGAAGAGAAAGAGAGAAGGTTGAACAGCTACGCATGCAAATGCCACTTTATCTGTATGATGAAGAATCGAAGATGTACAGTGCTGCACCTTTGATGCGTGTTCGTATACACCAGCACTGAAAGAGAAATAGTATATGCAGTGGCTAGAACTTTCGGTCGAAGGTGATAATAGAAGGGTTGAGTGGCACCTCTTATGTGGGTAGTATCTAAGTCATTAGGTGTGGCGTAACAGCGAAAATTTTAGGAAATATTACAGAAGAATTTAGATTCAAATTTTATGTGACATTTTTACCAAAAGAAAAATTGTATCTATGTAGTCAAGTCCAAAGTTACAGTTACAAGTGACAAGTCAGGCGGCACATATTATGTCTAATCCCTAGATTAATTTAAATAGAAAATTCTACTCTCATATTTTAAATTGTGTATAATGTTCATTTTTTTAGTTTATATCTTTAAATTTATTGAATTGTATAGTTTAATTTTTGATATTTAATAATATAAATTTTATATTATAAAAATTAAATAAAAATAAAATTATAAAAGTAATTAAATTCAGTTAAAATATAAATGCATATTGGGATAAGGTCCTTGCAATGATTCTTAGAAGACAAAACTTGATGATTTTTCAAAGAGAGTAATGCTTCAAGTGATTTTATATATGTCTATTTATATTGTTATAGTGCCACACTTGTAGCTTTATTGTTTAGTCCTTTTCCATTATATAGATTTTATCCTACTAACAGTGATGATATTAAATTTTAATATCTATTTAATAATAAGTTATTAAAATTTCCTTCGTTTCTCACTGATTTTCTTGAAAGTGAAAGGAGAGAGATTCAAAATGCATGAAATGGAAAAAGAAGTTAAAGTAATACGGTTATACTATTTTTATTAAAAAAATTTATTAATACTTATTTAAAAAATATATTATTATATTTAATAAATTAAATTATATAACCAAATCAATTTGACAATAATTGTCCCATTTATAAATATCAAGTACTCTCACATTAAATGCGCGGACTTGTATCCAAACTCCAAGGTGATATAATCTGATGACCTTCTTTCCACCACTTGGTCAGGTGGTGTGATAGATTAATAGTTGGATAACTTTCTTATCTGGAGCTGAATAGATAAGGAAAAGAAATATTCACATTATCATTGACAACAGCAATAAGAAAGCGGCCAAAATCCCTTGGCTTTGAATCTTAAATTCAGATAATGTTATTAACGAGAAATAAAAAAATCATAAAGAAGTTGAAATTTTTTTTTAAAAAATGAGATACAAAAAAATTACTAAAATTATAGAATAAAAACGAAAGCAATAGGTTTAGAATTGAATCAAAGATAGAAAGTGACAAACTTGCAGACAAGAAGAGCGTTATATAGTTATGATGGCATGTGGGAAGCAAAGGCCATAAGGGATATCATACATTATTGCCTATAAACATAACCAAAACTATAATCTAATTAAGGTAAAAATTTAATAATGACAAACCAACAAATAAAATTAGAAGTAAAGGATGCGGTCTCTGTAGATCCTTGCCTTATCTTATACATTTTGCCGTGCAGCCTATTTAGGGTTCGTTGAGTGCCGCCGTTGTCCTACTTGTTTCGTTTGTTTTCCCAGAGTCAATTCGATTGAGGGAAATAGGCCTACCAATCAGAAGCCCAAATGTAAATACGGGCGACTCTCGGAATTTTGTTATTTTCAGAAGGCTTTTGGATTGATATGCACTGTTTTCAGCCCAATCCACTTGGGCTATTGCTAATCACATGTTCTCACAACCAAAACAAAAAAGACAAGTTTACAACAAAACATCTTTGTTTTCGTTGTTTTCTTTTTTTTTATTTTAATGTTGTTATGTTTATATTTTTACAATTATATTTTGTAAATAAAATATAATTTGAAATTAATTTTAAACTGAGTATTATACAAAAAAAAAATGTAAGTTAAGTGTGTTGGTGTAACATTTTTTTTTAAATATAATCCCAAGAACCTTCTGATCAAAAAGTTTTTAAAAGCAGAAATCTTTCACATTTTAAATATTTTTAACAAATATAAAAATTGCAAAATCTAAGAACAGATTTATTACTTGCTCAGTGAGGAAAAAACTTCAACATTTATTCCAAAGTCATTAATGAATTTTCACAGTTCGATTCATCACATTAAGGAAAGAAAAAGGTATAATTCTTTGTGCTGTGATTCAAAACCCACCCCGAAGACACGTTTTGGCACCGCAAAAAGCATATTTCACCAGATTTTTATTTATTTATTTTTTCAAAGGCGTGCCAAAGACGGAGGTTGCTGTCCAATTGCATAACAATTTTGTCCCAAACTTGAGGAACCCGCTTGGTTGGAAGGGACTTCAAAGTCAACCGCTTCAGGCGGCTTAGAATTACGGCCAAGTGAAGTTGTTCATAAAACGATCAATCAGCCCACTTGGTAATGTCCCAATCTCTCTTTATCTGCTGGCAAGCAAAGAAGTTGTACTTGCCCTTGGTTATTTTCTTTGTGAGGAAAGGATCTGAAACACAGCGTCCTCAATCACATGTGCCATTCTGATTGCATTGTCTGAATTTGGGTAAATACTAATTGGGTTCAAAATTCAAGTGGGTAGACCAAGGCATCAGAAAGTGAATCCCACCAAGATTTTTGGGACCTATTACATGCGTGTTATACCAACATTGTCGCCCACTCTCTTTTTCTTAATTATCTGCGTGCAACATTCTTATTACAACTTCGCTGATAATAATCATGACTTATGTTCATATACACAAATTACTTTTGTGATTATTGTATGCAATTAATATATCTCAATTATTGAAAAAAAAAATTATCAAGATCTAATCATTTAAAAGTAATGATATATGAGCAAACATTTTTTCACATAATTTTTTCAAACATTTCATGCTAATCATAAAATCATATACAATTACTCACTTGATTTCTTAAATAGTCTAAATTGTACATAATCTTAACAATGATTATGTCCGCATAATTTTCCGTTATCTAAATGGCATATTAAAATGTTTCAGAGGTGTTTGTGGAAATAAACATTATGACTCCGTCAATATATATTAAGCAACACAACAAATTAATTTTTAGACTTGTTTCATTGGAAGCCGTACTGGAAAATGAAAAAATAAGAACACAGAAGCTGTGTTTCAGGTTGAAGCATGAAAACAAGTACGAAAACAGAAATATTGTGCGTCTGAGAAGAAGAAGAAGATGCGGAAAGAGGATGAGAGAAATTGGAAAAAATTAGAGATTAGGTATGTGCATCCTTAAGCATTGGATGAAAATTTTAACAGAATGAATAAATTAATACTAACAGAAAGTGTAGGAAGTTCATTATTTTAATTAAAAATATAAAAAGTTTTTTATAATGGGATAAAAGAACAAGAAGATTATTTATAATAGGAAGTTAATTATTTTTATCTTCTGACAATAAAAATGATTTTATTATTTTTAATTTGTTTAATTTATTGCATTTTAAAATACTAAAGTAACTAGTCATTTATGCTTTTTAAGCATAATTAATTACTCACGTTGCCCTTAATTTAAGCTTTTTTTTTTCTTTTTCAATTTTCCTTCACAGGGTGGCAATAATTATATACACAATTTTTAGTTAATTAGGAATTTATATCAAGAAAATGAGGTACTACCATGCTATACTAAATTATATGTGCTCCAGCACAGAAAGAGAGGCGATAGGTTAGGGAGGTAATGATCAAACGAGAGTGCTTTATTAATTGGGTAATGCGTTGGCTCACGCTGCACCCACGTTGGTTGATATGGATGTAGCTTAAATTATTAAAATTAAATTTAAAAAATTATAAATAAATAAATAATTAATTATAAATATAAAAATATAAAAATAATATTATTCTATTAATGAGATGATTCTCATGTTCATCATGGCCAGCTATTGCCCATCACCACAGGCTGCAATTTGTTGCTAGATATTGGTGCATGCTTTTCGCCGACACTTTTTTTAACTTTTATTTTAATCAGTGGATTCAGATGAACATTGAGTAAATAATTACACACAAACAAAGTTAAATATAATAATTAAATTAAATTACAAAAATTTTGACTGAAGTCAAATTAAGGATTATATACAACTTTGTATATAAAAATTAGGAAAAAAAATTAAGATTTAATCAAACAGTACCACTTATATGCACGTTAATATTGCACGGTAATATACAGAGTTGTGCCACTTACATGGTGTCCTTTGAATAAGTTTAATAAAATATATATTTAAAAGATATTTTGTGAATATTTAGATATATTTATAAAAATTATTTAAATATTTAAATAAATTATTTTAAACTTATAATCATAAGTTAAAAATTAAAATTTATAAAAATAAACTCTCATAAAAGTGGATAACCATTTATATAGAATTTTTTTAATAAAATTTTGTTAATAATTATAAACTTTCATCCTGTACTTCATCTTAGAGTAAGAGAGATAAAGTTCATCTTTATTATATAAATGAAATTTGTCTCTATAAGAAAGACAAAAATGAACTTCTATAAAGTAATGTAAGTCAGTGGATAAATCAAGCCATGATACTTGCAAGCAATTTGGTGTGACAAATTGACACATAAACTTTGTTATAGCACTTGTATTGGCAAGTACAACATATTATGATAGCTTCATGTGAACCTCCCTTAAAGCAGTCAATGTGTATAATAGCTCCAAGTAAACCTTTCCTAAGGTAACCAAGGCACATCATGGTAAATGTTGGTGCCTTGTCAAGCACGCAAATAGCTGAGTGTCATGTTGGCATGTAAGTTATGCCATAGTATCTGTGTGGGTAGGTACAAAATATCATGGTAGTCCTAAGTAGATCTCTCTTGCGACACTTAAGACATGCCATGACAATCTTAACCGAACCTCCTTAAGGTAGTAAAGGCAAGTCATGGTGACCATTAATGCCATGCTAGGCATGAGGGCAGTATGGAACACAAGGGCACATATATTTGCAATAGAGATGAACTTCATTTTAAACAAAGCACTTCTTAATTCTTATTATCATATTTTTTGTTTAAAAAAATAAAAGATAAAAAGTGTTTAATATTGGAGAGTTTAGAGTTGGTTTGGTAATTTTTATAGTTATAAACACTTATAAAATTTTGCATTCAAATACTATATTTATTACATAAATACTTACCAAAATATATATACAAATACAAATTAACTTAATTTAAACTGTACTTATATCAATAGAGCTTGATTAAAAAGTTCTTATAGTATAAGCACATAATTAAGTTATATATCTAAACTAGGGTACATATATACATACAATAATATATAGATATAACTGCTAGCTATATGAATTAATGTTAACAATATATATTCATAATAATTTAAACATTAAGTTATTACTAATCACTGATCTAATGCATAAAACAAATATGAACCATATGTGTACTTAATAACTGTTCGATCTCCATGATTGTTTGATTCATTCTATTTTCAACTAATTAATTTATATTATTTATTGTTAAATTAAATATTTTTGTTGGATGATATGTTACATTAGTTTATGACCTGTGCCTTCTGGAACAAATATAAGTATATTATGATAAAAAATTGAATTACCATGAAACTTAATTTTGTATCATTTAGCATATTTAATTTTTATGAAATGAACATATATAAGTTGATTAATTGTTATTAATTTAATGTTGTACGCTGCATTAATATATATTAACTAGGGCATAATAAAAGTTGGAGTGGTTGATGCAATATCAATTTGGTTGGAGAGGGCAAATATAATGAAATATACTAAATCATAATAATAAATACTAATAAGGTTTAGTACAGTTGATAGATAGTTAAATTTTTTAACCATATTGCCATAAGTTTGATCTAGTTTGTGTGTATAAAAAAAGCTTTTGGGAGAGGTAAAATTCACTTTATAATCTTTACATCTCAAAGAGAATTAGTCTTTGACTATTGACTAAGAAATATATTGGGTTTACTAAAAAAAAATTATAATAATAAATACCAAATTAAACATAAACAAAATTTGTTTACATAAAAAAGTATTAACCAAAATTAACAGACCTATGACAATCATTGAAATACCCCTTTGAAGATACTGTTTGTTGTGGTGTTTACTTGCTGCTCAAATTCATCAAGAAAAAAAAAATTTTTGAGCCCCTTTTTACTCTTAACCTTTGAAAGTGCAATATATAATTGCTCATATATGAAGATAGGTCTTGGTAAATACATTATCACCTGAGAGAGAGTTTGTCCTTTTCTCTTGTTTATAATCATAGCAAAGCAAATTTTCTGAGGGAATTGTCCTCTTTCAAATCTTGCAGGCAATGTATTATTAGAAGAATTCATTATTATTTTTGAAATTAAGACAACTTGCTCAACTACAAAAAGTGGATAGATTATTAACAAATATACTATTGGTAAAAAAAATTTTCAATAACTTAATCAACAAATTTTAATTTTTATCAATAAATTTAATAAAAAGTTGACCATCTGTGGTTAGTCAATCTATTAGTATGCTTATTATTAAATTTATTAAATATTATAAACTAAATTATATAACTCAACCAACTTTTACCCAAAGGGAGATAATCTGATGACCTTTCCATCAACTGAGTAGGTAGTGTGATATATGTTGCCTAAGGGCGTAGAACTGAATCGAAGATAGAAAGTGACAAACTTACAGACAAGAAGGGCGATATATATTTAAGATGGCATGTGGGAAGCAAATACCATAAGGGATATCATATATTATTGGCTATAAACATAAAACTATGATCTGAATAAGATAAAAATTCAATCATAATAAACCAACAAAAAAAAATGAGAAGTAAATGAAGCGGTCTCTATCCATCTTTGTTTTTTCTTTGCCCTTCCTTCTCTTATTATTGCTTTCCCTTAAAAATTTTACTGTGCGGCCTGTTTGGGGTACGTTGTGGGCTTTTGTTGTCCTGCTTGTTTTGTTTGTTTTCCCAAAGTAACACGCTCACAAAGGGGAATGGGCCAGGCAACCAGAAGCCCAACTCTAATAAGAGGCGACACTGGAAATTTTGCTATAAATTTGGGTTGATATGCATGGTTGGGGTTATTGCCAATCACATGTTCACACAACTAATACAAAAAAGAACCACAAGTTTACGACAAAACATCCCTGTTTCCATTGTTTTTTTCCCCCCTAACAAAACCTCAAGAACCTTTTGATATAATAAGTAAAAAATTAAAAATTTTAACTCTTAAAAAATATAGAAATTGATTTTTTAATATTTTTTAGAAGCAGAAATCTTCCACTTTGAAAACTGTTTTTTTTCTTGTAAAATGAAGACTTTTGCAAAAACAAAAGCTAGTCCATCGACCCTTATTCGTTTAGGTCATTGCCACATCTCTTTCTGCTCGTTAGTCAAATCCTGTACCAAGAAAACTGTAAAAGAATTACCAATAATCAATTTGTATTCATATACAATTTAATTTAAAATGGAAAATAAAACGTGTGACCATTGTTAGAGTAAATTTATATAATGTTAATTAAACCTCAATTTGAAATAATGTCTTTTTACAATTTGAAAAATATTTGCATGAAGTTTCCGTCTTCCTCTATCAACGACAAGGTGGACATCCTCTTGGGTGGTGGTCACTAGGGATGCTTCAAGTCTATATATAATTACTTGGTTCTTACTCTTAAATTCTTGACGTACAAGTTTCTATTTGACATGTTCTTTTTATTTTTTAGCACATTATGATTTCTAAGAATTTAGAATGTTTTAACGTACGCTGGTAGGAAATTGGTTAGAAATTGTGTGTGACAATTGATATTTGATAACCTCATTTGTAATGTCTTCATATTTTCTGCACTTCTCTATTCCGATCTACGCTATACTTTGCAAAATCTTATTTCTTGCCCAGTGGGGGAAAAGTTTCAACAACTTTTTGCGTAAGTGATTAATGAATTTTCACACTTCGATTCATGGCATAAGAAAAAAAAGGGTATAATTCTTTGTGCTGCCACTTCGCCCATGATGTGGTTCAAAACCCACCGGAGACGTGTTTTGGCAATGCAAAGAGCATCTCCACATTGTTTTTAAAAAAAAAAAAAGTAAAAAAGACGTCTCAAAGACGGAGGTCGCCGTCCAGCACACGTCCGCATCTGAGTGGCACTAATTTTTTCTTCTTAGTGCTCCATTGGTAAGTGGGCTAATTTTTTTTTAATTTTTAAAAATATTAAAAATATTATAATATGAAAATTAAATTTGGTCTTACCGCCCTTCTTCCCCAAATTCAAATCCGTAATTGAGCTAATCAAGCTATTAATTGGGACATAGAAGTTAGTGTTTGCGTGGGAGTTGAGATGGTGGTGATATGAGCTGCATCATCTTAATTTTGCACGCATCCTCAATCGCAGGAGAATTTTGTCCGAAAACTGAGGAACCCACTTGGTTGGTAGGGACTTCAAAGTCAACCACTTTAGGCGGCTTAGAATTACGACCAAGTGAAGTTGTTCATAAAATGATTAATCAGGTCACTTGGTAATGTCCCAATCTCTCTTTACCTGCTAGTGAGCAAGTAGTTCTACTTACCCTTGGTTCTTTACTTTGTGAGGAAAGGATCGGAAACACAGCGTCCTCCATTACTTGTGCCATTCTTATTGCATTGTATGAATTTGGGTAATACTTGCAGGGATCAAAATTCAAGTGGGTAGACCAAGGATCAGAAATTGAATCCTCCCAAGACTGTTGGGACCAAAGGAGTTTGAAGGATAAGTAATAATTTTGAAGAAACGGCTGGAACACAATGAAAGCAACAGATCCACTTGGATGTTACCGCTATCTGGCACCAGCTATACCCCCAAGATATTTTGCGCCGCTTGTCCATGAGCACTACCTATTCTTTTCACTTTTAATTTACACTTCCAAAATATTAGTGAGCAAAACAAGCCCCTTGATGCATTTTTAGTAGTACATGACTTTAATGATGAGCTTATTATAATGCAAAATTGTACTGTTAATTATGGCAATTATGTTGGTATTTTTAATGATGCCGTAACACCATTTTATTATCTTATAATTTTTTTAAAATATTAAATTTGATCCTAAGACTTACATGTGTGATATACTAATATTGTCCTAGACTCTAAGTATTTTCTTACTTTTTGCCTGCAATATTATTATTTCAACTTCATAGGTAATAAATATGATTTGTGTTATAAGGCTCAGTATAATTTGTAGATAATTAAATCTCTTAAACATACTGTTATATAAAAAACATAACGTATATGTTCATATACGCAAATTTTGTAATAATTGTAACAATTAATATATCTTAATTATTGACAAAAAAAATTACTAAGGTCTAATCATTTAAGAGTACTGATATATAAGCAACAATTTTTCACATAATTTTTGCTATCAATATTTCTCGCTAAGCATTTCTTGCTCACTTAATTTCTTAAATAGTCTAAAATTGTACATAATTTAAACAATGATAATGTCCATATAATTTTCCGTTATCTAAATGGCTCATTAAAAAGTTTCAGGGGTGTTTGTGGAAATAAACATAACTCCATCAATATATATTAAGCAACACAACAAATTCATTTTTAGACTTGCTTCCTTGAAATATCACATGATAAATAATCTGCCATATACTTGGGACTTGAAGCGACAAAGGGACAAGATGGAAGCTCTCGTGCAAGAAAATGAGAGCTAGACATATATATGACCATCAGGCCCATAGCAACATCCAAGTTACTAATAAATTTAAGCGATAACGTACATATAGATAATTAAAGAACACCATTCATTATTTTATTGATACATAGTAGAAGGTGCACGAGTCATCAAACGCTATATTACTAATGCATGCCATTATCAGGCTCACCATTTAATACAAAGAAAGCTTCATTAGGTCCTGGACAAGCCTATCAAATTGGGCATAGGAGGATCCTCCTGGAGCAATAGCCATCTCTGACTTTTTCTTCCACTCCAACGCCTTGTTCCTCATCTCCTTCCCCTTCTCTCCTTCCATCATTTCCCTCACATGTGCTTCCACTTGCTCACGCTTCACATCACTGTCTATCTCTAACCCAACCTCCCATGTGGTACAAGCATACCTGCAATTCACTTGCTGTTCTGCAAAATATGGCCAGCAGATCATGGGGACACCCCCACAAATCCCCTCAACCGTTGAGTTCCAGCCACTGTGGGTCAAGAAAGTCCCTACTGAAGGGTGGCCCAGCACTTTGTCTTGTGGGCACCATCCAACCACTAAACCCCTGTCTTTAGTCTCTTTCAAAAAATTTTCCGGCAAGATTGCAGACCGACCCATTACCACATCTGACCTTAAAACCCATAGGAATGGGTGCCCACTATTGGCCAACCCATACGCAAACTCCTTGAGGTTCTTCTCAGTCATCTTTGCAATGCTACCGAAATTGACGAAGACAACGGAGTTAGGTTTCTGTTTGTCCAGCCAAGACAGACAATCTGTGTTGTCTTTCCACAGGCTTGGTCTTGTTTGGTCAGTCTGTGTTGTGAGCATGGTTTGGGCGAGCGAAGAGAGGGGTCCTATGGAGTAAATGTTGGGGAAGATGGAAGACACTGCTGCCAACACCTCGGATTCGAAGTCATCGAAGGTGTTGAATATAATACCGTTGGCTTTGAGATTGTCCTGTGCTTCCTCAAGCCACCTGTTGAATGCGATGTCGTCTGGGTTTGTGCTTCGAACAAAGCTTGGCATATCCTTGATTCGCATATGTGCCATTCCTGGTATCCATTCAAGAGGAGTTTCCAAAAACCCATTGCTGATAGCGCTTTTGTCTGCTAGTTGTGAAATTTTGTAAGAATATATAAGCGGAAGAAAACCGATAGCTTACAATATAACATGGCATGCATTACATGGCACTGAGGAATAATATCACGGAATTTTTACTGTTTTATATATTCCCTTCTTTGTTTGTGCTAAGATTTTGATTAGGGCTGCACATCATAAACTTTGGAACTATGCTACACGCACAATGCATGCTCAGATTAGAGCAGCAACTAAGTTACTTCAATAGATAAATCGCAGGAAAGAAAAAGTTTAAGGAGAGCCACTTAAAATGTGCACTGTGTTGAATTCATGCTTATAAAATTGTGAGCTTAGCATTTGTCTTTTGACACACGTTCTCGTGTTCAAATTTCTTTACTTTTCTCTCTATTTTCACATGCATCCTATGGTTTATTTTGTTTTTCTGTTTCCTCTTTTTCTTTCAAATTTGACGAGTATCTCTATACCTTTTGTTCACTTTTTTTCTCCCTAATTTAACATGCATCTCATTTTCTATTTACTTTATTCATTCTTTCTATTTTAATAGATGAGAACTGAGCTAGCTCATAAGAATAATTATGTTTGCTTTTTAGAGAGAGATGAAAGTAATAACACTTTATTTTATTTATGTTATGCATAAATCAATTCATCAAATAACCGATTTTATAATTAAATAATATATTATTGATCCTATTAAATAACTCACTATACTCTAGGTATTAATTATTAGCTTAATAAATAGTGAAATTATTTTAGTTGCCCCTGCATCTAACACGAGATTTTCTTTTAAAGGATGTCTAAAAACTATAATAAAGATCTTTAAATTTAATATGTTTGGGAGTAAAATAAAGGGTAAAGAGGACAAAAATAAGTAAAATACGTACTAATTTAATTTTACTTGTATAAATAAAAAAAAGATGATTTCCGACCCCAACCGTAAAATTCAGTGGAAGCTAGTTAACCAAACCGCATGATATATAAATGCCTTTGAACCTGTCCACGTGCAACAAGCCAAAGCATGGCATGTGTAAGTGCAAACATGTCTACCAAACTGAATGAACGGAAAGGGAAAAATTTACCTGCCAATGGAAATATGCCTCTTTCAACAAGCGGTACAAACTGGAGATAGGCCATGAAACCACAAGTGGAAGCAGTCCAGAACTGAAGTTCCGGAAGACCCAACTCTTTGGCTACCTTTATTCCAAAGCTCATAATCCCATCTGAGATTATGCACCCAACGGGAGGGACACCCTCCGTGGAGTTCAGCTTTTTGATTAGTTCTCTAAGTGGAGCCACAGAGTGTTTCTGAGTATAGTACAGCAACTCAGTGACACTCTGAGTGGCATCTGGGTTGGAGGGTGGCATCCCATCTGGGATTGTCTCGAACCTAAACCCAGGAAAGTTCTTAACCACATCCGTCCCTTTGGACCGCAGCAGCCGGCTGTGGTTGAACTCAGTGTTTACAAAGGTTATGAAGAAGCCTCTTGAGTGCAAAAGCTTGGCTAATTGCATGAATGGGTTAACATGTCCTTGTGCTGGAAAAGGAATGCAGACAATGTGAGCATTCTCAGAAGCAAGAGAACCCATTCTTGGTTTTACTACAGCTCTAGAAAACGATCGATTGATTGCTGAGCTTTGGCTACTTGGGTGGCCTATATATAGAAGGTAAGGAGTCGGTAGGAAGAAGAAAGGAGGATGAAGAAAATTGATAATTTTAAAATATATAAGGGTAATAAAAGTCTCTCAAACTCTCATGGACAAAGGAGTGCCAAAATTTTTATAACTTTTTTATTTAATTTTCTTTTAAATTTATTAAATTTTATAGGTTAAATCGTAAAATTTAACCCATTTAAAAATTTATACAAAATTAATTAATATAGTGTTAAATTTATTAAGAGCCCAATAATATATACTAAAATATTGAATAAATTTAATAATTTAATTTTTTTTAAAATAAAGTTTTATAAGTTTAAATTTATAAAAATAAAAGTATTGAATATATAAACATTAGAAAGACAAGGTGACGGCACCGTGATAACTACTTAGCGTCCATGACTTAAATTGGTTGAGCATATTCGCTGAGGACTACATACTCAATAATGGAGTTTTAAGTTGAAAATCATCAAGATTGGGCAGGTGGAGTAACATTATTGGATGAGAAGTAGGCTTCTTATTAATGAATGCATGTTTATAATCCAAAACTTTACATAACCTGTCCAAAACTAATTTTAGAGACACAAAATGACTTACCTTTTCTTCTCTTCTAACTACTTTCAGCAGAATTTCCCAATCAAACACCTATTTTTTTTTTTTTCCTATATTTGGAGTAGTTATTTATTATTAATAATAATAGTACTTTGATGGATATTTTGTTCTATATCTTGGGATCAGCTGGGTTACATCTACGGCCTTAAAGATCCTATAAAACTACGCAATGAAACGGAATGAATAGTGTTTTACTATTCATTCTTTGTATGCGTAAGCCTATGAGAAAGCTAACATCACGGGAGTATTATCACACTATTCATTCTTTGTTTGCGTAAGCCTATGAGAAAGCTAACATTACGGGAGTATTATCATTTATTGATATTCCCTGCCTCAGCTGGCCCCTACCTCCTCTTTCATCTGCAAAAGTTTAGGATGTTGAGATGTCCCACGAGTGATTTCTAGGTGACCTGTCTTCCTATCACTTTTCAACTGCGCTGAAAATGAACCCTTTTCCACCTCACACACTTCAGTGATTTGTTCTTAATTTGAAGACTTATTGTATTGATAATTATGTTAATTTTTTTTACAAAATATAATAAATTAAGTAACCTTATAATTTTAAAGTTGTATGTATATGTAGATATGGATTAACTTTCTAGTACTATACAATTACACTTTTTATTTATTAGTTTTAGATTTTATATTTTAAATTTTATAATCTTAAAATTTACGATAAAAAATTTTAAAATTTTAAATTTAAATTTTATGATATAAAATATTTTTGGGAGGTCATATATGACGTGAGATTTCATAAACTTAGTATTTTAATGAAATGAATAATCACTCAAATAAATTAAATACTTACTCAATTGATATTTCACAATAAATAATATCTTGAAATCTTTTAAAATATTGACTACATTAGACTTTCATAATTAATTGTCATTTTTTTGTTAATTATATTATTGTAATTAGATATTTATATATTTATATTTATTATTAACTCAATTATGATATTCGGACATATGTGAAGAAATTTATAAAGGTTTCAATGAGTATAAAGAAAGATTAAAGTTAATATTTAAAGAAATTATTAAAATAAATTTTATGATAAATATTTTTTTAAAATTTAATAATATGATTTAATTTGTGTAATTATTTTTATTTAATAAATTAAAATTTTTATATGTTGTTATTATTGTGATAAAGCCTTTATGACAAGTTGTGTTGATAATGAGTAGTACTAGGTGCCTTGAAGAAGCGAGTGGGTGCTAAGAGTCTATGACAACCACATTGAGAATGACCCCTCTTGGGACCAAGTCCAACTGACAGCAACTGCATCTCAATAAGTTGATGAAAAGTCTGGCTAAACAGTGAAACATTGATTACATTAGACCTTCATAATTAATTATCATTTGATTATTAATTATATTATTATAATTAGATATTTATATATTCATATTTATTATTAAGTAAGTTATAATATTTGGATATATGTAAAGAAAATTATTAAAAATTATAAAGAGAATAAAAAAATTAAAATTAATATTAAAAAAAATTATTAAAATAAATTTTTTGATAAATATTATTTTCAAAAATTTAATTTTTGATAAATTTTAATAATTTTATTTAATTTGTATAGTCAATTTTATGTAATAAATTAAAATTTTATATGTTATTATTTTTATAATAAAATATTTATGTACAGTGACAGCATATGTGACAAGTTGTGTTGATATTTAGTAGTACTAGTTGCCTTGAAGAACCTTGTGGCTGTTAAGAGTCCATAGACAGTGATGACCGCATTGAGTATGACTCCTCTTGGGACCAAGTCCAACTGACAGCCATTGCATCTCAATAATTTGATGAAAAGTCTGGCTAAACAGTGAAACATCGACATCGTCTCATATATACTTCCATCTCCAACATGTGCTAAGACAACCTATTAAATATTTCTGAATAAGATACAACCTTAATCATAAGAAAAAGATACTTCTACGAAAATGTTCCGCTAAATACTCACGAAACAAGCAAATAGCGCAAAGAATTTGTTAGCTTCATGGAAACTCCATCACCAAGTGACTTTTGTAAAACCAACATCATGAAAGTATCTTTTCTCTGTTCATAATCCTCGCTGTTACACATAACATGTTATGTTCCCTCTGCCTGGGCCTCCTGCCAAAGTAAGCATCCTCCAATATATGCTTAACTTATCATTAATCAAATCACAGTACTCCTATATTTATTGGAACTTGTATTATGTACAATATTTGCAGCAGTGTATAAGAGAGACATTGTGGAACGGCAAACCTATACCTTGTCTTGTTATGGAAACCAATCCACTAACTTCTTATCCTTGCTTTCTTCCACTAATTTCTTATCCTTGCTTTCTTCCAAGAAGAGAGGGAAAAACATCTATCGGAACGTAAAGTCTTATAAAAAATCACGTGTTTGCATATCGTGTGAAACTTTATCTCCAAAATAGGGTTCCTTCTAACAAGTTTTCAGGGAAGATAGCTACCGCTGATTGGGAAGTGATGGGTGGCAATGAGGTCAGTGCTGGAAAAAATGTCCTAAACTAAAACATCGGATTCAAAGTCGACGAAGAAGGTGTTGAACTTTATTGCATTGGCTTTAATAGACAATCCTCAGCTTCACTGCAATCTCATCTGGGTTTATGCTTCCAATAAAGCTAGCTTGACATGTCCTTTTATTATAATCTCTTCACTTTATAATTTTAATATTAATAAATCTGATTGTTTATGCCTTCGCTCGTGATATTTAGAAATATATATATACACACACACACACACACATAAAAGGAGTGTCTACATTGTAAAATTTAAAGTGTTCATATATCTGTATTTTTCTTGCATTTGTTAAAAATTATATTAGGAGTTAGTAATGGGTTATGTAATACACTAAAACCATAAATAATAACCCACTTGGTTGAGATGGTAGTGATATGAGCTGCATCATCTTAATTGTAGACTATTATTTCTTCTTATCACAATTAATCATGGAAAAATGATATTTCCTCAACATATTAGCCACAAAATCTTTACAATGGGTAGTGTATTAATTGTGTTAATTTTATAGGTGTCAGTTTAGTTTGTAGGAAAAAATTTAATGTTTTAAAATTATATGTTATAAGAATTTAATAAAAATATAAAAAATAAGAATAGCATTAATCATTATTGATTATAATCATATCAATTAATTATCATTGATTGTAATCATTTTTGTTGATTGTGATCGTAATTTATTGTGATTGATTATAATCACATTTGATTATTGTAATCACAATTAACTGTGATTAGTTATTATAAGTATTTACTGTAATTTTTTCCCCACTTGAACTCACGTATAACTATATAAGCCTTAGAGCCTCCTTATAAACACAATAAAAAAATATATATGCTTTTCCATTTTCTACAGTAATTAAGCACGCCTGCTGAATTGCAGATGAATTTTGTCCGAAAACTGAGGAAGCCACTTGGTTGGCAGGGACTTCAATGTCTCCCTCTTCAGGCAGCTTAAAATTACGGTCAAGTGAAGTTGTTCATAAAAAGACAAGTCAGGCCACCTGGTAATGTCCCAATCTCTCTTTATCTGCTAGCGAGCAATTGTACGTTCTTTTCACTGTGGCACTTGTTCATAAAATATCTTTTTACCGTACTTTTCTGAATCGTTTGGGCCCGTCATCCATCCATATATAGATAAAATCCAAAACTATACATTATCCATATATCCAAGTTAATTTTAGAGCCCCAAAATAACTTACTTTTTCTTCAGGCCTGCCTACTTTCGGCAGAATTTCCCAATTAAACACCTATTTTTGCTTTATTTTTGAGTATTATTTATTATTGATGATGATAATAATAATAGTAATTTTTATAGATACTTTGTTCAACATGTCGAGATTCCCTCCCTCTGGCCACTCTTGCAACAGCAAAACTTTCTGGATTTAGAATATGGAAATATCGCACATGATTGAATTATTATTAAAATGTATCCTTTTCCACCTCACATATATGCTTCAGTGATGTTTGTACTTTGAGAACTTATTTTATTGATCATTATGTTAATTTGTTAAAAATAATTAATAAAACAAACATAATCTCAAAGTTGAACACATGTAGATATGGATTAGCTTTTTAGTATTATACAATTATTACAATTTTTTTTCTAATTTTAAAGCTTAAAATTTAAATTTAGTATAGAATTTCATAACTTAGTCTTTTAATAAAATAAATAATCATTTAAATAAATTAAATATTTACGCAATTAGACTCTCACGATAAATAATATTTAAAAATTTTTTAACATAATTACCAATTACATTACTTTATTATTAATTTTATTTTTATAATTAAATGTTTTTTGGTGATTAATCACTCTGAGAGTTCAAGATTGATAGTTTCTCCTTTTTAATAATTTTTTTTTTGAGATTTATACATTTACGGCTAAAATTTATTTAAAATTAACATATTTATATTAGACTAATGTAATTAGATATATAGATATAGCGACAACATATTTGACAAGTTGCATTCGATATTCAGTAATAATTGGCAGCTTGAAGAAGCAAGTGGGTGTCAGAAACTACAGGTAATGACAACATTGGCAAGACTATTGCTGGTACCAGCAATCTCAATTATTTACAGAAAACTTGGCCAAACAGGGAAACATCAAACTTGTCTCAACTTTCTGAATGAGACTCAACCACAATCAAAAGTGAAAAGATGGTTCTACGAAAATTATCTCACGAGTATGAAATGGCGTTTGGGAAAGGCAAATGACGATAAAATCTGTTGGAAAATGTTCTCATTAAATGGGAGAGGTTAAATTATCATAAAATTTAATTTTGATTGTCAAAATTTTAAATTTAATAATTTAATTTATAAAATTTAATGATATAATTTTTAAACAAATATTTAATAAAATTTAATTTAAAAAATAACGAAATTAAAATCTTCGTAAAACTACCATTGAGACATTATTTTGTTCGATCATAATCTCATAATTATTATTGGAGTTTTGTTATTTTTATAAATTAAATATTATTAATTAATTATTTAAAGAAATCTAAATTAATGAATTGATTAAATGTCACATATTGAATTGTAGAACTTATAAAATCTAATAAGCTACATTCTATTGGTAAGGATTTAGCAAGGGCTTTGTTATCTTACCCGTATTTTTCTAATCCACTTATGTCACATAAATTATTTTTATAAAAAAGTATGATTAAATATATGGAGGAATTATAAAATAGACCCAAATCCATTTATGTAATATCAATTATAAGAGAATATGACTAAATATATAAAAGTTATAAAATAGACACAAATAAAATAAAGAAAGTAGGAGAGCAAATTCTTTTTAAAGTAAAAAACCTTTTTCTCATTGCCATTACGACTAATAAATTATGTTTTAAAATTTCACTACTTTTATAATTTTATTTTTTATTAAATCTTATAATATAAAATTTAAATTATTAATTTTATTAAATTTTACTCTAAATTATAAAATTTTAACAAAAACTCATATAAAAAAATTATTCCAACAAACTTTCGTCAACACCTGAACAACCTGATCCAACTCGTACATTAGATAGCTGGTGACCACAGTCTGCCCTGTTGACATTTGGCAATGATGATATCATTTAAGATTTCTCAATAAGCTCCGTATTAATTATAGATAATATTATTTTTATATTTTTATATTCATAATTTATCTATTTTTTATTGTTTACTTATCATATTTTTATTTTTTTTATTCATTCACTTTTGATAATGTAGATAAAATGTAAAAACAGAAATGTGGACAAAATTTTCTCAATTTTATATCATTTTTAATAGCAAAAATTGTGGGAAGAACCAATTTTTTATGGAGCTGATTATTTTTTTAAATTTTTAAATTTTATAATTTAATTTAAATAATTTAATGAATTTTAAATTTTAAAAGTTTTAAATAAATATTAACAAAATTTTATTTATGAAAACAATATAACTTTTTAAATGTAGAATTTCTGTACTGTCAAGATCTTTACTAGTGCTTAGAATACAAAAACTGCTCTCTCTCTCTCTCTCCCTATTAACCGTCATGAAAGGCTCGTTATATATACTTCACAAGGACTTGAAACCGCAACCGCAAGTGAAAAAATAATAATAAATATATATGGGTAGAGTCTTTACATGGGGCAAGGAGAGGTGAGTGTAGTTGAGAGACGATGTGCAAAGCGAACACCAAATGTGCAGGCATTTCTTTATACTGTAGTTTATACTTAATCTTATGTGGTTATAGCAGAGGAAGACGATAGCTAGGGTTAGGGAGGCAATTATCAAATGAGACATTGCTGAATATGGTTGGTGATTAGCTCTTTTCAAATGTCCATATCTGTCTAATGAGATTCATGTCAGAGCTAACCAACAAATGAGAGTGCTTTATTAGTAAGTGCTTCTATGTCCTACATGGCCAGCATCCATGATCACATTCTGCAAATTATTGTTATGGTTTTTTTTTTTTAAATATTAAAAAATATTATAATTGGAGAATTGAACACCAATAGATATAAGGCTAAGTTAAATCACTTAAACTAAAATCTGTTAAAAAAGAAGAAGTAGAAAATAGAGAAGAAATAATTTGGAGAAAATATTTATATTTTGAAGTGTGTAAATATACACTATTCTTAAGGTAAATATTGCTTCCACTATATTGCTACTAGATTCTTAGCAATACACTTCCAAATACAATAAGAGCTCTAAAAAAATTATGACTAGTAAAAATTAGATTTTTTTCCTATAAAATTTAAAAGAAATAGTTTGATTTAGAAAAACTAAGGATGAGAAAAGATATAAAAAATATTTATTTTTGTGACTGAATTTTATTTTTACATCATGAATATTTATAAACATGAATAGACACTTGATCAGTGGATATATTTATTCACTCTAATAGATATGTTGATCAATTCAAATCAACAAATATGATCCTTCAAATCTAACAGATATAATTCTTCATGTCTAATAGATAAAACTTTTTATGTCTAAGAAATATAACTTTTTATATTTAAAATTATGAAATAAATTTCATCCTATTTCTCTCATATTTAACATAAAAGTTAAATAAATTTCCTCCAACAAAATCCAAGTTCCCAAATTATTACTTTGGCTGCTTTCCACTAATACATTTGTTAGGTTTTATTACACCTTAGGTTATTAATTACACAGTGACAGAATCAAAAAAATGATAGCTAAAATTAAATTATAAATTTAACTGATGTTAAGTTAATAATTTATATACAACTTTGTATATAAAAATTAAGAAAAAATTAAAGCTTTAATAAGAGTGCCACTTTTTTAATTAAAAAAATGCCATTTTTTACACATGAAAGCTTGGCTAAAGGATGATTGCCTTAATCTTTTTGCCCGGGAAACAAAATAAGAAGTTAAAGAAAATGGTGGAAATCAAAATTAATTATGTGCATATAATATTTAAATGTATAGTCCAACTTATTTTCTTTCTCTCCTCATTTCATTATTTCCCAAACAAGCTGTATATTAAAATTGTGTAGCTACATGAATTTATAAAATAACAATAAATAGTCATAATATTTTAAACACAAAATGATTATAAATTATTAATCTAAAGCATAAAACAAGTATGTACCATAAGTACACAACAATTGCTCAGTCTCCGGGATCCCTTTGTTTATACGATTCATTCTATTTTTAATTAATTCATATTATTATTGTTAAATTTAATATTATTTGCTATGTTATCACATTTGGAAGGCATTCTCAAACAAAACCATAAAAGCGGAAAATTGGATGCTGAACAAGGATAAAAAAATAATGGAGATCAACCACTTCAAGTACATGTTAACAAAAAGTACACATGCTTTTCACCTATAAAATTGAAGCATAAACCCCCAAAACTTGAAAGCGCAAAACGTTACCCAAACCAACTTGTTCCGATTGCCAAAAGCACACACATAGAAGGCTGTTGATCAATGGTGAGAGCTCGTAAGACATTCAATCCCAAAGTATGAAGATTATAATTTAACACACCTATGCTGACTTGTCATGTCATAGCATTGCCAATGCAGCACTAGAAGACAACCAAAAACGTGTCATGACCTACGACCTCAAGCATATGCTGAAATTTGTCCTCCCTTGCCAACCTGAATATACTGAGATACCTAATTTAAAAGATGAACAAGAATAACAGGTAGAGTTAATCCAACAATAACAACAACAACAATTATCATACGCACCTAGTCTTACATACATAACGATGCAGAGGAAAAACATTGTCCATGACACAGCTTTATAAGCTTTTCCCATAAGTTGGCAATGCTTTCACAGACCCTTATGGTGAGCATGATAGTCTCACCTCGTTGACTATCTGTGGATAATTTCTTTTTAATCATAAGCCCAAAAAAATCTCAAATCCTCTATTCCCATAAGTCATTAGTGGCTTTATTCTTTCTAGGCTAAAGATTTATTATTCAAACCTGACTTATTTTAGGTAAAAACTGACTAGTTCTACCCTTAATTTTCGATACTCCTCGACAGTCACTAATGGCTTAATTCTTAGGATTAGAACATACAACTACCAAAACAAATGTTATTTCATCAGTCTACTCGAGAGTCAGAAGCTCAAATGCTACTGAATTTGGTCTTAAATTACAAATGCACATTATAATTTTTCCTTTCCCCTCTTTTATATTTGTCCTATATTTTTTTTGTGCCCCTTGGTTAACATAGTCTGCATTTTCTATTTTCTACTTTAATTTTTCCCACCTTTGCAATAGAGGTGACCCGTAACCGCCTATAAAAAAACTCTATAATATTCAGAAGAAAATACCAAAACTCTACGACAATAGTTGCTAGATTCATACCGTCATAATTGAAATACGTAAACTTATGTTCGATGAAACCATTTTAAAAAAAAACATTTTCAAATCGGTTATGATTTATGAGGATTATTTATTTAAATGATAATTCTCAAATCTTTTCTATATAAAATTTTTCTATATGTTAAGTATTAAATATATTCTGATACCATGAGATTTCTACATGGATGGCAAAGTAATATATTTGCGTAAATAAAAAGGAAAAAGAAATAGACAAACCTGAGAGAATAACATGGTTACTGATTCTGAAGTTAATGATTCACATTCATCTCTATGAATGGTCGATAACTTTGATGGCAGTTTTGGAATGTTTTGAAGCTTAGAACAAAAAGTCACGTCCAATTACCAAAGGCCAACAAGTTTTTCAATGCATTGTGGGATGGATGTGAATGAGTTTCCTGCTAAGGTTAAGCATTCCAATTTCTGATACCAACTAAGAATCGTGGCAAGACTATCATCTGAAAGATCATCGTTTATAATAGACAGTTGTCGTAACTTTGGGCAACTAACTGCTTCTGGATCATTCTTTTGCATTGCTGGAGACTTTATGGATGATAGCTGATTACAATTCGTAATTGTTACCTTTTTCAAACTTCCCAAGTTGAAAATAAGGATTTCTCTAAGATTACTGCAACCAAGCAATGACAAAACTTTCAGCCCCGTGACATTAATGATGGATTCAGGCAGTTTCTCAATTTTGTGAAGCCATTCCAAATGTATTGATTTTAGAGATTTTATCTGTCCCTTTATATCAGGAAAGTGTAGGAGCTTTTTACACCTAGAAACACCAAAAAATTCCAGATATGGCATATTTATTTCAGGTGAAAAGTGATTTAACTTTTCACACCGCAAAATATCCAAACAAATGAGCTTAGAACATGAACCAACAGAATTATGAACCATGGTCAAATCACACAATTACAAAGAATTAGTTCTCTTAGATTTCTACATTGAGACATATCAGGTATCACATCTAACTTGAGACAATTAGTTAGATTCAAGCAACATAAATATGTACCCTTAAAACAAATAAAACCAAAGTATGAATAAAGTGAAAATAGTTATAAGTTGCAACTAAAAGGATTCTTGCATATTAGAATATATAAATATAAACAGAAGTGAGTAACTGTACCTTCAATGACATTAGCATGGATTTGGATATATCACTGTTAGGTAAGTGCAAGACAATAAGCTTATCGGTATTGAAATTTAATGGTAGAGTCCCTGAAGGATAATAGCCCCACTTTATCCAGCTCAAACTATTTGGCAGACATGTAGGGGGCATTGAGAAATTCTGAAAAACTTTGAGAGTTCAAAGACGGTTCATCTTGCAGAAGGCATTGCCTTCCCAATTAGTACCATACTCTTTTTTAGGGCGAAAATTAGTTGACAAAATTCCTCTGTTGTTTACGATCATTCCTTCAGTCATATCTGTTCCCTTTACATGTAATGAAGCAATATCAATTATATATCGCTTGTTTTACAAACATACAACAAATTTATTCCATGTTTAGCTGATTTAATTTTGCATAAACATTCAAAAGATATTTTGATTTTAACATAAAATACATAACATCTTCATGATCTCAAAATATGAAACATATAAATATTAAAAGAGCATAAGAAAAGAACTATGCGAAAATAAGAGGAACAATGATAAGGACCTTACTGAATCATTGGTTAGCACATGATGAACTTCTTCATATTTCCATAGTCTGGTGCGATGTCCTGGTAGTTCACTTTCTTTCCAAAAAAATTTCTTTACCAAATTGTTGTATTAGATCATGCATCTCCAATATTCCAGATCTAATTATTATAAGAGATTTATTTTCAAGTGTATTTAAAGCTAATTCACAACCCCAACGTAACATTTCCACATATATTTTTTTCTCTCCTGTGAACAAACAAGCAATGTCAAGAAAAATTTTCCTTTCATTTATTCCTAATTCTTCATAGCTTCTTTGAAATACACGTTCAATCTCTCCAGGTTGCTGCGTTTCCTCATAATAACGCATTCGACTTTCCCATTCCTCAAGATTCTCATGTTTCATTACCAAAACCTATTACTCTCAAAGCTAACGGTAGGCCCTGGGCATATCTTATTGCACGATCAGCCACAATTTCAAAGCCATTCCCAGGTTTACTATTGCTAAAGGCATGATAGCTTAAGCTTCCGAATCATTTACGTCCTTCATTTTATATGACCTGATGTTGTCTTAATTTTGATCTAGCAATTTTTTATTTCTCGATGTTATAATGATTCGACTAACTACACCAAACCAGTCACCTCGTCCAGTCAGCATATCTAACTGATCCTGATCATCAACATCATCAAGAACCAAAAGAATTTTTTTATCGCCAAGAACCTTCTTTATTTGGGAGGAGCCCGTTGCATAACATCCAAAGCGAAAATCTTGCCCCTCTGCCTCTCTTAGTAATACCTCTTGGAGAGACTCTATGCTTTTTCCTTTAACATTGGAAAGAAAACACACACCTCTAAAATCGTGTGTTAATATTGTCCTAGACTCTAAGTATTTTCTTACTTATTTGCCTGCAATATTATTATTTCAACTTCACAGATAACAAACATGGCCTGTATTATAAAGTCTAGCACAGTTAATAAATAACTAAATTATTTAAGTATATTATCTTGATTTGATTTAAGTTATGTGTATAAATTTTTTTTTATTAAAATAGATAAAATTTATTTCAGTAATCTTTGCACCTCTAAAAATATTAGCCTCTAACTTCTAAATAGGAGATACCCTTAGGTTTACCCAAATGGCCTATGTTCATATACACAAATTTTGTGATAATTGTATACAATTAATATATCCTAATTATTGGAAAAAAATTACTAAGGTCTAATCATTTAAGAGTAATGATGTATAAGAAACAATTTTTCACATAATTTTCACTTGCAATATTTCTCGCTAAACATTTCTTACTCACTTAATTTCTTATATTGTCTAAAATTGTGCACAATTTTAACAATGATAATGTCCATATAATTTTCCGTTATGTAATGGCTCATTAAAAAGTTTCAGGGATGTTTGTGGCAATATACATGACTCTATCAATATATATTAAGCAACACAACAAATTCATTTTTAGACTTGCTTCCTTGAAATATCACATGATAAATAATCTGCCATATACTTGGGACTTGAGTCGACAAAGGTACAAGATGGAAGCTCTCATGCAAGAAAATGAGTATATATATATATATATGACCATCAGGCCCATAGCATTATCCAAGTTACTAATAAACTTAAGCGATAACGTACATATAGATAATTAAAGAACACCATTCATTATTTCATTGAGACATAGCAGAAGGTGCACGAGTCACTACACGTTATATTACTAATGCATGCCATTAGCAGGCTCACCATTTAATTCAAATAAAGCTTCATTAGGTCCTGGATAAGCCTATCAAATTCACCATACGAGGATCCTTCTGGAGCAATAGCCATCTGTGACTTTTTCTTCCACTCCAACGCCTTGTTCCTCATCTCCTTTCCCTTCTCTCCTTCCATCATTTCCCTCACATGTGCTTCCACTTGCTCTCGCTTCACATCACTATCTATCTCTAACCCAACCTCCCATGTGGTACAAGCATACCTGCAATTCACCTGCTGTTCTGCAAAATATGGCCAGCAGATCATAGGGACACCCCCACAAATCCCTTCAAGCGTTGAGTTCCAGCCACTGTGGGTCAAGAAAGTCCCTACTGAAGGGTGGCCCAGCACTTTGTCTTGTGGGCACCATCCAACCACTAAACTCCTGTCTTTAGTCTCTTTCAAAAAATTCTCCGGCAAGATTGCTGACCGACCCATTACCACATCTGACCTTAAAATCCACAGGAATGGGTGCCCACTATTGGCCAACCCATATGCAAACTCCTTGAGGTTCTTCTCAGTCATCTTTGCAATGCTACCGAAATTGACGTAGACAACGGAGTTAGGTTTCTGTTTGTCCAACCAAGAAAGACAATCTGTGTTGTCTTTCCACAGACTTGGTCTTGTTTGGTCACTCTGTGCTGTAAGCATGGTTTGGGCCAGCGAAGAGAGGGGTCCTACGGAGTAAATGTTGGGGAAGATGGAAGACACTGCGGCCAACACCTCGGATTCGAAGTCATCGAAGGTGTTGAATATAATACCGTCGGCGTTGAGATTGTCCTGTGCTTCCTCAAGCCACCTGTTGAATGCGATGTCGTCTGGGTTTGTGCTTCGAACAAAGCTTGGCATATCCTTGATTCGCATATGTGCCATTCCTGGTATCCATTCAAGAGGAGTTTCCAAAAACCCATTGCTGATAGCGCTTTTGTCTGTTAGTCGTGAAATTTTGTAAGAAATATATATGCTGAAGAAAACCGATAGCTTACAGCATAACATGGCATGCATTATATGGCACAGAGGAATAATATCACGGAATTTTCACTGTATATATATATATATATATATATATATATATATATATTCCCTTCCTTGTTTGTGCTAAGATTTTGATTAGGGCTGCACATCATAAACTTTGGAACTATGCTACTCACACAATGCATGTTCAGATTGGAGCAGCAACTAGTTACTTCAATTAGATAAAATTGTAGGAAAGAAAAAGTTTTAGGAGAGCCACTTAAAATGGGCACTGTGTTGAATTCATGCTTATAAAATTGTGAGCTTAGCATTTGTCTTTTGACACACGTTCTCGTGTCCAAATTTCTTTACTTTTCTCTCTATTTTCACATGCATCCTATGTTTTATTTTCTTTTTCTTTTTCCTCTTTTTCTTTCTATTTTGAAGACTATCCCTATACCTTTTGTTCACTTTTTTTTCTCCCTAATTTAACATGCATCTCATGTTCTATTTCCTTTATTTGTTCTTTCTATTTTAATAGATGAGAACTAAGCTAGCTCATAAGAATAATTATGTTTGCTCTTTAGAGAGAGATGAAAGTAATAACACTTTATTTTATTTATGTTATGCATAAATCAATTCGTCAAATAACCGATTTTATAATTAAATAATATATTATTGATCCTATTAAATAAGTCACTATACTCTACGTATTAATTAGTACCTTAATAAATAGTGAAGTTATTTTAGTTGCCCCTGCACCTAACACGAGCTTTTCTTTTAAAAGATGTCTAAATACTATAATAAAGATCTTTAAATTTAATATGTTTGAGAATAAAATAAAGGGTAAAGAGGACAAAAATAAGTAAAATACGTACTAATTAAATTTTACTTGTAAAAAAAAAAAGATGATTTCCTACCCAACCGAAAAAATTCAGTCGAAGGTAGCTAACCAAGCCGTATGGTATATATATGCCTTTGAACCTGTTCACGTGCATCAAGCCAAAGCATGGCATGTGTAAGTGCAAACATGTCTACCAAACTGAATGAACGGAAAGGGAAAAATTTACCTGCCAATGGAAATATGCCTCTTTCAACAAGCTCTACAAACTGGAGATAGGCCATGAAACCACAAGTGGAAGCAGTCCAGAACTGAAGTTCCGGAAGACCCAACTCTTTGGCCACCTTTATACCAAAGCTCATAATCCCATCTGAGATTATGCACCCAACGGGAGGGACACCCTCCGTGGAGTTCAGCTTTTTGATTAGGTCTCTAAGTGGAGCCACAGAGTGTTTCTGAGTATAGTACAGCAACTCGGTCACACTCTGAGTGGCATCTGGGTTGGAGGGTGGCATCCCATCTGGGATTGTCTCGAACCTAAACCCAGGAAAGTTCTTAACCACAGCCGGCCCTTTGGACCGCAGCAGCCGGCTGTGGTTGAACTCAGTGTTGACAAAGGTTATGAAGAAGCCTCTTGAGTGCAAAAGCTTAGCTAATTGCATGAATGGGTTAACATGTCCTTGTGCGGGGAAGGGAATGCAGACAATGTGAGCATTCTCAGGAGCAAGAGAACCCATTCTTGATTTTACTACAGCTCTAGAAAACGATCAAGGGATTGCTGAACTTTGGCTACTTGGGTGGCCTATATATAGAAGGTAAGGAGTCGGTAGGAAGAAGAAAGGAGGATGAAGAAAATTGATAATTTTAAAATATATAAGGGCAATAAAAGTCTCTCAAACTCTCATGGACAAAGGAGTGCCACAATTTTTATAACTTTTTTTATTTAATTTTTTAAATTTATTAAATTTTATAAATTAAATTATAAAATTTAACATATTTAAAAATTTACACAAAATTAATTAATATAGTGTTAAATTTATTAAGAACCTAATAATTAATACTGAAATATCGAATAAATTTAATAAGTCAAATATTTTAAAATAAAATTTTATAAGTTTAAATTTTTGACAATAAAAGGTATTGAATATATAAACATTAGAAAGACAAGGTGACAGCCACGTGATAACTAATTAGCATCCATGACTTTTATTGGTTGAGCATATTCGCTGTGGACTACATACTCAATAATGGAGTTTTAAGTTGAAAATCATCAAGATTGGGCAGGTGGAGTAACATTATTAGATGAGAAGTAGGCTTCTTATTAATGAATGCATGTTTATAATCCAAAACTTTACATAACCTGTCCAAAACTAATTTTACAGACACAAAATGACTTACCTTTTCTTCTCTTCTAACTACTTTCAGCAGAATTTCCCAATCAAACACCTATTTTTCTTTCTATATTTGGAGTAGTTATTTATTATTAATAATAATAGTACTTTGATGGATATTTTGTTCTATATATTGAGATCAGCTGGGTTATATCTACGGCCTTAAAGATCCTATAAAACGATGCAATGAAACGGAATGAATAGTGTTTTACTATTCATTCTTTGTATGCGTAAGCCTATGAGAAAGCTAACATCACGGGAGTATTATCATTGATTGAGATTCGCTGCGTCAGCTGGCCCCTACCTCCTCTTTCATCTGCGAAAGTCTAGGATGTTGAGATGTCATACGAGTGACTTCTAGGTGACCTGCCTTCCTATCACTTTTCAATTGCAATTAAAATGTACCCTTTTCCACCTTACACACTCCAGTGATTTGTTCTTAATTTGAAAACTTATTGTATTGATGATTAGGTCAATTTTTTTTTTTTTACAAAATATAATAAATTAAGCAAACTTATAATTTTAAAGTTGTATATATGTAGATATGGATTAACTTTCTAGTACTATACAATTACAATTTTTTTTATTAGTTTTAGACCTTATATTCTAATCTTTATAATTTTAAAATTTAAAATAAAGAATTTCAAGTGTTAAAGTTTAACTTTTATGATATAAATTTTTTTTTGGTCATATATAACGTGAGATTTCATAAACTTAGTCTTTTAATGAAATGAATAATCACTCAAATAAATTAAATACTTAAATATTTTGAAATCTTTTAAAATAATTAGTAACTACATTAGACCTTCATAATTAATTGTTATTTTATTATTAATTATACTATTGTAATAAAATATTTATATATTTATATTTATTATTAATTCAGATATTTGGTCATATGTAAAGAAAGTTATCAAAGACTCCAAAAGAATAAAAGAAGATTAAAATTGATATTTAGAGAAATTATTAAAATAAATTTTATAATAAATAATATTTTTAAAAATTTAATAATATTTTTTGATTCATATAATTAATTTTATTTAATAAATTAAAATTTTATATAGTGTTATTGTTATTACAAGATATTTATATATAGTCACAGCATGTGTGACAAGTTGTGTTGATATTGAGTAGCACTGGATACCTTGAAGTAGCAAGTGGGTGTTTAAGAGTCTGGACAGTGACGACCACATTGAGAATGACTCCTCTTGGGACCAAGTCCAACTGACAGCAATTGCATCTCAGTAATTTGATGAAAACTCTGGCTAAACAGTGAAACATGACTACATTAGAACTTCATAATTAATTATCATTTTATTATTAATTATATTATTGTAACTAGATATTGATATATTTATATTTATTATTAACTCAGTTATGATATTTGAATATATGTAAAGAAAGTCATTAAAGACTTTAAAGAGGATAAAAAAAAAAGATTAAAATTGATATTTAAAGAAATTATTAAAACAAATTTTATGATAATTGTTATTTTTAAAATTTTTATTTTTTATAGAATTTAATAATATTATTTGATTTGTGTAGTTGATTTTATTTAATAAATTAAAATTTTGTATATTATTTTATTGTAATAAGATATCTATATATAGCGACAGCAAATATGACAAGTTGTGCTGATATTTTGTAGTACTATTTACCTTGAAGGAGCAAGAGGGCGTTAAGAGTCTATAGACAGCGATGACCACATTGAGAATGACTCCTCTTGGGACCAAGTCCAGCTGACAGCAATTGTATCTTAATAATTTGATGAAAAGTCTGGCTACACGCCAGTGAGCAACATGGTACCCTAATGCCTTTTTTTCGAATTATATTATGGGTTTGATCTCTTCAAATTTCTTTTTCCCTAATATGACTCCTGTATTATAAAAAAAAAAAGAAAAAGAAAAAAAAGGTCTGGCTAAACAGTGAAACATCGACATCGTCTCATATTTACTGCCATCTCCAACATATTCTATTACAACCTTTTAAATATTTCTGAATAAGATACAATCATAATCATAAGAAAAAGATACTTTTACGAAAATGTTCCGCGAAATACTCACGAAACAAGCAAATAGCGCAAAGAATTTGTTAGCTGCGTGGAAACTCCATCACCATGTGACTTTTGTAAAACCAACATCATGAGAGTGTCTTTTCTCTGTTCATAATCCTCGCTGTTACACATAACATGTTATGTTCCCTCTGCCTGGGCCTCCTGCCAAAGTAGGCTTCCTCCAATATATGCTTAACTTATCATTAATCAAATCACAGTACTCCTATTATGATTATTGATTTATTGGAACGTGTATTATGTACAATATTTGCAGCAGTGTATAAGAGAAAGAGATTGTGGAACGGCAAACCTATACCTTGTCTTGTTATGGAAACCAATCCACTAACTTCTTATCTTTGCTTTCTTCCACTAACTTCTTATCCTTGCTTTCTTCCAAGAAGAGAAGGAAAAAGAGCTATAGGAATGTAAAGTCTCATAAAAAAGCACGTGTATGCATTTCGTCTGAAAATTTATCTCCAAAATAGGGTTCCTTCTAACAAGTTTTCAGGTAAGATAGCTACCGCTGATTGAGAAGTGAAGGGTGGGAATAAGGTCAGTGTTGGAAAAAACGTGCTAAACTAAAACCTTGGATTCAAAGTCGATGAAGAAGGTGTTGAACTTTATTGCATTGGCTTTAATAGACAATCCTCAGCTTCACTGCAATCTCATCTGGGTTTGTGCTTCCAATAAAGCTAGCTCGACATATCCTTTTATTATAGTCTCTTCACTTTATAAGATTAAAATTATAATAATTGTGTATATCTTTCCATATGATTTTAACAAATAAGAAATCAACATAATTTTAATATTAATAAACCTGATAATTTTATGCCTTCGCACGTGATATTTTGATATATATATATATATATATACACACACACATACACACACACATATGTCAAAAGAGTGTCTACATTGTAAAATTTAAAGTGTTCATATATCTGTATTTTTCTTGCATTTGTTGAAAATTATATTCGGAGTTAGTAATGGATTATCTAATACACTAGAACCATAAATAATAACCCACTTGGTTGAGATGGTAGTGATATGAGCTGCATCATCTTAATTGTAGACTATTATTTCTTATCACAATTGATCATGGAAAAATGATATTTCCTCAACATATTAGTCACAAAATCTTTATAATGGGTTGTGTATTAATTGTGTTAACTTTATAGGTGTCATACTTTAGTTTGCAGGAATAAATTCAATGTTTTAAAATTATGTGTTATAAAAATTTAGTAAAAATATAAAAATAAGAATAGCATTAATCATTATTGATTATAATCATATCAATTAATTATCATTGATTTTAATCATTTTCATTGAGCACGCATGCTGAATTGCAGAAGAATTTTGTCCGCAAACCGAGGAAGCCACTTGGTTGGCAGGGACTTCAAAGTGTATCGCGTCGGGCGGCTTAGAATTTACGGCCAAGGGAAGTTGTTCATGAGATGATTGATGGGGCCACTTGGTAATGTCCCAATCTCTCTTTTTAGGGGCAATTGCAGGTTCTTTTCTTTGCGACACTTGTTCATAAAATATCATTTTGTCGTACTTTTCTAAATCTTTTGGGCCCCCATCCATCAATGCATGTGTATATATATATAAGAAATATTATAATTACATCATTCGTTATTGTTATAATTTAAATAAAATAAAATGAGATAAATAATAAAATAATATGTATTTAAATAGAAGAAAAAGATAAATAAAAGTAATAAAAGTGTAATTTTAAAAGAATAAAAATAATACAATTGATATATATATATATATATATAATCCAAAACTATACATAACTTAGATATCTAAATTCAATTTTAAAGCCTCAAAATAATTTACTTTTTCTTCACTCCTATCAACTGTTGGCGGAATTTCCCAATTAAACACCTCCTTTTGCTTTATTTTGGAGTATTATTTATTATTGATGATGATAATAATATAATAATTTTTATAGATACTTTGTTCGATATGTCGAGATGACCTCCCTCTGTCCACTCTTGCAACAGAAAACTTTCTGGATTTAGAATATGGAAATATCGCACATGATTGAATTATTATTAAAATGTATCCTCTTCCACCTCACACATGTACTTCAGTTATGTTTGTTCTTTGAGAACTTAATTTTATTGATCATTATGTTAATTTGTTAAAAATAATTAATAAAACAAACATAATTTCAAAGTTGAACACATGTAGATATGGATTAGCTTTTTAGTATTATACAATTATTACAATTTTTTTTTCTAATTTTAAAGTTTAAAATTTAAATTTTATAGTATAGAATTTCATAACTTAGTCTTTTAATAAAATAAATAATCATTTAAATAAATTAAATATTTACGCAATTGGACTTTCACAATAAATAATTTTTTAAGATTTTTTAACATAATTACGGATTACATTGCTTTATTAGTAATTTTATTTTTAAAATTAAATATTTTTTGGTGATTAATCACTCTGAGAGTTCAACATTGATAGTTTCTCCTTTTTTAATAATTTATTTTTGAGATTTATACGTTTACGGCTAAAATTTATTTAAAATTAACATATTTATATTTGACTAATGTAATCACATACATAGATATAGTGACAGCATATTTGACAAGTTGCATTCGATATTCAGTAATAATTGATAGCTTGAAGAAGCAATTGGGTGTAAGAGAATAAAGGTGATGACAACATTGGAATGACTATTGCTGGTACCAACATCTCAATTATTTACAGAAAACTTGGCTAAACAGGGAAACATCAAACTCGTCCCAACTTTCTGAATGAGACTCAACCACAATCAAAAGTGAAAAGATGGTTCTACGAAAATTATCTCACGAGTATGAAATGGCGTTCGGGAAAGGCAAATGACAATAAAATCTGTTGGAAAATGTTCTCATTAAATGGGAGCAGTTAAATTATCATAAAATTTAATTTTGATTGTCAAAATTTTAAATGTAATAATTTCATTTATAAAATTTAATGATATAGTTTTTAAATAAATATTTAATAAAATTTAATTTAAAAAATAACAAAATCGAAATCTTTGTAAAACTAACATTGAGAGCATATTTTGTTTAATCATAATCTCATAATTATTATTAGAATTTCGTTATTCTTATAAATTAAATATTATTAATCATTTATTTAAAGAAATCTGAATTAATGAATTGATTAAGTGTCATATACTAAATTATAAAATTTATAAATTTAATAAGCTACGTTCTATTGGTAAGGACTTTTAGTAAGAGCTTTGTTATCTTACCCTTATTTTTTTTAATCCACTTATGTCACATTAGTTATTTTTTTTAAGAAAGTATAAGTAAATATATGAAGGAGTTATAAAATAGACGCGACTTCAGTTATGTTATATCAGTTATTTTTATAAGAGAGTATGACTAAATATATAGAAGAGTTAGAAAATAGACACAAATAGAATAAGGAAAGTAGGAGAGCAAATCCTTTTAATAAGTGAGAAACTTTTTTTCTTATTGCCATTACAAATAATAAATTATGTTATAAAATTTTATTATTTTTATAATTTTATTTTTACTTAATTTTTATAATATAACATTTACATTATTAATTTTATTAAACCTGCTATAAAATTTTAACAAAAGCTCATATATAAAAATTATTCCAACAATCTCCGGTCATCTCATGAACAACCTAACCCAATTCATGCGCATTAGATAGCTGGTGACCACAATCTGCCATGTTGACATTTTGCAATAATCATGTCATATAAGATTTCTTAGTATGCTCTGAAAAAATTTTATATCATTTTTAATAGCAGAAATTGTCGGTAGAACCAATTTTTCATGGGGTTGATTATTTTTTTAAAGTTTTAGATTTTATAATTTAATTTAAATAATTTAATAATTTTAAATTTTAAAAGTTTTAAATAAATATTAACAAAATTTTATTTGTGAAAATATAACTTTTTAAATATAAAATTTCTGTAACGTCAAAATCTTTACCAGTGTTTAGAATACAAAAGCTGCCCTCTCTCTCTCTCTCTCTCCCTGTTAACAGTGAAGTTATATAATTCACCAGGGCTTGAAACCAAGGCCGCATGTAAAAAAATAATAATAAATATATATGGGGTAGAGACTTTTCATGTGACAAGGTGAGGTGAGTGTAGTTGAGAGATGATGTGCAAAGCGAACACCAAAAGTGCAGGCATTTCTTTATACTGTAGTTTATACTTAATCTTATGTGGTTATAGCAGAGGGAGACGATAGCTAGGGTTAGGGAGGCAATTATCAAATGAGACATTGCTGAATATGGTCGGTGATTAGCTCTTTTCAAATGTCCATATCTGTCTAATGAGATTCATGTCACAGAGCTAACCAACAAATGAGAGTGCTTTATTAATAAGTGCTTCCATGTCCTACACGGCCAGCACCCATGATCACCTTCTGCAAATTATTGTTATGGTTTTTCATTATAATATAAGAATTGAACATGAGAAAAAAAGGAATACAAGGTTAAATTTAATCACTTAAACCAAAATCTGATAGAAAAGAAAAAATAAAAACCAGAGATAAAGTAATTTAAAAAAAATATCTATTTTAAAGCATACAAATATACATTGCTCTCAAAGTTAACATTGCCCCCCTATGTTGTTATTGAGTTCTTTGTAATATACTTTCAAGATACAATAAAGGCACTTAAAAATTGTGGCTAACAAAAACAAGAATTTTGTTCAATAGAATTTTAAAAAAATTGTTTGATTTTGAAAAATTAAGAATGAAGAAAGATGTAAAAAGAGTTTACTTTTGTGACTGAATTTTACTTCTACAACATGGACATTTATAAACATAAATAATTACTAAATCAACATGTTTATTTACTCATGATTGTTCAGTTCAAATCAATAAATATAAAATTTCATATATAATATATATGACTTTTCATATTAAATAGATATAATCTGAAAGATATAACTTTTTATATTTAAAATTATAAAATAAATTTCATCTTATTTCTCTCATCTTTAACATACAAGTTAAATAGATTTTCTCTAACAAAATCTTAGTTCCCAAATTATCACTTTGGCTGCTTTCCACTAATACATTTGTTAAGTTTTATTACACCTTAGGTTATTAATTATACAGTGACAGAATAAAAAAATGATAGCTAAAATTAAATTATAAATTTAACTGATGTTAAGTTAATAATTTATATACAACTTTGTATATAAAAATTAAAAAAAAATTAAAGCTTTAATAAGAATGCCACTTTTTTAATTAAAAAAATGCCATTTTTTACACATGGAAGCTTGGCTAAAGGATGATTACCTTAATCTTTTTGCCCGGGAAACAAAATAAGAAGTTAAAGAAAATGGTGGAAATCAAAATTAATTATGTGCATATAATATTTAAATGTATAGTCCAACTCATTTTCTTTCTCTCCTCATTTCATTATTTCCCAAACAAGCTGTATATTAAAATTGTGTAGCTATATAAATTAATAAAATAACAATAAATAGTCATAATATTTTAAACACAAAATGATTATAAATTATTGATCTAAAGCATAAAATAAGTATGTACCATAAGTAACAACAATTGCTCAGTCTCCGGGATCCCTTTGTTTATACGATTCATTCTATTTTTCATTAATTTATATTATTATTGTTAAATTTAATATTTTTGGCTATGTTATCACATTTGGAAGGCATTCTTAAACAAAACCATAAAAGCGGAAAATTGGATGCTGAACAAGGATAAAAAAATAATGGAGATCAACCACTTAAAGTACATGTTAACAAAAAGTACTCGTGCACTTCACCTATAAAATTGAAGCATAAACCCCCAAAACTTGAAAGCGCAAAAAGTTACCCAAACCAACTTGTTCCGATTGCCAAAAGCGCACACATAGAAGGCTGTTGATCAATGGTGAAAGTTCATAAGACATTCAATCCCAAAGTACGAAGATTATAATTTAACACACTTATGCTGACCTGTCATGCCATAGCATCGCAAATGCAGCACTAGAAGACAACCAAAAACGTGTCATGACCTACGACCTCAAGCATATGCTGAAATTTGCCCCTGAATATATTGAGATACCTAATTTAAAAGATGAACAAGAATAACAGGTAGAGTTAATCCAACAATAACAATAACAGCAATTATCATACGCACCTAGTCTTGCATACATAACGATGTAGAGGAAAAACATTTTCGATGACACAGCGTTAAAAGCTTTTCCCATAAGTTGGCAATGCTTTCACAGACCTTTGTGGGGAGCATGATAGTCTCACCTCGTTGACTATCTGTGGATAATTTCTTTTTAATCATAAGCCAAAGAAAATCTTAAATCCTCCATTAATGGAGTTGGTTCATCTAGTCAATCTTCTATTCATGACAATTGTATAACTTGAATTTGATTCTAGAGATCCTCCATTAGTAGAAGATATGTAAATCCATTGTAAATCTTCGCTAAGGTTGAAAATTTTCTTAGCTTTGGAATGTGTAGAATCTCCCCTCATTATAAACTTTCATCTGCCCAAAAAAATAAAAAACAAAAAAAAAAAAAATCACGAACCCTCTCCGGACCAGGCTAGTTAGCCTGTTCCAAATACTATGACAAATAAAGGGCCACCCAGCCATTTGTAATGCATTACAAGGAACGCCAAACACTTTCAAGTACTCGCCCATTTTGCAACCGCCATTATTCAGCCAAATATTCACATAATTCCAATCATTTACTAGAGGTGCATAAAGGTCCTTTCCTTTCACATTGTTTCTTCGCAGATCCACAATTACTACCTGACTTTTCCTGAGACTTAACTCGGTCTTATTTACCAGACGGTTGTTGATAAGCAACAGCACCATATCCGGATAAGGTAGATCTTCTCCTTGAGGACTTTCAGGGACTTCCTTTAGAATGAATGCGAAAGCAACGAAAGGAAAGATCTTACCAAACTTAAAAGACAACATCCCATCACAATCGGAAAGAGGGATAAACTGACTTGGAATGACTATATCGCTTTTAGACAGATCAAACGAAATGTGGAAGCCATTAATATCTTTGCATGCCTGGTGACAACAGAAGATTAATGATAACTATGAGTCTTTAATCGTTTGGGTTGAATAGACACTCGCAATTTTTCTAAAGTAGTTTTTTCAATCGTTTTTGGATTGACATGGAAACATTAAATTGTTTTAGGAAAAAAAAAAGTAAACAGTAAAATTTATTCCAACCTTAAACTGGAATATTAGTTTCTTACAGAAGTATCAAAGCCAATTAATAAAATCTTTCCCACTACTATTATTTCCAAACTTTTATTTTCACTTAATTTTTATAACACAAAATACAAATTACTAACTTTATTGACTATCATATATTAAATTAGGAACCCAAAAATTAACACTCACATATAAAAGTGTAAGCATGAAGTGAGAAAGAAATAGTGACAATACATTTTCTCAATCTTTCCAAGTTTCAACTAGTGTATATATATTTATTCTTTAAAAGTATTATCTGCACCTATCAAATGAGGGATTCTTTCTTGGCTTGCAGCTTGCATGTGTATTTTGATGTGGCATTTTACATTACAGTTATTCTCCTGCCACATACTGGTACACACGGAATTCCTCAAGAGTCATTAGTGGCTTAATTCTTTCTAGGCTAAAGATTTATTATACAAGTCTAACTTATTTTAGGTAAAACCTGACTATTTCTACCCTTAATTATCAAAAATCCTCAACAGTTTTAAGTCTCAGGATAAGAACATCCAATTACTAAAACAAATGTTATTTCATCAGTCTACTCAAGAGTCACAGAGGCTCAAATGCCATTGAATTGCGTCCTAAATTACAAATTCCCACTATAATTTTTCCTTCCCCTCTTATAAATTTGTCCTATAATTTCTTTGTGCCTCTTTGTTAACATAGTCTGCATCTTCTATCTTCTACTTTAATTTTTTCGCCCCTTTACAATAGAAGTGACCCATAACCACCTATAAAAACTTTCAAATATTTAAAAGAAAATACCAAAACTCTACAACAATAGCTTTTAGATTCATGCGGTCATAATTAAAATACTCAAATATATGTTCAATGAAAACGTTTTAAAAAAACATTTTCAAATTGGTTATGATTTATGAGGTTTATTTATTTAAATGACATTTCTCAAATCTTTTTTATATTAAATTTTTCTATGGTATGTTAAGTATTAAAAATATTTTGATACTATGAGATTCCTACATGAATGGCAAGGTAACATATAGGTGTTAAATAAAAAAGAAAAAGAAATTGACAAACCTGAGACAATAACATGGTTGTTGAATCTGAAGTTAATGATTCACATGCATTTGCATGAATAGTTGATAACTTTGATGGCAGATCTGGAATGTTCTGAAGCCGAGGACAATAACTCACGTCAAGTACCCGAAGGTTAACAAGTTCTTCAATGCACTTTGGGATGGATATGAATATGTTTCTTGATAGGTTTAACCATTCCAATTTCTGATACCAACTAAGAAATGTGGCAAGACTATCGTCTGATAGATAACTATCAATAATAGACAGTTGACGTAAATTTGGACAAATAACTGCTTCTGAATCATTCTCTTGCATTGCTTGAGACTTTCTGAAGGATACCTGAGGACACTCTTCAATTGTCACCTTTTCCAAACTTCTCAACTTGAATATAGGCATTTCTTGAAGCTCTAGGCAGAGTCTTAATGACAAAACTTTCAGCCCCGTGACATTATTGATGGATTCAGGCAGTTTCTTCATTTTATGAACCGCATCCCATTTGATTGATTCTAGAGTATTTATCTGTCCTTCAATATCTGGAAAGTGTTGGAGACTTACACAGCAACTAAGGTCAATATATTCCAGAGATGGCATCTTTATTTTATGTGGAAAGCATTCTAGCTTGTGGCACCTATAAAGATCTAAACGAATGAGCTTAGAACATGAACCAACAGAATCATGAACCTTAGTCAAATTGTAACACCGTCGAAGTATTAGTTCTCTTAAATTTATAAATCGAGACATATCAGGTATCACATGTAAGAAGAAACAACCAGATAGATTCAAACGACATAAATATGTGCCCTGCATAACCAACAAAACCAATTAAATTATTTTAGAAGTACTACTAAAGTGAAAATACATATAAGTTGCAACTAAAAAGAGTGTTGTGTATTAGAATATACAGATATAAACAGAAGTAAGTAATTGTACCCTCAATGGCTCTAGTATGCGATCGGAAATATTACTTTCAAGTAAGTCCAAGACAACAAGCCCATCTGGGCGGAAATCCAATGGCAGAGTTGCCGAAGGATAATAGTCCCACTCTATCCAGCTCAGATTATTTGGCAGATATGTAGGCGGCTTTGACAATTCCTCATAAACCTTGAGAGTTCGAAGATTGCTCATCTTGCAGAAGGCAGTGCCACTCCAATTAACACACCTCTCTTTAGAAGGATCTGATAGAACACCTCCCGATACCTTCATTCCTTGAATATTATCTGTTCCCTTTACATATGAAGAAGCAACATCAATCATATATAGCTTGTTTTACGAACGTACAACAAATTTACTCCATGTCTAGCTGATTTGATTTTGTAAAAACGTTTAAAAGATATTTCAATTTTAATGTAAAATACAAAACATCTTCATTGTCTCAAAATATGAAACAAATAAATATTAAAAGAGCATAAGAAAAGAACTTTGCAAAAATAAGAGAAACAATAATAAAGATCTTACAAGATCATTGGTTAGCACGTGATCAACTTCTTTATAATTCCATAGTCTGCTGCAATGTCTGGCTTTTTGACTTTCTTCCAAAACATTTTCTCTACCTAGTTGTCGCATTAGATCATGCATTTCCAATATTCCAGATCTAACAGTTATAAGAGATTTTTTTTCAAGTATTGTAAAAGCATATTCACAACCCTGAAATAGCATTTTCACATATATTTCTTTCTCATTTGTGAAGAAACAAGCAATGTCTAGAAAAATTTTCTTTTCTGTTAAATTTAATTCTCCATAGCTTCTTTGAAGTACAGATCGAATCTCTCCAGGTTGGTGCGTTTCCTTATAATAACGCAATGCTTCATCCCATTGCTCGAGATTTTCACCTTTCAAACCACTACCGATTACTTTCAAAGCTATTGGTAGGCCCTGGGCATATCTTATTGCCCGTTTAGCCACTTTTTCGAAGCCTTTCACAGGTTTGCTATCTCCAAAGGCATACCAGCTTAAGCATTCAAGAGCTTCCAAATCATTTAGGACCTTCATTTCATATGATCTGTTGTTAACTTGATTTTTATCTAGCAATTTATTTTCTCTTGATGTTACAATGATTCGACTACCTGTGCCAAACCAATTGTATCGTCCAGCCAGCAGATCTAACTGATTCCTATGATCAACATCATCAAGAACCAAAAGAATTTTTTTCTTGCAAAGAACCTCCTTTATTTGAGAGGCTCCCATTGCTTCATTTCCAAAGCGAAAATCTTGCCCCGCTGCATCTTTTAGTAATAGCTCTTGGAGAGATTCTATGATTTTTCCATTAACATTGGAAAGAAAACTCGCACCTTCAAATTGATAGACAATCTCGTTAAACAAAACTTTGGCAAATGTTGTTTTTCCGATTCCACCGGTACCATGAATAAGCAACATCAGAACAATATCATCAGATGATTCTGACCCAATATCCAGAAGAGACTTCACTTTATCAACACGAGACTCAAGTCCAACTATGTGCTCGCCAACGTATAAAAGTTTAGGAATCCAATTAAAGACATCTGTAACAATTCTTTCAATTAATTCAGCTTCGTCAGACCTACAAATGGTCAATGCCTTGTTAAGTTTACCCATCCACAGTTTCAATTTCTAACCCTTCTTTTCTTGGAGTAAAATTTATCAAAAGTAAGTACCAAAATTTGGGCAAAAGTAATTGAAAATGAAATAATAAAAAATATACATGTACTAACCCTTCTAGGAGAGGATATCCTTGTAAACTACCAACAAATAACAGAGCATCCCACCATTTCTTCATCTGCTCGGGGCTAAACTCGAGTTTCTTTTTTTCTTTTCGCTTTTCATTAAGCTTCTTCATGACGATTTCAAACTCGTTCCGGTCTCGAATGTCTCTTGCTTCTATTTTGTAGAAGATTGGATAAACCTGAGGATAAACCTTGTGGGGCTCTTTGGCGTCCACACACTTATGGATCAGTTCAAGTTCGTAAAGGCACCATTTGGAATACCGAAATCCTTTAGAGAAAACAACAATGAAAATCTTTGATTCTTGAATGGCGTGTATAACCTCTTCTCCAAAGAATTTCCCTTTCCTCGTCGTCTTGTCGTCGCGAAAGGTATTGATTCCCCTGCTGCGCAGATCCCAATAGAGAAATGACGTGAAGCCATGGCGGGTATCTTTGCCTGCAAAACTGAGGAAGACATCAGGGCTATACAGGGGCTTTTTGGTGGTAGCAGAAGACGACTCGCCCCTTGCATTTGCCATGACTGCAAATTGGAAGTGTGTGGCTTGGCTTAATGAGTGAGAATGGGTTAGGTTGATATACTTGTTCCCCTCTGAACGGAGTTACCAGCCTGGTTGTAACTAGGAAATTTCTTGGAAGGCAGCCCATTGGGGCGAACAACATAATAATACTAGGAGCCGGGCAGTCAAGTGTGTTGCGCAGCAATACAATAGTACTAGTAGCACCAAAAAAAAATATAAAAGTACTAGGCGGTAAAGTAGTCGGCGCACTTCAGCGACTTTTCACATTTTACTTTTATATTTTCTAATAATAAAAAATAATTTTATTATTATTAATTTTTGTTGAATTATTGTATCTTTATTGTCATAAAAAAATTATTGTATTTCACACTCAATTTAAAATTTCAAATTATAATATTTGTTTTTATAACATATCTTCTTTGTATTTTTATATTTGTGCGTCAAATTGCAGTTCACATGGATGTAATATTATTTAAAAAAATGTTAGCCCTAATTAATTGAAGTATGTATTTGGATTAGAATAGAATTAGCCAATTCTTGAGTGGTTATTAATTTTTAAATATTAAAGTAAGTAATCATTTAGGTTTTTTAAGCCTAATTAACCACTAAAGTTGCCCTTAATTTAAGTATCTTTGTTTCAATTCCGTTCACGGGTGGCAATAATTATACACAATTTCAGTTGATTAAGGATTCATATTAATTTGTTTAAAGAAAATTATGTATTCTGCCATGCAAGCTGGAAAGTAAGGCCAAGCTATTTTCTGTTGTTTGGGCGTTTGCCAACATAGACTGCGGGTTCATTGGACCTATTATTATGGGCCTTCAACAATAAGCTCCAGTCCATCTCTTGTTGGGCTTCCAAGCCTTCAACCTGCCAATATGGAATTATAATCCGACACGTGTAAATCACGTGGTTCCCCTTGGCTTTTGTTGACACTTGGAATAACTATATTGCCTTCCCTTTAGACTTGCTTACTCAAAAGTCAAAACCAAAAAACAAAGCTTAAACCCTTCGGCAACTGCCACGGTGGCTGTACACAAATGCATATAAATAGGCCGCCGAACACTCGAGTGTATTGCGCACGCCGCACCAAGGACACGATCCACTACTCCAATTCGCACACCCTCATGCAGCTATCAATCTCCTCGAATGGACCCTTCCTCTTCCATGCCCGCGTCTCACCACCTTCAGCACACGTACTTAGGAGTGATATTGCCTTTCTTGTTTTAGCTCCCGGAAACACAGTGCAGGGTACTTTCACATTCCTTTAAGATGATATTCCAAGGGATCCATCTTCTTATTGCTTCTTTTTTTTTTTTTTTTGAAAAAAAATTATGTTGGATAGTTTTTCTTTTATCACTGCATGTTATGTGTTTCTACACTCTTTCAACTTTGTTTTCTTCTAACTTTAAGGTAAAATGTTTTTAAGTATTTCTAATCATATTTTATTTGACTGTGTAATATGAAGAAAGATTGAAAGACTTCATGACTTGATGCACCTTTGTCTTCTTAATCAATACGTTCAGAGTCAACAAACATAGAAGAAGAGGAAGTATGCAAGATGGTTCGTGAATACTTGAATTTGCGTAAGAAATATGTTTAAGGGAAAGGGGCTGCTCCGTAGAAGGCGGAACCTGTGGCAAAACTCACTTTACCAAAAAACCCGGATCCCTTTAACTTTGAACCAGGGGAGGCAACAGCAGTTAGTTTGTTGCTTGTCCATTATGGATCCATTTTAGAAAAATTCTGCTGCGAGTGAAATTTTTACTAGTTATTTACCATCAAAATTTTTTCTTATGTGTTACGTTTGATATTGTTATAACTGACTTTCTGGTGTTTCAAGCAGAATCACTTCAGGATGGGAGATGGAGTCATACGTGTTTATGCTAGTAAAAATGGTAAGCACTGACACAGTTAATTATATTTTTAGCTACCTAAATGCTTTTCTCTTTTATATTTAATATGTTATTTATGAGAGGAGTTGAGCTTCCCCTTAAACTGTGCACAGATACCGAAGAGCTCTTCCCTGTTGCAAGATCAACAACTTCTTTTACTGATATGCATTACATTCTTAAAGTTATGTCAATTGGGAATGTTCGTTCTGCCTGCCACCATAGGCTACGATTCCTTTAGGAAGTATATATATTTTTCCCGCAGATTATTTATATCTTCATCTCTTTCTTTCTCGTTTCTTTTTTTCTTTGGTTTGATGGCTTGTGGCATTAGGTGATAACATGTATCTGATCATTATACAGAAATTCCGCCTTCACCTGTTATTAAATGCAGATAGGGGAGTTTATGACCCAGAAGAGTGCACTACACAGAAATTTTTACAACATAAGAAAAGTTGATACTCACATCCATCATTCTGATTGCATGAATCAGAAGCATCTCCTGCGTCCCGTTAAGTCGAAATTAAGAAAAGAACCTGATGAGGTGGAAACTGATTTCATTTTATTTGCTGATCTTCTTTGGAATTTTGCTTTATTTTTGTCATACATTAATGTTGTAGGTTTTCTTCCCCTTCATTTTTGCTCGTTTATTTCAGATTACTAATGCTTCTCAATAACACTACAAACCTATGTTGGCAGGTTGTTATATTTAGAGATGGAAAGTATATGACACAAAGGGAGGTGTTTGAGAGCTTAGATTTGACAGGGTATGCAATATAGCTCTGCTTATTGATTCCCAGTAACTGGAAAATGATGCCTCTGTATATTTGTGTGCTTCCACGTCTGCAAGTAGACAAAATACTGGCAATTGGAATGCAGGTATGATCAGAATGTAGATTTATTGAACGTTCGGGATGATAAGAGCACCTTCCATAGATTTGACAAATTCAACCTTAAGTATAATCCTTGTGGACAGAGCAGATTTAGAGAGATATTTTTAAAGCAGGATAATCTTATACAAGGTTTGTTTGAAAACTAGAATGATACCAATTAATTGCATGCATGAAGTTTAGACTCCAACTGATGGGATTGTCGGTCAATGCTTTCTTAATTCATAATAGCTAAATGCCATGGGAATACACAGGAAGGTTTCTGGCCGAAGTAACAAAGCAAGTTTTGACAGATCTTGAAGCAAGCAAATATCAGGTTTCTTATCCACGTGGCATCACATTTTTTTCTGTTTATTGTTCATGTCTTAATGCATTTGTGTTGTATAGTATACTTTTCAGATGGCTTAGTACGGGACTTCTGTTTACGGGAGAAAACAGAGTGAATGGGATCAGCTAGCAAGTTGGTTTGTTAACAATGCTCTTCACAGTGAGAATGCTGTGTGGCTAATCCAGGTAACTTTTATTCAGGCTTATACTCTAGTTGCAATTCTTTTGTATGAATGCTCTGATGGTCAACCACTGGGCCCAGTGTTAGGAAATAATAATCAATAAAATAAATTATATTTATCTTTTTAAAATATTTTAAAATAACATGTTATTTTATTTTTATTTAAAAATTATATTCTATGCCAATTATTTAATTTAGCTAAAAAAATTTATATAATTACTAACTAAATATTCACAAAAGTTATATTAATAAATAATAAATTTATTTTGCTTTTATACAAAAACTATGTTCTATTTCAATTAACCAATTTTACTAACGAAAATATTAACATATTATTATTTTTTAATTCAAAAATCATAATTATTACAATAAACTTAATAATATGTGTAATTATAAAAAAAAGTAGTATAAATAAAAATACACTTTAGAGTAAGTTTAGTAAAATATATGATTATAATACTATTACTTATACCTTATGTTATATTTCAATTTAAAATTTTATTTTAGCAATTGAAACTATATTGAAAAGAAAAAAATTATCAATATGTATATTAGTTTATCAATAATTTTACTAGAGTTAAGTTAAATAATAAAATATTATTTGTTATTATAATACAATAAAATTAAAAAAAACTAATATAATTTTAAAATTTTTGCAAACCTAAGTAAAATTAGTTGTTATTATGAATATTCCGTCAATAATATATATACTCCAAAATTTAATATCATGTTAAATTATTGCTACCACGGACACTTTTCTTAAGTTTTATTATACATTGGGTCAATAATTATGCAGTGAAAGAGATTAAAAAAACTGACTAAAATTAAATTACAGATTTAACTAAAGTATATAAGCTGTCTTAATGTCATAGTTGGTCATTTTATTAATTTAATTAATCTGACGGCTAGAATTTATTTATATATAACCAAACGACAAAGTCATGCTAACACCTCAATAACCTATTCTAACTCGTGTACATTAGACAGCTGAAGGCAATAATCTTCGACGTTGATATTTTTTTGCAATGATGTGAATGTGACAAGACGTTAAGAGTATCATCTAGCCATAGTAGATTTGCCACACATTTTGAAATTCCTTAGTAAGTTGGGCATTAATTTTATACATTTTTTTTGGCATATAAAATTTTACCAAAATTTTTAGAATTTAATTAAAATCATATAATTATTATAAACTGAAGATATATTTAGTAAACTAAATCGAATTGATAATCCTATACCATTTTTAATAGCAGAAAACTTCCTCCACGAAATTATGGGAGCAACCAATTTTTATGGGCAGATAAGTTTTTCTAAAGTTTTAAATTTTATAATATAATTTATATAATTTAATAAATTTAAATTTTAAAAATAAATATTTAATGAAATTTAAGTTATGAGAACTGTTTAGATACTATAAATAGATTATTGAATATATAATTCTAAACAATTATTGATATTTTTATTAAAGATCATATGTAATAGCATAACACCATATTTTAAATGTTAATTTTTCATAAATAATGTAAACAATAATCTAGATAAAAAATTAGTACTACATTTTTTTTTTCAATGAAAATTGAGATTATGCATTAGCACAGAAAAACATCTCTATGGCCATGGTTGCAATGCTTCGAAGGGCATCCTCGAAATTAGTATTATATTTTGTAAAACGTTACGTGGATTAAAAAAAAAAGGGGGAGGGATAGTCTTTAATTTATAATGCTTAAATTATAAGTGAATTTAATAACTTTTTTTGTAAAACTTACTAACGTCTCTGTCTCTTTATTTTAAAAGTTTATTTTTATATAAATTTTATTTTAAAATATTTTAAATCATTAAAATTATTGAATTTTATAAATTAAACAATAAAACCTATAAAAATAACTACAAATAGGATTTCACAAATAATTGTGAAAATTATTTTTAAAATGTATAGTCCGATTTTCATTTTTCTCATATATTTTCTTGCTCTCCTTCTCATTTCATTATTTCCTGTATATTAAAGTTGTGTAAATTTATAACTGCTAGCCGGAGGAATTAAGAATAACAATACATAGTCATAATATTTTAAACATTAAATTATTATTACTTATTGATCTAATGCATGCACACAACAATTGCTCGATCTCCATGAATTTGTGTTTATATGATTCATTTTATTGTTAATTGATTTATATTATTATTGTTATAAATTAAATAGTTTTTGTTGGGTTATTACATTTGAAAAGCATTCTCGAACAAACCATGAAAGTGGAAAGTTGGATATTGAGTAAGGTTCAGAAGGAATAGTGGAGATCAACTACTAAAAGTTCATATTAACAAAAGAGTAGTCATGCACTTCGCTTATAAAATTGAAGCATAAACCCCCAAAACTTGAAATAGCTGAAAGTTGCCCTACCCAACTTGTTCAAATTGCCTGAAGCACACACATTGAAGTCAGTTGATTAATGGTGAAAATTCATAAGACATTCAATACCAAGTATGTAGATTCTAGACTAAAACCTTCTTTTGGTCCTTAAAAAATGAACAAACTTTTATTTTAGTCCCTTACTGTTAAATTTTTCTATTTTGGTCATTCAGAGATCAATTAACTTCTATTTTAATCCCTCATTGTTAAAAATTCCTAATTAAGTCCTTCAAAGATTGAAATTGATATCAATTAAGTCTCTCAATTAGGATGATTGCTAACAAGGTCAAATTTGCTGACGTGTCATGATGACGTGGCAGAAAATTGCTGACGTGTCATGCTGATGTGACAGAATTTAGATGACGTGGCATGCTAACAAGGCAAAAGTTGCTGACATAACAGGGTATTGGCTGACGTGTCGTGATGACGTGGCTGAATTTGGCTGACGTGGCATGCTGATGTCAGCAGCCACGTCAGCCAGTTTTGCCACATCAGCATGACACGTCAGCAATTTTGACCTTGTTAGCAATCATCTTAATTAAGAGACTTGATTGATATCAATTTCAATCTTTGGAGGACTTAATTAAGAATTTTTAACAATGAGGGACTAAAATAGAAGTTAATTGATCTCTGAAGAACTAAAATAAAAAAATTTAATAGTGAGGGATTAAAATAAAAGTTTGTTCATCTTTGAGGGACTAAAAGAGGGTTTTACTCTAGATTCTAATTTTACATACCTATGCCGACTTGTCATGCCATAGCATTGCAAATGCAACACTAGAACATAGCCAAAAATGTGTCAAGACCTCTACCTTAAGCATATACTATAATTTGTCCTCTCGTAAATATGAATTTAATCGGACACTCAATTTGAAAGTTGAATAAAAATAAGAAGTAGAGAATTAATCTAATAATAATAATAATAAAAATAAAAGCTACTCTAACCAAAATCCAAACATCAAAAAATAGAAAGCAAAACTCCTCCTACCAATTCTCAATCCATATAAAAACAAAAAATTTTGTCCCAAGTATAATAAAATTATCATGTAATTCAAAGTGATTTGTGAAATGATATAAGTTTTACAATTTAATTTACAAGATTTTATAAACATAATAACTCATATTTTTTAAATAAAATTTTATTTATAAAAATAACAAAATCAATATATAAAACAATGCCTATTAGCCATAAGACTCTCACCTTTGCCAGGAGCCAAGATAGCAAGTCGCGCCTATCCATTGTGCGGCGTTTGTGGGATTTGCAATTAACCACTGGCATCATAAGAATTTGACTGGCCTTCAACATTGTCTTGCTCAAGCCATTCACGGATGGTAGCAAAGTCAACAGAATGTTGCTCACTGTTGTGAACAAGATCATCCAACTTTCTCGAAGTGTAATGATTTCCGTCTATTATGTATACCTGCCTACAGTTTTCACCCATCATATCTTGAATAGGGAGAATCTCACGACACCCTAATTTACACTCGAGATAGTCAGGCCATCTGTAATAAACTTCTATGATGATTTTCTCGAACCCTTTCATTCTCGCAATTAAGAGTCCAATAAAGAGGTCTACCCTAATGTACTCTAATGCATCATCATCGAGGACAATAACAACTTCAAAAATCCAAGAACCAGTTGCATCTTGAATAGCACATCCACAATTAAGACATCCTTGCCTGAAAATCATCATGTTAAACTTAACCCAGTCATTGGGAGGAAGGTCCCAACTTTTTAACCCTTCCAAACGGGCATGAGATTGAGACTCAATAACCTCGGAGATGGCTACAATCGATTCCCTTGCTCTATCTCGATGGTCAATGGCACCATCAGCATTGTCAAAAGCCCAATCGTTCCTATTTTCCCAAATGTTCCAACATGCAAAGCCAAAGGTTACTTTCCAATCCGATCCATCATCTATACCCAATTTTCTCGAGAGGTTCATAAGCACCCAGTCTTGCATACATGCCGATGTAGAGAAAAAACACTTCCAGTGACATGATTTTATAAGCTTTTCCCATAAGTTGACAATGTGTTCACAGTCCCTTATGGCGTGCATGACAGTCTCACCTGAACTTCTACAACGAGGACAATTATCAGAGTTGGTGAGCTGCTGACTTAGTCGTTGGCTATTTGTGAATAATTTTTCTTGAACCATAAGCCAAAGAAAATCCCGAATCCTCTCCGGACCAGGCCAGTTCCAAATGTTTTGCCATATTAAGGGGCACCCAGCCATTTGTTCTTCATCACAAAGAACGCCATAAACTTCCAAGTATTCACCACATGTCCGATAGCAATCATCCACTTGAATATCCACATTATTCCAATCATTTTCTAGACATGCATCAAGGTACTTTCTTTCCTCACAATTAATTCGCAGGTTGACAATTGATACCTGACCTTTTGTGAGTTTTAACTGGGCTTTTTTTACTGGAAAGCCATTAATGAACAACTGCATACACGGTTCAAAATCAAAGCGTATTCTCTTCTGAATAAATACCAAAGCAACGAAAGGAAAGATCCTACCAATCTGAAAGGACACAATCCCGGCACAATTGGAAAGACGGCGAAACAGATTTGGAATGAACATTTTGCTTTTGGGCAAATCAAACGAAATTTGTAAGTCATCGATATTTTTGCATGCCTGGGGACAACAGAAGATTCATGATGGCTATAAGTCTAGAACCATTTGGATATAAAAGAAACAAGCAATTTTTTTGAAGCATTTTTTTAAATCCTTTTTGGATTGGCATGGAAACAATATTAATTGTTTTAGCAAAAAAATTAAGTAAACAATAAAATATAAATCTAACTTTTAACAGAAATATTAGTTTCTTACAAATGCATCAAACTGAGAGGCCATTCTATAAAATCTTCCCCACGACCACTATTTTCAAAATTTTATTCCTAACTAATTTTTATAACACAAAATATATACCATTAAATTTGATAAATCACATATATTAAACTATAAAAACTAAAAAGTTAAGTGTACCGTTTCTCAACCTATCAAATGAGGGATCCTTTCTTGGCTTGTAGCTTGCATATGTATTTTGACATGGCATGGTGGTTTTACATTATATTCTACATACCACTTGCATATTTATGTTGAGGGTGATATTACAAAATCATTGTTTTAGTTTTAGGATACGGAATTCATGACGTCAATTAATAACATTATAACATTTAATATTTGTTAATCTAATAACTTAAATCACCAATTTGACACATTTTTATTTTGAGTAAATTACATTAATTTCTCTTGAAGTATTTGCTTATGATACTCTACCCCATTTTTATTCAAATATAACACTCCACCCTATTTACTAAAATATTAATTAAAAAAATATATCTAAATATTAATAAAATATTTTTTAAAAAATATTAAATTAAATTTTACTCTAATTTTACTTAAAATTATACTTTAACTTAGTTAACAATTTTAAATAACTAATATCTTAACAAACCGTATTTTTTTAATTAAATAATTATATTTATTAGAAGATATAAATTTAACCATGTGTGTGATTGTGAAAAAAAAATTTGGTACAAATATAGAAGCATATTGGGACTGAGTTTAGTTAAGAAAAAAATGTAAAACATAATTAGTCTTATTTTTTGTTAACTAAACTCACCCCAAGATACCTTTATATTTGTACTAAATTTTTTCTCATAATCATACACATTGTTAAATTTATATCTTATAATAAATATAATTATTTGATTAAAAAATAATTTATCAAAATATTAGTTATTTAAAATAGTTAACTAAATCAAAACATAATTTTTAAATAAAATTAGACTAAAATATTGATTTAATATTCTTTTTATGAATATTTTATTAATATTAGGTATATTTTTTAAATTAATATTTAAATAAATGAGGTGGAGTGTTATATTTGAATAAGAATGGGATAGAGTATTATAATCAAATATCTCAAGAGAGATTAATGTAATTTACTCTTTTATTTTTTATTTTATTCATTTTTTTCTTTATTTTGAGTTTTTTAACATACATGTCTTACGTTTTTTTTTACTTTTCTCTCTCTAATTTGACATGTATCGCTATGTCCTTTTTTTTTTGTTTTGACACGCAACCAAATGTGCTTAAGAGTTTGACCTTTGCCAATAATGGAGGCTCCTAAATTTAAATCCAAGCATTTAACCTAGATTTTAAATTAAAATATAATTAATTTTTTCTATATCAATCATTTGTTGGAAATAAAAAAGATTCTAAATAACTTTGAATTTACAAAATTACCTCACTTTATGGGTTTTCAATTTTTAATGGGCATGCTTTTAAGAGGGTGAAAGATTTGCAAACTGCCGGATGACTATATGTTAATTTCTATAAATTGTCAACTATATCTCATTTTCACAATGGTTGGCTTTAGGCTAAAGGTTTACTATATAGGCTTGACTTATTTTAGGTAAAGACTAACTATTACAAATCTTAGTTATCTATCCTCAAGTGTCATTAGTGGCTTAATTCTTTGGATAAGAACATCCAATTACTATAAAGAAATGTTATTACATTAGTCTACTCAAGAGTCATAGACGCTCAAATGCCACTGAATTTGATCCTAAATTTCAAATGCCCATTATAATTTCGTCTTTCCCCTCTTATAAATTGTCCTGCAATTGGTGCCTCTTTGTTAACATTGTCTTCATTTTCTATTTTCTTCTTTAATTTTTCTCACCTTTACAATAGAAACGATCCATAAACACCTATAAAAAAATTAAAACAATAATTTTTCAAATTCATGCCGTCATAATTAAAATACTTAAATATATGTTCGTTAAAAATTTTATAAAAAAATTTCAAATTGGTATATACGTTTTATGAAGTTTATTTATTTAAATGATATTTCTCAAATTATTTACATTAAATTTTTTACGATATGTTAAATATTAAAATTATTTTGATACTATGAGATTCCGACATGAATGGCAAAGCTAATATATTGGTGTAAATAAAAAAGAAAACGAAATAGACACACCTGAGACAATAACATGGCTGTTGAATCTGAAGTTAATTGTCCACATCTATTTGCATTAATGGACGATAACTTTGATGGCAGTTCTGGAATGTTTTGAAGCTGATGACAACGTCTCACGTCAAGTAGCCGAAGGTCATCAAGTTCTTCAATGCATTGTGGGATGGATGTGAAAGAGTTTCTTGACAAGGTTAAGCATTCCAAATTCTGATGCCAACTAAGAATTGTGGCAAGACTATCATCTGAAAGATCACTATCCGTAATAGACAGTTGACGTAAATTTGGGCAACTAACTGCTTTTGAATCATTCTCTAGCATTGCTTCAGACTTTCTGAATGATACTCGAGGGCAACAATCAATTGTCAACTTTTCCAAACTTCTCAACTTGAGCATAGGCATTTCTTTAAGCTCTTGGCAGGATCTTAATGACAAAACTTTCAGCCCCGTGACATTATTGATGGATTCAGATAGTTTCTTTATTTTAACACAATTCAATTGGATTGATTCTAGAGTATTTATTTGTCCCTCAATATCTGGAAAGTGTTGGAGTCTTACACAGCAATCAAGGCCAATATATTCCAGAGATGGCATCTTTATTTTATGTGGAAAGCATTCTAGCTTGTAGCAATCACGAAGATCTAAATGAATGAGCTTAGAACATGAACCGACAGAATCATGAACTTGAGTCAAATTGAGACACCTTCGAAGTATTAGTTCTCTTAAATTTGTAAATCGAGACATATCAGGTATCACATGTAAGAAAGAACAACCAGATAGATTTAAGCGACATAAACATGTGCCCTGTATAACCAACAAAACCAATTAAATTATTTTAGAAGTATTAATAAAGTGAAAATACATATAAGTTGCAACTAAAAAGAGTGTTGTGTGCTAGAGTACACAGATATAAACAGAAGAAAGTAACTGTACCGTCAATGGCTCTAGTACGCGATCGGAAATCTTACTTTCAGATAAGTCCAAGACAACAAGCCCATTTGGATGGAAATCTAATGGCAGAGTTGCCGAAGGATAAAAGCTCCACGTTATCCAGCCCAGACTATTTGGCAGATATGAAGGGGGCTTTGACCATTCCTCATAAACCTTGAGAGTTCGAAGATTACTCATCTTGTAGAAGGCAGTGCCACTCCAATTAGCATACCTCCCTCTAAAAGGATTTGATAGAGATAGAGGACCTCCCCATACCATCATTCCTTGAATATTATCTGTTCCCTTTACATATGAAGAAGCGACGTCAATCACATATAGCTTGTTTTACTAACATACAACAAATTTACTCCATGTCTAACTGATTTGATTTTGTAAAAGCGTTTAAAAGATATTACGATTTTAACGTAAAATACAAAACATCTTCATTGTCTCAAAATATGAAACAAATAAATATCAAAAGAGCATAAGAAAAGAACTTTGCAAAAATAAGAGAAACAATAATAAAGATCTTACAAGATCATTGGTTAGCACGTGATCAACTTCTTTATAATTCCATAGTCTGCTGCGATGTCTGGCTTCTTGACTTTCTTCCAAAACATTTTCTCTGCCCATTTGTTGCATTAGATCATGCATCTCCAATATTCCAGATCTAACAGTTATAAGAGATTTTTTTTCAAGTATTGCAAAAGCATATTCACAACCCTGAAATAGCATTTTCACATATATTTCTTTCTCATTTGTGAAGAAACAAGCAATGTCTAGAAAAATTTTCTTTTCTGTTAAATTTAATTCTTCATAGCTTCTTTGAAGTACAAATCGAATCTCTCCAGGTTGGTGCGTTTCCTCATAATAACGCAATGCTTCATCCCATTGCTCGAGATTCTCACCTTTCAAACCACTACCGATTACTTTCAAAGCTATCGGTAGGCCCTGGGCATATCTTATTGCCCGTTTAGCCACTTTTTCGAAGTCTTTCACAGGTTTGCTATCTCCAAAGGCATACCAGCTTAAGCATTCAAGAGCTTCCGAATCATTTAGGAACTTCATTTCATATGATCTGTTGTTAACTTGATTTTTATCTAGCAATTTATTTTCTCTTGATGTTATAATGATTCGACTACCTGTGCCAAACCAGTCGTATCGTCCAGCCAGCTTATCTAACTGATTCCTATGATCAACATCATCAAGAACCAAAAGAACTTTTTTATTGCAAAGAACCTCCTTTATTTGAGAGGCTCCCCTTGCTTCATTTCCAAAGCGATAATCTTGCCCCGTTCCATCTTTTAGTAATAGCTCTTGGAGAGATTCTATCCTTTTTTCTTTAACATCGGAAAGAAAACTCGCACCTTCAAATTGGTAGACAATCTCGTTAAACAAAACCTTGGCAAATGTTGTTTTTCCAATTCCACCAGTGCCATGAATAAGCAACATCAGAACAATATCATCAGATGATTCTGACCCAATATCCAGAAGAGACTTCACTTTTTCAACACGAGACTCGAGTCCAACTATGCGCTCGCCAATGTATAAAAGTTTAGGAATCCAATTAAAGACATCTGTAACAATTCTTTCAATTAATTCAGCTTCATCAGACCTACAAAAGGTCAATGCTTTGTTAAGTTTACCCGTCCACAGTTTCAATTTCTAACCTTTCTTTCCTGGAGTAAAATTTATCAAAAGTAAGTATTAAACTTTGGGCAAAAGTAATTGAAAATGATATAATAACAAATGTACTAACCCTTTTTGGAGAGGATATCCTTGTAAACTGCCAACAAATAACATAGCATCCCACCATCTCTTCATCTGCTCGGGGCTAAACTCGAGTTTATTTTTTTCTTTTCGCTTTTCATTAAGCTCCTTCATGACGATTACAAACTCGTTCCGGTCTCGAATGTCTCTTGGTTCTATTTTGTAGAAGATTGGATAAACCTTGTGGGGTTCTTTGGCGTCCACGCACTTATGGATCAGTTCAAGTTCATAAAGGCACCATTTGGAATACCGATATCCTTCAGAGAAAACAACAATGAAAATCTTTGATTCTTGAATGGCGTGTATAACCTCTTCTCCAAAGAATTTTCCTTTCCTCGTCGTCTTGTCGTCGCGAAAGGTATTGATTCCCCTGCTGCGCAGATCCCGATAGAGAAAAGACGTAAAGCCATGGCGCGTATCTTTGCCTGCAAAACTGAGGAAGACATCTGGGCCATACTGGCGCTTTTTGGTGGTAGCAGAAGACGACTCTCCCGTTGGATTTGCCATGACTGCAAATTGAACCTGTGTGGCTTGGCAACTTGAGTGAGAATGGGGTAGGTAGATATACGTGTTCCACTCTGAACGGAAGTACCAGCCAGGTTGTAACTAGGAAATTTCTTGGAAGGCAGCCTCTTGGGGGCGAGCAACACAGCAATACTAGGAGTAGGTTAGCCAAGTGAGTTGTGCAACAATATAATAGTAGTAGTAGCACTAAAAAAAAACATATATAATAGTACTATGCGACAAAGAAGCAGGTGCACTCAAGCGACTTTTCACATCTTAATTTTATATCTTCTGAGAATTAAAAATGATTTTATTATTATTAATTTTTTTTGAATTATTATATTTTTATTGTCACAAAAGAGTTATTGTATCTTAACCTCAATTTAAAATCTCAAATTATAATATTTGTTTTTATAACATATCTTCTTTGTGTTTTCATATCTATGCTTCAAATTGCAGTTCACATTGGTGTAATATTATTTACAAAAATGTTAGCCCTAATTAATTAAAGTATGTATTTGGGTTAGAACCGTATTAATCAATTCTTGAGTGGTTATTAATTTTTAAATATTAAAGTAAGTAATCATTTAGGTTTTCTAAGCCTAATCAACCTCTAAAGTTGCCCTTACTTTAAGTATCTTTTTTTCAATTCCCTTCACGGGTGGCAATAATTGTACACAATATTCAGTTGATTAAGGATTCATATTAATTTATTGAGTAAATTACATTAATCTCTCTTGAGATATTTGATTATGACACTCCACTTTATTCTTACTCAAATATGACACTCCACTTTATTCTTACTCAAATATGACACTCCACCCTATTCTTATTCAAATGTAACACTCTACCTTATTTTCTTAAATATTAATTAAAAAAATATGCCTAATGTTAATAAAATATTCATAAAAAAAATATTAAATCAATATTTTGGTCTAATTTTACTTTAAAATTATACTTTGACTCAGTTTAATCATTTTAAATAACTAATATTTTGATAAATTATATTTTTTTAATCAAATAATTATATTTATTACAAGTTATAAATTTAACAATATGTATGATTATGAAAAAAAAATTTAGTACAAACATAGAGACATCTTGAGGTGAGTTTAGTTAGCAAAAAATATGACCAATTATACTCTACATTTTTTCTTAACTAAACTCACTCTCAAGATGCTTCTATATTTGTACTAAATTTTTTTTTTCATAATCATATACATGGTTAAATTTATACCTTACAATAAATATAATTATTTAATTAAAAAAATATAATTTATTAATATATTAATTATTTAAAATAGTTAATTGAATTAAAGTATAATTTTAAATAAAATTAGAGTAAAATTTAATTTAATATTCTTTTTATGAATATTCTATTAATATTTAGGTATATTTTTTTTATTAATATTTGAGTAAATGGGATAGAGTATCATATTTAAATAAAAATGAGGTAGAATATTATAATCAAATATCTTAAAAAAAGTTAATATAATTTACTCTAATTTGTTTAAAAAAAATGATGTGCTCTACCATCCAAGCTATTTTCTTTTGTTTGGGTGTTTGCAAAGGTATATTGAGTGTTTATTGGACCTATTATTATGGGCCTTCAACAATTAGCTCCAGTCCATCTCAGGTTGGGCTTCCCAGCCTTCAACCTGCCAATTTGGAATTAAAATCTGACACGTGTAATCACGTGGTTCCCCATGGCTTTTGTTGACACTTGTAGCTGTACACAAATGCATATAAATTAGACCGCCGAACACTCTTTTGAACCGGAAAGAGCGGAGAAGCGCCACGCTGGGTTCCCATTTTGGTTGTTCTTCACTTCACTCTCTACTCCTGAGTGTATTATACACACCACACGAAGTACACGACCCACTACTCCCATTCGCACACCCTCATGCAGCTATCAATCTCCTCCAATGGACTCTTCCTCTTCCATGCCAGCGTCTCTCCACCTTCAGCACACGTACTTAGGAGTGATACTGCCTTTCTTGTTTTAGCTCCCAGAAACACAGAGCAGGGTACTTTCACATTCCTTTAAGATGATATTCCAAGGGATCTATCTTCTTATTGCTTCTTTTTTTTTTTGGTTGAAAAATAAATTATGTTGGATAGTTTTTCTTCTATCCCTGCATGTTATGTGTTTCTACACTCTTCCAACTTTGTTTTCTCCTAACTTTAAGGTAAAATGTTTTGAAGTATTTCTAATCATATTTTATTTGACTGTGTAATTTGAACAAAGATTGAAAGACTTCATGACGTGATGCACCTTTGTCTTCTTAATCAATACGTTCAGAGTCAATAAACATAGAAGAAGAGGAAGTATGCAAGATGATTCGGCTTGGATTTGCGTAAGAAATATGTTTAAGGGAAAGGGGCTGCTCCATAGAAGGCGGAACCTGTGACAAACCCACTTTACCAAAAAACCCGGATCCCTTTAACTTTGAACCAGTGGAGGCAACAGCAGTAAGTTAGTTGCTTGTCCATTATGGATCCATTTTAGAAAAATTCTGCTGCAAGTGAAATTTGTACTAGTTATTTACCATCAAAATTTTTTCTTATGTGTTATGTCAGATATTGTTGTAACTGACTTTCAGGTGTTTCAGGCAGAATCACTTCAGGATGGAAGATGGAGTCATACGTGTTTATGCTAGTAAAAATGGTAAGCACTGATACAGTAATTATATTTTTAGGTACCTAAATGCTTTTCTCTTTTATATTTTATGTGTTATTTATGAGAGGAATTGAGCTTCCCCTTAAACTGTACACAGATACCGAAGAGCTCTTCCCTGTTGCAACCTCAACAACTTCTTTTACCGATATGCATTACATTCTTAAAGTTATGTCAATTGGGAATGTTCGTTCTGCCTGCCACCATAGGCTACGATTCCGTGAGGAAGTATATATGTTTTTCCCGCAGATTATCTATATCTTCATCTCTTTCTTTCTCTTTTCTTTTTTTCTTTGGTTTGGTGGCTTGTGGCATTAGGTGATAACATGTATCTGATCATTATACACAAATTCCGCCTTTACATGTTACTAAATGCGGATAGGGATTTTATGACCCAGAAGAGTGCACTACCCAGAAAGTTTTACAGCATAAGAAAAGTTGATACTCACATCCATCATTCTGCTTGCATGAATCAGAAACATCTCCTGCGTCCCGTTAAGTCGAAATGAAGAAAAGAACCTGATGAGGTGGAAACTGATTTCATTTTATTTGTTGATCTTTTTTGGAATTTTGCTTTATTTTTGTTAAACATTAATGTTGTAGGTTTTCTTCCCCTTCTTTTTTGCTATTTTATTTCAGGTTACTAATGCTTCTCAATCACACTATAAACCTATGTTGGCAGGTTGTTATATTTAGAGATGGAAAGTATGTGACACAAAGGGAGGTGTTTGAGAGTTTAGATTTGACAGGGTATGCAATATAGCTCTGCTTATTGATTACCCGTAACTTGAAAATGATGCCTCTGTATATTTGTGTGCTTCCATGTCTGCAAGCAGACTAAATAGTGGCAACTGGAATGCAGGTATGATCAGAATGTAGATTTATTGAACGTTCAGGCAGATAAGAGCACCTTCCATAGATTTGACAAATTCAACCTTAAGTATAATCCTTGTGGACAGAGCAGATTTAGAGAGATATTTTTAAAGCAGGATGATCTTATCCAAGTTTTGTTTGAAAACTAGAATGATACCAATTAATTGCATGTATGAAGTTTAGACTCCAACTGTTGGGATTATCGGTCAATGCTTTCTTAATTCATAATAGCTAAATGCCATGGGAATACACAGGAAGTTTTCTGGCCGAAGTAACAAAGCAAGTTTTGACAGATCTTGAAGCAAGCAAATATCAGGTTTCTTATCCACGTGGTATCAGATTTTTTCTGTTTATTGTTCATGTCTTAATGCATTTGTGTTGTATAGTATACTTTTCAGATGGCTTAGTACAGGATTTCTGTTTATGGGAGAAAACAGAGTGAATGCTAGCAAGTTGGTTTGTTAACAATGCTCTTCACAGTGAGAATGCTGTATGGCTAATCCAGGTAACTTTTATTCAGGCTTATACTCTAGTTGCAATTCTTTTGTATGAATACTCTGATGGTCAACCACTGGGCCCAGTGTTAGGAAAAAATAATCAATAAAATAAATTATATTTATCTTTTTTAAAATATTTTAAAATAACATGTTGTTTTATTTCTATTTAAAAATTATATTCTATGCCAATTATTTAATTTAGCTAAAAAAATTTATATAATTACTAACTAAATATTCACAAAAGTTATATTAATAAATAATAAATTTATTTTGCTTTTATACAAAAACTATGTTCTATTTCAATTAACCAATTTTACTAACGAAAATATTAACATATTATTATATTTTAATTCAAAAATCATAATTATTACAATGAACTTAATAATATGTGTAATTATAAAAAAATTAATATAAATAAAAATATACTTTAGAGTAAGTTTAGTAAAATATATGATTATAATACTATTACTTATACCTTATGCTATATTTCAATTTAAAATTTTATTTTAGCAATTGAAACTATATTGAAAAGAAAAAAATTATCAATATGTATATTAGTTTATCAATAATTTTACTAGAGTTAAGTTAAATAATAAAATATTATTTGCTATTATAATACAATAAAATTTAAAAAAAACTAATATAATTTTAAAATTTTTGCAAACCTAAGTAAAATTAGTTGTTATTATGAATATTCCGTCAATAATATATATACTCCAAAATTTAATATCGTGTTAAATTATTGCTACCACCGACACTTTTCTTAAGTTTTATTATACATTGGGTCAATAATTATACAGTGAAAGAGATTAAAAAAACTGACTAAAATTAAATTACAGATTTAACTGAAGACAGATTAATAATTTATGTACAACTTTGTATATAGAATTGAAAAAAAAAAACTAAAGCTTTAATCAAATAATGCCACTTTTTAATTTAAAAACAAAATAATGCCACTTTTTATACCTGGAAGCTTGACTAGAGAATAATTACCTTAATCTTTTTGCTCGGGAAACAAAATAAGAACACACAAAAAAATGAAGGAAATAAAAATTAATTACATGAATTAATTTACAGTATTTACATTTATATTCCAACATTAATTTTTCTCATACATTTTCTTTCTCTCCTTCTCATTTCATTATCTTTCAAATAAACTGTATATTAAAATTGTTTACATATGTAACTGCTGTCTATATAAATAATAATGATACATAGTCATAATATATATTTTAAACACTAAATTATTATTACAATTATCGATCTAATGCATAAAATAGATATATGTATCATTTGTACACATAACAATTCCTCTATTTCCACGTGCACTTGCTGATATGATTTATTGTATTTTTAATTAATTATATTATTATTGCTAGATTAAATATATTTTAATTAATTATTATTAAATATATTTTCTCACGGGCCATTCCAATTTCCCTCTCCGTTGGATGATAACATGGCCGACACGAGAGATCTCGTGCCACTAAGGAATCCTGCCGCTATTCCAAAATCGAGGCATTACCTTGAAATCCTCCTAAAGAACTAAAAACAAAACAACATATGCGTCAAAATTTATGAAAAGGCTGGCAGATGAGAGAAAAGAAAATCCATAAAAATTAGGGTTTGAACAATCAGGTCACGAGAGCTTCGGTATTGGTGTTCGAGGAACCTCGCTGGTTTTTAGGCTGTTAACTTATTTTTACGAGTCAAACCTGACTTTCTATGTATAATATTTTTGAAGTAAATGAATTAATAAATTAATAATGAGGGTTAGTGAAAATTGTTAAGGATAAATTTAAATATTAGTAGGAATGTTATCTCATTAAACAAGCACCTTTTTCTTAATTCTCATTTATTATTATTATTATTATTATTATTAATGACAACAAAAGATTCAAAAAAGACTTTATAACTAATCTATAATTTGTACTTTCATATGAAAATAATAAAAATAAAGATATTATGATAAGAAATTAGATAAATTATCATAAAATTTAATTTTATATCATTTTACATACTCAATGTTTATGGAATAAAGATATATAAATTATTAACTCATATTAAATTAATATTATATGAAAAATTTAAATTAAGAAAATATTAATTTTAATTTTATGATTTATGATCAAATAAATTTTTAATAATTAAAACAGTATTAAAATAACATATATATACAGTTACATTTAAGATTTAAAATATTAAAAAGTAAAAAAATCAAAGGAGAATCTTCGCCAAATTATATTCAGAAGAAAAATCATTACTATAATATTGATTTAACTAATCTGAACCATTTTGGGTAAAGCCACTGTCTCTCGCAAAATTGCATTAAAAAGATGCAAGATCATTGCTTATAATTCAAGACTTTTTTTATAATATATAAATAATAACATTCTATTTTTATTTTCGAACACTAAAAATGATTTTATCAATTTTAATTTGTTTAATTTATTTATCTCAAACTCAATTCAAACTTTCAAATTATAATATTGTTTTCATAACATAAAGAAAGTCTTTGTACATCTCTTCTTCAAAGTGCAGTTCATAAAGCAGTAATATTATTTACAAAATTTTAAGTCCTAATTAATTAAAGTATGTATTTGGATTCATTAGATTAATTTATTAAGTTTTTCTAACAAAATTATGAAATCGATAAATTTAACGAGGCACATCCTATTAGTAAGGGACCTTGTTATCTTATTTTCTATTTCTCTAATATGTCTGTATCACATCATTTACTTTTACAAGAGACAAAGAGTGTAATTTAATACATGGAGGAGTAATAAAATAGAAAGAAATAGGAATTAAGATGGTAATTTTTAACATCAAAGCAAGAGAGAAGGAATGGGATTAGGACGTAGAATAACAAGTTTCTATAGTAAGCCTTTTAATAAATAGGAAAAACTTTTTTCTTATCGCCATTACAAATAACATGTTATATTTCAAAATGTTATTATTTTTATAATTTTAATTTTTATTTAATTTTTATAATATAAAATTTAAATTATTAACTTTATTAAATCTTATATAATAAATTATAAAATATAATAAATATAAAATTCCACACTAAAAAAATATTAATATTAAAGAAATATTAAAATATGAGAGTGAATTTCTTCTATGTTTCTTGTGCCTGAGCCTCCGCCCTTTGATATATGCTTACTTTCTCACACATCCACCTATCATTAATCAAATCACACTCCGGATTTGTTCATTGGAACATGTATAAGTACTATGTATTATGTATAATAGACAGTAGTGTAGAAGGGAAGAGCTAGCGTGCTTTTTCCACCGTGGAAGGGTAAACCTATGCCTTGTCTCGTTGTGGACACCAATCCACTACTAACCCCTTATCCTTATACTCTTCCAATAGAAAAATGCTGTGGAGACGTACAGTCTTTCGTGAGAGACTTTCTGTCCAAATAGAGGTCCCTTCAAAAAACTTATCGGTTGAGATGGCCTTAAGATCTAAAGCAAATAAGATGGCTGCCGCTAGCTGATTGAGAAGTGATAGGATGCCTTTGGCTCACGTCGTAGAAAGTGTTGAGATCACCTGTAGTAGGATCGATTTTCGATCTTACTCTTTACTTCACGCAGAATTTTATGAAATCAAAAAGTATAATGATGGGGTTATGTTTATAGTCTCATATCTTGAAATGCAGTTCAAAACATAATTATTAAAAAAATAATAAAAAAATAAAATTAAATAAGGGAGATAATAATTATAAATAAAATTATAAACATAAAAATATAAAAATAAAAATATTGAATAAAAAAATGACAAAGAAAGTGTTCAGATTATACTCTTTTCACTTTATAAATATTTAAATTATAATAATTAAGTCTATATTTTCATGTTATTGTATGATAAATTTACACACTAAATTTTAATAAATAAAAAATTAACATAACTATAATATTTATAAATTTGATTTTCTTATGCCTTGGCACTGTTTTAATTTTTAATGATTAGATAATTGTTCAAAATTTAAGCTGTCTTAATCTCACAATTAGTCATTTTATTGATTTAATTAATCTGATGGCTAAAATTTATTTATATATAACCATACAACAAAGTCATGTTAATACCTCAATAACCTATTCTAACTCGCGTACATTAGACAGCTGGAGGCAATAATCTTCCGCGTTGATATTTTGTAACGACGTGACAAGACGTCAATGGCATCATCCGCCCTAGCTATAGTACATTTTCCACACATTTAAAATTCCTTAGGAAGTTGGGTATTAATTTTATATATTTTTTTGGCACATAAAATTTTACCAAAATTTTTATAATTTAATTAAAATCATATCATTATTATAAACAAAAGATGTATTTGATACACTAAATCCCATTGATAATCCTGTACCATTTTTAATAGCAGAAAAATTCCTCCACGAAATTGTGGGAGCAAGAAATTTTTATGGGGCAGATAAGTTTTTCTAGAGTTTTAGATTTTATAATATAATTTATTAAATTTTAAAAATAAATATTTAATAAATTTAAATGATAAGAACTGTTATAATATAAATAGATTATTGAATATATAATTCGTAACAATTATTGATATTTTTATTAGAGATCATATGGAATAGCATAACACTATTTTAAATGTTAATTTTTTATAAATAATCTAAACAATAATCAAGATAAAAAATTAGTACTATATATTTCTTTTCAATGAAAATTGAGATTATGCATTAACACAGAAAAGCATCGCTGTGGCCAGGGTTACAATGCTTCGAGGGGCATACTCGAAATTAGTATTATATTTTGTAAAATGTTTGGTGGATAAAAATAACGGGAGCGGGGGATAGTCTTTAATTTACAATAATTAAATTATGAGTGAATTTAATAAATTTTTTTTTAAAAAAAAGCTTACTAACGTCTCTGTCTCTTTATTTTTATATAAATTTTATTTCAAAATATTTTAAATTATTAAAATTATTAATTTTTTTAAATTAAACAATAAAACCTACAAAAATAACTACAAATAGGATTTCATAAATAGTTGTGAAAATTATTTTTAAAATGTATAGTGCAATTTTTAATTTTCTCATGTATCTTCTTGCTCTCATTCTCATTTCATTACTTTCCAAACAAACTGTATATTGAAGTTGTGTAAATTTATAACTGCTAGCCGTAGGAATTTAAGAATAACAATACATAGCCACTATATTTTAAACATTAAACTATTATTAATTATTGATCTAATGCAAGCACACAACAAATGCTCGATCTCGATGAATTTTTGTTAATATCATTCATTTCATTGTGAATTGATTTATATTATTATTGTTATAAATTAAATAGTTTTTGTTGGGTTATTACATTGGAAAAGCATTCTCGAACAAACCATGAAGTGGGAAGTTGGATATTGAGTAAAGATCAGAAGGAAGGGTGGAGATCAGCTACTAAAAGTTCATGTTAACAAAAGAGTAGTCTTGCACTTCGCTTATAAAATTGAAGCATAAATCCCCAAAACTTGAAATGGCAGAAAGTTGCCCTACCCAACTGGTTCAAATTGCCTGAAACACACACATAGAAGGCAGTTGATTAATGGTGAAAATTCATAAGAGATTCAATACCAATTATGTAGATTCTAATTTAACATACCTATGCCGACCTGTCATGCCATAGCATTGCAAATGCAGCACTAGAAGACAGCCAAAAATGTGTCAATACCTCGACCTTAAGCATACGCTATAATTTGTCCTCTCATAAATATGAATTTAATCGAACACCCAATTTAAAAAATGAATAAAAATAATTAGTAAAGAGTTAATTCAATAATAATAATAACAAAAAAAAAAAGTTACTCTGGCCAAAATCCAAACTACGTAAAATAGAAAGCAAAACTCTTCCTTCCAATTCTCAATTCATATATAAACAAAAAATTTTGTCCCAAGTATAATAAAATTGTCACGCAATTCAAGATGACCTGTAAAATAATATAAGTTTTACAGTTAAGTTTATAATATTTAATAAATATAATAATTCAAAATTTTATTTATAAAAATAATAAAATCAATATATAAAACAATGCCTATTGGCCGTAAAACTCTCACCTGTGCTAGGGGCCAAGACAGCAAGTCGCGCCCATCCATTCTACGGCGTTTGTGGGATTTGCAATTGACCACTGGCATCATAAGAATTGGACTGGCCTTCAACATTGTCTAACTCAAGCCATTCACGGATGGTAGCAAAGTCAATAGAATGTTGCTCACTGTTGTGAACAAGATCAGCCATCTTTCTCGGAATATCATCACTCTTTCTATCTATTACGTATACCTGCCCACAGTTTTGACTCATAATAGATTGAAAACGGCTATTCTCACAACACTCATATACACCCCAGAGACGATCATCCCATATGTCATGAACTTCTATGATGATTTTGTTGAACCCTTTCTTTCTCGCAATTAAGAGTCCAATAAAGAGGCATGAATCTTTCCCCATGTATTCTAATATATCATCATCGACGACGATAACATCTTCAAAAATCCAAGAACCAGTTGCGTCTTGAATAGCACATCCACAATTAAAATCTTCTCGCAGGAAATTCATCACGTTGAACTTAACCCAATCATTGGGAGGAAGCTCCCAACTTTTTAACCCTTCCAAACGTGCATGAGATTGAGACTCAATAGCCTTGGAGATGGCTACAATCGATTCCCTTGCTTTATCCCGATGGTCAATGGCACCATCAGCATTGTCAAAAGCCCAATCATTCCTATTTTCCCAAATGTTCCAACATGCAAAGCCAAAGGTGACTTTCCAATCCGACCCATCATCTATACCCAATTTGGTCGAGAAGTTCATGAGCACCCAGTCTTGCATACACGCCGATGCAGAGAAAAAACGATTCCTGTGACATGATTTTATAAGCTTTTCCCATAAGTTGGCAATGTGTTCACAGTCCCTTATGGCGTGCATGACAGTCTCACCTGAACTTCCACAACGAGGACAGTTATCAGAGTTGGTGAGCTGCTGACTTAGTCGTTGGCTATTTGTGAATAATTTCTCTTGAACCATAAGCCAAAGAAAATCCCGAATCCTCTCCGGACCAGGCCAGTTCCAAATGTTTTGCCATATTAAGGGGCACCTAGCCATTTGTTCTTCATTACAAAGAACACCATAAACTTCCAAGTATTCATCACATTTCCCATAGCAATCATCCACTTGAATATCCACATTATTCCAATCATTTACTAGAAATGCATCAAGTTTCTTTCTTTCCTCACAATTAATTCGCAGGTTGACAATTGATACCGGACCTTTTGTGAGTTTTAACTGGGCTTCTTTTACTGGAAGGCCATTAATGAACAACTGCATACACGGTTCAAAATCAAAGAGCATTCTCTTTTGAATAAATACGAAAGCAGCGAAAGGAAAGATCTGACCAATCTGAAAGGACACAATCCCAGCACAATTGGAAAGAAGGCGAAACTGATTTGGAATGAACATTTTGCTTTTGGGCAAATCAAACGAAATTTGTAAGTCATCGATATCTTTGCATGCCTGGGGACAACAGAAGATTCATGATAGCTATAAGTCTAGAACCGTTTGGATATAAAAGAAACAAGCAATTTTTCTGAGGCATTTTTTAAATCCTTTTTGGATTGGCACGGAAACAATATTAATTGTTTTAGCAAAAAAATTAAGTAAACAATAAAATATAATTCTAACTCTTAACTGAAATATTAATTTCTTACAAATGTATCAAACTGAGAGGCCATTCTATAAAATCTTCCCTACTGCCACTATTTTCAAAATTTTATTCCTAATTAATTTTTATAACACAAAACATATATCATTAAATTTGATAAATATCATATGTTAAATTATAAAAACTAAAAAGTTAACACTCATATAAAGAAGTATGAGCATTAAGTCAAGGGAAGCAATAAGAGTACCATTTCTCAACCTATCAAATGAGGGATTCTTTCTTGGCTTATAGCTTGCATATGCATTCTGACACGGCATGGTAGTTTTACATTATATTCTATATGCCACTTGCATATTTACGTTGAGGGTGACATTACAAAATCATTATTTTAGTTTTCGGATACGGTATTCATGACATCAATTAATAACATTATAACATTTAATATTTGTTAATCTAATAATTTAAATCACCAATTTGACACATATTTTTATTTTTTATTTTCTTCACATTTTTATCTTAATTTTGAGTCTTTTAACATACATGCCTTATGTCTTTCTTCACTTTTCTCTCTCTAATTTGACATGTATCACCATGTCTTTTTTTTTTTTTTTGACATGCAACTCAATGTGCTTAACAGTTTGACCTATGTCAACAATGGAGGCTCCTAGATTTAAATCCATGCATTTAACTTAGGTTCCAACTTGGAATACAATTAATTTTCACTGTGTCAACACTTTCGGAATAAAAAAAAAATTCTAACTAATTTTGAATTTATAAAAGTACCTCACTTCATGGGTTTTCAATCTTTAATGGGTATGCTTTTAAGAGGGTGAAACATTTGCAAACTGCCGGATGACTATATGTTAATTTCTATAAATTGTTGACTATATCTCATTTTCACAATGGTTGGCCTCAGTCTAAAGGTTTTTATACAGGCCTGACTTATTTTAGGTAAAGACTAACTATTTCAAATCTTAGTTATCTATCCTCAAGAGTCATTAGTAGCTTAATTCTTAGGATAAGAACATCCAATTACTATAACAAATGTTTTTTCATTAGTCTACTCAAGAGTCATAGATGCTCAAATGCCACTGAATTGGATACTAAATTTCAAATGCCCATTATAATTTTGTCTTTCCCCTCTCATAAATTGTCCTACAATTTGTGCCTCTTTGTTAACATAGTCTTTATTTTCTATTTTCCTCTTTAATTTTTCTCACCTTTACAATAGAAACGACCCATAACCACCTATAAAAAATCAAAACAATAATTTTTCAAATTCATGCCGTCATAATTAAAATACTTAAATATATGTTCATTACAAACGCTATAAAAAAATTTCAAATCGGTATACATGTTTTATGAGGTTTATTTATTTAAATGATATTTCTCAAATTATTTATATTAAATTTTCTATCATATGTTAAATATTAAAAATATTTTGATACTATGAGATTCCTACATGAATGGCAAAGCCAATATATTGGTGTAAATAAAAAAGAAAAAGAAATAGACAAACCTGAGACAATAACATGGTTGTTGAATCTGAAGTTAATGGTCCACATCCATTTGCTTGAATGGACGATAACTTTGATGGCAGTGCTGGAATGTTTTGAAGCTGATGACAAGAACTCACGTCAAGTAGCCGAAGGTCAACAAGTTCTTCAATGCATTCTGGGATGGATGTGAAAGAGTTTCCTGACAGGGTTAAGCATTCCAAATTTTGATACCAACTAAGAATTGTGGCAAGACTATCATCTGAAAGATCACTATCCGTAATAGACAGTTGACGTAAATTTGGGCAACTAACTGCTTCTGAATCATTCTCTCGCATTGCTTCAGACTTTCTGAATGATACACGACGGCAAAGCTCAATTGTCAACTCTTCCAAACTTCTCAACTTGAGCATAGGCATTTCTTCAAGCTCTTCGCAGAATCTTATAAACAAAACTTTCAGCCCCGTGACATTATTGATGGATTCAGGCAGTTTCTTCATTTTATGAACCCCAACCCATTTGATTGATTCTAGAGTATTTATCTGTCCCTCAATATCTGGAAAGTGTTGGAGACTTACACAGCAACTAAGGTCAATATATTCCAGAGATGGCATCTTTATTTTACGCGGAAAGCATTCTAGCTTATGGCACCCATAAAGATCTAAACGAATGAGCTTAGAACATGAACCAACAGAATCATGAACCTTAGTCAAATTGTAACACCGTGGAAGTATTAGTTCTCTCAAATTTATACATCGAGACATATCAGGTATCACATTTAACAAGGAACAACCAGCTAGCTTCAAGCGACATAAATATGTACCCTGTATAGCCAACAAAACCAATTAAATTATTTTAGAAGTATTAATAAAGTGAAAATACATATAAGTTGCAACTAAAAAGAGTGTTGTGTATTAGAATATACAGATACAAACAGAAGTAAGTAATTGTACCATCAATGGCTCTAGTATGCAATCGGAAATATTACTTTCACGTAATTCCAAGACAACAAGCCTATCTGGACTGAAATGTAATGGCAGAGTTGCCGAAGGATAATAGTCCCACTCTATCCAGCACAGATTATTTGGCAGATATGTAGGGGGCTCTGACAATTTCTCATAGACCTTGAGAATTCGAAGATTGCTCATCTTGTGGAAGGCAGTGCCACTCCAATTAACACACCTCTCTTTAGAACGATCTAATAGAAGACCTCCCCATACCATCATTCCTTGAATATTATCTGCTGCTTCCTTTACATATGAAGAAGTAACATCAATAACATATAGCTTGTTTTACGAACATACAACAAATTTACTCCATGTCTGGCTGATTTGATTTTGAAAAAACGTTTAAAAGATATTTCGATTTTAACGTAAAATACAAAACATCTTCATGGTCTCAAAATATGAAACAAATAAATATTAAAAGAGCATAAGAAAAGAACTTTGCAAAAATAAGAGACACAACAATAAAATCTTACTAAATCATTGGTTAACACGTGAACAACTTCCTTATAATTCCATAATCTGCTGCGATGTCTGGCTACTTGACTTTCTTCCAAAACATTTTCTCTACCCAGTTGTCGCATTAGATCATGCATCTCCAATATTCCAGATCTAACAGTTATAAGAGATTTTTTTTCAAGTATTGTAAAAGCATATTCACAACCCTTAAATAGCATTTTCACATATATTTCTTTCTCATTTTTCAATAAACAAGCAATGTCTAGAAAAATTTGCTTTTCTTTTGACGTTAATTTTTCATAGCTTCTTTGAAGTACACATCGAATCTCTCCAGGTTGGTGCGTTTCCTCATAATAACGCAATGCTTCATCCCATTGCTCGAGATTCTCACCTTTCAAATCACTACCGATTACTTTCAAAGCTATCGGTAGGCCCTGGGCATATCTTATTGCCCGTTTAGCCACTTTTTCAAAGCCTTTCACAGGTTTGCTATCTCTAAAGGCATACCAGCTTAAGCATTCAAGAGCTTCCGAATCATTTAGGACCTTCATTTCATATGATCTGTTGTTAACTTCAGTTTTATCTACCAATTCATTTTCTCTTGATGTTATAATGATTCGACTACCTGCGCGAAACCAATCGTATCGTCCAGCCAGCATATCTAACTGATTCCTATGGTCAACATCATCAAGAACCAAAAGAATTTTTTTCTTGCAAAGAGCCTTCTTTATTTCAGAGGCTCCCATCGCTTCATTTCCAAAGCGATAATCTTGGCCCATTGCATCTTTTAGTAATAGCTCTTGGAGAGATTCTATACTTTTTCCTTTAACATTGGAAAGAAAACTCGCACCTTCAAATTGGTAGACAATCTCGTTAAACAAAACCTTGGCAAATGTTGTTTTTCCAATTCCGCCAGTGCCATGAATAAGCAACATCAGAACAATATCGTCAGATGATTTTGACCCAATATCCAGAAGAGACTTCGCTTTTTCAACACGAGACTCGAGTCCAACTATGTGCTCGCGAACGTGTAAAAGTTTAGGAATCAAATTAAAGACATCTATAACAATTCCTTCAATTAATTCAGCTTCATCAGACCTACAAAAGGTCAATGCCTTGTTAAGTTTACCTGTGCACAGTTTCAATTTCTAACCCTTCTTTCTTGGAGTAAAATTTATCAAAAGTAAGTATTAAAATTTGGGCAAAAGTAATTGAAAATGAAATAATAACAAATATACATGTACTAACCCTTCTTTAAGATTATATCCTTGTGCATTGCCTACAAAGGACAGAGCATCCCCCCATTTCTCCTTCTGCTCGGGGATAAACTCGAGTTTATTTATTTCTTTTCGCTTTTCATTAACCTCCTCCATGACGATTTCAAACTTGTTCCGGTCTCGAATGTCTCTTGCTTCTATTTTGTAGAAGATTGGATAAACCAGAGGAAAAACCTTGTGGGGTTCTCTGGCGACCACGCACTTATGGATCAGTTCAAGTTCGTTAAGGCACCATTTGGAATACCGAAATCCTTTAGAGAAAACAACAAAGAAAATCTTTGATTCTTGAATGGCGTGTATAACCTCTTTTCCAAAGAATTTTCCTTTCCTCGTCGTCTTGTCGTCGCGAAAGGTATTGATTCCCCTGCTGCGCAGACCCCTATAGAGAAATGAAGTGAAGCCATGGCGGGTATCTTTGCCTGCAAAACTGAGGAAGACATCAGGGTTATACACTGGCTTTTTGGTGGAAGCAGAAGACGACTCTCCCGTTGGATTTGACATGACCGCAAATTGAAAGTGTGTGGCTTGGCAAATTGAGCGAGAATGGGGTAGGTTAATGTACTTGTTCCCTCTGAACGGAGGCACTAGCCAGGCTGTACTAAGGAAATTTCTCGGAAGGCAGCCGTTTGGGCCGAACTGCATAATAATACTAGGAGCACGTTAGTCAAGTGAGTTGTGCAACAATAGAGTGGTACTAGTAGCACCTTAAAAAAACATATAATAGTACTAAGGAAATTTCTCCGAAGGCAGCCCTCTGGGCCGAACCACATTATAATAGTAGGAGTGGCTTAGTCAAGTGAGTTGTGCAACAATATAATAATCCTGGTAGCACCAAAAAATAAAATTATATAATGGTACTAGGCACTAAAGTAGTAGGTGTACTTCAGCGACTTTTCACATCTAACTTTTATATCTTCTAACAATAAAAAATGATTTTATTATTATTAATTTTTGTTAAATTATTGTATCTTTGTTGTGACAAAGAATTATTGTATCTTAAATTCAATTTAAAATTTAAAATTTTAATATTTGTTTTTATAACATATCTTCTTTGTGTTTTCATATTTGTGCTTCAAATTGAAGTTCACATAGGTATAATATTATTTACGAAAATGTCAGCCTAAATTAATTAAAGTATGTATTTGGGTTAGAATAGAATTAGCCAATTCTTGAGTAGTTAAGTTATTAATTTTTAAATGTTAAAGTAAGTAATCATTTAGGTTTTTTAAGCCTAATTAACCACTAAAGTTGCCCTTAATTTAAGTATCTTTTTTTCAATTCCCTTCACGGGTGGCAATAATTGAACACAATTTTCAGTTGAATAAGGATTCATATCAATTTGTTTAAAGAAAATGATGCAGTCTACCATGCAAGGTGGAAAGTAAGGCCAAGCTGCTTTCTTTTGTTTCGGTGTTTGCCAAGGTATATTGAGGGTTCATTGGACCTATTATTATGGGCCTTCAACAATAAGCTCCAGTCCATCTCAGGTTGGCTTCCCAGCCTTCGACCAGCCAATATGGAATCATAATCTGACACGTGTAAATCAGGTGGTTCCCCCGGGCTTTTGTTGACTTGGAATAACTATCTTACCTTACCTTTAGACTTGCTTACTCAAAAGTCAAAACCGAAAAAGAAAGCTTAAACCCTACAGCAACTGCCACGGTGGCCGTACACAAATGCATACAAATAGACTGCCTAACACTCTTTTGAACTAGAAAGAGTGGAGAAGCGCCACGCTGGGTTCCCATTTTGGTTGTTCTTCACTTCACTCTCTACTCCTGAGTGTATTACACACACCACACGAAGGACACGATCCACTACTCCCATTCGCACACCCTCATGCAGCTATCAATCTCCTCCAATGGACTCTTCCTCTTCCATGCCAGCGTCTCTCCACCTTCAGCACACGCACTTAGGAGTGATATTGCCTTTCTTGTTTTAGCTCCCAGAAACACAGTGCAGGGTACTTTCACATTCTTTAAGATGATATTCCAAGGAATCTATCTTCTTATTGCTTCCTTTTTTTTTTGAAAAAAAATTATGTTGGATAGTTTTTCTTTTATCCCTGCATGTTATGTGTTTCTACACTGTTTCAACTTTGTTTTCTCCTTAACTTTAAGGTAAAATGTTTTTAAGTATTTCTAATCATATTTTATTTGACTGTGTAATATGAAGAAAGATTGAAAGACTTCATGGCTTGATGCACCTTTGTCTTCTTAATCAATACGTTCAGAGTCAACAAACATTGAAGAAGAGGAAGTATGCAAGATGATTCGTGAATACTTGGATTTGCGTAAGAAATATGTTTAAGGGAAAGGGGCTGCTCCATAGAAGGCGGAACCTGTGGCAAAACCCAATTTACCAAAAAACCCGGATCCCTTTAACTTTGAACCAGTGGAGGCAACAGCAGTAAATTTTGTTGCTTGTCCATTTTGGATCCATTTTAGAAAAATTCTGCTGCAAGTGAAATTTGTACTAGTTATTTACCATCAAAACTTTTTCTTATGGCTTATGTTTGATATCGTTACAACTGACTTTCTGGTGTTTCAAGCAGAATCACTTCAGGATGGAAGATGGAGTCATACGTGTTTATGCTAGTAAAAATGGCAAGCACTGATACAGTAATTATATTTTTAGCTACCTAAATGCTTTTCTTTTTTATATTTAATATGTTTTTTATGAGAGGAATTGAGCTTCCTGTTAAACTGTACACAGACACCGAAGAACTCTTCCCTGTTGCAAGCTCAACAACTTCTTATACCGATATGCATTACATTCTTAAATTTATGTCAATTGGGAATGTTCGTTCTGCCTGCCCCCATAGGCTACGATTCCTTGAGGAAGTATATATGTTTTTCCCGCAGAGTATCTATATCTTCAGGGCCAACGTCCATTACCACGTCCTGCAAATTATTGCTATGGCTGCTTTCCACCGACACTTTTCTGAAGTTTTATTACACCTTGGGTCAATAATTATACAGTGATGGAGATTAAAAAAACTGATTAAAATTAAATTACAGATTTAATTGAAGAAAAATTAATAATTTATGCGTAACTTTTTATATAGAATTAAAAAAGAAAAACTAAAGCTTTAGTCAAAGAATGCCACTTTTTAATTTAAAAAAAATAATTCCACTTTTTACACATGGAAGCTTGACTAGAGAATGATTACCTTAATCTTTTTGCTCAGGAAACAAAATAAGAACACAAAAAAAAATGAAGGAAATTAAAATTAATTAGATGTATTAATTTATAGTATTTAAATGTATATTCCAACGTTCATTTTTCTCATACATTTTCTTTCTCTCTTTCTCATTTCATTATTTTCCAAACAAATTGTGTATTAAAATTGTTTATATATGTAACTGCTGGCTATATGAATAATAACAATACATAGTCATAATATATATTTTAAACACTAAATTATTATTAAATTATCAATCTAATGCATAAAATAGATATATCTATCATATGTACACACAACAATTCCTCTATTTCCGCAAGCACTTGTTGATATGATTCATTGTGCTAAATTAAATATATTTTGTTGGGTTATTACATTTGGAAGGCATTCTTGAACTATACATGAAAACGGAATGTGAGATACTGAATAAGATCAGGAGGGATAATGGTGATCAATTACTAAAAGTTCATATTAATAAAGAGTACTCATGCACTTAACTTATAAAATTGAAGCATAATTCCCCAAAACTTGAAAGCGCAGAAAATTGTCCAAATCCGCTTACTCAAATTGCCTAAAGCGCACACAAGGAAGGCTATTGATCAATGGAAAAAATCCACAACACATTCAATCCCAAAGTAAGAAGATGCAACATTAGAAGACAATTAAAAGGTGTCAAGACCAACAACCTTGAGCATATGCTGAAATTCGTTGTCTCGTACGAAACAGATTCTAATCAAACACCCAATTTGAAAGATGAATAAGAATAACAAGTAGAGAGTTAATCCAATAATAATAATAATAATAATAATAATAATAATAATAATAATAATAAAAGCCCTTCTAACCCTAATTCAAACAATGTAAAATAAAAGGCAAAACCCCTAATGCCAATTCTTTATATATAAATGGAAAGTTTTATCCCATGTATAATAAGATAGTCACTAAATTCAAGGCAAGTTGTGGAATGATATTGATTTTATAATTCAATTTATAAGATTTAATAATTTAAATTTTTTAATAAAATTATATTCATGAGAATAACAAAATCAACAAATAAAACAATGTCTATTGGTCATAAACCTTCCATAACTGTTTGAGGTACCGGATTAGTGAGATATCCATCCAACGGTGTTTGTGGCAACGGGTTTGCAATTGACCATTAATCGCAAAGTATTTGATTGGAAACACCTTTAGGCCTTCAACATAGTCTAGTTCAAACCATGGACGTATAGTAGCAAAGTCAACAGAATATTGCTCACTATTGTGAACAAGATCAGCCATCTTTCTCCAAATATCTTTACTCACTATATTTGTTTGAAAATGTGTACTTACCAACAGTTTTTACCCAGACTATATTGAACAGGGCCATTCTCACTATGGAGTAATTCAAACCAGTTAGGATCATCATATTCGTAATAAACTTCTATGATGATTTTGTTGAACCATTTCATTTTTGCAAATTTAAGTCCAATAAAGAGATTTGAATTTCCACTCATATTCTAATATATCTTGATCGGGAACAGTAGCAACTTCAAAAATCCAAGAGCAAGTTGCATCTCGAATAATACATCCACAATTGACAACATTTCCTTGCAAGAAAATAATCACATTGAACTTAACCCAATCATTAAGAGGATGCTCGAAACTATTTAATCCTTCCAAACATGCATGAGATTGAGACTCAATAGCTCTAGAGATGGTTTTAATCAATTCCCTTGCTCTATCTCCATGGTCAATGGCACATCGGCACTATTGTCAAAAGTCAAATCATTCCTATTTTCCCAAATGTTCTAGCACACAAAACCAAATGTGACTTTCTAGTATAACCCATCATCTCTACCCAATTTGCTCGAGAGGTTCATAAGCACCCAGTCTTGCATACATTCCGATGTAAAGGAAAAACACTCCCAGTGACACAGTTTTATAAGCCTTTGCCACTAGTTAGCAATGCTTTCAGAGTCCCTTATGGCATGCATGATAGTCTCACCTAAACTTCCACAACGAGGATAATTATCAGAGTTGGTGAAGTGATGACTTAGTCGTTGGCTATTTGTGAACAATTTCTCTTGAGCCGTGAGCCAAAGAAAATCTCGAATCCTCTCAGAACCAAGCCAGTTCCAAATATTATGCCATATTAATGGGCCCCTAACCATTTGTTCTTCATTACAAAGAAAACCATAAACTTCCAAGTTTTCACCACATTTCCAATGGCAATTATCCATTCGAATATCCACATCATTCTTATCTTTTACTAGAAATGCATCAAGGTCCTTTTTTTTGTCACAATTGCACAGATTGACAATTACTACTCTTTCTTTGATACTTAGCTAGGTCTCGTCTATTAGAATGCTGTTAATAAACAACTGCACCATATCATCATGAATTGGACCAGGGATTGCTCTCTCTAGAATAAATGCAAAAGCAACGAAAGGAAAAATCTGACCAATCTAAAAAGACACAATCCCAACACAATTGGAAAGACGATGAAACTAACTTGGAATGAATATTTTGCTGTCGGTCAAATCAAACAAAATGTGTAAGGCATCAATATCTTTGCTTGCCTGGTGACAGCAGATGTTTAATGATAGCTAAGAGCTCAATAACCATTTGGGTTTAAGAGATAGTGACAATTTTTTGAAGCATTTTTATCTATTCGTTTTTGGATTGGCATGGAAATATTAAATTGTTTTAGAAAAAAATTGAGTTACCAATAAAATATAATTCTAGCTTAGAACTGCAATATTAGTTTTTTTACATATGTATGAAAGGCCATTCAATAAAATCTTTTTCACTATTATTATTTTAAAATTTTATTTTCATAACATAAAATATAAACAAGTAAATTTAATAAATCTCACATATTATATTATGAAAGCTACATCTGTAACAATTCTTTGAACAAATTCAGCTTCATCAGACCTACAAAAGGTCAACGCCTTGTTAAGTTTACTCATGCACAGTTTCAATTTCTAACCCTTATTTCTTGGAGTAAAATTTATCAAATTAAATAATAAAATTTGGCTAAAAGTAATTGAAAATGAAGTAATAACAAATATGCATGTACTAACCCTTGTAAACTGCCAACAGGTAACACAGCATCCCACCATTTCTTCGTCTGCTCGGGGCTAAACTCGGGTTTATTTTTTGCTTTTTGCTTTTTATTAAGCTCCTTCATGGCGATTTTGAACTTTGTCTGGTCTCGTATGTTTGATGGTTCTATTTTGTAGAAGATTGGATAAACCTGAGGATAAACCTTTTTGGCGTTCACGCACTTTCAAGTTCGTAAAGGTACCATTTGGAATACCGATATCCTTCTGATTCTTTAATGGCTTGTAGAACTTCTTCCCCAAATAAAATTCCTTTCCTCGTTGTCATGTCGTCGCGGAAGGTTTCGAACTTATTGGACAGAGCAGTATAGAGATGAGACGTAAAGCCATGGCGGGTATCTTTACCTGCAAAACTCAGGAAGACATCAAGGCTATACACGGGCTTTTTAGTGGTACCAGAAGACGACTCTCCTGCTAGATTTGCCATGGCTGCAAATTGAAAGCGTGTGCTTTGACTGAATGAATGACAATGGCCAATGACGCCCGCGGCAGGTTGATGCACTTGTTTCACTCTCAACGGGACTTACTATATTTTCTGTTGTTTCCGTATCTACCAAAAGTCTATTGTGGGTTCAATACACCCGTATTATTGTGCCTTCAACATAGAAGCTCCAGTCCATCTGGGGTTGGGCTTCCCAGCCTTCAAGCTCCTAAAATAGAATCACAATCTGCCACGTGTGTATCACATGGCGCCACAGCTTTTGTTGGAACTTGGCATAAGCATCTTGCTTTCCCGTTAGACTTGCTTACTCAAAAGTCAAAACTTAAAAGATAGCTTAAACCCTTCAGCAACTGCCACGGTGGCTGTACACAAATCCCATAAACCCCTTTATATAAATTGACCGCCAACGCCAACCACTCTGGAAAATCAGAAAGAGCGGAGAAGCGCCGTGCAGGGTTCCCATTTTGGTCGCTCGTCACTTCACTCGACTGTCTGCTTCAATCTACAAACAACACAATCCACTACTCCCATTCACACACCCTCATAGCCAGTCATCAATCTCCTCCAATGGACTCTTTCTCTTCTATGCCAGCGTCTCTCCACCTGGCAATGGCGGCTTTGGTCGGAGCCTCCTTGATGGCCATCTCCGCCTTCTACATACACAAGCGCAGTGTTGACCAGGTGCTCCACCGCCTCATCGAGATCCGCCGCACGCCATCGTGCGCTTCACGTGGCCGCTTCCGTAACGAGGAACTCGAGCCAGAAGAAGACCCGTACGAGGACGACGATGACGACGATGACGGCGGCGGCGATGACCTGGGAGGGTTTACCTCCGACGGCGGGGAAAGTGTAATCGATCGAAGACATCATTCGAGAAGTTTTTCCAGGTCCGTGGATGAGAACATGCTTCGGAGTTATAGGATTTCGTCTTCCTTGCCAAATGTGGCTCCTAGAATCGGTTGGTTTGACGAGGACCATAAATTTCACCAACCGGTGAATTATGCACCTCAGGGCCGTTCTTGTTCGCTCGATAACCTCAAATTCGTCGCCTCAGGGCTTCCACCTCTTCGAATGGATCCAAGGAAGGGTGTGCGCCCAAACCATACTTAAACTTGTGACAGAAGTGATTGAAAATATCCATCGTGCGATTTTGGAGCTATCAATTTTGAGAAGTTGAAATCATTTTGAATCTTAGCTTGCCTAAAATTTGTTTCCGTTCTGGTTTCTGTGGCAGAGAAAACCCAACTTTCGTCTTCCTATAAAAGGATAGCATCAATTGGTAGGATTAAAACTCCGAGATCTCCGGGCCGTAACACTTTCGTAAGTGCTGAAGATTCTGACGAGGAAGGGCAACACCTCCCTAGTGATGATCGCAATCCTTTCTACCAAGAGAATATAGATTCTTCAAATAATTTCGTGAGTTGCCTGTCATTTTAACGTTTAGATACATATGCGGTTTACAGCTTTGTCAAATGTAAGCATGTGACCTTCAAATAGTACCATGATCCTTTTTTTGGTGGGCTTAAGTTCATACCACGAATTATTGCTTCAATATAGTTGACAGTTCTCTATAATATCAAATGAGACACTGCTTATGTGAATTTGATAATTTAGATAGTTCTTGTGCTTGATAATCACTTTTCTTATTTCCCCTGCCGTGGTTTTAGACTTTAAGTATTTCATTATTTCCGTGGTTTTATATAAGTCTCTTTGATTGGCTTATGATGTTGTCACAGGGAGTCAATTCAAGCATATGTAATTTGTCTGCTGTTCCATTTAGAGGTGATGATGCGAACTATGGAAAAAATCCAATTTATAACAAGATTTCAGAAGAAACAAAAGCCACTCTAGATATGTTTGGGGATGGAAAGACTGATTCAGCTTCAGCACACTTACTTGGGAGTGATATTGCCTTTTTCAATACTATTTTAGGTCCTAGAAACACAGTGCAGGGTACTTTCACACTCCTTTAAGATGATATTCCTCAAGGGATCTATCTTCTTATTGCTTCTTTTTTATTAAAAAAAATTATGTTGGATAGTCTTACTTCTATCCCTGCATGTTATGTGTTTCTGCCCTCTTTCAACTTTGTTTTTTCCTAACTTTAAGGTGAAATGTTTTTAAGTATTTCTAACTAGATTAAACTCTATAATTATATTTTATTTGACTGTGTAAGATGAAGAAAGATTGAAAGACTTCATGACTTGATGCACCTTTGTCTTCTTAATCAATACATTCAGAGTCAACAAACATAGAAGAAGAGGAAGTATGCCAGAGGATTCGTGAATGCTTGGATTTTCGTAAGAAATATGTTTACAGGGAAAGGGCTGCTCCATGGAAGGCGGAACCTGTGGTAAAACCCACTTTACCAAAAAACCCTGATCCCTTTTACTTTGAACCAGTGGAGTTAACAGCAGTAAGTTTGTTGCTTGTCCATTCTGGATCCATTTTATAAAAATTCTGCTGTAAGTGAATTTGTACTAGTTATTTACCATCAAAATTGTTTCTTATGTGTTTGTTTGATTTTGTTTTAACCGACTTTCTGGTGTTTCAAGCAGCATCACTTCAGGATGGAAGATGGAGTCATACGAGTTTATGCTAGTAGAAATGGTGAGCACTGATACAGTAATTATATTTTCAGCTTCCTAAATGCTTTTCTCTTTTTTATTTAATTTGTCATTTATGAGAGGAATTGAGCTTCCCCTGAAACTGTACACAGATACTGAAGAGCTCTTCCCTGTTGCAAGCTCAACAACATTTTTTACTGATATGCATTACATTCTTAAAGTTATGTCAATTGGGAATGTTCGTTCTGCCTGCCACCATAGGCTTCGATTTCTTGAGGAAGTATGTTTTTACCGCAGATTATTTATATTTTTATCAAATTCTTTCTCTTTTTATTTTTCTTTGGTTTTGGTGGCTTGTGGCACTAGGTGATAACATGTATCTGATTATTATACAGAAATTCCGCCTTCATCTGTTACTAAATGCAGATAGGGAGTTTCTGACCCAGAAGAGTGCACCACACAGAGATTTTTACAACATAAGAAAAGTTGATACTCATATCCATCATTCTGCTTGCATGAATCAGAAGCATCTCCTGCGTTTCATTAAGTCAAAATTAAGAAAAGAACCTGATGAGGTGGAAACTGATTTTTTTTTTTTTTTTTTGTATGCTGATCTTCTTTGGGATTTTGCTTTATTTTTGTCATAAATTAATGTTATAGGTTTTCTTCCCCTTCTTTTTTGCTCTTTTATTTTATCAGATTACTAATGCTTCTCAATCACACTATAATCCTATGTTGGCAGGTTGTTATATTTAGAGATGGAATATATATGACACTAAGGGAGGTGTTTGAGAGCTTAGATTTGACAGGGTATGCAATATAGCTCTGCTGATTTTTTCCCAGTTACTGGAAAATGATGCTTCTGTATATTTGTGTGCTTGCATGTCTGCATGTAGACTAATTAGTGGCAATTGGAATGCAGGTATGATCTGAATGTAGATTTGTTGGATGTTCATGCAGATAAGAGCACCTTCCATAGATTTGACAAATTCAACCTTAAGTATAATCCTTGTGGACAGAGCAGACTTAGAGAGATATTTTTAAAGCAGGATAATCTTATCCAAGGTTTGTTTGAAAACTAGAATGATACCAATTAATTGCATGTATGGAGTTTAGACTCCAACTGTTGTGGTTATTGGTGGATGCTTTCTCAATTCATGATGGCTAAATGCCATGGGAATACACAGGAAGGTTTCTGGCCGAAGTAACAAAGCAAGTTTTGACAGATCTTGAAGCAAGCAAATATCAGGTTTCTTATCCACATGGTATCAGATTTTTTCTGTTTATGGTTCATATCTTAATGCATTTGTGTTGTATAATATACTTTTCAGATGGCTGAGTACAGGATTTCCGTTTATGGGAGAAAACAGAGTGAATGGGATCAGCTAGCAAGTTGGTTTGTTAACAATGCTCTTTATAGTGAGAACGCTGTATGGCTAATCCAGGTAATTTTTATTCAGGCTAGCACTCTAGCAGCAATCCTTTAGTATGAATGCTTTGATGGTCAACCACTGGTGCCCAGTGTCCATCATGGTCTCAAGAATAATGTCACTGTCCACTGTGATTTATGTGACTTGGTAGTGTTTGATCTGAGTGTCCTTATGGCTGACCTTTTCTGCTTGATTGTTTTATTCCAACCTCCTGTTTGTTTATAAGAGAAGCAGTTTTACGGATAATAAAGTCCCTTTTGCTAAGTAAGTTCTTAAAAGATTTTTTATGCTGGAATTGGTGTCCTGTATTTCGAAAAAATTTTGGGACCTTTTCATTTTTTATCCAAAATAAAATAAGGAAAGAACATCGAAAGGTCCTTGGAGTTCATCAAAGTATCTTTTCACATTATGAGATTTTTTATCCATATTATATTATTTATGATGTGAAAATAAATTGTTCTTTTTGCAAATTCAAACAATGTGATTAACTTTTGAGTGTCAAAACATCCTCTTGAAATCTATGGTAAGCATATTGCCATGATTGCAAGGATGGATGATGTTTAATTTACCACTGATGCTTTATCAAATTATCAATGTTGCCACGTGCGAGCATTATGGTCTGTGTTGCCTTCGTATCTTCCCTCACCCATTATTTGTTGGTGTATCCCTTTTTTCTCCTTTTTGGCTTGTTTACTTCTTACCATGTAATGTTACTGCTTTCCAGTGGTTGTCACTTGTCACTACTAAGCAGATGTTTTCATTCCATGACAGTCCAGATCATTTTCCTTAGCCTTTCTCTCTCTGGTGTCTAATTAGGATTTGTAGTCAGGTAGTGAGATAGAAGGAGAGGGGAAGAGAATGCCAATTTTGTAGTGTTATCACATGTGTATCCTTCAGAATAAGATTTTCTGTGTTGCATGCAGCTTATAGTTTAATTAGAAAGCTGGATGAATGAACGTTTTAATCATATTTCATTTTTTGACAAGAGCAGTGGCATAGGGTGTTTAGTGGGAATTACAATTAACGTCCCTTTCCTCCTTGCCCATCCTGCCCCTCCTCCTCAAAATAAACATAATAAATAAAGGGAAGGCACCAAAAATTATTTGGGAATCTAAAACTTCGTATGGGCAAATTGTTAAACATGTTGTTCCTGTAATGATCCACAGACCTTATCATGCTATCCTTTTTACTAGCCAATAAAGGTTTGACTTTAAATTTGAACAAAAAGGAGATCCACTATTTGTAGAAAGTTCTTATTATTCAGAATTCCTTTGGATCAATTTTTAATTTTGAAATTTTTTGACTTTTTTGTCAGTTCAATAACAAAGTTATTTTTCTGAACTTTTGTTGGCAGTTACCCCGACTATACAATGTATACAAAAGCATGGGAATTGTTACTTCCTTCCAGAATATTTTGGATAATGTGTTTATTCCTCTGTTTGAAGTCACAGTAGATCCAAATTCTCATCCTCAGTTACACTTGTTCTTGATGCAGGTTAGTCAGTCTACATCCTTGTGTGTACTTGCTCCCCATTGTTTGTGTGCTTGCATGGAATTTTTTTTTTTCCGTATGGCTACATTAATTTCAGCAGTAGACTTTTATATAACTGACCATCACCTGGTCTAACTATGTTATGTTGTACTGATGCTGCACGATGCCTTGTTCTTGTCACTAGACTTGCTCCTCTCTACTCTTTTGGTTCTAAGTGTGCTTTGGTTATATCAGGTTTTTCAATATGCCTGTTCAGCTATTCTAAAGTCTGATAGTTTCAAGCTTCTATTTGATTTCATATATTTTGCATGCTTATTCTTGTTGCAAATTCCAGTTATTTTAAATTTTTATGATGCAACCAGCACCATATATTTCCTATGAAGCTGATATTCTCCATTGTGGCAAGCTGCTTTTAGAATAACTATGGTCTATGTGATGACAATTTATAGTAACATGGGATGCGTGTAATGTGCATTGATTCTTTGTATTACAATTCATATTTACAAGAGGTTACCGGTAGTGGTAACCTCTTGTAAATATGAAGTGGAGATCTGAGGCCCCTTTTCTCTCAAAATTGTTTCCTTTCTCAACATTTTTAGTTGACTTATTTCTATATGCTCTCCATGTTTGACTGTTAGTGATAATTAAAACTCAGATGAAGAGATGGCTTTAAATTCCTCCATGCTTTCTTACTAAGGGCTGTTAAAGGCTCAAAATCATGAAAGAAGGAAGCAACAATGTTTTTCTTCAGTTTGTCGGTACCTTGCTTTTCTAATGTAATAGGTGCAATATATTGAATTGTTTCCTTATATGGCTGTTCAGGTGGTGGGATTTGATCTTGTAGATGATGAGAGTAAACCAGAAAGACGACCAACTAAGCATATGCCCACTCCAGCTGAGTGGACTAATGAATTCAATCCAGCATACTCTTATTATTTATACTACTGCTATGCAAACTTGTATACACTCAACAAGGTTTTATCATTTCCCTGTTTAACTTCAACTCTTTAACAGGTTGCCATTGTTTTTGTTAGGTTTGGGATAGGGAATGGGCTGTGAAGCACAATAGCAAAAATAAAGAATGAAAGGGATGGTTATATAAAGTAAGGATCTAGCTATCAAAAGATTCATTTCATCTTGCTTTCTGTTGATTTCAGCTTCGTGAATCTAAAGCAATGACAACAATAAAGTTGCGGCCTCATTGTGGAGAGGTTATTATCTATATAAATGCATTATGCTTTGATCTTTTATGAGATTGAGATGGCTATACGTCCTATATTTAAACTACATTTGCAGGCAGGTGATATTGATCATTTGGCTGCTGCTTTCCTCTTGTGCCATAACATTTCCCATGGGATTAATCTACGGAAAACTCCTGTTTTGCAATATTTATACTATCTTGCACAGGTTAGCCCCTCATGAATATTCATTCAGTCAATATATTTATTAATTTAAACCATTTTACTGTGACTGTTCTGAGTTTGAGTTCATTGCAGTGAGAAAAGAAAGTAGAAAACTTTATAATGTCCCAATTTGTTTGTTTTAACTTTTGTGGTGGGGGTGGGGGTGGGGCAGAGAGTTTAATTGATTATCAAGCATTATATAGATTCTACTGATTTGCAATGATATAAATATCCTTCAATTATCTCTTCAGGTTGGATTAGCTATGTCACCCCTTAGCAATAATTCCCTTTTCTTGGACTATCATCGCAATCCCTTGCCCATGTTTTTCCAGCGAGGTTTGAATGTATCTCTCTCTACCGATGATCCTTTGCAAATTCATTTGACAAAAGAGCCATTGCTAGAAGAATATAGTGTTGCAGCAAAGGTTTGCTATTAGTCAAATCAAGCCTTCATCCTTTTCTCCTTCTCTTGGGTGGTAGAAGTTGGTTAAAACTTCTGCTTTTTCAATTCTAGAGATTACATGTCTTGTTTAAATATAATTAATATCTGTTCTGCAGGTATGGAAGCTTAGTGCTTGTGACCTGTGTGAGATAGCTAGAAATTCTGTCTACCAATCTGGATTTTCACATGAAGCCAAGGTAAATGAGATGACAACACGGGTATTTTTGTGTTGGGTTATCTGCATCTTTGTTATAAGAGTAATGTTAGAGTTAGTGACCCTATTAATTGTACGCAAATGATTGATTGTAAATTGACATGCCGAATCTGACCAGATCTGCACATGCTTTTAGTGGTTTAAGTAATTGGAATTTTAGAGATCTTTAGTAATTCTTCTTTTGATTATACTTCTTGTGTGATGGTATCTGATTTGCTAGTGAAAGGGTATGTACCTCAACTTGTCAGAGCTTGAATCAAGTTTGTCAGTATGAGTATGTCTGAAAGAGCGAGGGAAATGATTAATATCGGTTTGAATGTCCTAGTCTTTTGAGTGGAGTATTTCACTTAGGCGATCATTCTCATGTTTTGACATAGGCTTCTCTAAAATCTTGTTACTTGCATCATTCTGCATTCATGAATGTCTTGATTTTCTATTTGAAACTGTTGTCGTAATTTTCTCCTCCTTTTGTCAGCTGCACTGGCTTGGCGATAAATACTTCTTGAGTGGTTCTGAAGGAAACGACATTCATAAAACAAATGTCCCTGATTTGAGGATCTCTTTCCGATATGAGGTAGGAAATTGTAACAAACCATTTACATGAAGCAGTTAGGTAAATGCGTATCCCTTACTGATTGTGATTCGATGGGGTTTTTCAGACATGGAAGGAGGAAATGCAATATATTTATGCCAGCTCAGCTACCTTTCCCGAAGATGTTGACCCATGAAGCAAGCCAAATAAATCTCAACCCTACTGATCTATGACTGACGCTCTTGCCGCTGGCTTTATAATTATTGGTATGATGTTTGGGGGCAACACACTGTCAATGGCTTCATTGGACCGAACTGATTAAACAATAAATACAGCGGTGACTGTTAATGCAAACCTTTTGGGGAAGCCACAACTTTGTTCTAATAGAATTGGCAACTATGTACTGACATGCTATGTTGCCAGTATTACCTTAAATTGCCCATAAAAATAAACAAAATAGATGAACAAAATTTTGTATGTACGGGCATTGGCAATCGGTTCTGGACGTGGCAGTAAACTTCATTTGATATGTTATATGGAACTACTAGTTGTAATCCGTAAGTATTATCTTGCTCTTGTGTTGTTTTATGATGATGATTCATGACTCTTCGTAAATTGGATTGCTCCCCACCTAATCAGGTTGTCGGGACCCGTATTCAAACATGAATATGTTGGGGCCTCAAATTTTAGGGATTAGATTCCTAACTTTGATGATTTTGGGAAAATAGTAAGAATAGAGATTAGTTTTTAATTTATTTGGAGTGGTAGAGATGAGAATGTTGAGATGGATGGGTGAATATATAAAAAAAGATAAAATTAAAAATAATTATATTTGAGAGAGAATTGGTGATGCACCTATTAAAAAAAAATTGATAGAAATTTAGTTTATTAGGTTGGATGTGCAAAGAAAATTGTTTAAATTTTAATGAGAGAAAATAATTAAATGATTTTTAATTTAACAAAAAAATAAAAAAAATTAAAAATAAAATTTTAAGAGATTATTAAAAAGTATATTTGATTAAGTAATATGTTTAAAAATTTGATTTAAAATAAAATTTAATAATATAGTTTAATTCATGATATTAATCTTATTTATTGAAATAAAATTATGTTGTTGTTGTTTAATGTTTTATTAATTTTTTATTCCTCTTATTTTTTAAGGTAAAATATGGATAACTTCCTTTACTTTACTTTGTGCACAAAAGACCCCTTACATTTTTAAGTATATCAAATAGAATTTTACACTTTATACATTATGCAAATTACTCATTTTTGTTTGGAACCATTTGTTTTTCCATTAGAATTGCTAAACACAAGTTGTTCACCTCCCCAATTTAACTCACCATAGACAGAGAAGTTATCCCCAATTCAATCTCCAAGAACCCTAAACTTCAAATCAATGACAAAAGAACCCTAAATTCACTAAAGCCCCAAATTGAAGCCTTACGTTCCTTGCTCATGAACAGTCAGGAGTCCCACATTGAAACCTCCTCACATTGAAATGGAGTGTAGAAATGAAGCAGCTGCCTTCGAAGAAGAGATCAAAACAATTTGGGGCTTGTAGATTTTAGGAGACCAGAACAAATTGCCTACGCGATTTTCCTTCAAGTGGCTTCACGAATAAGGTTTTGTCACTAATTTGGGGCTAAGGGTTCTTGTGGGTTGGTTTGGGGAGAGGTTTTGTAATGGGTCATCAGATTGGTTGACTAGATAGGTGAACGACCTGCTATCTATATAACCTTAATGAGGGAATAAACAGTTCAAACATAGGGGTGATTTGTACAATGTGCAAAGTGTAAGATTTTATTTAGTGCAAGTATAATTGAAAGTGTAAGAGATTTTTTTGCATATGAAATAAAGTATAGGAATTATACATATTTTGCTCTATTTTTTATTTCTTTATTTATAATTGCAACTCTTGAGGGATCCCAAATTTTAAGGATTTATTAAATAGTTTGTGTTCAAGGATTTACTAAACATAAGTTCTTAATTTTGTCAATTCATTTTGAATAAATTTAGCCTTAAAAGTGAGTTTCACTCCTAATAAGAATTTGAACTTAGGTTTGTCATATTGGAAATGAAGTCTCTTATCACTTGACACAATTCTTAATTAGTTAGCTTTGTGAATTCTAACATGGTATGAGCTTGTTTTCAAGCAAACAGTGAGTCCATATTTACAGTTAAAATAAAAGATGCCCCATTTACTGTTTTAATTAAATTTGTATTCTATTTTATGGGGAAGCAGTGACTCTAAACTGCCTGTATTGCCATATTAAAATCAAAAATCAAGCCTAGTTTGCAAAATGAATACAGCTGGAGGGACACCTTAATTTTGCCCCAAGTGACAAAGAGACGCCAGATATTACTTTTGAAGCCGCCGTTTCTATCGTTGTCGGTTAGGGTTTCCTTCTTCTCAAAGCAATTCATTTTCCTGAAGCTACTTAAAAACTAACATGTATATCAAATATCAACCAAAAAATACTTTTGTTTTACTTTTCCTATTCCCTCAAATCTAAAGTTACTATCATACTACTAGTTTATAGTACTTTAGTATCCCCCAGAAAGATTCTTAAGACAGAACAGACAGAACTGATTCCAGCAAAAGAACCGAAGATCATCGCCTTATTTTTTTAAAAAGAAAAACATTCAATCTGCAATGTTTAACTAATGATTTATTTAGTGTCAAGCAATACAGGAGAGGTTTCATATATGAATATTTCTTTTAGAACGTACCCATCTTTGGCAACTTTATAAATCCCATATAAAAATGAAACAATATCTTAAGATACTATATATAGTATTTTCAGATAATTGAAGATGCCAAAACATTATACATTTTCATTGCTCAATTCTCAGTATCTACCGAAAACCTGGTAAATTGTAAACTGACATTTGTGTTGGTACGAGGAAATGCTGTTATTTATGCCTGGTCGTCAAGGAAATTTTGCATTAATTGGTTTCTCTCGAAATGGCAATGTACATACAGTATTGTTTCCGGGTTGTGTCTTGGTTTGATTGGGTCGGATTCCCATATAATTATTTGGGTTACAGCACCTTCCGATCCGGCCCACCTCGGTTCATCCATAAATTACAGCAAGATTGGAGAAAATTCGCTACTGGTACTACTCAGAAGTACACGCCTCCGGCCTCTCTAAGTGCGAACACACTTCTCACTCTTTTCGCTCTTTCTCTAGCCGCTCCGTCTTCCTCCGCCGTCCCAACTCTCATCCCACCAACTTTTCCTCCTTTTCTCTTTTGCTTCTCCCGCGGGCTGCCTTGCGGTGCTCTGCGGATTCATCCAAACAACGCGTAAGGTGTAGTGGGGGATGCTAATGGCGGCCACCGCATCCTCAGACGTCGCCGACGGACCCGTCCTCAGCCTTATCAACAAGCGCGTACGTGCCCTTCGCAAGAAATATAACCGTATTCTTCAGATGGAGGAGTCTATATCTCAAGGTAAAGTAATCAACAAAGAGCAAGAGGAAGTACTTCGCTCGAAGCCCGCCATCGTCGCACAAATCGACGAGCTCGAGAAACTGCGCCAGCCCCTTTCCTCTGCTGTCCAGGAAGAAGTCAATCTCGCTCTGCAGAACCACCAAATCTCTGTCTCCACCCAAACCCTGGACGAACACCACCAGAAAGCCGACGAACCTGAGTCCAAAAATGGGGACCTGAATCACACTGTGGTGAAAGATCTTCTTAATTTGCTCTATTTTGGGTCATTGTTCGACGTGAAGTCGCAGAATGATTTCACTTCGACGATGCTCACGAGGACTCACGAACGAGGTTGTTGCTTGACCTATGACTATGTCACCGACGACGCAATCGATCCGCTCGGGGAGAAAGATTTGGATTTGATTTCTATGCTGGGTAGTCTATTGATCTCTCGGCCTGCCGATTCTAGTTTATCCCATAAAAATGCCTTGCAGCGGTGCATAGAGCATGCGAAGCTATGGCTTGCAAAGGCTGAGCAGCCCATTGAGCCCAATGCTAATGTTACATGTACATTTTCGAAATTTGATTCTTAGTTTGCTACTTTCTGATAACTGCTTATTATTAGTTATTCTATATCAATTTGGCTGTGTCATGTTCATTCCAAGCTTATTTATAGATGCGGGATTGAGGGAGAGATTGAATAAGATTATGTCTTCGGAATACTTCACTACCACACCTGAGATGAAAGCTCCAGTTGAAGTTGCCGCAGCTGCTGCTGGGAATTATGCTTCTTTCCAGGTGCCAGTGCACGGTTCCATGGTACCTGCCACGGTCCCTATGGAAGTGGAAGTTTCGATTTCTCAGTCTCTGGAGAAGGTGTTCCAACTGGACCAGTAATTTTCAAAATTTAAGATTATTTTGTGAACTTAGCTGTGTCGTATGTATGGTATGGTATAACATGGTATGGATGCAGTACTGCGGTGCTGTCTTTTTATATTCATAATTAGTTGCTCTATATATTTTTGAATTGCTTCATTCTAGTGCTGCATATGACCAAAACTTGATCCTCTTGCGACCCTACATATCCATATGAAAGGAACAAGCTAAAGAATGCTGCATCTTCCTATTCATTGCATCACTATATCTGCTCCATTTGCTTAGCACAGAGTTTTTGCATTTGTATTCATAGCTTAGTCACTTGCCAAGACAAATTCATCACATACTTCATGGCTTTATGCTTTGAACTGTGATAAGAACGAGAAGATTAGGCACCAAAGATGCCAAGGAAGCCAGCCACTATCATTGTATGTATTTGGAAAACGTGATTTCTTTGATGGTTTCTATTTATGTCCTGTCAAAGTTTTTGTTGCTCTACAGCCTGGGCCCTATCCCGTTCTTGGGCTTCTTGGGTCCGGCCTTACTTCTTCTGGAGCTACCTTTTGTTCTTGGAGGCCAAGATAGAAAATGGAAGCTTTTGTGGGCATACTTTGAGTGCCTTCATTTAGAACAACCAATATACCAATTGGACCGCACCAAGTGCCCTTGAGCACCCTGCCAAAGGTTAGGGTTTGGGTAAAATCAATAAGAACCTTGTTGTTGGCAGTGTACTTATTTATTGGTTTGGATTTCAGTAGGAGTAGAAAGTTATTGAGTTCCTTTGTCTATGGTAGTGCACTATCATGTCGGCTGACATTTGGTAGGGATCAAACTCAATAGTTAGTCATCAGTACATATTTAAACAAGGAGTGCTATCTTTGGTTAGAGGCCTTTGTTTCGTTACCTGAGAAGCATGTGGCAATGACCAGTATTTTGTTGTCAACTGCCCAAATCAATTCATGTTGAATTGCTTTCATAATATATAGGAGCTGTACAGTAGAAGTGGATATCTATGATTAATCGTATAAAGTTTCATGGGTTCTTGAGGTAGGGTAGAAGTTGATGATTTGCATTACATTCGTCAGAAATGCCACAGGATGTGAAAAGATAGCATATTGCTCAATTTGCTTAAGTTATAAAGGAGTAATAATCATTGCGTGTTTTGTTTCCTATCAATAGTTATTAGGAAGAGAGAATTTGGCAATCAAGATCTGTATAAACTAGAGTTGATACCCTAGCACTTGAAATGTTTGAAGCTGGACATTTGGCTAGTTTTACAAAGCAGTCCATTCATATGCATGTCCTGTAAATGTAAGTCTTCCATGATCAGATGTGTGTAAGTCTTAAATTGTCAGATATGCATGCAAGTTTTGTTCTGGCAAAGCCCTTGTATGGAAGCCTTCACGTGGATGAGTATCATACAAAATTTAAGGAATATTGTCAGTAACTTAATAACTCCAATGTCTGTGACCTTTTATTCTTCCGTTGTAGATGAGTGCTGCATGCCTTTTTGGTTGAATTCAAATTTAGTTGATGTTTGTTTGGTTTAGTGTGCCTATCCTTGTCTCTAGTTGTCAACAAAAGCTGCATGTCTCATTCTTAGCTGCGAATATGTGCTGATATGGTTGAATTGTCCTGTTTCTAAGGAGTTCAACTGAAATAGAAGCATCCACTTGCATATATCCTTGAAATTCTGGCCATCTCAAATGGCTGTTCGAGTGCTACCTGGAGGTTACCATAAGAATTAGACATATAGGCCTTAAAAGGGAATCACTTCCTGGTTGATGGTAACACATAACTTGTAACAGAATGCTTAATTATGAGCGTTGTATACCTCTGACGGCCTGAGGTGGATGAGGGTAGCATGTAACCTGTGGGAAATGTTACCTCCATGAGAGATAAGTTTGTCAGAAATGATTGAGAATAGGAAGTTATCTTTATATATGTACAATCCTTTTTTTGCTTTTTATGATAAAGTTCTAAAAGCTGAGATGGTTGATTAAGGCAACTGACACGTGCAAACATCAACAAATATTCTAGAAGATTGGATGTTGTCAGTTATATAGAATAGACATTTTTGCAAGATTTACCTGCAAGGCAGTTTCCCTCAGAAAATCTTATTTGTTTTCAGTTTTCAGATGAATTAATCAAAAGGCTGCTTTGATCAAAAGAGCTTATTTGTCTGTCGATTCAAGTTTTTCCTCACAAACATCTGAAAGCCTGAAGAAGTGCTTATTACTTGTAAAGGCATTTTTTTTCGTTACAGATCAATGATGGAATGGATTTTGCATTGGTTGTGCCAAATGTAGCTTCTGTAGTTTTTGAGAATTAAATTTTTGTGTGCTGCTGTGATTATTTATTGTTATTATAGTTATAATGATTTTTATATTGTTTTGTGTTTCAAAATGTGATTGTCTTTTGCTGATAGTTGCTCTATCCTTTTGCTTTCATTCAAAAATTGCTAATATTTGTATAAGTTGGGGGCTCATCTCTTATGAAAACAGGGCTTCATCTACTCCTTTTTTGACTAATTTTGTTACCCAAATCTTTGTGGTTGGTTCATAATTCTTAATAACATAGCTAAATTATTGTTGAGCTTATTCTTTTTCCTCTTCTTCTTTGGTTTGTATAATGACATCTTTCGAAGCTGTCATATCCCTTTAAGAAGTTGAATCTAGAATATTTTTCTCATCATCACCAATTGTGCTAAATTTAGAACCTCATTCCTTACACATGAATAAGTGTATAGGCCTTCCTTTCTTTTAGAACTTTCCATAGGATTAAATTGAACTGTCTATTGATCAAGTTCTCTCTTCTATTCTGTTTTTTGGTAAAGTTTGGATTAACTTGGTGGGGCCAAGATTCAATAAATTAGATAATTCCTACCAAAGTTTGTTTTATGAAGTTAACTTACGAGTTCAATATCATTTTTATAGGATGGAGAGGCAGTGAATTTTCAAGGACATGAGTCTGGAGATGATCAATCTGATCCCGAGGAAGAACTTCAGAAGGTGCTTGCAGTTTTGTCTAAGATTTGTGTGTTAATGTCGAACTTGCAACTTGATCTGATGTTAAAGGCTTTTTCTTTGCAGGACGAAGAAACAGTAAATGCAGGGGAGGTGTTGTCAGTTCAACAGGAACAGATCAAGCCACAGGCTGATGTAGAGCATAATCAGAGAGATATTGAGGCAAAGGATCAACAGCATATCCCCAGGAGGGCTTATCAGAACCAAAGAGGCAGCCGTGGGGGTGGAGGTGGTCGGAGGGGTTATTTAAATGGGCGTGGGGGTCGTGGTGGTGGCAGAGGAAGCGGCTACCAAAATGGCCGCAGCCAATACTATGACCAGCCTGGGAATTATTATCCAAGGAACTATTATAACAATAGAGGAAGAGGTGGTAGAGGTGGTGGCCACCCTTACACCAGCCATGGTTCAGGTGGTCAAGTTAATCATGTTGCAGCTGATGTTGGGGTGCGATCATGATTAGTCATGTCATGAGGTGTTCATGGTATTTCTTTCCGTCTGTAGTAGGTGGTGAACTTTTTAATTCCGTCTGTAGTAGGTGGTGAACTTTTTTATTCGCCTGGTATGAAACGTTTTCTGAACAATTTCGTTGACGAATTCAACATCCAGACTCACCATTTTGTAGTCTAGTTAATGGTGGACCTTTGCCAGAAATCTTACAGGAAGAAACAACTTGTGGACATTTCACGCTCTGGATTTTACCGTACACTTGAGTCTAAGTGAGCACAACCATGGCTCAACAATTTGATGCATTAGATCACTTAGTCCAACGTAATTTTGCATCAGGGTGGTATGGCTCTTTAGATAAACCATTGCATTCAACGGATGAAATAGAATTAAGGTACCACTGGAGCCAACAATATAATATCGTGTGTATCTCAACTACATATTCTTTTTCATTCGTTTTCTGGGGAGAGGGTAGAGGGGTTTAGATTCTACCGCTGATAAATTGAGGCAGTGTGCAGCGATTGTTTGTGCTTTCATTTTACAGAATAGTGGGTATGCGGATGCCAAGCATTGAGAGGTCTCAATAGGTGCTATTGTATATAGGTAAATAAAGTAGGTAGAGCAAGTTAGAGAAAACTAAAGTCAACATCAAGGTAATTTGGAATGCCACATTGCTTGAACTGATGGAGCTGGATGAGAGTAGAAGGTGGAGGTGAAAGGGTACTTGATGTAAATACATTAGGATGTAAACGATCCTCGTTTAAATTTTCAATTTGCTAAGGTGTTCTCCTAATGTCAGAATCCAGAGCATTCATCAATCAGCTATAACCTCACCGGAAAGTTACTAATTTTCCCACTCTAGAGAGTACACCTAGAGAGATGCCAGAAACTTGGATCAAAACAATCAATGCACGAATTAGTTTTTTCTAATGAAGCATCTAAATCTTTGGTAAGTATTGCCTTGTTGAATGAATTGTATGTAATTACTTTCCGATCTTATCACCCTTCTGAACACTATTGACTCTGTTGTCATCTGGAATCTTTGTGAAGCAAAATTACATTATTTTTGGATTTTCCGAAGCAGACAATATTTTGTGATGGGGGTGGGAATACTTGGGATAAAACAGCTCTCATAAAATGTTTATACAAAAAGTTTACAAAATATATTGAGTCTTAGATTAAAAAATGTATTTGTATGAATTTTTTTAATTAAAATTTTTATGAGTTTTAATTTATATGAATAAAAGAAATCTTAGTTACTTTAGCTATTGGACGGTGATAAATATACAATTACATTGTTTTAGGGATAATTATAGGTTCGCATTCTTACTTACAAAAAAAAAAATTAGTCAAACAATAAATTTACCCAATTTTATTTTATATGAGTGTGTTGTGAATGTCTAAGAACATACACGTAACACTTGTTTTTTTTAGTAGCTTATTATCACTTGTCCCTCCCCATAGCACATCTGTAGTTTCGGAATAAAGCTAAACTTCAATGAGCAATATAGCTGAAGTCTCACAAATGTTGACATTTACCATCGATCAGCAATCATGGAAAAATTTTAAATAAGAAAAAAAAAAGAAAGAAACCACCATGGCTAATTATTTAAAAGGGGAAAAAAAAAAGACAAAGATATATCTTTAGTTTTTAACATACAAAGTAGGAGAGTTGGCTGCCAGATTTGAAGTATCTGAATCTTGTTCAGTGAAAATAACAATTTAAAAACTAATTTACCTACCAGATTTGAAGTGTTTAAACTAGTTTAAGTGTGTACCTCTTAATTAAAGTATTCTATCTAATTTTGACATTCTCATATTATTCCATCGACACTAAGCACATCTTATTGAGTTGACGCCAGCTTTCATTTTTTTCAACTTTAGTACAGATCAATCATCTGTCAATACGAGGCCCAATTGGAATTGACACATCATGGGTGTGAGAAACCATTGCAAACCGACATCCATGGCCTCTTAAAGCTGCTTCTATTTCAACATTCTAGCATTGTAGCTTTTAAATGGAAAACGAAATGAGGTGCAAGAATCCATAAGAGCAGCTCCACCACCCACAAAAGTAGAACTGTTTTTGATGCAGAATGTCAATACGCGCTTTGTCACTGGTTAGCTCTCTTACTCCATTGCCTCTTCCATGAGTTTCACGTTAATTTTCACTTTGATATACAATTGATACATACTGGTTTTGTATTTATTCATAAAAGTAGATTCCCTTTGAGCTGCATGCAATTTAATCGCACAGTACAGATTAGATTTTAGAGAAAATTGTGGCCTCATTTGCTGTGACTTGAGTGACAAAAGCACATATGCTGCCAGTGTTCAGATTAACCCTTTCATAAAGGCTTATTCAGTCATTTTTGTGTTCCTCCTGAAGAAATGAATTAACACCGTTCTTTTGTGTCGTGGGCAACTTTCACTCTTTTCAGCAATACTTTTTCTTTAAAAAAAAGTTGATTTTACGCCTATAAAATATTTATACTTAATATAAAAATCATTAAATCAATTAAGTCTGTGAAATTAATAAATATAAAAATTTAAATTTTATAAATTAAAGATAGTGTAAAAATAAAGATATGATAATAGAGAAGTTGTTTGAATAATTTTCTTACTTATACACACACACACACACAGCTATGCTGGTAAGCACTCTTAAAAGCTTGTTATTAGTCACAGTGCCTTTACCTATGAAAGGAAACAAATCCTAGTGCTCGAAACCGGAAAAGAGAACTTCTATTGTTAGACTAATGCTGATATGATAACCGTAGTTTCGTTATGATTAAGCAGGTAATTGTTCTCACGACTCTAAATTAAATTTATAGTGACTATTGTACCACTTGGCACCTACAAGAACCTGATGCCTTTTACAAGGATATCATAAAATAATAATCCCACTAGCTACTTGCCAATCACTCCAGTATATAAGGCTTTGCAATTGCAACCAAGTGCTATGTATTCCAAACTATTTTAAAAAGATTCCCATACAGCCTTTGTTTAATCTCTGGCTTTTCTGTCTCTACTCCACAGAAGAAGGAAGCCAATCATGGGTGCCAACTTCTCAAATTCGGAGTTCATTGATAAATCATCGCAGTCATCCTCCCGCATCCTCACCTTCCATTCTTCTACTAAATTGAAGGCTCACTTTGATGCCTCCAAGGATATGAACAAGCTGGTAAGTTTGATGCCAATATATATATAATCGGTCAAGATAGTTGCGCTTTACTTTTTACATATTATTTGCACATCTATAACTTGAATTTCGATTCTTGGCTTTGAAAATTATTTGACTTTAAATAAAATAAAAAGAATAGAGAATGATTTTTATTTGTGAGTCTCACTTTTTTCTTATTAATTTTTTAATTTTTCTAATTTTATCTTTATCTCTCTTTTATTATACAACCCCTAAGTTTAGAAATAAAGAATCCAAATTCCTATAAGTTAACTTTGACTCAACCCATTTAAACTTTATTTGAGCCCTATTTAGTGTGTAAAAAGTGATATACAAAATTTTTTTTCATATATTTTTCAATGAGATCATAGATAATCTTTCTGATTTGCTGAAGATGGTTATTGATTTTACGGCTACATGGTGTGGACCTTGCAAATACATGGAACCAATTATCAAAGAGTTTGCTGCAAAATTCACAGAGGTTGAGTTCATCAAGCTTGATGTGGATGAGTTAATGGTATCATTCATTTCACTTTTACTATACCTCAGTAGTTGTATATATGCAAGATATTCTATTACAAAAGCAAAGGATTTCCTGTGCTTATTTTATATATATTCTTACTATGGATCATGTATAAGATTAACTTTGATTGAAATGTACAAAATGGAAACAGGAAGTGGCCCAAGAATTCCAGGTGCAAGCAGTGCCAACATTCATACTGATTAAGAAAGGCAAAGTCGTTGATAAGTTGGTGGGAGCTAACAAAGAGGAGCTGCAGAAGCTGATTGAGAAACATAGGACGCAATGAGTGTGATCTTATTTGCAAGTTAGCATGCCTACTTGACCTTTACGAGGGAACAAGAACATATAAACAAGACCAACAATACATGAAAAACTAAATAAGTTGGCCATGCCGAACTGCTGTTCGCCATGAATATGACAGTGTGATATGTAAACTTATACTATTGTAATTCAGCATCCATGTTTAATTACAAAGATTTGTATCTAATAAAGTAATCTTTGTGCAAATAAGGATAACTGGAAAAGTAATCCATTTTTGGTTGAATGAGATTATATATATATTGGTTTCTAATCTCTTTTGTGTTACAATTTGATTCCTTATGATGTCAGACAAATTCTGTAACACAAAGGGGCGATGACCCACAAGTCTTTAATTCCATGATGCATAATTGTTAGTTTCATAAATAATTTTGTCTAAGTTTAATATAAAAAGGGATTTAAAACTACTTAAACTCAAACAAAAGTACACGTATTTTTGTAGAATTTGTGAATAAAAAAGTGAGGGAATCTCTTTTAGTAAAGAAGGATAGTGAAGGAATCCCATTTTAATTTTAGTAAGCTTTCTCTCCTCCCTTACTTTATCTTTCCCCTCCCTTAATTTATCTCTCCCAAACAGTGGAAAAAATTGCTTGTTAAGATTCAGTTTACAAAAACTTAAATTTGCTTGGATAATTTGGGATATCATATTAATATTATCGCAATTGATAATACAAAGTGCTTCATTTGTGCAGCAGGGCAACCAACCTGTTATCTTAAGATACACAAATAATATTGGTCTTAATGGAGCAACATTAATAGTAATATACTAATTTCCACGTACAAAACCTACATATACCAGAAATCTACTGATCAATCTCAATGCTTACAACGGCTCTCTTACATTCAAGTGATTGCAAACCTCCGATGGCCGTAATTAAATATTCTACCATATTTCATATTCAGTTAATATTGGTTTAAAATGGGCTTGATTTATACTAGCCCATACTAAAAACGGAAGTTTTGTCTCACAAATGTGAGGGACAAAACTGTTCATAAAATTGAAGTAGGGGAGGAGTTGATTTGCTAAGTTTTTAATTTATTGAGTCTAATAAATTTAATTATTTAAAATTTTTTTAAATAAATATATAATAAAATTTAATTTATAAAAATAATAAATTATATTAAAAAGTTATGGTTATATGTACATTTTATATATATATAACAATTCTTCTATTTCTATAAGTTAAATTTTATAAAATTGTATTTAAAAAATTTATATAATTAAATTTAATAAATTTTAAAATTTAATTATTAATGAATTTATTGAAATTTGTGTGAAAATTGTCTTTGGAAATATAATTACTCTATCTATAATCTAACAACTCAACAAAAAATGATGTTCAGGTTATTCTAGAAGATGTCAGTTTCTGTGGTTGGCCCAGTTAGGAAGTTGTGAACATGGAGTGTATAACCTTTTTTTAATTTTCTACTTTGATTCGTTCCTTTCTTCCATGTTTTTCTCAATTTTTTTCTCCTCCAGTACGTCGAACTGGAGCTTCTGTCATAAATGATAAAGCAGATGCTCGCTAAGAACTAGTGGCAACTCAATTCGTGTAACAACTGATGAGGTTTGATCCAGCAAATGACCACGAGCGTACTTTGATGAGGAAAAGTTCAGATGCTTGAAGCAAAACCTTCTCTTCTAACATAGAAACCATTCTTTTATTTCTTTCAAAGTACCAAAACAGAATAAACACCAATATTCTTTACTGATCTTCTTGATTTCTTTTTCCCTCTGAGTTTTTTGCGGTCCAGATTACGTTTCTCAACTTTTGTTCATCATAAAGTACTATATACTATAGTATACTACTATTACTATATGTACCCTAAAAGCTTATTTGGTGACAAAGCTAGCTACACTTTTTATCAGTAAGAGGAAAAAGAATGAGAAAAACCTTTGTACTTCAAAAATGTGATCATTAGAATCATACGTAGTAACTAATGCAAATCTGCATAATTCCCTTTAAAGGTCCATAGGAGGATTTAACAGATTGTCAGTTAGGAAGAATATGATACGTTTTAAAAGAAATGATTTAATATTTTGCCAACTGCTTTGTCAGTTCTATATAAAAGGCTTTCCAACCAAATGCTATCATCCAAACAAGTTACAAGCAAAAGTTTCTTGTAACGTTGTTTCAACAATCAAGATCAATTTTGGTGTGTTAATCTCCAAAAGGGGGAGACAAGATGGGAGCCAACTTATCGGACTTGGAGCATGTTGAAAGACCACCACAATCATCTCGCATCCTTAACTTCCATTCCACTGCTAAATGGAAGGCTCACTTCGATGCTTCCAAAGATACTAACAAGCTAGTACGTTTGGCAGCTGTATATAACCATATTTACGCAATCACTCATTCTATTTTCACATAATGTTTACTTAACAGATGACTGTGAGATCTAATTGATCTAATAATTGTTCTCTTATGTTGTAAGGTTTCCAAAAAAAAATTAGTTGTGGGAACAGAAATTTCCATACCCAATAGCATTATGGAATGGTAATTTTAAAACATTTTTTGCTATTTCAAGAGATAATATGTGGTTTTAATTTTTTTGCTAAAGATGGTGATCGATTTCACGGCTACATGGTGCGGACCCTGCAAAAACATGGACCCAGTTATCAAAGATGTTGCTGCCATATTTACGGAGGTTGAGTTCATCAAAATTGATGTGGATGAGTTAATGGTAAGATTGATGTTACTTCTTTCCTAGGAACACACTTTATATCCCTTGTAACTGCTGTTCCTTTGTACACTAACATGTTTTCCGCCATTTAATTACTCAAGAAGAATTGGATCATAGAAGGAACTAATTTTGGTTAAACTGTATAAACAGGGGGTGTCTCAAGAATTCCAGGTGCAGGCACTGCCAACATTCATACTGATCAAGAAAGGCAAAGTGGTTGACAAGGTGGTGGGAGCAAGGAAGGAAGAGCTACAGAATCTGATTGAGAAACACTCCAAATGAGCGTTTCATCTTTGAGATGGGTTTAATTTAATAAAGTCAGCGTGGCTCTGCAATTTATTCTACTGTGATTGACCATTACGAGAACTGGAAAAGAGACAACTTTTTTTTTTTCTTTTCTTCGTACCTGTCATGCCAACGGTCACGCTGATAAGGCATGCCTAGCCAATCGTTTTGAAACATGTGTCAAGGTTACAGTTTCACATTAGTTGTTGTGTTGTTTGTTTTTATGTTGTGATCAAGGGGTGTCTAGACCAACTGGTTACAGTTTCACATTAGTTGTTGTGTTGTTTGTTTTTATGTTGTGATCAAGGGGTGTCTAGACCAACTGGTCTTAAAGTTTAAGTTTCAATGTTACACTATCAAAAACAGTCCATGCATTGTTGTTCATCATCCTTCTTATATATAGTTTAGTTCCTTTTTTTTTCTTCATTTTTCTCCTTAAACAGCGTATCAGAAACAATGACTAAGAATATAATGATTATATTGATAAACAAAATCCACCTCCTTGTTGGCAGCTGCAAAAGCACAAGTTTCCAGAGCTGCAACACAAAAGCTGTGCAAAGAGAGTCCATTGGATTCTTAAAACATGCTTTCCAGTATTGGGCCAGTTCTCTTATATTGTAAATTTGTTACGAAGCTGCCCAATCAAAGTACTCTAGTTTCGAAAAGCTACCTCATGCTGCAGAAAAATAGGTTCTATATATAGCAACTCTACCTGCAATATACACAAATCTTATATCCAATGAAAGAATCACATACCTATTTTCGTTATTATATTTGTATATTTGGTCCTATTATTCTACCATAATAGAATTTTATTAAATTTTCATTTAAAAAATCAAATTATTTAATTTATTAAATTTTATTTATTAAACTAAAATATTTACAAAATTAAATAGCTCACAGACTGTTTATAACAAGTTAGTAGCTCCCATTTTTGCATTGTCTATAACAGTCATAATTATCATATACTTAATAGTGGAGCTGATACCGCTCATGGAAAGTACCAGTAGGTTAGCTATCTTGTGTGATTGTGTTGCAAAGTAGCAGACTATGGCAGCGGAAGGAATATATTGGTGAATTATTTGTTTGGCTCACTTGCGGGGTTCGAAAGATTAGGAACCATTGTTTATTTCTGTAGTTCTAAGTTTTTTCTTCTTTATGTCATTGTTTCTTCATCTGTTGTGGAACTGAGACCGTTGTTATAAAGTAGATGTCCCATTTAAGCGGATTCCAATAGTGTCACAGCTCACGGCCGTAGGTTCTTAACAAAAGAGCTCTTACAGCTCATCTGAGGAGAAAAAGTTTAGATGCTGGAAGAGCTCAATTTAAACATTCCTTACTCATATTAAAACCACTTTTTTTATTTCACTAGTGTCCCACAATAGAGAATAAAGTTACAAACGCCATTCTTTATAGACATTAGGCTTTTCTTTTTCATAAACTTTTGTGGTCTGGATTGTGTTTATGGATGAACCACCGGTCACCCTGCCTGGTTCTCCAAAATCATGTTTGGGAGCTGCGGACTACTAAACCAGACATACCATGAACTAATACTGTCTCAATTTAGCCAATCAAATGTTATATACTGCCGCATACCTTTAAATGCTTATGGTAGAAAAAGTTATTTCTAGCCAGAGAAAGAAAAGGAAAATCCTAGTACCTAAAGAGGGCTTTTCTTTTTTTTGTAAATTAAAATGGAGATGGTAATGTTTCTTGTCCATTAATGTCCTAGAATGACAACAACTGTTACAAGTTACGGCCGATGCAAATGATGTTGGGACCAGCCATTCGTGGCCAGATTCTCTCAAACCTGTCTAAATTAGCTTCAGGGTTACAGCTTGCCTCTTGGAAGAATCTGATCCGTTTCAAATAGTTTCCCCACTCCTTTGTTAGTCATACATACATATATATATATATATATATATGGATCTGCAACCAGCATGCCATCACCCAAACAAGTACTTAAACCTCAAAACAGTTCTAGTTTTTTCAGCCCTCAGAAAAAGGAAGCAACATGGGAGCATACTCATCAGAATCTTCTCACATTCTTACCTTCCATTCCACTGCCAAATGGAAGGCTCACTTTGATGCCTCCAAAGCAGCTAACAAGCTGGTATGTTGCGAGGTTCTGATCTTATATCAGTAACATTTTCAACTGCTAAAATTTCTGGTTTTCATGAAATACTGAATTTTTCTTTGCTAAAGATGGTGGTTGAATTCACTGCTACATGGTGCGGAACTTGCAAACAAATGGACCCAGTTATCAAAGCGTTTTCTGCAACATATAAAAATGTTGAGTTCATCAAGATAGATGTGGATGAGTTAATGGTATCACTCTTTTTCGCACAATAACATAGTGATTTTTATTACTTACTATAAAGATCATATAAGGAAATAATTTGGATTCAATGTATAAACGAAAACAGGAGGTCTCCCAAGAATTCCAGGTGCAGAGAATGCCGACATTCCTACTGATTAAGAAAGGCAGAGTTGCGGATAAAGTGTTGGGAGCAAGGAAAGAGGAGCTACAGAAGATGATTGAGAAACACAACAGATGAGTGTGTGATCATGCACTGTAATAAAGTCAGCAAGGCTTTGCAATATATTTTATCCTGGCCATTCCAAGGGAACAATAAAACCCCCGACTCGTGGAAAGCTATGTGTTATATGCCGGTGCCTCTGCCTGTGTTTATTACAAATGAAACATACAAGGGCACCATGCATCTGACTCTCTATATGTCAAACCTTAGCCATTGGATTGTTTAGTGATTTTTTGATGCTGCTTATATGATCATTGAAACTAGCAATATGATTGTCAAATCAATATAATTTTCTCTTGTCCAAATAGGTGAACCAAAAAAAAAAAGAAACAACACAACATAGTTCTTAAAACACGGACGTGATAAAAGCTTTTCTAAACTGAAAAGCTAAAGAGATTCATTCGGATGAAACCAAACCAAATGAACATTGCTACTTCGTGCATTACAATGAAAAATTTTCCTGATAAGTTAATTGAATACTATGAGCAATCCGAAATGAAAACGAGACTTCATAGAACTGAAACCAACCAATGCATTATGTATACATGATTGTTTATCATCTCCAGATATATATTACAATTCTTTTTATTTTTCCTTTTATTTTCCCATCTAGAACAGTCGATCAGAAGCACAGACGAACAATGCACAAAAAACATGAAAAACAAAATCGAAGTCCTTTCTACAGCGGGAAACACTAGTTTCCAAAGCTACACAATTTTGTGGAAACGTAGCAACTATGCTTGGTTTATTGGTATTATGCACAAATTTCATCGCATCTAATAGTGGAGCTACCTATTTACAGTGTTAACTGACCTTCACCGTCAATGAGTGTTTACAGTCATCAGCAAAAGAGATTGAATCAGTTATCAGATTCACTCAGAATCTTTTTCAGATCATACTTCTGCTGTGCGGTCAGCCTTGATGGAAACATAACATCAAACTTAACTCTGAGGTTTCCTTTCTTGCCAGGTTCCTTTGAGATGGGCATCCCTTCATTTGGGATCAACAGCTCATAGCCTGGTTTCACGATATCTGTCACTTGAATTGTGAGGTCTCTTCCATTCAACGTTCTCAAGCTGAGAGTCTTTCCGATAAGAGCCTCTAGAAGTAATATTTTCTGGGTAACTACCAAATCATTTCCGTCCCTTATGTAAAAGGCATGGGGTTTTTCATCCACCACAAAAATTACATCAGCTGGAGTTGTTCCTGGTTCTTGGTTGCCTTTCCCAGGAAAAGTTATTTTTGTGCCCTTCTTCCAACCAGGTTTGATATCTATCTTGAAGATTTCTTCAACAGTCTTCAAATTGCTGCAAGGAAAAAGAGGGCCATTTTTTATGCCAAAGACATATACTTTTGAACAAATCAATAGTGTGAAAAAACAAAGATAAGTAGATACTCCGCTTCATATCAGTAATTAAACCTGAAACATAAGATTATTACAAAGCAATTTATATATTCAAACAACTCAATTTCATTTGATCTGATTAGAGTACAAACCAGAAGGGCCAAATCAAATCCCAGAAACAATAACACAAGACCTTCCTAATTTCTCCACATAAGGATAACAGATCACATGTATTCATGCATGCCTGCACGAGTTTGCAAGATCAACACAGATCGGCAGTACTTCCAATTTTGTCTTCTTATGCAGATTAGTGTAACGCCGAAAAGAAGGGAACAAAAGCCGAAACAGCAGTGCTGTAGCCAGATCAATAAAATAATCAAAATAAAACAACTTCAAGGCCATGGGATCAAATGAAATGTAATCTACCCTAAAAGTTTGCAATGTAATCATGATTTAAGTAAAGACAGAATAACATTTTCGTTTGAGTTAAATTGTGGGTCATTTTCTACGAAGAAAAGTATTAAGAGCTATGTTGAATTTCAATGCAAGTATAGTGTGATTTAATTTTAGCAACATATTTCTTTCAATGACAGTGACTTTTCGAGACAAAAAGGGATTGGTTTCACAACAAAATTTTAAATCCAAATATGTTTTGAGACATTGCTAACATCAAGATGACTAGCTTTATCTTATAGCCTACATAAACCCGGGATGCTGAATCTATTGAATTTCTAATTTGCATTTAAATCGATTTCCGTCTAGTATCCAAACTATGAGGTAATGTAAAAACAAATTTTGTGAAAACATATAACCCAGTAATTGCTTCCATACAAAGCACAGCATTTTGCAATTTTCATAAGCCAAGAACTAAAAATTATAAAATTCTACCAGTAGTGCATGAATTATTAGATATGAGATGATATCAATTACCCAAATTCATCAGGAACAGTCCTTGAGATTTTCAACTTCTTTCGGCAACCTTTGTAAAGTTCCTCGAGGCTACAAGCCAATTTGCTCTCAACAACCCCTGCTTTCTTCTCCTTCTTCTGATTCCCAACGTCCCCATTACTATTTTCCTTGTTAATCCGATCAGAATTGAGGGGATAGTGGCCATAAAAATCATAGATCTGACGCTTCTTGGGGTCACTGAGGACATCATAAGCCTCAGATATCTGCTTGAATTTGGCCTCAGCTTCTTCTTTCTTAACTGGGTCTGGGTGTTGCTGATTCTTGTCCGGGTGCCATTTTATGGCCAATCTCTTGTACGCCTTCTTCAGCTCCTCATCAGTAGCATTTCGGTTCACCTTGAGTATTCTGTAGTAATCCCCTGCTCCCATGTTCACTAAACTCAGCTGAATTTTCCGCAAAGATCAATGCTTTATAGGCTCTGCTGGAAGAAGCTTTCTCCGTTTTTGCTTCTGACTCTATCTATGTGTGGCCGCAAATGGGCGATGGTCGGTGAGGTCCAACACCGAGTCTTTTAGCCAGCTGTGAAGGAGAGAGAAGGTAAAGCAAACGCGCAAAAGAAACAGAAATCACGCTCAAGAGATCTCAGAGAGAGAAACTCAGCAACGTATTATTATTATATTTTCTCCATTAAGCATTTCGGAACTCGGAAGCGTGTCGCTGCTGTAACAGCCTTCGGAGCTGATGCAACTGGAATTGTTCCCCAAAACCAAATAACCAATAGCTAAAGACCGCAGGTTTTTGCATTCCAAAAAAATAGAAACCAGATTTTTTTCTGTTGAAATTAAGATTTTCTAGGAAAGATCAAATCTGATTCAGAATTTGAGAATTAGTTACTTACTAAATTTCTGTCATATCCTATAATTTAACTAAATTAATAAAATTAACAAACACTCTACCTACCAAGTAATAATAATATAATGTTTGGATTCATGTAACGGAAGTTTATAATTTGATATTTACAGCCGACATCTTTGGGGGGCAGATTTGGAAGGTTATCTGATTGATCTGTATGCTAATATTAAAATGAGAAGGTGCAGTAGGTGGAGTGGAAGTAGGGGTGGGCATTGGACCGGGTCAAACCGTTTCAACCTGCCCCAAACCGTAAAAAAAAGAATTTGGACCGGGTTAAAATGGGGTAAAATAAATATCATGTAATATTTTGACTTAAGATGGGGTAAATTGGGTGGAGCTGGATTTTGGTCTCCTCCCCATTGGGTTGCCGCGGGTACCCAACAAAATTTACATATATATATATGTTTTCAATTCTTATGCTATATACATATATATTTTGAATTCTGATATTATAAAATAGCGTCGTTTTGTAAAATGTCGTTTGAGTTATCTCAGTCCCTCTCTTATCTAGTCATCACACTTCAAAACTTTGAACCCTTAATAGTTGACTGAACCTTGCTAACTCGCCCACACTCGCCTCACGTCTGGCCGTTCCCAAGTCTTCACTCTTCAGCCCATCCTAATCCAAACTAACCCACCCAAATGAAACTGAATTATTCCAACCCAAAAATCTTAGTTTGAAGGATCATTTTGGTTGGGGTTGAACTAACTAAATGAGGGATTGGGTTCAAACAGATTGAAAAAATTTTGCCCCAACCCAAATTGCCCCACCTAATGCCCACCCCTACTTAAAACTTCTACAAGCACAAGCAGGCAAGAGGCAACTCAACTTCAGCAAACCAACACCAGTCCTCCCTCCCTCGTCTCGAACCCTTGCTTCCTCGACTCCCTCTCTCACGAGCTACAAGTCTCATTCATTGTCTCGTCGTTTTCAATAGTTAACGCTAATCCCTTACCTCCTCCCACCTTGTCTTGACTCGCTTCTTCTCATTTTGGCTCATCTCTTGTCTAATCATCATCCTTCGATACTTTGGATCCTCAATAGTCGATCGAACCTCATTCCGGTTCCGCCGCTTGCCTCACATTCGTTTATCCCCATCCTAACCCAAACTAACCCACTCAAGTGAAACCAAACCATTCCAACTTAAGAATATTGGTTTGAAGAATTTTTTGGCTGAGGTTGGACTAACTTAATAAAAGATTGGGTTCAACTAGGTTGAGAGAATTTTGTCTCAACCCAAACTGCCCCACCTAATGCCCACCCCTACTTCCCTCCCTCATCTCGAACCCTCGATCCCTCAACTCCCTCTCTCACGAGCTATAAGTCTCGTTCGTTGTCTTGTCATTTCTAACAGTCAACGCTAATCCCTTACCTCCTCCCACCTTGTCTTGACTCGCCTCTTCTCATTTTGGCTCATCTTTTGTCTAATTATCACACTTCGATACTTTGGGTCCTCAATAGTCGATCGAACCTCATCCTCGTTCCACCGCTCGCCTCACGTTCGTTCGTCCCCATCCTAACCCAAACTAATCCACCCAAGTGAAACCGATCCATTCCAACCCAAGAATGCTGGTTTGAAGAATTTTTTGGCCGGGGTTGGACTAACTTAATAAGAGATTGGGTTCAACCGGGTTGAGCAAATTTTGCCCCAACCCAAACCGCCCCACCCAATGCCCACCCCTAAGTGGAAGGAGGGGCACCCTATAGCTGGACTGACAAGAAACGCAGTACAGTGCCTTCCTTGCCAAGTGTCTCCAAATTACAGTAGGCCTCAGAATTTGGTGGGCAGTCCCAGATAATACCACCAATATGGCTCTTTTAATTAAATTATTACTTTAATAATTTAGATTATTAGCTTTTCATTATTAATAATATACTTATATTTTATAGAAGTGTTTTTTTATATAAGTTGGTCTCAGTAGTTACACTCTTGCTATTGATTAAAACTTAATATTATTAGATGTCAATTTAAAAGAAATTATATTATTAAATTTATTAAAACTTATAAATTAAATTATAAAATTTAATAAATTAACACTTTATAATAAATTTTATAATAATTTAATGTTATATTTTATGACCTAAACTTTTTTCAACTAGGTAAACTGGCATAATAATTTTTGGGTGATTTTTGGTTTCCTTCAATAGAGGACTCTACATTTTATATACTAAAAAACTGTGTATTGAAAAAGTCACACATGTAATATATATATATAGTGCATATAATTTCATTTTGTTGCTTCTTGCTTCACCACTTGGCACTTGGAACTTAGTAATTTATGCAGTTATCCTTATCCACTGTCTTCCTTCATTGCCAAATGTTATTCCCTGTGAAGTTGGCCACACATGCAAGCCACCGGCATTTATTCTACTATGAATTTCACTCGTGCCTTTGACATTGTCATACATCACAGTCTTGACTTTCCTCCCTTTCTGAGCAACATATGTAATGATGAGTTCATTGAAGTATTCCCTTCCCCACAATTGCTTGATCTTTCCAAATATTGAGACAAATTTGAAATTGAAAATAAACTCATGAGCACTTAAAAATTTTATTGGTTTTTGTTCTTTTTATGTCTAACAAATATATAATACCACATTAGAGAATCAAATCTGCAATCTTTAGTATCTTTGATAATTTTAATCAAATAATATTTCATTAAACTAGTAGGTCCTAACATATTACAAAATTTTTAAATTCATGCTTCACATATGATGAAACTTATTCTTCAAATAAAAAAAAAGAGGCAAATGTAAAAAAAAAAAAAAAAACTTAATATCTAAAGGAAAAAAAGTTATTTACATGTGATTTTTTAAAAAAATAATTAAAAAACAATTTTTAATAATTATTGTATAAATTTTATGTAAAAAAATACATGTAAATAGCACTTACTTATTCAAATATACCACTTACATACTAACTTTTACTAAAAATGTGAAAAATTCCACTAAAACTCATGTAGTTCCTTCTTGACAAACGATAGATTTGATATTAGGACATGTGAATATTTGAATTTCTGATGATTTTTTTTTTTGTTTTTTTTGTATCCAATGTGTGTGGTTTGTATTAACTGTCAAATACAGAGCTAAATTAAAATTATCAAAATTTTCATGTAAAAAAGACAATTTTTTTTCACCCCTTGTATTAGGGTTTCTCTTCCCTTTGGCCTAAGCCGCACGCACTCTAGCTCTACATTTCCCTTAGTCTATCGGCTGCAGTTCCGATTTTTCGCTGGTCTACATTTACAATAAGCAATTACTCCTCCTTAGCTCTCGAATTGAAGCGTTTCTTTTGTGTTTTTCATCTCCCAAGCCACCGTCGTAGCTGTCCCCTGTAGTCGCCGTAGTCTTCAGCTTTTGCCGGCCGCCAAATTGAGCCGCTGCCGCCACAAACGACGACTGTGTTTACTGTATCCGAGCTACAGCCTCTCTCAGGTATTATCTCTGTTTCTCTCTCCGGTTATGATTTTGCCATTGCCTTCCCTCTGCCCCTCTTTCTCTTTCCTCTATGAATGTATGGCTGAACAGTTCATTTCCATTTAGTTGTAGGTCATTTATATTGACTTGGCTAGCGAAAGATTCGATTTTGAACCCAACCCTTGATCTCTTGCACGATGCCCATCAGCATTTGGAGACGCTCTCTTGGCGTTTGCTTAATTATTTTTAGTTGATACGATACAGAAGCATTTATTCAATTAATACATACATTATGCCATGCTCTTGAAAAGAATTCAACTTGTAGGAGGAATTAATACTTCTGATTTTTGCCTTGCACAACTTATTAACATTTGAAGAGAAGGATTTGCCAAATGTTTAATGTCATGTAAGATTTTTATAGCAAGAAGTATGGCGAACTCTGAGTAGCCAATTGTTAATTTGGCCTTTGTGTATTTAGAGTGGTAAAATTTCCTCTCTATGTTTGCTTCTATCCATTGTTTCGAACGATTTCCTTGGGCAGATGCAGTTATTTCCTTAGTTCAAGGTTTTGCTCACGCATTCGTGAGGTTTTTGAAATATGAAACACAGGCTCTGTTTCTCATATCCTCGACCTCGATGTTGCCTGAATCTGCGCTTGTACTCAGTATGATGCTACATGTCCAAAGAGTTAAACTAAAACTTTGGCTGAATGACATATTCTATCCTTATGCAAGTTCTAACAAGAGGTTCTACTTGTCAAATATACGGGCTTGGATGAGTGAAAAACAATTTGTATAATGAGTAGTTGCAATGTCATATGTTCAAAATATTCTTATAAAATAATTTTGTATATATTAGATTTTCTTTCTTCCAGTGTGTGCCAATCCCTTCACATACCTTCAAGGACGTTTCAAGACATGAATTGCTTTTAATCCATTAATTTAAGTAAGAGTTAGTTATATTTTTTTTTAGGGGGGTTTGAAAGGGGGGGAGGGGGGGAATGGGTATGACCCAAAGGCTGGGGAAGGTAGAAGAAAGTGGAGATTGTCATCATGGAGAGAGATAGGCATTATTTGGAATTTCTATGAATGGAAATGAGGGATAATGCATCCCGAGTAGGCCCTTGTCATAATCAAGGGACTAACTGCTTACTATATACTAATAATATCATAATGATCTTATCTTAAGTTTAAAATAATTTTCAGGTACTGTTAAATGTAGGTTCTGTCATATACTTATACGTTGACTTGATTCTGGTGCAGTTTCCTTGTCCTGTGATCTTGACATGTGGATAGATTATTATTAGACTTGTATATTTCCTAATCATAAAAGTTTCTATCACTCACTTAATATTTCCATTGGAACAGCCAAAATGTCACGGAAGGGTTTGATGGAACAAGACCTGAGTAAATTGGATGTAACAAAGTTGCATCCACTCTCTCCTGAAGTCATATCTCGGCAGGCTACTATTAATATTGGTAATACTGCTATCTTAGTGTCAGATTTGTAATACATAATTGAACTGAAAGAAGTTTCTAATTTCAATGCTACTCCTCTGATGACTGTTACCTACTTCATAACTAATTTTTTTGGCTGATCAAAGGAATTGTAATTGTTTACTTGTAGGCACCATAGGTCATGTGGCACATGGCAAATCAACAGTTGTAAAAGCAATATCAGGTGTTCAGGTAATCTTTTATCTTCTTTTCTCACTATTCTTCAAGTGGGTGGGAGTTTTGGGGGAGTGATAATGTTGTCTAATTTTCTATTTCTTATTTTGAGTATATATCATTACTGGTAGAATGTGTTGTCTTTAACCATTTTTATTAGTTTACTAAGGTTTTGGCAAAAATTTTATAATGGATTCTAGCACTATATTACTCTTTTTTTGCCTTGCTGGCAATTGTCATAAATACATACTTGGATGAATAGAAAGGAACAAGAAAGAACATATATAGAGAAAAGTTGAAGGTTAGTATGAGTTCCTACCGAATTGTTGGCCCTTCTGAGGGTATGATTTCCTTAGTAACAAATTAAGATGATATTATCATTTTTGCTTACCTTAAACTATCAAATGTAATTTTTAATAAATTGAAATTTTAGACGTTATGATCTATAATTACAACCTTTATACTGCCATTTTTTTCAAAGTGGCAAACAATGTATACTTGGAATTTTATAATCATAAAAGTTTTTGCCAGGAATTAATTTTTTTACCTTCCTATCTAATTATTAGGAAGCACATGGAACTTATAGAATCTGAGTTGCTGTAAAGGTATTGGGAAGTTGTTGTGTCAATAAATGGATTATAAAATGTCATAAACTGTCTAGCAGTTCTAGCTTGGCTCGCTTGATGAACTATAGGGTTTTAAAGGAAATAGGCTTTTTGCTCCTGGTTGGTTGCTTGGTATATCATATGGCTTTTGTGAGTGACTGTTATTTGACAGAATAAAAATCAATTGCATTTGGTACTTTTATTTGGCATCTTGAGTTCAAAACAAAAGAATATTGAATATGATGATGTGAGATGATATTATTTGTACGTATTCCTTGGAATTAAGACATTTAATTTTTTTACTCTGGGTTCCCTGCTTTTGCAGACTGTTCGTTTTAAAAATGAGTTAGAGCGTAACATTACAATCAAGCTTGGCTATGCAAATGCAAAGATATACAAGTGTGAAGATGATAAGTGTCCTAGGCCGATGTGCTACAAGTGGGTATTTGTTTTTCAAAAACTATTATATTAGTAGTTGGATTCTTGCTTTCATTTATGTGGTCAAATTGCTTCTGTAGGGCATATGGAAGTGGAAAAGAAGATAGTCCTATGTGTGACGTACCAGGGTTTGAGAACTGCAGGATGAAGTTGCTGCGACATGTTTCATTTGTTGATTGCCCGGTAAAGCACTAATTGGATTCATTATATGTGACTATTTTATGCCATTAGTTTATTTTATTTAAAAATAGTATAGGGGTTCATTTCTGTGGGTATTCGCTTGGTAAATCAGTCAGTTACAGGTCACATATTATTTTTTTGATTCATCAAATACTTGTACAGTTTGTTTGATTGTGTTTGTTTGATCATTGTTTCGTTTTTTCCTATGCTGTAGGGCCATGATATTCTCATGGCTACAATGCTTAATGGAGCAGCGATTATGGATGGAGCTTTGCTACTTATAGCTGCTAATGAGAGTTGTCCACAACCACAAACCTCTGAGCATTTAGCTGCTGTGGAAATTATGCGTCTACAGCACATAATAATTCTTCAGAATAAGGTTGACCTGATTCAAGAAAATGTGGCAATCAATCAGCACGAAGCAATTCAGAAGTTTATACAAGTAAGTTTTCTATGAAGAGGTTTTCACTATATGGTTGAGTCTTTTTTCAGCAACTTAACATTTATGCCCCCCCTCTTTTTGGTGGCTTACCAGGGAACTGTTGCTGATGGTGCACCTGTGGTACCAATTTCAGCACAATTGAAGTATAATATTGATGTTGTGTGTGAGTATATTGTGAAAAAGATCCCAATCCCGGAAAGAAACTTTGTATCTCCTCCTAATATGATCGTAATTCGTTCATTTGATGTCAATAAGCCTGGGTTTGAAGTGGACGAAATAAAAGGGGGTGTTGCTGGCGGAAGCATTCTCAGGGTTAGTCTCTTGGTCATTACAATGCTTGAATGATGGATGTGAACTGATCTTACTTTGTCTCCATTAATTACAGGTGTTACGATTTCAATTAATTTTGGAATGATGCGTGTTTAAAGATTTAACTTGTATAATGCACAGATTTTAAAATATCTAGCTGATGGGCCCCATCCTAGAATCTCAGGAGTGATTATATATGTGCAAAAAGTCTTGCAAATAATATTTTGTTAAATGATGCCACTTATATTATCCAGGTGCAAAAGGGTCTCCATGTGTTAAATGAATAGATAATTGATGAGTGAAAGAGAGTTGGCATATCATTATGTTCTGGTGCAACTTTTTTGTACATGCAATCTTCTGAAGACCTAGATAGACTGTGTTTATTGGTAATGTCAAAGGCTGAATATCTGCTTTCTGTTTTACCTTCAACCTTGGAGGCTTGGTTATGCCAATTTTTTGGTTGTATTATGCATATAACATGTTTTTGTAAAACATGGCATCTGACTATTTGTTCATTGCAGGGTGTTTTGAAAGTAAATCAATTCATCGAAGTTCGACCTGGGATAGTTGTTAAGGACGAGAGTGGGAATATTAGATGCACACCCATATACTCTAGAATAGTATCATTGTATGCTGAACAAAATGAACTTCAATTTGCTGTGCCGGGAGGTCTAATTGGTGTTGGCACAACCATGGATCCCACTTTGACACGCGCTGACAGGTTGGTGGGGCAGGTTCTTGGAGAGGTTGGATCACTGCCTGAGGTTTTTGTGGAACTTGAGGTAGGTGGCTTTATCTAATTTATTATCTCTTTATGCATGCATGGAAAATTTGGCTGTCAAGTGATGTTAAGTTTGGAAATTCTTGAGGGGAGTGGGCAATAAGAGCTCACTGTTTATCATTTCTTCCTTCTTACTATGCTTTTTTCTTGCCAATGTGGTTGGCTTGTAGGGTGGTCAGGATGTAGACTTCTTGAATAATTTAGTATCGAGTTTATAATTATATGTCTTTTAAGCACAGAAGAAAAGTTTACACTTAGCGAGTGATTAAGCGGTGAAAGATGACACTCAGTACTTCCATCATGAAAAGCATTGTTTGGGGCTGAATTTTTTTATTGGGCCCTTGCAGGTGAACTTTTTCTTGCTCCGGCGGCTTCTTGGTGTTCGGACAAAAGGATCTGAGAGACAGGGGAAGGTATCTAAGCTGGCTAAAGGAGAGATTCTAATGTTGAACATAGGATCAATGTCAACAGGGGCCAGAGTTATCGCTGTAAAGAATGATTTGGCGAAGTTGCAGCTGACTTCCCCTGTGTGCACTAGCAAGGGGGAGAAGATTGCACTAAGTCGACGTGTGGAGAAGCACTGGCGTCTAATTGGTTGGGGTCAAATCCAAGCAGGAACCACCCTTGATGTCCCTCCTACCCCCGTTCTGAGTTAACTAGATACTGTTGAGAGACGCACAAACTACAAGAAACAGCTTTTATTAGCTATCTGAGAGGAATCTAGAGATGTGGGAAGGCAGACAGTTGTTGGGAACCATTTTTTTGAGGTGGAGAAGAAAACGTTGTTTGGATTGTGCATTTTTGGTTCTCTTTGTAAGTTTTATTTTTCTTCTCTATCTACCTATTACTGCATTTAAATCTTGCGCCGATTGAGTTTAGACTGGGAGCACCTCAAGGTCCTCAACGAATACGTATATCTTTCTATGGAAACACTACTAATAATCATTTTATTGTTCCACTTGTATTTTAGGCATTATTCAAGCAAAGGTTGAAAAAGCTAGACATTGGCATGTTCTTTGTCCATTCCTCCTCAACCTGAAACTGCTACAGATTTGGCCTTGGAATATGATTATTCACCTAGATGCTTTTCTAAATGGTCGATAACACGAATAAGCTTGGATCTGTTTTATGTCGCATGAGTAGTCATGGAACTGTTTCAGAAACGGCAGATCATGAATAACAAGCGTAGCGAACAATGCCCTTTTTTTCGTTTATTTATTTATTTTCATGTTCTGGTCATGAACAATGCTAGATGTCATTCTTTTATTGTAAGCTCTGCATGAACCATGTGCATTGTAAATAATGCCATAGCATCTGACAACTTGATGGTAAAGCGAACAGGAACTGCTTCTAACTATTATAATCTCCACATTCTAGTCCTTACGTGATATTAATACGTAAATACATGTTGCAGTTGCATGTACGAATAGTTTAATGCCTTTTGGTGTATATAATGAGGAGTTAAATTAGTACTTTTAAAGCTCTCAAATTCAGATCTGAACGTACGCTAGCCGACTTACGGTATTTTTCTTCCCTGGGTGGTGGGCGCTCAAGTGTCAACAAGAAAATACCTGAATCTCTTTGCTTTAGTGTAGTATTTGTCCATAAATAGTTGTACAAGAAACAGTACTCAATTAAAAATAGTCGAAGTTGGGGACTCCACAGGAAGCATAATTTGCCGGATAAATGATAGGGTCGAATGTCTATTTTTAAGTTTTAAACATACTCATTTTCCAATGGAATTGCTAATGTCTACCAAGTCCACCCTCTCCATCATACAAAAACAAATTTTTCTTCCAAAGTGAGGGCTTTATTTTTTTTAACCATTTTAACGAAGAAAAATCTGACGAACTTTGAGAGGTGCCAAGTGACTTCAGTTTTGCGTATGAATATCAGTCTCCATTCGTAAATTGTGTAGAAAATGTGTACTCCATACCGCGTGTAGCTATTCCTTCTTTTCACACATAAGATTGTTGACTTTTTGTGCTCTGCGAAGTCTTCTTATCCGTAGAATCCCCTCCAAATTTCCGGGAAGGAACAAAGATGCAACTCGGAAATTCTAACCCCAATAGTTCACTCCTCTTTCTTCCTAGTTGATGTAGGTTACTGCATGCTGTTGTATAATCAGAGGAACTTCATGAAAGGAAATTAAGGTGTAAATTATTATAAAAATTAATAAAATAAGAATATAAAATTAAAATTTTTGTTTAAAAATTTTTATTAATAATTATTTAGTTATATTTTATCTTGTAAAACCAAATCCACGACATCCATTGTGTAATTCTGGCATCCAAATTTCCACATATTTTAATAACTGGAATTTAAAATTCGAAGCCATCCCCTAAATTAAGTCGTTCATGGCCTAAAATATTGACCTTCTGGTTATTCTTCTAGAAGAGACAAAGAAAAGGAACAAGTTCTAAAGACGTCGGTGATAGAAGTATCTTTTGCAGTTTCGTTAATCCGCCATAAACCAAAACCTCAAACCCAAGAGGTCCCCTCCCTTTCTCCCTCTCTCTTGTCTCTACTCTTCGCCGTCTCAGCTGGTCAGATTTTTGGATTATAATATTTAGTATTTATAATCAAGAACCCATAATAGGATTGGAAACTGTTCGGAGAATTCTTTACAAGCTATTAAATAATTAATAGAAATATATTGGCACAAAAATATATCAGATTGGGTCCCGTGACTTTCACCTATTACATACCAATTTACTGTTCAGCCGATGGATTGTAATTAACCAATCAAATTTTTTCAAAATTCAAATTTTAATGTACACACAATCTAAACAATCACAAATATTAATTTTCTTTTTATAAACTCAACTCTCAAAATATTTTCCTCCTGAAAGAAAATTTTCAAGCAATCTGCTACTCTCTTATAAGCACACACAATTTAAAGAATCTCCTCAAAAGTAATATCAAAATAATATATGTTACATACCGTAAGACCTCTCATATATTCTCAATCATAATATTTTCACAAATCTTATATATATATAACAATTTCTAATGAAAATATTTTCAGCAGACTAATATTTTCACAATCCTCACTGCGACCATAATCTATAGGTACCCTACATACTTCTCCAATGGGGACTTATCACTTCTACTGGCTTTGGCCCATTGTCTCTCCAATTTTTTTCACAAACAATTAACTTGAATCCTGTAAACTCAATAATTGCAAGAAACATAATTCAAAATGAAATTGGCTTTCTGGATTGCCTTTCAAGTTGGATTAAAATATATGGTTCATTCTCCTCCCCAAAAAAATAATAATAATAAAAATATATATGGTTCATAGATGGGAAAGAATAAACTAACGTTCCTCATATTTAATTAGTTTTCAAACATAAAACCTTTGACTTTGTGTTTCAATCATCCTTTCAGCGGAAATAATTGATCTATTCCAGTTGCAGACTTCGCTGGATCTGTGCTTCGGAATATGGATAGTCTTTGAAAACTTTTCTTCAATCCTCTTTCCACGAAGGAACAAGGAATTAAGTAGGAAACCCTCCTACATCGTGTTAGCTAGTGGGTTACTACAGATGCTGTATAATTAATTCAAGTCAAATCCCACTCGTCTTCTCCATTACCAATCACAATGTTATAAGAAGGGCTTCAGCTAGAGTTTTCAACATACAAAACAAGAGTTTAATTTCATGCCTTACTTCCCATATCAAATTCAAATGGAACTAATTTTATCCAAAATTAGTTCTACTCACAGTTACACCAATAGGCACTGTAGACACCCAATTTTGTCCGAGTTGTGAAAAATTAAGATAGATCCATGCATGATTCTTAAATATAAAAAAATATAAAAAATAATAAAAAATATAATAATAATAAAACAAAAAATTAAAAAGATTTAAAAAAAAACACAACAACAAAAAACAAAAACAAAACAAAAAAAGAAGAAATAAAAATTGCCAACGGCTTCTCAAATAATGCATGCATTATTGACAAAAGACAAGCTCAGCCTGAAGGAGTCAGAGCTCGTTCACCCACTCCCGGCCTCTTCTCACTAGAGGCAAGCTGATGAGAGTCACGGGAGGCATATTGACTGAGGGGATTCGTCGATGCTTGGACGCTTCCTATTGGAAAGAAGGAAGCAGAGGTGAATATAGAGGAGGTCACGGGTGAAGAATCGTGGGAGAGCATTGAGAAAGAAACCTAGAAGGATACGGCTGTCGAAAGGATTTCTGAAAGAAAGAATCCGTAAAGAGCGATAAAAAAAGGAGGGATTCACGAGAGGTCACAAGGGCCAAGTTAGAGAGAACCGTGGGAGAGAAACAGGGGAAAGCCACTGAGAGCAGGGAACAGAGAAGAAACTTCCTTTCCTTTAGTTCCATTTTCAAGAACCAGCGACTGGAAGTTGGTAACCCACGTGTAGGAGGCTCGAGAAACCCAAACCGTGTACAGAAAGGGGAGTTGCAGCCATAGGAAAGTGGCTGAAAGGGTGCTGAAACAGAGTTTGTCATTTTGGTAACGTACACTCTCTATTTCCTTTAGTCCGGTCCCATTAATCTCTTGTGGGTGTGTATGATTATTAGACATGGTCTTACCATATTGTCATGAGCATGGATGAATTTTGGTTAAAGCTGCAGTTAAAACAGAGAGACATTTGGGTCCCTCTTTCAAGTTGTCATGTTACCGCCATGGAGCAACGTGGCTACCAGAGTGGTGGTCGTGTGAGTTGCCACTCTCGGGATGCATGCGGTGGCAAGAGCCACCGCTGGTTGGGTGGCACCAAGTGCCGTAACCAGCTGCACTGAAAACTTGTCGAAACTACGCCTGCGGGCACAGTTTCTTGAAGACGGGTGCACCACACCCTTCATGGGGTGTGGTGCACCCAATAATAGCCTCTTGAAAATAATTCAAAAATGAAAAAATGTTTTAGAAAAATAAAAGAAAATATGCAGTTGAAACAAATATTTTCTAAGAAAATTTTCGGTACTAGTTACAAAAATTTTGGATGAAGAATGCAACATTTAACTGTATTATTTCTGTCTTTTTATTTCGTTTCAAAAAAATGTAGAAAAAAATTGATTTTGAAAAAATATTCTGATTGTGTCATTTGATCTACCGAACCTAATACTATTTTTCAAAAAATATTGGAAGCTGAAGAAAAATCATAAATTTACAAATATTACTATTTAAATATATTATAAGTGATTTTTAAAATAAAAAACTAAAAAATTGAAAAATCAAAAGTTGAATTCACGGCATAGGCCAAACGTGAATTCAACATTCACGGTTTTGGCCCATGCCATGGTGTGCTTGTTTTTTTTTTTTTTAAAAAAGAATAAAATATAATATAATAATATAATAATAAAAAAATAAAAAATAAAAGATAAAAATAAAAAAATATTAAAAAAAAAGGACAAATTTTAGAATCATAATTTTATTAAAAAAAATGATATAGAAGGGTTTTAGGAGGATTATTCATATTTCAGAGTATCTTTAGACTTCAAATCCCTGATTAATCCAATGATGGTCGTTGGTACAGTTGACGAAAGTGACTGTAACTAACTATCCAGAGGAAATTACGTTATGAATTATATTGAAGAAATTGATATAGTTCACATAACGTATTAGCATCCTCTTTGAAAGTTCAGCCTGGTTCTCAAAATCCTATTCCTTCAAGAGCCATAGTGCAGGCGGTTGACGAAAGTGGCCGTTGTTGACTTTCTTTCAAAATAATACGTCATGGATTAAGTTGAAGAAATTGACAAAATCCTTATGACGTGACTCAACCTCATTCCTCCCAGAAATCCTATCAAAATAAAAGAATAAAAAATATATGAATAAACATGTTTTAGGCAAAAATCAAAGCACGAGTTTGAAATTAGAAACAACAAAATCCAATGTGGTACCGAGAGGGCGTTGTAGGGTGCTAATACTTTCCCTACACGTAACCAACCCTCGAACCTGATTTCTGTGACGTAGACCATAATCTCGGTGTCCGATCTCACCATTTAAAATTAGATCGGTGGCGACTCCTAAAGTTTTTATAACTTTCTTCAAACCCCTATTTTCCCACAATCATCACCACTTCATACATTGATCTTTCCGGGTCGCCGCAACCCCGCGTCGCGATGTACGACAGGCACAGAAGCAGCCAATCTCTCGGAATAGGATTGTTGATCAATTAATAAAAGTTTTTTTTTTTTTTCGTTTGAACTGATCATCCAATTCACCATAATACGGCATATATACCACCATATCTATTTTATCACAAAGGCTCTGAAGGTCATAATCAAAATAAATTTTATTATATATTGTGGTGTCTGCTCTATTGTTATGATTTTACATATATAGCCCTTCTCAATTTACAACAGAATTAACTGTCCTCAGAATTTCCTACTATCATAGTATGTGGCATGATGGAATCTTGTTGAGGAAATTGCAAAACATGTGTGTTGCAAAAAGTATACTTATCAAATTCTCTCATATTTCTCTGGTCCTAAGAATCGGATTTCGTATTCCAAATCACCGTATGAGAATATCCTATATCATTTCCCATTATTAAGTGACATTTTAAAAATTGATTCAATGAATTGATTTAGCATCTACCTATTAACTATAAAAACACTGTGTGGTGAAGATTTACCGAATACAGATGGCCAAGTCACCACAAGTGAATTGTTAAGTCAACTTAACCCTTTCAAACTCAATCGATTGTTTGCTAGGTTTCAACGCTAGCTATCTCAACGACACCATGTAATATTTAACATCTAGACTTTAAACCAATCAATTCCACAATCTTTATGTACAAGGTACAATCTTCTTAGTAATAGTGATTATTAACAAGGCATGCTAGAAACATCTTTTGTCTTTTCTTTTATTTGATGTATCATAATTTGTCAGCTGGCATAACATTGATCATACCTCCAACTCTTACGTAAAGCTCCATTCTTAGGGTTTTCGCTAAGATAATGGTCCTTGTCCACAGGATTTTTTAACTGCTTTTATTTTACCAAATTTGAAATAAAATATAGACTTTGACAATGTGTATTGAGCTTATCTAACGAATCATCTTGGGTTATGCCAAACACTGAAATGGACATCATTTTATATATATATATATATATATAGAGAGAGAGAGAGAGAGAGAGAGAGAGAGAGAGAGAGAGAGAGACATATTTGTCAAGAAGTTAACTAAATCAAATGATTTTTTAATTAAAAATGATAAATTATTTAATATATACATATAAAATTTTAAGATCAAATTTAAAATTTATAATAAAAAAAAAAACTTAAGATAACATTGAATACTACTACACTGCTAAGAGTGTCAACCAAACCAAATTATTTTAATATAAATATAGCTGCTATATGCTACAATTGAAATTATGAAAAGCTAGCTAGCCAGAGATATCCACAAATGGCATCATCATCTTGCCGTCTTTCTTACCCTATACCATCAACAGTAGAGAAACTCATGATGTATTCCTTAGCTTTAGAGGTGACACCCGCTATAGTTTTGCAAGCCATCTTCATGCAGCTCTGAACAGGCTTAAAATTAAAACCTACATAGACTAAAACCTTGAGAGAGGGGATGAAATATCCTCAACCCTGCTTACTGCAATTGAACGTTCAAAAGTTGCGGTTATCATATTTTCAAAAAATCATGCCACTTCAAGGTGGTCTTTGGATGAGCTTGTTCATATAATGGAATGCAGGAGAACAAAAGTCATCAACAGTCTCAAATTTCTGGGCTAAAAACACAGAAATCTTGTTTATCCATCCTGAGACAATACTTTAGGCGTACAAAAAAGAAAAAAAAAAAATCGAGAAACAGTATGTTTCTCCAGTCTTTTCTTACGGGGCGTATACTCAGACTACGCCCAGAAACGTAAGCCTATCACAGCTCCTAAAAACAACTGTGAAGAGAAATCGTTCCCCAGTCTTTGCCGTTACGCGTAAGAGCGAACCGGGGAGGCAAATTGTTATGCGACTGCGACTTCGCTCCTCGCATGTGGCCAACGTTTACCGCCGGCATATCTCACGGATTTCCGTATCTCCTCTTCAATTGGGAGGGAACCATATCTATGGGAGGCAAATTCCTGAACTAAAAACGACCGTGAAGAAAAATCATTACCCGTCATTTTCGTTACGCGTTAAGAGCGACCGAGGGAGGCAAATTGGTTGGAGACTGCTCCTCTCATTTGGAAAAAAGCTCTACAAAAGAAAGGGCATTTCATTAACTGCTTCTTTTAAAAAAAACTTTTTATCAGGATAAAAAATTTTTGTGGCTTTAGGATAAGGAGTGGCGCCCTTTACCCAAAATTTTTCGTACTCTTCTCAGCAAAAGAAAAAACTTTTGCACGCTAATTACAAAAAGTTAAAAAGTCGTTTTAATTGATAAAATTATTAAAAAATATTTGAAGTACTTTTTCTTTAACATTAATAAAAACACTTTTGTTAAAATTTTGAAATTTTAAACTAAAAATAGAAGTAAAAGAAGTGAAACTCTGTACATAAAATAATTTCATTTTTTTCTTTCTTGAAAATTTCCGATTTATCAAGTCCATTCTGAGCAAATACTACCCAGTGCCCAGCATACTTCGGGAATCAGGAGGGCGGAAGAAAGAGATGAAATTAGCAGGTGCAGCCCCCTATCAATTTGCCTCCCTTGGTCTCTCTTACGGGTAACGGGAAAGACGGGGTAAAGATTTTTCTTCACGGTTGTTTTTAGCTTAGGAATTCCGACCCAAAAAAAATAAAAACCAACACTGATAGAAAGCCTTCGCATTCTGAAGTACAGCACAAATTGAGCAACGGAATCAGACAAGGAAGTTTATGGAAGATGCCTTTATACAGGTTTCGTGATCTGCAGTTCAACATTTTGTTTATATTTATTGGGTAATATGGCTGTTCATGTGAGTAACAATGACTTGCACCATCACCATGAAGAACTCTATTACAACATTTGCTCCTTAATGTTTGACTAACAATGTCATGTGAGATTTCATCATTAACCAACCCTAAAACATCATCAGGCAATAGGCATTGTAGTGTTAGACTTAGAAGGTGATGGCGAAAAGACGTATAATTGGATTTGCGCAGGCATTCTGCTGGAAAACTGGCCTGCTCCCTCAATTTTATTTGAATTATCATTTTGTTGTCTTACCTACCAAGTTGAACAATTTCAAAACTAAACATGTGCGTAAAAGTCACAGGAAGTATAATTTGCCAGATAGATCATAGGGTCGAATGACTGCTTTAAAGTTTAAACATACTAATTTTCCAATGGAATTATATGCCAAGATTCTAGAATTCCTTTTGTGGGTGAAACCCTTGCCCCCATGATGTTGGCAGCATGCCTCCAATTGTGCTAGAAATATAAAAAAAAAAAATAAATTATGATCTATCTAATAGCTGTTGTGGGTTGAATGTCTACTTTTTGTGGATCAAACTTGCACAGCTTCTAGCGGCAAAAGCAATGGGTATAATTCGAAATGCCAAGTTTTCATTTGATTATTAAGATATAAGAAAGTTTTTTTGTCATATCTAGTATAATATTCATAGTATTTTTATATATTAATTTGTCTTTGTCATGATTTAAAAAAAAAAATTTTCTCGCAATTGATATGATTATCGTAACAGGTCACATTATCTGCACAACCCATAGCAGCAACCATGACAAGATTTTTTAAGCATAACAGAGAAAACTTGTCATATCAAATTGATGCTTAGAAGTGATGTAAATTCATGAAATTCACTGATTTTAGGTTGCGTGGAGCATCGCAAAGCTGAGGCAACATTGGACTTCTGTATGTATAATGTAACTAGCTCAAAAGTCTATTTCTGAGAGATCCAAAGGTTAATCATTGTGGTTTACTTTATACTGAGGACGTAATGTTAGTGGTATGCATGGGAGTATATGTCTACATGTCCATTAACATTTATCAAAATAACGAGAAAATGTAAAAGTGTATATAATTCATGTGCAAAGTGTGTGTGTGTGTATATATATATATATATTATTCTTAAAAATTAATATATAATCGTTGCCTTAAAGATAAAGACTTAAATTTTTTATACAACAATTTACGAATTTGAGACAAACTTTTTGATATTCTTGTAAGTTAGTGGGCCTAAGGATCTTGGGATAATTTCCTAAAAATATAATTTTACATAAATGTGTCTTTTTTGGAGAAAAAGGATAAGTTCTAAAAAAATGTGATTTTAATTACAAGGATTAATTGTTTATGTAACATATTTTTTATTGATAAAATTTATAAAACTGATGTTTTATTTTAAACACATTCTCACAGTTAAACGATACGTTCACTGTCTGCTTTTAAAGGAGAGAAGAAAAACGAGTAAAAGAGGTGCCTTCACTGATATCTTAAAAGGAAAAATAAGATCTAGGGTTTCCCTTGCATCTTAGAAGCAAAGCGGCGAAGGTATGGCTAGCAAGAAGAGGTCAAGAAGGCAGAAATCCCATTAACCTAAGGAAAAAAGATGCAACAAGCGAACGGTTTCAGAGCAAATCATCCATGACAATCCACGGATTCCAGAGCATGTGGTGGATGACATACTTCAAAAACTCCCAGCGAGATCTCTTCTACGGTTTAAATGTGTTTGCCAGCCATGGAACTCGACCATATCTGAATTTCTCAAGAGGAAACAGATGCTCATTCTTTTATCTGACGACAATCGATCTCTCTGCTCAATGAATTATGAAGCTTCCACAGGTGAAGCAACAAAACACTCCGAGCTAGGAGATGATCAATATCTCAAGGTTTGGAATGCCTGTGATGGGCACCTTTTAATATCTAAACAGTCCCGTTTTGGTGTTGGTTATGAAGATCTCTTGTGGAATCCGCTCACAGGAGAGCAAAAATTATTGACAATTCGCCGTTCGTCGCCAAGCTTTGAATTGGGTTTAGGATATGATTTTTACAACAACGATTACGAGATTGCTATCTTTAATTATTTTCCAGGGAACCCAATGAGCCAAGTGTACTCATTCAGAAAGGATTCTCAGAGAATTCTCAATGGCATTCCTCACGGAAGACTTTTTCACATAAGGCATGAAGCAGGAGTGTTGGTAAACAACTCTGAACTTTATTGGAGCGCTAGGTACCATGGAAACCCTTTGCTGATTGAAGAGGGTAGCTGTAGTATTTCTTGCCACAAGGATAACCCTGTTGATTTCAACATCAGTCATTCAGTCATATTTGGCTTCGACTTGGTGCGTGAAAGCCCTTTGCTTCTTCATTATCCTCCTGCACGTGTTGATCACAATAACTATCATAATCAGTTGATGAATCATGAGGGTTCCCTATGTGTGATTCAAACTGACCAGAGCACAAACATTCAGATATGGGTATTGAAGGGAGGGATGCCTAAAGTTAATTGGGTCAAGTTGATGTCCACTCCGCGTTTGGAGTTTTTGCCTCTGAAGAAATTTCTGGCAGTAATGATATCTTTGAAGGATGATGAAGCCTTGATCGCTTACTGGGAAAAACTGTATCTTTGTTGTGGAGTATTCCGTTTGTACAAAATGCGACTATACAGTTATAATCTAACAGAAAAGGCATATAGAAAGGTGAAGGTTGATGGGTTCAAGAACTGGACTAAGGGGGTCTGCTTCAATGGAAGCATGGATTCCCTACCCAGGAATGACAAAACGGATTCGACCAAAAAGAAAAGGGATGGATAAAAGGTATTTATTTGAGATTGTTACTTTTTTATTATACACAACATACATAATCTACTTTATTTTACTAGATTTTATTGATTTGCATCTTCCTAAGCTCTATATTTCAGGAAGATCACAGGAGCATGCAGAGACGTGAAGGCAAATGCCACTAGCTAGTAGCTAGCATCTTAGACCTTTGACTGTTTGATTGTTTATGTCACTCTGCTCTATAGTTAATTTGTTCTTTTGCTGGATAATAGTGATTTTAATTTCTGTTGCCTTGGAAGTAACATTATGCCGATTAGGTATGTCTTCTTTTTCTCCTTCAATTCTCATCTTAATTGACCATTGGTTAAGACTGGTCTTGCTGAGCCTTAATCTAATGCATTTCTTTTTTGACCAAGAAAGATAAAATAATGCTGAGCCTTGTTCTGGAGAAACAGTTTCCAAGACACAGGTTCAACCCAACATCAGATTTTATATTATTTGTGCTTACTCCGAGATTGATTTAACATCAGAAATCATGTGTCTTGTGATGCACATTACTCTTATGGACTCCTTTCATGTATTCGTGTATTGTATAATCTATTTCTCCAAGCCAACGAAATTTTATAATCCTCTCATAATAGAAAAATATTCTCATAAAATAGGTCCACAACTAAAGAATCATTTTTAGAGTTAAAATTGTTAATTTATTAAACTTTATAATTTAATTTAAAATCATATAAAATTAATGATTTAGATTTTTTTATATATATTTAGTAAAAAATTTTATTTATAAAAATAATACAAACTTTTTATATTTTATCAAATTTTCTCTCAGCCAATCACAACTTCTCCATATGATTCAAAACTTATTGCCTCCGCCAACCTAACTGAACCTATGAACTTGCTTGATTTGCTACGTAAATTAGCAAGTTTGAGTCTTTTAGATAACCAAGGTATCCGTTGTCCCCTTTCTCTCAAGATGCCTCGCCTTAAGGGTTGTTTTTTTCTTGGAGGGCAAATGCACTCCGGATCACTAGCAATGATGCTTGGTTGTTGCATCAATACGAAGTTTAATGGTAAAAAGGAACTACCAGATGCGAAATGCAGGGTTTTTTTGCTTTTAATGATAAAAAATTTGCTCCAACAAGGACAACCAAACAGATAAAATCTTGATTCAATAAAAAGTAGCCTCTAAATTCTTACATCAGAAATTATATCTAATAAAAACATCTGCCCCTGCATTTCTAACATATTATCGGTACAAGTTTCAGGCCAGAGACTCAGATAGCACAGCAAATCATAAAACCACAAAATAAAAGAACTCCTGAATCCACATGAAAGACGAGCTACATTTGAAACTAGAAGCAATAAATACGAGGCCCCGGTAAATCCACCACTAAAATATATTTTCTGCAAGCCATTGATAAGCCAATACAATATTGTTGACTGCTTGTTAAGGCCTCCCTTCTTCATCAAATCCTATTGAGCTCTGTTCTATAAGCGCAATGGATATGAGTTGCAAATGTCTATGCATCCAATATTAAACCTTTGCAACATGGTCCTCGAACAGGCTTGGATCGGTATGCACATAGGTCTAGTTCAAAATTGCAAATGTCTAGGTATCTCATACTAAACCTTGTTCCTCAAAGTCTTTAGCAACTGAAACACAAGACAAACGGGAAGCAAATGTTAGAGCAATGGCAAATAAATAACTATATACCAGAATAGGGAGAGGAAGCATAAAGAAACGAGAAGAAAAGTAAATAAACCCTGTAGTCGAATTACACGCTGCATGAACAGTCAATCTAATAAGAAACAATTCCTCTATTTCTACACATTTATTTCTATATAATTTTTATTTAACAGAATTCAGACTATATATTGTAATTATGAGACCCGATCGACCCAATTACTTACACCTAATGTGAGAATTTAATTGTGGGAACATCTTTTTCAAATAAGAAAAATGCTGATTATTTGTTGCATAGCATAAATATATTCTATGATTATAGGTAACTTAGTCCTACACAACATTGATTATTTTTCAAGCCACTTCTTGCGTAATGGTTATGGCAATTTGACCTTAAAAAGTCGAGGGTAACAATGTAATCCATCAGAATAACCCACGTACAGTCACATTAATTTTTTAAAAAGAGAGAAGAAACCGTAAAAACGTGAGAGATTGTACAAAATTTGTACAATATTGTTTTGTACTAATATTAGCACTCAATCCGTCATACTCTGTTCATTTTTATATGAGAAAAACCAAGCAATATATATATATATATAACTTGATACAAATGATAACCCAAACTTCACTATTTTGGGGTTTATAAAAGTGGTAACTCTGAAATCATCAACATATTCCCAAACTCTTTAACATGGTCATTTATAATATTTGGCTCAATCTCCATTGGACGAGTCTCCATGAAACTATCAATAACAAATTGTGCTTAATAGAAGCATCAACTTATTACACTTTCTGAAATTTTCGATTAAATATTTATCTGCATCTTTGTTAGGCAAAATAGTTGTCCAATGCACGGATTTCACTTAACAAGCAAAATCTCACAACTTTACCCGCATTAAAAATTGCTAAAGCCTAGGCATCTCAAAGCTATTCTCAAATCAACATATTTCAATTTCTATTCTTGGTCCTCAATATCAAGAAGGATTATCAATTCCACCCCAAAGCGGCACTTTTTTCTCTCGGCTACCAGCTTAAGTTATCAAGTTGGAATAATTTTAATGTTCTACATCAAATAGATTGTGATGCATGTCAAGTTGTAAATTCAGCATTCACAAATATCAGAACCATGGAAAAACTCACCTTTTGACGATGGGAGGACCAAAACAACCTGCATCGTCACATTGTTTGGAGGAAGCTGCAAGCGAAGAGGGTAAAGCTTTCCATTTAAAGGACTGCGAGTACACACAATGATTCCCTCTAGCCCTGTCTCTTCCTCAAATTTACGAGTCAATTCTTCAACTCCATTTCCTTTGAAAATCAAAGAGTACCCCTGCACACCTTCATCGTCCACATCCCCATTATCTTCAGCAACATGGTAGTATATAGTTCGTCCCTCGATCTTTGGCGGTGAACCCACATTCGAATCAGTTGACTGCAAATAACACCAACAACAATTCAGCACAGAAATGCAAAAATAAACTTCGATCAAAGCTACCCAGATGGAAATTTCGAGACTTTTCCACGACTCTGTACCTCTTGTCTCGAAAAATTTGCAGATTTAATCGAAATCGCTGATGGGGTAGTCGATTCGAAGTCCAGAGAATCCGAATGGGGCACGGGTGGAACTGCTGGTCTTTCACCAACATGAATCTCTACAATATCAACATCCCACAAGATCCAATCCTGAGTTGCAGTTCTATGCGGAATATCATGTGTCACCGAGTTCCGCCATGGGGGCAAACCTCCATTGCCCCTCAGAAAGTTCCCATACCGGGTCTTGAGCTTTGCCTGAGCACCATCTCTGATGGGTTCCCACTCGACCGAGGAATCGAGCCTCCTGGGCAGAGTTTGCAGAACTTTGCGACCCGTCACGCCAAGCAAGAAGGGCTGGTTAGAGGCGGTGAGGTACTTCCCATAGCAGCTCTTGAGGCGGATGATGTTGTCGTATTCGGGCACAAACTCGACGACCCATCGGGCGTTCTTAGAGGATCCGTTTCGGTCTTGGGCTACAGATTCCTCGTCTTCCTCGGCGTGGAGGTACTTGTCGTGGTGGCTCCGGAGCCGCACCGCCTTGGCGTTGTGGAAGAGGTCCATGCCGGTCCTGAACTTGTTGGAACTTATCTGCATCGAAAGGAAAATTCAGAACAGCGATCCCTTGATGAAACAGGTGTACCAAGTTTGAAACTTGAATTGAACCAACCAGTCGAGCTTAAATGGTTCAGAGACCTCAAAGCAGAAATCAATTATGGAATTGAAAATTGAAATTGGGTTTTACTCTTTTGAATTGTAATAGGCATCTGCGAAGATAAGTCTTGATATCTCTATGTACGTGTAAGAAAAAAGTGACCAATTATTTGTTTCTGCAATATATAATTGGATTTAAAATTGGGATTTGGGAAGAGTTAGTGTGCCAGAAGTTACGGAGTGTTGGGTAGAAAACGCGAAGAGGCCCAGTCAGCGCCAGCCTAACAGGGACGACACGGTTGGTTGCACGCGGTTAATTGATTGAAGTTGCGTATGAAGCCAACAAATGGGACCAGCTGAACTTGAAGTGGCCACAGGCCGCCGAGATGTGTACTGAAATTGAACCAGGAACCACAGAGGTTAGCCTATTGGAAGAGGTAACAGAAAGAGAACCAAAATGGTACAAGGGATCAGGAAAGCAAACGGTGATCTGTACTGAAATTGAACCAGGAACCACAGAGGTTGGCCTATTGGAAGAGGTAACAGAAAGAGAATCAAAATGGTACAAGGGATCAGGAAAGCAAACGGCGGTCTGATCTCAACCACGGGAGTAAACATCAAGAACGGGCGACCAAAACGAGAAGGAAGTTACCAAGATAACCATTTTCTATTATTTATGGTTTGATTAAGCTATTCTCATACGGTAGAGAGATGGAATAATAATGGCTTTCTCTTTTTAAAAGTTATAGAATGTTATAAAAAAAAATATAAAGAGAAAATTAAAAAATTTAATAAAAAAGTTAAAATTTATAAATTTAAATATAAAAAAGATTAAAGAAAAAATTATAAAAATTAAAAAAAATAAAATAATATAGGTGATTTAAATCTCAAGTAAAACTATCAATATGACAGTCCGCCCCACGTTAATTCGCACTTAAGTGAGGAGGGGCTAGATAGGTCAGCTCGCATATATCGCGCACCATAAAAAACTTAACTCGCCCCACTTTGAGTATGCAGACCAGCTGTATAACTACAAGTTACTTAATGTTTTTTTTTTATAAAAAATGAGTTCTGATAAAAGAAACGTCTTATTACTTTAATAAAGTTAGAATTTTTTGTAACCCGACAATTTGTGAAACATAAATAATTAAGTATGTTTTGCTAAAATCATTTACTTCAAAAAATTTGTTTAGCTTAAAGAACAAAACCTAGATCAAAGTAAATATGCATCAGAAAGAAGGTAAAAGAAAAGATAATATAATCAAATATTATTTAATTTTTTAAATATAATGCAGAGCCTCCTCATATAGATAGCAAAGCCTCTTTAATATAAAATATATAAAATATAATACAATTTAGATCAATAACTAACTTCTTAGGCTTTTTTCAAAATCATTTATAACTTAGATGATAAAAGTAGTATGACAAATAAGAAATTTATAATAAATATATAAATATAAGTATCAACAACAATAAATAATTTATAAATCATATTACCATTGAGTTGAAAATCATGTGATCAATTGATTTTAGATGATGGGTCAAATATCTATAAGTTAACCCGTTATAAACCTGCATAACTTATGGGACAAAGTGAGATAGACTAATTTATCTATATTTTAATCAGTTCATATACATATAACTTTACCCACACTTTTTGCAAGGCGGGTTAGGTAAGGCAGGCCAATTTTACCACCTCTAATCTCACCTACTTCCTCAATGATTAAAATATACAAATATTCTTGTATTTTTAGTTATTTATAAATAATTCTTATGTATTTTTAATTTTTATATAAAAATTATCTTAAATTTATAAAATATTATAATATATTACATTTATCCATTTTTCTATCCAAACAATTACTATAAATAAAAAAAAAAGTTATCAAAATCCAAATTGACCAATGAAAAATTCTTAAAATACCTCTCAAAAAATGAAATCTTTAAGAGAATTATTTACAATTTGCAAAAAGTTAATGAGATTTAATTGCAGTTTATGTAAAATTTAAAAAGGATTCAATAAAATTAATGATAAAGTGGAATAAGGTTATTTGTATTAGTTAACTTAGGGTTTGACTATTTTTTCGGGGTTTCTATTACTATTTAGATAAAAAATGGATAGAAAGAATATATTATAATATTTTAGATTGTGTAAAAATTAAAAGTAAAAAAGAATTATCTATAAATGACCTTAAGTGCAGAAAGATACCATGCATTTTAGTCTAAATTAATATACACTGAAAAACACAACTTCATACAGTAGTATATGATAAAATTAGAACAGCAATGATATTTTCTGCTTTTTTATCTTCATTACTTATAAGAATTGAAGGTTTAAAATCATTTAAGTATATCTGTAAAGTTAAGAATGAAAATTGACTATAAAGATTAGAGTTGTTATTGTGTCAAGTCATATTTTATGTCTTGATTCTTGACGCACACAAAAAATAATTCAAAAAATTTTGAATGAGTGGTGATAATTTTTTGTAATGAATTGGGATTAGGAAACTTGAACTTCCACTTTAACTTTCTTGAAGAAACATCCAAGAAGGTCATACTCATAAAGGCAAATAGTCAAGATGAATTCAGCACATTAGTTAAAAAAAACAAATTCAGTACAAATGTATGAAGACTATGGATTAAAGAAAGCAATGCCCTCTATTTGACGCCATTTAAAATTGAAAAAAAAAAAAAAAAGTAACAAAGTCCTAAATGTGGCTCACGAACTCTTACAAATCTCATCATACAAGCGACTAATCCCAGAAAACATCTGTTCATAACATTATCAGACTCTTTATAAAAGACGAGAACACTTACATGTAAGGAGCAAGAGTGATAATAGCTAAATATATCCATGGAATGAGCATATTATGATGAACTATATATCATAGATTGTACATGAAGTGAAGATAATTTACATGAAACTTAACCTTCACATAAAATCCTTTGTAACAAAAACCAAAACCACATAAAATGATTATGTCTTCACATGTTTAGAGAGATTTTATTTCCCACTAAAAGCCCACAAATCAAGAGCTAAGTAGTTCTCTCCACTCCCCGACATCCATTATCTAAAAAGGAACTCATTAGATAGGGAATTAACAATCTTATCTCTAACCTCCATTATTTCTTCCTCATCCCTTCAACTTCTCCAAACAAGGCATGATTATTCACATGAAAACAGTTCCTACAATTTTATCATATTAGAGATCGCACTCACTCAAAAATGATTTCACCTACTAATCCACCAGATGACATAGATGTATATCTGCCATTCGCACACGCGAATAGTACAGAAACCACTTCTTAGAATTGCCCAACAGCTACCACGGTATCGACAGATATTGACCAGTATTTTCATGTTGCCTACCAAAGTAATGGTGCTTTTTGTTTGTGCTAGTGCGTAAGAGTTGGTGAAGTGAGGAAAATGTTATAAGTATCTGGGGAGTGTACTCTTCCCAACGTTTAGACACATTTATTTTGACCAGAAAAGAAAAAGTTTATTGTCAATATAAAAAAGTATATAATTTGTGTGTAAAATGTATATGTATATATATTATTTTCTGTGAAGTGATCATAAGAAGCAACATTTATATAATTTCAATTCATCTATTTTAATATTTTTATTCTTACACAATTTACATTGCTTAGAATATAAATAATTAAATTTATTAATTCAATAATTTTCATACTAAATATAAACATCTTATTTCTACACTATGTATAATAAGAGTTTTTCTCATGTAATTCCTCTCTCATCCAACTAAGTTGCAGTGGATTGCAAAGTTGATTTCGATGTTGGATTCTCGTAAAACTAGATCATTAGTTGATTGTAATAGATCGCCAAATTTAAATAACTTTAGGTGGTGTTTGGTATGGAGATTTCTTAAGGTTTTCCAGGAAATCTTATATGGAAAAATAAATTTGCCATTTTTGTTACAAGGTTTCAAATAAAATTTCCCTGATATTCAAGTTTCCCTTGGTATTCCATTGCCCACAAACGGCAGTCAACTAATTCCTGCTCAAATACAAGGTTTTTGTGGATTCCCATTCTTAGGCAACGAAACAGAGCATCCAGCAAACAGTTCTTTCTTCTTTGTGACTTTGTGGTACTAAGTATGGCCTGACACACATCCTTGCTGTTGACGCCATTAATGTTTATAATTTTCCCTTTTAAACATAACGTTTTTAAATTTGCTAAATGTCACCCTGTTTTGAAGACATTGTCAAAGTCTGATGCTTCTATAGCAATTAAATTGTAAACATAAATAGGTTTGTTTATATGGTACAATGAATTATGCTGCATGGATTAAGAAGTTTATATTAATAACCACTAAATCACAATTACACTTACAACTTAAATATGTGGATAATAGGGACTGATAGTTAGGTTTCGTTTACAAAACAGTCATAAAATTTAATATATATCTAGTTAATTTAGTAGTTTAATTTTTTCAAAAAAAATAATATGAATTTTTTGAGTAAATTTTTAAAATTTTTTTAAATCATAAAATTTAATTTAAAAAATAAATAATAAAGAGTAGTCTCCAAATCAGAAAAATCATAAATTCCAATTAACCACATTAATTGAGAAGCGTTCCTCCTGACAACAATTAATTAACAAGCATTAATATAAATAAATTATAATAACGCGTACACGCACCTGCAACTTCGCATGCTTTCCAAATGACTTCATAGAAAAAACAGACATAGGCGATGCGGGCTCCGAACCCGAAATCTCATCGGAAGCAGACGACCAGAAAACACTCTCGGAGAACAAATCTATATACTCCGGCAATTCCACAGCTTCTACATCCCACAGAATCCAATTCTTGGTTGCGGAGCTATTAAACGGGTCATCGTGCGTAACCGAATTCCTCCAAGGCGGTGTCCCTCCATTTCCCCTCAAATATTTTCCGCACCAGCTCCTCAGCTTGACTTGGAACCCGTCTCTTATCGGCTCCCACTCGTACTCCCAATCCAAACCCATTACAAAACAGTTCTGCGTCACTTTGTTTCCTATCATACCAAAGAGAAAGGGTTTGGCCGTCGCGGTCAGGTACCGGCCACAAAAGCTCTTCAGCCGCACACGTTGGGTGTTGTTCCCGTGGACAATTTCCACGACCCATTTTGCCTTTCTCGAGGATCCGTTCCGGCTCTGGCGAACCGTTTCCCAGTCGTTGTCGGCGACTAGGTACTTGTCAAGGTGGCTGCGAAGCTTGACGGCGTTGGCTTTTTTGAAGAACTCCATCACCAATTGATCGCACAGTGCACCTTCTGTGCTGCAACTGAGGCTTATAAACAACTGTTTGGTAATGTTCTTAGAAAGAATCTTATATTAATTATAGGTACCAATGAGTGAAGAATCTGATATGGGAAGTAGAGGCTAGTTGTTGCGGCTTTGAATGCAGGTCAGAATTGGGGTTGAACTTAAATGGAAATTTGAGGGTTAGTTTCTTAATTTACATGTAAGACGGGATATCATCAAATAATAATCAAAGTAAAAGTTAATGAAAAGGTTAAGTATGTTCGGTATGCTTGTTGGTATATGTGGGTTACATAGTGTTTTTGCAGTATAACAATGGTTTTCTGAGTGGGCAAGATGACGACAGCAGAAAGAAGGCAACGAAGACTCGAGATTGATTGAGATTATTGCTAGAAATATAAATGGGTGACGAAGATGGTTCCGGCTAACACAAATGTTTGCGACAAAGAATAATCATAAAAAAAGTTGATGTGTTGAAGATGCAAGTTTGAAACCAAACATTGTTGGTGACAGGATTTGGATTCCTTTATCTGGCTATTTTCTATTTTTGGTAATTTTTTTTTTTCCATTTTGCTATAGGATTCAAACTATAAGTAAGAGAAAAATATTATCTATTAGTAAAGATATATAGAAAGTTATTAAAGTTGAGAATTTCAAAGGTGATGATAAATTATGTTCTTAGATAGCAAATTTAATTTTATACCAATATATTAAATATAGTATTGTCAAATTAATTAAGACCTTATCTAATGTTGTTCACTTTTATTATATATTACTCAAAGGAGATAATTATCTTTCTTGTCTCCTCCGGATGGCCTCTCTCTAAATCTCCTGGCAGATACATTATCTACTGTCTTGTTTTTCTTTGTTGTTTCTTCCCAAATCAAAAAAATAATAATTAAGAAAAAGAAAAATTCATAAGACGAGTAATCATGAGATTGAGGTAAAATTCAACGAAAGAGACCTCAATAGGCTTAGGTAAAATTTTAATTACTGACATATTTGAACAGTCAGAGTGAGTAAAAATTAAATGGTTCAACAAAAAGTTAGATTAAGAGAAAAGAGCTTCAATTAAATGAACATATGTCTCAGTTAATTGAGTTCTTGAAGGGCGTGATCCGATTAATGACATATCCCTGGCCTAATATCTTAGGACAAACCCATTTCTAACTGAACTGAATTGGGGCCAACTTACATCATTGCAAAGTTCATAGAAAAACTCAAACTATTTATTTATTTATTTATTTTAGTTTTATTGGGGGATTGAACCAGAGGAGAGGGAAAGGGCGGGGCATAGTTCAATGTTCTTGTGCCAACCTTAGTTCGCTGAAACTATTTATTTACTCAATTAAATCAAGAACTTACACCATTAATGATTTGAGCCTTTTATGCGGCAATTTCTTTTCTGGTAAAATTATGTGGCAATTTCTGTTTCTTTAGTAATAGCACCGATTTTGTACTAAAACGGTACTAGGAATAAACGTTGTCGCTTGGTCTGTCATCCACAGAGACCCTTCTGGTAAATTTAATTGGGCCGGCCCAATTAAAAGGCTCCGTTGAACACCTGCCACAAACCCTATGGAAAATGCTAAAAAATTAAAAGATAGTGTAGGGGCCTGAGGGAACCATGTCATGCTGCCCTCTCCGGCTGCTCCTTACTCTCAAACTCTATTGCTTTCTCTGATTTCAGTGATTTGGCACACACCAATCTGCAACTTTATATTCCAAAAATACCATCACAAAATTCATCTAATCTTAATAAAGCCATGGTTATCAAATTTTCCAACTTCCAAACATAACCTTAGTCATACATAGCCTCATTTACCTTACTAAAATGTTAGCTAAAATTTCAACCATAACTTACTATATTTTAATGGACTGGAGTATCTCAATTTCGAGCAATTACTGTAGACTTTGATCAATCCGTACTTAATATAAATTAAGCCTTACAGTCCTAAAAAAAATAAAAAATATACAAGCAATGACTTAATAATTACAGCCATCTTCAATTTCTTTTTGTGATTGACACTTTGCTCTTTATAACCCATCTCCCTCCCATAACGTGCTCGTGTCACATTTCCTCAAGGTGAAAAAGTCAACATTATCACTCTGATTATATGATCTATGATTATGTGCTCTATGATTCCACTAGTAAGCCGACAAGCATTAAAGAGGACAGCCCCTAAGCACAGGTCACCAAACAAATGATTTCATCACAAAACGCTGACCCACCCATTCAGAAAACAGGTCAGTGTAAATTTGGGATTGGATTCCCTCCAATTGGGATAAAGAGATAAATATAAAAAAAATAGATTTAAATATTAAATAAAATTTAAAAAACTATTAAAATAAAAAATAATTATAAATTTAAACTCAAATTTGTATTAAGAGATAAAGTATTTTATGCATAAAAAGTTTTAAGAAAAAACAATTATTAAATGAGTTTATGATTCACTGTTGGCAGTAGAGATTCTGATAATTAATAGTTTTAAATGTTGATTTTATAAATTATGTTGCAATTTTAAGTGTGAAAAAGAATTGTCCTTATTAAATTTAGTTGTTCCAAAAATGGCAATGATAGCTATTTCATTTATGCCAATTTCATCTACCTTATGCAATTCAACCCTACCTATCTGTGTTATTCACGTTTTAATTTGATTTTGTAAAATATAGATTTGATTTGCATGTCCGCTAAAATAAAGTGAGTACTCAGAAAATAAAAGTACAATCTATAGAGAACAGATAGACCTTCATGACAGCAGTCAGCAGCAGACAGGCCCCCACAGGCCACAGCTCTTGTAGGCCAGTGGCCCGCCAGCAGTTGCGCCCACCGTTTTTGGGAATTATTTGTCTTCACTTCCCCGCTGCACGTGACCCGCTCTTTTCTCTCTCTTTGCTTTCTGACTTCGAGAACCTAGGCTTTCTCACCATCCCTCCTGTTGTAGTTCAATTTCAGATCTCAATCTCCCAATTCCCTAATTTTCCCACCATTGATGATTCCTTCTCTTACTCCCTCTCTTCTTCATCATCCATGATGCCACTGCCACCTTATTCCTCCACCTTAGCCTTAGCCAGAGTCACTCTCTGCTTCATACTCTGTTTCTTAATAGCTTTTGCCATATTCACTGCTGCTCACCCGTGCTCTAGGAACCCAGAAACCTCCAACTTCCCTTGCCCGCCATTTACTTCCACCAATCTTCCTTTCCCATTCTCTTCTTCCCCTGGGTGCGGCCACCCTTCCTTTCAGATTAATTGCTCTACTCCACACTCAGTCATCTCCATTAACCATCTCTCTTTCTCTATTCTTCGTTACGAGCCCAATTCTTCCACTGTTACCCTCTCACCTCACGCTTCTACTACATCAGAAGCGACAAATTCAAAAACCAACAATAATTGCTCCTCTTCTCACTTCCTTTCTATTCCAAATCGATCTATCAATCTATCTGGTTCGCCTTTTCGAGTCTCAGATGTTTCCTGTTCTCGGTTATCCGTTCTCCAACCTTGCTCGCCTCCAACTCTGCCAAACTGTAGCCACTGTCCATGGGAATGCAGGCTCATTAAGAATCCCGCTGAGCTCCTTCATTGTGGATCTGTCCACCACTCCGTCTCAGACTCAGACCAGCGCTGCCAAAGGGATGTTTTGGGGTATCTTGACAGCTACTTAAGTTTGGGGATCGAGCTTGAATGGGATGAAGCACAAGACCCTTATTTTTCAAGCTGCAAAGACTGTAAAGCAAAAAACGGTGTTTGTGGGTTCAATTTCTCAGACCCAGATATGCAATTTATCTGCTATCACTCTCAATCGACCATCTCCCCACCTTGGATACGCAAGGCCAATCCCAACCGATTGGCCATATTGTCCCTTGTAATCGCATTAACGTCTTTGCTTCTTGTCATTTCGATTGCCACTGTTATTTTCCGCTCAAGGAGGCTCAAATCATCAGCTACAGAGGAAGACCCAACGACCATTTTCCTTCACAATCAACGCTCTGCTAGTCTTCTTCCTCCTGTCTTCACCTACGAAGAGTTGGAATCTTCTACCAACCATTTCGACCTAAAGCGCAAAATAGGTGATGGCGGATTCGGGTCGGTGTATCTGGGTAAGCTCGACGATGGCCGAATTGTTGCGGTGAAGTACCTTCACAAACACCACGCTGCCGCCGCCGCAGGACGAGCTCTCTCCACAAAATCATTCTGTAATGAAATTTTAATTCTTTCTTCCATCGATCACCCAAGTCTGGTTCGGCTTCATGGGTATTGCAGTGATCCAAGAGGTTTGCTTCTTGTCTATGACTATGTCCCCAATGGAACTCTGGCGGATCACCTCCATGGCCCAAAGAGCATGTACAGGAAAGGATCTTTGACTTGGCAAGTGAGGCTCGACATTGCTCTGCAAACGGCATTGGCCATGGAATACCTGCACTTTTCAGTTGTGCCTCCCATAGTTCACAGAGACATAACGTCATCAAACATCTTTGTGGAGAAGGATATGAGGATCAAAGTTGGAGACTTTGGGCTCTCTAGACTTTTGGTTTTGCAGGATACGTCGTCGTCATCAACTGGGTATGTGTGGACGGGGCCCCAAGGTACACCCGGGTATTTGGATCCAGATTACCACCGATCGTTCCGGTTAACGGAGAAAAGTGACGTGTACAGCTTCGGGGTGGTGTTGTTGGAGCTCATTTCCGGGTTGAAAGCGGTGGACCAAAGTCGGGATAAGCGAGAAATGGCTTTGGCTGATTTAGTAGTGTCGAGAATCCATATGGGTCAGCTGCATCAAGTGGTGGACCCAATTCTGGCGCTGGAGGAGGAAGCGATGGACGACGTGGCGGCGGTTGCAGAGTTGGCATTCCGGTGCGTGGCGGCAGATAAGGACGACCGCCCAGACTCGAAGGAAGTGGTGGAGGAGCTGAAGCGGGTGCGGAGCCGGGCACTGGGGGCGCTTCGGTCGTCGTCGAATTCCAACGGGAATGCTGAGGTGGCCAAGAATTGTGATTGATGCGTGATTGGATGGGACCACATGCACATGTGATGTTTGACTAAATTAGCTCACTTTTGTCGGATAGAGTCTTCATTGGCCCCACAAAAGAACCAAAACCACCACGTTGGACGCACACGCACGAGGGTATCCGGATGCGGATCCATGGTCTATGAGAAAAAAATTCAAGGACTCCGTACGGGTACGGCGGAGGAGTTTACCTGCACTAGGAACGTTCTGCTGCTGCAACATAATTGAGACTAGTATTTACCGCTATTAACTACCTCAAATATTTATGGGTAAAAATATCTTGTAATTCTGCTGCATCCAACATGGAAAAAGATTATGCACATATTTCTGCCTTGAAGTTGGACAGGGACAGCAGTCTTCTTTTGTAAAATTTCCACTGAAATTTTGGAACAACTATCCTGTATACAAGTCTTGATCTTTAACAATTTTTCAGCTTCTCTTTTTTTCGCACTTGCAATTTATAAGTTGATAGAGCCTTTAATCACCTTTGAGAGAGGCAGAACGGTAGAATAAGGTAAGGACTCCCGCAGTCTTCAAAGTGAAAGTGGGAATAGAATTTTTTAAGGTTAAGTGGTCATTGTGTTAGTTGCTAGGGCCAAGAATTTCAAAGGGGGTTGGAAGAAAGTGCTGAAGTTGGAAATTGGAATACTTGTACAAATCATGGAGTTGCTCTTGTCAGCGTTTGTAAGAAGTCCTTCAACTACATGCTTCTTTTCTCCGCATATCAACAGAGAAAAGATTTTCCCCCATATTTTCCATGATTTGCGGTTGGAAATTAGACTGTTGAACTGCCTCTGTCCCCACTTTCGTTTTCAGCACACCTTGTTCCTTGCAACTCATTCTTCCTCTGACGTCCAATGTGAAACTACAGAAGCCACCACGACAAGTATATGAATAATTTGGAAGTGAGAATTGTGTTGAAATAAACTTGTGGTATAGAGGGACTGTTTGCTAGTTTTTATGTTTAAAATCACATGCATCAAAAGGCTCAAGGATAAAGTAAAAGTATAACAGAAGACGCCATAAGACTGGGATCCCTTCGCTGTTCTTGATTCACTTCTCAGTTACTTAGATTGCTGCTGCGGTTAAATTATCGTTGTTTAACATGACTGAAACGTTTGAACATTAGACATGAGATTGAAATTTTACCTTTTGTCGCTTGTCCATTATTTATCAACATGCTATACTAAACTTCATTGAACACATCAACTGGTTCATCAGATGCTCCAATTATCTTCACAAAAGAGTGAAATTGGTATTGTAAAATCTAAAATAAGTAAGATTGGAGACACACTACATTAAAGAGATTGACTGGTACAACCTTATCAGCAAGTAATTCCAATCCATGCCTGTGCTTACCTCTCCCATATGTATGAAGCGCTTCTGCAAGCTAAATTGAGTAGAATTGTAGACCCAATTGAATAAAGTGAGAAACAAGGCCAAATTTCGATTTCAAAATACGAGAATGGAGTTCATAACAACATCTTCTATCTCTGCAGAAAATCAGGAGACATGTAAGTGTTGTGAGGAATTATGTTTTTGTAAATAAAATGTCTCTCTCTTATTTGGGAGAGTTTGTTGTAAGGTGCACATAATTTTACCACTGAAATGGCATGTGGTACACCGTTTGAAGCCGTTAAGACAAGGCCGGTAGATATTGACAGTTGACAAGGACGGTTACAGAGTGATACTCTAAATTCACCTATGCAAACCAGTGCATTTAGGAGATTTGATATTGAACTGCTTCTAAACATTACAGCCCAAAATTAAAAGAAAAATTTAGTCAGAACTTTACGACAGAACAATATTTTTCCAAACATGAGTCATCATATAAAAGTTGAACCAAGCAACTCGATCACACTATAAATTCCTTTACTGAACATTAGCAGCATGCCATTTCTTTTGAAGCGGTCCCGTTCTGTCCACACTATTCACTGTTATGTCTAAGCTTCGTTCTGTTGCATGGACTAAAGATTACATATTATGATTTTTCCTTTCTTTGGTTTCACAACAGAAGAAGAAACAGAAGATACTTGGAAGGAAAAGCATTCAATGTGGCTGCCTTTTTGGAATTTCTCCAAAGAGGCAAGATGGCTAGATTGGGATAAAGATGATGGCTCATTTTTATTCTTCTCTACCTATGAAACAGAAAAAAGCATATGGAAATTTTGTTTCCTCTTCAAATTTTTAATATAGTTCTGGCCAGCAAACAATCATGAAGTCTAGACTAGACAGTCTCACAAGTTGCCCACTTGAGGCCTCCTTCTTGGAGGGGGCAGGAAAGACACATTGATCATTTAATTGTGTAGCAAATCAGGCCTAGTCGCCTGTTTTGCTGTTTTATCAGACGTTTTACCCACAGGCATTTATATCGCCAGTAATACCTTAGCAAAAGGAGGAGGAATTATTGTATATACCTGTATATAAGCAATTAAATTACACTTATGCATAATCATTGCAATGCTTATCAGCTAAATACCATGAAACTAATGCTCTCACTCGTCGCGTACTGCTAGGTTCTGCTTTATCTGTAGTATGTAGAAAGGCGATTTATCCTCAAAAACGAAGGAACGGTTACTGTATGATGAAATTAATGTAAGGAGATTTGAGTGTAGGCAAGTGCTACCAACCCATTAGATAATGTCATAATCCTATCATTATCTCATTGTTGAAGGCAGCTCTTGCAACACATAGCTAATATCTACCGTAAACAATTAGTCTACAACAAACGAAAATCTTAACCTTAAAAAAGATTTATCATCACTCCGATTCTGAAATTCAGAAGGAGCTGTGTTGTGAAAGGTTTCCTCTTTCTGGGTATTTTGGTTGGATGCCCAATGTGCATTGCTATTTCTTATTAGGCATACACTTGTTATCCCATATTATGGCTTTAAGAGAACGGGGTGAAGCGTAGAGCATGGCAATTATATGACTCTAATTCATTCAGGCAAACCAGTACAGTGATATGGAATTGTGATTACAAATGAACGGATAAACGAAAATTCAGGGGAGTTCCTAACCCAGCACATACTGGACTGGATTGATTTTATTTCTCACACACAATTTGATCATACAACAATAGTCTCATTTACTCCTGAAAATTCCCAATCACAGATTCTATTTCCTGGAAATAGCAGCTCTCCATTTAATTTGAATAGACTTGGAGAGCTCTATGAGCTTATTAGTGTCAGGTATAAGCCCCTTGACAGCAGGATCAGACGCAAATCTCTCTGCCCATTTCACTAAACGCGGAGCATTTGCCTCCACGAGCAGTTTTCTACCATACTCATTCTCTATGACGCTGAGCCAACCTAAGAAGCTCCCAAAAGCAATGTCAAGGAACCCAATCCGATCCCCACCAAAAAAGGGCTTCCCTTTGCTGCATTTCCCAAACGCATCTTCCATCCTCGCAACCACTTCTTCCATTTGCTCAAAGTATGGCTTCCTTGCCTCCTCTTCTTCAACAGTTATAATGTTTTTCATGGACGGAAACCACTACCCCATACAAATAATTATGGAAACACGTCAAATTCAGTAAATTTGACCAAAAGGAATGAAAAACAAGAAATGAAAAACTGGGAAAAAAATGTTACCTTTTCGTCAATATAAGCAGCCCAGAATCGGGCAATAGCTCGATCATAAGAATCAGAGGGAAGGATGGAGGGCCCAGAGGGCCAAGCTTCATCAATGTATTCAACTATGATCAGAGATTCACAGATGGGTTTGCCATCATGAATGAGAACTGGGATCTTTCCATAGACAGGGTTGGACTGAAGAAGCAGGTCGCTTTTGGGGTTCATGGTCTCTTCAAAGTTTTCATATTCGAGAGATTTGATGTTGAGGGCAATTTTTACCCTCATCACATAAGGGCTTGACCATCTACCCAGAAGCTTCAAATCACTCTTCGCCATATGTAACGCGCCTCCAAGCTGCTAAACCCCGAGCCTAAGCGATCTTTGTCAGAAGCGTAGGGTTGTCTAAGTATGGGATGGGCCTATTTAAAGTCACGTTCTATGCTCTGTGAAGCAATCAGTGCAGTATTGCAGAGCTTCTTCAGAGCATTATTATCAACACTGGTAGAGTGTGTGGGGAAATTGTAGGGCCTCGTTTCTTATGAGGTTTAACACATATTTATTAAAAATTAAAATTAAAAATTAATAAAATAGTAATTATAAATAAAAATATAACTGTAAAATTATTTAGGGTGTGTGTCGTGTAGCAAATGGAAATGTGGTAGGAGACAAAAGGAATCACTGGCATGGTGTGGATTGCCGTACCAATACTTTTGTAGTACCCTCTTCAACACGTGAAGGTTGTTAAGTACATGTAGAATCGACCCTGCAATTTACATTTGAAATCTCTGGTGTGAATAAAATTTAGGAATATATATGTGCACATAATTTTGATATTAACCTAAAAATTAATTTTTTTAAAATATTAAAAATAAAAAAATAGATGAAATCAAATATTAAAATAATTTAAACTTCTGTCATTTAAATCAATTTGTATTTATAAAATACCATAATTATATGCTAATTTTTTAGCCAAATTTTAATTTGATGTTTGATACAAAACTTTTTTAAAAGGGTAATAGCGATACCTATACAATAATTTTTTTAAATGGGATTTAGGTTGAATTTTACCATCTAGAAACTTCATTCAAGTAAAATTGGGTCATTTAGACCTTTTTTTTATAATCAAACTTAGTTGAATTTGGTGACTTTGTAATGTGCCACATGATATAGGATGTTGTCCATGTTGCTCGATCTGTAAAACTGACCGAAGTAAATGGTGACTTTCCTCCAAGAGAGGCTAAGAAAACAATTGGGGAGGATTTAGATTCTCTCACTTTGAAAATTTTTAGAATTTGATCACTTTGACAAAATAAAAGGATCAAAGATTGACCCTATATAGGAAAATTTTTTTTCTTATCAATTTTTAAATTTCTTAATTTTGTTTCTATTTTTCTGAAGTGAGTATTTGCTTTTAAGTGAAGAATTTTCTCCTGTAGGTGACATTGTCTTTTAAGATATGCAAAAGGGAAAGTAACACAATTGCTGAAGTTATGCAGTACTTGTGTTATTATACAAATTTCTTTGGTTTAAGGAAAGGGTGCTGGCCATGAAATGGGCAGCATCAATTCCTTACAAATTTCAAAAGGAATCATTATAATTTTTAAATTTTATAATTTAGTTTATAAGATATAATAAATTTAATCATTTAAAATTTTTGAATAAAAATAATAAAACGAGTTGATTAAATGAAAAATACTTGGATGGGTTGACCTTGGGTTTTTGGTCATTGGTGTATTGGTAGAAAAATCCATTTAGTAATTCATATTTCATAACGTGAAGGAAGCTCGATGATTATATACTCTGAATTCAATTAAGTAGACAAGTAACTTGATATGGAATTCTGATCGCAAATGACGAGACAGCCAAAGAGAAATATTCAGGAAAATTCTAATCCAAAACACACAAGAGCTTAATTTTATTTCTCACACAAAGTTCATCATAGAACAATGGATCACTCTCAATTACACCAGAAATTAACTTTCTATTTATTGGCAGCAGCAGCAGTTTTCCTTTTGTTCTGAAGAGACTTACCAAACTCAATAAGCTTGTCAGTGTCAGGTATAAGCCCCTTCACTGCAGGATCAGCCGCAAATCTCTCAGCCCATTTTACCAAAGCAGGAGCCTTTTCCTCAACAAGCAGCTTCCTTCCATTCAGCTTCTCTACAACGCTGAGTAAACCCAAAAAGCTCCCAAAAGCAATGTCAAGAAACCCAATGCAATCCCCACCAAAAAAGGGCTTCCCTTTGCTGCATTTCCCAAATGCATCCTCCAACCTCGTAAGCACTTCTTCCATTTCCTCAAAGTATGGCTTCTTTGCCTCCTCTCCTTCACCGGTCATAAACAGAAGCTTTCTTATAGGTGGATGCCACTGTCCCATTTGCATAATAGAATATTGGAAAACAGATCAAATTCAGTAAAACTGACCAAAATGGGTAAAAAGCCAGGAAGGAAAAACTGTAAAGAAGTTACCTTTTCGTCAATATATGCAGCCCAGAATCGAGCAATAGCTCGATCATAAGCATCAGAGGGAAGGATGGAGGGGCCAAGTGGCCAGGCCTCATCAATGTAGTGAGCTATGATCAGAGATTCGCAGATGGGTTTGCCATCGTGAATGAGAACTGGGATTTTTCCATAGACAGGGTTGGACTGAAGAAGCAGGTCGCTTTTGGGGTACAAGGTCTCTTCAATGTTTTCATATTCCAGGGATTTAATGTTAAGCGCAATCTTGACCCTTATCACATAAGGGCTTGTCCATTTACCCAGAAGCTTCAAGTTACTCTTCGTCATGAGTGTGGCTCCCCAAAGCTGCGAAACACCGAGCCCAAGCAATTGTTATGAATTAAATTGCTCTGCGGATCGATATTCGTAAGTGTGAGACAGTTAGCTTGGCTAGCTACTTGGTTGCTGATAGGAGTTGAAGGTTAGTTGCAGTGTCCACAAGTGGTTAGAAGTTCTACTTAGTAAGAATTATATAAGAAATGGAATCTGTAATGAAAAATCGTGAAGTAGATTTTCATTTCATCAAACAAAAAATTAGTTGGAATGATGGATGGATTGACCACGTGTTTACCAAAAAATTTTTTTTAGTGTTGTAATACATACATTTTTCATTTAAATAAAAATATATGTATAACTTTGTTAATATTTATTTTTATTTTTTATATTAAAAATATTTTAATTTAAATTTTGAATTAAAAATATAAAATCTTTAATACTTTTGTTATACTATAAATTTTTTTATATTTAGTATCAAAATTATTTGTAAGGGTGCCATCTCAATAAAAAAATCGAGGTTCAATGAGATAATTGGATCCAAGATCCGGAATGGAATCTGTAATAAAAAATCGTGAAGTAGATTTTCATTTTATCAAACGAAAAACTAGTTGGAATGATGGATGGATTGACCACGTGTTTACCAAAAAATTTTAGTAGTTCTGTAATACATACATCTTTCATTCAAATAAAATGTATATAATTTTGTTAGTATTTATCTTTATTTTTATATTAAAAAATACCTCTATTATATTATAAATTTTCTCATATTTATTGCCGGAATTATTTGTAAGGGTGCCATCTCAATAAAAAAGTTGAGTTTCAATGAGATAATTGGATCCAAGATCCGGACATTTGGGTGTCTTGTTTGTATGCACATAACATGAGTTTTAAACTTGAGTTACTTAACCCTTGGAACTCTACAATTTTACTTTGGGAACCTGGTGTTGAAGATTTGTCCTGCATATATGCTGATGTGGACTTTGTCTCAATATCAGAAACAAATATAAAGTGGGAGGGGGAGAGGTCATTTTACCCTTTTTTTCAACTAAGGCAACTACCTTAATCGCCAAGATTGCAGGCTCTACTAATCTACTTGAAAATACCAATAATTAAGTAGGAGGGGGAGAGGTCATTTTACCCCATTTTTTCATTGCGTTTTGAAGCCCAACTCCATTTGGCTTGTCCGAATCAATGCTCAAGACAACAATTTTTCTGCATATGAACTGAATTACTTTCAGAAAACACTTCTAAGTTGGGCCACATAACCGGATGTTTTAGCATTAAGTTAAAATGGTGAAGATTGATTAAAAAGAACAAAATTAAACAATTGATAGCACTTGCTAACAGTTTGCAATTTTTGAATGTGCATGTGATTGGCATTACTTAAAAGAAATGGAAGCCATTTTAGACAATAAGCAGGGAAGATAAGTCATTTTGAGCTTGAAAAGAAATATATCTCAACAAGGTGTTAAATCAATGAATGCTGATTATACCTCGAAAATCATGAGATAGTTTGAATTTATTGTTAAACAGTATTAATTTTAAAAAAATTAGTCTCTTATCTAAAAAATAAAAAGATACTCGTGAAAAATTAAAAAAAAAAAAAAAAAGATAAAAACTGATAGAGTTCGCGACTTGCACAGCAGATTTGTATGGAAAGGCAGAGAATCGAGTTAAGACTTAAAGGGAATACTCAGCAAATGGTAGAGGAGGTGGAAATCTAACGCAAAACGCAGAGTGTTGAAAGACGTTTGGGCTGGGTTTAAATTTTGCCGTCACCCACAAAGAAGCCCAGGATGGAAGAATGTAGTTCTATACATTAGGTGAGTTGCTAAACTCTTTATAAACAGTATTTAAATTGTTATTTATTGAATTTTACTAATTAATTTTTATAGTTTAATAAATTAATAATGTAAACTTTTTAAATAAAAATCTAATAAATTTCATTTATAAAAATAGTAAAACCAATAAAAGATACATGTGTAGTCATGAAGGATCACATAGTGGACTATACTAGAGAGATTTTAGAAAGAAAGAGAAACATACATTTAAATTGGTTTTTATAGAATCAATTTTTTTAACATTGATTCTTTTAAATTAATTTTACTCACAATTATATATGATCGCACAAGTGAGATTAAACTCAAAGAGTAATGCTACACAACTATGTAGCCTAGTATCGTTTTTGCACAAATAGCTATGCAATTCTACATAAACTTTTGGGAAAATATTCGATAAAAACTCTTGATAAAAAATACTTTATAAAAAAAATTCAAATTGATGGTCATGTATAATACATTGAATTAAATTAATTTAAACAACTACTTCAAATGCTTATTTAAGATAAGTATTTTAACAATAACATTTGTTTTGGAATTCCTAAGAGCTAAAAAGTTGAGGGAAAGAAAGTTGTGAGAATCTTATTCCTAACCATCAAGCTTTCTGGTGCATAAGTTTAGAAAATGTGTTGTTAAACCAAGAAGTCCTTGCTAGAGTCATTTCTAACATGAATAAGTACTATTTAATTGTTAATAAGGTGCTAGCACAATAGTTAATGTCTATACTTCAGGTTGAAGGTTTTAAAATTAAAGACTTAGATTTAGGATTTGAAGTCACAATTGTTGGGAGAAGTTATTAGTAATTGATTCTAAATATTAATTAGTCTCGCATACAATAGTAGTATAGAAATACTACATGAAAAAATCTAAAAAAGAAAAACTACCTAATTGTTAAATTTTTGTGTATTTAATTCAAGAATAATATTTGTATAAGAATGTAAGAATTATGTTATTCACATAACTTGCACATTTACCATAAAGATGTCACTTTTATATCACAAGATTATATTTGTATTGTACAAAACTTACATATATAAATATTGAATTTGGTACATATAAAATATGTGTGTACTTTATAAAATAAAATATAAGTATATAATCATTGATAAAAAAATTTAATGAAATTATTTTATATTTATTAATTATTTGTCATTATTCATATTTTATAATAATTTATTATTGAATTTTATGTTAACATTAATTTATTTCACAATTTATAAATTAAAATATATTCTACATAAAGGAGTTTACCTTTGTACTTTACTTCACACATTTACGTAACATTTAATACACATATAAAAAAGCTCACAATGTACTATTAACATTCTCTAATGATACAAATAAATTATGTAATATAATTAAGCTTTGTAATATATTCTATCTTTAAAATAGGATATTTTAAACTTTATTGAAAAGAAAAAGAACTATGAGAATTGGCCAGAATAAAAGATGGAAAGACTAAACGCAATCATTATTCCATTATTCAACCCATATCTTTGACGTTTTTTTTTTCTTTTTGCGTACCTTAAGCGAGTAAGTGTGTCGGCACCCACCCAAAAGGCTGCATATTGGAACACCCTCAAAAGTATCCAAACGTCTGGTGATTGAAGGATGAAGAAGTAGGTAGCTGTTTCTTTTAATTAAAAAAACTAAAAGTTTACAAAAGAAATGTTTCAATTAATCACATATATATATATATATATATATAGAAGAGACAGTATCATACTGTGGGTTTGACTCTGTAACTAAAGATTTACAAAATTTTTGACTTATAAATTTATCAATATATCTCAATTTGTTTCTGTGAATATTTAATCTCTTTTATAAACACGCTTTTTTTTACTATATAGAAAAGCAGGTCATAAGTAATAAATATATTGATAATATTACATGCATATTGTTTGGAGTAAACCCATTTGTGTTCATGCTGTTAATTACAACATAGACACATAGCCAAACTCATACAAGATTAAGCAGCTTTTCATCACTTAATATTTTGGAAGTCAAGGGTTTAGACTCCCAGCATGATTGCCTGTAACTTGTGTTACTAGTCTTGAAGGGCCTCCTCAAGCATCCTATCGTGCGAAATAACAGACAGTAAGAGTGGTGGAACCAAGGCATCAAAATACTAGTAGAAGCAAAAGATAGTACTACTACTACCAAAAGCAATCACAGCCTACCACCGAAAGCATTTAACAATCCTTATATAACAACGCCACTAGTTCCTCATTGCTTCCAATTCCTTTTCACTCCCCAAGAAGGCAATACTCATCAGCTACCTAGGTTGCTGCTTCAACAAACAGTAAATATCAGCATCAAACTCAATTAGCTAGCCCCATCTTCTTGCTCCACCTCAGCTTCCCTTTCCTTCCATTTTCCATTCCCTTCTTAAACTTCTTTGAACCTTGCTCAAACCAAAATTAATTAATGGAGCTAAGGTATACTTCAGTGCCTCTTCTCTGCAATTTCCTTTTCCTGCTTTCTTCCTTGATCTCTGCTCAAAACTGCCAAAAAACCTGTGGCAATATAATTCTCAAGTACCCATTTGGAAGTGGCCCCGGCTGTGGTGATCCCCGCTTCCAACCATATGTAACTTGCAGCCAAAACGGGCTCACCTTCACCACTCACACAGGCTCCTACCCTGTAAACTCCATTGACTATGGCAACCAAGTTATATACATCTCAGATCCCACCATGTCAACTTGTTCTTGTACTGTCCCTAGCAACGGCTTTGGCCTAGATTGGGATGCACCCTTCACTTTTGATGATAGTACCATCTTTGCTATATTAGACTGCTCAATGAATTCATCATCAATATGCAAATTAACTGGTTACGATGATGGTAGCAATTCCAAGCTTCTCTGCGATCAGGGGACACCCATTTGCAGTCTTCTATATTCATGCAGGCCTTTTAGTACTGTCAACCTTCCAATCTCCACATGCTGTGTTTACACACCAGTTAATCTTGGGCCATCCTTTGAAATGGATTTGCAGAGGTTGCAATGTGCTTCTTATTCAGGGTTTTACAGCTTCAATGGCCAACAATCCAATCCTGAAAAGTGGAATTATGGGATAGCACTCAAGTACAAGTTCAGTGTGACAAATAACTATCCCACCCCATGTGATGCATGTGAAAAGAGCTATGGAGTTTGTGGATACAATGCACCTTTCAATTCATTTATCTGCAACTGTCCTAATGGAATTAAAACAACAGCAGAATGTTTATTCCAGTCTTATAATAATGGTTTTAGAAATGGTAAGGAAAAAACTGCATTTTTTCTTGTCCATTGCAGCGTGCGATCATTTTCAATGCCTGACGTTAAAATTTGTTTTGGTTCTTTTTGTTTTCAGGGGTTGCTTGGTTCATCTATCCTCTGGCATGGTTCTTGGTTTTTCTTATAGGGTGCATGCCACTTCAACAATCAACACCAAACCCCAAGTTATCAAGCTGCTGAGGGGCTTCCCTGCTAATATTGTTGGGATTTTTCAAGATGAATTGAACAAAAAGGAAAATTATGTATGACCTGCAAATTGTAATTTCCTCCAGTTTCATCTATGTTCTGTAGTCAATCAATGCAAAAAAATCATCTTTGTTAACTGTACAACGGATTGCTTATATTTTCTATTCATCTGCAAAAAATTTAAAATTTAGTTACATGCTATTGCTAGCCACGTTATTAATTTAAAGTGTACACCAAGAAGAAGAACATATGGCTATATTAATCAAAAGAGAGGGAATATGGAATGGGGTTCCAGGCCTTTGGCCTCCATCCACTAACACAGAATCTCTTCCTTTGTAAGGACTTTTTTGCTTTTTCCCCTACTTACCTCAGAAACTCCATTAAAGCTTTATTTTATTCTTGCACCACTGGCTCAGTGGCATAATGGCTTCAAGCTTCCGCTAGAAAGCATCGATGTCTGAACAGAATATGTATTTTGCTCTCGCTTTTTGTGAAAAACTAGAGAAATAAAACCCAGAACCAAGATTGTGCAGTTAGCGGTGTCAAAAATGTCCTACCTTGTATTAGTAACAATACAAATATAATTTATCTATTTTTATAAATTAAATTTCATTAAAATTTTACTTAAACTTACGCTATCTTAAATAAAATTTATAAATTAAACTATAGAATAGGTCTCACGATTAAACTTTTGTTTGTGAGATTTTTCCCTTTTATGAGGGAAAGTTTTATCATACAAATAAATAACAACAACCACATTAACTTTTCATAATGTTTGTGAAAAGTTTGAAGTCAATAGATTATTGTCTTTTATGTGCAACATCATGCTACACTATCAATATATGAAAAGGAAATTTCTGTATTCTTGGTTTGTCAAAAAGTTAGTGCCAAGGAATGTATACTATGCGAAAGAAAGTCGTAAGAAGCTTCTACATGGCTATCTTAGATTTTTCTTTGTAATTGTTAAAAGAGTGGGTGGATGAATTACCTCGATATAGAAAAGCTTCGGCTGCGAACATGTCTTTACTTAGATTTTTCTTTGCAATTGTAAGAAGAGTGGATGAATTACCTCGATATAAAAAAGGCTTGGGCTGTGAACATGTAATGTTTGGACTGAATTTGAACTCAAATATTTTTAATACTCCCATGTTATTCTATTTTTATAAATTAAAAATTATATAAATTTTATTTAAAAAATTTTAATTATTAAATTTGTTAAATTTTATAATTTAGATTATAAAATTTATCAAATTTAACATTAAATAACTAGAAGAAAAAACAAACAGCACTATATTAATCTTTTGGTTTATTCTATGATTTTTATTAAATTAATTTAGTTACACCATAGAAAATAGATAAATATATTTAAATAGCTAGAAATTGTTTCTTTATAAAACTTATTTCGAATTTGGTTATCTATTATAATACGTGCTTATTTTTTAAAAACAATTGAAATAAGAAATCACAATTATCAAAGCACTTATAAGGATGACAATACATGTAGTGAGTCGCAGTAACAATAATTTAATACTACATGTAGCCGCTAAACAGTTATCTCCTTTCTTCTGCGTCATATTTAATATATTTCTCTTTGGGATTTTATAGATTGCATGTAGTATCTCAAAATTCAGCTAGTTAACTTTCTATTAGGGAGGCAATTACATTTACATTTTACATCATAGAGGGAAGCAGAATAACCTTATATATACACTCACTGAAATTTTCCTGTTAGTAACTTGCCCCCACATTGCACATTAGATCCGTCGCTGTATATCCTCTTAATGTCATCTCATATTGCAGCAGACGGGTTTTCCTTGATGTTGCAATTTATCCCACATACAGGTCATTTGTCTTGGGGACTGGTAATGTGCAGTGTAGTATTCTTCAATGCACCCAAATTGGCAGAACTTCAAGCTGTGCACATACTCTACGGGTCTCGTATTGTTGAATTGCTCCACCCACATTCCCATGCTCACGTCCTCCATTTTAAAGAGCTGCCAACACATCAAGCATTGGTTTTGCTAAGTAATCAAAAGCCTATAACTTTGCCCCAGTACGTTGTATATGAGCACAAGCTAGCCGACATTAACATGTATTCATGTAAATGTAAAGCTACCAGGTGTGTTCTAACGGTAAGGGGTATGGGTAATTTACAGGAGACTGTATGTCAAAACCTCCGTGCCTTGCACCAATAAAATTTCATTCACACAGGTGGACACACATACACCAACACAAGGAAACTGAGAGATAGAGAGAGGCAGACAAGTTCATAGTAGGACAAATTATCAAAAGATCATTAGCAAACAGCTAAACATACTTTTAATCTGAGCTTCTCGAACTCAGATACAATGAACTGAGCAATGTCAGATGAGAGTATGTAACCTGGGCCGTTAGCATAGGTAGGATACTCTTCCTCCAGCCACTCCTGAAAGTCATTAATAGAATTTTAAAAATTAAACATCAAAGTATATAACTTCCAATTGTCTGGAATTTCAGCTCATTGCAATTGCAGCCACGTTATGTGAAACTTGCACAGTAGTATGCCTAAATGGAATAATTGATTGATTAAGAGCAGAATATCTTATGTAATCATTGACTCAAAGTTCTGCAGCATTCAGAAACATAACATGCAGCACAACATAGAAATCCAAATGTCCTGCCTATCAGAGAATTTGTTCGATAACATATGTCAAATGGCTTCAACCAGACATTTAAATAAAGATGCTTACATGAATCGAATTTCCATGAAGAATATATCGGCACAAAACATTGATAATAATCAAAAAGAGTTTCCATGATCAATATACTAGCAGTTTTCATCACTGCTTAATTGCAAGGAATAAACATTTAAATTTTCTAAGAAGTCTAAGATCATGGTACACATCACAGACAAGTGGACAGGGAAGCAAATTTAATGGAATTTCACCTACGAGAAATATGGCACCTCATGTAAATTTGCAGCCAGGTACTAGTACTACAATGCTAGTATTAAAAGCAACTGTATTAGGCCAGGCTACTCAGTAAGGATATTGAGATCTAATTACATAAATTTGAGAAATACAAGTACAAATCAAGATAGTAAAGGTAAATGTGTACTTTAAGATCAGAGAATATAATAGAAAACTTATACCTCATATGTAGTTTTCTACCTCATATGTTACTGCCCATTTGCCATGACGAAGGGGCCTATGGTGGTAATTCATATTTCCAATGTAAAGACTTTTATCTCTTCGAACTTTTCTTGCTTCATTGATAATAGAATTCACTCTGACAAATGTGTCATCATCACACTTCATTATATACTTAGCAGCCACAGCGCGAATCTGCAGAGAATTACATTCAACAACAACAAATGGTACAACAAAAGAGTGACGAGGAAACAAATAAACTAGCGCAAAGAACAACATTTCACTACTCTCCCATTACTCACCCCGTATTCACAGATAGCTATGGTCTTCAACACAACAAGGTCATAATGATCCATGTACGGGACTATGATAATATCACCGAAGTACTCTGCTTCTTTCTTTATGTCCACATTTATATCCTTCCTTCCATGCTACCATATAGGAAATGGATAAATAATAAATATTGGTAACATTAAATAAGTAGGTGTTAATAAATTTTTATTATTATTGGAGACAGGGAAGATGCATCCATCCTTACCAAGGCAACAAAAAACCGAGCCACAACATGTGAAGATTTGATTAGCTTATGTTGCATCCAGGACTTCCTCACTGCCATCCGTTCGGCAAAATGGTTGCCAGCAGAAAGGATGCCAATGAAAAGTTCCACATTCATGTGGAGAAGAGGTGGAGCTTTCCATTGAGGAAGCAATTCCAGATGCATCTGTGGAGCAAAGCTTGGATGTGATGTAGGTAAGGAAGCAGCATATACAAAGTGCACATCAACATCCCCATTTAAAGATAATCCCGTAGCATCCTCAAGAGCAAACCCCTGTAAACATTATATAAACACTTAAGATATCCCTGCATTTGCACAGTACAAGGAAATATGATTAGTGTACCCACGGTGCGATAGGGGAAAGATGTCACATGCCTCCCGTCCACACTAACATGGTAACCTTCCAAGCCAGCACTTAAGGTGAGAACAAATAATCTTCCCTCGGTAAAAGGATATGGCCAATCTACAGTCACCTTCTTTTTCCGCCCTATTAATCTGTTCAACCACCATGTTGTCTTGGACTCTTCTGAGCGACTGTCATCATCACGAATCCACTTCTCACATTTCAACTGTCCATCAACTTCATAAAAACCAGACATTAGCAAAACCGAGCAATAACCTAGGAACTAACAGGCTAAAGAGAAAATTGAAGCATGCAAAATATATATCCGCAAAAAGAGACTCAAAAAATGATAAATGAATCAAGTTTACTATTTCCTTTCTCATAATATCGGAGATTACAGTGGCCATTGAACTGGATAACACTACCAAAAATAGGCACTTATGAAATAGAAAACAAAGATCCTTCATAGTTATGTACAGTTACTACTCCAAAGTTTACTTCTTATCATCGCTATTCAGATAACTGACCACATATTGCAACTTTGCATTGTATCTGGCAACCCTCTCAAGCAACATTTAGTTCAACTGAATTGAAAATATAAAATAACTAAAAGACTAAATATCATTTATTCTCCGCGTGGCAAATAAGAATGGTCGAAATCAATTACCAGTTTCCTCGTCTGCCCTAGATTTCCACCCTTCACACCTTTGAGCCGAACCCCACTGCATCCTATAGCACGTGTTCTGCTCAATTACTGGTTTCCCACTCCAATCCCCTTTCAACCTTGGATTGAAATGCAGTATCCTCGGCGGCTCCTCTCTGTCCACCGTCTTCAACCCCTGCAACTCCATCATGAACTGAGACACCATCACCGCATCATCCCCATCCCTGAGCGCCGCTATCTTGGGATCATGCTCTGCGTGAGCCCAACGCGGGGTCCCAACAACGGTTGTGTGCGACCACAGTGTTAACCCACAAGGGAGCACCATTACCCCTTTCCGCTCCTGAATTTCAGACCCAGATATCGAAATCGAATGTGGGCACGAGCCAGACAAACTCTCCATTTTCGAATTCGAATTATTCTCAATTTTCCCACTTTCTACTTCATCCAAGAGCTTCTTTCCCACCACCCAAGCATGCTTTGCTGCCTTGTGAAGTTCAGAAAACTCATTTTTAACAGCATTACTGTCAGATAAGCTTACATTGAAGGCCAAGCCCGAAACTTTCTGCGACTCACGCATCTGCCTCCCGGGTTTTCGGTAGAGTGATCCCTGCGAAAACCGAAAAGCTGCGTCCGAGGGGCGAATCGCGGCGTTGATATCAGTAAATGTGAGTTCCTCTTCACTCTCTAGCAACAAAGGCCTAGGCAACGCGTCACTGAGAAACCCAAAAGCACCGTCAGAGGAAACTGAACCAAACCCTGTTTTGAATGCCAGAGGAATTTCGAAGCTCATAAACAGCAAATAAAGCAGCATTACACCCATCAGAATTTGTAGCAGCCTAAGCTTATTCAGAAGCACAAATGGGTCTAACTTCCCTCTCTTCATCGACCTTAAAGGTCCCAACTTTTCAAGCACAATGAAGAGAGTTCTCTAATCTCTACCCAGAAAAACAAAACCAATGGGAACTTTTGTGAGTCGGTTCGAATGCTTTTGGAAGCTTTACCCTAAGGTAGAAAGAATTGGGGAACACGGGTTAAGCTCAAAGCAAAACTCCAATCACATAAATATAAACACGAACAGAGAGAGGAGAAGAAAGCGTGAGACTTCGTGTAGAGTCTGAGCTTTTGTGACAAATTTGAAATCATATTATACGCCATAAAAGGTTAGTAAAGATTACGGTGGAAAATAGCACTGGAGGTTTTAAGAAATTACGAGTTGGAGTTGGGGGCGAGTTGGCAGAGGAAGGATTTATACAAAAGAGGAATGTTGTTCGAATATAATATTTTTATACATAAATTATATATTTTTATAATTTCTTTCTTTTTATTCTTCTCCATTAAAAAATTTTGAATCATCACTTATCCCATTTTCCTATACAAATGCATACATTCAGAAAAAAAAAAATTTATAATATATTAATAGGGTATTACGATAATAAGAAAAAAGTGCAATTAAGGAGCATTCAGGTTTTATTCCATTTGCACTTGCGAGCCTGTGTGGAAGAAAAAAAGTAACGGGAAATTTGGAAAACGACATGTTAGAAGAAAAAGGATATGAGTAAGCTCCGCAACAATGTCATTGAATTGAACATTAAAATTAGAATCTTTAAACGTTTATTTTAATATTATGGTTTCTTTTTATGCGGTGGCCATAAAGAGAAACAGGTGCTCATGAATTGCACGCCTCATATTACTTGCCGCAGCCTCCAACTCCAACTGGGTCGGTGGTCAACTTCTCAATTCTTTACTAAGGAATATGTTCTGGCTTTTCATCAATTAAGAAATATTTAATGAATCCATTAAAGATATTAATGGACTTGCTTTACACCAAAGATTTGATTTAAACTTGAGGTAGAGAAGAAAAAAAAAAAGAAAAGGAAAGAATGGCAGCGTTGGATTTAGTTGGGAAAGAAAGCTTGGGAGATTTTAGCGTTGGGACTAGGAAGCATGACTTAAAAGGCGAAGTGGGTCAGGATAGGGGTCATGGCCGCACGATCGGCTGGTTAGCGGATATCATTGACTCTTATTCAATGCATTGGGCGTATCATTCCTCGGCTTTTTTTTTTTTTTCTTTGAAATTTAAATATAGGATGTGACGTAGATGTAGATTTTATAGAGTTGTAAGAAATAAAAGTAAAATAAAAATATACAAAATTTTAAAGGAATTATAAAGTAAATGAAAGAATAACAAAAAAATCACGAAGTTATAACATCAAATAACAATAACTCCCAACCTATATATATTTACAGCAAACCATTGTGCCTCTCTGTCGTGGTAAAGCTCCGGCAAGAATATTTTAAATGTCATTTTATGACAATTTTAAATGTCCGATTAATTATTACATTAGTAATATCACTAAATTATTGATATTAAACACGAAAAATTCTATTTCTACAAAAATTTTTAAACTAATTTGGATCCACACATTCAATATAAGACCGTGAGAATTGACTGTATGATTCTGTTTTTAACATTAGGTGAAAATAACACATCTCTATTAAATATACAAAATTACAATAGTACAAAATAATGCAAGTTTCACATATTCTCCACTTCCTTCTTCCAATTATCCATGTCCTCGACTATCCCTTTATCTTTTCTTTCTTTTCTCTTAATCACCTATGCCTCCTCAAGTTTAACGGCATATACCAGAATAACTCCTAATTTTTTAATCTTAAATTTTTTAAAATATAATCAATTTTTATTATATTAATATCTTATTGATATTTACACTTCTCTTTATTCTCCTCCTTTTTTTTTTTTGGTTCTCTTTCTCTTTTTTTTAACCACCTCTTATTTCATCCTCCTCTCTAGTATGATTTATACTAAGATAGGAATTAAATCTTACTAGTTAAAGTTATAGACGATATTCTCTTTCGTTTCATCAAAACTTAAACTTGTATATATTAGCATCAAGTCTTCTTAGAATACAAGCTTTCACTTAACTAAAACCTTATAATTTAACAGTCTATTCTTAATCATCTAAATAAATCATTTAACTTAGCTGATTGATATATCAATATGGATAATATATGCCGATGTCAATGATTAGGATGATATAGGTATCTTAAATTTGTGTTGGTTAGCTATCAATTTGGTTCATAATTACTAGCATGTTTTGGTTAAATTATTGCACAAAACATTTAAATTGCACAGTTGCGCGTAGCCATCGTAAACCTTGCTACTGAAATGAGTCCCCATTTCTACATTAGATAAAGATGGCATGTCTTGTGCATCTCCTAACATCCAATATCAACAGTACTTCAAACAAGAATTGTATGTGATAATATGAAATACAACATGAAAAAAAGATGTATATGATAGATGAAACTGAATGATTCCTAATTTAATAGTACTCTATCTTCTGAATATTTGGTCCCAATGCCTATGTCACCTCCAAATCCCGTAGCTTGAACAAAAAGTTCCTCTATACTTCCCCCTTTTTCTCCTCTATGTGTCAGTAAGTGCGGATTTGGATACATGGGTCTCTTACATTGATTGGAAGTGCTAATTACATATCTTAGACAAGGGCAACTTTGCTATAACGGTTTCAAATTATTAGGCATCATACTTGAAGTTACCAGTTCCCCACAGTTTGGACATGCTTACTGCCAATTAATGAATTGAGTGCCTTCTCTTCTAGACATTCCTTTAATTACAGGTTGCATCACTGTTCTGTGAACATCTGAAGTTACGAAACAGGTGTTACAGCCGACAAAGTTTTTCACATTTAATTTTTGGCTGCATTTGGTGCTTTTAATTTTTTTCCCCAGGTGTAGCTCATGGAAAATGAATGCCTACTGGCAAAATGAAGCAGCTCAGTCGTCCCTGTTTCTAGTTTGCTTTAGAGAAGCACACTCTGAAATATTTACACTTTAGAACATGATATAAGGCTAGCAGTTTAAGCATTTAGGCAAGGGTCCAGGAATGGATTTCAAAACTTTCAGTCGTCCCTTTTCCAGTGGCCTTGAAATTAAGATGAAGGACAGGATCAGAACTATATCCCATATCAGTCAACTATATGCCAATATCAAGTTCCTGATTGCCTGAACTGAAGCATATCGCTGGCATGATATGATTGCTACTGGCTACTGCTATCTCAAATCATAGCATGTGACAATATTATCTCTGCAATCTTTATATGCAGTACATCCAAAGGGATTTCAGATCTTGGGGGGAAGTTGCTTTCCAAGAGAAATCTACTATCTACCCAAGCTGCTTTGGTTCATGGCTTAGCAGAAGGGAGTCAGCCAGACTCTTTAATTTTTGGTACTGAAGATTCAGATTTGAAGGACAACATTGATGAGAAAACAGATCTATCCAAGACAGAAAAATTGTCTAATAGGATATCTAGATACACTAGAAGTTCTATTGGCAGAGAAAAAAGTGGATGAAGCCATGACATGCATTGGATGCAGGAGAAAGAATAGCACAAGAAATTAACATCAGAAAAAACTGAGTTCAATTGCATTCCTGACATTTGTATAAAAGTTCATATTCATATATAAATGGCAATTAAGAAGATTGTTAATGGCAGGTTCGTGCCAGAGGATGAATAGCTTGTTGAAGTTTCCTAAAATGCTATAAAGATGCTGACCGGGAAAGACAGCTTTGGCAGTGTAGACCCAGATGCTACGAGCCCAACTTATCTTGGAAACTGCTTGCCATCGAGGTGATAATGCCATAGATACATACAAAAATCACCAAGAAGCACTTGATACTCTATCAAGTTCATATGATGATGGAAAAAGTTGCTCCCATGTAAGTGGGCAATAAAAACTTGACAAATAACTTTGGAGGTGGTAAGATTTATGAGTTTTATAATTTAATATATTTAATTAAATTTTTTTAAGTATAATTTTTGTAAATTTTTTTATTGAAATGATTTTTGTAAAATTTAATTTATAAATAAAAAGAGATTATATAATGATTAAGTGAATTTTACGATGGACAAAAATACAAACATAATGAGCGGTAACGAAAGTCAATTGTGTACAAGCAAAATAATTATAGTTAATTATTTGCATACGATAACCACTCCATTTAGTTATCATCCTACTCAAATTAACAATAAAGGATAGCTATTGAAGCAGAGATGTCTTGCAAATATGGGTTTTTTTTTTTTATTTTAAAGAAAGGCCGACAGAAGACCCCTTTGAATCGCTGATGAAACGAAGGTCTTCTAATTTTTATTTTTTTTTTTGAAAGAAGAAGGTCTTCTATTGTTCAGTGACACCTAAGATTTTATTGTCTCGTACTGCGTGGATTTGCAGCAGTTTCTGTAAAAGATGTCTTCCAAGGTAACCTTGTCCATGTTTAACGCCATTAGTACCCTAAATTGCAATCATGTGAATAAAGGCTGTGAAAGAGCAACTAAGGCTCACAAATTCAAGGTCCCTCCAGGGATTCTAAATTGGACAAAGATTAGTTCTATGAGATTGCAAAAAATTTGCATTAACGAGAAGAATCTCCGATCAACATGGATATGCGCAATTCAAGATCCATCAGTTTAAACTTTACCATGTGCTTGTCAAGCTGTCATTGTTCAGTAAGGTTGGTTGGTTTCCAGCTGCTTCGATACAGTTGATGCTGTTTGACAGAGAAGTTCTACATCTCCTTAGTACTCAGAAGAGCCAAGGTTTAGTTTAATACCAAACTGTAGGACAAGATTTCTGCCGCATATCCAGATAATCGACTGGTCCACACTTTGAAACCTATGACTGTAAGCATTATTAAGGACATCATGACTTAGAAACAATATGCTTTTCAGCATTACAAATTAAAGGGAAAAGGTGCCAAAAAAGAAAAAGCTATATCTTTTAGCAATTGTGTTGTTGCTATCTTTGTCTGGTGAACTGTTTGTCAAAATGAGATCCAAGCCAAAATTCTCCAGCGCCTTTGAGGTGGTAAGAAAGCACTCCATAACCATAAGAATCACCTCCATTTACTAGAGCGATATGGGCTATCAGCCACTGCAGATAGTTGCACTGTTTACAGTGATACTAGTATCATTCGGAAACATAAGGAGAACTATTGAAGAATGCAGTCCCAATGACTTGGAAGCTTTGATGAGTTTCAAGAATGGAATATACATGGATGCATCTGGACGCCTAGCAAAGTGGGTTGGTCGGAGCTGTTGCGAGTGGGAAGGCATTGTCTGCGAAAATGCAACCTCTAGAGTTACAGAGATCAATCTCCCAGGATTCATTTCAACAGATGAAGATTTATTTCAAACCCAGATGGAGGGCTTGATTTCTCCTTCCATAACACTCCTAACCTCTCTTGAAATCATCGATCTTGGCGGTCTAGTTGGTCTCAGTGGAACAATTCCACAAACAGTTGGTTCGCATCTTCCAAAGCTCCAAAAGCTCTACCTATATGGGAACAATTTAACTGGTCCAATACCAGAAAGCATTGGCGAATTGTCAAACCTCCAAGAACTGGCCCTGCATGAAAATAGACTATCTGGGTCGGTCCCGTCAAGCCTTGGGATCCTCAAGAGTCTCAGTAGACTGCTACTTCATTCAAATCAATTTTCAGGTACCATACCAGATTCACTTGGGAATTTGACAAATTTAGTCGAATTAGATGCTCATAACAATTCTCTAATGGGTCCTATACCTGGAAGACTTGGTCAAATGCAGGCTCTGGAAAAGCTTGACCTTTCAAACAATCAGTTGAGTGGTAACATACCTTCCTCACTGACCAATTTAACTTCCATTTCAGTTTTGTACTTGGATACCAACTATCTTGAGGGAACAATCCCATTTCCCTCAAGATCTGATGAAATGTCTTCTCTGGGCTTCTTAAGACTCCACAATAACCATCTAACTGGGAAAATACCTCCCAATCTTGGCTATCTTGTTTCCCTCCAAAGGGTTTCATTATCTAGCAACAAACTGGAAGGAGCATTACCGTCCAGTTTGGGCAATTTGCTATCCTTGACTGAGCTTTATCTCAGAGGCAACTTCTTATCTGGCCATGTACCAAAATCAATAGGCCAACTTTCTCAGCTTATAACGTTGGATATCTCTAATAATTTGATTGAAGGACCGTTGCCTCAAGAGATGTCTTCCCTTCAAAATCTCCAAGCACTTGATCTTTCTTTCAACCCTCTGAACCTCTCCACCATCCCAGAATGGCTACCAAAATTGCCGTCAATTTCAAGCATTCACTTGGCAGCCTGTGGAATCCAGGGCCAAATTCCAAGCCTGTTCCAAACAACCCTAAGTCCAATACAGGAACTGGACTTATCTGTAAACTTCCTCAGAGGAACAATACCGGGATGGATAGGAGACCTCAATCAGCTCTACTTGTTAAATCTCTCAAGGAATTCACTTGATTCATTCATCCCTCATTCTGTCACAAAATTGCATGATCTTGGTGTTCTTGATCTCCACTCAAATAAGCTTACTGGCTCCATAACTGGAGTATTCGACATAGAACAAGGTATCGCTGGGGGATCACTAACTTATATTGATCTTTCTGATAACAGCTTTTCAAGTGGAATTGAGGAAATTGGTGTTGGAGCTCAATGTGACATTCAGTTTCTGAACTTATCACATAACCTTCTGAAAGGCAGATTGCCAAGTTCTATTGGGAGGCTGACATCAATACACAGTTTGGATTTGAGCTTTAATGAGTTAGCCTCCAACTTGCCAGAGGTGCTGGCAAATTTAACCTCATTGGAGAGACTGAAGCTGCAAGGAAATCACTTTACTGGTAATATTCCCAATGGATTTCTCAAATTGATAAATCTGAAGGAATTGAATTTATCAGACAATTTACTTGAAGGAGAAATTCCAGAGGGTAAACCACTGATTGACTTTCCAGAGAGTTCTTATTCTGGAAATAAAGGTTTATGTGGGAAGCCTCTCAATCCCTGCAAACTTTGAGGAATGCCAAGTGCCCTTGGAAACCAGATGGATTCCATCAAATTGTAGTGCCACTCAAAACTATTCAGGCTGCAATATTTTGTGTGTTTTGACTGCGTATTATTCAGAAGTACTTGGTTTTTATTTGTAAATGCGTAAATATTGTGCATTCACTCGTTCACTGCAGAAAGTAGAGCATTTCTGATTTCACTACTCTTCAGATTTTCCTAGTTTTGAGTTCTTACAAAGATTTCATTATATTCATGATGCCGCTATCAATGAACAGGTATCCAAGATTCCAATATACATTTCCACAAAAAAAGAAATAAAAAACGACATAAATTATAAGGTGCTTAGAAGCAGATGCAAAAAATATTATAAAATCTTTTAACAACTATGTGAAGATCTTAAATTATAAAAATTATAGATACCGGACATTCTTTTTTCCTGTTATGTTCCACAGCGTGCGTTCAGTTAAAACAAATTCTCACAAACAACTCTTTAGTTCGGAACTCATTGGTCCACTATTGAACGGTCAATCACTGGGGTTAGGTGGTTTTCTTTGTCATATTTTTTTATAATTTTATTTTTATTTAATTTTTACTACATAAAATTTAAATAATTAAATTTATTTACCCACAACTTAAACATTAAAACCTAACCAATTTAAAAACTCATCCTCAAATTGTGACATCATTATGTTTTTTTTTATCAATTATGCCATTTTTGTAGTAAACTGGGTTTAATTTATACCCAAAAGCACGTATCCATCTCAGCAGACCATGCCATTACATCAATTGCCGCTCGGCGAAAAAACCAATAATCAGCAGTGTGTATTTCATTTGTTGTGTTTTGAACTTTCAGTAAGTGGTGGCGTAGCATTACTTTGAAGGCAGTTGTACAATTGTAAATGTACGATATGTATAGCCATTTAAGAATACTACTGTGTTTCCATCATGTAAGTAACTGAGCATGGACCCTCAGTCCGTAATTTATGTATCCGTGGGTTGGCCATAGCAGCCATCTGCACGCTTGGTCCCTCCATCATTGGACATGACAAGATGTACTACCAACGTACAAAAATGCCATAAGAACAAAAAATCTTATTTTGAAATTTGCCTTTTATTAATCATAATACAGGATTGCAATTGTTTTTGCAATTATATTAATGTGGGATCCTGAGTTAACCCAAGTTGCTGGTAATTCATGTAGTCAATACCATTTAACCTAATACAACATAAGATCTGCTCTGGCAACTCCTCTGCTTTGTTCCCCTGTTTTGTGATTCACACAGAAGTAATAATCAATAGGAGCATCATAGAAATTTTATATTAATGAGATGAGAAAAGCTACTTGCCTGAATTGTGAGACCCACATCTAGGATGCAGATCTTTAGTCTGTCCAAGAAAGCTTCAAACCCTTTCCTGGAGATATAACTGAATCTATGCATATCTATATCAATCTCAAAGTAATTTTCTCCCTGCAAAAAACCGTGCTGTTTAGCTGATTCAAAAGAGGATGATAAAGCAAACACGCACATGTGAATATTTTCTTCTGTAACGATATGACACCACTATAAAACTGCCGGGCCAAAGGTAAAGGTACCATAAAGATGCAACCAAAATGGTACTGCCAATCAACCAAGGGAAGGAGCCCACGGAAAAACTTGAATTTCACTATTCAATTTTCGAAATCTTCGACTCAAACTAACTTTCTTTTCTATATTTGAAGACCCTTAGAGAATTAGTTGGTAGATTAATATGCAGGCCACATAGACACAGATAGAATCATTTAATCATCAAAGAAAGCATGGCATGAAATAGTGTAAAGAAACTAGGGCCATTACGAAAGTGAAAGTTAAATGTAAGCCAATATCTTTTCATTTAGGCTTTACTTCTAAACAAAACAAACTTTTCAACATCTGCGGCGACATTCACTGCCTTATATGTAGACTAAAATGATACAACGGAAAGCATTCAGTGGTGATACTAAATATAGTATCATATTAAGTAAATGGAAATGTAACCACCGTAGCAGAAAATTACTATAGGAATGCATTCAAGGACATTAAGATTAACTCCAAAGACATTTGATATTTGCTTTATCCAAGATCATCCAAACTATGCTCATTATCAGGCTGAAAATTCACAAGTGTATTGAAAGAAACCTTACACTGTGTCAATGTACTTACTGAATAAAACTCATGTTGCGGACGCGAAAGAACTGGTTTCTCATTGTAAGCCTGCATAAGTTTTCGTTCTGCTGCACTCAAATGAAGATCCTCCACATTGACAACACGGCCCAATATTTTCAACCTTTCCCGGAAGGGTACAATTGTATCCACAGGAAATCCCTTCACCTTTTCAACTTCATCATCCATCAACCTCTAAATAAAGGAATAGCAATAGATAAAATATGCTCAGCAAAAACAGCAAGTCAGAATTATGAAATGATTTGATGTCCTCCAAATTAACCGACATAAATTGATACAGGGTAAAAATACCAAGAAAGTATCAGGTAAGATTTGGTTATAGAATATATCTATTACTTGGATTTTTTTTTTCTTTCCATGGACAACCTTAAACTAATCTTAGAAACCTAGCATGAATAGAGGTGATCGCAACTTTCACAAATATAACATATTATTACACAACAAACTGACACAGAAAGGCTCCAACTTACTCTGATATTTTCCTGAAAATGCGGTGAAAGTTCCTTAGAGTAATTTTCAGAAAGCTTAAAGTACAAAACAAAACTCATTCCTTCCCCATCAGTTTCACCTTGAAAAAGTGTGGCAGGGTAGATTGGAATCTGAAATCCACAAGATATGAGTATCAAAAAATGCAACCACGAAAAGAATCTTAATCACATGAAAACACAGACAACAAGATTTTCTACTCATAAATATCTGTTGTAAGAAATTAGATATTGGAATGGGTCAGAATGGAGCTAAGAGTCTGCTGTTGGAATAAGAAAAGTTCTTAGCAAGAAAAGTAGAAAAGAACTACATTTTAGCATAAAAAGTACCTGAACATTTACAACAAGTATGGGTGGAAATTTCCCAGAAGAACTGACAACAGGAAGTTCCACAAACTGAGCTATATGGTTCACTTTCCGTGGAGATAAAAATACATCAACACCAAAGGGGTAATATGCTGAAGAGTTGGGGGCAAAATCCTTTTTCTTGTCTCTGAAATGAAGAACATGAATTATCAAGTGAAACATAATCTTGTCTACAGATATGTATGTAAGACATGCAATTGGAACTGTGTAATTTAAACTATCTTCGCCTTCTTTTACACATGATATATTTGTAAAACAAATTACAGACAGACTCTTAAACTTACTTAAAATAATTTATTCCTCGAACTTTGAAAGTGCTTGGGTCAATGTGTGACCAACAATCAAGCATTTTCTTCTCGATTGGACAAAAGGGTACCTGGGAACCAGCAATCGGTCTTTGCAGAAGTGTCTTTGAGGAAACTGAAATCAGAAAAGAGAATAGAAAGAAGACTTACAATTATTGTATTTACCCATTATTGAATTATACAATCGGAAAAATTTGCAATCCACCAATGACTTATGCAGACATAAATAATGAAAAAAGGAAACTGCAAATAGAAAACAATATCAAAGACTGCACATCGCATGAAATTCAATGCAAATATAATCATTATGTTGTATAGTGTAATTGAAAAATCAAGCCTGCATCTTATATGATGACACATTTTTCCTTCCAGCTGCTAAAGAAAACTTTAAACGTGAATTATAGGTAACAGTTTAAAAACAAAATAAAATCATAGAGTTCCATGCATGCAAGTGTGTGGCTAATTAATGAAATTGACAATGACCAACAATGATAAGATTGCTGTTGAGTATTTCAACTCACATAGAGTAGCATTCCCGTGTCCTTCTTTCCATTTAAATGGAAGTTTTATGGGAGGCTTTTTCCTTGCATTTGGAGGACTAGAACTTGATGATCTTCTTTTTTCAATGGAAGGAAAGTTAGATGCAAGACATGGCAAACAATTGTTCGGCAGAATCCCACAATTGTCCAAGAGTCCATCATCCTTGTTGGAGCTTTCATCCACTGTGGAAATTTCATCAAGGAATACAGGTTGGCTCACTTCATTTATACTTCCTTCGCATTTACATTGAGAATAAATGTCAACTGCACCATATAACTTGACATTTGAACTTCTAGCAGCCTCAGATATATGTGCAGGATGTCCTGGTGATAACTCCCCCGGTTTCTGCACCTGATCAGTTGAACCTCCACATTTAGCATCTCTTGAACAGGGAAAACTTGATACTGATCCACCTTCAATTCCATTCAGAGATACCACATCTGCAGATATTAATCATATTGAATTCACCATATTCAATTTCAACCAAAAAAAAAGCATAAAAGATGTGGGAAGAAAAAGTTACTAATTTTAATTCAGAAATATCCAAAATCATACCATCAGGAACACTTTGGTAATCATCATCACAGTCAGAGTCAAATACTGCAACTGAATCAAACCATGCCTCCTCAATACTTTCTGCGGCCATAAAATTTATATTTTAATAACTTGGGGTTCGGAACAATAAGTGGATCATTTAGAAGCCAACTTGGATTTCAAGAAATAGTTTTATGCACCAGCTGCATTTAAATTAAATGATATACAAACAAGTCGATCAAACTATGAAAGGAAGAAAAAAATATACAACCACCAACCAATGGAACAAATCCATAGGGCCAGCAAATTGAGATGTATATCATAGACTTTTCAATGGAGATAAGAACTGAAAAGAAATTACTAATAGTAAAAGACATCAACATATGTACAGTGTATTCATTCTCTTTTTTAAATTTGAACTTCTTCAGATAGTAAAACTCATGTTCTCATAATGTTCTGACTTAGGAACCCATCATGTCATTCTCACCCGATACCAGCAACAAATGCTTGTTTAGATAGCTAACCCTCAAAGCATGCAAAATTGGGTGGAGGCATCACCTACTAGAATCATGCTTAAACAGATCTCAATTATGTAATCCACTCACTCAATGGCATCAGTATTGTCCCCAACGTTCAATACCATTTTCGAACCAGAAGGCTCATTCATTTATGATTGATCCAGAAATCGAATTTCAATATCCACTTAATATAGAGGAGAAAATGAAAGCTCCTAAATAATACCTTTCACAAGTGAATAGCCGCCATGCAATATTTCCAAACTACATTGTCTCAGTTTTGTTGGAAAGGGAAACTTGTTAATAATACACAATTGTGAGTTTACTCTCATCAACGAAAAGTCGGGGAAAGCCTGCTAAAATAGCATAAACACAACTTTTGACACCGATACCAGTTTTGAATAAAGGTAGTTTATTAATTTCGGTTTTTAGCTCAGATTTAAATAACAAGATCTCGTCTAACTACAAACTCCCCGCCAATTTTATTCTTTACAACCATAATCATATATTAAAGTTAAAACAAAGTTCCAGCAACCTTGTGAGCTGGAGCAGCATATTCCACTAATTATTATCATCTAGTCCAGTCTCACTGACTCGCTCAATGATCACAGCCGGTAAAATAATCGTCCAGCCTTAATCTTGCTAGTTACTTCAGTCTTTCACAGGGCATAACCATTCCAAATCATGGTATAAGACAATATCATGTTGCAACAATTTTCAAGAGTCTAAACTTCAACTGTTTCAAAACCATAAAAAATTTATTGTCAAAATGACTTCAACAAAAAGACCCATTGCGCAAACTGCAAATTATAGTCCAGAAGTTAAATCAAATTCAAAATCTTTCTGCTGACTTCCATCCCAAACCATTCCACAGAAACAAAGACAGAGAAGATAGAAATGATGAACCTTGGAAAGTGGGGATGGTAAAGGAGCGATCAGGCAAGGCGGGCATATCAACCGTTTCCAATGATCTCTTAGACAACCGTGAAGCCACTCTCCTTCTGAGTCCATAACTCCTCCTCTTCCGAGTCTTCTTCTTGGAAGAGCCCAATCTCCCTCCCACACACCCCTGCGGCGTTGAAACACACGCCCCCATGACAAAAATGTCTTTGCCCTCAAATCGCTAACCTTCTCCCTCCCACCACCACCATCCCAGACAACTCCTCTGTCGTAGAGAACAGTGAAGATAGGGGGGGACAGACGGACAGACAGAGAGGGCCAAGCAAAGGAAAAAAGCTTCAAGCTTTAAGCTACCGTTTGTTTGTTGGAGATTGAAGGAAGGCTTAAACTTTCTTACTCCCATCATAATGAAGTCCATAAATAAATATGCCCAGAAAACAAATATTAAAGAAAAAGGTCAGATTTTTCAACTTTTCTTTGTTAGGATGAGAACGAAAGAAACCAAATAGGAAATATTATATACAGTGAAGGCATTTGTTGTAGTTGGCAGCAGCGTAAGGTATCAAATGGCTGCCACAGGTGGAAGAAGGTGGGACCCAGGTAGCGGAAACACATGCCACGTGGAGAGAAGTTGTTCGGCGAACGTGTGGAAGCCTGCCGCTGAGTTTTGTGGACCTGCAATTAACATCATACGGTGGTGTTGCAGGTTGCTGCAGCAGCTGCTGAGTCCTTTTTGGCGTTTATCTGACGTCGTTTCACACTCTCATGTAAAGGTTCAGTATCTTTATTCATGTCCATATATGGGCATAGTCAATCCAAAAACGTGCCATATGATCAAAGCAATGTTAGTACATTAGGTTCTATTTTCGTCGATTACAATGGGGTCGCCCAATACTGTGATTTTTACATTGATTTCAGATATTTATGACTCAGATTCAGAAGTTAGTACTACAGTACAAAGGAAATGGCACTTTTCAGTGATGGTTGATAGTAGATAGATGGGGTGATATTGGTACAGCTACCAGGGACATCTCTGCCTTTGCCCGTGTACACGAGAGAGAAATGACCAAGCCTTTTGACAAACATATATTCATACATTTAGGCAATTGAAGCTAAGTTGGAACCAGCTCACTTCTCTCCCAAAATGTCCATGAACTTCCACCAAACCAATGATAATGTCTGATAATGCGGTCAATGGGCAATGTTTATCTGAATGTAAATATTATATTTAATAGTCTTTTATGGATTAGCTGCCCACGATGAAATGGCAAATTCTAATATTTATATGGTTATAATTGCTTCGGGGAAAAACAAGAAGGTAATATAGGAATCTTGATATACCTAATTAACAAACCATGTTCAATGAATCCATCAGATTCCATTTTTCAATCTGAGCTTTTTGAAGACAGGATAAGACGCTCAGGAGAGATATAGAATTGTGCAAACAGAATGTGCAGTTCCGAGATGCTTGAATTGATTCACTAATTGTGGTCTCAAATTGTTGTGCGATTCCACATAAAGGAGCGTTGCGGAATCAGTCAAGAAAATGGACATACATGTTCACACCTTAGGGAGTTTCACATTGCATTACCCCAATGTCACAATTAGGCAGAATTACTTTCCTCCATTGAAAGTTGCATTCGTTATTTTTGCCCGATTGAATTAATTTATATTCATTAATATTTTTACAAATTTATATGGGTAGTAATAAGCATATTAGAATCAGAATATATTAGAGATTAGAGGAAGATTTCGACGGTCGTAGACAGAAAAGCAACATAGAACTAGAGACGTAGGTGGGATCGTATGGTTCACGAAATCAACACCGAATTCACGCAGGGTCGAGTGTTGACCGTCGATGGTCAAAATGTGAGAATGTCGATCATGTGCCAACTTCTTCGAAGTTCTGGTGACTGATTTTCCACCTGTAAGGCCTAGTCTTTCTCAGAAGTCTGATTCCATTTAATTATAGGGGGCTTAGGAATTGGACTACCTTACCTACTCCCACTTGGAAACTACAAGCAGCTCATGAAAAGTAACAGCACATTTTTCACAAATATTAATCAATTTATCAAACAATTAAAGTTGACTGATTTACAAGTGGTTCATAAAACAATGAAACTGAATTTGAATTTTTAATAATTTTATTATTTTTTAATTAAATTTTATTACGTATTCACTTAATAAATTTAAAATTATTAAATTCAAGATTTTAAAAATAAATAAATACTGGTATAGATGGATGACCCGATGTCTATTTTCTGATTGGTTTTTTTTTGTTACCACTTGTGATTGGTCTCAAACAGGTAAACGTTTCTTGCAGAGGAAAACAGAATAAGATGATAGAAATTCGTGTGAGTAGCGTGTGTTAATGATTAAGTCGGTAAGTTTGAAGTAGACATAATAATTATATAATTATTAATATTAAATTGGGATAGGTGTTGTAATATGGGACATGTTTGATTGACGTATAATAAAAGGCTACAGGAATGTACGCTAACATAACAGTGGCAACGCATGTGGTGCACGAGAGATGACCAATGGACACGGCACAGACCCAACAACACCCAAAGAAAACAACGTAAGAGTCAGAGGCGACAAAATGGTTATGGGCAAGCATTGTTATCACCCCAGGAAAGAGTCGATGGTGGGTGGAGTGATAGTCATTTGATAGACATCTAGGCTTTTCAATTTCATTTCATGGATGGCAACAGCTGACAGAGATACATCATAGAGAATGCGAGTGGGACCCTACGATAGAATTAAGCAATATTTTGTCAGAGAAGACTTCCCCAAAAAATTATCAATATATCACAATATTTAATTAATTTAATTTCTAATTTTTTAAATATATAATAATATTTAATAAAATTTTATTTATAAAAATAACAATAATTTATATTTTATTACGTCAATTTCAACCATAAATTTTAAGAACAATGTTATATAACAATATTATATCTAAAATTCACCCATAATTTTATTTTTTAAAATTTTTTTCATCTAATTTTTACTTATTTTTTTAAGTTACATTTTAAATTCATTTACATCACCCATCATCCATCATAACTGAAACCCACATAAATTATTGTGGCTTCATCATTTCCGAACTCTAATGCATGGAAGGATAGTCCGTTAAGTACCAATAAAAATAACAAGAACAACTCCGAAATATTATGTCGTTGACCATTAACTAAGGTTGGGTGGGGTGAAAATATATATTTTTATCATAAAAAATTTAATCCGCTGTACTTTTGTCTTGTTAATCTATTTTTTTTGGCATAAGTCTGAATTAAAAAATTAAAAAAATATCAATTTGATATCTTTGAACTAAAGTTTTAGTAGCTGTTTATTTTTTTTTATTTTATTAATTTATGAATTATGATAAGATGGGTCATTTTATATCAAAAAACAAAACAGGATAGATTACCCATATTACCAACTCTACTGTAGAGAGTTAATTGAGAATGAAAGTTGAGAGATTTATAACTTTTATAAATTAATTAATTAAATAAATAAACTTTCCTTAGAAATCAACGAATTAGAAGAAGCAAGAAAAGTATCGCATTTGGAGAAGCGTGATTGGCGCCATTTGTGGTCCGAGGCTCTTGTCTTTCTTCTCTCCACTCTCAGTTCTGGATTCCACATCGAATTAAAGGATTTAGCGATGCTGAACTTTAACCAAAGTCTCATCATTACGTCCTGCTGCTCACTGTATACAGCGTTGCCCTTAAATTTTTGTGGCGTGGACGATCTATTGGGCAGTGCATAATGCATTAATTACGTTGACTTATGCCGGGACTATCACCAGTTTCTCTGAAAGTGCTGTTTCTTTCCCCCTTTTCTTTATTGTTTTTATTATAAAAATATTTAAGATTAAATATTTTTAATTTAAAATTAAAAGTAAAATTATTTTTAATTTAAATATTAAAATAAATTATAATAAAAATCTATACATATTTTTGTTTAAATAAAAAAATATCAATACCATAATTATACTATAAATTTTTAATTCCCCACTTTCCAAACACGATGCCATAGTCGCATTGATTAAGAAAAAGGATCTCTGGCCTTGTTTTTAGGATTATTTCTCCCTTTTTTTATTGTTTTTATTATAGAAATATTTAAAATAAAATATTTTTAATTTAAAATTAAAAGTAAAAATATTTTTAATTTAAAATTAAAAGTAAAAATATTTTTAATTTAAATATTAAAATAAATTATAATAAAATCTATACATATTTGCATTTAAATAAAAAAAATATAAATACCATAGTTATACTATAAATTTTTAATTCCCCACTTCCCAAACATGATGCCATAGTCGCATTTATTAAGAAAAAGTATCTCTGGCCTTGTTTTTAGGGTCACTTCAGTCTGATGCTATCCTTCAACTTGTTTTTCATTCTAATTTATGGTGCTGACTACTGAGCTGTTTTAAGTTTCATCGCATGGCGTGAGTAGCAGCAATAACTAGGCTAGAAGAAGGCCATCATTTTTTTCTTTTTGTTAAGGAAGAATAGTCCCCGAGATAAAGAATAATGATAGATTCATAATATTAGATCTATAAATAATTTATATTATAAGTTAAAAATAAAAAATAGTATAAAAATATTATTTTTTTATTTTTGACCTATAATATGGGTCATTTGTAGATCTAATATTGTAGGACTATCATTACTCGCGACAAATCGCCATTGCTCTTTGGTTAACCTCGCCATTGTTCTTTGGTTAACCTGTACCACATACTAATTGGGTTGAAGCACACTCACCAAGCAAATACAAATGTAGCGAAGGCCCATCAGCGGCAGGGAAATACTCGGCACGCCACCAACTAGACTTGGAAATTTTCATAACGGACCAGAAAAGACCCAAAACCAAAACAAAGAAGGACCAGACCGGTTGACCAAAACTAAGGCAAGAAATCTCCCCTTTTTTTTTAGGGTACAAATAAAGGGCTTTCAGAGCCCCCCAAAAGAAACAACTAAGTCATTTTAAGAACTCTGAGAGTACACACTCCCATCATGTTGACTATAAAGAAAAGAAAACTACTCTTAGAAACGTTCCCATGACTTTGTCTATTGGTGCATGAGTAAAAACAAACACCAACGCCAGAGACCAAACCCAACTGAAACAACGCAAGAGCCCAACTTCGTGTACAAACATCGGCTCTAGCCCAATTTAGGATTGTAGCGGAGGTGTAGATTGTTTTCTTTTCTTTTTTTTTAAAAAAAGAATAATTTAACAAATAATTTGAGATAAAATTGTCACAAATTCACAATAGATTTATTCAATTTACAGTTTAATTTACAAATTTTAATGAATTTAGGAGTTCATATTTTAATAAATTAAAATTTTATTTGTAAAAATAACATGATAATTTGTTTATTGTATAAGGCATTGATCATGTCAACCTCAAAACCTTGGTTTTTCCTAGTGTTTTAGCTTCGGTTGTTTATTTCCTAAACGTTTCCTTTGATTAGGTCATCTGTTTGACGGTTACCATTGGTTCATACGTCATAACAGATCAAGGAAAGACAGAAGTCTAGATCAAGTTGTGTTTTGTTTGTGTGTAAATTGAGTAATCCTTTAATTACCCTACACGAACCTCGTAAGCATGCCCATGCATGGATTCCCTACAGGCCCTTTTACTTATTTTCAAGCAAACCGTTGCCGTTTTGGATGCAACTCCCCTGCAATGACAAACTTGAAATTTAGAACTCAGCATCAGCAACAAAGAAAATGAATGTAGCACATATCAAATGTGAGCTGCTATGGTTGTGGACTATCAGAGCCGTTCAGAAATAGCCATAAAAAAAAAACTCTAAAATAACAATAAGTGTCATGGGATCATTAAAAGTGTCGGTGAAAGTTGTTAAAATTGTTGCTAAACGCTCTTATGTTGGACGACTTCAAGATCATTGCAGAACAATTTGTTTTGGGGTCCATAATCCCTAAGATGGGGCAGTGTGCTGTAAATAAAGTCGAAGTAGTGGACCAGTTTAAGCACGCCAAAACTGCCCAAAGCTAGAGAGGTCCTAAGTTGCATGCCCTTCATCATAATTGGCTTGCAGCTGGCACCCTGTCACTGTGAGTACCGGTTTGTGTCCTAAGCCCAAATAACAATACGAATTTATTATTATATTTCTCACATTTAAGGTAAAGAAAAGTACTGCTATATTAATTCAATTAAAAAAATACGACATAAATCAAAACAGTTGTAACTGCCATAATTATATGCGACGAACATTAATCATCAAAAGATGGCTTTAAGATTTTTAATAATGCTACTTATAGAATCCTTTTTACGTATTCATGGGCAACTAACTCTGAAGAAATGATGTTAGGAAACTTTTTGAGCTTGGATGAAAAACATGTTCATTGTGTATAATTTTATTTTTGGATAAAATAGCAGCCATATATTAATTTAAATAAAAATAATAATAAAAAATCAAACCCTCAACAAGATTCTAAGAATAAATTAACGTGAAGTATGGCTTATTGGTTCATTGTGTATAATTTTAAAATAATTTTTCTTAATTAATCACAATAGCTTAATTACTCTCCTAATCATAAGAACCCCTCTTGAACAACTGTCCAATCTTGGTGCTCGACAAGTTGGTTTGTAGGACAGGTGCCAGCTATTTCAACGCTGAGAATACTTTGTTCATTATCATTGAAGACGAGAAGTGGGAAGCAGCTAGCGGGGCAGTTCATCAGCTCCCATTGAAGTCCTGCCTAACAGTGTCACGGGTCCAACCTTTTTTTTTTTTTAATTTTTTGCAAGGTATCATACTCGATATTAATTCTCATTTTGAGATAAAAGCTCAACAATAATTTTTTTTTATAAAAATAATTTTAAAATTAAATTCTAAATATAAGAGTTTCAAGTGACTCAAAAAAAGTTTTATTTATTTATTTATTTTTTTTACCTTAGCTTGCGACTGCTTTGAATAATTAAACACTAAAAAGGTGAAGTGATGACTTGAACATACAAGGGAGGATTCATGTGGCCATCCATACACACTCTGTGACTTAAAAAACATTTCAAGCCCCGGTTTACTGTAAAACGTTAATTATTGTCAGATAGAGAAACAGCTATATTATTTGATGCAGTAGGGCTATTTAAGCTACGGACAGAGCCATTATTGGCCGGTTGATAGTTTATATTAGATTAGATCAGACCCCCTCACAAATCAATGAAACAGATGGGATTGAATCCATGCAAATAAAAGCTAAAAAAAGATTACTATAAGTTCTAATTAACACAAACTATATATTTGTACGTTGGTTCACTTCACCCAAATGCTTGATCATTTCGGAGAAACTTCCACTGAGGGCTCTAGAAAGATGGTACCCATTAATTAATTGAAGTGCTGAAATTGGTGATAAGGTTCAAGGATTGGACTTGTTGTAAGAGTATGCTTTATCAGAATAAATGCTGAAGGTACTACTTTTCGAAGCTGAACTCAAAAGAAACAGAGAGTGGTGTAAAAGAGACGCAAAACTGGCATTGGAACCAAACTGAATGGTCAGTGAGCTCATTGCCAATTCGGGAAATATAGCACATGAGATGCTTCATGGTCATAATTTATTCCCTGGTTTTAAATGTGAAATCAATTCCTTACTACAGAAGCTGTGTATTTTGCACATGCAGATTTTAAAAGCATAGGTAATAAACTGTAGTAATTGATTAAAACGTGCGAAAAAACGCCATTGGACTTTGACAAAAATCATGGAACCTATTGCAATCACCATCGACAACATGTGATGAAACAGGTTAGGTGCACGAGTTTGATTTCTGGGAAGTGATGTTTGCAGCAAGCAAGGAGTTATCTTTCTGGCGACTATATATGCCTAACCAAATTTGATATCAGATATGGCAAAGGGGGAGTTGGCGTGACCTGTGCTTGAATCAAAATCGTCACTTTGATAAAATGGTACTTTTGCATTAACTACAGGCACCAAAATTAGGTCACCCCGAACGGTGGAAAACAAGCACACAAAACATACAGAAGAGACAAGGTGAATAAATTAAAGGAACAAGAGAATAGGGTTCTTGTCCAAACTGAATCCTACTGTTCGATCAGAGGGAATGGTAACACAGGAAAAAAGATGTTCCCACTTAGAAAGGAGTTATTACAGCTCACATATTTATAAAAAGAGCTATCAAAAGCTTATAAAGAAAACATGAGCTATTCAATTTATCGGAACAAAAAGCAAATGGTACCAAATAATTGAAAAAGTGAGTAGAGAGTTTTAAGGGAAGATAAATTAGAAACGTGTCTCTAGGATGAGCATAGGTGTAGCAAGGGAAGGGTTAGCCAGATGTTGACTATGTAGTAACGCTGTTTCTTTTTCATTGTTCGTGCAATCTGGGTCTCTCTCTTTCTTTTGATAAGCAATTTTTGTTTTCTTTTCTTGGTAACATATGGGCATCGCCACGTGCCAGTGCTGTGCTGTGAATAGTTAAGCGGCCTTTTGATCAATTTTATTTTACTGTCTACTCCCATTGGCGGTTCTTTCCATTCTCTTTATGCAGCCTAATGGCCTCTTTTAAGCACGTGAAACCTGTGCTTTTAAAAGACAAACTTCAGACCCTTTTTTTAATAATTAATTATAAATATAATCTCTTAATTTTTATAAATTATAATTCACAAAAATTTTATTTCACAGAATTAAATTTATAAAATTTTATAAAACTATAAAATTTACCAAATTTAATAGTTTATTGATATTAGTAAACTCATTTAAAAAGATATAAATTTTCTCTATAAATGTGGCAGGTAACATAAGGTGATAAGCATAAATGGAAGATTCAAGGGCACTCCAATGGACGAAGTTTGGCACTCTAATTTAGAAGTTTTAGGTTCTAATTTGGATGGAAATCATGAGAGAAATGAGTCACTTTCCGTACTGTCTAAAGACTAAAGCAAAGCTACATGAAATTGTTATATATGCGCATGCTCTTTTCTTCTCCATTTTCACCTAAAGAACTTTGATTTAATGGGCATCTGAACTTAACTCAAATAGTTATACTTAGTCTTATTATTTTATTTTTTTGGTTCAATTTTTATATTATAACTTTTTGAATATTCTAAAAAAAAATCTTGATTTAATCATACCTAATTCTAAACCTAATTAGTGCATGAATAATTAATATGTCAACATAGCTTTATTCGCAAAAAACAACGAACCATCGAAACCTAATAGTATCTAATTTAAAGCAGCACTTTTTTCACACTGCCAATCCAACTCCCTTCCTTTTATGGTCTCCTCTACCCATTTTAAGAGCAACTAAACCATAATAATGTTCTGATTTTGGAGCAGACCTAATCAGGAGTGCTGAATTTAATTAATAATGCTCCATGAATCTTTAATCAGGAATCCTCACCATCACGTGGTCATGCCTAATTTTTCCCCTTAATTTAACTTAAAATTTTAAATTTTTATATTTATATAAAAAATGTTATTTTTATCTAAAAGAACGTATATAGAAGTTGACTGAGTTAGAACATTTTAAATAAATTTTTTACATAAAAAATTAATGTGTCGTGTCATTACTAGCTAGGTGTTACTTTTTGTTTCCTTTAAAAAATTTCACTTTCCTTGACAACTATCAAATGGGACCGTGAATTATTATGGAAGGGACATCACATCAAAGGGTACAAAACTCTTTCAAAAAATAAATTAGATGACCCCCAAAAGCAAAACTGATCCATGTAAGTGGACGAGCTTAGTGTCAATGTCAACAGCAAGGTGGATACTGGACCAGTTCAAGGGTGGGCCGTTTATGTTTCCAAATTTTCCAATGTTTCTTCCAAGCGATCCTATTATTTTTAATTATTTTATTTATTTATTCCTAAACAAATCCATAACCATCATCATTCAAAACTTTACTGCAAATTGACCTCCCTCACAGTCACAGTCTCAAACACATTATCAACACATCTTAATCACAACAATGATTAATTATTCCGAACCCTTCTGTAAATCATATGTTAATCTATGAAACCCCACAAAGCCCTCCCTCTTGGTCCCCCTCATTTATTTGTACATGGTATTTGTACTTTGCGCTAGCAAAGGTACGTGACCCCATCTCTCAGATCCCGAACGCACTCGAATCCCCAGGATGTGTCAGTTCCCTATTCGTTGAATCCAACAACGGCCAAGATTTCAACTTGACTTAGTGGGGGTAGTTTGATCAGACGGTGGAAAGGTGGGAAGAGGTTCACGTGAGGGGTAGATAAAGAGCAAGAATGGGGAGCAAGCATGAAACGCTTGACCTTCCGAGAAAACCTCACTGGAAGTGACTTCGTTTGCTACTCCCGAGGTCTCTGTCTGTAAAACAGTGGGAGTTATGGTGGAAAAAGAAATGTAACACAGTGCGCACCAGCCTCCACTGTCCAAGGAGATCACGCAAGAAAGAAAGACCTTTCAGCATCTCTCTCACTCACACACTTGCTTTCGGTTTAGATAAGCATAAATGGAAAATTCAGACACCTGCGTCATTGTTGACTGCTTCTGAGGTGGGTTCGCTTCGTTGTTGGGAGCTGATTGGGCATAATTTTATGCGGGTTTGTTGAGGTTGGAACTCGGGTCTGGGTTTGAATTATCCAATTCGGCGGTGGTGCTGGGAGAAATGGATCCGGCTGCGATGATGAACGAGGGTCCCTTCACGAATGGGAATGGTAATACGGCGTCGTATAACTTGGCAGAGATCTGGCCGTTCCCGATGAATGGCTGTGCGGGTCTCGGGGAATCTGGAGGCGGGTTGGGGCTAAGGAGGCCACTGTTCGGGCATAATTTGGGGCAGTTTGGGGATTTCACGGCGGGTCCGAATCGGGACGTGCCGGGTAATGATCTAATCAGTTCTGAGCAAAGACCTAACCATGGGGCTAGCAATAGGAAGAGGCGCGATCCAGAGGATGAATCGGCCAAGGGCGTCTCTACCAGTAATGGTGGCAATGGCGTGGTATTCACTCATTCGTTATGCATTTATGCTCAATGGTCTATTATTAATTCAAAACTATATGAAAATAAATCCTGTCAGAATGAGATTTTGTTCTAATATATTCGGTAAAAAAAAATTGGTTTTTTCATGTAAAAGATAACTTTTTCTACGTGCTATTGCTATTGAAAGAACAAAAATTGGATCTGATTTTGTTGTTCCTAATTCTGGTTTCTTTTTTGAATTGCTATCAGCATTAAATTTGTTAATTTGAATGTAACACTAATGACCAAATTCTGAATTTGAATTGGGCAGAATGATGGTGATGGAAAACGGCTTAAAGCATCTGGGAACAAAAATGAGAGCCGGGATGCTAAAGTTGAAGCAGAACCTGGTTCAGGCAAGACTGTGGAGCAGCAAAGTACTCCGCCACCTCCTGAGCCTCCTAAGCAGGATTACATCCATGTACGAGCAAGAAGAGGTCAAGCTACTGATAGCCACAGTCTAGCAGAAAGGGTACTTTACTTTTACTTCTCCCCCTTTAATCGCCTTATTGTTTTAGATAATTAATATCTGCTGATTGTAAGATGCCTTTTTTGTTGTTCATCAAGTAAGAGGTAAATGAAAATTAATGTTATATTTTTACCTTCTTTATGAAAATAAGACGAAAAGTTGAAATAATGTTATGTTGGATTTCGTGTTCTTGATTAATTGACTGAGCTTTACTATTGGAACATTGGTGGACAGGCTAGGAGGGAAAAGATAAGTGAGAGGATGAAAATTCTTCAGGATTTGGTCCCTGGATGTAATAAGGTATGGCGTTAATACATGTTCATTTTTGTTTCTGCTACCATTTCTCATGTACGTTCAATTTTAACATGAGGAAATTAAACGAGAAAAACTAGAAAAAAAGGGGTTGCACACGGCATAAAAAGAAAAGAACAAAGTCATCCTTAGTACTTTTATACTTACAAATTAAGTAACATCGCATTATTGGTAAGATAGCTGAAAACAAGTCCTCGTGATTGGTGTTTTGCGCCTTGCTTTTGATGAAAATTTAAGTTAAGATACTTTTCTTGGATTCAGGTTATTGGGAAAGCACTGGTTCTCGATGAGATTATTAATTATATCCAATCACTACAGCGCCAAGTTGAGGTATAAAGTTATTTTCTGATGTTGGTATCTTGGCTATTTATAACTTTTCTGATATTTCTTTCTGCAACTGGGCCTTGTAATGTTACTGGATGTCACAGTTCTTGTCAATGAAGCTTGAAGCAGTAAATTCAAGATTGAACCCTGGCATTGAAGTGTTTCCTCCTAAAGATGTAAGTCTTATCTTTTGGTTTTTATATTGAACCTCTATTAAACCTGTTTAACTTGAAAGCTGGACTTACTTTCTTTCTTATGAATTCTGCCTGTTGTTGAGTTGTGAGAAATAATTGCAACTGTTGTGATGTAGCAAAAATATCTATCAGAGTTGAACCTTCATTGTTGACACTGTGTGTCATAAACTCCAAACCATTTTAGCTTAAACGGGCTTTATTTTTTGAAAATTTATCATATGAAGAAAGAAGACAATACTAAAGTTGCTTTGGTTCTTGCTGATGAGGTGCTGTATCTTCCCATCTTTAAAACAACTGAGCACAAAATAGGAGGTCATGCATCAGATTGGCGTTTCATTAATCGCATGTTTGTTAACCCGCTTCGCAAATTCTTGGTGAAATGTTCAGTCACTACCTTACTCGAAAAGTTATGTGTTTTGTCAAGACTGATTAGTTCAACAATGCGTGACGTAAATATAATTACAGAAGAAAGGTCAAGAAAATAGGAAGTATGTTGGAATGGAAGCTTGAAGCAGCATATAGAAAGTTTAAGAATGATCAGTTGATTTTAGTTTTTCATCCATATTGCCAAATCTTATGAGACCTCAACTTTGTTCCAGTTTGGTCAACAGACATTTGACACAGCTGGCATGGCATTTGGCTCGCAAGCAACAAGAGAGTATAGCCGGGGTTCATCACCGGAGTGGTTACATATGCAGGTAGGAAGTGGTTTTGAAAGAACATAGCCCATGAAATCCTTACACTAGGTAATAAATGCATAAATAGGCATTATATTCTCCATCAGCGGCTACCAGAAAAAATATACACAAGTTGAATGGATCCTTTATTCCCATTTTCTATACGAGGCATGGAGCTGTTATTTATTTCCACGGGACTGCTTAATTTAGTATCTAAGCATCTCCAATTGTTAGTGTGTTGGAAAATGAATTCATATTCTCAATATGTAGCATGCTGGACTATAGGCTTTCTATTCTAATACTCAACATAACCCCAGAAATGAGTATTTTCTTGTAAAAGAATGCTGCTTGTCCTGAATACATAAATGCGTACATATTGTGTAATGGCCTCAACATTGGTGTTTGTTTGAGAAGCTATGTTTAATAAATTAAGCCAATATGGTGCTGTTAATTTGATGGGGGAAATCCACACCAGTGCTTAAAAATGTTGGTGAAATATTTATGAAGTGAGGAAACATCTGTTAACTTGTTGCATAAATATCAGATATAACTGGGCATTGCCACGCTGATATAACAGATTAAAAACTACGACGTGTATGTGAACCTAACACCGGAATTGGAATTCGGAATGCTAGTATCGTAAAAGACGTCCATTTGGCCATGCTCCAGTGCATCAGTTGCAGCTAAGGAATTAAGATTACATTTCCATGGTGAAATGAAAGGAAAATAAAAGATCACTAAATGTGGGTTATTAAATGTTCCCTAAATTGGGTGTGAGGACATTTATAGGTTTCATATTTTAATGTTGTAACCTATGGGGTATACAGTAATGTTATTCTCACGTTCATATACTTACGTTGCATCCACTCTCTTTTCACTCTTCTCTTACTCCCTTCTCTTTCTTCTTTCAATTTTTACTTGTATTCGAGAGTGAAATGTAGATGTAAAAATGTGAATGAAACATTTTCTGGAGTATATGTTGCATCCTATCGTAAGTTTGATCTTGTGGGGGAACCTGATATGCCTTTTGCATTTCATCACACAACGAAGGGGGAAGTGAAAAATTACTAACGGAAACAGGCAACGTAATGTAACAACTGATATTGCAGGTGAACAAGCATAGATGCTTGTATTGCAGCTTCTTGAACTAAAAAAGTATGATACTTTGAAGGAGTGGAATGGAGGGTAAGTTTCCCTTCTTCCAAAGAGACCCATGCGGACCACAAAGAAGCTACAAGGTTTGAGGTTCTTATTCGATGCTCTGTACGGTAAATGGAGCATATAACTGCCTATTGTACACCACACTTCAATTGTGCTTGTCCCCATATATACAAATCTAAGTCTTGACATTTGGTATTGCATTGAATTCTAGGATGATCCAGCAACTGCAAGAGTGAACTGAGGGCCACATATATTAATTCTATGTAGCAAATTTGGTACAATTTTCCTTCTCATAAATGGCCATTTTATGAGATACATGAAATAGTCATAATGAAGTGAAACAAATAAAATATGTAGGTCCAGAAACTCCTACTTCATATTTACAAAGAACACAAAAGGAGGAAATTTTAATACTTGCAAAGCACATGTTACGGGGATCGAAATCCCTGTATTCAATCCCTTGGGTTATAGTAGAATCGGGAACCAAATTCTTGGCGAGGAAGAGAAACATTTGCAGAGAAGTGGAGGAGCTTGAAGGATGAATGGGTGTGGGGCGTAAAATTGATCAAAGGTGCTGTAGTTACAAGTAGCTGCTGCCACTTGGGAAAGGCTCGTGGATCATCCCATCCAAACCGGATATCCCGGGTCTTCTTCCTTGTGTTTGAGTCCATACTTCGTTATGGCCCAACAGAGACACCATTCCATCAAAAGGCCCAGCTTCAACATACTCTGACTGCCGCAGCAGCAATGCAACATCATGCAACCTGCATCCATCACCGGAATCTAGGTTTCCTACGGATTGTAAAGATTATTTTTTGGAGAGAAAGAAAAAGTTTGAATAGTTTCAAAAATACGTTAAAAAGTAAGTTTTACTACAAAGAGTGATTGGCGTTGCTATGCTCAAAATTATCGAAGTCACGAATTTTAATTTGTAGGCTGTCCAAATTCTCCGTCACTTGCATTGATCACCTTCCATGCATTGTCACATCGTATCCAGGGTTTTTCTTATTGTACCAAAAGAAAGAACGGAATAAAATCTAAGGAATCTTCCATAAACAAGTGAGACTGTAGGCTGCCCCAGCTAAAAACAACACTCAAAATCAAAGAGAAAATCTTTAAACAGCTAGCTATTTGATTTAGGTGTGAGGTAACATGCATGCATGCGTAAGCAAAATAAAATTTACGTGGTTGAACTTTAGTTTTTGATCTTCATCCAAAACATCTTTAAAGTTTCTTGGTCATATGGAACGGGAGTTTTCTTTGTGTGATCCATGTTTATTAACACGTTAATAATTAAGGTATTTAAGTGTACAAGAGAAATTTGAAGGACACGCTCTAAAAATGTCTTGTATGTGTACAAAGTGGTAAACTCACATATGAATTTGTGTGCATAAATTGTAATCCTAAGATAAATTACCATTCAATGGTAGAAAGATAGTTCGTAGCGTAGTATGATTGTATATATACTTTCTTTTCTCTAGTTTTGGTCTCCAATTTTGAGAGCCATTCTTGGGAATTCTGTAAAAGTAGCCTGTGCTGTATCCTATATTGGCCATTTTTACTTAGGACATATCCCTTTCTTGCCACCTCAAAAGTTGTTCTTTGGGGAAGAAGTACAGGTTTATCATAGATGTACGTTACACGAAAATTAGAAATTGAGTCCTCTTTTATTTCCTTCGAAATGCAGAGATCGTGTGAATATCTATTTAGTTGACTTGAGTTCAAATTTTGTTTGTATTATGTTGTTTGAGGATAAATTATCGACTTAACGCAGTCAGGACTGGATAATTCTTTCGAAGGTGTTATAATGTCTATCATAGATTTCTCAAGTAAATCTCAATCTATTTTCTCGCAAGAAAATGGATTATGTTGTTTGTTGGCTGTCATATTTTACCGAGATTCAGGAAGCTATAATATTTGATCATATTATCCAACAAAAAATGAAAAAACAAAACCCTGATTCGTCAGAAATTCTTAGTTCTACATGTAAGACGTCTCATAGTCACCACACTACTCACAGTGACTGGTATGCAAAGTACAACTGGGCGCTACAAAGTTCTAACCAAGGAGTAAACGGAGATTACCTAGTCAAAGGAGTAAACGAAGACACTCAGTCAAAGGAGTCAACGAAGATAAAGTTGACCAAGAATGTGATGACACTTCCTCCTTGCTCAGCCTCGTGCTGTTTACATTCATCTTCAGAAACTAAATTTACACACATGGACCATCATCGACAGTAGTGTTGAAGAACTTGGCTAATCTCTGTGAAACAGAGTATTGGTTTTCGTCCAGTGAACCTTCCTCTCCATCATAATCATCATCACCCTCAAGTACTAGATAAATTCCGCAGTTACCCAGCCTGAGCCCCTCCACAAATGGTTGCTCTCGCAATGCCATAAGCAATGTGTATCTATCTTTTAGCGCACGAACTAATGAAGTACCATGCCCAAATCTGCGCAAAAAAATGTGCTCCTTATTTGTTCTGGGTAGCCCTAGCAGGCGAAATGCCGTGACATATACGGAATCAGTCAAATTGAAGATCTTTGCTTGAACATCCTCCAATTGCAGTCCATCTCTTAAGTTTTCAGGTATATGGTTGAAAGAGAGGACACCACAACAAATAATACCCATGAGCTGACGATTTCTATGCTTGGAAAAGCAAAGTTTTTCTCCTAAAAACCAGTCTGGAATTTTGCTTCCGGGCATAATCAAGATTTCAAACTTTTTAAGTAGAACCTGCGACAAAATTTTCACTAAAGTGAAGATCATAGAAAACCAAAAAAGGAGGACAGTATAGGAGGAAACTGCTAAAGAATGTATTCAAGTCACAGAAGCCCTCAGAAGGTTGAAGGCAGAACGGAAGAAAAGAAAGAAAAATGAGAACCTTGGAAAATCTTTTTTTTACGGCACTGGAGCATCCAATGCAACCACTCATGTACAATCTTCTCAAGCACTTCAAGTGTTCGAGACCTGGAATATCAACCACCTTTTCACAATTTGTGAGTATCAGCTCTTCTAAGCAGTCCAAGTGCGAAATATCGTCTATGTATTGTAATGCAGTACAGTTTGCAACATCAATCTCTATCAAGCTAGAGGGAAGAGGAGGGAGAATTGTGAGCTCCCTACAATCTGACAATGAAAGCGATTTGAGATTGGAGAGGCCTTTCATGCTGGCTGGTAAACTGCAAATATTATTGTGGCCTAAACTTAAAGTCTCCAGTGATGACAGCATTTCAAAATCGTCTGGAATTTTACCAGATATTCTCCAACCATGAGCATTTAGCTCTCTCAGCAAAGTTAGATTACAGAAAGACGCTAGGATTGCAAGCGAATTAGGGTCTTCTTGCCTGCTAGGAATCATAACCCCCGTAGGCATGTTGTTTCCAGTCATTTTAAGATAAGGCCTTCTTTCCATGTCTAAATTTACCAAGCTTGAAAGCATCCCAAAGCTATCAGGTAGTTGTGTAAGAGCTGTTTCCTTCATCCGTAACTGTTGCAAAGATTTTAATTTTCCAATGGAAGCTGGAAGCCTTTGAAGCTGTTTGCACATGTCTAATCTAAAGAAGACAAGGTTTTCCAACAGCCCTATAGACTCTGGCAGTTCAGTAATGTTAGTATTATACATGTCCAAAGTAGTAAGAGCTGACAGAGCACCAATTGTTGCTGGAAGAAATCTGAGATGTTGACAATTTTTCATCGTGAGCTCTCTTAGCATTTTCAAGGCCCCAATTTGATCTGGCAGATTGGTAATTGATGTCCCATCTAACTGAAGCTCAACAATAGAAGCTAATGCTTCTATCGAATCTGGCAATTTGTCAAGAAACCTGCAATTTCCAACACAGAGGTGCCTGATATATGATAATGAACCAATAGAAGCAGGCAATTCTTTTATTCCACTGCCATTAAAAAAGAATCTTGTTAATGATTCTAATTTTCCAACAGAATCAGGAATGACAGTGAGGGATTCACATCCCACCAAACCAAGCATCACAAGGTTTTTTAAAGATCCAACAGAATCAGGCAATTCCTCCAACGCAGTATGGTTGAGAGACAACTCTTGCAGAGAGCATAGTTTCCCAATGCATGTGGGTAGACTCTTCAAAAAGTGGCATCCATTTGCACTTAACTTTTCAAGTTTTGTCAGGTGGAAAATGGACTCAGGTAGCTCTACTATAGCAGTGTCATCAATGAATAGTTGTCTTAACGAGACCATGCAGCTTATGTCCTTTGGTAATGCTTTGAATTTCCAGCAGTTCGAAAGAATGAGGTTCTCGAGATGTTTCAGCCCAGAGACATCACTAGGTAATCCAATGAGGCTCTCACAGTGGCACAAGTTCAAGTGAACCAATGTACTTAGATTCCCAATTGATTCATGAAGCCTGGTTAATTTGTTGCATCCCTCCAGAACAATCTTTTCTATAGATATGTAGCCAGTTAAATCAGGAATAGCTGCTAAGTTGTAACAGTTGGAGAGGTTCAAAACCATCATCTTCTCAGCCACCTGCCAGAGAAAGGTAACATGTTGTAAAGAGAACATTATAACCAACTCGAAACATTGGAGAGGAAAGCATCCGATTCTTATATTCATTAGTCACTTAATTTAATTAACAAACCATCGAATACTTGAGTTCGTTATCTAATAAGAACGTATACGTTTGTTACCTTGTTACTATGCCTGCCCCATACGGTTTCAATTTGACTTTCTGAGAGATCAAGCACCGCAAGTTCCGAAGGACAATAATCAGATGGAATATTTCTCAATGGACATTGTTTCCATTGTAACCACTTCAGTCCTGCAGGAAGAAACCTGAATTTCCCTTCTAATCTCAAATAATTTATTTGAAGCAGTCTCAAACCCACCATTGGCTGAAAGTGCTTTGTCTGAAGTACAACCTGTTTTGCTTTCTGCGCTCGATCCTGAACATATTTCTTGTACCTTTCTTTCACGTATGCTAATGCAGAATTACAACTGGGCTTTTCTTGAAAGTTGTCCCAGGTAATTTTATCACCAGAGCGATCTCTTGGCACAGACAGACTTCTCTTTGTGCAATCTAGGACAATCCCTTGGACCAATTGTGTTCCCTACAGTAATTCAATGTTAAATTTTAGAGAAATAAAATGGAGCAAAAAGGATTCTTCAAAAGTGAAACAAACTGATTTCCTGACTCCCTGAGACATATTCATAAGTTATGTGATACTCAAGTTCCAGAAGTTGCATGAGAAGAGTTCATCTAAGATATGTACCTTCATACCCTTCAGTACAGACAAAATTTCATCACGATCCCACAGTCTACTACGCCCACCAGCATCTACGAGGTTTTCATGTCGAACAATTTGTCTTCCCATGTCCCTAACTTGATCATGCATCCACACGGTACTATTCCCAGTGATTTTGATGAGACATTTTGCTGTCAGGACTATGATTGCTATCTCTCCCCTAAAACCAAAGCCCCTCAATATATCAATCACATCATCTCTCTTCATTTCCATTTCCACAAACAAACAAGCTATGTCAAGGAAGATAAACTTCTCTTGTTCATCCAACCCATCAAAACTTATCTTCAAAACATCCTGAAGATGGCCAGGACGAATCTGCTTTAGTTTCTCTAGAGCATCAAACCATTCCTCTACCCTCCTCTTATCAAACAAGAAAGAACCAAATACTTCCAGAGCCAAAGGCAATCCTCCTGTAAGAGACACAATTTGCTTTGACAAGTTCAAAAACTTGTCTGTGGGTTCCTTTCTTCTCAATGCATGGTAGCTGAATAACTCTAGTGCTTCAAAGAATTGCAATTCCTTGACCTCATATGGCACATTAACGTAACTCTCAGGCAAAACTTGTCTATCCCTTGTGGTAATTACGATACAGCTTTCTTTATAAAACCATTCTATTTTACCAATCAGAAAATCAAGCTGCTTTACATGATCAACATCATCCAAGACTACCAGAACTCGCTTTTCTTGAACTAACATTTTAATTGTAGCAATACCAGCATTGATATCATCCACCGGATCCATAGCTCTGGGAGATAGATGACTGATCAGCTTGTTTTGAAGAGATATTAATCCATCATTTTTGGATGAAACTTCTCTAACATTTGAAATGAAGATGCGAAGTTCAAAATGTCTAACAAGCTTGTTGAAGAGAGTCTTCGCCAACGTTGTCTTACCAACCCCACCCATTCCATACAATCCCAAAACTCTTACATCATTGGATTTGATATCACACAACTTGGTCAACTCTTCAATACGATTCTCAAGACCAACTGTAAACGGAGCCACACTCAGTGGAGTATTACTCAGTTGCTTTAAAATTGTTTGCACCAAAACTCGAATTAGATTAGCTTTGTCACTGACCAAAAGGGGAAAATCAGTGAGCCACACGGAGCAAAAACAGAGTAGTTAAAGAAAGCAGAGAAAAATTCAGAAACAATAGAGCACCTGTTCTGAAAAACCCAACCCGCGATTCCACCCACTTTCTTCATAGCTTTCTTCCACCGCTCAACCTTGCTGAACGCGAACCTGCCTTCGTGGGTCTTAAAAGCCTCTTCAAAGGGACCCGTTTGTTTTCGGACGTCCGACGGGTCAACCCCGTAGAACACCGGCAGAATCAGTCTCCCACCTTCGCAAATCTTGGCGAGCTCCTCAAGACACCAGTGGGACGAGGCGTAATTGGGCGAGAGGATGACAATGGAAGCTGCCGAGTCATCAATCGCTTCGAGTAGACTCGAAGCGATTTCGTCACCCCGATCCAACCCATCATCGTCGCGGAAAGCTCGGACACCGCGAGATTGGAGCGACTCGAATAGGTCTTTGGTGAAAGAGTCGCGGGTGTCAGTGCCTCTGAAGCTCAAGAACACATCCCAACGGAGCCTGAAAGCTACCGGAATCGATGAAACGTCGTCATTTTCCAGAGACATTTCTCTACAGTGGGTCTATTTACTTTTACCCATATGTTACGAGAATTCTGCGCAAATTACATTGATACAGTTACTGAGTCTCCGTAGAGAGTCAGATTCCAACTGATAATGAAAGAAAGAGTATTACTTCAATATTACACTATAGATAAAGTTGGTGGGGCTTCGTCATTACTGGTCTATATTTTGAAGTATAAGAGTGAAACTAGGGTCAATTGAACTGCTGTCTCTGTAGGGTCAAATTGTTTCCCAATGGTGTAGGAAACAAGGAACGAAGACAACCTCTCCCAAGCGTTTGGACAACAAAGAGATCAGGCATTTGCCGTTGGAAAATGGACTTTTTGCGGTAGCTCACCGGCTGGAGTGCTGGACAACCATCTTGCAGCTGCAAGTGCCACTTCATTCACATCACTACTTCCCTTGAAGCTCATGGAATCACTTGACTACTGCGATTTACGACTATTTGTACGCTAATCCAAGATATTGGGCAATCCGAGGCTGCCCAAGAATATTAGAGAGAGAAGAAGATACTGTTTTCTGAGATTTGACTTGCCTCTTTCTTATTCACGATTGAATGAATCTTTTATTCACAATACACTTGTCATGTTCTGCAAACTAAACCTATCTGTTTCCCTAACTACTTAACAGTGCCACTTCTTATCTTAGCGCTTTAGGATTTTTATATTTATGTTCTTTTATATCTGTGAATTTAAGTTTAATTTTAAATTATGTAAAATTTTATAATAAATTTGAAATTGATGTTAAATTAATAATTATATAAAAAATATAAATATAAAAATATAAATTTATCATTATTCTCATTTTTCTTGACGGCATTGAAACTTTGTCTGTAAGTATTATTTAAATAATATTAATAAAAAATAAATAATATAAGTTATTATGTACTATAAACAAATAAATAAGTATTTATATATAAGATAATGTAATTTTATATATTTTTAATCATATTTCTTATTTATATTTTAATTTATAAAATATATCATAGATTTAGAAGGATAAAATCTTAGAATTATAATTTCAAATATTGATATCACCCATGAGCCAAAAGCTCAATATACCTTATTATCTTTACAAGTTTGGCTCAGACGTGCATTTCTTAATATAATCATAAGAAATTACTGCAATTGGTAGCGTTATTATTATTTATTCCATCAAGTCATGTGACTGTTATATAAAAGCCTTATTCACAGAACTTAGCACCTCCACACGCTTTACCCTTTCTTATTCTTTTTATTCTTTTACATACTTGGGTTAAAATGTAACTACTTTTATGTAATTTTTATTTTACAAAACATAATTATTAAGCTATTACAAATTTAATTATAAAAATTAATAAGTTTAAAGACTCACATCCATCAAGTATACACATTATTTAAAATATGGGATAATGAAAATAAATTTTTTCTGAGTGAAACATTTTTAAAAACTATTCAAAGATATCTCCTATAATACTATTATTTTATAATTTTATTTTTATTTAATTTATAATATAAAATTTAACTCATTAAATTTATTAAATTTCATAAATATTAACCTTTTTATTAAAAATGTCATAAATATTATTTTTCATAAAAAAAGTACAAGCACAAAAATAAGAAAAGCATCTCACGCATCCATTAATACAAACTAACAAATCAAGGACAATGTTCGTCGGAAGTTATGTGATTTCTTGCATATGTGGAATTGTGAAAGTCCGCCACATGAGCCAGTCCATGGAGTCAATTATGGGTGCACGGCCACTGGAATGAATAGAAGAACAAAAGACCCACAAAATTTTGCAGATAACATGCAAATCCATGTGCTAACAATTTTGATACCCTCAAATGTCAGCACTGCAAAAGCTTCACAAAGATACACTGATAAACATAAGGGCAGTACTCCTATTTTTCATGTGGGTTTTTTCTCCACTACAAGTTTCTGTCACAATTTTTTATGAACTTCGCATGGAATATCTTCTCTGAGAATATCTTTATCCATGTGTTAAAGGTGTAGTGGCAAATGCCCCCACCAAGTTCAAACTTTTCTTAATAGGGTACATATATACTTATTTTGCCTTTCACAGAATAAACAAAACTGTCCCTTAAGGCAATATCTGAATGTGAAAATGCTACATTTACTTCATTTTTTTACGACCCAAAGGCCATCTGTATCATGTTGGTTTCTCCCAAATTTCTGGGGAGCAATCTTCTTGTTTCAACCACAACCAACTCAATAATAGGAATAGCGCACTAACAACGAAGAGGTAAATGGAGTATCTTGAGACATGAGATGAATTTCGCTCCTCCCGTCCCTGCCTCCGTGATTGATTCTGGCCCTTATCTTCACTCCTGAAAAAATTGGCCAACTTTTCTGAAACAGATTGTAGGCTGTTGTCCACAGATTCTTCATCTCCTTCATAATCATCATCCCCATCAAATATTAAATGAACCCCGCTATCTATCAGCTCTAACCCCTCATCAACAGGGGGATTTCCCTTGGTCACACATAATGTGTCAGCATCCTTCAAAATAGATACCAATTGATGGTAATTTGGAAAACGACACAAGTGTATGTGTCCTTTATTTGTCCTTGGCACCCCAGTTAAATTTGGAACTGTAGTATATAGAGTTTTCCCCGACTTGAGAACTTTTACTTGAACATCAACCACTCCGGGCAAACAACCTCGCTTATTACTGGGTATATCTTGGTTTATCGCAAGAACAACACCTACAAGTGCGCCTGTCGGCTCACAGTTTTTGCGCTTGGAAAAGCTAACAGTTTGCCTTGAAAACCATGCAGGTAATCTAGTTCCTGGGATGCACAAGTTCGTCAAATTCCTTAATGCCGCCTGGTCATAAAAATGGCCAGTTAGTCACTACAAGAAGCAACAGTCAACAACAAATCACTATTTACATTGTTTTGCTGATGTAATCTTATAAATGATAATCGTTGCCAGCGGAAACTATACAATGACAGTTTATTAGTGGTTGTGTATGCCATATCACTCATGTCACATGGGATACCAAAAATACTAAATAATCTCTTCGGTGGAGGGAGGAGAGCATAAAAGGAGAACGAACCTTTGAGAGTCTCTTGCTTACTGCGGAGGAGCAGGCAATGCAGTCACTCAAGTACAGCCTTCTCAAGGACTTCAAGCATTCAAGACCTGGAATATCCACCACTTTTGTACAATTTGTGAGGTTCAGCTCCCGCAAGCTCCCCAAGTTTGAAAGGTCATATATGCTTTCTAACTCAGAACAATTGTCAACATTCAGGTCCAACAGGCTTGAAGGAAGAGGAGGGAGAGAGGTCAACTTGCAGCAATTTCGCAGCAAAAGCTGTTTAAGAATGGAAAGGCCTTTTAAGCTGGAAGGAAGGCTGTCAAAGTTGTTTTGGCTTAAATTCAGCGTTTCTAATGACGATAACTTCTCAAAATCATCAGGAATTTTCCCAGATATTCGCCAAGCACGTGCATCCAGATCACTCAGCAATGTTAGAGTACAGAATGACGATGGAAGTACAAAAGAACTAAGACTCTCTTGTGAAATGGGAACTTCTGCCAGCGCAGGCAAGTTATTTTCTATTGGCATTAAATCAGGTCTTTTTGCCATTTTCAATGTCCTCAAGCTGGTTAGCCTCCCGAAGGTTTCCGGTAATTCTGTCAGAGCCGTTTCCTCCATCCAGAGATGATACAAAGATTTCAAATCTCCTATAGAAACTGGAAGCTGTCTGAGCATTCTACACTTGTTCAATCTTAAAATGACAAGATTTTCCAGTAAACCAATGGACTCTGGCAATTCCCTGATGTTTGCATCGAATATGTTCAAAGTAGTAAGAGCTGCTAGGTGGCCAATAGATTCTGGTAAACATTTAAGATGCTTGCAATTTCTCATGTCAAGCCTTTTCAGCAGTTTCATGGCTCCAATTCCAATCTGATCTGGCAAATTTGTGATGGCCGTTCCATCCAATTGAAGCTCAACTAAACATGCCAAATTTTTGATGGAATCAGGCAATTTACTGAGAAACTTACAGTTTCCAACGGATATCTCCTTCAGATAAGGCAATGAACCAACAGAAGAAGGTAGTTCTCTGATTATACTTCCATTGACCAAAAGTTGCGTCAATGATTTGAGATCGCCAATAGAATCAGGAATTTCAGTGAGAGATTTACAACCAATTAAACTAAGTTTCTCAAGCTTTGCCAAACGTCCAACTGCATTGGGCAACTCTTCTAATGCGGAATGATTAAGAGACAAGTTTTGCAGAGAACATAACTTTACAACACAGTTGGGTAGCCTTCTCAAAGATTGGCATCCATCTAATACAAGCTGTTCCAGTTTCGTAAGGCGAAAAATGGACTCAGGTAGCTCTGCTATCGCTGTTTTATCAGCCAGAAGTCTTCGTAATGCTCTCATGCTACCTATGTTTTTAGGTAGTGCTTTCAATTTGAAGCAGTCTGAAAGAAAAAGGCTCTCTAGACGTTTCAGCTCAGAGATATCACCGGGTAATTCAATAAGGTTTTGACAACGGGTCAAATTCAATTCTCGCAAATTGATCAAATTGCCAATTGATTCATGAATACTACTTAGGTTAATGCAGTTGTCAAGAACAATTTTCTCTAAACGTTGACACCCAGAAAGATCAGGAACATCAGCCAGATAAATGCAGGAAGAGAGGTTCATGACCATTAAGTTCTCTGGCACCTACAAGGCAAGGTGATGTTAAAATATAGTACAACAGAATAACTCCTAACATTAGAATCATTAGATGACTATATGAATCAGTCATGTCTGAGGGTGTCAAAATGAGTTTAGGTGTTTCCCGCCTAAGAGGCGATGTGGGTTTGTATTTTTCTGTCCGTTATAAACAGATTTTTTAACACGCCCCACCATGACCCATGGTTTAAGACCGGATGAGGCAAGCTAGTATATTTAAGTACAAAAATTCGTTGAGAGCTGTCGGATGGACATACCTTACTTAAAAGATGGATGGATTTGTATTTTTCTAACCCATCCTACCTAGTTTTTTTTTTTGGGGGGGGAGGGGGGCCACAATTGGTCGAGGCAAGCTAACCCATTTTAACAGTAGTAGATTGCAAGAATCTAAGTGCTCACATTCATAATCAAATAAATTAACACGAGAATTGAAGTATACCTTGTAACCTTTTCGAACCGACAAGCTTTCAATCTTGCTGTTCGAGATATCAAGGATGGCTAGATCCTGAGGACAAAAGTTTAAAGGCATACATTTCCAAGGACATCCTTGCCATTGTAGCCACTTCAGTTCTTTGGGAACATGTTCAAATTTCCCCTCCAATCTCAAATTATTTATCTGAAGCAGTCTCAGGTTAACCATTGAGTTGAAGGATTTCGTATGAAGTATAACCCCTTTGCCCTTCTCCACTTGACGTTGAAGATATTTCTTAAGACTTGCGTTCATGTATGCCAACACATTTCCAAAACTGGAGCTCCATCCAAGGCTTTTCCAAGAAATTGCTACGCTATCATCTATACTAAGTCTTTCTTTCTCGAAGTCCAGGACCATCCCTTGAATGCATCTGGTTCCCTGAGGTTTCGAAATAGCCACATATTTAAACACCGTAAAAGATATTGGTCTAATGATTCTTTGTCTATGTATGACATGCATATAAAATTGGGAAAAGTAGTCCACTTATTAAACTCTCACAAATTGTGTCATTAATATTAAATTTATTGAATCTTACAATTTAATCTATAAGACCAAGTGAAAATTTAATACATTTCAATTTGTGAGAATAGAATGACTGTATAAAATTGTGTTTAGATCAATCTAATCAAAAGATTAAAAAAAGATTAGTCTAATCAATAAAGAGCATGCAATTTAATATTATATATCCGCCAATTAAGGACATGTTATTATGTAGCACTATATCAATGAACCTGATCCAGATTGCATAATGATTAAATAGTCGCTGCTGCTTTATAAAAATAAATCTAAGAGACCAACGTTGTCTGTTAGTCTATATTGTCTTATCCCTGCCTCTCCCACCTTCTCGACCTCGCTGCACAAGAGCAGAAGCACGAGGACAAACATCTTATGACCAAAATATCAATTATTTTGGAAGCTTTTGCTAGATTCTTTTAAGGGTTTTTCACATCAAACATAATAGTATTAAGCATTTTTCTTGCAGAAACGAAACAATAATTTTATGAGAAGTGCGGTTCTGCCATAATTCTTACCTTCTCAGCGTCCAAAACAGACAAGATTTCATACCGATCCCACAATCTACTACGCTTACCGGCATCAACAAGGCTTTCATTCACAACAATTTGTCTTCCCATGTCTTTAATTTGATCATGCATCCACAGGGTATCGTCTTCTGTGAATTTTATCAAACACTTTGCTATGAGCACTGTGATTGCTATCTCTCCCCTAAAACCACGAGGTCCACAACCCCTTAATAAATCAATTAAATAATCTCTCTGCATTCTCATTTGGACAAACAAGCAAGCAATGTCAAGGAATATACACTTCTCGTGTTCATCCAACCCATCAAAACTTATCTTCAATACATCTTGAAGATGGCCAGGACGAATCTGTTTCAGCTTCTCCAAGGCAGCATCCCATTCTTCTACCGTCCTCTTATCAAACAAAAAGGAACCAAACACTTCCAAAGCCAATGGTAGTCCTCCTGTGAGTGACACTATTTGCTTTGACTGATTCAGAAAATTCTTTCCAGGTTCCTTTCTTCTCAGTGCGTGGTAACTGAATAGCTCTAGTGCTTCTGGGGAATCCAATTCCTTCACTTCATAAAACATATTAACATTATTTTCAGCCAAAACTTCTCTGTTCCTTGTAGTAACTATTATACGGCTTCCTTCATAAAACCATTCCCTTTTGCCAATCAGAGACTCGAGATGCTTTACATCGTCAACATCATCTAAGACTAAGAGAACTCGTTTTTCATGAACAACTCTTTTAATTGAAGAAATACCCACATTCACATCATTGATGGGAACCACTGTTTCAGAGGAAAGGTCATTAATAACTCTGTTCTGAAGAGAAATTAGACCATCTGTTCCGGAAGAAGCTTCTCTAACATTTGAAATGAAGCTGCGAAGCTCAAAATGACCAACAAGGCTGTTGAAGAGACTCTTGGCCAGTGTTGTCTTACCAACCCCACCCATCCCATATAATCCCAAGACTCGAACGCCATTGGATTGAAGTTCTAACAACGTCATCAGCTCCACAGTACGATGATCAAGCCCAACTGTAAATTCAGCCACACGCACGGGGGTGTTTTTTAGTTCTTTCACAACCTTTTCCACCAATTGTCGAATTAGATCAGCTTCGTCACTGTCACACACAAAAAAAGATTATAGACCAGACAGAGCAAAACCAAAACAGTGAAAGATAACAAAGCAAAAATCAGAAACAGAATAGCACCTGTTGTAGAAAACCCAACCAGCGAGATTACCCACTTTTTTCATTGCTTCCCTCCAACGCGAGACCTCTTCTTTCTGAAACCTTCCCTCATGGCTCTTAAAACCCTCTGCAAATGGGCCCGTTTGTTTTCGGACATGCGACGGGTCGACCCGATAGAACACCGGCAGAATCAATCTTCCGCAATCACAAATCTTGGCGAGCTCTGCAAGACACCAATGGGAATCCGCGTAGTTGGGGGAGAGGATGACAATGGAAGCTGCCGAGTCATCAATCGCCTCGAGTAAAGCCGGAGCGATCTCATCACCGCGTTCCAAACCCTCGTCGTCACGGAAGACTCTTATGTTTTCAGAGTGGAGGCGGTCGTAGAGACGTTTGGTGAAGGAACGGGTGTCGGTGCCTCTGAAGCTCAAGAACACGTCCCATCGCAGCCTGAAATCTACCGGAGACGATGAAACGACATCACGCTCCAGACACATGGCTATGCTATGGTTCTATGTTGCTTTGTGGAGAAGCAACAAGAACTATGCAGATCAAAGTGCTCCCTTACAGTGTTTGTGGTTGCTCAGTGATGAACTGGTTTGGAGCACTTTTTGGGGTGGCGTGAATGTTTTTGCAAGGAATCGTGTTTCTATTGGCTGGGGAGAGACAGTGCGGTTGACGTCAAAACTTAATCCAAGAAAAATCAACACTTGGTACGGCAATCAAGATGCACTAAATGTGCGGCAAAACGCTGTTAGTCTTCAGGAAAAATCTACAGTGTCTGCAATTGTTTGCCCCTTTCAAAAAGAAATTTCTGCTGCCGCATACAAGTTACAACTTGTTTGTGCACCGCGGGTGTACGTCCCTGACTATTCAAGTCTACATATAGGTTACGAAGAGTAATGTTATATATATATATATATATATATATATATATATATATATATTTTTTTTAAATTTTAAATTTTATTTTTTTAAAATTTTATTTTAAATCACAGACGTTGTCCAAAAATTAGAAGTACCAATGTACCACAACATTACTCGGTTATGAAATGAAGCATTCGGGCGTAGCATACTCTGAGAAACCTGTAGCAGTAACAAAGTTATACCTACACAGGCCAACTCTGTCTCTTTCCACGTCCCTTTTAATCTCCTGTAGTCATTTTCTCACAATCTCACTCAAATTTTTTGTCTCGGTTCGATCCTCTAAAATAAAGATATATTTTATAAAATAAATTATGAATAAATAATTAATAATATAATTATCTTAAAATTTTAAATTAGTATTTATTTATTTAAATTTAAAAATAAATTCTTTATATTATTAATTTTTTAATTAATAATAATTCATTTCTATTTTATTTTATAAAATATGCCATACACTTTAAAAAACTCAATCCATTCCCTCAATCACAGTCACTCATTCATGAGAGATTAGTTAATACTCTTAATATATTCGTGGGATAGATTATATAATATATTTAATTATTAACAAATTATTATTTATATAATTTTTATTGATCATAATTATCATTTAAAGTTTAAATTAATAAAAATGTAAGCTGTAATTTATTATTAAATTGATTTAACATACCAATCATACTTTATGTATGCTATACCAAAGGTACTAATAATTTCACCACGGGAGAACTCATCAAGAAAGACATTTTCAATAGCATGAATCACAGAAATGAAATATGTCCAATGCTCCAAAAAACAAAAATCCTGTGCTTTGTGATTATTTGTATGGCATTTTATTTTTGTACTTTATATCAGCAGGAAAGAGTAACATTAATGCTTTATGTGTAATTGATATTTTAGAGTGGTTCTACGGTGTTCAGTTTAGAATACGTAGATTGCCAAAGAAATAAAGGTGATATTCCCATGTCATTTTAAGGTTTTCTTTTACTTCCCTATATATCTGCGAAAAAAAACAGTATCATACATATTTTAAATAGTAATATTACAGGAATGTGAAGAGATTACCTACTAAATATACAAAATTAAATAATAAATACTTATTAATTATATTTTATAAAATATTGTGCATTTTTTATACAATACCTGCAAACATCGTTACCCTATTTCACATGCCTAACAGTGAGTAAAGTTACATTTTACGTATGGTCAAAACTCTGAATTTGAGCAATATTTCTATAAATCCTCCACTCCGACTTCGTGCAACTAAAATTAGAGACCTTCTTGAACTAATGGATGGTATTACAATTATTCTCACTTATTTATATGTATAAAATTTTTATATAAAATAAATAAAAATGATATTTAATTATACTTTTTTAATAATATAATTAATCTCTAGTTATACTTTTTTACAAATATAAATAAAAATTAACTTTTTTTTTTATGTTTTTCATGATATTTAAGGCTTGAAAGGTCCAATGGTTTTTACTAATGATATCAACTAAACACATTGTTAACTACTGTGTTTTAACCTAGTTTCACACTGTAATGATACAACTTGACATCACAATTATAGCTGCCCATATCCTATGGCATTAAACCATCGCAGAGACCAATTGCGTTAGCTCAAATTACAAAGCAAACAAGTGCCTTAGGAGATGCGGGAGCCAAGAACTTCTCTATGGAAGGTGACGAGTACAGACTGCTATACTCAGTGACAATACTTCAAAGCGACTGAACTAATGGGGATGAAGCCAGATGGGGATACCACAGCATCAACAGGAACATCATAGGGACTGACAGCTATTATTTCATTGTCTGTTATTTGTATAGAGTATAGTGCAACTGACATCAAGTAAAAGACAATGATAATCAGGGAAGTGCACTGAAATATACAAGAAGACTAAGAAGCTACCACGGTTCATCCAGGCAAGATATGAAATGACAGTAGTTACCAAGAAGTGGCTGCTTCCAACTTTGTTTCTTAACAAGGTCTTGATATTTTGTCAGAAACATATCATAGTAACTGCGCATTGAAAAATGAGAACTATGTTAACCAGTATATAACGGTCACCAATAGGGAGAATTCCAACACACACACACATATAAAAGAGGTGTCTTTATGAACAGATTTTCGAGAGTTTCTCAATTGAGTATCTCACATAGCAATATGTCATAACTCAACTCACAGCACTCCTTCCTGAGTCTACTACAAGTAGTTTTCTTGATGAACAAACCAGGCTAAAAACCGCCCCTTTAAATGGCTCTCATTATCTTTAGATGGATTTGAAACAAATTTAGTAATCTATAAGATTGGAACTTGTTTTCCTTTTTGGGTCCTTTTAATTTTTCAACTAATAGCCTAGTCCTGAATCACAATGTTATAACAATAAACAATGGTATGTGTCACACAATTTACATGCATATACTCACCCTCCACTGCGGCCCAACCGTCTTCCAGATTTGTCAAATGCCAGGCCTGACATGAAAAATATAGTGCAATTAAAACCCTCTACCTTATCACAGGTATTTAACTGGTACAAGAAGGGAGGCATAAAATTACCTGGTAGGATGAACAAGTCAACTGGGTCACTTGCCTGCATCACTATTATGTTACATTGTCAGGAGAATATACTAATTAACTTTATAAAAGAAAATCATTAAAGTGGACAAGATTATAGATTTACAGAGGAATTTCACGTGACAGCATTGATGATAAAGGGACTTGGTCAATGCAAATACTTAACAAAAGTAATGTCACTGGCAAGATGTGTGATAGTGATCAGGATAGAAAAAGGCATATTAACAAGATACACTAGAAATACGAAAAGAATGTACCATCGTCACGTGGATTCCCATCGCAATCTACCAAGGTTGGCTCCAAAATGTTCATTGAGCTTGGAACCAGATCATCAAAACTTGATATCTTAAGCATTCTCATGTTGCTATTTTTGTCCTCCACACTTGGTACATAAAGCTTTTTCTTCATCTGTACATGACCCTCTTCAGTTGAAAATGAGATGTAAGAATCTCTAAAATGTAACAGCATATACATAGCAAGCAGTAGCCCAAGAATGAATATAAATGTTGATGAAAAGACCTGGAGAAACCTATATGGGGTTAAACTTATATGTAAACTCTACGTTTATTGTAAATCTCGTAGCAAAGTATGTCCTAGACAGGACTCATCAAGAGATACATTTTGCTTTGAAATTTGACTTGCCTCTTTCTTATTCACGATTGAATGAATCTTTTATTCACAATGCACTTGTCATGTTCTGCAAACTAAGCCTATCTGTTTCCCTAACTACTTAACAGTGCCACTTCTTATCTTAGCACTTTAGGATTTTTATATTTATGTTCTTTTATATCTGTGTATTTGAGTTTAATTTTAAATTATGTAAAATTCTATAATAAATTTGAGATTGATGTTAAATTAATAATTACATAAAAATATAAATATAAAAATATAAATTTAGCATTATTCTCTTAGTTCTTGACGGCATTGAAACTTTGTCTGTAAGTATTATTTAAATAATATTAATAAAAAATTAATAATCTCAATTATCATGCACTATAAACAAATAATTAATGATTTATATATAGGATAATGTAATTTTTTTTATATTTTTAATCATAATTCTTATTTATATTTTAATTTATAAAATATATCATAGATTTAGAAGAATCAAATCTTATGATTATAATTTCAAATATTGATATCACCCATGAGCCAAAGGCTCAATATACCTTATTACCTTTACAAGTTTGGCTCATAAGTGCATTTCTTAATATAATCATAAGAAATTACTGCGGTTGGTAGCGTTATTATTATTTACTCCATCATATCATGTGACTCGTATATAAAAGCCTTATTCACATAACTTAGCATCTCCAAACTCTTTACCCTCTCTTATTCTTCTTATTCTTTTACATACTTGGGTTAAAATGTAACTACTTTTATATAATTTTTATTTTACAAAACATAATATTTAAGATATTACCAATTTAATTGTAAAAATTAATAAGTTTAAAAACTCAGACCCATCAAGTATAAACTTTATTTAAAATATGGGATAATGAAAATAAATTTTTTCTGAGTTAAACATTTTTACAAACTATTCAAAGATATATCCTATAATACTATTATTTTATTATTTTATTTTTATTTAATTTATAATATATAATTTAAATTATTATATTTATCAAATTTCATAAATATTAACCTTTTATTAAAATATGTCGTAAAAATTGGTTTTCATAAGAAAAGTACGAGCACAAAAATAAGAAAAGCATCTCACGCATTCATTAATACAAACTACCAAATCAATGACTATGTTCGTAGGAAGTTACGTGATTTCTTGCATATGTGCAATTGTGAAAGGCCACATGAACCAGTCCATGAAGTCACTTGCGGGTTGCATGGTCACTGGAATGAATAGAAGAATAAAAGACCCACAAAATTTTGCAGATAACATGCAAATTCATGTGTTAACAATTTTGATACCCTCAAATGTCAGCACTTACTATAGCTTCACAAAGAGACACTGATAAACAAAAGGGCAGTACTTCAATTTTTCATGTTGGTTTTTTCTCCACTACAAGTTTCTGTCACACAATTTTTTATGAACTTTGCATGGAATATCTTCTCTGAGAATATCTTTATCCATGTGTTAAAGGTATAGTGGCAAATGCCCCCACCATGTTCAAACTTTTCGTAATAGGGTACATATATACTTATTTTGCCTTCACAGAATAAACAAAATTGTCCCCTAAGGAAATATTTGATTGTGAAAATGCTACATTTACACCATTATTTTACGCCCCAAAGGCCGTCTGTATCATGTTGGTTTCTCCCAAATTTCTGGGGAGCAATCTTCTTGTTTCAACCACAACCAACTCAATAATAGGAATAGCGCACTAACAACGAAGAGGTAAATGGAGTATCTTGAGACATGAGATGAATTTCGCTCCTCCCGTCCCTGCCTCCGTGATTGATTCTGGCCATCATCTTCACCCATTAGCATTATGGGTCCATCACCTTCAGAGAATCTGAAAAAATTGGCCAACTTTTCTGAAACAGATTGCAGGCTGTTGTCCACAGATTCCTCATCTCCTTCATAATCATCGTCCCCATCAAATATTAAATGAACCCCGCTATCTATCAGCTCTAACCCCTCATCAAGAGGGGGATTTCTCTTGGTCACACACAATGTGTCAGCATCCTTCAAAATAGATACCAATCGATGGTAATCTGGATAACGACACAAGTGTATGTGTCCTTTCTTTGTCCTTGGCACCCCAGTTAAATTTGGAACTGTAGTATATAGAGCTTCTCCCGATTTGAGAACTTTTACTTGAACATCAACCACTCCGGGCAAACGAACTCGCATATTACTGGGTATATCTTGGTTTATCGCAAGAACAACACCTACAAGTGCGCCTGTTAGCTCACGGTTTTTGCGCTTGGAAAAGCTAACAGTTTGCCTTGAAAACCATGCAGGTAATCTCGTTCCTGGCATGCACAAGTTCCTCAAATTCCTTAATGCTGCCTGGTCATAAAAATGGCCAGTTAGTCACTACAAGAAGCAACACTCAACCAATAACAAATCACTATTTACATTGTTTTGCTGAGGTAATCTTATAAATGATAATCGTTGCCAGCAGAAACTATACAAATGACAGTTTATTAGTGGTTGTGTAAGCTACATCGCTCCTGTCACATGGTATACCAAGAATACTAAATAATCACTTCGGTGGAGGGAGAAGAGCATAGAAGGAGAACGAACCTTTGAGAGTCTCTTGCTTATTGCGGAGGAGCAGGCAATGCAGTCACTCAAGTACACCCTTCTCAAGGACTTCAAGCATTCAAGACCTGGAATATCCACCACTTTGGTACAATTTGTGAGGTTCAGCTCCTGCAAGCTCCCCAAGTTTGAAAGGTCATATATGCTTTCTAACTCAGAACAATTGTCAACATTCAGGTTCACCAAGCTTGAAGGAAGAGGAGGGAGAGAGGTCAACTTGCTGCAATTTCGCAGCAAAAGCTGTTTAAGAATGGAAAGGCCTTTTAAGCTGGAAGGAAGGCTGTCAAAGTTGTTTTGGCTTAAATTTAGCGTTTCTAATGACGATAACTTCTCAAAATCATCAGGAATTTTCCCAGATATTTGCCAAGCGCGTGCATCCAGATCACTTAGCAAGGTTAGAGTGCAGAATGAAGATGGAAGTACAAAAGAACTAAGACTCTCTTGTGAAATGGGAACTTCTGCCTCCGCAAGCAAGTTATTTTCTATTGGCATTAAATCAGGTCTTTTTGCCATTTTCAATGTCCTCAAGCTGGTTAGCCTCCCAAACGTTTCTGGTAATTCTGTCAGAGCTGTTTCCTCCATCCAAAGATGATACAAAGACTTCAAATTTCCTATAGAAACTGGAAGCTGTCTGAGCATTCTACACTTGTTCAATCTTAAAATGACAAGATTTTCCAGAAAACCAATGGACTCTGGCAATTCCCTGATGTTTGAATCGATTATGTTCAAAGTAGTAAGAGCTGCTAGGTGGCCAATAGATTCTGGTAAAGATTTAAGATGCTCGCAATTTCTCATGTCAAGCTTTTTCAGCATTTTCATGGCTCCAATCTGATCTGGCAAATTTGTGATGGCCGTTCCATCCAATTGAAGCTCAACTAAACATGCCAAATTTTCGATGGAATCAGGCAATTTACTGAGAAACTTACAGTTTCCAACGGATATCTCCTTCAGATAAGGCAATGAACCAACAGAAGAAGGCAGTTCTCTGATTGTACTTCCATAGACCAAAAGTTGTGTCAATGATTTGAGATTGCCAATAGAATCAGGAATTTCAGTGAGAGATTTACAACCCATTACACTAAGTTTCTCAAGCTTTGCCAAACATCCAACATCATTGGGCAACTCTTCTAATGCGGAATGATTCAGAGACAAGTTTTGCAGAGAACATAACTTTACAACGCAGTTGGGTAGCCTTCTCAAAGATTGGCATCCATCTAATACAAGCTGTTCCAGTTTCGTAAGGCGAAAAATGGACTCAGGTAGCTCTGCTATCGCTGTTTTATCAGCAAGAAGTCTTCTTAATGATCTCGTGCTACCTATGTTTTTTGGTAGTGCTTTCAATTTGAAGCAGTCTGAAAGAAAAAGGCTCTCTAGACGTTTCAGCTCAGAGATATCACCGGGCAATTCAAGAAGGTTTTGACAACGGGTCAAATTCAATTCTCGCAAATTGATCAAATTGCCAATTGATTCATGAATACTAGTTAGGTTGATGCAGTTGTCAAGAACAATCTTCTCTAAACGTTGACACCCAGAAAGATCAGGAACATCAGCCAGATAAATGCAGGAGGAGAGGTTCATGACCATTAAGTTCTCTGGCACCTACAACGCAAGGTGATGTTAAAATATAGTACAACAGAATATCTCCTAACATTAGAATCATTAGATGACTATATGAATCAATCATGTCGGAGGGTGTCAAAATGAGTTTAGGTGTTTCCCGCCTAAGAGGCGATGTGGGTTTGTAGTTTTTTGTCCATTATAAACAGGTTTTTTAACCCATCCCACCATGACCCATGGGTTAAGACAGGATGAGGCAAGCTAGTGTATTTAAGTACAAAAATTCTTTGGCCTGTCCTATTGACATGCCTTACTTAAAAGATGGATGGATTTATATTTTTCTAACCCATCCTACCTTGTTTTTGGGGGACCACAATTGGTCGAGGCAGGCTAACCCATTTTAACAGTAGTAGATTGCAAGACTATAAGTGCTCACATTCATAATCAAATAAATTAACACAAGAATTGATGTATACCTTGTAACCTTTTCGAACCAACAAGGTTTCAATCTTGCTGTTCGAGATATCAAGGATAGCTAGATCCTGAGGACAAAAGTTTAAAGGCATGCATTTCAAAGGACATCCTTGCCATTGTAGCCACTTCAGTTCTTTGAGAACATGTTCAAATTTCCCTTCCAATCTCAAATAATTTATCTGAAGCAGTCTCAGGTTAACCATTGAGATGAAGGATTTCGTATGAAGTATAACCTCTTTGCCCTTCTCCACTTGACGTTGAAGATGTTTCTTATGACTTGCGTTTTCTTTCTCGAAGTCCAGGACCATCCCTTGAATGCATCTGGTTCCCTGAGGTTTCAAAATAGCCACATATTTAAACACCGTAAAAGATATTGGTCTAATGATTCTTTGTCTATGTATGACATGCATATAAAATTGGGAAAAGTATTCCACTTATTAAACTCTCACAAATTGTGTCATAAATATTAAATTTGTTGAATCTTACAATTTAATATATAAGACCCAAGTGAAAATTTAATATATTTCAATTTGTGAGAATAGAATGATTGTACAAAATTTGGTGTTTAGATTAATCTAATCAAAAATTAAAAAAAAAAAAGATTAGTCTAATCAATAAAGAGCATGCAATTTGATATTATATATCAGCCAATTAAGGATATGTTATTATGTAGCGCTATATCAATGAATCTAATCCAGATTGCATAATGATTAAATAGCCGCTGCTGCTTTATAAAAATAAATCTAAGAGACCAACGTTGTCTGTTAGTCTATGTTGTCTTATCCCTGCCTCTCCCACCTTCTCGACCTCGCTGCATAAGAGCAGAAGCACGAGGACAAACATCTTATGACCAAAATATCAATTATTTTGGAAGCTTTTGCTAGATTCTTTTAAGGGTTTTTCACATCAAACATAATAGTATTAAGCATTTTTCTTGCAGAAACGAAACAATAATTTTATGAGAAGTGCGGTTCTGCCATAATTCTTACCTTCTCACCGTCCAAAATAGACAAGATTTCATATCGATCCCACAATCTACTACGCTTACCGGCATCAACAAGGCTTTCATTCACAACAATTTGTCTTCCCATGTCTTTAATTTGATCATGCATCCACAGGGCATCGTTTTCTGTGAATTTTATCAAACACTTTGCTATGAGCACTGTGATTGCTATCTCTCCCCTAAAACCACGAGGTCCACAACCCCTTAATATATCAATTAAATAATCTCTCTGCATTCTCATTTGGACAAACAAGCAAGCAATGTCAAGGAATATACACTTCTCCTGTTCATCCAACCCATCAAAACTTATCTTCAACACATCTTGAAGATGGCCAGGACGAATCTGTTTCAGCTTCTCCAAGGCAGCATCCCATTCTTCTACTGTCCTCTTATCAAACAAAAAGGAACCAAACACTTCCAAAGCCAATGGTAGTCCTCCTGTGAGTGACACTATTTGCTTTGACTGATTCAGAAAATTCTTTCCAGGTTCCTTTCTTCTCAGTGCGTGGTAACTGAATAGCTCTAGTGCTTCTGAGGAATCCAATTCCTTCACTTCATAAAACACATTAACATTATTTTCAGCCAAAACTTCTCTGTTCCTTGTAGTAACTATTATACGGCTTCCTTCATAAAACCATTCCCTTTTGCCAATCAGAGAATCGAGATGCTTTACATCGTCAACATCATCTAAGACTAAGAGAACTCGTTTTTCATGAACAACTCTTTTAATTGAAGAAATACCCACATTCACATCATCGATGGGAACCACTGTTTCAGAGGAAAGGTCATTAATAACTCTGTTCTGAAGAGAAATTAGACCATCTGTTCTGGAAGAAGCTTCTCTAACATTTGAAATGAAGCTGCGAAGCTCAAAATGACCAACAAGGCTGTTGAAGAGACTCTTGGCCAGTGTTGTCTTACCAACCCCACCCATCCCATATAACCCCAAGACTCGAACGCCATTGGATTGAAGTTCTAACAACGTCATCAGCTCCACAGTACGATGATCAAGCCCAACTGTAAATTCAGCCACACGTACGGGGGTGTTTTTTAGTTCTTTCACAACCTTTTCCACCAATTGTCGAATTAGATAAGCTTCGTCACTGTCACACAAAAAAAGATTATAGACCAGACAGAGCAAAACCAAAACAGTGAAAGATAACAGAGCAAAAATCAGAAACAGAATAGCACCTGTTGTAGAAAACCCAACCAGCGAGATTACCCACTTTTTTCATTGCTTCTCTCCAACGCGAGACCCCTTCTTTCTGAAACCTTCCCTCATGGCTCTTAAAACCCTCTGCAAATGGGCCCGTTTGTTTTCGGACATGCGACGGGTCGACCCGATAGAACACCGGCAGAATCAATCTTCCGCAATCACAAATCTTGGCGAGCTCTGCAAGACACCAATGGGAATCCGCGTAGTTGGGGGAGAGGATGACAATGGAAGCTGCCGAGTCATCAATCGCCTCGAGTAAAGTCGGAGCGATCTCATCACCGCGTTCCAAACCCTCGTCGTCACGGAAGACTCTTATGTTTTCAGAATGGAGGCGGTCGTAGAGACGTTTGGTGAAGGAACGGCTGTCGGTGCCTCTGAAGCTCAAGAACACGTCCCATCGCAGCCTGAAAGCTACCGGAGACGATGAAACGACATCACGTTCCAGACACATGGCTATGCTATAGTTCTATGTTGCTTTGTGAAGAAGCAACAAGAACTACGCAGATCAAAGTGCTCCCTTACAGTGTTTATGGGTGCTCAGTGATGTACTGGTTTGGAGCACTTTTTGGGGTGGCGTGAATGTTTTTGCAAGGAATCGTGTTTCTATTGGCTGGGAAGAGACAGTGCGGTTGACGTCAAAACTTAATCCAAGAAAAATCGACACTTGGTACGGCAATCAAGATGCACTAAATGTGCGGCAAAACGCTGACTTAAGTCCTCAGGAAAAATCTACAGTGCTGCAATTGTTTGCCCCTTTCGAAAGAAAATTCTGCGGCCGCATGCAAGTTATAACCTGTAGCAGTAACAAAGTTATACCTACACAGGCCAACTCCGTCTCTCTCCACATCCCTCTCAATCTCCTATAGTCATTTTTCTCACAATCTCACTCATATTTTTCGTCTCGGTTGGATCTTCTAAAATAAAGATATATTTTATAAAATAAATTATAATTAATTAATTAATAATAATAAAAATTATCTTAAAATTTTAAATTAATATTTATTTATTTAAATTTTAAAACAAATTTTTAAATAATTAATTTTTTATTAATAATAATTCATTTTTATTTTATTTTATAAAATATATCATAAACTTTAAAAAAGCCAATCCTTTCCCTCAATCACACTCGCTCATTCAAGAGAGATTAGTTAATACTCTTAATATATTCGTGGGATAGATTATATGATATATTTAATTATTAATAAATTATTATTTATATAATTCTTACTGATCATAAGTATTATTTAAAATTTAAATTAATAAAAAATGTAAGCAGTAATTTATTATTAAATTGATTTAACATACCAATCATACTTTATGTATGCTATACCAAAAGTAGCAATAATTTCACCACGGGAGAACTCACCAAGAGAGACATTTTCAATTGCATGAGTCACTGAAATGAAATATGTCCAATGCTCCAAAAAAAAAAAAAATCTTGTGCTTTGTGATTATTTGTATGGCATTTTATTACTGTACTTTTTTTTTGTTTTTTTATTACTGTACTTTATATCAGTAGGAAAGAGCAACATTAATGCTTTATATGTACTGATATTTTAAAGTGGTTCTATAATTTTCAGTTTTGCTGTAAAAAACCCTAATTCTTTAGAATACGCGAATTACCAAAGAAATAAAAGTAATATTCCCATGACATTTTATGGTTTTCTTTTGCTTCCCTATATATATGCGAAAAAAATAGTATTATACATATTTTAAACAGTAATATTAGAGGAATGTGAAGAGATTACATAATAAATATGTAAAATTAAATAATAAATACTTATTATTTATATTTTATAAAATATTGTGCATTTTTTATACAACACCTGCAAACATCGTTACCCTATTTCACATGCCTAACAGTAAGTAAAGTTACTTTTTACTTATGGTCAAAACTCTGAATTTGAGCAATATTTCTATAAATCCTCCACTCCAACCTCGTGCAACTAAAATTGGAGACCTTCTTGAACCGCTAATGTTCCTTCTTCGCTTTATAAGCCACCCATCAGTTACGTTTTGTGATATGATTAAAATGTGATTTGTTAAAAAGACATTAAAAATATTTAAAAAATTAAATAAAAAATAAAAATTATAAATATAATTATAAATATAAGAAAATAAAAATAATAATATTTTTCTTAAACTAATGAATGGTATTACAATTATTCTCACTTATTTATATTTATAAATTTTTCATATAAAATAAATAAAAATGATATTTAATTATACTTTTTTATAATATAATTAATCTCTAGTTATACATTTTTACAAATATAAATAAAAATTAACTTTTTCTTCTTTTATGTTTTTCATGATATTTAAGGCTTGAAAGGTCCAATGGTTTTTACTAATGATATCAACTAAACACATTGTTAACTACTGTGTTTTAACCTAATTTCACACTGTAATGATACAACTTGACATCACAATTATAGCTGCCCATATCCTATGGCATTAAACCATCGCAGAGACCAATTGCGTTAGCTCAAATTACAAAGCAAACAAGTGCCTTAGGAGATGCGGGAGCCAAAAACTTCTCTATGGAAGGTGACGAGTAGAGACTGCTATGCTCAGTGACAATACTTCAAAGCGACTGAACTAATGGGGATGAAGCCAGATGGGGATACCACAGCATCAACAGGAACATCATAGGGACTGACAGCTATTATTTCATTGTCCGTTATTTGTATAGAGTATGATAGTGCAACTGCAATCAAGTAAAAGACAATGATAATCAGGGAAGTGCACTGAAACATACAAGAAGACTAAGAAGCTACCTCGGTTCATACAGGCAAGATATGAAATGACAGTAGTTACCAAGAAGTGGCTGCTTCCAACTTTGTTTCTTAACAAGGTCTTGATATTTTGTCAGAAACATATCATAGTAACTGCGCATTGAAAAATGGGAACTATGTTAACCAGTATATAACGGTCACCAATAGGGAGAATTCCAACACACACACACATATAAAAGAGGTGTCTTTATGAACAGATTTTCGAGAGTTTCTCAATTGAGTATCTCACACAGCAATATGTCATAACTCAACTCATAGCACTCCTTCCTGAGTCTACTACAAGTAGTTTTCTTGATGAACAAACCAGGCTAAAAACCGCCTCTTTAAATGGCTCTCATTATCTTTAGATGGATATGAAACAAATTTAGTAATCTATAAGATTGGAACTTGTTTTCCTTTTTGGGTCCTTTTAATTTTCAGCTAATAGCCTAGTCCTGAATCACAATGTTATAACAATAAACAATGGTATGTGTCACACAATTTACATGCATATACTCACCCTCCACTGCGGCCCAACCGTCTTCCAGATTTGTCAAATGCCAGGCCTGACAAGAAAAATATAGTGCAATTAAAACCCTCTACCTTATCACAGGTATTTAACTGGTACAAGAAGGGAGGCATAAAATTACCTGGTAGGATGAACAAGTCAACTGGGTCACTTGCCTGCATCACTATTATGTTACATTGTCAGGAGAATATACTAATTAACTTTATAAAAGAAAATCATTAAAGTGGACAAGATTATAGATTTACAGAGGAATTTCACATGACAGCATTGTGATAAAGGGACTTGGTCAATGCAAATACTTAACAAAAGTAATATCACTGGCAAGATGCGTGATAGTGATCAGGATAGAAAAAGGCATATTAACAAGATACACTAGAAATACAAAAAGAATGTACCATCGTCACGTGGATTCCCATCGCAATCTTCTAAGGTTGGCTCCAAAATGTTCATTGAGCTTGGAACCAGATCATCAAAACTTGATATCTTAAGCATTCTCATGTTGCTATTTTTGTCCTCCACACGTGGTACATAAAGCTTTTTCTTGATCTGTACATGACCCTCTTCAGTTGAAAATGAGATGTAAGAATCTCCAAAATGTAACAGCATATACATAGCAAGCAGTAGCCCAAGAATGAATTAAATGTTGATGAAAAGGCCTGGAGAAACCTATATTGGGTTAAACTTATATGTAAACTCTACGTTTATTGTAAATCTTGTAGCAAACTATGTCCTAGAAAGGACTCATCAAGAGATACATTTTGCTTTGAATTTCCAGCTGTACTGCTGGAGCACTTTATGTATTTGTCAACAATAGTTTATTAGTTATTATGAATATTTTCACTATCTGATTTAAAATATACATGCATGACTTCACTGTACAGAACATTAAAAAGAAGTCAAAAGATAAAGAGAGAGGGTAAGAACGGAAAGCATATTAATAATTAATAATCTCAATTACTAATGCATCTATTTCATAAACCAATCCACTTTCTAGTGAGGGGAAGAAAAGCCTATTGTTAAAGTTTTAGCTTGTTTCATTTGTATATGTTTCTTATAATGTAGCTATAAAGCTCTAATCCACTTCCTAACATTACCCACTATCTCCCCCCACCCTCACACGTCTACCACTCCCAACCAAAAAATAAAAATAAAACACACACACACAAACAAAGGCACGGAAAAGTAGCTAATAAGATAACCAAGTCCGGAGAGGATGTTGATAATTCATCAAAAGATATAGCCAGAGCCATTAACAGGATGCTAAACAAACCTGTCACAGGGTGAGATAAGATCTCCGACACAATTCTTGATGTATCTACTTCTCGTAAAGCATCACAGCTTATATAAGCACAAATACTACAACTGGTCTTGAACCATGGAGCTTCTAAAACTATCCTCTGAATAGCATCATCTGAAGGAGCAACCGCCCACCAAAAACAAAATGAAAAAAAAAAAGAAGAAAAAAGTCACAATAGCATCTTATTGGAATTAGGATATAATAACAGAACAAACCATATGCAAAATGATGCTGTTTAAATTTAGCTGAATAGAGGAAACCAAATCCTACCCCAGAGTGTAACATCATATCACATTCTTCTTATGTGATTAAGTATCCAGATAATTCTTGCTTGCAACCATTGCATACAATCTTCCAACGCATCAGCAATTCATGATTACAGATAACCAAAGAGAAAACCATATTTCCACATATAGATTCACGAGCTCTTATAGATTCATTGTTGAAATCTATAAAGCTTCCCATATAAAACAGTCTCCTCATATATATGGTGCTCCATACGTGATTTCTGGCTAAAATAGTTTAAGCGATTGTCATGCATGCAAATCCAATGGTAAAAAGACATAATCAAAAACACAACTCCCCATATGCAAAACCATTTCAAAGAAGGGATACACTTAGAGAAGTAATATCGACATAAACAAATAAATGCTTTTATTGGTTTAAAAAAAAAAAATCAATGCTTTAGTAGTGTAGAGATTACCAATTCAATCATTTCATCTCAATGATGCAGCAGAATACCAAAATCGCAAATTTTCCAGCAGGGAATCGCAGAAAAGACAGGATACAAATCCAACATAGATAGAAAAACCTTCTTCAGTTGCTTTCTCTTTTAAGGGGAAAAAAAAAAGTTACCTTCTTGAGATCTCTGAATAGGGTCCATGTTCTTCAGCTGCCTGCGTATTTTGGATCGAAGAGACTGCTTTTCCTCAAAGACCTTATCGAGGCGAGGATCATAATTGGTGTTCATGGAGCACAAGGACCGGGCAGAGTCCGAAAGAGGGCGCAGGTTAGCAGACGGTGGGGACTGAACGGTATGAGAAGGAACGGTGGAGACTATCGTGCGCGGTTGGGTGCTGAAAACCGCCAACTTGGCCGCGTTAAGCATAATATGCCGACTCCTGCAGCGACAGAGCATGTCTGTGTTGTTTCTGTGCAGCGCTGCAGTTGCGGATAGGAAAACCGATTGCGGCGCTCGGTGCTCAGTGACCGCGGTAACGGGCCGAATCTACCTACGGTTCAAAACTTGTTGCTTGCTTTACTTTGACCTGTAAGAATTTGCCATGTCTACACGTTCATGGGGTAAGGGGAAATACTCATCTCATTTAAGCATGCTTCTAAAATATTTATTAAATTTAAAATAAGATATTAAATTTAATAATTTAATATATAAAATTTAATAAATTTTATAAAATAAATTCATTTAAGAATAAATTTTATACAATTCAATTTATAAAAATATATTATTAGTGTTAAAAAGTGAAAAGGATAAACTTATCTTAATTTTAAAAATGACTTTTATACAATTCACTTTTATAATGACAAATATATTTTATAAAATACTAAATTTTAAAATATAAAATTTTAAATTCTAAATATAATATTATATTAAATTTAAAATTTTAAAATTTTAAAATTTTAAATTTAATATACAATATAGATTAAACTTTTAACTCTAAAATTTAAAATTCTAAACTCAAAATTACAAACATGAAATCTCAAAATTTTAAATTTTAAATTATAAAACGTTAAATTTTCAATTCAAAGACTTTATCAAGGTTTAAGTTTTAAAATTTAAGATTTTAAATTTAAGAATTTAGTATTTAGGATTTAAATTTAAAGTCATATTATGTTTAAGGTTAAAAATTTTAAAATTTAAAATTTATAAATTTAATTAAAATTTAAAATTTTAGATTTAGAGTTGTAAAATTTAAAGTTTTCATTTCAACATTTAAAATTTAATATTGAAAATTTTTGTTTATAATTTTAAACTTTAGCTTCTCATGACTTATGATTTTAAACTTTTACTATCTAGAGTTTAAAATTTAATACTATATCATATTTAGAAATTTAAAATTTAGAATTAAAAATTTTAAAATTTAAAACTTGATGCTTTAAAATTTCAGAGTTTAAAATTTTATAAACTTTAATTTTAAATAAACAAAATAATAAATTAAATATATTAAATAATCATTTAATTAATTCTTCACAATAAACAAATTTTTAACATCTTTTAACATACATATTAATTTCATAAAATCTTTATTATAACTATTTTCCTTTTCTTTTCCTTTTTTTATCACACTTTTTGAGTGCGTTGATAATTAATTGGTATGCAGTAACTTTGACACAATGCTACTTATATAATACTTTTAAACTTTTGATAAATCATGCACACATTATTGATATGATTACATTGAGTAACACTAGTTACTCTAAGTCTCAATTGATTGCATATAATTAATTCTTTCATAATGTACACATCTTTCTTTTCCCATTGTCTCATGGCTTGATTGAACAGTAATGCGTTAATTTACACTTTACATTTCTCACTCTACTTAGTTTCAAATCTCATCCAAAACTCTTTAGAAAGGTTATGGAATCTATATCTTGAAGTAATCTCCCATTCACAAAGGCACCCTAAACTTTGGCCCCATCATAGATATGGTTGGAGTAACTTCAGATATGTGTCATGGTGTAAATGTGCAATAATATTCTTTACAATGGGTGTCAGGGTATACCCTAGCTATCCCCTATTTTTATAGCAAAGGTAATTATAACTAAACAATGTTTAAAAGATGCATAGTATTCTTTCTTTTGAGTCATTTATGTAAATATATTATCACATCCAAAGAAGCTTGTATGAGAATGGTGTTCCCATTGTTACTTTATAGCACTGTAAGCATATTTTGGTAAGGGGCCGAGGGGCGTGAATAAGCATTGAAGTGCATGCTTTTGCACCCAAAATCCATTGGTTCCCCTGGCACAGAATCATGGATTGGAGTTCCCCGATGTCCCTTTTGTCCCCAACTCATGTCACATTTATTCGAGTCTAAGAACAAATTTAACCATATCTAATAGGAACATTTCTCAAAGTTGTAACATACGAATCCACAGAAGACAATATTCATCCAGGAAAGTAACGCCTTTGTTTTGTATTATTAATGGTGTTTGGGATTCTATTTTTCTTTAAATTTTTTAAGGATATTTTTTATTTTTTTTTATCTTATTCCAATAATAAAAAAATAATTTTAATAACTTATGATATATCTTAACTTTGAAACGATACAGTCTTTTATTATTCTAAATTTTTTATTACAATAAAAACAATGTAACTAAAACTTGTTACATTATATAGAGTAGAAACTAAAAACCAAAATTTAGCTAAGATAGACAACTTGAGTGAATGATTGACTTCCATATATATTTAGCGTCTACTAAGTTAATGTAAATGTTAAAAAGTTATAGTCTGCAAGGGAACCTCAACAAGACAAGTCCTTTACAAAGACTCGTCCTATGGGCCATTCTTTAGGCATAAACGGTACAAGTCGTTGGCACCACTGAACGAGACTAAAGGGCCATGAAGGTTAAGAAGAATAATATTTTAACAAGCCAACTTCAACATGACGGATCCATTTCTCTTGATATTTACATTGCTAATACTAAATGCATATTTTCTTCTTTCCTTTCCAAAGCACCAGCAAAGGGTCCCACCTGAAATAAAACGAGGGAAAAAGAATGAGAAAGAATGATGATGCACAGCACGGCTCTAAAACAGGCTCAGTCTGCAGAATGGCTAAATCTAATTATGTGACTTGGTATTATAAAAGAAAGATTCCTGCACAAAATGAAACGGACACTTTGTTCCATGAACCAAATCCAAGCTTGGAAATAAAAGCAATGGTCATCAGATCATTAAGTAGCGTCAGCCATCCGCTACAGATACAAAAAGATTAGCATTTTCACAACAAATCCTCAAAATTCCAATTACATAACCTTTTCACTTCCACTGCTTACAGATGATGCACACTGGGGCTTTAAATATCTACCGTTACCCATTTCCAGAAGGAATTCTCTTCCAAAGACACATTACCACGTTTTATAGCACTAACTCCTGCAACTGTTTGATTTGGGTATGTTTGGTCTTGCCTCGTTAGTAAGCAACAATGTATTTATACTATAGAACAATGCTTCTGCAGTTCTGCAAATGATTTACTTTCGTTCTATCTTCATGGCTGACTATGTTTTTATATGTTTCATGTTTCTTTCAAGGTCAGAGGAATTATTGAGATTTATTAAATATGTCTATCTATGTTTCCATCAGCAGTAAAAGTTTGAAAAAAATAGACGGATGAGATAGTTCGGGGACAACAAATTCATTCCTATCAGAAGTATAGAGAAAACCTTGTCTCACTAAAAATACAGTACAAAATAACTTACACGTGCAATCTTATCCTCTAGACCAACATACCGACGGTGACCTCAGGTCCTAATTCTACTAAGGTTGGCAGATACAGAAAGATTCGTATAGAGGGCATTTGGAGAATGTATGGTTTGGTCAATTTACGGATAGTTTTGACCTATCAGAAGTATATTGACGATGTGAAAATGCTAATTCATAAAAGCCTATAGTATATGCTACACTTACAATTCATAAACCTTTTAATTTGAAATTCTTCATACTTCTTATACGCTCATGCCTTTTATATGAATAAGATATTGTAGGTTTATACTAAACACTGTATGTGCAAAGCTCCCTAGCCATATAAATTGTTGCCATCTGCTATGGAACAGGTCCAGAAAGTTCTCCATGACTAGAAAATCAGCCTAAGGCGGCGTGCCTCAGCATTATAACTCCCAAATTGCTTTTGTTCGTGTCCACAGGTTAAAATCACTGTCAAAGTGTCAACATATGTATATAATATTCCACCTAAAACATGTGCCATAGGCAAGGCATCCATTCCTAAAGCTTCTTAGAGTAATATATATTACTTGCTGCTATCAATAACTAAGTTATCCAGCTACCTTCAAGGTGAAGCTATTACAGTAAGAAGCATAGGATTCTCCAACAAAAATCACTTTTGGGTTTTTGATTACTGTGAGATTCATGCAGAATAGATAAGACAAATGTGCCTTATGCTTTGGCCATAAGGAGTAGCTAGTAAGATGTGCGGTGTGCTACATTTATTCCCCCTAATCACAACCCTCATTGTAAGGAACCAGCTTCTGTTTGTAATCTATTCTACAGTTCAGATGCGTATGTGCACTTCTTCACTATTCAATTTAGCATTCAGATTCCTTACGGTGATACCCTTTTTAAGTCCGAAGGATAGAGTACAAATACTATAAAACCACCAGCCGCAACTAAGAGTGGTTCACAGAATATATTAAAGCATATTATAAGTGGGCCATTTGTCTGGCAGCCAATGTTTAGGTACAGACTATAAATATGAAGCATATTAAAGATGGCACTCTACTTTGATGAAAAAGTGTTCATAGTACAGAATTTGGCAAGAAAAAGGTTTTTAATGAAGGGGAGAAACTAATCTTCTATTGTGTAACCCCTAATCTCCAATAGACTACTTAAGGATATAATAAATTGTTCTTGGGTGGAAGATGGACCAGGTTTTTTTGTTGAGATTTTCAAGTACAGGAGGTTTGTTTAATGACTTTTGAAGAATGGAAGGGTTTTTGCAAGAGGGTCAAAGTAGGTGGGTTTTATGCATTTTAATCTAAACATAATTAAGGCAATAACACTATCTAATACTTATGAGTTAAGAGAAAGGAGATAATTTCAGCACATTGTATAGAATGGCAGGCAGGACTTGAGTAATTTGAAGGTGTCTAGTGTCTCAATCCCTATTCTGTCATTAGATACCAACAAATGGACAAAGAAAGAATGCCCACAAAATCTAACATGTTTTCAGTGTGATCTTTAATATTATTTTCTGTTTGTTGCGTCCTGTTTTGTTCTGAAATTACTTTTTGTTGCTTTACTTTATTGGTCAAATTAGTAGACTCATTGGTACTTTTTCATTTGTTTGTTACTTGATTTTAGGATGCGGGCCTTTTTCTTCTCCCTCAAACTTCTTCATTCAGAATACTTTCTATTATTATTACAATTATAAAAGGGAATGAAAACCCATAGGTTGGAACTTAAGAAAAACCATTATACTATGCTTAGAAGTCCGTAGCATATAATGCTTGATTCCGGAGCATAGAAAGCATGACGCTATGGGCAAGGCAACCTATTTGTTTTAGTTCCCTTTACACCATTGTACGTAAAGGATGCTAGAATGACGAGTCTTTTGGTACCGTAGTTGCATGAAAATACACAAATCAAAGCAAAAGGGAGAGTGTCGTATTGGGACCTTCTCAGTATAAAGTAAAGGGTTCCCTCCATGTCACGTTCGAAACCAGCTAAGCCATCTCTCTCTCTCACAGTTCGAGAAAGGGCAACAGAATCCCTTCAACCTATAAAGAAAACCAACAACACCCTTAACCCTTTGAAGTAAAAAAGTTCTTGCCTTAGCTCACCCTCTCTTCTATCTGCTTCTCTTCTTGTCTTCTTATACACCCAATTTCACCTCAGTCATCAGGCAATGATAGGCCTTTCTGTTTTTATCTTCATCTATGTCATAGCACTATAAGCCATCTACTTCCTTCCGTAACGAAATATATAGACATACATATAATCAGGAAAATTTTGCATATGGGTACTCGTAGTTCTTTCTTTTTAAGGTTCTTCATTCGAGCACTCGTTGTGGTGGGGCTTGTGTGTTCTCTATTTGTTGGAAGCTTAGGTAGTAGAGGAGGCAAAACGACAGTATTTACTTGGTCTGAAGGAAGACCCAAACAAGGGGATTTGATAGGAGCAGACAAGCCTGTCAACCATGCAGAGTTGGATTTCAACTACATGAGCAAAAGAAGAGTTCCCAATGGACCAGATCCAATTCACAACAGGTTTGTCTAACTCTTTCTCAACTGAAAGACTGTAAACAAATATGTGATTTGCTGTATATAACTATTTGTGCCTTTTGAAGTTCATTTTATGCCACTGTATTTGTTACTTGGATGAATACTTCATTTCAATAGCCTGTTCTGATACCAATACGACATTGCTTCCAGCATCTAGAATCACATGCCAAATTATCCATATTTAGCTTTCTATTTTATCATAATATAGATAAGATACTCTGCTTCTAAGCAGAACAATAATATCACAAGTCAGTTCTATTAACTACATATCTTTTCCCCATACCATAATGTAAAATCTTCAGCAATTTGTCCTCATAAATGTACTATGCATAATATAGAAACCAAATTGGCATGATTTCAAGTTTCTTAGTTACTTCTGTAACAGAGCTTCACAAAAGGGAGGAAAAGCCAACTATGAAGGTTTACATGCTTTAACTGTTACATTGAATTGTTGTTGAGGTCCTTTTCTCCATTTATGAAACTTTTAACCTTTTCCTGTCTTCCTTTCTTTTGATCTTCCTTTGATACTTTAAGCACGAGACACATAAGCATGCATGAAGTGCAGAGTTTTCTATAAGACTGTTTCATATATAAGTATTGGTTGCTTTATGTCTTGCTCTTGTTACTTCCGGTACTCTGCTGTGCATTGTCCAATATTGTATTGTATCCAATCTTAATCAGGATTGAAAGAAACTTGGTTATCCTAAAGTACTATTCCACAATTTTGCTCAGGAGAGCAGGAAATTCGGGTCGACCTCCTGGCCAAGCTTAATCTGCCAGGAACTTGAGAGTCTTCAGCAACCTTGCAGAAGATGACACAAGATGCTAGCTATGTACAATTGTGAAAAATGGGACTGACTTTTATATCATTAAACTTATTAGAATTCCAGCATGCATGCAAAGGCTATTCTCACTTACAATATTTGATTATTTATGGGAAGAGTTGAGGGACCTAAAGACGGAAAAGAATAAAGGAAGATTGTCTCACAGAAGATAAGCTCAAAAGAATCAAAAGAGATTTTGATCAGTTTCTGCAGAAACAGCAATTTAGTAAGCATCTACAATGCTTTGAACTTATCTTGTCAGGAGAGTTAGGGAAGCAGAAGAGAGAAAGTGTGGGAGAAATAACAATCACAAATTTGAATGCAATGGATATCAGTGTTAGCATGTAAAGCTAATAAAAACCTAGCTTTAAAGTTTAAAAGACACAAAGATAAGTAAAGGGCAACAAGACATTGTAGCAATAGCAGCAGCCATGCATGCTTTGGAGGGCAATATCAAGTACAAGTCTCTATGTTACAAAAGACACAGCTTTGCCTTTGGTTTGTTCACTATTGTTTTGGAATTTCTTTTTCTTTTTCTGTTGTTGTTTATTGTTTATTGTAAAGATTAGGCATGAGTTCCAAAAGTAAAGTAAATTCCACCATTTAAAGGTACTGGGGCACCTGTAAAGAAGTGTGCTTGCATCTTGTGTTAGTCTTTTTCACTGGATTCTTTGGTTGGGGTGTGGTGAACTGCTTGGTCTTTGGTCCATTCAAAGTTAATGCTTATTAGACTGTAATAGATTGTTATTATTTCGTGGAAATTAGAAGAGGAAAGCAAAATGGGTTTGAAAATATAAAAATGAAAATCTCCGAAATTAGCAGCATATGGTCTTGAATTCTTCATAGTGAAAATCAAAGGAAGCTTCCAACTCAATTCATTTTCCTGCTTTCTCCTTTTGTTCTTATGTTTTGATTGGATTGGGATGTAAAGAATGTGTGCAAAGCAAGTAATGTTAAAAATTGAGGCATTTGCTGAAAAGGGAAAAGGAAAAAGAGGTTCAAACTTGTGCTTTTCATGAAATTTTCCGGACAGGAAAACAGGACCATGTATTTGTGCCCCCCACCAGTTAAAACTGCAGTTATGAAATAGCTGTGTAGAGGTGGATCTCTTTAGCTGTTGGCCATTACTAATCTCGGTAATTTTCCAATTTTTGGGTGTGAGATTATAAGCTGTCACAATTTGAAGCTCAACATGTTCAGTTTTGTTCTTCTGAACATTATGGACAGTTCAAAGAATAAATCTTTAATTAGATTTCTAATGCGAATGAACCTTCAAATATTGTGCTTCTTCACTCTACAGGCAAGTTTTGGAGAACTTATTCGTACTTTAGAGATATGCTTGTATAACACTCTCAATTATTTCAAACAAATAAATAAAAATTAATAAGACCTAATATAATTGGTATATAATTGAGTTTCTTTTGTCAAGAGAAGTTATATTTATTTTAATAATTTTTTTATTTTAAAAAAATTATTATTACTCATTGACAGATAAAAATAAATAAATAAATAAAAAAGATAATAGATCAAATATTCTTATCTGAATTTTTTGGATTTTCTTTTACATGTTTATATAGTTTTTCTCACATGTTTATCGTTGTTGAGAATATATAAGATGGATAACTTAATTTCCATTGCCTAAAGTCATTGGTGCATAAACCAAAATTAATTTTAGAATAATCTTTGAAAAATTATTCAAACCATACGCACCCATGCGAGCATGCGTACCCACACAAATATATACATATATATATATATATATATATAAATAATAAACATATAAATACAAACATAAAAGTTAAGTTGATTATATGTGATGAAAGAATAATAAGGTGAATTGTTTTAAGTTTATAAATTATTATATAGTATATTATATGGAATGAGATTTCTTAACTTTCATTTTTTTAAGTTAAGGGTTACAAAATAAGAAATAAAAATAAAATTAATAAAAAATGAAACTCATAATTTAAATTTAAATAAAAATTAAAAAATTAAAAAAAGTTATAAAATTAAAAAATAATAAATTTAAAGAATTTAAATCCTATATTATACTTTGATATAAATATTTCATGTGAACTTCCAATATTTTTCTTCAGAATGAATCTTGCACAGTCAAAGTTAATTATAACAGTAAAAAGTGTGTATGAAATCTACTATTTCCTTTTAAAATATTCCTATAATTTATTCTATAAAGTAAATTTACATATTTTATATACATATTTTTTAATAAGTCTATCTAAATATATTCAAAATCAACATTGCTCACAGTTATACTAAATAGGTACCATACCAGAAAAAATAATAAATATAATATTCTTTGTACATAATTATAAAATATTTAAAGAAAGTAAAAAGGTGATAACTTAATTATTTTTTGTTAAAAAATGCTATTTATATTTATAAGAATGTTTAGATTAAAAAATTAAGAGAAATAAAAAAAAAATAAAAAATATCTATACGTTATATATAAAATTTAAATTATAATACTCATAAATATAAATTCTGCACATATTATTATTTTTTTTCTTTTATTAATTTCCGCCGGATGAGCGTGCTCCAACCATCCAATCCAAGAAGTGACTCTGACACGTGTCTATCCCTAATCAATTTGACTTGGCGGGGCCACCAGGGTGTCAATGGGCTTGTTTGGAGGCTTTCTTTTTTTAAATAATTTTATAAGGTAGTTTTCAATAATTTCTTAAAATAAAAATACAACAAAATTTACTTGGATAAAATGCATTTCAAAACTATTTCAATTTCAAGAACGATAAAATAAAAAAAATTAGCTTGAAATAGGTTGGTTGTTTTATTGCTCCTGGCTCAGTCGAATTCTGCTTACCTTCTTTGGCAGCTGCTGAGAACTTCCAAGCTGCAGAAACAGAGCCAGGTTCACTGCTAAGGGATGAAAAACTGACAGCATCCCCTGAACTCAGTTTTACACCAAAAACATTTTGAAACTTTTACTGGAAAAATCAATACAAACTGTCCCTAAAACTATGCCTTACTGAGTAGGACATACCAACAAGGCAACAATCTGCCTAACCCAAGTGAAAAGATCAAGCCTTTTGTTCAGTAGCAGACGAAAAACGGGCAGCAACCCTTGCTTCCCAGTAATTGAATTAGCAGCTTTATCATGAACATCCTTTGAAGTAGTACCTGTAGGCCTGTCGCATTCTTGTCAGGCGAGGCCACGTTCGGAGAATTTTTATTACATGAATTGGAACTCTTCAATTGGTTCTTTCCTTCAAACAAGCTTGCGTCTTTCACCGGCTCTATCAATTTTAGTTTTAGGTTCGACAACTCCCATCTCCCAGCAAATACCGTCTAATCACCAACTCCGTCGGAAATTTCGGTAGATTACTTCATTTCAGCGACAATTTCTGCATCTCCGATGGAGTTGAGCTAGTAGGAAGACACACATTACTGTCGAAGTAGTAAATAGAATCTGTGCTTGCAAGTTGTGACCAACCAAAGAGATGAGCATCCTAAAGAAAAAAAAAAAATTTAATTATTCTATTACTATTAATGAATAAGTATTTACAAGAATAGTATCATAAAAATAGTTTCCTTCAAAACAAAAACATGTAGAGTCTTTTATTTTTTGTTTTTTATTTTTAAAAATAATTTTTAAATTATTAAACTAATAATAATGAAACAAGTAAATTTCATCGTTTTATTTTTCTAAAAAAATTACAAAACTGTTCCTGAAAATAACAAACAAACAGGCCCAACATTTTCGTTCTCTCCAATATTTGAGTTATTTTTTAAAAAAAAAATTATACATTGTGTTTTGTCATCTCATTTTCAATATGCATTTGGATTTGAGTTTCATTTGCTTTCTTTCCTTCCCCTCTCCGGCTAGCTCAGCCTCTCCCACCACGCTTTTCCCTCTTATTTTCTCTCAGTCACAAAAATAATAGTAATTAATTAATTAAATATTTTATTTATTTATTTATTTTTTGTCTACTCTTCTTTTCCCTTTGGTTTTGCAGAGAAAACACAGAACAGACAAGGAACTCAGAAGCAGTGCCAGGAATGGTCGAGAGACTGAAACCGAGCCGGTCTCCGAAACGGTTCGTGTTGCTTTCCGCGTTTCGGTTCGAAACCCCTTCCCCTACCTTCCACCGGTCGCCGTCCGTCATTTTCCGATTGGATTGAGCAACAGCAAGCACCGGCAATTGGAAGTTTCAGCGTTTTGCTTTTTGTTCTTCCAGATCGTCGATCTGTTTAGAGCCAGGATCTGAGTAACTATTTTTGGGGGCAGCGGGAGATAAAGAAGTTGCAAAACGATGCCGTCTGTGGCGGATCTGGACCGTCAGATCGAGCATCTGATGGAATGCAAGCCTCTGCCAGAGGCGGAGGTGAAGATGCTGTGCGATCAGGCAAGGGCGATATTGGTTGAGGAATGGAACGTGCAGCCGGTGAAATGCCCCGTGACAGTGTGCGGAGATATACACGGGCAGTTTTACGATCTTATCGAGTTGTTTCGTATAGGGGGGAATGCGCCAGATACCAATTACCTCTTTATGGGTGACTACGTAGGTGAGTCCTGCAATGCAAGCCTTCCCAGTTCTTTTTTTTTTGGGGGAGGAGGGGGGGGGGGGAGGGGGGCGCTAATTCGGTTCGGCGCTTTGAAGGGGCATTTGTTAAGAATTCTCGTAAGAGATGAAGATTGAAGATAATAACAAGGTCGATAGCGCGCTATTGGTTCTGTTCTTGGAATGTTGATATTGATTTACCTTCTTTAGAAGCCATTTTTTTTCCTTATGGTTATATGTCCAGATTCTGTCCCGTTGGTTTCCCCCCCAAAAAAAAAAAAAAGAGATTCTATCTCGCTAATAGCCTCTGAGAATGATACTCTTATAGTTTTGTCCATTATTTTTATGATTGATTTAATATGTTTATGTTGTTTAGTAACTATAGAAGTACTGCATTTAGCTTGACTGCCTATTGGTTTTCATATAATGTAGTGATATGGTGATACGTTGTCTGTTTGAATCAGTTTTCAAGACTTTTGTTTGGTTATAATTTACAAGCTAATGATTTTTTTTGGGTAAATTAGTAAATTTTCGAACTTATTGGGTAAGTAAACTTGTTTATTTCGAACCTGAGCTACTTATTTTGTTTACAACATTGATCCCATATAATGAATATATGCTTTGCATTGTTGAAATTTGTATGAACCTCAGTTTTTTTTAAGTGTGTGAAATTACTCATGCCAACCCAAAAATTTATTGGAAGAAGAATTGTTATGTAAAACTTGCCTACTCTCTCCACCGCTCCCCCAACCAAATAAAAGACCTTCAGGCGATTGTCATTTGTCATGCATTTATTAAAGGGATTTCACCAGGGGCTGCTTTAAAATTGAAGGTGGAGTTATCAGATCGTGTCATGGGAGCATGGTTATTCTTTGACATTGTAGGGTAGCACATTCAAGAAATATTGAGATCATGAAAATGTGAGCGCATAATATGGAGTAGATCATTAGGAATCGTCATTATTGTGAATTAGTTGACATGTTGTAAGAGTGATATAAGAAGTACAACGTTGTTCATCTGCTGTTGGTGGCAACACGAAATAGAAAATTGAATGGGAGGATTTTTGTACAGTAAACTTCCGCCCAGAGAGAAACTGTGTACGTCTAAGAGCCTGTCCTTGACAAATTGTAATGGAAACATGAAAAGAAGTATGAGTTGCTGTTCACTTGTCTGTATTTAGTATCTGAATTACGTGTCTTGGTGATATGCCTTACAGAAACTAAGCCTTTAAGCAAATTTTTTTGGCTTTTGTCTTACTGAAATTCTCTAAGAAAATTTTCTGTTGCTTTAGTGGGCTCTGCTCTATATTTTAAAGGGAAGGATGTGGGAGATAACTTCAGCAAACCAGTGTTGTGGTGTTTGGAAGGGTATTAGATTAATAATGCTTTTAGTTATGTTTAAATTATAGTCTTAGCATCTATGAGAATGCTAGATTTTATTATCTTACTGGTTACTGGTTAAATTGACGCAGATCGCGGGTACTATTCAGTGGAGACTGTTACACTTTTGGTTGCATTGAAAGTCCGTTACAGAGATAGAATTACAATTCTCAGAGGAAATCATGAGACCCGTCAAATTACTCAAGTGTAAGAAAATCTTTATATTATGTGTTTCTCACACGAGCTCCATGGTCTTCATTTTAATTTGCTTTTGTGAAGATGTATGTATCATCTTAAAGCAGAAGGTTTAGTGTATACCCTGCTTAGTAGCAGCAATTTGGTTTCATATTGAGATTGGGGAAGGTATTATTCTTCTTTTTCTCTTTCACTCTTTTGTACCATTAAGATGATATCTCTTTTAGCATTACAGTGCTACACCTATTGAGGAGAACATTGAGTTAGCATATAAAAAAAGATAAGATTCGAAATAATTGTATTCGAGAGAAAGTTAGTATTGTATCTATTGAGGAGAAAATAACGAAAACTCGTTTACGGTAATTTGGACATATGTAAAGAAGACCACTAAGGCTCCAATGTAAAAATTTAATCAAATGGTTTTTAACCCAATGAAAAAGGGTAGAGGAAGACTAAAAAAGACACTTTGGGAGATTGTTAGAAGGGATATATTGATAAATGGTTTTTCAGAAAACTTGTTTTTTGTTAGAAACATTATTAAATCCATATAGCTGACTCTACCTAGTAAGATAAAACATTGTGTTGTTGTTGTATCTTTTAGCATTACAATGTTATAGGGAACTCATGCAAAAATATATATATATACTTTTACTTAGCATCTTTAGGGTTCAATTCCACTTGTAGAATGTTGCTACCGAGTTGTCTCTGACATGCTGAGGAGTTGCATTTTGGTTATTTGTGAATGACTACTTTGTAGAAAGATTTGATGGAAGAAAGCAAAACTATGCTATTTAGAAATGAACCTTGGACACAGATGTCAAGGGGCACTTACATCAAAAAGACACTATTAATTTTTAAGGCTTTATATAGCTAAGCTTGTAAGGTGTATTCTTAGGTAGATGAATGAGCGGGCACAACTTACATGGTTTATGCTTGTTTTTGGCAGAGATTCTGATCTTTAGATATGATGTCACTTATGAGCACCAACTAATAAAAGGAATCTCTTTTTTTGTGTTCAAAAAGTATGATGTTTGAATCTCTTTTTTTGTGTTCAAAAAGTATGATGTTTATTTAGTTGGCATACCAATCCATCTGTATTTTTAATTTATGCTTTCAGGTATGGCTTTTATGATGAATGCTTGAGAAAATATGGAAATGCCAATGTCTGGAAATACTTCACCGACTTATTTGATTACTTACCTCTGACTGCCCTTATTGAGAGTCAGGTTTGAGTTAAATATTTTGCAAAATGGTTTTCTTACAATTCTTATGCCAGCTTCTAACTTCATGTATATTACAGATTTTCTGTTTGCATGGAGGTCTCTCTCCATCTTTAGATACATTGGATAATATCCGGGCCTTGGATCGCATACAAGAGGTATGTGTATTATTAAATATCTTGTATAACTGCTCTGAATAGTCTTATCCTGGCATAAAAGTTCAATTTTATGTTGAATACACTATCTTTAGCTAAAGATCTATATCTTCCTATCTGAGTTTGGTTTGGGAAAACATTTCTTTGTAATACTTCTGTTTTGGTTTGTCAATACTTTTATGCGGTACTTTAAATACTTGTTATTTCTCTTTCTTTCTTGATTAAGCATATTATGTTGTTAGCCTTTCTAGGTGCATTATGAATTTAAGATGTCTCTTTGTTTCCTCTCAATAAAATTAGATCTTTTTATTTCCCTGGATAAAATAGCATGTCTCATCTTTTGGCTGACAACAGATTGTCAGTTGTTGATATTCCTTGTATTGAAGCCTATGCCTACAAGGTATATTGGATGCCTGGCAATTATTGCACCTGTGTTGCCTGACAACTGGACTTGTGTATTACAGGTTCCACATGAAGGACCAATGTGTGATCTTTTGTGGTCCGATCCAGATGACCGCTGTGGATGGGGAATATCTCCACGTGGTGCTGGGTATACATTTGGACAGGATATAGCTGCTCAATTTAATCGTACCAATGGTCTCTCCTTGATTTCTAGAGCTCACCAGCTTGTCATGGAAGGTTACAATTGGTGTCAGGTGCCTTGCATCAATTTTGGGTCCAGTATAATTGGTTTATTTCCTTCGTATTTGGATTTCTTTATCATTCTACATGTTGACCTCTTTTTATTTTTTCTTTAGGACAAGAATGTTGTCACTGTATTTAGTGCTCCAAATTACTGTTACCGATGCGGGAATATGGCTGCAATACTGGAAATAGGAGAGAATATGGATCAGAATTTTCTGCAGTTTGACCCAGCTCCCCGACAGATTGAGCCCGACACTACACGCAAGACTCCTGATTATTTTTTGTAATTTCTTATATCTCCCAGCCGTTTGTAGTTACTGCTTTATGCTGCTACTGTAGATTTGTCTTCAAGGAAAGAAGAGATCCACTTTTGAAGTGGAGGGTTATAATCAACATGATTCTTTGTTTTGGAGTTTGCCTCCTTCTGCTGCCGCCGCCGCCGCCGCCGAGAAACGCATCAGAGATTTGACAGAAGCCACCAATTGGTGTTGTATATTTTTGAGAGGAGGAAGCGGCTATTTTGTTCTGTAATTTTTGTTTTTTTTCTTTCCTTTCCCCTTTTTTTTTTCCTTAAATCTCGAGTTAGAGAGCAGATTTTTTGGACCTGACAGTCATGTTCATTTGAAACTTCTCATGGGTTCCAAATGAAAGTGCAGGTGTTCGTTTACCTTAATTGAATGATATCATGGGTACAGAGGTTGAGTTTTGGACAGTTCCATTGAGACCAGGGGCGATTCCATGTAGTGTGGGTTAGGGGGGCAAATGCCCCACTGAACTTCAAATTATTTACTGTAGGTATATACAGTTTTGTCTTATTGTCCTCGCTATATAATTTGGATTGTCCCTATTGACAATCACGAGTACACAAATAAAGAGACGAACGTTTAAACTTTTTTTCAATTTTAGTTGATGAGAAGTAACTTGGGTCTCAATCAATTCACAGCTCCGGGTGGTTAGTGTGTGCATTGTGTGTGAGAATAACATGTCTTTTCAAATTTTATGAAAAGGAATACTACTAAGATTAGATTTTGGAATACTTTAGTATGGAACTGAAAAAAATGGACGCACATGACTTACAAATATTTTTGTAAGTGATAAAATTACGAATAAGTAATAAATTAAAATGATTCAAAAGTGAGTTTGAATTTTAAATCAATATTATTCTGAAAATGTTTAATAAAATAATTTTGTAAATGAAAGAAATTCTATTATTTAAAGATTACAAATTACAAATAGAAAAGTAACTATTTATTTCATTTAGAAGAATTTTACTTCTAAAATATGTACTCTTATTTCTAAAGGAGGTTTAACATTAATTTGGAAATGCATACTTCAACAATTATATTTAAATATAATATTTTTGCAATAGACGTATTATTAAGCATAAGAAAGTATCACTCAGAAAGCAATTTTTAATGAGTTTGGATTTTTATTTTTTAGTATATAGGGAGGTTCAAACTGAAGAAAGGAGAGTGGAGAAGAAGAGATTTAAACTATGTGGGCTGTCCCTGAAAAAATGGGTTTGGATTGTTTTAATTAGGTGTATCTAAGACACTTGTTGTTATGTATGTGTCTACAAGAAATTGCATCTTTGGCCTTTGAGCTTGGGCATCTGTGGAGAATGAGGATGGCAGGACTAGTTTGCTCCAACTTTCCCTTTCTCTTGTAACAAAAAACAAAAAACTTTCCCTTTCTCCACATCTATGAAACTATTCCAATTTCCACGTGAAAACATTAGTTTTTTTATTTAAAAAGAAAATTTTAAATAAAGGAAGACCACCCCATTTTAAAAATACAATATGTCATAAGTTTTAATAAATATATATTACAAACAAAATATTTTAAACATTGCTAACTGAATCAATGCAATACGTTAGAGAGACATAACAGTTTTGTTTGTCAGTGGTTTGCCCTTCTAGAAGTGGAACATAATGGTCATTAAATAACCACCCCTAGGACGGGCCACGCAAAGAAGGATCCCGTCTAAGTTGCGTGTTTCACGTTGTAGCCCATTGTGCAAGTCTATTTGAACAGTTTTTTAGGTAAAAAGTACTTATTTTGTAAAAGAAAATATATTTTTTGAAAAAATAAAAAATTCCGTTTTTAAAACACTAATAATAATTTTAAATTTTTTAAATAAAATTTAGAATTTTCCATAAAATATTTGTTTACCTTAAAGTGAACTTTTATTTAAGAGACAGTCCAAGCGGATCCAAAGTAGGGCTACCGAACCCCAAACTGTGAATATTGGAGATGTTGTGATCCCATTTTGCACCATAATACATCTGGAAGTTGGAAGTGGAAACCAGCCTTTAGCAAGCACTGGCAGAAAATGCAAGTGGAGCCTTATTTTAAAGTAATTGCTTTCACAGAGCCCGCGAGCCATCAGCCATGGGACATCAAAACCAGTTCAAATCAAAGTTGAACCAGAGAGAGAAGTGTCATAGATGTAGGCTTGCCATGGGAGGGTCAGGGCCATGTGCTTTGAAACTTAGGCACATAAGCAGTGGCCCCCTAAAACAGGCACAGAAAAACCATACTTGTCAAAAAGGGAGATTAAACTTGACTGGTTCATTCTCAAATGTCACCCCCACATGGTGGGGTATTTCTCCATTAGCCATTAGGACAGACTGGGTTAGTATCCACCTCATGGACACGGACCATCTACAACGACAGGTCAATAATCAATGCAATCTGTGGAGAAACTGTTCAATGTCATCACGAGAATTCTGTGCTTCTTCGTTGGTCCTCTTAATATTTATTTATTTCTCTTTTGGCTGAAATGGTTGGTCCTGTTTCCTTATTCATTGTTTCGTGGGTTACTTGTTCAGAAAATGAGGAAGGACGGCGCCTACAGGAAAGGGACAACAAATTCTAATTTCAGCAACCAAACGGACTCTATCGAGTTGGAGGGGCCAAAGTAAAGGACAAATAAAAGTGCTAATATGGGATTGAGATTCGCGATTTCTGTAATTTTTTTATTTTGATATTTTTTTTATATCTTTCTATTTTTATAATATCTTTTTCTCATTGATAAGGTGAATCCTATTAAAATTAGAAAATATAAAAATATAATAAAATTACAAAATAAGAAAAAGTAGGGGATTTAAAATTTTAAATTTACGGATATGTTATTAGAGTTGAAGGAGAAGATTACGCAAAATGTAACAACTAATGGGAGTGATATCTTTGGTCAATTCAAAGTGGGTCAAGTTAGGTAATTGGCATAGGCAAAGCCTCGTGTCTCTGTCGAAATCATGCGCTTCATTATGTTTACAATGGTATTTGGAGATATCATGTGATACTCGTTGGATTATGACATTATTTTAAATGAAATAATAATAATAATATATGTATATATATTTATATATAAAATATTCACAATCTTAATTTTTTTTATTTTTTAAAAAAATATATGTGAACATTCGCACACTTCCTCTTCTTTTACGTATTATTAACATTTTCTCTTAAATGAATCCGACAAAAAAGAAGTTAAAATGCCGACAAGCTCAAATTTTCTACTGAACACCGAACAGGACTGGGTTACTTACACTACGCCGGAACTATCTGGTCAAAGTCATCTTATTTTAAAACTTGGTTCCAAACCAAACATGTTTTTCTCAATTTTCAAATATTACATCTTTTTAGTTCTTTTGTTTTTGTTACCTATAAAATCCTGAATACCAAATCCTTTTGAACAGAGTTCTTTTTTTCCTCATCTTTGAACAGAGTATCAACAATCAAACATCATGGCCTTCTTATATGGGCTACTATGTCTATCTGATGAGGTAGCCCCCACAGAATAACTCTTGATCATTGTCATGGGTAAGAATGTTCAACTCATGTTCCACTTTATTGATTACTCGTCCAACTCCCTTACAGCATAATTCTGTGAGGAGGTTTTAACTTTCTGGACCTTTTTTTTCAGCATTCTAGCTATTAAAAGCCAACTCATCAGTGTAAGTCCTAAAGTTGTAGGCATTTCCATAACGTGAAGCTGAGAATTTAACCTTATAATAAATTGTTCATTGGGAATTTGGGAAAGCTTTTATCAGTGCATACGGAATTCTTAAGCATTGCATGTTAAAATTATGAGTCAATCGAGAGAGGGATTAGATGAAAATGTTATGATAGAATGACAAGCAAGTTTTAACATCACAGCATGAAAATTATACGTGGAGACAGCTTTGGTTACTGAGATTCTGTGGGGAGCACTATATTACATAAACTTTAACACCATGATAAACGTCTTGAAAAAAAAGATGTCAGGTAGACAGGAAGAACAAAGAGCTAGAGGTAGCATTCTGATTCCAGAATGAAGAGAATTAGATTGAATCTGCATTGCATGATACAAGTTACAAGTTGTTCGACAAAAGAAGCTCAGATCTGGAATAATTTAATGCTCAAGTGGAAGTGAGAAATATGCCAATTGATGCGAGTTCCCTTCTCATCATAGCATAAATTGCAAACTTGTCCGAATTCCTAACGTAATAATTCTCAAATTCACAGCAGACTGTTCTCCCTCTTCTGTCACTACAAGGCTAGTCCTTACAGTCAGAATCCTGTTTGCCACAGACCAAAGGGAAGTCATCATACTGATCAGAGAAACCATGCTTTTCAGCCATGGTCTTCAGTGAGGAAAAGACTTCGTACATGGAAGGTCTATCTTTAGGTCTAGCAACAATACAAGAGCAGGCAACCCGCATGAACTGCATTATTTCATCATCATATTCAAGACTTTCGCCAAACAATGCTTTGTCTATGGCATCCTTATGTCGACCACTTATTAATAACCAACTGACCCAATCCACTAAATTCCCTTTGAACCCTTCCCCTCCATTATTCACTTCCAGTGGCTTCTGCCCAGTAGCCAATTCCAAGAGAACTACTCCAAAACTATAAACATCTCCGTTCAGGGAAGCAACCATGGTGCTTGAGTACTCTGGAGCAACATATCCAAACTCACCCAGATCGCCATTGACGAAGGAGCTATCGTTAGGATCATGAGAAACCACAAGCCTTGCCAATCCAAAATCAGTTATTCGGGCTTCGAAATCATAATCAAGAAGAATTATATTCGAGCTAATGTTCTGGTGAATATATGGTGGTTGAAAAGCATGGTGAAGCCAAGCAAGTCCTCTTGCTGCACCTACCCCAATCCTCAGCCTCGTTGGCCAGTCCAGAAAACTGTAACGACCATTAGCATTAGCATTACCATGCAATTGAGAATACAGGGTCCCATTAAACATGTGCTTGTACACCAAAAGCTTCTCTTCTTCCACCATACAGAAACCCAATAAAGGTACCAAATTGGGATGCCTGAGCTGCCCCAACCTATTCATCTCTGATCTAAATTGCTTCTCACTGAATGTACAAGCATTGAGCCTCTTTATTGCAAGCGCCGACCCATCACGCAAAACTGCCTTATAAGAAACCCCTGTTCTAGTAGAAATCACAATATTCTCTGGATGAAAACTGTTCGTGGCCAACAACAAATCAGCTAGCTTAACCTTCACAATGGGTTTCTGGAACAAAGACACATGAGCAAGTGTGTGTAATCTCAACAATTCAACCCAATCACCATCATGCTTACCACCAGGAGCTCCACCATACCCCCTCTTTTTCTTACTGACTCTGAAGAAGAACCACCACCAAAGAGCAAAACCCAAAACCAAAGACCCCAAAGCTCCAACAACACCAGCAGCAATGATGTCCCCTATATTCTTGCGACTCAACCCGCCACACTTGGACTTTGGTTTCCCACACAACCCATTATTCCCATCAAAATCAGCTTTACCAAATCTGGACAAATCCGGTGGAATTGAACCCGAAAGATCATTGTTAGCGACAGAGAACCTCTTCAATCGGTCAAGCCGACCCAATTCATATGGGATTGAACCCGACAACTGATTATCATTCAAAACAAGGGTGTTCAAGAACTTACAATTCACAATCTCGGATGGGATAGAACCCGAGATTCGGTTACGAGAGAGATCTAAGGTAACCAAATAAGGCAACCAGGTGCAGATATAAGGAGGGATCGGACCGGAGAGAGCGTTGCCCGAGATTTCCAGGGTCTGAAGGCTTCGGCAATACTTCAGTGACTCAGGGAGCCTTCCGACGAGCTGCATATCACGGAGCTGGAGGCTGATGACGCGGGTCTCCTGCTGGTTCCAGCAAGTAACACCAACAAGACGGCAGATTAGAAGCGCTGAAGTGTTCGTAAAGACCCAGGAGCTGAGCTTCCCATTTGGGTCGGAGAGTGCGCTCTTCAAGCCTCGGAGGCAAAGAACGTCGTCTTCAGTGGAAAGGCAAAGAGATGAAGAGAAAAGGAGCGCGAAGAGAATGAAAATCTTCATGATGGGGAAAAATGGGGTTCCTGTTGAGTTAACAATCAGATTTGGAAGTTCTCAGAGTTTAAAAAGGTTGCATTACTGAAAGAGGGGAATGGCTGGCCCCGTAACTGAGATTGAGACAGCGGGAGGGAGAAGGCGACGGGGATACAAGCAGCTTTTTGACTACCAGTTGAATCTTGTGTGTTGTGGTTTGAGGGCAGTCAGAGTATATGTATCTGTCAATGAATTCGAGCATGACAAATGCGACTTCGTTTAGATGACGCAGCCATGAACGTGAAATATTTATTTTCAGTGTCATATTTGCACACAAAATTTATGTTGTAAAAGAAGGAAATTGTAGGTAAAGAAAAAAGTAATAATAATAATAATAAAACAAAATTTATATATTAAATAATAAAAAAATTTTAAAATTTTTTAAAAAAATTCAAATCCCTCTCAATATCTCCTCATTAATAAAACATGTACTATATAAAGTTTTCCACGTAATAAAATTAAAAAAAAATGTGGATTGAATTAGATTAAGACTAAATACATGTGTAAATAAGATTGAATTTTTGTTAAAATTTTTAGATAAAAAAATGTTACACCCATGTGTGATATATATATATATATATAAAAAGGATCGCAAATCAGATTAATCTTATGTGAAGGTTGGGTCAAATTCATTTGCACACCTTTAATCCTAAGAGCCACACATGCTGTACAATTTTACAATTAACATTGATATTTATATTGGTTGCATAACTAAATAAACAATTTAAAAAATTTAAAACTAATTAATTGTGTAATGCTAATTCTTACATTGACTTTATATATATTTAATTAAAATACACATAATTTAACTCAAATAAAAATAAAATATTATTCCACCCAACTGAATTACCGAATCAAAAGAAACTGATGCGTTCATGAATTTCGTGCATGGCACTGCTTTGACGGTGAAGCTGAGATGTGGCGTTCTACATCTAATTTGTCGGTCGGGTTGATCTTTTGGTGGTCACGTTGAGATGCGACTTTATGAATCTTATTTGTCCGTTTCATTTGTAGCCTTGGTTAAAGTAAATAACACTGAGTATATATATTTTTTTGTCAAACATAAATGTATTCATTTTGTCTTGAGAGCGTTTCTTAACAAGACTTAATTCTTCCATTATATGTTGATCTTACACATACATACATATATGGAGTGAATAAACAAATTCGTCTCGGAAGGTAAAAGTTTTTTTTTTTTTTTGTTAAGCTAAAAATGAGAAGTAGTTAGATTTCGCTATAACTTTCAATAGAGGATATTGTGCCTCGTTTTTGTCACTCTTCTTCTCCTAAAAAACGTATAAATGTGTCACCTTTTACACATTTATTAGGTGACGCTAAGGGACCATGGTCGAGAGAGGACTTGAACACTTCAGTTAGAGTTGAGTCACCCCTATCAACCACTTAATCAACTCCTTGGAGGCCAAGGGAAAAAGTTTTACTCCCCAGTACTGCTCTCATTTATATTATAATATATGATATATATATATATATATATATATATATATATATATATTTCTTTACATCACTCTTTCATTATAGTAAAAAAAATATTAGTATATTTACTACAGTAATATTCAATTATTATCTTAATTTTTTTTCTTAAAGGATTTGATCCCATGATCTTGCAAAGCTTGCTATTTCTTCTATTACCCTAAAAAAATCATAAAATATTATAACATTTAAGACTTAAGGTTAAGCATTTAAAGTTTTAGGATATAACATATATAATTTTAGAATTTAAATGTTTATAATTATAGGATTTAGGGGTTGAAACTATTTAGAATTTGAAATCTTAAAATTTAAGATTTAAAATTTAAAATTTTATGGTTTTGAATTTGAGTTAAATAGAGTGGCTAAAATTTAAGATTTTAAATTTAAGTTTAGAATTTTTAATTTTAGAATTTAATTTATAATTTATGATTTATAATTGAGTTTATAATTTAGAGTGTATGTTTTGACTTTTAAATTCTAAATTTTAGGGTTTAGACTATGCCTTATAATTAAGTGTAATAAAGCCATGGTAGAAGACTGATAGTAGAAAAATTATCCAGGTGTTATAATATGAGTAGAACTGTCACTAATTACTTAGTATTAAAGGACGACTAGAATTTATCTCATATCGAAAATATCTTCCAACTCATATCAGTCTTTCAAGAATTAATTTGCTCAAATATATTTCAAAATGCCCAAAATTTTAGTTCAATTTCGTGCTAGCATCAACCCTTTTTTTTCTTTTTTTTTGGTTTCTGTCATCAGATAGGAGCGAAAGACTTGTAATGAAAGCATCAACCCGATTTGTTTCGCATAAGGAAAAATCTAACGCGGCATATGATACATATATATATATATATATAAAGGCCCTCTCATTCTCAGAGCAGCTGACGACCCCGAACTACTACAACTTTTTTTATTTTGGTTGGGTAAAAAAATCACAAAATTACATATTTCAAATTTTTCTCAGGGTATGAGACCCTTCTCTATCAGCCTGTAGCAAATGATGAATCCCCTCTTGAGCAGCTGGATATATGAGGAAATCATACTGATCTAAGTCAACATTTTTCCTTTATTTAGCAAAGGTTGAATATCGTGGAGTCACACTTCATCCCAAAACCGAGTGCTCATTCCATCTCCTATATCTTTTCTTGAATGCTCAATTAATTTGGACCATAATTGACAAAAATGTTTCCGCAATCTGGAATCTCCCTTCTTACTAGAGTTTTGTGAGCTCAAGCATCTTTAAGTTAGGCCCACTCTAGGCCCAGATTTGTTTTATCATAGTTTCAAATAGTCAGCTAGAACAAGGGCCCAAAAAAATATTGACTGGAACTTGCTGAAAGGCTGAAAGTAATGAATCAAAAGTAGGAATAGGAGGGGATAGAAAAGATCAAAGGTTCTCATATGCTCGTGCCATACCTTATGAGCAAGTATATGTATGCAACCACACGAACATGACAAACACAGTGCAGATTCTGACACAGACTTTAGCCCAAAAAAGGTTGGCTTTACTTGTAGTGGATGGAAAGATGAGAGAAATTATTGGGGCGGGACGAAGGGAGAGACACAAAGTAAAACGAAGAGAAAAGATTGCGTTAGATATATATATGTATAGAATCTTTTGATCCAGAGGCAAACAAAGAAACTCAAGAAGCTAAGGTAGCAAGAATTGATGCTGCTTTTGCCTTGCTTCGCTCTCTCACAAACACATAAAGACAAAGCAGAACAAGACCCAAATTTTCATTCTCCTTTTCTTCTTTGGAATCCCTTCTTCAGATGATTATAATACTGGGATGAATACCCTCCTGTCTAATCGCTGACAAGGACTACAGACACAAGAAATCAGCGTGCGAAATGTCATAGTTGTTGGTGGCAAACATCATTAGACTGTCATCTCTCAGGTTTGCTAGATGAATACTGTGATGAACGGAGACAGTGGCATGAGAATCATGTCTTTCACTCTACTGATTTTCTTTGAATGCGGAGGAAAATAAATAAATATATATATATATATATATAGAGAGAGAGAGAGAGAGAGAGAGAGAGAGAGAGGTTTGGAAAACTATAGAAACTGGAATTCTATCCTAGGCAAGAGAAACAAATAACTTAGGATCTAAAATTAGTCAGGTGTTTGATAGACGGCATTTCATACTAATATGTACAACCAATCAATTTTTTTGGATGTCCATCCACGGAATGCCAAAATCATGCGGATATATCTTAGATCGTAGAAAGATCCTATATTTTACAGAATTATTTGTATGTCTAAAGTAATATAAATTGTCATACTACTTATGAAAATTTTAAAGCCACTAAAATGATCCAGTAATAAAATGTGTGAGTAGTTAATTATTGGAGACTAGAGAATACTTATACTGTCTAAGTTTGTCTCCCTTTTAAAGTCACTGAGTGTGTGTGTGTGTGTATATATATTACTATATCAGGCAAAAGAACGAAATGATCTTTTCAGGTTATCACTGTGTGCAAACACAGTACTATATGCTATCTTACCAATCTAGAGCCGCCGGAGTCTAAATATCAAGAACTACTTTTTTTTTTGCATAAAACTCACAAAATATATTTATTATATGATGCAGTATATTTATAAACTTGTACACAATATATACTACATATCTAATATTTAGCCTATTCTTTACATATAAGAAGTGACCTTAGGTTTAATTCTTATCAAAAGCATTTGAACCAGCTCATTCTTCAAACAGTATCAACCTATAAACATTTAGTGAAGGTTTAATAGCTCTACTTTTAGTGATATAAATACATTTTACATTTTCCCAATTGAAAATAGTTTGCCCACTACCGTTAACTACAAGTCAGAAGTTTCATATGTAGTTGTAGAGAAAACCATGCAGGTGGAAAAAAAAGGTTGCTTCATTGACTGGGCAAAAATGAAGTGAGGTTCCTAGCATGTTTCGGCTACGTTGATCAACATGCATTCGATACCGGATGAAACTCAGCGGATGCTGATATACTTGCTTCAACGTATACTATTATTTTATTGGTTACAACTTCACCAAGCGAAGACGGCAACACAACTACGCCGCCAGCTACCTTGCGGGGCCAGCTAATTGCTTGAACAATGAACATCCCCAAACAACATCAAGTGCAAATCTTTATCAAACAAGTAGTCCATTAACTATTGGTAATTAAAAAAACCCTTGTTTATGAGAACATTGACCATAGTTTAACTTTGTTTGGACCTAATAAGCGCACTTCTACCTTACGCTTGTGTATCTTGTAAAATTATATATGTAATTTCGAGTGGCTCGGTTGTCAGAAGGAGTAGGTGGAAGGAAATAATAAACTCCTATATATATATATATATATATATATAGAGAGAGAGAGAGAGAGAGAGAGAGAGAGAGAGAGAGAGAGCAAAAATAAGATATTGATATTTTAGCATAACGCTACTGTAAGCAACCAAAGCTGATTGGGTTGAATGGCACTCAGAATTAAACCAAATTAACCGTACCCAATTCATCATTCTTCTCTTTCTATTTATTAGTATCATATATAAACAGAAATTGTGGGAGCACTGAAACCTCAAAAAAAAAAAAAAATGGGAGTTGTGAGAATAAGCGCAAATGGAATGTGTGTTAGTCAACGAATATATACCTCATCAATCACTCAAAACACATCAAACAAGCATGCTTGCTCAATTTAATTTACATTAAAGCTTGTCTCCAAACGCAGCCATGCAGAATAATTTATAGCAATTTCAATAACTGTCTATATGCATTGTGCAAATTTAAGTTGAGGCCAATACATGTGCAATACTATATATTTACATGGAAATCTTTAATGTAATTTCTAATTTTTAATTGGTGTTGAAAGAGCTCAGTCAACTAATCCAAGCCAAAATAGAGATTATCACTTACGCAAGAATGGACAAAGGGACTAGGAGTGAGTATAACATATTCCTCAGCTGCCAGTCCCAACTGGCAATATTAAACAGATACAGACCAACAATAGCACAGAAAAGGGTACCTGGTGCCCTCTCACTTCACCTCTCTATAAAAGGAGCCAGACAATTAAAACAAGAATCCCCCAACAGTGAATATGACAACCCATCCTCCCCTCCCTAGCCCCTCTATCTAACCTGTACAAACAAGGAAACAAATCCCCTAATCACCTACGCAACCTAACCATTTTTATCCTCCACTATTATCTAATCTCTATCCTCCTTCTCTACTACTTCTTTTTTTCAGATTTCCAGCTTTGCCCTTTACAAACTCAATAAAGACCATTGATTATTAGCTGCTTCATTGCTTCTTTCTTCAAGCAACACTGATAATGCTATCTCCCCCACCGCTGAACTTGCCCGCTATAGCCTGAAAAGCCGACGACGACGACGACTGGCTACTTGCCGCCGACTGCTCGTTGGACGGCGCTGGCGGCGCCGGCAGCTTCAGCGATAATGGCAAGGGATCAACAGGATCTTTCTCTTTCAAATTCATATTGGCCAGTTTGGAGGATGAAGGAACTGGAAGAATCGGCGTTGGCCTAATCGGCTTAGCTCTGGCTCCTAATGTGAGAGTCTCTATCGGCTTCTCCCCTGCGGCAACTGGCACCGTTACCGGACCTAGGGCCATCGGGAAAGTGGACCCCGGAAAGCCACCATAATGTAACTGTGGATGTGAGGGTGGAACTGAATTTTCTTGGCGGACTTGCTCTTCTTCCATCATCGTAGAGGATTCCATCACCTGAAATTAAATTAATATAATAATAAATAAATTAAATCTGTGTCGGTCTCCGGTCTCCGTCAAATAATTATTTCGAGAATAATAACAATAATGATGCATCTATAACCCTAATTATTAAAGTAAATGATCAGTAACTTAATACCGTATCGGTGGTGATGTCAAAGAGACTAGATCTACGGCGCCTCCGGCTCAGATTATGGCGACGGAGGAAGTACTTCTGAGCATGACTCGCCACCTGAGTTGGTGTCCGAGTTTTGACGAAGTTTCTAGAAATTCCCCTCCAATCACCTTTCCCGACTTTCTGTAACCCCAGCAGGAATAGCCTATGCTCTTCCTCCGTCCACGGCACACCTTTTGCAAGCAATCCAAACACAGAATACTCAATCCACAGAACCAAACAAAACCTTTTCAAGGTGTACGCTGATTAAAATCTTAAAATATTACCTCTCTTGCGCTCGCGGCTGCGTCCAGAGGCGTGAACGACATCGTCGGAAGCATAACCAGCGTCTGCGTTGGAATCCTGAGGCTGCTGCTCATACTGTGAGAGATTGGTCATACTAGCGCTCTTCCTGAACGAGTTCCCTTCGGCGGTAACTCGCACGCCGAACAGCATGATCCCGTTCTCCTTGAAAGCGCTGCCGGCACCAGCGCCGGCATCGTTGCATGTGCGGGAGTTGTGGCCGTTGTTGCCGCACTGCGAGCAAGTCCGAGACATCTTCGTAGCCGAAAAAGAGGTCCGAGTGCAGCGTTTGTATATATTCTCAGCCCATGCAAAGCGGAGAGAACAAACCGGAGTTTCTCTCTCTTTAGAAAAAGAGATCGAAGGGGCAGGTTCGGGCTAATATATAGAGGTTATTGGTGCTCGGGTTTGTGTCTCTTCGTTCTGGCTGTTGACGCTGCCGTACAATAGCTTTGTAGGGTTACGAAGGGTAAACAGTATGTTGCCGGTGAGGTAAATATTTTACAGTCATTGTTCTGCTACTGTTACATCCCGATCGTGATTGGTGTCACGTTCACTGGGTTCGCACAAAGCCAAATATGATAAATATATATTGCACATTAATTTCTGATAATAATTATGATAAGAAACCATACAAAAAGAAAAAAAACAAAAACTATATATCCATTGGAAGAATAATATCCATCCATTTTCCTTTCTGCATCAATAAATGTCAGGATGGTAAAATACACCTTGACTTATCCAAAGTAAAATCGTAATAATATTTATTTATGGGGGATAATTAAGTAAATTAGGTGGTGCACCCAAAGTTCTTCGTTTTGGAGCCAACTGACTTGGAATTTGATATGTGGTGGGCCTCAATGCCCACGCTTTGTTAATGTCCACCCTTACTTTCACTTTCTCATCTCAAAGTCCTTGAATCTTCCTTGTGCCCAAAGAAAACCAGCGTTTGGATACTTTACACAATGAAACGATTAGCTCTTTACCAAATAATAAATATCATAACATGTACAATCACTGAAATTGTGAAGACTGTAGTTACGGCTATAGCATGCTATGGTGCATGAAGCACGTGGAAGGAAGAGTAGGGCCATAATTAGTGCCCAAAAAGCGTTGGAAAGGGCTATAAGAATGTATCAATGACGAGAGGCCATACAGTAATATTAGATTAGGAATTTGTTTTTGAAATATTTAAAAAATTATAATAGAACATTTGAATTAAAAAAAAAAGAAAATAATAAAAATAAATTTAATTACTCAAATTGAACTCAATATTAAGAAAGTTAATTATATGATTGAAGGTCGATGCTTGACGTTGAAAGATGCATAGTGTTATAACCGGTGGGAAATGTCAGCGCATTAATGGAATATATATATATATATATATATAGAGAGAGAGAGAGAGAGAGATTTTATATGTTGGAGTGATGAATTGAATTGAATAATTAATGTGGTTAAATAATGGTAGCAGGAGAAATGAAAAAGAAAAAGAGGGTGGTGGGGAAGCAGGGTCAATGTGCACCGTGAAATCGGCATATTCGGTTTCCCTTTGATAAAGATTTGGTTGTTTCGTACAAATTAAATCTCTGGTTGCCTCTTTTATTTAATCATCCAAAGTTGTGGGTGTGGTTGTACTGGATAAGTAAAATTGGACCCACACATAGCATCATTGAATGTTGGCCTAATTTTTAAAAGAGGCGATATTAGGTTTTAATTTTTGTTAAAGACAATTAAATTAGTAAATAATTATTAATAAAAATTTAATTACATAAATTATTATAAAATATGAAGAAGTAAATTATAATTTATGAATTTAAAATAATTTATATTATTAATATTTTTATTAAATATTATTTATTTATATTTTATTCTTTAAAAATTCAACATATACTTTAAATTATCTTAATCTTTTTCTAAATATTCTCAATTCTATGACAAAAATAAAAAATATATATAAATTACTTTTTAATTTTAAATTATTTATTAATACATTCTTTTAATTATTAAAATAAATAAATATATTTTTTAAACTATCAAAATATTATAAATATACATATTCACTCATATACTTTAATATTATTTATCTCAAAAGATCATAAGACATTAACTATATGATATTGTATGATCTATGTCACTAATTCATAGAAAAATTATCATATACTCTAACTAAAGTAGAAACATTTATTTTAAAAAAATTAATAAAAAATATAATATTAAATTAAAAATTAATTCATTTAATTATAATAATTTTATACCATTTTAATTTTTTTTGATAAATTTAAATAGTTAATAAAAAAAATTATGTGTATTAATAATTGTATATAATTAAAAAATTATACTCATAAATTATTTATAATTAAACAAGTGTACAAATATTTTTTTAAAAAACAAATAAACCTGTACCCCACTCATCACCTACACATCTTTCTATTCACCTCAGCCTTCGAGTGTGGCTCTCGTAGCTCGTGCTTCGTTGGTGGACGGCACCTATTCTTTCACACTCCCAAGTTTTCAACTTTGATAAGGTTATCGATGGCGTTGAAAGTTCGTGCCATCGTTGTGTGGATAAAGAGGGAATGAATGCGTGTCCATCTCCGCTTTCTAGTGTCATTAAGGTATTTAACCACCATTTCTATGTGACTAATATTATAAAATTTTGTTATAAGCATATTTTTACGAATGTAAATTTTATATATATTTTTATATTTTTCTATACTGTTTTTTTAATTTATTTGTATACGTAACTATATAATATACAAAATTACATATTCATAATATTTTTTATATTATAGTGATACAAATTATGTACTTTATAAGTTTTTATTCAATATAATTTTATTTAATAAATTTAAAATTTAAAATTTTATTAAATGAGAAATATATTCAAAATAAATATATAAAAATAAAAAGATCAATTATAATAATGAGTTTAACTTATAAAAAATTTTATTAATTAGAATCATTGTGATACTTCCCGATATATAAATGATTTTGAGTTTTGAATGGAATGTTTTGCAATGAATACAAATATTATGATTATAATAGAATATGAAATTTACTAAAATATATTATAAAATTTAAAATATACTCAAAGTTTTTAAAAATTTTATTTTCTAATTAATTTTTGGAAATTTTAATTACTCTAATTAGAAATTTATCAAATATTATTATAAGAATTAAACTTATATTTTGATCTAACTGTAAAGAAATAATATTTAATCTTATAGAATAATTCCATGAATTAAATGAAGAAAAAAAAAAAAAAAGTAGGTGATGGAATGGGAAAGGAGGGAGTGGGGTGGGTTTAACGTTGCTGCTTGGAAAGCACGTGTTACATACCAGGGGTGTTGTTTCGAAGCTTTTTGTCCATATCTTGTGTGATTTGAATCCTCTTTTTTTAATAATTTTTTTAATTTTTTTAAATTTAATAAATAAATTCTTTTATTATTTTTTCTTTTAATTTTCTTCAATCACTCTTTAAATTTTTTACCTTTACTGCAAAAGATTCTAATATCATTTTATACGTTGAATGCTTAAGAGGTGAATGATCATGAATGTAAGTCTAGACTCGGTACTACACGTCGTTACTTAATATTAGTGCTACTTTGGTTAATTAATGCTACTCAGCTTGCCACCTTATTACCGGGTTTTATCTGTTGTTGTCTCAATTTACATTATTAATGCTTTAGATTTACCACGTGTTTAGATCCAAGTGGGCTCTATGGGCTCTCAATGAAGTGGGTAGCGCAGAGTCCACTGGATCATCACCTGCCCATATTATACATCTATAATAAGAGTATATTCTTGTCAAGGTTGGAATTAAGTTGAAGAAAAAATTGGTCCAGTGAAGAAATTTGGGTTTTGAAAATTTTTTAGTTGAGTTCAAACTATAAATTTATGAGTCAGGTTTGCATTTTTAGCTGAGTTCAAACTATAAATTTATTATTTGAGTATGAGTCAAATTATCAAATTTATGTATATTTTAACAAATCAATTTAAGTTTAGATTGAGTTTGAAAAAAAAAAGCTTATTATTAATTGAGATATGTTTGCACGGGTGATGGTTAGTTTTTGGTTATTTTGAGTTAGTATAGTCTAATTTAAACAGTCATAATCTATAATAACTATATTTTTATGTGGATTTTAATAACCCATATAGCATAATTCCTAAAGGAAAATATTGGATGTATATTTTTTTAGAGAAAAATTTAAAAAAAAAAAGAAAAAAATATGTATAAATTATATATAAAATTTATTTGTTTGTATGCCATTACCTTTTTCATTCAAATTATCTAGCCCACAAATTTTATACAAATACTCCCATGGTCATTATGTCATTACCTTTTTCACTCAAATTATCTAGCCCACGAATTTCATACAAATACCCCATGGCCATTATTGAACAATGTATTTAATAATGGCCAGGAGGAAGAAAGCAAAATTTATGTCATGATAAAAAATTAATTTCATAAAATTAATTCTATTTACAACTCTATTACAACTTGATTTTACAAATAAATTATACAAAAATTGAATTTATAAATTTTATTAAACAATCAATACTTGAATTAAAAAAAGACACGTGATTACCAAAAAAAAAAAAAGACTCATGTAGCGTCGTGCATAGCAGCTGATTGTTACCGTCTGCAGTTATAGCCGTTTATCTGGAGCCACATCGGAAATGCCAACTAAATTATCGTCGATGGAAGCGGGAAGTCTCCTCCGCATCCGTAGTCCCATTCCACACGCTCCTAAATGCTCATTCCATTCTCGTCCTCACCATCCACCTTTCCCGCGCTTCCTCAGTTTCAGGGTTTCTTCTTCTTCCCTTACCAATTCCAAGGGTACCTACAGAGGACCAAAGCCCAAGCGCGACTGGCTAGCCGATTGGGTCTCCCAAAATGACGACCTCGTACGCAGCTTACCGATCTACGTTGGCGGTGTCTCCCTCTTAGCCGTTCTCTTCAATCGTGCCGTTTCCGGGATTGCTCCCGTCACCGATGCCAGCAGGTTCCTAATTTTCGATTTCTAAGCCATAATTTCCTGTTTCTTTCACACTCACTGAAATGGCGTATACAAGTAGGAAGTAACGGTGATGGTTGAGCTCTAGCTTTATTTAATTCAATTTCAATTCAGCAAATAAAAGGTTAGGGCCTTCTATCGAACTTCTAAGTTTTCATTGTTACATAACTTTTTGTTTCGTTTCGTCTTCTGCGATGTATACTGTATTTCCGTTGGGAGTAAAACGTAAGGGAAATTTGAAGGTTTGGATTAAGGTCATGTAATTAGATTCTTAAGTGATTTACGCTCTTTGCAGTTCACAATCTAGAGCTGATCTCTTAACCTTAGGATTGACTGTCACTAATATCTTGACTGGTCTGGTGTGGCTGTCAATAAGACCAAAATCTATAACTGTGGTGAGCTCTTTGCATTTGAATTTCAACCACACTCTCTCTTGCTTTTCATATACTTTATTAAATTTATGCATCTTATTGTCATTCTTTCCGAATATCATGTCTTATTATGCTTTTATTATTTAGGTGAATCCTCAAGGAGTTGAATGTAAGAGGGTGTGTACTCATCTCCCTGATTTTGCAGTTACTGAGTTGCTCTGGTAATGCACATTATTTATACCTGTCAGCTTCACATGTATATGTCCTTTTCCCTGTAAGCCCACTCCTTTCTGTTTCTGTGGGGAAGTTAAAAAACTGTCAATACAGACAATCTATTAGTATTTATAACATTGTCTAATGCAAAGATGATATGATATGTGATTGAATCGGCAAACTGTAGTCTCTACATTGATGTGTAATGAGGAATAGAGGCTTGTGGATATGAGGGTTAAAATTATGGCGAGATTTTCTACATAAGTAGTTAACGAAGTAGATATGATGTAGAAAGAAAGTAATATCTCAATTTATGTAATGGGGAGGAAATTTATGCACAGTGATGAGCTTATATGAAGGCTATCTTTAATTAGTCCAGCTTCTTAATAGTTTCTTTGGTAATTTGTAGGGTTTGGGAATCTCTTTCAGATGTCACCTGCTGCAGGTCACTTGTTATTATTTATGAGAACAATTGTGTACTTCAAATTGGTTTTGCAGCAGAATCTTCTGCTGGTAGTGGTGAGGCTGTGAGTGTGGATACTGACAAATTGATGCAAGGATCATTATATCAGGGTGTCATGAAATCTGGAGCTCGTAAGTCTGTAACAACATACTATCAATCTCATATTGTCAGAAAAGTGTTTAATATAATTTAACTTGTCAGATCTGATCTGTATCTGCAGAGAGTTACTTGGCTAACCTATCACTTTATCCCGGAAAATCGGAGCTGCCATTTTTGCCTTCAAATACTCAGGTATCATGTTTATATATCTAAAGTTGGCCCATTTTAACTGCTTTCCCTATTCTATTGACATTTTATTGTGGTCAAGTCATTTTTACCCTGCGTGACTATGTAGAAGGTTTTTGTTTTTTTTTTCCCCCAGAGGGAGGGGGGCAGGGGGGAATTTAGGGCGAAAGTTATTCTGAAGCAGTAATGTAGTTGCATATCCAGGGGTCCAGGGAGTTAATTACTATAATGAATTGTCTCTACTTGAGTTATCCGAAGCAGAACTTTTTGGGTTTTTTTTTTAAATTATGAAACATTCATGTGAATTGTAGCGAGAATTTGGAGAGAACTTAAAAAATTATATAAATTCTGTTGTTACTTATAAAATTGATGCTTTTATGATGTTAGCTATACTTTTGTTTCAGAAAGTTATTTGGTTGGCAAAATTTCTGAAAAATCAATACCAGAGAATCATTCTGTTTTTAAATCCATACATTGATGAAATAAGGGCATTACTCTTGGTGGCTAATGGTTGACTATTGGTGACCACAAATTTTTAAGCATACATGTAAAAGATGATCATATTGTGTTTCAAATGATATTTTGATGAAATAAATGACTAATAAGAGGAGGGGGTGGGGTGTGGGATCTTTCAGGGGTGACATTATGCCTCTTTTTTTTTTTTTTTCCGAAACAAGAGAGAAAGAAAGAAAACTATACCCTAATGCTTGTCATCAAATTTATGGGTTATAAACATGTTTGTCAAATTTCGTCACACATGTTTACAAAACTCTTGTATTTCTTCTCCCCTCCTCCTGGGGCAGTGCCCCTCTCTGCCTTGTATTTATTTTGTCTTTCATATTTCATAAAGAGCATATGCTTTATGTACCTAGCTGAATCCCAGACATTACTGATACAACTATTATTTTGCAAGGCAGTAATTTTGCAACCACTTGGTGACAAAGGAATTGCAATTATTGGCGGTGACACAATACGAGGTTTCACTACTTCTGACCAGGTATGCTTTCATATTCTAACTCTAATGATTTACCTGAATGTGTCAAAATGTTCTTATAATTCAACATGTTATGGTTATGATTGTATCAATCACCTTAGGACTCCAAATTAAATATGTTTGGGATATTTGGAATAAAGCTGGCCTGAAAGTTTTCCACATAACTTCGTTATAGTTGTTGGACGATACTCATTTAAAAGTTTTCCTGAAGTATCACTTCAGCTCAATTGAAAATGTCAAAGTTTAATTTCCCTGACTTGTGGACATGACAGTGTATTTGTTCAAGGGTTATTGTCATAAGTATTGGAATGATTGCAGGCATGGATTACATTTATTGGAGAGAAGCTGGATTCTACACTTGCGAAACATGTGAAAGATCTCCCTGTGACCTCAAAAGATTGATTTTGTAAGATATGCAAGGTACTTTCTGATGTTTGTTTCATACTTAATTTTGGTGGAAGTAAATAATTGAATTATCAGTTAGTTCCTCAGGATAGGTGAATCAAATTTACTCATATACATTACATTCTTCTTGTTGGGTAGTTTTCCTGCAATTTGTATTACCAGGCAGACAGATCAATTTGAAGCTGGATGGTAGTAATATACCTTGTATATCAACACATTTTTGCAACACAATTTCCATTAATTGATTTTATGTTTCTTTTTTAGAAGTTTCCCAATTAATAATGTAACTTAAAACTATGGAAAACTTACATAGTCCAGATCCACATGTTCTCTAAGGTAATTGTACTGTAGCACCTAACTCATTATGTTTTAGTCCTGACATATACTCAGTTTCGAAAAAAATTCCCTTCATATTATGTCAATTGTAATTCTACACACTACTTTCACTAAATTGAAGAAACTGAGGATTTGATATGGTAGTTTACAAAACTGAAAAGTTATATCTAAATATGTTCGGTTAGTCATAAGTCAATGAGTCAAGACTAATATGGAACCAAATTATTTGAAACAAAGGCTATCCCATGTACAAGCACTATGCTGGAAACAGCTTGAAGCTGCCAACAGTAATTAGATAAATGTATCTTATACCTGCAGTTGAATTTTCTGAGATCCATTCCATGGAAGCATGTTTTTCATGTTTCACCTGCATATGTTTCAATTAAAACTTCTGTTCTCACCGAATATTGTTCCATATCAAAATTGCATGATAGATGTGGCGCAATGCTCTTTGGAGTCATGTTGTAGACTTGCAGCACGTGCAAGTCTGTAACTGCTGTTTTGAAAATTAAAAATCTTGATAGTGCTGCTATACATATTAAGGTTTTCGGTCCCCCATGGTACTCTCATCGAAATTTTTACCTAAATGGGGCCATTTCAAAACTATTTCCTGCCGCCGGGGGGGGGGGGTTGGAATTTTTCACCTAGGATGCCGGGTCATCTGTTTTATTGCTTAATCAATCCTGTGTGAGACTGGCTTGTACAGTGCCATTTTAAGCACCTGAAACTGGCATTTGGAGTGCTAGTTTAGTAGGCCACAGGGTGGACCCAAAACTTGGATATCTGCGGGTTCTGTACCGTATAGAAATGTTTTGGGTTTAAATTAAGCCAAAAGAATTATCTAATAATTCTGCTACCTTCTTGTCCCAACTAAACTGAACAATGGATCTTGAGATAACCATTATGGATTTAAAATTCAGAGCATTGCATTTCACCAGCTAGCTAAGATTTTTATGATGAACTTATGACAAACATAGGTTGCATTCTTCAAAATTAAACTGCTAGTCTGGAATTATTTTGCAGCATGCAACTTGGTAAAGTTCCAACCATCTTGTCAGAGGTCTATAGAATGCAATCTATGTTGGCGTAGAAGAAAACTGGGAATAGTTCTACCAATAGTCATGTTCAAGGTCAATTTCGTAATATGAGGCATCTCAGTTGAAATTTTTAAATATTATTCTTCATTCTCAGTTTCAACTTGTAATTTGCAGCTTTGATATGGAAAATAAAGAACCTTAAACTTGGATGGTTAGCTAAGATGCTCATTGAAAATGAATCCTCAAATTAATTTTGCTAAAGTGACAAGTATTCAAGGGATGTGAGGTTGCTAACAAAGGATGGAATTTTGCCACTCAACTCATTTTTGGTTAGATCAAGAATGTGAAAGATTTGTTAAGTTGCTTAGACACTTGGAAGTTGACCGTTCATGTTCCTGCTGAGGCTCACGACTACTAGGTTCTTCATTTCACAAGGTCCCGCCAAAATTGATTTATGTAAGTTTGGAATTCTTATCCTTCTTGGCTATTTAAATTCAAATAGGCCTTGACTAAAGCATAGCAGTGGTAGAACTCATGCCTTTCAAATATTTAAGTATCTTTGTATACAATAATGCAGTTATGGGACATAATGAATGGTTGTCGGTTACCCCTAGTAATTATATTAGTTAACTGAATGAAGTAAATAGCTTTAGCCAACATAGGACCCCTGAGTCGATTAGAGCTTCGGTCTAATACTTTGAATTTTCTAAAGTTTGCAAATTTTGGTATAAGATAAGTAGCAGTATAATCTTTGGAATAATGATTTTTATTAAAGTAAAAGAAACAGAATATGAAAGTTACATACGTGCACTGAAGTTGGATAAGGTAATACTGACTTAATAATTGTAATTAAGGTCTAGAATTTCCAGCTTCTTCTAACTCACAAATCCTTCAAAGAATATAGAATTGTGAACTGTTACTTTCTGAAAGTGTTTGAGGATCAATGTTAATTTAAACGAAAAATGAACTTACGCACTAGGGGAAAGGGTACCTTCAGGCTAAACCAAACCATCTAGGTTGTGAGATAAGTTAAGGCTTCTCGGTTCTCCAAAAGGATGTAACAGAGAAACATTTAGAAACCAAATTTGCTCAAAATCTCCAACTGGAATTTGCAAAGAGACTACTCAGTTACATGACCAGTTGAAGGATTGTACTAGCTTCCAAGCTGCAGCAATTTGCCATTCGATCATCAACCCATGTAGCCAACGCTCCCCTTGATCAAAGAAGGCCTTTATATCCAACAGACTCAGTCTCTCTTTTCCCGAAGCAGCCACAGGAATTTTGCACCTGATCCGCCGCTACTAGCATCCATAGTTACAAATTTTGTCAAAGCCCACTTCATATTAGAGATTTCCACCACAAGAGAAGAGGTTGTGCATTTTCTTTGGGACAAGAAGATAGCAGAATTATTAGATAATTCTTTTGGTTTAAATTAGAATCCTATTATACTTACGTTCTATGCGTAAATGCACTGTGTATTCTTTGTCTTTTCTGAAGTTGTGGGTGTTTGTAGCTCATGGAGCGTGGTATATATTTACCTTAAATTAAACCCAAAACCCAACACTAGAGTGAGTTTCAGGCGCTTGAAACCGGCATTCTAAGTGCTGGTGTCATGCAGGCTCGATTAAAAAATAAACAAGATGATGTAATCTCCTAATTGGCAAAATCCTGCTGGAAATAGTTTGAATTGGCCCTATTTAAGCAAATTTTTTATTTTAATAATAAGGAGTTCTATAGGGGCCATAAAGCCCATGATTGACCCATCGTTAATTCTGTATTTAATTGTCTTGATCTAGTCGTTTTTTTTTTTGGTTGGTTGCATTGTCGAATGATGGAGACACACTTAGGAATGAAGGCGAAATTTCGAACTGCTACGATATTGCCTTCAGGTAGCATAGTAGTTGGATGACATGAAACAGGTGAGATAATTAGCAATACGAAGTCAAAAATGGAAACGGATAAAGGAAATTCATTCTTATTGCTGCAAATATACAACTGTGTAGTATATCCGTCTCATGTCTATAAAATTGTCCAAAAAATTGAAAACAAAATTTGTCAGGGAAAGGACTCAAAACAATGAAAAGAATGAATGTCTACAAGTATTGATTATTGTGCTTTACATGGTTACCAAGATGTCGGTACCCTGATTAGCGTCCATTATAGAAAAGACCTTTCCCAGGGTAGCAACCCTGTTGCAGTATCAGCAAAATAAGATTGAAGGAAGTCCTTGAGGCCAGTATCCCAAACCTCACAGAACTGTAGCCGCCAGTTAGGTGGTTCAATGGCTTCGGTTCCTAGCCCTGGGGCTCTATCCTTTGACCCTTTGTTTTGATCCTCCTGCCAGTCGACAACATAGGTGGCAACCCTTCTGAAGAACTTGGCTTTGAAGGTCTCCCATACCTGGTACTTGTAGTGGTTTATAACAGCAGTACCTTCAGGCATGTTGAAGTACCTGAATCCCTCCCTCAGCCGAAAATGGTGCACCACATTCAGAAGACTAATGTCAAGGAACTCCGGCCTTATAATGGACTTGTGCCGCTCTGGGCTCTGAAGCCGGCACGTATACCCTATAGTCACCCCTTGTCTAGGGGGTGAACGCAACCCAGAAGGACCAAAGCTATGACAAGCTGTTCTTATCTCCCCAATTGTTGGTGAAGACGAGAAATTCGCAACAACTGATTTTAGTGAATTCTCACCAGGAAGACCCTTCCCCAACTGGTGATGAAATTCGTTCGGGAAGTAGAAAAACTCATCAACGTCAAAGAATCCCACCCAGTTGCACTCATTTCTTGCTCTCAAAGCGCAGTGGGAAAAGCCTGCTTCTTGAGTCTTAATCCATGGCCAATTCTGTCTACTAACATTATACCCTTGAAGGTTAAGATCTTGAATCACCTTTTCAATATCATCGTCGCTGTTGTTGTCATAGAGGAACCAGCGCTCGACTCCAAGCCAGGCATGGTACATAATCCACTCTCTTAGAGCAGATGCTTGGTTCCACACCATGGTACACGCGCACAGCTCATACTTCCCTCTATTTTTCTTCTGAGCTTGAGGACTAAAACTGTGAACTCTAGCCACAGAAGGCATAAGCTCACGAACTGGATGCCTTGTATTACCACTCAAATGGCTCACAGTAACCCGAATACCGTGAACCTTATCGGGGTTGTTTCTGATACTCCTTGGCAACACACACCTAACAACTTCTTGAGCAACCGAAACAACTTTCGTGGTCAGCAAAAAACCACCATCTTTGCCCATATTCTTCAACCCAAAATGGCAACGGAACTGGGTTGGATCCGATATCTTGTGGGGTCGAAGATTCAGTCCTTTAACAAACACAACGGCAGTGTCTCCATCTACAGCTGCCTCGTACGCCATCTTATCCCAAGACTGGGCCGTCTGGTTAATCAACGAAACCCAATTCCAGCCATCCACCTCGCCACGCTGGCGCAAATCGATGGCGGCAGCTGAATAGTTCATCCGGGGAACTGGGCACCTCACAATGGATCGAAAGCCATCGTATTCATCCGTTGATAACGCCGGTTTAATTTGAATGTAAAGAAGCTCATTGTGTTCATTAGAACCATTGAAGACCCTATAGTAAACGCACTCCAATTCTTGGCTCCGCTGGATTCTGTTGCTCACCATCAAAAGCACATGATCGGGAAACAGTATCCGATTTTCCACTCTGAAAGGGAGCAATCTGGGGTTCAAGGAATCGAGAACTGAATGACTTGCAGAAGAATACAAAGGGGATAAGGTGGAGGCAGGGAGAGAGGGGCGAAACGAAGGCGCGCCAATGGAGAACCGATCCGAGGACAAGAACAAGAGGAAGACGAAGAAAGTCAAGCAAAGGAAAAGTGTTCTCGCCGAGAAATGCTGGGCATGCGAGAAAGGCCTACCCATACGTTTCCTCTTCCGGCGTTGCTCAGAGTCCATTCTTTTCACTCCCTGTCCAAGTTAACGGATGCCAAAAAGAGACTTTTTTTATGGAGAAGGAAGAAGGAGGAGGAAGAGGGGAATGTGTAGATCCAAGTGGCCACGAAGCTTAAACAAGCTTGAAGTTATACAAGGAAATTGGGATGTTCAAATGTGTCGGAGAGCTTTGGACGCGTAAATGGTTGAGCCGTCAGAGGGGGGGAAGAAAGGTCGAAAATACAGAAAAGAAGGTGCTCTGAAATGTGTTTTTTGTTAGATCGGGTCCAAAGTTGGACATGCTGGAGTAAGGTGGACCACAGGACTACTCTTCTTAATCATTATATACGCTCATTATAGCGCGTGAATCTAAAACTTCATTTCTCCACTTTTTTAGTATAATACTAATGCGAAAGGTCATAAATTAAAAAGCATAAAAGGAAAAAAAAAAAAAAAAAAAAGCATAGCTGTTGAAAACTCAGAGGATTTGGGGTATGAAACAATCACGGAGGCCTTCAATATGGATTTTGCCATCACCTTCTAGATACAGGTAGCTTGGCCAAGAGAGTGAATGTGCGGCCAATTGGAGTAAAGCCGCAAGGGAAAAATTTTAAGCTAGTTCCTTTTTGTAGATATTGGAAATAATTTGTCGCATAATTTTTCCTACTTTGAATTAGCGATATAAATTTGCATTGAATAGAAAGTATTACGTCTATTGTTTCCTTGCTGGATTAATAAGGTCCGGTGGCAGAAGAATACTAGATTGGAATTGGACGACAAACAGAATCATATCCATTTAATATGTGATTAATGTGAATCGTATTCTAGAAGACTTACACTAATTGATAAAAGAAAGTTGCTATATTTGATGGGAATCTCTTAATATCTGTTAGCCCTTTTATAGTGATCAATTTTTTTTTTTTGGTATCCAGTTATCATTAATGATGACGTGAAATGTAAAAAAGGAAATCCTTTAAAAGATTACATTCCAAGCACTGTTTAAGAAAGAGCTGAAGTAATCTTACTTAACGTGAAAGGCTTAAATTCTTATTAAAAATATCAAATTTTTATCAAATAGAGAATTATTTTTAGACTATGAATTATATGATTTAATTTAAAAAATTAATCAATTTAAGAATTTAAATTTTTTTAAAAATAAGTATCTACTAATTTTTTTTTTATAAAAATGACAAGACTTTTTAAAAAATTAAATCCAAATTTTTTCTACACTTTTTGACTGCCCTGTGATTTTCGAAGAAGACGTATTCAACGATGGCATAGTCAAAGTGGTGGGCTGGTGGAGGTAGGCGTTCCCCACGACAAAAATTTTTAAATTTTTTATGTAATAGTTCTGGAACTACTTCTAACATTTTCTGATTAGCAAATTGAATTCTTGAATTTGGTTTAAGGCTGCTAATTCTTGAACACCCTATTTCTTTGGCAAAATTACTTTTTTAACAATTTTAATCGCAGACCCAAACGGGGAAGGAAAAAAGGCATAGAAATTTTCATTATAATTTGACTATATTCTTCTTTTTTCTATTGAAATTTTTTTCTGCAACTTGAAGTCGCTGTATAAAACGACATATAGAAAGACATTTGCTATTTGGTTTTTATGAAGTTTCGAACATTTGTCCTAGCCATCAACATCATTGCCAAACAACTCTAGAATTAATAGAAAGGAAAATTAGGCGTCTTCGTTCTTATTAATAAAAAAACGGCATGTACATCAAAACGTGGCCAACACGTCTAAATAAGTGTCTGAAGGGGTGACTATTCTCCTTTCCAGCCTATCATGGGTATCGTATATGTGACATGATAACATTATCCACGGTGTCAACTCCACCTAGAATTTGTTATTCATAATGTCACCTTTTGCCCTTAATTTAAAGGACAATACATTGGGGACAAGCTTTGCTTAGGTTTTGCTTGATACTCTGGAAGTTTGCGGTCCAGTTGCCACACACATGGGAAGCACTGATTGTTTCCTTTGGGAAGCACTGATTGTTTCCTTTCCTCTGCATGAGAAGTGAGTAATTGGTGTTTGTGGAAGATTCTCATAAACAGATGATAAATTCTTTGGCTTGTCCTCAAGCAAGGTCAATTACCTTTACACATGGCTCAATAAGAGTTTGAGCAATATTATTTTAAATATTTTGATGATAGAGGCATTTATATTTTAATACAAGAATTATGCATAATTTTATAAAATCTTGAGTGCAATATTTTCTTAAGATTAATGGGATCTGCTTGCCGCAAAATTATGTTTATAAAGTCTACAACCTCAAAAATAAGAAGGATTGCCTTTTAGTTTCTATTATTTACACATTGAAAGGGAGAGAAATTTGACATGCTAATTTCCCTCTGGTTTTTATGGTCGTCGTTTGGCTTGAGAGGGATTGAATATATAAAATTTGTTCCGACCAAAAGCTAAAGATAATCATTCTAACGGCTAACAAAATTCTGCTCAAAATGTTATAAAATGGATGGACACAACGTTATTGGATTTTGCCTTCCTTGGTATGGGCTCCGTAGATTGAGGCTACTGGCTCAGATTGAACCGAAACCATTTTAATGGTAGTAATATTATTTGTACAATAATTTTTTATAGAAGTTACTCTTATTAAATATATATTGTAAATAATTACATGAATAGTAGTTTTTCATACTATTGAAAACAGGCTAAACAAAAAGGTTTTGAGTCGAAATTGTAAAATAAATCAACAAAAAAAAAAGAGGAAATCGTAAATATAGATGAAAAGCTTGAAAGTGGAGGAATAGAGAAAGATAAGATTTGACTAAAAGCACCCGATCTCCTATCAGTTTAGTCGTGGCTAATTTTTCAGTGCAATTCGCACCGCCCTTTTCATTTATTTGGCTTTACAGGAGAGAATTTTTTTTTTAATAAAAAGATAATAAAATGAAAAATAATTAAAAATATGATTTATCTATTTTCTGCTTTTAATTGATTACAATTAAAAAATTCTTAAAACTAGAGAATCCAAATTTATCAAGTTATATTAAGTTGGGATATATAGGATAGGGAGACATCTTCCTTTCCGACCACCGAGTCTGCGATTTGAGAAAGGGGTGAGTTTCTTGGAAGCAATGAAAGGGCAAAAGTCTGAAAGTTTGAGAGATTATGAACTTATAACCCTTGAGAAAAGGATTGAGAATGCATAGAAAATATTGATGGACTGAGTCAGATAGCGAAAGCAATGACCCCAATCCTGGTTTGTGTGTGCTTGGTTTCACCACGGGTCAGAATCTCAACGGATTAGATAACGACAGACGGAAATAAGAGGTCATTGTGAAGAGAAAGACAAAAATAATAAAAATGAGAAAATGATTATCAGGACGAAAATCATGAAATATATTTGGCATATTCTTCTGGTATATTAAGTATGCTCTCGTGTTATTCTTTGATGGGACGAAAGAGTCTCCTCCACATTAGATGTGAAAATGAAGCCCGTTTTTGTCTGACAATAACCCGTATTTATAAGATGTGGGATGGATAGCTCACGTCTATAACAAGTTTAAAAAAATATTAATTTAAATAGAATAAAGCAAAATGACTTATAAATTAATGTATCTTTTATAAAATAATATACTTGTTTGCGTTGATTTGTGTATTTTAATATGCCAATTAAACAATTCCAACCCAACTCACTTTATTTTTTAACGAAAAAAGGGAATAAATTCATTAAGAAAATAAGCTGGTCTCACGAGTGGCCAAACTTACAATAGCCTCTGAGAAAGGGAAAGACAAGAATAGGAGGGAATCATCTGTCGAAAGTCTTCTACTGTCAAGTCAAAGTATGAGCTGAGCTTTGTTGGCCCCTTGAACTCTTGAAGGGCTGTGCAGCTCTCCTCAATCTGTGGCTGCTGCCACTCGGAGATGGCCAAACTGTAACGCCAGTGACATCCCAAAACTTAGAGCTAGTGCTTCAGCCAAGCGAACTTCTCTACTGCCATGAATTCTTCTGCGAACCCAACCCACTTTAGAATAGGTGACATATATAAGTATGCCCTTATTACAGTTGGTGACATATTCTCACATGAAATGGGGTAGTCCCCTCTCAGTTTAAATTTTTTATCACCAGAGATTAATTATTTTTTTTCTCTTCAAACGACAACGTAAGAGGCACAAGTAATGTATTAGATTAGCATTACTGCATTAATGAGCACGAAATCCAATTGTCGTATACTTCTTTAAATGCAAAATCTTCCATTAATTGTACTTTTGTAAAATACTGAAATATTAACCCTACATTTTTTTTTTTTTTGGAAGCGAAGGAAAACAACACGACTACACCTTCAGGAACCTTGAGTGAACAACACCCAGAAGGTCCCTAACAAAAGAAAATTACACGCACTTTGCGGTTGAGAAAAGATTCGAGTTTGTCGTTGCTCCAGATGATGAACAATGTTGAAGACACATTTATTAGATGTCTGCTTTCGTATGCCATTATGTATGCATTACCATTAGGTGGATTTAAAATTATGCATAAGATATTAGTTAAAATCACTACTTTCTCTATCCAACGTAACTGTTATTTTAGAGTATTGTTTTGGTATTTTTAATTGTTATTTTTTCAAAATTATAGTAACATTAACTATTAATTTTCAATTTTATTCTTATCATAACCGTTATCTCTATTATGTGTCAAACTAAATTTATTTCTCTCTATTATTTTGAGTTTTGTACACCAATATTTTTTCTTTAGAGATATCCTAATAGTATAGATAAAAATATATATATATATATATATATGAGCATACACTTCTATCTATATTATATATAAAAATGAAAACAATAAAAATATGTATAGACTATAGCATACTTAAATAAATATTTAACTAATTTATCCTTATTGATTTTTAAAAGTAATATGTAAAAGTATGAAAACGAAGTTAACATTTTTTCATGATATGGCGATAATGAGGATAAGGGAGCATTTGGACCGGGTCATGGCATTCATTTTCATTTTTGTATTAAAAATATTTTTAATTTAAATTTTAAACTAAAAAATACTCAATCTTTAATATTTATATTGTGTAATACGTTTCTCCTTTCTCATCTGTAGGTGTAACACCATGCTTATCAATCAGTCAATTTCCATTCAAACTCTACCTTAAAACATGTGTCTGCAATGTTTTAAAACTGGACTTTGGGTTGCTCCGAATAAGAATGGATCCTATGTAGGTAACTAAAATATTTTTTTAAAAATTTTATGTACTAAAATATTTTAATTATATTTACATTATCTTAATATTTAAATAATATTTTATTAACAATTGAATTCAATATTATTATCTTTATCCTCGTTACAAGTATTAGAACTGCTAGGATTGGCTTAAATGCCACTCGTAGTTCTAAACATGCTCCTTTCTCAAATCATTTGCATCTTACCATATTCTCCAATCAGGTCCCGTAGAAGGGAGTGTGTTATTCCTACAACCAATTAGATACTACAGAGTTTATAATTAATAATTGATTACGTGGGAATCATAAAATTAGGTCTCACAATCAATCATTAGTCGTTGATTTCTGTTGTGAATATTTAGTATTTAAAATATTTTGAAAATAAAATTTTTGAAAATAAATGAGGATTGTTTAAAATATATAACGTGTAAAGTAAGTAAAAGATAAGAATATCTTTTATAAAAGTTTTGTTATCCATATATTCTTAGTGGTATATATTCTATATATTTTCTGACACATTCGTTCTCTCTCTTCTCATAATCTGTTTTTGCATGTATATATATAGTGTGCAAAATCACGTGGATATAACATTTTTTTTGTTATAAAATTGTAAAGTTAGAGAAAAAATGCTTTAATATAAAGTAAAAAACAAAAAAATCAATCAAATCAAAAAATTAGAAATATAAATATTCAAATCCCTCAAAAAGAAGGACATTGATCTCAATTGTAGCAAAACAAACATTACAAAAAAAAAAAAAAAAAGCCTTGAAATGCGATGCTGTAATTTAATATGCCAAGTTTAACCGATGCATATTATTGTCTTCTACGAATTTTAAAGCCAACATTCTTAAATTTGCAATTTCAGCTCTTACCATTAGTAGAGAAAGAGGTATATCAATCAAGCGCATCATAAAAATCTCAGTGATTCTCCAGGGCCATTGTTCTGTTTAGTTGAGAGTTGGGACAAGAAAACAGCAGAATTATTAGCTTTAAAAACCCGCATTCTGAGTCAGGCTCCATTATGAAATAAACAAAAGATCTATTTCGGGGCCAAAAAGCCAATGAGTTACTCATCTGTAATTCTGTATCAATTATTGAGTATTGTGCTCTACATGTACCAAGATGTTAATACTCTGATTGGTGTCAAAATATACTGTACAAGGGACATATTTAATATTGAATATATCTTTAATTTAAAATTTTAATTATATAAAAAATATAAGTATCACAGCTGCACTGAATTTTTTCCCATTACAGAGTAGACCTTTCCCATGGTAGCAACCCTGTTGCAGGATCAGCAAAATAAGACTGAATGAAGTCCTTGAGGCCAGTGTCCCAAACCTCACAGAACCGTAGCCGCCAGTCCGGTGGTTCAACGGCTTCGGTTCCCAGCCCTGGTGCTCTATCCTTTGATCCTTGGTTTTGATCGTCCTGCCAGTCGACAACATAGGTGGCAACCCTTCTGAGGAACTTGGCTTTGAAGGTCTCCCATACCTGGTACTTGTAGTGGTTTATTACAGCAGTACCTACGGGCATGTTGAGGTAACCGAATCCCTCCCTCAGCTGAAAATGGTGCGCCAGATTCAGAAGACTAATATCAAGTAAATCCGGCCTTACAATGGACTTGTGCCGCTCTGGGTTCCGAAGCCTGCATGTATACCCTATAGTCACCCCACGTTCAGGGGGTAAATGCAACCCAGAAGGACCAAAGTTATGACAAAATGTTCTTATCTCCCCAATTGTTGCTGAAGACGAGAAATTCACAACAATTGATTTTAGTGAATTCTCACCAGGACGGCCCTTCCCCAACTGGTGATGAAATTGGTTCGGGAAGTAGAAAAACTCATCAACGTCAAAGAATCCCACCCAGTTGCACTCATTTCTTGCTCTCAAAGCGCAGTGGGAAAAGCCTGCTTCTTGAGTCTTAATCCATGGCCAGGTCTGTCTACTAACATTATACGCTTGAAGGTTAAGATCTTGAATCACCTTTTCAATATCATCGTCGCTGTTGTTGTCATAGATGAACCAGCGCTGGACTCCAAGCCAGGCATGATACATAATCCACTCTCTTAGAGCAGATGCTTGGTTCCGCAGCATCGTACACACGCACAGCTCGTACTTACCTATATTTTTCTTCTGAGCTTGAGTACTGAAACCGTGAACTCTAGCTACGGAAGGCATAAGCTCACGAACTGGATGCCTTGTATTGCCAGTCAAATGGCTCACAGTAACCCGAATACCTCGAGCCTCATCGGGGTTGTTTGTGATATTTCTTGGCAACAAACACCTAACAACTTCTTGAGCAACTGAAACAGCTTTCGTGGCGAGCAAAAAACCACCATCTTTGTCCATATTCTTCAACCCAAAATGGCAACGGAACTGCGTTGGATCCGATATCTTGTGAGGTCGAAGATTCAGTCCTTTAACAAACACAACGGCGGTGTCTCCATCCAAAGCTGCCTCGTACGCCACCTTATCCCAAGGTTGGGCCGTCTGGTTAATCAACGAAACCCAATTCCGTTCATCCACCTCGCCACGCTGGCGCAAATCGATGGCGGCAGTTGAATAGTTCATCTGCGGAAATGGGCACTTCACAATGGATCGAAACTCATCGTATTCATCCGTTGATAGCACCGGTTCAAATTGAATGTCTACAAGCTCATTGCGTTCATTAGAACCATTGAAGACCTTATAGTAAACACACTCTAATTCTTGGCTCCGCTGGATTCTGTTGCTCACCATCAAAAGCACATGGTCGGGAAACAGTATTCGATTTTCCACTCTCAAAGGGAGGAATCTGGGGTTCAAGGAATCGAGAACTGTATGACTTACAGAAGAATACGAAAGGGATAAGGTGGAGGCAGAGGGAGAGGGGCGAAACGACGGCACGCCAAAGGGGAACTGATCCGCGGACAAGAACAAGAGGAAGACGAAGAAAGACAAGAAAAGGAAACGTGATCTTACCGAGGTATACTGGGCAAGCGAGAAAGGGCCACTCAAGCGTTTCCTCTTCCGGCGTTTCTGTGAGTCCATTCTTTTCACTCTCTTTCCAAGTTAGTGGATGCAAAATTAAATATGTAGAAGGAAGAAGGAGAAGGATGGCATAGAGGAGTAGGGGAATAAGTTGCCCGCGAGAGAAGAAAGGATGAAAATAGCCAACGAAGGAGCTCTGAAATGTGGCTTTTATTTTAAAAAAAAAGTCTACTCTCACTTTACACTTTTCATTCATTCATTATAATGGCCTATAATGAAACGTTGATTTATTGAATTTTATAAATTTAATTATGTATAAAATTTATAAAAATAATATAATTATTTTAAAAATGTTTATATAAATTTTTATTAAATATTTATAAATTTAAAATAAAATAAAATTTTTAAATATATTTTTTAATATGTAAAACTGAAGAAATTTAATAATTTAAAATTTTAAAATATGTATCTAATAAAATTAAATTCGCGAAAGTTTTTATGTTAGATGAAGTACAAAAGCATAGATGCAGCAGTGAGGTGGACTTCTCTTACAAATCATTATGTACATAGCGCGTGACTCTAAAACTTCATTTTCTCTGCTTCTTTATTATAATATTAATGCAAAAGGTAAATAAAAATTAGAAAGCATAAAAAGAACTAATTAATTGTGTAGTTTTTAAGGATATATTTTACAAAATTTTTATTTAAAATATTTTAAATGTTAAATTTATGAAATTACATTAATTAAATTACAGAATTTAATAATTTGACATTAATTAAATGATTTTGTAAGCATTTAATAATCTTATTATTTAATTAAAGTATTTTTACTCCAAAGGAAAGGGATAACATTTCTATTATTTTTATAAATTAAATATTATAAAATATTTAATTAAAATAATTTAAATTATTAAAATTTATTAAGATTTTTAGATTACACTAAAAGATCTATAAAAAAGAATGATTTTAATTATGTTTAGTAAGAATTAAATAGACTTTCCTAAGTGGAAGTACCATTTTTCAAAAGTAAAATGAGGAAGGAAAACATAATTGTTTAGAGTTAAAAGAGTGATGGGGTGGCCGTGGTATGAAACAATCATGGAGGCCTTCAGATGGTTTTTGCCATTAACTTGTACATATATCTAACTTTGCCAAGAAAGTGAATGTGCAGCCAACTGGAGGAAGCTGCAATGGAGAATTTTAAAGCTGGTTCCTTTTTGTAGATACGGAAAATAATTTTTATTTTAAACTTTTTCCATTTTACATTAGATATATAGATTTGCATGGAAAGTATAAGTGGATATAGAAAGTTTTAGTCTATTGTTTCCTTGCTAGATTATGAAGGTCTGGTGGCAAAAGAATATTAGATTGGGATTGGACAGGAAACAGAAACATATGTGAATCATATTCTAAAACACAATTTGATAGCTGGTAAAGAAAAAAAGTTGCTATATTTGATAGGAATCTTTAAATATTTCTCATTTTTTTTTTATAGTTATGAAGGAAAATATAATCATAAAAGTAGGTGTATAAGAAGCTCATCAAATAAACTTGGCCGTTAAATTTGGTAAAATTTAATAAAATTAATTATTCAAATTGTTTAAATAAAATTTTTATAAATTTTATTTTATAAAATCGAAATATGTATCATTAATGAAGACTTTGAACTTGAAGACAATTTTTTCTGCAACTTTTATCATTTTCTGATTAGTAAATTGAATTGTAGACATTGGGTTAAGGCTGCTAATTCTTGAACACCCTATTTCTTTGGTCATATTACATTTTTTTATAATTTCAGTCACGGAGGCCAAAAGGGGAAGGAAAAAAAGCATAGAAATTTTCATTATGATTCCACTATATGCTTCGTTTTCTCAGAAAATTTTTCTCTGCAACTTACAGTCTCTGTATAAATATTGACGCACAATAAGACGTTTGCTGTTTCAAACATTTTCCTAGCCGTCACCATCATTACCAAACAACTCTAGAACAGATCGAAAGGCAAATCAGGCCTATTTTGCATGAAACCATGGCCAGCGAAAAAGTTGCGCCAACTAAGTGAAGCAACTAAATTCTTATAAGAAGTTGTGCAGATTATTAAATTTGTTAGTTTTATATAGTATGTAACATTTAATAAAAAATTAAAATTTTAAGTAAATATTTAATAAAATTTAATTTATAAAAATAATAAAATTATATATTTAAATATAAAAATATATAATTTTACTAATAAATAAATTATTAAATCATAATAAATGACTTTAATTTAGGATATATCAAGTCTTGGTTTAAATAATAAAATTTAATAATTTAAATATTTTTAAATAAATATTTAAAATAATTTAAGTTATAAAAATAACATCATTATTAAATACATACCTCAAAAGGGTGACCAATTTCCATTCCAGCCAACCGTGTGTGTTGTGTGCGACATGAAATCTCCATTCCATCTCCCTGGTATCTTGCCACGTACGTGTCATTTATATGTGGCCTAAGAGATTGCCATCTGTACGGAAGTATTAACCTTGGTCCTATTTTATGTCATTTAATCAGTTTGCTAATTTATTAATTAATAAATAAATATATTTGGATAATACCAAAAAATATATATTTAGAAACAATGTGATTGAGAACTAATCGACAAATTTTCATATTCAATGTGATTGAGAGAGAATAGTAAAATTGAGAAATTAATTTAAGCTCATTTAATATGCTAATATAATAATTAATAAAAATACATAATTTTAATTACTAAAATCAAAGTTTGAAAAAATGTGATTGATATGCAATAGATAAATTTTCATATTTGATGTGAGTGATATCTAATAGACAAATTTTCATATTTGATGTAATTGAGAGGCAATAGACAAATAAAGAAATTTATACTCATTTAATATATTAATATACTAATTAATAAAAATACATAATTTTAATTAGTGTTAAAATCAAAATTTGAAACAATGTGGTTGATATGTAATAGACAAAATTTCATATTTAATGTGACTGAGAAGTAATAGACAAATTGAGAAACTTATGCTCATTTAATATGTTATTATAATAATTAATAAAAATACATAATTTTAATTATTAAAATCAAAATTTGAAACAATGAAATTGATATGCAATAGACACATTTTCATATTTAACGTAATTGACAGGCAATAGATAAATTGAGAAATTTATGCTCATGTACTTTGATAATATATATAATCAATAAAAATATATAATTTCAATCACTAAAAAATTAGAAATGATTATCATATTTATCTATTATTTTACTAAGAGAGAATTTTTATAAAACTTCATGGTGTACATGTCTTTCTAAAAGGCTCTAACATATGTTCAATAGGGATGAAATACTTAAGTTGGACTATTATTTTAACGTTATGCAAATTTCTTTTTTTCCTCTTTATTTATCAATAAAATATTTATGGCTTAGTGTAATTACATAAAAATAATAAAATGCATTTCTCATATTAAATTGGTATTTTCCTAAAATTAAACCAATTATGACCAATATGCCAATTTCTCCTATTATTATGCCAATCTTAGCTTATACCAAGTTTTTAAAAAAAAATGGAAATATTGTTTGATTTTCGGAATTAGATTTTGAAATAATTATAATTTTGAATCACGCAATGTATTAGTTATTACAGTAACCACACCATGTTTCCCTTGCATTCACGTTAACTTTGACTTTTCACACACTCATCTTCTCCATTCTTGCCTTGATCCTCCATCCACACGAATTCAAATCCAAAACTGCCGATGCACGTACCTTTCTCGATGAATGATTGTTTTTTCTAATTTTAGTCGACAATTTGGCTCAGATATCTTCGAGATCGATCTTCTTCACTAAGGCTACATCTTCGCCGTCGTCAACGGCTGCGCCGGCGTTTTCCATTTTGCCTCTCCGTGCACCGTGGATCAAGGCCAAAATTCTCAGGTCCTATTTTCAACCCCAATCCCTGAATTATCACACATTCCATTCGTTGTTTCTACAGTAATTTACCTAAATTGTTTAGGTTACTGATTTTTTGCAGAAGGAGCTTCCGAACCCTGCCATTAAAGGGACTCTGTATGGCGCAAAGCGATTATCAGTGGCAATGGTGACATCAATTATAATGTGAATCTTGTTCTGGATGTTGGTCATGCTCTTTTGGATGAAGGTTTGGCGTTGCTTATGTTGAGGGACACAGCGGTGAGAAGGAAAAGCTATTCACAGGATTTATATTTTTTATATAAAAGTGTAAAAATATAATTATTAATTAAAAAAATTAATAATATAAATTATTATAATTTATTTATTTATATTTTATAATTTATATTATTAATTTTTAATTAAATATTATTTATTTATATTTTATTTTAAAAAATTTAAATTTATTTTCACATTTAATATAAGAATAAAATACTTATATTTAAAAAATTATTTATTTATATTTTATTTTATAAAATATATTTTTTATTTTAAAAAATTTAAATTCATGCTCACACTTGATATAAGAATAAAATACTCTATTTAATATAAAATAATTAGATTAATCAAGTTTTATAATTTAATTTATAAAATTTAATAATTTAAATTTTATACAAATAAAAATATAAAAAAGAGAAAATATTCTGATAAAATTTATGATAAAATTATTTATACAAAAATTGAACAAATATATAATATAATAATGATACTTATGTGAATATCATAACTGCTCATTGTGTATTCATTTTTGCACGGAATGGACCTTAGCATGTTCTTCTGACTGTCCACCTGTTTCTGTATTTAGCTGATTTAGCCCCCACATATACGTGTATCGCATCCTATAATTAATGAAAAGACTCAAAATAAACTGTACAACATCACTAAGTTCTAATACCATATTAAAAATCAGTCATCTAAAAGTTTATGCGGTTAAACATAAACTTCAAAAAAAAAAATTTACAAAAATATTTTACTCCATTTCTCTAACATTCAGTATCAATGGCACAGATACTATATAATCAAGGCACATGCGAAGAAAGCTCCTATGCTTGTGCCACGTTCTTCATTCAAACTACACATCAATAAAACTCGGCCCATATAGTATCAAAATCCATACCCAGCCTCTGCTTCAAATTGAAGAGAAAATAGCCTTTTCTGGTAATTTAGCAAGGATTGCTTTAAATTATGCAATTCTCCATCAGACCGGACCAAAAAGCAAGCACATTTACTTTCATATTCAGGTTAGTGAATGTGATGCCTACAGCAGGAGAATAAAAAGCGACAGAGAAATTGTCCTCTTCCGTCTTGACTAGACGGATGATCTGGCCAAGTACAAGAAAAAAATATCACAGGTTCTATCTTAAAAAACAACATCTTTTGGGCATATAAGCAATTCAGAAAACTAAATACTAAAAAAGTAGGCAGGATGCGAGGGTATGGAGAAAGGATGCCGATGATGGTGAAGCATGACAGGACACAAACAATAACTAAAAAAGAAAAATAATCTCCACCCACAAACCAGATAGCGGTCCTTGAGACGGGTTCCACACCAAGTATTGAGCATACTGATCCTATACTACCAAAAAACAAAGGAAGGTTTTTTTCCAGGCAATTCCCTGTTTTTTGAAGTATCAACTTACTATGTAAGTGATACTTCAGCTTTCAAAATATGATATTCATTATTGGGAATATCAAGATCAGTTTTTTCAGTTATTTTGTATTGTCGACTTGCTTGGACTTTATATGTTTAGTTATTGGAGTTCATTTTCTTAATTCCGAAAGAACAAATGAGTAGTTATTTAATCATGTTCAAACTTCAAACACAACTACTGCTACCTGTTGATGACAAAAACTATTAGCCTATATGCCGCAAAATTTTGAATTAAGTACTTGGTTCCCAAAACCCTACTTCGGGATTAATCCCTGTTAATGCCCTTTTGTCAATTTTTGTTTGTGAGCTCCCATGTAATAACTATTTAACACTAGAATCTTACGTGATTTATCACCATTGTTGATTCCTTACCAAAAATTAAATGGTACTTACAAAAAAGTTCTGAACTGTAATAAATACTAGACTTAGACCAAAGTGCTGACTTTCTGAGAATGTCACATGAAGATCATGATTGAAAGAGCTAAAAAATGCAAAGGCTTTTACTATAGGAAATAATAAAACACTGTTGGAATCCACAAATACCCAAATCTAACTTGCACATAGCTGAATTATAAGTAATTAGAACAGCAATACAAAGCGTAACCTTTCAAATGCACAAAAGATGTAGATGATTATTAATTTGGACAATATTTGACACATTGCAATGAGTATGATTTATAGGAAATTCAACATACTATGTCCCACACACAATTCAATTATACAATAGCAAAAATAAGAACATTCATAATATGGTAATAGCGGAGAAGAGAATTTTAAAATAGAATGAACTTCTGAAATTAAAATATAGTTTTACCTGCTAATTTGGTTCCTTGTTGCCAAGAAAGTATCTGGTGAAATGCCATCAAGTTTGCTAGCACTGTTCATTTGTATTTTGTCAACATCTTGGATCATTTTCATAGGTGTTTTACACCTATATTGCCCTAAATGCTCCTTCAAATCACTTTGAACATCTGCTGGTGGGTGCATAATTAATCTACCCCCACAATGCTGAAATCTTTTGTTGTTTGTAGTGAAGAAATCGATGCCACCATCTTTATTAGTTGCTTTATGCACAGCATTTGGTGATATAGAATACCGCCCTTCTGTCTTCCTCCAGAATTTGGGGCTCAAAAATTCTGTACCAGGCAGCTTGCAACACATGTCTTCTGGGGCATCTGTATCGGTAATCCTGCCACTTGACACTGCCAAATCATATGACATTTCTTCCAAAGCCATCTCTAGGCCATGTACTCGTGTCTCCAGAGAATTTATTCCACTTTGAGAGCTTCCAATAAATCGCTGTATGACATATAGAGGGGACAACATAAGTCAGCACCATATACCTCGAACATTTAGCATATTAGTACAAAAGTTTAACACCGAATTAAAGAAGGGGTCCAAGGTATTAGAACTGCTAAGAATGGCAGAAATACCAGAGGTAGTTCTAAATTTGCGGTAGTTATCCAAACAAAGAGGATAAAACGAAAAGTTGTGTCCACATGACTGAGCATAAGAAGAGTAAGAGAGAGGCACATGATGAACGCAATAGTATAGGCTTCACCCATTAGGGAAGGAAATAAGTGAAGGATGCAACGTTCAATTCTCAAATCATTTGCATCTTGCCATATTCTCCAATCAGGTCACAAAAAGAAGAACTGATCTCAACTATAGCAAAACATAGATAAAAAAAAAAAATGCCTTGTCAGGAGTTTCAGCCAAACAAAGGAAGAGGTTACTAGTGATAAAGATGCTGCAATTTAATATGCCAGGTCTAATTAATGCATATTATTATCTTCTATGAATTTATTCCTTTTATTCCAAAAAAAAAAAAAATTCCATGACTTTAGAGCCAACATTCTTAAATTCGCTATTTCAGCTTACTATTCGTAGAGAAACAGGTATATCAAGCCAAAGTAATATACCTGGAGGAGGTCTAACAAACTGGATTGCTGGTTTTCAATTTGAATAAGTTGTTCACGAATCAAAGATAGATTCTCGACATCTTGGGGAGCCTCGCAAACTTCATTTACATCATTGACTGTAACATCTGAGTAAGCATTGTCATCGTCATCAAATGGAACCACACGAGACCCAGATCTCAGCCCACCAATTTTACGCACTTTCTCATCAGACATCTTGTTAAAGAGGACACGCCTTATCTCTACCCTTGAATGTCCACAGCTCTGGTTCTGGCCCAGCTTAGAAACTTCAAAATCACACTTTTTGATATCACCTTTGCTATTCATGTTCAAAGGAAAGGGATTTGATTCGGGGCTTTCCACTTTCCCCTCTGAGCATTTCTCCTGGCCCAACTTATGTGATATCCCCGTACTTATACTCTTGCCATCACTCTTTAAAGAACTTTCTCTTTTGACCGTGGAAACAAATGAAGCCGTAGACAGAGGAGAACTGTTCATCTGGCCTATTTTCTTTGGTTGGGAAGATTTAAAGCCAACATTGGCTGAATTTTTTGTGACACACTGACCTTTACCGTTGTCCGCTCCTATGAGGAAAGCCAATAACACAGTTTCAATTCTATTGGTTTACCAGCAGTTCCCAAGGATTCCATGGTTAATATACAACCAAGAGAAAGATGCAAACAGACCTTAATTTCATGCAACATTACTTACGAATAACTAAGACCATCTTTAAAAATTTTAAAATGCCCCCGAACTTGGAAAGTGGAGTAAGCCTTACCAAGTGAAGAACATGCAGACTTAGCTGGGGCAGGATCATCCTTGGCTGCATCAGTTACCTCCTTCCATATCGCCAAAGATCGAGTCATAGTCTCCCGAACTACCTTCACCTGTTACAGCAATGTTACTTTGATGAACATACTTGAAATTTTAACAGAACGCTGAACACTATCCCATTGCTTTGCAACGGGGAAAAAAAAGCGGGAATAAGAGAAACTACTAAAAATTTCAGGTTTCTCCTTTCCCACTATTTTTCTCGGTATAATGCATTACCCAAAGCAGTTTATTAATGAAAAAAGCTAAGTTTAATACCTTATCAAACCTGCGATTTTGTAAGGAATCCAAGCACAGTGCCTTGTACTGCGATGCCAAATCTTTCTCCACCAAAGCGACCTTCTCCAACGCCTCTGCCGATGCCTTTCTGACCGTCCAATCCTCACTGCTCAGAAACTCCACGAGACAGGGCACCAACCAATTCAACACTCCCTGGCTTGACGCGCCACCAACACCAACAATGCTCCCAATCAGTACCAAGCAGGCGGCCTTCGCTTTGCAAACATCGTTCTTGGTCAACTTCCCCAACCGCGGCAAAATACTCTTCCGCAACGATTCCACATCCGGGTCCGGCGCCGAATCAATCGCAGCAGCGAGACACAGTGCTGCGCCGATCTGCGAGTTGGCATCCTGCTCCTGCGTCAGAGTCTCCATCAATGGCTTCGAAAACGCCGAGAACGGCGGTTTTGTGATCCGCGACGACATTGCGGTGACTGCATCAACGCAAGCGGACCGCACGGCGGAATCAGGGTCGCGGAGGCGGCGGAGGACGGTGGAAATCATCTTCGAAAGAAAAGGAGCAAGAGCGTCGCCGTGGAAATGAGAGAGAACCGTCAATAGATGAGCGCATTGCTTCCGAACTGGCGATTTGGAAGCAGAGTCGGTGTTGTGAATGCAGTTAAGGAAAGCAGCGAACGAGTCGTGGCTCAAGGTTCGAGCAATGGACTCGAGCTCGGCGGCGGCGACGGCGAGGGTATCGCGGTCGGAGAGCTTGTTGAGGCAGGTGATGACTCGCTGCTTGAGATCGTGAGTCGACCTGGCGGGAGTGGAAGCACCGGGTTGAGGTGGACTCAGCGAGTAGCGCCTGGAGGAAACTGACATTGTGGAACGAGTTAGAGACTCAGCATTCGTGAACCGGAATGCTATAGCACGGTGGAGGTTTTTGCGGAGGGAGGGAGGAAGAGAGTGATTTTGGCGGCAGAGTTTGGAGAGTTGTCAGTTGGCATTATAAAGGTTGTTCCGTGGGGTTTTAAATATGGTAGCCAACGACAACAAAGCGTTGAGGTGCGTACAGAATGGGAAACAGTACTGAACGAAGCATCAATCTTTTATTCCTTTTCCTTTTATTAACTATTTGGGAAAGGAAATTTTCAATAAAGGATTGTTGCTAATATGATATAAAAATTTCTGTGAGATCTTCCATTTGTATTACTACAGTTTAAATACACTAGCTTTAATATTTAAAATTTTTAAATATCTAATAAAATTTAATTTATAAATAATTTAACCTGCAAGTAATATTTTTCGACAAATAAGTTATGAACAAATTACTCAAACAAATAATACCTTATTAATAGTTTAAAATTTTTTAATAAAATTTATAATTCTTTTTAGTGCTTAAAATTTATAATTTTAGTTTCTTGCAACAGAAGAAGAGTGAATAAGATAATCTTACTTACATGAGGTCGTGTTTCTTGCATAAGAAAATAAAAAATTATTTTCTTAAAATTATTTAAATTATTTTCACTAAATAAATTTAAAAAATTACAACAAAATATTAGCATAATAGTAAGTTAACTTTATTCTAATTTTAAGTTAAAAGTTTGAATCTGAAGTCAAAGTTGGATTTATTAAAAAACATTTATTTAAGTAATTTTCACTTTAAGTAAGAATTAATATTTTACTCAATAATAATAAGAAATACAAGAAAAAAAATTAATAAATGATGAAACAATTTTAAAATTGATTGTTTGTATTCTCTCTTAATGAAGCTCAGAGGCAAACCTTTGTAATAAAAATGGAGAATGGTTGAGTCCAAACATTCCAATCTGTATGATCCACTTGTTTGGATTAACCAAAGGTTATAATTGTGTCTTGTTCTTCTACTGCTGCCTCAAAAAATCACATGCACATGAAACTCCATGAAAGAGGAGAATAATTTAGGATGATTAGGAGGTCACATGAATTAACTTACTCTAATTGTTTAATCTAAGTTTTGATAGGCACGTAGATCCCCAACAACAGGGATGGGATAGATAACCCATAATTTATGTTTAATGTTTTATAATCAAATACTAAGAATTGCAGCACATGATCAACCACGTTTGCTGGAAGTCATCTCTGAAGGGCATCTGAGAGTTGAAAAACAACAACTAAATACCAAAAATAATTGCGTTTTTCTTTTGTTTCAGAAGGGAATATTATAGTTTGTGATTTTAACCAGGCACCATAAATCTAATGCAGGCCTAAGTGTGGAGCATGTGATGTTGAGATTTTCCCTAATTTGATTGATAATCTTGTCAATGATTTTGTTCTTGATTCTTCACATTATAGCTTGCTTGATTAGGAGATTTTATCTTTATTTATAATTAAGAATATTTATTTTAATTTTTTATTTATCTTTTATCCTCCCGTGTAATTAAGTCTTAAAACTTTCTTTCAAAAACACAACAACAAATATAACATTTTATGTTTTAGATGATATCAAAATTTTTATGATAAATTAGTTAAGAATTTGATTATTATCACTTTTATTTTTAAAACTTTAAGTTAAATTATAAATTATTTTTTAGATTTGTACTTAATAATTTTAAATTTTAAAAAATATTAATTCTTGACATGTGAAGAAAATATATAAGGAGAAAGAAATACATATATATATATATAGTTGAAATGATACATTTAGATTGAAATTTTTAATTTTAAAAATTAAAATTGTGAGTAATTTAAATGAAATATAAAAATAAAATTAAGATAAAAAATTAATATTTTTTAAAATAATCATTAAAAAAAAAAAAGTAACCAATTTCGAAGCACTCAATGATCAATTGGTTATCACGTGATCCTTGAATATGGATATTCACTAGATTAATCTGATGAGCTTACACGTTCACCAACCGAGTGCGATCTATTAGGACCAAACGCCTAAAGGTCATGGCGCTGATAACCGATCCGACAACAAAGAGTAAGAAATGAAGAAGAGGAAAAAGCACATATATCAATCCACCTTCCATCCTGCTACTACTTGCACAGCACAATTAATTACAGCAACCAAAGCTTTGTTGGTGTAATGACACTAGAGATGTTCTCCGTGATTAAAGTCCACTTGCCACAATGATTTTAAGCATGAAGAAAGTGACCAAAAATGAGGTCGGCTAACTTTTTTTCTTTGGTGTCCCCGGAGACACTCGTCACACAGATAAAAGTGAATTTTCTTAATGTATCAAGAGCATCAAAATAGATAAATTTTTATTAAACAAAATTTTTTTATACACAAATCAAATTCAGAATAATTTAAAACTTTTGAATACTTACCATTCAAATTAATTTGTATTAATAACTTCGGCCAACATTAGTGTGTAGAAGTTTGAGTTTTAGAAAAAAATTATTAAAAAAGAAAAAATGGTTAGCATTTTAACTTTTAAATGATTACAACCTAACTATTATTAAATTGAAAAAACAATAAATGACTTGAAAATTTATGAAAAAAAAGGCTCAAGCCTCGTTCATAGAAGCTATGATTCCCCCTTCATTCATGGGAAGATAAGGACACGAAACAACAACTTGAAATTGCATGTGACCACACTTGTTTTCGGGGGACAAGGACTCGATCTGCTGTAGTTATCACTTATCACGCTGCAGCAGCAGCACTGTTAATTTGGATAATTAAACGACCCATATACGTGTGTGCAAGAAGGATAATAATATATGTATAAATTAATTTTATATATTTTTAAAATGTTTTTCTTTATTCAATGAAAAAGGCATACACTTTCCCTGCTTACTATATGTAGTTATTATTATTATTATTATGCAGTTAGTTTTTTTAGGGTTAAAATTCTTGAATATGCAATTTTTTTTCCCTTGGACATGCTAAATCTAAATAGAGGAAAGCTTATTACAAAATAATGAAGATTTAAATACATGTTATTAACTTAGTTCAGTTATTAAAATTCGAAGTAATTCGTTTAAAATATTTAAGTTTTAATTAATTTATTTCTCAATTTCCTTTTCTAATAAGTAATTTATAAAACTCTTATTAAAATATGTGATATGTCTTAGTCTTAAATACCACAATTTCTTTTGTCATAATTTTTTTTTTAAAAAAATACTTGTGATTTATACATGTTGGGTGTAACCGTTGGGGATTGAGCTAGCATTGTGCTGGAATAAACTTTCATTTCTGCTTTACATAGAAAAAGAGAGGAATTCACCTCGACATAGAGATCCAGATTGAGGTCAGACGAAAGCTTTGAATAATGAAATCGTAGCTGCAATCAGTTTAATAGAATTTCACGTGAAATTCATTACAAGGGATCATAGGATTGAATTAGCTTTTGACAATTAGAACAACTTTAATTGGCTTACCTTTATATTAACATTATTTAAACGTTAAAGCTAATAATTAACGGCTTGTTTTAGGGAACATGAAGGCATCAAATGAAAGAGAGTAAAACTACTGTAACATTACACAAATTTTCGTGGGAATTTTTGTGTGTTTCGTAGGATATACGCCAATCAAATTTTAATAATAATAAAAAAAAGAAGGTCGGGCACCTGCAAGATATACGACAGTACAAAGAATATTAAGAATTTTGAATTCAAATTTGAGAATTTTAAAGAAAAATTTAAAGCAATATCTGAGTGCAAAATGATACTCTTGTTTAATTATTATATGTTATGTTATTTTCTGCTTTTTGTTTTCTTGTTTTTGTGTCCCTTCAGTTCAGAATCATCGATGGTGGTATGGCCAGGGAATAAAAGCCTTTCAGGGATGATAAGGATGGGGGTAACAGGAAGAGGTAGATACGGCGGTAGTGATGTAAGGTGTAGGGTTTTGAAAGTGTGTACACAAAGATGATTGGCCCATGTCATTGTTGTTTGACCGAGAGGCAGACCTCATCTGTTGAACTTGGCCATATGATTTTTGCCAAGGGACGTCTTCACATGGGGAAACGCCAGTTTGTAGACCAAATCCATTGAACACTTTGAATATCACCGTGTGTGTTCCATGTGTGTTTTCCTTCTCAGGCGACACCTGCACATGCAATCTCTGTCTTGGGAAGAATAAGATTGCGAAGTAAGGTTTGGGTTATCATCAATTTGTATTTGATTATTGGGGAAAGAAATCTGCTGCAGGAGGCATACCCTCCTAAAACATTCTCCGCTTTATTATTGGCCTTTTGCCAGGTGACACTTGGCATGGGCCAAAATCATTGGATAATCTGTCTTTGGACAAAATTGTAGGCCGATCGATCTATATGCTTCTCTGTACTCACCTGCTTGTTAAAATCAGTAGTGGATCGCTGCTTAGAGTTGTAGGGCATTATTATACAGTTGGCGGTTTTTCTTTGATCGGTGTTGGTTTTGTCCTGTAACATGGTACTGGGTGGTTGTTAGCATAACCTAACATGTATATCCTGGCTTGTCTTCATAATTCCACATGGCATGGGAACTGAGCAACGATCAAAGGTTGCTCCTTGTCTTCGTCTTTTATTTGGGAACAAAGTTTTTCTAAAATCAGATTTGATCAAATGATCAGCTTTCTTTGTCAATTTTATTATAACCTAGAGCTGTATATGAGGATCTAGCCGGATACCGGGGCAAGGCAACAAGCCAGATATTTTATTATGGTTTTAATCATTGAAATCAAGATAACTAGATAATGTCATATCATAAATTTATGAAACATATCATTTATTAGCTGGAAATAATTAAAAAAATTATATATCCAAGAAATAAATAATTTTTTATTAAATTTTTACTTAAACAAAATTTGGATTATGAAATATACTTTAGTGTCTCAAAATTTGCAACACTCACATTCAGTAGAAGTTTTCTGAATAGAAATATGCAATTTTGAATCTAATTTTTTTTTATTTTTATGAGCTTTTTTCATATTTTAAATAAAATTAATTTTAATTCAAATTAAGAATTAAATAATAAATTATTTTTAACAAGTGCAAATTTAAAATTAAATTTTAAATATATGACATATTTTAAAGTGACACGAGACACAATTAATTATCATCACGCTAACTATTTATTGATAAGCTCCCAATTTTTATAATATCTGCCTACCACTTAAACATATATAATTAAGAACCAGACATTGTTAATTGCAACCTTTTATTAAAGGTTAACAATCATATTATGCCCATACATAAAGGAGTCACGTTAATTTGACGTGGTTTTTTGGTACTCTTTTAGTACAATTAGAGATATTTTTCCTACTTCATGTCTGTACTCTTTTTTGATCATCATGCATCTAACATGTATACCTGTCCTTTGCAGACTGAAGACTAAAAACGGACAAGGATGAGGACGCCTAGCTAGGTACGACTTGGTTATAATAGAGCTTATCATGAGATTCTTTGGCTAAAGGGTGTGGGCCCATACAGTATATATAATCACATGCAGCAAGTAAATTCATACACTGGAGCTAGCCCTACTTTTGGGTGTCTTTTTTCTGGATTGAAAAGGAAGAAACAACAATCTACACTAAGATAGATCGTGGGACTGCAACCCCCAAAGCATCACGCAGTAACAGTAACTCACTACCTCTGGGAGGAGAAGTTAATATAGTGACACCCATATTGGAGCTATTAGCCTCGCGGTAAACATGATTAATCTGAACTTCCCAGTCTTGATCAATCAACCGTCGAGCATGTTGAATCAGAGGGGCACAAGGATGATGAACATCACAACCATTCTGGATAAAATGTATTGTCAGCATGGGATCACTTTCCAATTGGATTCTTCGAATACCATGATCCCAAGCTAACTTCAACCCTGTGACAATTCCCCAAATCTCCACTGTAATGACATTTGCACTCCCAATATTAAAACAGAAGCCCAGAACCCATTGGCCTGCACTATCTCTAATTACCCCTCCACATACCTGCCAAATTATCATTTTGAATGACAGAGCCATCAGTATTGAGTTTATGCCAATTTTCTGATGGGAAACTCCAACGAACAAGGGCGTCATGTTTCATAAGTCAAAGTGGTTTTTGTGGCTTCCAGATTATTTACTGCACATTGCCAATTGAAAATCAGTCTCTGAATTTCATGTGTAGCTTGGCTTACAGAGATTTGCATTCTGTTAAAAATCAGATTATTACGTTGGTGCCATATATACCAACATGTGGTCCCAAACAGGATCGGCCAATTATGATCCTGATTTTTCCTGATTGGAGAAGCCAAATTTTCCAGAATCCATTCTTCCAGATCCTGATTAAAGAAGATTGGCTCTCTATCTGTCCCCACAAAATTGAGCCAGACCTCCCTTGCCCAATGACAAGCCCGTACTGCATGAATTGAATTTTCAATGGCTCGGTTGCATCTAGAACACCAACCATTGTCAGCCATGTGGCATTTGACTACGGAGATCTTTTTTTTTTTTTAATTTTAGTAATTTATTTCTATATTTTTTAAAAAATTAATAAATGAAAACTTTTTTCTCATTAATTTTTTTTTTCTTTTACTTCTATATCTATTACACTCCAGAATTCCTACAAATGCTTTTGACTACACATCTGGGCTGTCACTGTATTTCTAGCATCTGATACGTGGTCCCGTGGAATGACATCTGCAGCGCCTGTTTGGTAAGAATAATCTTAATTTCTTACTATCTAAGGGAGTAGAGAATTAAATATTTAATAATGGAAAAAAAAAAACTCCCACCAACTTATAATGAGCCTCTCATAAATTCACTTTATAACATTTAATTAATATAAGTAAACATTTAATAAAAAATTTATTATAAGAATAACATAAATGCTAAAAATATATGATAACACTAAGAGAGGAAAAAAATTAAATTACTTTTATTTTTTTCATTTCCATGAATAAATTTTATTAAATTTTTATTTAAAAAATTTAAATCACTAAATTTTATGCATTAATTATGAAATTCAAAATATCAAACCTCTTTTATGTCATTTAATTTATTCTGTACACTGCTATTACCACAAAGGCATTGATTGCGTAGAATTGAAAGGAAGCAGGCAGTATTTTTGTGAGATTTTCCTCAAAATTAACGGGTTCCAAAAAGAAAGATCAAACATAATTAGTTCAATCAAAAGTAACTTTATATGTGGCATGAAATAATCAATTTAGAACCTATTACAAATTAGCTAACTCTACCAAATTTTCTCTTTTTGGAAAAATCTTGACAAGTTTAGATTTATGCCTCGACCTAAAGTCTTTACATCTTTTTCGCGGGACATTGTCATTACAACTGTTGGTAAAAAATAGTTTTCATTTAAAGTACCTATCATTATTGCGTGAGAAAGAAATTGATTTATAAGTATGTAAAATCTGCTTTATAAAATAATAATTAGTATATTTTGTGAACTTTAAGTGAGTTTTTTAATAAAAATAAAGTGTTCCCTCGTTGACACAGAAAGATTGCAATTTGCGTGAGTAACTAATCACAATAACCCTTTGTATAATTCGTTGGTCAATCACGTTACGTGAATATATCACATAATTATGTCATTTTAAGGTATAATCTCTTGATCAATAATTAATAAAACTTGCCTTTATATCTAATGGTATCAACGAAGTAAACGTACGAATTTATTAAGTCCGTCATGTGCAAACCTAAAGTGTTGGTAAGCTAAATATCCCTTTGTATAATTCATTGGTCAATCAAATGACTTCACAAATATTGCAACGTTTTAGATAAAATGTATGTTCATCTCAAAAATCAAAACATAACCATATATGTATCTGATATTCATGAGGCAACTAAATACATGAATTTTAACGGCACTCTAATGATACAACACTATCTATTGTTGCTTTGAAATTTTTATTTTGATAATTTTAAGTTTGAATCTTAAATTTCACGAACTTATAACTTGTTTGTCAACTCTAATATTTAGATACTTGATAAAGACATTATTCAGTAAAACGACTTAAACCTCCTAATATAATTTTAAAACACTTCATAAAATTGGTATAGAATATTAAATTTATTGAATCTTAATTTAATTGATATAAATAAATTTAATAATCTAACATCTTTTATATAAATATATAATAAAATTTAATTTATGAGAAACCCTTATTGATAAGCCTTGATCATTGAACATGCAGAATAAATTGGGTTCACAGCACAAGTTTGAAATCACCTCGAACAACCCAATCAGAAGGGTCATTTGGGCTTAGATTCAGATTTTAAAAGCATATTCAGCCTTTAACTAGGGGTCTTACTCTTCCTTAGCTGAGACCAATGTTTCGGCCACTTCAACCTTCAACTCCATTAACGGCCACATCGCCAGACAAGAACCTCAAAACCAGAAACCAATTTAAAACTAACTTCTCGCCTCATCAGTTAAAATCTAAAATTTAATCCAGATAATTAGACAGGTTAGGAAAAAGATAAGATAGGAAGATAGTTATCTAAAATAATTTTAAAAAGCTATACTTTCAATTTTCAAACTTAATCTCGAAAATTAAGGTTGTTCGTTACACCTCATACTTTAAAACTTAAATAATAAAATTTTGAAAGTGCTGCTCTATAAAAATTACTTTTTACATATATGTTTCAAAAGTCCCTTCTAGATAAAAAGATACTAGGGATTTTTTTTTTTTTCATTGAGGTTGTCTTATTATTATTAAACAAGAAATTAATTTCTATTTGGAGTGTGATGCTATTTAGTTTTAACCTCTTTCAATAAAAATGATTATAAAATTCTAACTTATACATTGTCGAAATAAAATTTCTCAATTTATAACACAATCAATGCTTTATTAGTTACAAAGAAATTTTTATCTTGAGATGAGTTTGTTTACAAGGGACTTCTTATTTTGAAAAAAACTCCTCCCACAGAAGGAGGCACACAAAACGGCCTCTCTATTTTATGTGCTTCCTTAGATTAAGTGAATCCATTTAATCTAATGACCCACTTAAATTTAAGGGAGCACAGAATAATGTGATCATTCTGTCCACACTATTCTATGTGCTTTCTTAGATTAAGTGAATCCATTTAATCTGATGGCCCACTTAATCTAAGGGAGAATCTGTGTGCTTTTTTTTTTTTTTTTGGTAGGGAAATCTGTTTGCTCTTATCCTATGAGAGTATCTGCATTTTTTATTTTATATCATATTTTTTAATAAAATGAATGACGTGTAATTAGAGGATAGGGTTTTGTAATATTATATAAAACCCTTTTATATTTGTTTCTCTTGTCCATTTGGAAAAAGCTCGTTGTGGTCTTGCGGCGGACTCTACAGTTCGGGGACTTCACGATCATACTGTAAATTTCGACCCTCCTTGCCTGAATACTCTATCGTTTTCTGCAAATTATTCCCACGTTGTTTTACATTGAAGCAATGCAAATTTTGTTTTGCAATCTCTTTCTAGGTTCTAACTCTTTCAAGGTGATCTGTTCTCAAAGGTTCGAATTGGAATTCTTGCTTGTGTTCACGTATTTGTTAATTTACTCTGGTTAGATCTGCTCTCTGCTTGTTGCTTTTGTTTGAATGAGCAGTTTGGGTTTGTAGCATTTTGAATTTTTTTAGGGTTGAAAGCATGATTTGGTGTTGAAGAGAGGTTAGGTATTCTGCCTTTGTTCTTGTGAGAAATGAAGACGTCCAGGGACGGTGTTTTCAATTTATTGTTTTCTTGTGAGAGACGGTTTTCTTGTTTCTTAGATTATGCTCGTGTTTTTATGGTGCTTGATCAACCAACTGCATCTTCAGCTGAGTAATTAAGCTTTTCAACTTTTATCTCTTGTGAAATGTTGTTTTATTTTCTGCTCTCGAGTGCGATTGACCTTTACACACTGCGATGGTTGTTTGGTATCCTCGTCTTTGGTTTTTTTTTTACTATGTTGGACTTTGTGACATAATCCTTGCCCAGAGTTAGAAAAACATAATTGGCAATTATTTTCTTTCTTAGTTGACGCGCGTTGCAGAACCTTCCTTTGATATGAAATCTGTATTTGTATATTCAGACAGTGTTTTCATTATTTTCCGTGTGATAATTTTTTAAATACTTTGTCAATTTTCCCCTTGACATAAATATTTGTGTTCATGTGATGAAGCTCGGGACAACCCCACATGATGGTTGGAGGTGCACCGAAATTGACAGCAAACGATGCCGCAGCATTTCTCATGGCAGTAAAGAATACATTCAAAGACAAGAGAGAAAAATATGACGCTTTTTTGGAAATCATGGGCGATTTCAGTTCTCAAAGGTTTGATCATGTTGTTCAACATTCATCCCCACTTCCCACTTCGACTTTTCCTTTTTTTTTTTTTTTGGTTTTATATTATTGGGAGAGGAAATGTTAGTTTTGTGAGTTCAAACTAAAATTGTCTCTCTTTTTTCTTTGTACGTAGAATTGATATCGTGGGTGTGCTAACTAGAGTGAGGGAACTTTTTAAAGGTTATAGAGATCTCATTTTGGGATTTAACATCTTCTTGCCGAAGGAATATGAAATCACACTTCCCCTGGAAGATGAACAACCTCCCCAGAAGAAGCAAGTTGATTTTGAAGATGCTATAACTTTAGTGAACAAAGTGAAGGTAAAATATTATTGTAGTCAGTAGATTTGAAGCATTTCAAGTATGTCTTCCAACATATATGTGCACACACATGGGAAAAAAGTAAGAAAAGAAAAACATAGAGGGATAATCATGATATTGCTTTCGAGTCTGATGTGTTTTTGCATGCAGGCTCGGTTTCAAGGTGATGTTCATGTTTACAAGTCTTTTCTAGACATATTGAATTTGTACAGAAAGGAAAATAAGTCTATCACTGAGGTCTACCAGGAGGTCTGCTCATTTTATTCTTGTATTTTCCTATGTTGCCATGTTACAGTCGAGCACATTTGTTATACTCTTCTTTCTTTTTCATCTTTTGCCCTTTTTTCCCCATCTGGAAGGTGCTGGTTATCTTTTGACACCCATCTAAAACATGTACTGAACTTGTTTAGGTTACTGCACTCTTCCGTAACCACGACGACCTTCTCAATGAGTTTACTCGCTTTCTTCCCGACGCCTCACTGGTGGGGCAAGTGCATGCTGACGAGGTTTATCTATGTCAATATTCTTAGGTCCCTCTGATTTTATAGATTTTTCATGAAGCTAATACTTTGACTAATATCTCTGACAGGGGGAGACAACCATGGCTTCACCTGGTGACGGTGACCTGAGCGTTGATCGCTCCGAACCAGATCATGGTATTATTTGTTACATCCTTTTAGTGGTGGTTAACGTTAGGGCCATACTTATGTCTGTGTTTGGATCTTCATGCATCTAAGATACGTATCTGTTTCATGCAGACTAATGACTTTAAAAAACAAAGATGAGGATGCCTGGCTAGTTAAGACTTGGTTATTAGAGTTTATTATTAGATTCTTTAGCTAATAGGTGTGGGCCCGTACATTACTTATCACATGGGCAAGTATAATATTTGCTCCACTTCGTATACTGGAGGCTAATTTTTGGGCGCTTTTACTATCTGATGGCCTGTGATGGTGGAGCTGTCTGCGCGGTTGTTATGTATTTAAATAATGCATTAAAATGTATTTAATATACTTGGTACATTTGTATTTTTTAAGGGTTTTGTTACATTTGATTTACTAGTAAATGTGTGTTACTGTTAACAATTCGCTTTTAAAAAAATTTAATTTTTAATCTTAAGTGTATGTTATTGTTAAAAATTCTTATTTCCAAACGAATTAATTTTTATCTAAAAAATAGAAAAATATTTTTAAAAAACTTTTTAAAAAATGCAGTTTTGGTGTGTTCTTTGAACACATGCATTGGACAAGTAGGTTGACTTGTCATTATAATTTTACCACGTGATATATGATGGTAATATACCATGGAATGATATGTGCAGCCTCTTTTTTGTGTGAAAATAATCTTAGTTTCTTACCAAACAAACGTACGAGTTTAATTGGTGTTTTGATCTATTTTCTACAAGGCATGACCTTAAATTTGGTTTTCGTCAAAAATAATTAAATCATCTCATTTGTCATTTATTGCCCCATCTATATTTGAAAATTAATGCTGTACCTAGTAATGCGGTTTACAAAGGGGAAACAAAAAGAAAGAACGAACTTGATGCGATCAAAAGAAAATTTTTAGATAAATGTCCCTTCTAATTAGGCTAGTTGCACATATAAAGTAACTGTGTATATTGCATGAAACAATCAATTTAAAATCTATTATAAATTATCTAGCTGCCAGTTTACCCGTTTTTTTATTATTTTAATTTCAACTGGTTTAAGTATACTAATTGCCGACTTGTCTTTTTAAAGAGAAAAATCCTTGACAAGTTGAGATTTATGCTTCCACCTAAACTGATTTAGCCTAGGTATACACCTCTACTCTTAATAGATTTTTTTTCTTTTTATGGAACTGGGCTACTCTTTTTTTTTTTTCTCCCATTAGTATTTCGAAGGGGATAAGGGCAGCCCCGAAACAAAGGAAACAAAACCACACACAAGGAGCCATTCTCTCCCTACTTATACCAGCGGCATCTGCATGAAATAGACAACTCATTTCAGACGGAAGATGACTATATAGACGCAGATCACCATCTTCCATAACTGCTTTTTTGGCAAACCAATCTGCACAAAAATTGCCTTCTCTAAAGGTATGAGTACACTGAATCTGCCACTCTTGAAGCTTCCATGCTCGGATTCTGAAGACAATCTGTGACTCTCTGGAGCTTCTCATTCTTCACGAAGCAGCATAGAAATTACAGTTGAGGAATCACTTCCAGCTATAATTTTCCTCAAACCATAGGACCAAGCGTGTTCGACGCCGTGAGAGCACCAACTGGGCTACTCTTAATAGAGTTGATATAATAGAAAGTATACACTACTAAATAACTCAAAGCTAGACCACCGATAGGGTTGTAAGTTTTTTATTTTTCTTGTTGAAAATAATTATAATTAATCTGATATAGAATTATAGAAAATAGCAACACTTACAACAATTTAAAATTTAAACATATTATTAGAACATAAACATCTAAAATTCTCTCATTTAACGAGTTTATGCAAAGCTTTGACCAGATGTAAACATAATTTTTTTTAAAACTAGTAACATCATCATGTTACTCATGTACTATAAATTAATAACTATCACAAGGAAGAAGAAAAAGTGGGATCTTATTAATAAGTGGGCTACTAAATTATCATAATCAATGATTTTATTGTAAGATTTATTGAACTTCATGATCAGTCAATAAAACTTAATAAATTTAATAATACATATTTTTTTAATTGAATAATTATTAATATTTAATTTAAAGGATGTCTGTATTTAAACATTTTTTTCTTGATCATCATGATTGTTTAATCATTTAGCTAATCTACAAGCTCAAGTATTGTAAATTGTAAGCAAAAGTAACATTAATCATATATGGTTACTCTAGTTGCGCCTTGCACATTACTCAAGCTTTGTAACCCTACGCAAAACTAGAGTGCCTTCAACAGAAGCACATTCCGTTAAGCAAGTAGAGACAAAATATATAGCATATTTTCTTTTCCTTTCACTGTCTTATGCTTATTTTCGCCTCTCAGTTTTATCTTTTGGTCTTATGCGTGGCACTGCCCGTACAACACATTTTGTTTGGGCCTCTTGTACCAAGAACACGATCAACGTTTCCATCCTCACTCTTTATGCACTTCAAATGAAAAATACCATGAAATGGAGTTTTGTGTGGAGCATTTCAAATTGCAAATGACGTTTCTGTGGGCTTTATAGAGGCACTCTAGAAGTCCAAGTTAAACCAGGAAAATTCATGAGAAAAGTTTTTTACATTCTTAGTTACTCTTCAATAAATAATTGTAGATACGGCCTTTAATTTATATTTAAATATATTTCAATCAATACTTTTATACTATATTTCACAAAATCATGTCATTTTAATCTCTCTAGATCAATAATTTATAAGACTTTAATTTTATTTAATTTATCACTAAAATAAAACCTACAAAGATTTATTATGCAAGTCTAATGCAACCTTAATGTAAATTAATTATCCTTTTATATAGTTCATTAGTCAATCATAACTTCACAAATTTTGCAAGATTTTAGGTTAATATATGTTCTTCTCAAAATTCAAAATATAACCATGTATGTACTGTTATTCATGGGGTAACTAAATTCCTGGATCCTATGAAAACCCTAATATTTAGGTACTTGACGAAGAAACCACTTATCGGGCCTTGATATTTCGGCCTTTAGAGTACGCTGGGTTCATGGCCTCGAACAACCCAATAAGAAGGGCATTTGGCCTTACATCCAGATTTTAAAAGTATATAGAGCCTTTAACTAAGGAATGACTTGGGCCTCACTCTTCCCTAGCTCTCCACCCTCATTAAGGGCCACATCAGCAGATAAAAACCTAAAACTAGAAAACGATTTAAAACGAAATTTTAACCTCATTAGTTAAAATTTAATCCATATAATTAGACAAGTTAGCAATAAGATAATGTATTAAGTTATAATTAAGTGACAAATAATAAAGAGTTCAATTACCATCTCACCCTTTGTTAGACCTAATTTCATCGTCTTTAGTTAGAACAAGTCTTCTTATTCTCCATTTACCAACAACTTCTCACATACTCACACCAAACAAAATCAAAAGCCAAACCCTAACCCCCAACCTCAACGCCTTAAGGAAATTAGGCAAAGGACTAATAAGCTCCCTATCATCGTTAAAATACCCAATACGCCACTAGATGTTTTATATTTGGACCGTGTTTAGTACGCTTATGATAGAATCTTGGCCCTAATTTCAGAATGAGGGAAAGGATTAACCGCCTATAAGCCGTAATAACGTGACGAGACCGGGAAATAAAGGTGAAAAATTACTGCCTCCGCACCCCAATTCGCGTTCTCTATTTTTTATTTCTTTAGTAGAGTTTTTGTGTGTTTTTATAACCCATATATCTCACAAACGTGAACTCCTCTCGTTCTCACTTTGTACATTGTATCTAGTTTCTCAGTATTCTGTTTGTGTCCCCAGAAAAGGAGAGAAAATTTGAAGTGAGAAACTTTGTGGCAAAATCTGTATTACCACCATCTCAGATTGTTGTTAAACAATCACAGAAACCTTCAAAAATTAACCTCTTCCACACGAAGAGCTTTTTATATTTGTTTCTTTGGTCTTGTTGAAAAAGGTTGTTGCGGAGGACTCTGCATTTCGGGGACTTCACGATCACTTCGTAAATTTCGGGCCTCCTTGCTTGAATCCTTTTTCATTTGCGGCAATTTATTCTCACGTTGCTTTACATTGAAGTAATGTAAAATTTGCCTTTTAATCTTTGTTAGGTATTGGCTTTTCCTAGGTGATCTGTTCTCAAAGGTTTGAATTGGAATTCTTGCTTGTGTTCAGGCATTTGTTAATTTCCTCTTAATAGATCTGCTCTTTGCTTGTTGCTTTTGTTTGAATGAGCATCTTGGGTTTGTAGGATTTTGAATTTTGTCAGAGCTGGAAGCATGATTTGGTGTTGAAGAGGGGTCAGGTTTTTTTCCTTTGTTCTTGCGAGAGATGAAGAGGTCCAGAGACGATGTTTACATGAGCCCTCAACTCAAACGGCCCATGCTGTCTTCTCGAGGAGAAGCGTAAGTTCATATGTTTTGGTTGTCTTCAATTTCCTGTTTCTTGGATTATGCTTGTGTTTTTGTGGTGCTTCATCAAACAATTGCATCTTTAACTGAGTAATTAAGCATTTCAATTTTTAGCCCTACTGAAATGTTGTGGAGTTTTTTTGTCCTCGAGTGCAATTGAAGAGTCTACGTGTTTGTACACTGCGATGGTTGTTTGGTATCCTCATCTCTGCTTTAGGTTTAGTGTCCGGTAAATCTTTAATTTTTTTTCCTATGTTAGACTTTGTGAGATAAGATCAGGTTTTTTTTTTTTTTCCCTGAAATTATGTCAGAATCTCAATTATCCTTGCCTAGGGTTGGAAAAACATGATTGGCAATCACTCTCTTTCTTAGTTGGCATGCGTTGCTGATCTTTATTTTGATACGAAATGTGTATTCGTCTATTCAGGCAGTGTTTTCGTTATCATCTGTGTGATAATTTATGAATATTTTGTCAATTTCCTCATTAACTTCAATATTTGTGTGGTCTTATGGAATGAAGCTCGGGGCAACCCCAAATGATGGCCGGAGGTGCACAGAAATTAACAACAAATGATGCTTTAGCATATCTCAAGGCAGTAAAAGATATATTTCAAGATAAGAGAGAAAAATATGATGACTTTTTGGAAGTCATGAAGGACTTCAAGGCTCAAAGGTTTGATTATGTTGTACAACATTCATTTCCACTTCCTTCTTCAACTTTTCTTTTTTCAACTTATTTTGTTTTATATTATTGGGAGAGGAAATGTAAGTCTTGTGAGTTAATTAAAATTGTCTCTCTTTTTTCTCTATATGTAGAATTGATACTGCGGGTGTCATAGCTAGAGTGAAGGAACTTTTTAAAGGGCATAAAGATCTCATTTTGGGATTTAACACCTTCTTGCCAAAGGGATATGAAATCACACTTCCCCTGGAAGATGAACAACCTTCCCAGAAGAAGCCTGTTGAATTTGAAGAAGCTATAAATTTTGTGAACAAGATTAAGGTAAATATTATTGTAGTCAGTAAACTAGAAGCATTTCAAGTATGCCTTCCAACATATATGTGAACACATGTGGGAAAAAAGTAAGAAATGTAAAACATAGAGTGGTAATCATGATTTTACTTTGGAGTCTGATGTGTTTTTTTTTTTTTTTTTTCTTTAATGCAGACTCGCTTTCAAGGTGATGATCATGTTTACAAGTCGTTTTTAGACATATTGAATATGTACAGAAAGGAAAACAAGTCTATCAATGAGGTCTACCATGAGGTCTGCTCATTCTATGCTTGTCTGTTCCTAGGTTATCATGTTACATTCAAGCACATTTGTTATACTCTTCTTTCTTTCTTTTTTTTTTTTTTCTTCTTTTGACACCCATTTGAAACATATATTGAATTTGTTCAGGTTGCTGTACTCTTCCATAACCATGATGACCTTCTTAGTGAGTTTACTCACTTTCTTCCCGATGCTTCAGCAACAGCCTCTACACACTATGCTCCATCTGCTCGGAATTCTTTGCTTCGTGATAGGGGCTCTCCAATGCCAACAGTGCGGCAAACGCATGTTGATAAGGTTTATCTTGCTCAATATTCTTAGGTCTGTTTGATTTTATAGTTTTTCGTCAAACTAACACTTGATTCATCTCTCTGACAGAGGGAAAGGACCATGGCTTCACATGGTGACCGTGACCTCAGTGTTGACCGTCCGGATCCAGATCAGGACAGAGCCTTAATGAGGGCAGAAAAGGAGCAGAGGAGACGCGGTGATAAGGAAAAGGATCGTAGAGAAGAGAGAGACAAAAGAGAACAGGATCGGGATGATAGAGATTATGAGCATGATGGTAGTCGAGACTTCAACATGCAGCGTTTCCCCAACAAACGTAAATCTAATCCTAGGGCTGAAGACTCTGGTGCTGAACCTTTGCATCAAGGTGGTGATCCTGATGAGAATTTTGGCATGCGCCCTATGTCATCAGCTTGTGATGATAAAAGCTCTGTGAAAAGTGAGCATATCAAGGACTTTGATCTTGGATCTACAAACTTTATTTTTTATATATTCTTTTCCATTCCTAAGTTATGCTGATATATAAAATGTCTAACAGGGAAAAATCTGCTTTAAGTCTTGTCAGATCTGTTATGTCCACTTTGAAAGAATATGAGCCAAAAAAATAAGTGACTCACGTTTTACTCTTGGAAAATTCATTATCTAGTGAAAAAAATTGTCTTCACTTCTCTGCCACTTACGATGCTAAAAGTTTAACAAAAAAAGCTCTTGTGCTGCTTGGGTCGTGCATAACTTCATTAGGGAATGAAACGTGTTTGATATTTATGATCTGATGCCTTTAGGCTAAATAAAGTATTTTTCCTTTTTTTCAATTTTTATTTTTTGTTCTTTGTTGGATAATATATTTAACTGCTCATTTTCCTCTACAGTTGGTTATTAATTCAAATATTGTTGTTTCAGGTATGTACAGTCAAGAGTTTGCTTTCTGTGAAAAAGTCAAGGAGAAATTACGGAATCCTGATGTTTATCAGGAATTTTTGAAGTGTCTACACATTTATAGCAGGGAAATAATAACCCGACAAGAGTTGCAGTCATTGGTATGGATTGTATAGACAATACTTTGTGATTTAATCTTCGTAGTCTGTTTTGGTAGGATTTAAAATGTCTTACTATATTGGTTTAGCTGACATTGAACATTTTCCATAAACCTATATAGTTAACACCTTTAATCTCTGTTTTGTAGTGATGAATACCCTATATCTTGGCTGATCTTAGTTATTCTTGCCTGTACCTCACCCCCCCCCCCCCCCCCCAAAAAAAAAAAAAAAAAAAAATCTCTTTGGTTCCAGCTTCAATGAGAACATCTATAATTGGATTAACTCCTCAAAAATGTAAGTGCATAACATTGATAATTGATGAGAGAATCAAGGATGTGAGTTATTTCAAATCAATGAATTGCCATTTAGTTTCTTGAGTTTTAGAAAATCTTAACTATTTGATTTTTTTCATCAACGGTGATCTACCTACACGTTTAAAATGCACCTCTTATTTTGGAGGATCTTCTCCTTTATATTAAATGTGGAATTTTATTGTAAAATATGGTGTAAAGAACATTCAGTCTATAGCAAAGAAACAAATTGTTGCATAAGGTGACGCTTATCATTTATCACTTCAAAGGAAAGGTGTATTGTGAGTGAGAGGAGCCAACCACAACCACTAGATCAGAGGCAAATGGTCAAGAGTTTACTATGAATTATATTATTTCTTCAATAACTGTTGGGTTTTTGCATATCATTTTTTATTTATGATCACAGATGGTGGAGCTGTCCATGTAATTTAATCCTCTGGTGTGTCTGTTTATGCATGTGCCTTTTGAAGTATGAAATAATAATGGTACAGGTGCCTTAATACTTGAAGAATACCAACTTTTTAGTGGCACAGATGGTTTCAATTTTAATAATTTGTTAAGCTTTGATTTAGCTGAATTCTTCAATGAAAAGATAAATGGAATAATTAATGGAAATGCTTTGGAGAAGTCCTTTCAACTATTTCCAACCATCCCCCTTGGAAAAATCAAGAAAAGATGGGATAGGAATTCATGAACTAGTTTTGCAGTGACTTATTTTTTTGGGATTTTGGAAGCTAAACAATGCTAGCTGGGGGAGGGGGAACTGAATTTGTGTCCCTCACCTTTGGTGGAACTCAGGCTACCACCGAGCCAAAGCTCAGATGGTGTCTTGCAGTGACTTGTGTGCCCTCAAATTAAACTGAGGTTTACTTCATTCAATCTAGGATGAGTTCAATCTTACTTTCACTTAATATACATGGTGCTACTTTTTTCACAAATCACTCAATGAAAGACATGCAATGGATTATTATTACTAACTTGTAGAAACTGATTCTTCCAGGTGGGTGATTTACTGGGAAAATATCCAGACCTTATGGAGGGCTTTAGTGAGTTTTTGACGCAATGTGAGAAGAATGGTAATATTCAAATTGACTTTTGACTTTCTACGAAGTCTAAATCTTAAAAGTTGTTTCTAATCAAGTCCTATCACGCAGATGGATTCCTTGCTGGTGTGATGAATAAAAGTACGTACATCAGCGTGCTCTTTTTAGTTATCTCTGTGATAGATGCTTCCCTTTCCCCATTGCTACGTAATTTGTACTCATATGAACGTTTTCTCTTCTGGTTCAAAAGCTCTGACTCTATTATGCTTATCAGAGTCCTTATGGAGTGATGGACATGCACAGAAACCAGTGAAGGTAGAGGACAGGGATAGAGATAGGGACCGCGATCGATATAGGGATGATGGGGTTAAAGAAAGGGATCGTGAACTCCGAGAAAGGGACAGATCAACTGCATTTGCCAACAAGGAGGTTTCAGGTCCTAAAATGTCTCTATTTTCCAGCAAGGACAAGTATTTGGCAAAACCTATAAATGAGCTGGACCTCTCTAACTGTGAGCGATGTACTCCCAGTTACCGTCTTCTACCAAAAAATGTATATTTGCTTTATAAGTCTCTTTGTATTTTTATATCATATTCTAATGTTATCTCCTGGAATTTCTCAGTTATTGTGTTCTTCATGTGTTTAATTTGTGTGCACACAGTACCTAATTCCTTCAGCTAGCCAGAGAACAGAGCTTGGTGCTGAAGTTTTGAATGATCATTGGGTTTCTGTTACTTCTGGAAGTGAGGATTATTCATTTAAACACATGCGCAAAAATCAGTATGAAGAGAGCTTGTTTAGATGTGAAGATGACAGGTCAGAGCTTGCTGCAGATTTTTAATTATCCCTTGAAACTTCCTGTTTTATGATTGAAATCTTTTATTGGTTGAATATACAATTGCCATAGTTCTGCGTTTTGGTTGGTTTTAGCATGGCTGGATTTATTAAGAGATGTGATTTCCACAAGTTGTCCTCTACCTGCTTTCGCTGATATTTTTTATTTATGCTAGCAGGTTTGAACTTGATATGTTGTTAGAGTCTGTAAATGTGACAACCAAGCGAGTAGAAGAGCTCTTAGAAAAGATCAATACTAATATAATTAAAGGAGACAATCCAATTCGTATTGAGGAGCACTTAACAGGTTATAGGCTTTTCAATTGATCAATGGAATTTCTGAGAGCATGTGTGCAATACGAGATAATTTCTTAAAAGTTGTCCTGCTTCTGATGGGATTCTTTCCTCTGTTTGTCCTTTTAGCTCTAAACCTAAGGTGTATTGAACGATTATATGGTGACCATGGACTTGATGTGATGGATGTGCTAAGAAAGAATGCACCTCTAGCTTTGCCAGTCATATTAACTCGCTTGAAGCAGAAACAGGAAGAGTGGGCGAGATGTCGTGCTGATTTTAATAAAGTTTGGGCTGACATCTATGCTAAGAACTATCACAAATCTCTCGATCACCGTAGCTTCTATTTTAAGCAACAGGATACAAAAAGCTTAAGCACAAAAGGTAATAGATACATTTCATTTCAATAATATGGGATGCTTAAGCCTTTGCTTTAAATCAGTCAGAGTCTTTTTTCAAGTTGCATTAGTTCCATTTTTTCCCCCTATGGTCTACGTCTTCTCATTTTTGTCACACCTACTTGTGTTCTCTCCTATATTTGGTTGGGAACAAATCTATGTGCATTATATGTCCCAGGACATGCATTTGGATTGAGTTCTATTGAATCATTTATATTATCGCAACGTGAAATGGCTTCGTTATACAAATTGGTTTCTCTCATACCAAAAAAAAAAAGGTTATTCTTCGCAATACAATGGAATTTTGCAATATATGTGGCCATCATAATGCTAAAATCATCTTCACTATCCTGAGTTATCTATTGCTATCATTTTGCAGCGTTACTGGCTGAAATCAAAGAAATAAGTGAGAAGAAACGCAAAGAAGATGATGTTCTTCTTGCAATTGCTGCCAGAAATAGACGGCCTATTCTTCCAAATTTGGAATTTGAGTATTCTGATGCAGATATTCATGAAGATCTATATCAGCTCATAAAATATTCCTGTGGAGAGGTTTGTACAACTGAACAGTTGGATAAAGTTATGAAGATCTGGACTACATTTTTGGAACCCATGCTTGGTGTTCCATCTCGACCCCAGGGTGCTGAGGATACAGAAGATGTCGTCAAGGCTAAGAATAATTCTGTCAGAAGTGGCATGGCAAGCATGGCCGAGAGGCCTGAGAGTGATGGTAGTCCGGGCACTGGCACTACCATAATGAATTCTAAACATTTAAATACTTCCAGAAATGGGGATGAGAGTATTTCATTAGAACAATCAAATTCTTGCAAGGCATGGCAAACAAATGGGGATAGCGGGGTTAAAGAGGATAACTGTCTTGATGCTGACCATATGACACACAAGACTGAAACCTTGGGCAGTAGTACACAGCATGGTAAATTGCATACTACTGCATCCATGCCAGATGAAGTTTCAGGAGTCAACAAGCAAGATCATTCCGATGAACGGAATGCTAATGCCTTGCTGACCTCTGGAATGGAGCAAAGTAATGGAAGAACAAACATAGATAATACATCAGGTTAGTTGGTAACTCTACCATTGCTCTTGAAAATTTTGTTATTTGTTTCTTCTTTGATCTTCAACTGTTATTTTCTGAAAAAAAATGGAACTCTGAGATACATTTTTCTGTACAAGGGCTTACTGCTACTTCATCTAGACTTGCTAATGTTGCTGCTGAGGGAGGACTTGATTTACCTTCATCAGAGGTATCGCTGAACAGCTCAACTCCTTGCACATTTTATGTCAGTCTGTTTTCAATTTGAAAATACATATGATCATGTTTTATTTTAATTAAGCCTGCCTTTAAGTTTGCATAGGACGATATATTACATGGAGCTTGTGGCTCTATAATGGATAATCATTAGAATTATTATCTTTCCACTGGAAAATAATATTCATATGTAAGTTAAATAACTTAATCGTTACACCAAAAGTTATTGGCTATATAAAAGAGTATCAAAGACACCATTTTCTTTCAACTCATGTTTATGGAAATATTAGTTATCACCATGGTGCTGAAGGTCTCTGTAAACCTCATTTTTTGCCAGCATTTCTGGCGATCTATTTTTGGTCTGCATCTCTCTCTCTCCCTTTGGTGTGTGCACAGTTCTTTTCTTTTCTTTTTCTATTTCAACCTTTTTTTTTTCATTTTATGATGTCAAGGTGCATTTTGAGTCCACTTGTAACATGAAGTATCATTTAAAATTTGTCTGACTTCAATATTTTTCTTAACCTCCTTCAATGTTCATCTTGTTGGACATCCCCTACCTGAATTTATCATTAGACTAGGCACCATTACCAGTAACATACTAAAAAATTTATTTTTCTATCATGAACTAGGGTGGTGATTCTACAAGACCAGGTACATCCACAAACGGTGCCATCAGCGAAGGTGCCAAAGTTCACAAATACCAAGAAGAATCTGTTGGACACTTTAAAATTGAAAGAGAAGAGGGTGAATTGTCTCCAAATGGAGATTTTGAGGAGGATAACTTTGCAGTTTATGGAGATACTGGTTTGGAGGGAGTGCACAAAGGAAAGGATGTTGGTATGAGTCGACAATACCAAAATAGACATGGGAAAGAAGAAATTTGTGGTGAGGCTGGTGGCGAGAATGATGCTGATGACGAAGGTGAAGAAAGTCCTCACAGGTCATCAGAGGACAGTGAGAATGCTTCTGAAAATGGTGATGTTTCTGGAAGTGAGTCTGCTGATGGTGAGGAGTGTTCTCGAGAAGAGCACGAGGAGGATGGGGAACAGGATAACAAGGCTGAGAGTGAAGGTGAAGCTGAAGGGATGGCCGATGCCAATGATGTTGAAGGAGGTGGAACCTCATTGCCATTTTCAGAACGCTTTCTACTTACTGTAAAGCCTCTGGCAAAGCATATTCCCATGGTCTTGCACGAGAAAGAAAGAAATTCTCGAGTGTTTTATGGAAATGATTCTTTTTATGTGCTTTTAAGGCTTCATCAGGTGAGGATCAATGTGTGTGCGTGTGTGTACATGTGCATATTTGCAGACTACATGGAGGTTTCATAGCTTATTTTATATATATAATACAATATGTGTCTACTGATCTAACAGACATTGTATGAGAGGATACAATCAGCAAAGATGAACTCATCATCTGCTGAAAGGAAGTGGAGGGCGTCAAATGATACAAACTCCACTGATCTATATGGCAGGTGATATGCCTTAGAAATGTTGCATTCTATTACAAATTTGAAAATACCTCTGAGTTACTATTCTAGACTGAGAGCCTCGTTAATGCTACAGGTTCATGAATGCCCTTTACAATTTACTGGATGGTTCTTCTGACAATTCAAAATTTGAGGATGACTGCCGAGCTATAATTGGAACTCAATCATATGTCTTATTTACATTAGACAAGCTGATATATAAACTGGTTAAACAGGTTACCTGCATAAATTTCAATTTCTCTTATACCTTTTCATCACCATTTCATCTGGCTTACTGACTCTGAACGTGTGTCTTTTTGTCAGCTCCAAGCTGTTGCCACTGATGAGATGGATAGCAAGCTTCTCCAACTTTATACATATGAGAAATCAAGAAAACCTGGAAGATTTGTTGATATAGTATATCATGAAAATGCTCGTGTTCTTCTTCATGATGAGAACATATATCGTATTGATTGTGTAAGTTTTTGTTGCTTTTGCTTTCATTTCTACTTGGATAAGCTTGCAAATGAAATATTAAATAGATAGTTTTATATCTTTTCTAAGCTTTAGTTTGTTTTATATCCACAGCAGTCATCTACCCCAACCCGGTTGTCTATACAACTGATGGACTATGGGCATGATAAGCCTGAAGTAACTGCTGTATCTATGGACCCAAATTTTTCAGCCTATCTGCACAATGACTTTCTCTCTGTTGTTCCAGACAAAAAGAAGTCAGGGATTTTCTTGAGGAGGTATTTTTTAAATGAGGAGAATCGTTGGTGCCATCACATGCTTATTCTTGTAATTTTTTGAACTTTATTTATTTATTTATTTATTTTTTGGCAGGAATAAACGCAAATATGCCTCTGGTGATGAATTTTCAAGCCAGGCCATGGAAGGACTACAAGTCATCAATGGTCTGGAGTGTAAGATAGCTTGCAATACATCTAAGGTATTTTTGAAGATGATTACAGTATGATGTCTATTTTGGTCGTCTTTCTGTATTGCTACTCTTATCTCTTCACCTGCATTGCCTGTTGTTAGGTGTCATATGTTTTAGATACCGAAGACTTTTTACTTCGGATGAGAAGGAAAAGGAGAATCCTGTATGAAAACAGTTCATGCCATGAACCGGCAAAGTCTTCGAACTTTGGATCAAGTAGAGTACAGAGATTCCGCAGATTGTTTTCCGCTACATGATGGTATCCATTTTGAGCTGGATATGGTATCTGCTTTTACTTTCATTGCTAAATGCATTATTTTGGGATTGACATCCATTTATGCATAATCTGAATGCCTAATGTCATCGAACTTGTATGTTTAGAATCACTATTTTTTATTTTCGGGTGATCATTTAGAAACAGTATTTAATTGCTATAATAGTAGCAACCTGTACACCATAAGGTAATAACTATGTGACGCATGCTCATCTGGTACTGTCATCCTACTACTGCTCATGTTTGACCATTTATTGTCGTATGCAACTTGCTGCATAACAAAACACATCCTTGTAAAAATCTTTTCCTGATCAAAAATCGAAATGCAAGTGAACTTTTTTATATCTGATGTATTTTTGAAGTTAATACAAGACTTAAGCAAAACATCTAATAATTCCACTCCTGTTGTTCTCCTTTCCAGCGGTATTGTGCATGCATCCTTTACAGAGGCACGGGATGAAAAAGACATCGCGTCCAAGCACTTGAAGGAAGGATGTTTTTTCTGAAGTTTTTTTTTTTTTTTTTTTCTTGCATTCTAACATTCCTATACCAGCACCAAATAAAGCTTACAGAAGGGGAGATGTGGCGCAGCGGTTGTAGTATACTGTAATTTGGTGGCTGATGAGTCACAGTCATGTAAATAGAGGTAATTTGTGATGTAACTAGGGGACATTTTTGGTTCCATTCATCCATATTTTTGTTGTTTTTTGTTAGTCTTATTTTTCCCTGGTTTTAGCTACTGCTACCTTTTAAAGGTTACCGACATTATGAAATGTTAAGCGGCTGCAATTGGCCTCCATTTCCAAATATGTGCCTACAGACCCACGTCCACTTGATACAGATATCTATGTTGGGTAAATCAGAGTAAATGACCAGTCTTTACTGATTGATAGAAACAAGGACCTAAAGGACCGATCGACATTTGTGGTCAATCTCCTTAAAGGAGTAGTTACTTGAGAGGATTATTGGCCACCCTTGTGATAAATGAGCCATTTCTATGTACAAAAATTTAAGTTCACTAATATTATATGATTACAAATTTAAATTAGATTCATTAGATTTGATAAATTACAATTTGATTTGTAGAATTTCAGTTTTTTGGGGTAAATTTAATAAAATTTTATTTATAAGAATTATCTTACGCAATGTGAATAAGTTGCCGGTCTCTTCTATTTTATAATTTTTCTTCGCCCTTCTACTGATAATTTAGTGCACAAGTAGTGCATCTGTCATCTGTGCATCATGTATTTAGGCCATTAGATGAAAAACTAACTAGGAAAAATTGTACTTGGTAACTCGAGTATTACTTTCAGGCGAATTTACAGTGAGTGGTTTAGCCGAATGAAACAGGCCTGTCATCTCCCAAGTGAAATTCGGTGGCCGCAAGCCGAAAAGAAAGAAGAAAGAATTAAACTGGCCTACAATTTGGTGATTAACAAGGACCATGGACAAAGCAATGCAGAAACGTAGCCCACAAAAACTGTTGGTTTGTATTATTACCATTTTTGGTATTGAAACGGGGCCTAAGCCCAAATCAAAGAAACTACAAGAACGAAACTTTCCTGAGAAATCTGCATGGAAAAGGGGACTCGCTCCAGGAGGGAGATTACTGAAAACTTGATACTCCGCAGTCCCAGATACTGCTCTATTAGCCATCCAACCGCACAGGCATTTCCTTCTCTGAATACATGCGTGAACCAATCCTTACGTTGCCAAGCTCGAATTCGAGCTACTGGACGCAGCTCTCGAGCATTCTCACTATCACCATGACGGGTGAGCAAACTGCTGACAGTTTTAGAGTCATTTTCTATGATGACTTTCATAGCCCCAACCTCCCAAACGTACTCCGAAGCCTTGAGCACACCCACGTCTCAGCTTGAATGGCACTGCACCTCCTCCCAATCTTGTAGCAGAACCTTCCATGTCACTGCCCTTCACTCCCTCTTCGAATTCCTCCGCATTCTGCGGCCTGCCATACCATTTCCTCCCTTCAAATTTCTAAAATTTTTTAAAACTTTCTTATTAAATGGATATAAAATTTAATTTAATTTATAAATTTATTAAATATTACAAATTAAATTATAATATTCAATAAATTTAATTTTTAAAAATTTTTAAATAAATATTTAATAAAATTTAAACCATGAATAATAGAACTACAAAGTAATTACTAAAGAAATATGATACTACTATTTTTTACAGTTTTATTTTTATTTAATTTTTATAATATATAATTTAAATTATTAATTTTATTAAATTTTATAAATAATATTATAAAATTAAACAAATTAAAATATTATACTATCTTATTTGTAAGAAAAATGTAACATATTTATTAGACTAAAATCTTATTTTGGTTTTTTAAAGATGAATAAACTTCTATTTTAGTCTTTTACTATTAAGTTCTTCTATTTTGATCTTCTAAAGATTAATCAACTTTTATTTTATTCTTTCATTATCAAAAATTTCTAATCAAGTCCTTTTAAGATTAAAATTGATATAAATTAAATTCCTTAATTAAAATAGTTATTGACATGACAAAATTGGACTGACGTAGCAGAATTTGGGTGATGTGTCATGCTGATGTCAGCATGACACATCACCCAAACTGTGCCACGCTAACAAATTTTGTCATGTCATCATGCCACGTCACCCCAATTTGTCACGTAAACAAAATTTGTCACGTCATCATGACACGTTAATAATTTTGATCCTATTAACAACTATCTTAATTAAGAGACTTGATTGATATCAATTTCAATTTTTAAAAAATTTAATTAAAAGTTTTTGACAATAAAGAACTAAAATAAAAGTTTATTGATCTTTGTAGGATTAAAATAAAAAAATTTAATAATGACAGATTAAATTAAAAATTTATTCAAGACCAAAATAAAATTTTAATCTATTTATTATGAAAATAACATTTTTCTAAGGACCGACATTCGGTTTGGTGCGTTGGGCAGCCATGCTTCCAACGGACGAGCTGAGTTCGTCCACGTGCACGACCTAACACCTGCGCTGACGCACTTTGAGATTAAGGTTGAACTATTGGCCCAAGTCTTCCCGTTTATAATCTTATTCCTCCAAAATATATTTTATGGAGATGAAATCAAGAACCCCTTGCCTTCACTGCCCCCACAAAAAGGAGAAGAATTAAAGCTGGAAGTGTGGAACACAATTGGAAATAAATAACTTCACTCCAATGTTAGATATGCTTTCCAGTTTTCGGAGGCCGCCGGCGGGTCCATGACATCAGAATTTAACCGCAACAGCATGGTGGTTCGTTAGAGCAATAGCGTATTAGCTTCCCTTCCAGTTGATGAATCTGAAACTCCTATGAATAATAAAACAGAAAATTATTTTCAAAGTACTATTCTTACAAATTATTTATATTTAATAATTACAATTTTTGGATTAATTGAATTTAATTTATGTAATATAATAAAATTTTTAATTTAAATTATATTAAATAATAATTACATAAAATTAAATATCTGAGAATAGTGTAACTAATAATAAAAAAGTACTTTTTCTATGTCAAAATATTTATGGTTTTAAAAATTGTTTCTTATTTTAATTTAGATGTCATTTATCTAAAATCAATGCTTTATTATATTTTTTGAGTAAAATATACTTCATCCTTTGGTGTATTTTAAATGAAATTAAATTTTTTAAAAAAATTTAAACTCTATCCTAATTTGATCATATTAATTAATTTTTATTAAAAAATTTTAACGAAATTTCCTCTCTTAAATAATTTGAAATATTTTTACATATATTTTAAAATATTAAACCTAAAAAATAAGAAAATTAATTATAAAAATCTCATAAAACTAATAATAATTATGCCAAACAATCTTGAAAACTTTTGATTATGAAACATTAATTAAATAAATAGAATTTTAATATTTTTAACTAATTAGTTAGTTTATGCAAGATCAAAGTTTATAAATTATTTAATCATCAAATATAAAACACTAAATAAAACATAAATTATAACTTAAATACTAAATTTTAAAATTTTATGCCTCAAGTTTTAAATATTAAATAATAAAATTTAAAATTTTAAACTCTAATTATATATAAAGCGTTAAAATTTTAAATTATAAAATTTTAAACTTTTAATATAATATGTCATTAAATTTTTAGTTATAAATTTTAAATTTTAAAATTTTAAAATTTAGATTTAAGATCAAAACCTTATCAGTTATAAAATTTTAAATTTTAAATACTAAAATTTTATTAGAGTATTAATTTTAAGGTTTAGATTTTAAAACTTTAAATTTTAATATTTAAATTTAGAATTTAATATTATATTTTTTGCTAAGAAAGTGAATAAGTTAGATAATGAATTAAATACATTAATTGAATAATTATTTAATTGATCATTTATAATAAAAAAGTTTTCAAAATATCTTCATATAAATTTTGGTGCGTTGGATTTTAATAACTAATTTTTGTAATTTTTAAAATTTTTTAAAAAATATATGTAAAAATAATATTAACTTATTTAAGATAAAAATATTTAATTAAAATTCTTCAATAAAAATTATCCACGTAATTAAAATAAGATTAAATATAAATTTTAAACAAAAATAAACTTTAAATTAATTAAAAGAATAATTTTTTATTTTACTCTTAATTTACTCACTAGCCATTAAAAGCTGAACTAACTCTTAACTTTTTATTATCATATTAACCTTTTAATATTTGAGTTCTTATATGCATATAGTATTTTGATAAAAACTAATGTTTTAAACAAAATAATTTATTTTTTAATTTTATATCTTGAGTTATAATGCATCTATGTGTTGTTATTATGTACATATATTAAATAATAATAGTAATGTTTATATATATTATTAATCCTTTTATATTTTTGTTAAATGATAGATATTTTAAATAAAAGGGAGTAAAAGCATAAGTGGCGACAAAACGACAGAGAACTCACTGTCAATTGTCAAAGGGTGACCTTTTTTTGTGGTTAATTTATGATGGCGAGCAAAATTTCCCATTTTTGGGCTGCCCTGTCTCATCTTACCTTCCCTTCTCGCACTCTCAGCTGGGACCTATCCCTATAATAATTTCTCTTCGGCCAAGCCCTTTGTTCCTCCAGCTTTTGTTTCTGTTTCTGCTTCTGTTTCTGTTTTTGGGGTTACTTCAACTGTTTTCCCCGAACCCCATTTCCTAATTTGTTCCCCAGAAATTCGATCTCGCTGCTACGTTTCTAGCAGATCGACATGGCTCTTTCACATGCAGCTTCATCTTCCTATCGGTCCAGTCTATTGAAATCCATCTCCGCCGCCTTATCTTGCACCCCTTCTCTGCGGCGTTCGATTGCATCCGCCGCCGATGACTCCACTCTTACCATTGAGACCTCTGTTCCATTCACTGCCCATAAGTGCGATCCACCCTCTCGCGTCGTCGACACCACCCCCAAGGAGCTCTTGACGTTCTTCCGCGACATGGCCCTGATGCGACGGATGGAGATTGCTGCCGACTCGCTCTACAAGGCTAAGCTGATTCGAGGTTTCTGTCACTTGTATGATGGCCAGGAAGCAGTGGCTGTGGGCATGGAGGCTGCGATTACGAGGAAGGATTGCATAATCACAGCTTACCGTGACCACTGTACGTTCCTGGCTCGCGGTGGAACCTTACTGGAGGTGTTCGGGGAGCTTATGGGCCGTCAAGCTGGGTGTTCGAAAGGAAAGGGTGGATCGATGCATTTCTATAAGACGGATGCTGGGTTTCATGGTGGTCACGGCATCGTCGGAGCTCAGATACCATTGGGGTGTGGATTAGCTTTTGCTCAAAAGTATTCCAAGGATGAGACTGTGACCTTTGCCTTGTACGGTGATGGTGCTGCGAATCAGGGGCAGCTGTTCGAAGCTCTTAACATGGCCGCGCTTTGGGATCTTCCGGCGATATTGGTCTGTGAGAATAATCATTGTAAGTAGTTCTATCGGAATGTGCAGCTTGCTTTTCTGGATTGGCTTCTGTTGTTTTATCTGATTGGATTTGCTCCACAGACGGGATGGGAACGGCAGAGTGGAGAGCTGCTAAGAGTCCTGCTTATTACAAGCGTGGGGATTATGTTCCTGGGTTGAAGGTAATATCTAGAAGTCATGCTAAAATCCACTGCAGTGTTAAAATTTCCAGACATTATTGTGACACTTTTTGTGTATTGGATTACTTGAGAGATGACGATGTGACGTGTTTTCAGTAGTTACAGTTAGAACAATGTTATTCTTCTTCAAGAATTTATTATTGAAATGATAAGTTCGGTGAATGCAATTATCCTTCTGCCCTCATAATGTGTGTCCTCTCATATGGGAGGCTATTTCTATATTTGGACTCGAGTTGAGTGCCAGGGGAAAATATAGACAAGTGGCCAATTCCTTCCCATAACTTGCGAATGAAGAGCATAACTATAGTGTTCTAATTACAATTACTTGTAGAACTGAAGGGTTTTCATTGTTTTTCTTATAGCCTAATTCTTTATTATTTTGTGTTGATGGGGGTGGGGAAAATAAAGTTGATAATTGAGTTGCTATTATAGCTGTTGTATCATGGAGGTTTTTTTCCACGTGCTGTCATGAAGGTTATAAGATGTGGTTTTTCCAAAATTTAAAACCATTTTATAATGGGGCATTTTATACTTAAGAATTTCTTTGATCATGTAGGTAAATAAATGTCATATCATATTAAATGATTTTTATTTTTTATTCAAATCACTTTTAAGATTACTGCCTCCATTATGTTAGTCTCGTTTTATGATTATAATATTCTTTTCTTTTGATCACCTCTTCTGAAAGTAAACAATTATCAAGTCAGGGTTTTAGAACCTTGTAAAGAGCCTGAATATGAGGTCTGGATGATAATGGCACTTTGTTGTTTTTCTTGTTCTTGTTGATGCTTCTTTGGACTTTCCATTTATCTTCTTTTTTGGAGTAAGCTCCACTTTTCATACTTTGATGTCTAAGTATGTGCATGTGGTGGCTATGTTTGGTGAGTTTTGGTAGGACATGAGTGTTTTTTACTGACTTTATTTGAGTATGTTGTATGTGGGTAAGGTTTGCATGTGCACCTTTGTGCATTTGTATGCCATCTGTTAACTGGTTATATGGTGTTCTGATCTTAACAGTCTCCACAAAATGTGTTTGTTTTTCCTTCCTTTCTTTTTTCGGTGGTGGGGGTGTCTGAATTTATATGTTTTGTGCAGGTAGATGGAATGGATGTCCTTGCTGTGAAACAGGCATGCAGATTTGCGAAAGAGTATGCTTTGAAGAACGGGCCTATTGTGAGTATATTAATTTGCTATTTAATTAGCCAAATTTTATTTTTAAAAATTAGTTATTACCAATTGGATGTTACGAGCTAGTCATCTATCAGATTTAGAGCCATATAATGTGCCAGATTTTTAGCACTCCTTATGTAATCTCTGTGCACCTTGAGAAGGAGGTATGATTTTATCCTTTGGGCAACATATGCATTGGGAGCTCTGACTTGTGCTTTCTCTTTATCCTGGGCATCTGCTTTGGCAGACTGATTTTGACTTTGTCCTGGATTTAGGAATAGACATCAAGTTTTAAACTCACTTTTTGGTCAGTCTTGATCCATGCACTTAGATTAGCTTATATCTGTCTGATTCCAAACAGTAAGTATGTATATATGTTGATTATTTATCAGTATATAATATTTAATTTGCTTATTTGTGTTGATCCAACTTGGAAGAAGCTCACTTATTTGAAACTGTAGACTTATAAACTGAATTGAGGCATAGTTGGTGCATATATGGTGGAAGTTAGTTGGGCTAGGATGCTTATAACTATGTATATTTGACTAACTGACTTAGGTCTGTGGGACTTATCTAATATAGTCTTGTACTTGGTTGTTATATTAATAGAATCACTTTCCTATCAGCATTAGATGTGTCCTCTGAACTAACAATTTCTCTTCATTATGGTTTGTACGAATGGATTGCTTATAAAATAATCAGAGGATAGACTTAATTGTAACATAGCCTGTGTAGTTTGACTCCAATATATGGATTTACTACTGTTTGAGTGAGAAGATGTAATATAAGGATAATTTATTTTTTCAAATATATGGATTTACTACTCACTTAGAAATCCTTTTTTCTGATCCCAATAATGGTTAGGAAGTAGTTGATCATATATAGTTTGTGTCAATTCGAATGAAAAATGATACTTCAACTAAGAACCCATTGAGAAGTGCTAATTTCAGCCACCTGTTCTCAAATTGATTATTCTACTGCTGAAGGAATGATATTGCTGGAGAGTAGTTCAATGTCATGGGTAATTGATCTAAGTGGTATAATTGATCTCTTTTGGGAAGAATTCTTTGAGGGGGGAAGTTGCCCTTGCCTCCCTGATTTATGAGTCCAGTTGCACTCCCCCCCCCCCCCCCCCCCCCCAAAAAAAAAAAAAAAAAAAAAAAATCTATCAAAAAGTGGCGCATTGCATATTGATCTTTGCATCTAATTGCAATATGCACTCAACACTTTCAAATTGGCCGTCAAAGTTTACAATTGTTGACTGCATAGGACAGTCATATGACTTTGGAGCAAATATATACAAATTGGTCAGGTGAATCAATGCTATTTTCCTTCACTTGATAGTAATATTGAATGCTAAAGGTAAATATGTCTATTTACTTGATTGACATGTTTATTCTCCTTCAAGACTCAAAAGTCATGCAAATGTAAACATGATATCACATAAGGTCATTACATATCTACTTTGATGAAAAATCCAATATGCTTGGTGGAAATTGCAATTGAAGTCAAATAATAGGGTGCAATGTGCCATTTTTAAAAGATTGGGATGATGTGTCATTGGAATGAAAGATTAGGGCATCAGAGTACAATTTCTCCATCTTTAGAAGAAAGTTGAGTATATGATTAATTATAATTAGTTTCCATTCTTGGAAATATGGGCTTTATAGGTTCTCTTCACAACAAATCAGAATGAAAAAATGTTTATCCTGCTATGTAATTATAAGGGTAGTATGAGTTTTTATAATCATAGTGGCCTTTGTTTTAGTTTACAGTATGCTTAATTGATATGCATATACTTAGATGAAAATGCGTGATGAATACAACCAGCTTAAAGTTTTTTCCGCTGGTAGTTGATTAGTTTTTGATTCAAAATCGATGTTAAATGTTTCTTCAGATGTTGATTAACTTGATTTATCCATGTAGATTCTAGAAATGGACACCTACAGGTATCATGGTCACTCCATGTCTGATCCTGGCAGCACTTATCGCACACGTGATGAGATTTCTGGTGTGAGACAGGTTAATCATACTCTCTAGCATCAACATTCTGTTTATACTATTCTAAGGAGTCCATAGTTATTTATTTTTCATGGCTAATATGATTGTAGGAGCGTGATCCCATTGAGAGAGTTAGAAAGTTGTTATTATCTCATCAGATTGCTGCTGAAAAGGAGCTAAAGGTGATTCAGTAAAGCTTGGATTCATGCTTGGTGCTTTCATTTTGTTAAGCTAGCCTTCATGCCATGCAAGTGAATTTGAAAAACTTAATCATAAAATAACAATTTCGTTTTTAAAAAAAACTAATAAATGTTATATCAAATATTTAATAAAAAGAGTAAATGCTAAAAAAGTTATAAAATAGAGTTTGGTTTATTGAGTTTAGTTTCTAATAAATCTTTTTTTATAAATTTTTTTTTTTAGTGAGGAGGATGGTTAAATATTATATTAAATATCTAATAAAATAGTATATATTAAAAATATATAATTGAGTTTATTTCTTGATAGGACATAACATTATAACAAGAATAAAAATAGTCATTTCAATTTGTAAAATCAATTTTTAATAAACATAATTTTTAAATCGCAAGATAATTTGAATTTATAATAAAATGGTATTTTGGTATATAGAACTTTTGAAAAGGATATTTTAGGCAAAAACAGTTTTTAACTTCTACATATTTATATATTGTATAGGTGTGATGTATTACATAGTTGGATGCGTATGAAATACCCTTATTTCCATCTTGATCATTGTAACCAACTCCCCCTTGGCATATTTTTTCCTGAACATAGTTCATAAATAGATTAGAACAATATTCTTTACTTAGATTGTTATTAATTTTTTCCGTCTTGGTGGACTGTAATTTTTATGTCTCAGATAATTTAGATTGTTATTAGTGTGTCAACTATAACAATTTAGGTGTTTTGTTGCATGATATTTTGGTTATATTAGAATGTTATTGTGGAATTGCAGTGCTATTAGGTTACTGTGTGGGTTGGTGGGTTTGTTATTGGAAGTTACTGTTCAACTGTTTTATTAATTCCATTACAAGGCCTACTATGTGTAAGACAGAAATAACCTGTTTTGTTATTTGTGAATAATATTTTTTATCAGTTCATTTTCAATTTTCTTTAATTCCATTCTTGTCTCCCTGGTGGGTTATAGAAATTACTTGTTTGAACAGTATAGAGGCTATCACATGAGTAGATCTTATTTTTTGTATTTTGGTGAAACATTGCAAATTGATGCTAAACATTTCAAATGTATATTTTTCTTTAGGACATTGAAAAGGAAGCCAGAAAAGAAGTTGACGAAGCTATTAGTCAAGCAAAGGTGACAGCATATTTTTGCTAATCTTTGAAGTCTTACATTTTTTTTTTTTGGGTGGTGAACACAATTTGAAAACTCTATTTTTGCATCTCCTGTAGTGACTGTAAAATCTAACTCTTTGTTTTCTTTTCGACTTGCAGGAGAGTCCAATGCCAGAGCCATCTGAACTATTTACGAATGTATATGTTAAAGGCTTAGGGATTGAGGTACTGATTCTTTTATCTTGACTCTTCCATATATCACAGCTAGGGATGGCAATTCTCTCCAGTTGGGCATGATCCATGGGATTCTCCAACTTCAGCCAATGATCCGGGATGGATTTCTCCCTGTGAGGGTGGGGGAAAGGGAAAAATTTTCCCCATCAGTGATTCAGGAACGGGGATCTCAGTCCCTGCCTGGGATCCTCAAAATGTTAAATTATTGAAGAACCTTTCATAAATATATAATATGAGTAATATATAATATAAAGGTCCATGAAGCTTGTGTTGATCTTTTTACCTTTATTTCCAGCATTTATAAGTCCACATCATAAACATTGGGAAGCCAATCCAGCACCAGTTCCTGATCCCCTGCCTAGGTCCCCTTTCTTGGCATAGCCACAAATATTACCCATGACCACTCCAGAATCTATGACAGAAATGAACCGAACTGTTCATTTTATCAAACAAATTTCTCCCCTAAATCTTTGCCAATAGAACCTTATTCCCATATTCTAAGTGATTGCCTAACTAATCATAAGAAGCTACCAACATATATATGGACATGGCCATGATTAATTAAGTGACTTTTATGTTTACTAAACTTTATTTTATTGTTTAGTTTGGTTTTCCTGCTCCAACAATACAAAATCAGTTGCTATGTAGTCATTAAAATGACAAAAAGATAAAGAAATAAATCAAAGAGTTCGGATTCCCACATGTACCCATTCCGCATGGATGGAGGTGGCGACAGGGATAATTTCCCATCAGGTTTGGGAGAAGGCGCCTGCCCCGCCTTGTTACCATTCCTACCACGGCTTAGGTTACCCAAACATTATGTGAATTTGAAGTGTATAAAAGTTAACTATTGTATAGTAGATTTAGTGGTCTCTTGCTAAAGAATCGATGATAATGTGGCTTTTAGTGTGGCTCTGTAATTTAGAGAAGAATGGTAGTGTCTGAATTTGAATTTTCAAGTCACAGTTGAAATCTCATGTTAGGGAACATATGGGAGATGGTATGCTTTATATATCTTTTATGGTTGGTGTTATTCTGAATTGCAGGCTTTTGGTGCTGACAGGAAAGAAGTTAGAGCTACCTTGCCATAATTGAAATTTTTGTCCTTTAAATCTGTTCCGCCTCGGAATTAGACCAATTTAAACAGCAAAGAATAAAAGCTTCTACGGAAGGAGATCATTTCTGCCTAATATTTGAGTTTTCCCTCCTTGTATTGGAAACTGATCTTTCATTGTAAGCGGGGCAGAAATTAATACATTTTTCCATGTAATTTTGGAGGAGCTAATAGTCACAACATTACTCTGATCGATTCTGCTTCTTATGCGACTGGTTCTAATGCAATTTGAGGAGATTTGGTTCTCAACTCCCATGAATCCATCTCTGATTGATTGGTAGCAAGCTTTTGCCATTGGTGGGTTTATAGGTAGTCGCCAAATAGTGTTTCTAAGAAGATTTATTTGGATATCAAGAAATCAGGGTTCCTTTGACATTTTCCTGATTGAGGTCGTATTATGCATTGTTATTAAACAAGTTATAACTGAGTATGAATCTCCCCAAAATAAAGTTTGCGTTTGTGTGGTGTGTTGGTTTTTTGGTTGATATGATGAGGAGAAAGAGGCGTTCTTGCATTACTATAAGAAGCCTATGGATTTGGGGTTTGTATTCAAGACTAAACTCCAGGGACTGAACCATCTGACTTAATGTTAGGGGAAATGCTTGTTAACCACAAAATTTTATCTATATTGCCTGTAATTTACATGTTATTGTCGTCATAAATGAGTTGTTTAGCTAGAATTTAGGTTGAAGTTTTTACCCATAAATCTATAATACCTAAGTGGGGGACGTACATCGAATGTAATAGAGAGGAGAAAATAAAGTCAAATGATTATATAATTCTGTTTATTTTGTGCAGTGTGACATTATATTTATTTTTATTAAATACCATATGTGACCTTTGAAAACTTGGTATGTGATAAAATTTAATCTAGCCTTTAATTTATATAATCAATTTTATTTAGTGAGATAACACTGTTGTTGTTATATGTGTGATATCTTCTCCTAAGGTTTCTTCGGCCATTGAACTGGTCACAGATTAGCTTAATTTAGGTGTCGTGACAAAGTTGGAGATGGCGTAGGCCGACGTCCACTCTAACAGGGTTGAGGTCACCTTTAAAGTGGTAATGTAATTTTTTTGCTAATAAAATTTTACAAAATTTTTATATAAAATTTAAAATTATTAAATTTATTAATTTATATGAATTAAGTTATAAAATCCTATGATTGGTTAACGTTCTTGCTGTGACTCCTTTTGGTAGGCTCACGTATTTTTTTTTTATATTTAGTAAGCTTCTGTTTATTCCTTTCCATTTGCATTTTCCTTATTCGCTTAGTTCATTTCCACGTGGCAGCATCTTATGTCACAATCACATGAGGACAAACAGCACCGTCAGATGAGCCAGGTTGCATCATTAACCATGCGTACCATCACTCAGAGTATCCTATGCACTGTGAAATTAAACTGCACTCACCCTTACCCACTTGCCCAACTCCCCCACCTTCCCATAACCCCTTTATTTTACTTACTTTTGTATAGTAGTGCCTTCTGCTTTCACTGACGCCAACCAGAGTTATTCCTTTCTGTGTAGAACTTATAATTAAAATTTTAAATAAATAAATAAATCTTATTCAAGTTTTTTATTTATAAAATATATATAAATAATTACTAATTTAAATTTATAAATTATTATTTATATATTTATATTTTATAATAATTTTTATTGATATTTATTTATTGATATTTTATTTTTTAAAATATATTTTTTATTTTAAAATATTTAAATTCTTTTACGTAATATTAAAATTAAAAATAATATTTATATGTATAACGAATGTACATTTTTTATATATGTAAATAGGATAATTAAAAAAGTACAAATATAAGAAATTATGTAAATTATATACAAAATTTATATATATTTATTTATATAACTTTATTATACTAAAACCAAACTTTAGTAGTAGCTGCCAAATGCCAATCCATGTAAACTCACACGTGCAATTAAATAGGTCACAAATTTCAACCCCTTTTGGCCCTTTCCCTGTACAGGTACTCTGATTACTTCCATTTTTCTATTTTGTTAAACCAGCTCATATGACTTAATTTTGCGGTGGTTGAGGCACGAGTTGTTTGCAAGCGCCGTACTGCAGAAGGAAGGGAATCCAAGTTCCTGAACTACAAGATGAGCTTGTTGCAACTTTTCGAGACCTTGGCTTATGCCATAAGACACATTTCAGTGATTGCCAAACAAGGCATTGGAAGGATGGATTACCCATTTATGTTGATGATTGGTATTAATTTACAACAACTTGGTTGGTGCTCGGCATCTCAAACCCCACCAAATCCCAATTAAAATATTGGTAATAATTCACCTGACTCCATATTATATAATCTTCTTCTTTCCCCATGCTCCTTGTTGAATATAAATCAATAAGAAAAGGTACCCCAAAAATAAACTAAAAAAATGGGGACAGCATTGAAACTTGAAACTGTCACGGGCCAATTGAAAGTTTGCTATAAAACCTTTCATTTTTTTAGATTTTTTTAGAAGTGTCTTTTACTTGATCGGTTAAGATCAAATTTTTTGAAGAATGACCAACGCTTAAACGAAAACTTTTTTCTAAACAAAATTTTTTGAATAACTTTTATTAAAATGTTAGTTTTGTATAAATCCATGGAAGAGGGGTTAACTAAATTTATAATTTGAATTGTAAAATTTAGTAAAATATAATAATTAAAAGTTTTTATATAAATTTTTATTTATAAAAAATAGAAATCTTTGCGAAAAGAAGGAACAAAGACATTTGTTGCAACAGGAACTTGCTAGTTATAGTAGAGTAGGCCGAGGACATAGAATGTGTTTGAGAGCTGGAGTTAATATGGGATGAATGTGGTTTGCTTGTTGGGTAGTTGGTGGTTGGAAACATGGAATATTGGAGTTGAATTATGCTACGCTGCTCTGCGCTACACCTTTAGACACGTAAAAAGAAAAGTGCTTTCCTCAGCTGATTTATTTTGAAAGTTGTTTCTCAGCTTGAAATGGAGTCAACCATTCTGCAGTTAAGGATGACCCTTCAAGAACAAAAGTTTCCAAAGCAACATTGCAAATTTGCAATAATTGGATGTTGGAAAGCCGTAGCGGCATAACCTCCAATAACAAACAAGCATTAGCACAATCACATGCCTTTCAAATTTCTACTCGCCTTTCGCCACTTTTCTCGGCTGTTTTATTTTCAAACTACTTTTCTGTTTAGAAACTATTTTTTTTGGGTACATATATGGGATGGATTGAACTTTGCGGGAGAAGAGGGACAAATCTCAGGTTGATTACCGAGCCAAACCAAAGACTCATCCCCTTAAAAACTATTTAAAAATCATAGGTTTGAGTCTTTCTTCAATTATAGTTTTTAAGCTTTGCTTTGTAGATATGTAAAGGGTAATATATATATATATATATATATATATATATATATCAATATAATTGAAATAGATAGAATTTTTTAAATATATTATTTTAAATTTAATATAAGTTACATGTATAAAAAAATTTTATTAAAAAAAATTTTGTTTTAATAATATTTATATATTAAAAGATATTAATTTCTAACTTTTGATTAAAAAATATTTTAAATTAAAAAAATCAATATATTTAAGTAATTTTAGTAGGAGATTTGCCTTCCAAAAAGGAAATGTGTGAAAACAAAATATAATATTCTCTGTAATGGTAATGATATAGTCTAACTATTTTTTATTTTATTTAAAAACGTTTTTTTTGGTGACTTATTTAAAAAAAGTTTTGAATAAGAGTAATGGTTGTATCAAATTTTTTTAAAAAATTATTTTTATTTATTGTATGTGAAAAAATTGAAAAAAATCATGTAGAGAATCTTTTTCTTTTTTTTATACAGAGTATTTTTCCTACTAAATAAACACAATAAAATTGAAATACGTCGTAGTATACATTCTAGAATATTCCGTAAAATGCGTCAAGTTGGGAAATGAAATTTGAGGAGTCAAGTTAGGGCAACTGGTGGAGGGCTGCACGTGGTCACATGGCTTTTTTTTTTTTTTTGGTGATGGCCACATGGCTTTGCCATTTAAAGGGTCTGAACCATACGGGCCAGTGGGCCTGTGCCAGGTGAGCCAACCCCTCAATGTTACTGTAAATTCAACCCTTACAGCTGGCTTCCTATCGCTGAATTCTTTTTTATATTTATTATTTCATTTTTAATATATTGTAATAATTAGTCCTTTTATTCTAATGCCAACTAGAGAATAGAGAAACAAGCAAACTGGTTCCCTTCACTCTCGCCCATACTGCTTAGCTGTCCCTCCACTGCACACAGTACCCACCCCTCCCCTGCTATCTTGCTTCCTTTTGATTTTCTCCTCGCTTAACAAATATTATCTGACCTGACACTAATCTTTTTTAGGATGGTGGAAAATAAAAAAAAATGATATTATATATGAAAAAAAAATATGCTTTTTTTATGTTAAAAAATTTTAAAAATAAAAATATGTATACTATATATATATATATATATATCATTACCCTTACCTGTCAATATGACATTGCCAATATTTGCCATTCAATTACTGTCTATAAAAATAACGAAAGTTAAACTCATCATTGATGATGAAAATTTAATAAGAAATGTTCTGTTCTGCCCTTTCCTGAGTTGTATCCTTCGCATTATTCTTTAATGCTTTTGTGGCTGTTGAGGGACCGGATGCCCAATAGTCTGTCTTCGACTGTACAGAATAGTTTTGGAAAAGGAATTAAATAATTTAATTGTTTTCGCATTTTTCTTTTCCTATAACCAATACTTACTCTGTTTTAGTTATCTGTTCTGCCCACAATTTGGATGCAAATTATTACTAAATATTAAAATTATTTTATGATAAAACGGTTTTGTGGTGGTTTCAATTCAATGAAAGTGAAAAAGAAAGCCAAACAAGAATGGACCAACACCAGCAGCATTGCCGATTCAAAGTCAATGAAAGCGAATGACGTCTTATTACAGCAAAATACTTAGAACAGAGCCTGAGGTCCCTTCTTTAATTTCACATTGAAGTTGTCAATCGCCATATATGTTCATAAAGACCTCTTTGCAATTTACATCATTTCCAATGTGTAACCCGGTCCCCATTTCAATGTATGTATTCATGCAATTGGTTACCTTTCCATTAACGAAACTTGGAATTTAAAATTTTTCCAAACCTCTCTTCGCCTCAAACAATCTAGAAAGAAAATGAATAATCATAAGTTGCCCGTTTCAAAATAAAATAATATAACATAAATTATCAGCCTACCATTTTGTGTTTGTGCAAAGTTTGCACGTTTTTCTACATTGACTATTCAAAATTCAATTGCTATACAGTGTAGCAGATTGGCACGTAAGTGCTCACTGTGTGCCCACCTGTCTCATTGTGGCCATGGCTGTGTCTATGTATGCTCTGCCTTTGAAACTTCTAGCTATCTAACACTGTTTCAATGTTTCCAGATTGTTACCAAACAAACAAAAATTTCCCAAATCAAATAATTAAATAGAATAGAATAAGCTTCAAATTTTACCAAACAAATCAAAATGAAATAAAAGCTTACAATCAATATTTTTTGGTCTCATACTGAATTTAGAAATTTACAAGTAAATGCGTTTCTACTTGTATATTCAAACGCGTTTTATATTCACCAAGCCATTAAATTCACCGCCAAAAGATCGGGAAAAAAGAAAAAAAAAAAAGAAGAGAAAGCCAATTTCTCTGCCTAGCAGCGGTTTCGGCAAAAGTGTTAAAATCGGCCATTTTCCTTTTCTTCCCCGGTTAGTGAGAGAAAATAATGGAACGAAACAGAGTCAGCTGTTGAATCTCATATAAGTAGGTCATAAATTTCTCTTTCTAAACAAAACCAACATCCCTCCCCCCTTCCCCTTCTCCCTCAGTTTCTGAGAACCAAAACCGTGTTTTGCTTGGAACCCACTTAGAAAGAAACACAGGACGACGGCGAAGGAGAGCAACTTGTGGGTGCGAACTGGCAGCCACGTAGCCCTCTCTTTGATCTTTGGCATTTCATTTCACGCCAGGTGTGAACACGGTTTCGCCTTGCTTTACAGTTCCCACATCTAGAACAGTTTCTTTCTTTGTACCTTTCTGGCTCCTGCTCTCCCTTTCGCCCCAATGCTATTCTAATTCATCACCCCCAAGCCAAAATTGCACACTGGTTTCATATCCCTTTCAAAAAACAATCTTTATTCCCTTATAAACAGTATCTGTAGTCTTCTTCAAGCAGAGCCGCAATGCTTCCCTTCCGATTAGGCGGCCTCGCTTTGTTGGCCCTTGTGTGTCTCCTATTCCTTCCGTTTGGCCTTGGGATTCGGTCGTTTCCTACCGGGGCTGGCGACGGATTAGAAATGGACTCAGACGGTTTGTTCCAATACGCTGAAGCGCCGGATTACCGAAACGGAGCAGGGTGCCCAGTTTCAGCCAATAGGGATTTGGTACTGTCTTGTGACCCATCTGTAGTTCACATCGCCATGACTCTAGACTCTGGGTATCTACGGGGTTCCATTGCCGCAGTTCATTCCGTTCTCAGACATGCTTCCTGCCCCGAAAACGTCTTCTTCCATTTCATCGCAGCAGAGTTCGACCGGGCGAGTCCCCGGGTCCTGACCCAACTTGTACGATCCATTTTCCCTTCCCTCAGTTTCAAAGTTTACATTTTTAGAGAAGATACTGTCATCAATCTCATATCGTCCTCCATTCGCCAAGCCCTTGAGAACCCATTGAACTACGCGAGGAACTATCTTGGTGACATTCTTGATGCCTGTGTTGACCGAGTTATCTACCTCGACTCGGATGTGGTTGTGGTCGATGACATTCACAAGCTCTGGAATGTGACCCTCACAGGGTCACGGGTCATCGGTGCACCCGAGTACTGCCATGCCAACTTCACCAAGTACTTCACCGACAAATTCTGGTCCGACCCGGTTCTTTCTCGGGTCTTTACTTCAAGAAGGCCCTGTTATTTCAACACTGGGGTGATGATTATGGATTTGGTGAGATGGAGGGAAGGGAATTACAAGAGGAAGATTGAGAATTGGATGGAATTGCAGAGGAAGAAGAGGATTTACGAGCTGGGTTCTCTCCCACCTTTCTTACTGGTGTTTGCTGGGAATGTTGAAGCTATTGACCACAGGTGGAACCAACATGGATTGGGTGGGGACAACTTGAATGGTAATTGCAGGTCTCTGCACGATGGCCCTGTGAGTCTTTTGCATTGGAGCGGAAAAGGGAAGCCATGGGTTAGGCTTGACGCCAAGCACCCTTGCCCGTTGGATCGTCTTTGGGAACCTTATGATCTATACAGGCCACATCTCCATCAGAATAGAGCAAGGGATCAACCATGGAGCTTCTCTTCTTCAATATTGGTTGGTTTCTCCCATGATTTGTCATGATTCTTTGATACATTGTTGTCCGGAGATTCTTTGATAGCAGTGTACAGTTTGGTTAGAAGAGATTTCAGGGGGTTTTTTCTTCATTATTTTGTAGATTTTTTGTTATTCATTTATCTTTATCAATTCTTATGCTTTACATATGAAATTTTAATTCTTTTTCTTCTGGGGTTCCATCTCTTGGAACAATTTTGGTGGGTGGGATCAGTTCTTTGTATGGGACCATTATGGATTATATGTGCCAAAGTGGAGAAGAATGACAGACTGTTGTTGATTGTTTTATTTGAATCGAGTTTTCGTCTTCCTTTGTTGCTTTTTAATTATCGACAATGAGTGACTGAAGCATTGGGTTTGCTTTTCTTTGCTTTGCTTGGTATTCATTCTCACTCAACAATAGAAATGCAAAATCTATTAATCTAGCAACCTTTGAGGCAAAAGCTAAAAGAAGAAACGAGATAAATCTAGGCGAGTGATGCCACTCATAAGTTTATGATTGAATTGATCACGGATTCGCAATGATTTAAGCTAAATATAAATTAAAGTGGAAAGGGACTGCGAGAGAATATATACATTGCCATCTGCCAATGAAAAGCTAGTACAGCTCAAAGCAACTCACATGAAGTTTTCCTTTGGCTTGAGGAACCCGAAATGTTTATCTTCAGAGGTGCTGTGTTCATTATCAACCACTTTGGACCCCACATCGATTTGGAAAGTTCTACGCGTAGGGTTCAATCACCTTCGCAGTGACCAATGACCAATGGTTTTCGTTTTCACACGCGTCTTCATGTCTTGGATTGGAGTCTGCGGGTGCTACAGTGAGCATCCGAGGCATCTTTATTCATGCCTAAGAAAATTCCAATTTCCGAGTATGACTTGCTCGGTGGGTTCGTTGAGGGTATAATAATTTTGCATATTTTTTCATATTTTCCATTTTTTTCTCTTTTTAAATAATAGGTAGCTTGTAATTTTTTTATACATTATTTTTATATATTAGTATTATCCGTTGATTTATATTTGACATCATTTGTGCTGGGAAGCCTGCCAAAAATGTATTTGACTTCCTCTGTCTTTGCGTGCCATCGGCGACTTCAATGCCAAAACGTGCGCCAGATGTCCAATTTGAAATCGTTGCTAGCTTTCCTGGTTTACCGAAGTTGACCAGATATGATACCCCGTTAAAATGCCAATTCCATCTCAATTTCCTTGTCTGTTCACGGAATTATACCAGAAGTAGCCGATTGGAACACCATAGAAGATTCTGAGCGCAAAATGCTCTGCAAATTGCACTAAATGCAGCTTATCTTTTCTGCGATCAACAGAGAAAACTTAAAATGCGAGTTTTCACTGCACTGAGAATATAACTTGGTTATAAGAGTTCAGAAGAAGATGATTCTGGGTATACCTTCAAATTCATCAGAAGATGAAAGACATTGATGTTTGTATTAATCTTACACGGAAGTGCCTGCTGAATAAGTTCTGTATTCATTGACTAAAAAATGAGGATTGAAAAGGAGAAGAGGACAAGCATACTTCCTCACGAAACCTCAATGCATGAATCAGACCAGCCATATGATTTTATGCTTCCATTAAACAAATAGTGTAACTAATGACCGTTAAAATGTCTATTTCCTTCAAATTTTTTGATTGTGCTAATCTAATATCACCTTCCCATCTTCCCCCTCAGATCCCAAGTAACGCACTTGCAAAGAAGCAATGATAAATACATAGTATATTGGTTGATTACAATTGAATCACCTCCATCACAAGCGTAGTTCACCCTCCAAGGTTCTTACGGATTTTTTACACTTCTCGGCTTAACAGCTTTATTTATTTTCATAAATTAAATCTTACGAAAAAGTTTACCACTCAGTATATATTTTGTGAGATTTAATTTCTCACTTTTTGTTGGACTAACATTTTCCAATTCAAAGTACCTTCTTCAATATGACATCATGAATAGGAGGCTTGCTTGCAAATGTGGCAACTCATGCTATTTGTGCACCTGGGTTTCAGCCAATGACACAAGACACGACATGAGCTGGTTTGCCAGGGTCCTGATTTTAGAGAAACTGGATCGACGTCTTTGCGAACACAAAAGACTTGCTATCTAGGTAAAACAGTAAACACGGGGTTTGATGCATCGACAAAGCCCACAAGCAGCACACGATTGAGGGGGGTGCTAGCTTCTAAGGCCCATGGATGCGAGTGAGGTGGCACCATCCTATTCACTACTATTTCAACCTGGCCCAAAACTAGGCCCAAGGTGTTAAGTCAAGGAAGATTAGCATTGTTGGCGAGAGTAACACTGCATCCAAACTTGTTGGCACTATTAATGCTGGGATGGAGGGCCTTTTAATCTCAACTTGTTTAGAAGTATAATTTTATTTTTCATCATTTAATTTTGATTAATGTATTTATTTAAAAGTTTATTTAATAAATAATAATAAATGATTCACTTAAATGATAGTAGGTGAAAGAAAATAATAATATGTAACAATTATAGTATGTGAAAGAAAATTTAAGATTTTATTTAATTAAAAGTTGAAGTGACAAATTGATAATACGTGAAAAAAATATTTTTATCTTTTTTATTATATGATGAATATGTGAGTTATTTTTTATTTACTTTGTTTACTCTCTTTTAATATGTTAAAAAAATTAATTCCACCAATAAGACGAAAAAAGTTCTGTCACATAATACATTTTATTAAATCAATTTTTAATTAAATAAAAAATAAGAGATTTAATGTAATAAAAATTGTCGTTTATCAGTAAAATTTTTAAGAAAGTAAATTTTTTTAAATTAAAATATGAAGGATATAATTATACTTTGACAAGAAATTGACTGAGTAAAAGCACTCTTGCTCTATTTCTGCCAGGCTTGGATAACGTACATGTGACTGAGTAGTTTAAGAGCACAGGATGAGGAAGGAACAACGCAAAGGCAAACAAAATGTTACCAACTGAGAAAAAGTTTGATGATGTTCATGTTCCATCCGCCGATTTGAATATTGATCAAATGTGCATTGACTTTTCGTGTCAAGCCCCACCAAAAGGAAAGGGGAGAGTCCCCATTGCAAAACTTAGTGCTCATTAAGATTGGGCGATGCACTGATTACTCCCCCTCGAACGCTGTCGTTTACCGCTGTGTTGGCGGGGACGATACTGCGCTGTTTTGTATGTTCTTGGCCACCTAGGTCCCAGATTAGTTCAACTCACAACGGATAAGGATAGATAAAAATACAATTAATTCAGAAAATTTGGTAAAAAAATTATAGATTAAATTTAAATATAAAATAAAAAAGTAAAAGTTATTTAAATAAAGCTGTGAGAAGTTAGATCGCAATCCTACAGGTCCACCTGTGGCCCAAGTGAGGCTGATCATTAACGTTTGAGAGCAGTCACGTGCACCTTTCACACACTCCCTCGCTACTGTGCAGCTTTTCTTCACGTGGACCTTCCTTCGTTGCCTTCCCCTCTCCTAGTTGATCTGATCACGGTCTTGACGCTAGTGGGTCTTTCTCTGTGGAACCCTTCAGTGAGATTTCTGTAGGTATGATAATTGTTTAATGGGAAAGAAAATGTTGAGATTGGTTGTTGAATCTTTGTTCTATTCAAGCTATACCCACTTTGTTTAGTTGAAGCTCCATAATCAGGCCATCTAATCTCAATTTCTCCTTTAAATGATTTATTTTTGTTCCTTTTCTTGTCAGGTACAGGATTTTCTTCCACAAATATACACCCCTTGTTATCTCTAACCGCTTCAACTTTGGCCCTCCCTGGAAAGCAGTACTTATTGCCATTAAAAGTTTAATCTTCTTTGGAAATATAATAGAGTTGATCTATAACCCTGAGCTTGCACTTTTCTCACGCTTTTGTGGAATATTGCTTTGTCTTGATGATTGGGTTTATAATTTAGGAGTTTCCAGAAGTACAACAAGCAGACAAAGAATGTCGATACCGTGGAAAGGTGAAGAAGAAATTGAAGTAAAGAAAAGAATGAGTGCTCACAAGTCACAACACACATGCACATGTCCAGCCATCCCTTTATTCATCATTTTCTACAAATTTATAGTGCCTTCTTTTTGTCTTCACTGTGAGGAATTCTTACTCCTGGTCTTTTCAGTGAGATTCCCGGGATTCATTGTTTCCCTTATTGCTTCTGCAGGCCATGCCTTGCAGATCCTCTCTATGGGGTTATAGCTGAGTAGTTGTTGTACTTCTATGGGTGAATTCGCTGTAGATGCGCGAACTTATGAAGATAAGGTAAACCCAGTTGTCATTAAGATTGTTAGAGATTAAAAATTGATTCTTTTTCCTATTATTGTTCTTTCAAATGTGTCTGGGTGATTGATTCCCAAGTTATGATTGTTAAAAAACTGCGCTTTTGGTGTTATAGTGGGTTGTCCTTGTGTCGGTTGCTTGTAATTATGCATACAGTTTTTTTTTTTAATTTATTTGGGTGCTATGTAACAGCAGATGGGAGAGACAATGGCTACAAATCCTGCTTTGCAAGTGTCTGTTTCATTTGGTAGATTTGAGAATGATTGCCTGTCTTGGGAGAAATGGTCGGCTTTCTCACCAAACAAATATATGGAAGAAGTAGAGAAGTGTGCCACACCTGGATCAGTAGCTCAGAAGAAAGCTTACTTTGAAGCCCATTACAAGAAGATTGCTGCTCGGAAAGCTGAATTGCTGGCGCAAGAGAAGCAAACGGAGGAAGATTCTCAGAGATCAGGGGACCATAATAATGAAGATCTGAGTGGTAAAAGTTATGGAACCGATGCAGAATTTAATATACCCAACAGTCAAGGTTCCATTGGAAGGGTTAATCAAGAAACCGATTATATTGATGAGATCAGGACAACCAGTGTAGATAATTGGGAGGAGGATGTTGCAGTTTCAATGTGTGAGGGAGAGAACAAAGTAGTAGAAAGTAGATCAGACGGCTCCCAGATAGATAAACCTGGAGAAGGTGTCTGTGCAAAAGAAGAAGAAATTCCTGTCATTGAAGCTGAAGATGTGAAGGAATTTTCACACAACGTGGACAATGAGATGGGAAAGGCTTCAGAAGTTGAAGCAAAATATGTGAAATTGAATCATCCAAGGGAATCTAAGAAGGTATGCTTTGATATATTTATCCGCGTATTTCGTTTTTATTGGAATATTGAATTAGTGATTCACAATTTATATCACTTCAAAGATTGGCTATCTGGTTATTGAGTTTCTAACTTCTTACCATCTGATTGGACAGATTACTTCTGCGAATAGGGAAAGTTATAGTGCAAAGACGAAGAAGAAGCCGGTGCTACCTACATCTAAGGCTACCCAGATTTCCTCGCCTAGAAGTTCACGATCTACATTAACTCCGACCAAGACATTGGCATCTCCCTCTTCAGCAAAAAAGGGAAATTCATCATCTATTTCTGGGAAGAAAAGTACTTCAATCACTGGGGAAAACAAAAGAGTTACTAACAATTTTTTGCACATGTCCCTTAGCTTGGGTCCAAGTAATCCTGATCCGGCTTCTCATATCACTATGAGGAAATCTTTCATTATGGAGAAAATGGGGGACAAAGAGATTGTTAAGCGCGCATTCAAGACATTCCAGAACAATTTGAACCAGCCAAAATTTACCAGTGAACACAACTCATCCATAAAAAAGCAGGTACTGGAGAAAACATTATGAACAACTGTTGTTTATTTACCATTCGAAAATCGCAATTGTTCAGGAATGTTTGCGTATATAACCTGGGCAGGTTCCTTTGAAGGGGACAGAGCCAAGGGTGCCAGCATCTGTTGCTTTACGAAAAGAAAATGGAAGGTAATGTTTCAGATCTGCACAATTAATGTATTTTCAGCTGCATCATTTTAGTTTCCTTCATGTATTACATGTAGCCTTTTTTGATTATTTTCATACTAATAATGGATACATTGTTGAATGGACAACATTGTATATATCATTTGCATGTTTAAAACTGTATTGATGACACCATGCTTTTGCCAGTGGTTTCTTTGGGAGGATTCCTATAAATTAATTATAAATGTGTAACCATTAGTAAGTTGTAAATATAATGGTTATTCCATTATAAGATGTAGTTATAGCTTTTTTTTTCTTTTTTGGGTGAAAGATGTAGTTATAGCTTTATTTGCCGAACATTTAGCTCTTGTGACTAATATAATTTCTCCTTTTTGAGTGGGTGGGCACATGAAGAGGGTTAGAATCGAAACCTATGACAGTAATGTAAAACCCACTTCCTTTTGTATCTAAAATTTGTTGCCTGCTACTGTCATATTTAATGCAATCTAAAATTTCAGCTATCTAATATATCAACACCCAATTGTATATAAAAATTGTATATTTAAACTGTGGAAGACTCAGTTGAAGCATAATACCTTAGTAGCTTTCAAGATTTAGCAGTCCTTTTCCAGAGGTTTACTCCACCGCCACCCCGTCCCCCTATTATTATTGAGTTGAAATTTCGCTGATATTATAGCATGGTAGGAGAAATTTGCGTGGGGAACTGACAGACATACGAGGAGCATGAGAGCTGTCCTCCATCTCCATTCAGAAAGACTTAATTTCTCCCTTTCCCCCTTTCCCCACCAAAAGAAGAAATCTATTAATTTATGATCTATGAAAGTATAGGGACTTCACTATAAATTTGCATATGCTGACTGAATGAGTTTTTATATAGGCCTGCTAAGGTTGACTGTATGGATAAAAGAAATAGAAATGGAAATGCTGTACAATCTACGTTGGGCTTAACAAGTGACATCAGAACAGAGAAAGGAGAGGTATGCATTAACTCTTGCAATGTCTATGCATTTCAGTGCAAGTGATATCAAGGCTTCTTATGAAAGTACTGTTTGTTTTTACTGATCAAAGTCTGATCTTTTCCCTATTTGATCAGTGTCTAAAGAAAATTGGGGATAAATCTAATGCAAAAGAGGCAGAAAGAACACGTCTTCAATTGAAATCAAAGGTACACTTTCATGAATCATAATGACAGCTCATGCCATCACTTAAGTATGACTACATATATTAATTATGCGTCAAAGATAATTGTTCAGAAGGAAATGAGATGGTACGGAAATCTTATGGAATATATAATATTAGGTTGTATGCTGGTGATTGCTTTTATCATCTATACTAAATGAATATATGACATGTTTGAACATTGTATTCCTGAACGCAGGCGGAAAAAGAGGCAGAGATCAAAAGGATAAATCATACTTTCAAAGCCAAGCCCCTACCAGCTTTTTACCAGGGTCAAAAAGTATCAAAAGGCCATCCAGATAAGGTATGTATTATGCATTTGATTTCTACCTTGTTTAAAAGCAGGGTGAAGACTAAGGCAGATATTTCAAATATAGAAACATAGTTTGTTAATGTTTATCCGCCATCTGTTTTGTGCTTAATGCTTTAAAGTAATCAGAAAGACCTTTATCTAACACCTATTATTAATCACATGCAGGAGACATGTGCAAATGATTGTAACTCAACTTTGAATTAAGTCAGCTAAAACTTGTGTTAAACAATTTAGACTACTATCTGTAGACAAAGTGGGTGATCTGTGCTCGTTGGCTGTCTTGCTTTGCTGTAAAAAGTAAACCTGTTTTATGCCAATTGACCATAGTGGTTAGTGGGTCATACCCGGAGATGATGGTAAGAAGTTTATTTAGTCCGTTAACATCATTTCTAGGATGGGTAATCTATGGAGCGCTCTACCTCTGAGGAGGTTGAGCTTTTATTGGTTAGATTGGATTTCCAATATTCTTTGTTTGAGTTGAAGACCGTAAAACAAGTTGAGAATCTCAGGATACATCTAACGGTGAAACACCCAACCTCGAGAGGTAGAGCCCCCACAGAAGTTCCCTTCTAGGATTATGGCACCAGTAAGATATTAATGTTTGCTGATATATGTTGTCAGTTTTCAACATCTACTATTGTCCATTGAGCCATCCAACTTAAGGCTTCTAGTTTTGGGTTTCTTAACTTCTGTATATTTGCAAGATCTTAGAGGCATCAAAGCTAGCTTCTGGTATAGTTGACACTCTAGATCATGTTTTATAGTAAGGCTTTTTTCTGTTGTTCCATCAGATATGCACTGAAGCATGATACTTACACTACTGTTGCAATCATATAAACCTAGAGACCAAAAACAGTGTCCATAGAGCTTTACTTGGAAAAGAGGATGGGATAAAAAGTAAAAGAAAGGAAGAGATTCTGTGAAATTGGAACTACTCTCCCAATTTTTTAAGTTGTGCTGAATGTGTTAAATCACTGTAACTGATCTGGAAAGATTTCTCCTACTTTAATTGTTCTTTTTGTGATGTCTACTAATGCAGGGGGTTGGCAAAACTGAAAATCCTCGGTAACCCCTTGAGGGGTAAGAAAAGAAAAAAAACCGCAGGTTATTTATATCGGCGGACAAGGTAGATCATTCTGTTCAGAGGAGAAATAAACTTTGTACATATCAGAAACATGGGCTCCGTCAGATTTAACCTAAGCTTGACTTCCAGTAATGCTACCTGTATTAGTGATGGGACAAGACTAAAACGCTGTAGTTCTTGATAACCTCTGCAATCACTATTGCAGTGAAGTTTCATTATATAAACTGATTAGAAATTAATGTAGAACTAGAACCATATACATGTTAATAATATACTAGAGCTCATTGATGGGCAACCCACATTATGTCTTTGTTTCTATAAATATAAAGAATAATATCTCTATAATTATAGATATATTGGTAAAAATCTCTAATTATATATTTACAATTACGGTTCACCCAAAAATATATTTTTTAAAATTTTTTTATTTTTATAAATTAAAATATATAAAAATATCTTATTTAAAAGAATTTAAATTATAAATGTTATTACTTCTTTCATAATGAACTGAAAAACTTGTAGTAAATTTTTTCCATTTTGCTAAGCCATTGTCACTTGATTATTATTTATTTATTGTATATAAACTGTGGATGGAGAGAATGTATCATTTTTTAAATTTAAAAGTGTAAATCATAGTTCATCATTGATCATCCATGCTGGCCTTTCATTTGTTTTTTATGCGGTTTAAAAGTGACACTATTTATTTTAATTTGATTCATTAGCAAGTTACTCCTTCGTACTTTTCTCTGTCCATTTCCTTACAGTGAAAAAAATATGGCCTTTCTATTGTAGTTGTGTCTTCTTACAAATTTTTTATTAAAAAAAAAAAGAAACTTTAATTCGTCGACAGGTACACTTACAGAACACAGGATTTAGTATAAAGATATAACACAGAAATTGAGAAGGAGCTAAGCAAGCTCTTGTTAATTCCCAATCGAAATCCAATATGAATATACGCATGGGAGATTTAAAGAATGGGGAAGGACGATAGTTCTTAATGCAATGACACATCATTTTGATGTTGCATGGTGGTAAAGGGTGATACCAAGATGGTTTTGACTTCCGAACTTACCAGACACAAACCGGCTCAATCATACAGAAGGGTACGCTTCTCTCGCAGCATATCAAAACCTTAAAGTGTCTGGCGGCAATATTCTGGGCTCCATTGTCTTGAACTGGTCATCTCAACTTTTCTTTGATTCATGATAAGTTGGCTCCTGCTTTAACTTTGAGTGAAACATCAAATTTACAGGACTTCCTCCCCCTTATCTACGTCATTTAGAAATAGTTGTTCAATAATTTAGCACTGCCACCTTGGACTTCTCTGCTGCTAAACGTTCTAGCAGTTTGGTAACCTCACAAGTTCCCTTTTTCCGGAGCTTTCTGCGGATGATCACTCAGTACTTCCCTTGGCTGTCTTCCTTCTCTGCAAATTACGAGCAATCTCAATGCATGCTTGATCAACCATTCCCAAAAAGTCCTTGACTATGACAAATATTTGAAGGGGTTGTTCTGCTGAAGCTCCTCCTTGATAATATTGTGTAGTTCTCTTCACAAGCTGCATTACTCTTGTTTGCTCCTCCCTTATTAGTTTCAATTCCTCTTCAGCATTCTCAAGAAAATGTTCCATTTCAATCACAAAATTGACTCCTCTTATATTTTTAAACTGGGAAACGAGTTTTCGGATTTCATCCATCCGGGTTGAGAGGGTTGAGATTGAACCAACTAAATCGTTATAGTCTAGAATCGCTGCTTTCTTTACGTTGGAAAACTCAGCACTGATTCCTCCTACAATTGGTAATCCTAGTGTTGTATATTCCTTTTCTCTTTGTTCATCTGAAGCAGAGTTCTCAGAGTTTCCATTGACGTCGCTGCTCCTACTGCTACTGCGAATCAGGCTGCGATTACGGTTAAGAACTAAACGTTTTCCTTCAGATCGGACTGCTTCTTCAACCACAAAGTGTAGCAGTGTAGTTTTTCCATCTGTGCTTTTGACATCAGAAAGCTTCCTTAATGAATTCAAGTTGAAAGCTTGAGCATTACCTCTGGAAGTACCTGCATTCATACGATTTCCAGCCTTAAGGACTGCTTCAAGAAGCTTCAAAAAGAGCCCCCGATTTCGAAGCTCCTTGCACCCCAATTCAAGGGTATGAAGAGACTCTTTGATGTGTAGAATCTCTAAGTCATAGTTCAATCTAAAAAACATAGCATTCAAGCGCTTAAAAGCCGAAGGAACAGCATTGAGGATGTGATGGAGGAATGACTCAGCAGCAGCAAGTTTTGTTGGGTCTCCTTTGTATTTAAGGATTTCAGATTGCTCCTCTTCTGTTGGGGCAACTCTAGAGAGCTTTTCAATTGTACCTGCATTAAGGCCTTGACCTTCATTAAGGGCATCGAGAATTTCTTCTCTGGACACCGCCAGAGACTTCAAAACAATAGCAATGTTCTGTGATTTTCTGGGATCAAGAAGAAAAATTTTGGAAGATGGAGCAGAGACATCCCTGCTTGGACTAGTTGAATTATCTTTCCCTTTTGGGGATCCTCTGCTAGTGGCCACATTCCCAAAGGGAGCTTTCATAAGATATTGATCAACCCTGAGTATAACATCCAAAAATTTGGTTTGATCAGTAAAATTAAAATTGAAGAGATCATAATTTATTTGCTATTTGAATTTTACAAAAATATTATAAAATTATGATTACCTGAAAGAACCACGATCAATTTTGTCCCACACCATAGAGTGATCAGCATTAGTGTTCACCTTATCCCAATGCAAAGGCTTCAATTTTACTTGACCATTGCCTGTTTCTGACACGCCTTCCCCTGAGGGCTTCCCTCCCTTACTGGTGGCGGTTGGCATTTCCATAGGGACAGTTGGTGGTTTTGATGATGACTTCAAACTGCCTGCCTTGGGTGGTGGAGGAGGCGGTGCTGGACTCTTTCGCATTGAGATTGGTGGAGGTGGAATTGGCGCTGGACTCCTATTTACAAGAATTGGTGGAGGAGGAAGTGATGGTGCAGGGCCTTTGGTTTTTGTAATTGCTGATAGAGAATTGAAGGGCGGTGTTGGTGGTGAAGGAGGATGGGTTGGAGTAGATGTAGATGGTTCAACTGGTGATTCTGGTTTATTTTCAACGGTCTTGAGAGAAACGCCAGCTGATGCAGAAGCTGTTGTTTTCCTGATAATTCCGCTTGACACCTCCTCTGGCATTATTTTTATGTGGGAAGTCGAAGACTTCCCTCGAAGCAGAGAAATTTCTTGAAGGGACTTCTTCTTTTTGTCTTTATTATTTCGTTCATTATCATCTTCTTCTATTTGTTTTTCCTTGTTTTTAGCACTTGTGAGGGCCTCTTTTTGCAAACCCTTTTGGGAGTTTTTCCCTTCAAGCTTTCTCCAATAAATCACATCCAAACCATCTTCGTCAACTATCAGTCCCCTCACATTTCCATCAATTCTCTCAAACTCGTTCGTCTGAGGCACAACACGCTTATCTCCATGGGAAGCAGTGTTGACTACCTCCTTTCTGCGCCTTGCTCTTAAGCACAGTAGAATTAAAAAGAAAATCAAACTTGAAACAACCAGAGTGCTTGCTGCAGTTGCAGCCACTGCCTTTGCTATCTTTCTGTTTGACGAAGAACTCATGGACACAGCCACGGGTGCTGGGGCTAACTGCACTTGTGATGGTGGTGTTGGCAGTGGCTTTGGTGGTGGCTCAGGTGGTTGTGTTGGAGAATTAGGTGAAGGGGCTGAGGCTAGAGCTTCAACTGGATAGAAAGTTTCTATATTCTGAGGAGAATTGGACTGGCAATGACAGAATGGTATTACAAAACAATGAAAAACTACCAGAAAGATCAATAGAAGCCATGACTGAAGCATTCTATTCAAAGCCATGAAAGCTTACAAATTTCCAAGGCGGTTTCTGAAGAAACTGAATCTGCTATTGCATCTTTTCTTTTTATTGATCACCACAAGTCTAGTTCTTGGTCTTGTGGCTTCTGTTTCTGTTTGTTGACAGTTTCAAAAGAGAGAAGGGGTTAATCAATGGTAAACCTCCAGTGTCTACTCCCATGCAATGACCATTGACCAACGTGACCTCTATCCTAGAATTAAATAAACCATGTCGTTGGGGATGATTAGGTACTTACATAAAGGGGATTTGGCCTCATTTTGAAAAAGTACAAGTGGACATGTAGCTGGGGGGAAAGAGACTTGTTTACCCTGTCAAACATGATATTTAGGCAAGGGTTTGAAGTGGTACGTTGCGGTAGTCCTTAAAATTTTTCAAATGCCGTAAAAAGTGGTACAGTCTTCCTTCTGACTTAGTTTTTATCTACAGGCAATGAAATAGGGAAAAGCATCAACCCCTCTTAAAAGCATGGATCATGAAGGTTTTACAATGGGAAGGGTTGTGCCCAATCGGATTTTAGAAGTTTAAGCGACTGGAATTGACTGTGAATTGTGTGATTCAATGGTCGTGATGGGCCAACCCACATCGATTTTAGTACTTAGTATTGAGAAGAGTGGCTCACCTAATTACTTATTTATTTTGTTAGTATAGTTCATTGACCTGATCTCCGTTGAAGTGATTGAAAAATGCGTTTTTGGTGGCACCCATCATGGTTTCCTTTTTTTGTTTGCGTTACTTTTCCATTGTTATTATTATTTTTCCTTTTTGAATGGATGTTTTCCCTTGATTTTTTTTTTCCTTGTTTGGATGACCTTGAGATTTGGATTGGTCGAATTAATTAATCTAATGTTCGAGAACCTTCCAATGTCTCTCAAGCTTGTTAGTCTGCTCTCCTCATGCTTTTTTTTTTCCTTGAAGTTTGACAATTTACACGAGTAATTTATTTTATATTTTACTTCCAAAATTCAAAAATGTTTTCTGATCTAAAAATAATTAATGTTGAATAGTGTCACTCTAATAATTTTATTTTAGTTTAATTAAATCAAAATAATATTATTTACATTTGATTAAAATTATACATCATCTAACTTATTAACTAAGAGAGAAATCAACCTTTACTTAAAAATTGAATAATTAAATTTATTAAATTTCGATTAAATTATAAAATTTAATAAATTTTATGATTTATTTTAATTTTTAAATATTTAATCCTCATTTTAAGTGGGACTTACTTTTAGCAAGTTGAAAAGCTATCATTATTTGGATGGTAACTAATGGAAGAGGGTTTGTGTTATGATAATTTACTTCATTAAAAGGCTCAAATTATTAATGGTAAAATTAAACTGCTTATCTAATCTGGTTAGAAAACATATATCAGTTTTTTCAATTCAAAACGCAATCATGGTGAGGCTCCCCAACCACTTTAGAAAAATCAACACAAGGAAAAAGGACGAGCCTGGGCCATGGGCAAGTTCAATTCGAATGAGTGGCCCGTGGGCCGCAGCTCGGGTTGGACCTTATCTACTATTACATACTGACACGCAGTGGGAAACGTGGGACATGAAAAAAGAATGGCCATGATAATAGGAAAATGATATTTTTATACGCAGTCACATAATATTTACATGTGTAAATATAAATAAATAAATAAAGAAAACATGAGAATAAGTGAGAATCAAAGAAATTGTATAAAATTATTATGTGTATATATTATTATTTCACATGAAAAATGGTACATGCACACATTGTCATTACAAAATATGGGCATGTGACTATAGATGGATCAATTTTTTCCACTTAAAAATTGGAGAGAAATGAGAGTGTGAAAAAATATATAAAATGTATATAATCAATCTTACTTAATAAAATAAAATTTTATTTATTATTATTATTAACTGCAAAGCAACTTCACAATAATCGAATCTTACTTTGCCAACCACAGCGTGACATTATCGGTGGAAAAGTCTTAGATATCCTAACTTTTCAAATCGGAAATTAGGATGATATAAAAGGTAATTGTCAATGAGTGACCACATTTTGATTTCCCTTTATTTCATTCCAATGCCATTGACAGTGAAAATTGTTTCCTTCATTCACTCCACGGTATACGCTATCCTAAACCTAATTGTTGTGACTTTTATAGAGCCCAAAATGTCACTTATGACATTAATAATGTTACCTCCACATAATTATACTGTATAAAAATTACATAATATGCCTCTATCAACATTAATAAAGTAGTCTTCAATTAATTGTGTGTAATATATATACAGTTATACACTATAATGGTGTGCAAGTCACATTACTGTTTTAAACTCATGTGGCAATAGCATTTATATTTATCACACCACATGTTAATTATCTTTTAATATGTATTTATTGTTTAGGGTTCTGTTTTATAAATGCAATCTTATTAAATTTTTACATAAAAAATTCAGAATATTAAATTTTGTTGAGTTTTAAGAATTGAATTGTAGAATATATAAATAAAATGATCCAAAAGCTTATTTATAGCAATTTAATGAGACCCAGATACTATTTTTCTTATTTTTATTGTAAAAGATTTTATCAGCTAACTCCCATGACTTAAAATTTGACTTGTCAAAGATGATTACATTATTTTACTCTTAAAGAAATTTTGCAAGCTAACTCAATTTATAAATTTTTTACATACTAGTCTTTACATATATCAGTTACATGTAAATTTAAAAAATTAATAATAAGATAACATAAATTCTTTTTTTAAAAAAAATTCTCATATTAAGTTTTAATAAAACAAATAGTAAAAATTTATAAAATAGAATGAGAGTGAAGGGAACAAGTTAAGAAAGTATAATTTTTTAAAAAACATTTGTTATAATTTGTTTTAGTTGAGATAATTGATATTATATTTAATACTTATAACAAAACATTAAATGTTGAAAAATTTATAAAACTCGAATTTTTTTCGAATAACATACATATTCTATAATAAAGATAAAGGTAATAATTTTGGGTTTATTTTGAATAAAAATATTATTTAAGTTTTATAATAATGTGAATTTATAATAAATTGTATATTAATAAGTATGACTTTTGAAAAGGATGTTTTAGTCTAAAAATGTTTTCACTCATCTTCACTTTTATATATAGTATAGATAAATTATAATTAATTAATTGTTTTTACTACATATGTATTACGTAGAATGCCAATCAATTGCGACATGTAATTAAAGATGAGAGAAAATGCAGGGGTGCGTGATTTGATAATAGCCATGCACGATCATTTCCGAGGTTACCTTTTAAATGTTTTCTCTTTCTGTTTCTCTGGGTTGACCGCGAAAAGAAAGAACCCTAGAATGGACCAAGAGTTAGGCAGTAAACAAGAAGAGTAATTGGTGGCATGATGCATGTAGGCTGAGTGATTAGCTAGGAGTTTCTTGTTTAGGCAACTAGCTAATGATGATTGCCGTTTTGACATGTAAAGAAGCCCAATTAGGCAAACAAGAGATGGCTATGCTAACGAAAACGGCAAGAGAGTATATTTGCCGTTCATACAGTGATAAACTTTTGTCTGTAATGATAACAACGAATAGGGGAAGGCCCCTCATATCCCATTGTAGGCAGATTCAGACAAGGCATGGCAGATTTGGCGTATCACCATGTTGCCAACCATGAGCCACATCATTCAATTCAGACACTGGTAATGGGACCAGCCTGCTAATACAACATTGATTGCCTGGCAGAAAGGTTGTCCGTTTCTCCTCTCCTTGCATTACCCCCACCTATTTGGGTTCTATGGTGTCCAATCAAAGTATGCAAAATCTTCTTGCTTAATTGCATAGGCCCAACCCACGTACTGCATTGCATTATCTCCTCTCCCACGAGTATTTTTGAATTAATGACAAGGGAAGCAAGTAACATCAACGACACTACATGTGATGCCATCTAATTTCTGTCATCTGTATCATCATATTTAGCTTTTCCCTTGCCTTTCTCTCTCTAGTTAGAGTGTCTTTTTTTTTTTTTAGTGATATATGACTCCTTATAATGAAATAGAGTGAGAATAAGAAGAAAAAAAAAATTAAATTTACACAACGATAAATTTTGACAACATCATATGCCAAAGAATTAAAGGTCCTCTACCCTAATAAAAGTGTCTTTGATTATAACTTTTTGTTATTGACTTTATTTTTATAATATAAAATTTAAATTATAAAATTTATTATATTTTATAAATAAAATTATAAAATTTACGGAACTAAAGACTTATAACTATTATTACTTTTACAATTTTACAAGAATAATTTTCTGATGATGGTAACGTTTGATTCTAATAGTCTCATGAATATATGTACTCTAGCATCTCTAACCACACAAATAAAACGTGGCCAATGCTTAAGAAAAGGTGATGACAGAAAAGGCTAGCATTGAAAAAGTAGACCAGGAAAAGATGAAAAACTCAGCCAAAACCAAAACTATGAAAGCTAGCGGCGTGTCCCCCACTCTCTTTAGATCGCACAGGTCCAGCACCAATGCCAAAATATTCTGAGCTGTGCCTTGTGATATGGTTTCACAGGCAAAGTTCTGTAGTAGCAGGGTAAATGGCAGCACACCCTCCTCGTTCGAGACAATTAGACAAACACAGCAGTCCCAAGACCCCACCACTCCTTCCACCCTTCTTCAGTAGGGGGACACCTAAAACATGTACAATTCACATCCCCATTCTGATCTAATTCTTTTTAGCAGACAAGATCTTGCACACTTATATTCCATCTGCTTCACATCATTTCCAAATCCCAACCTCTTGTTATTTTATTTTTTCCATTTTGCCCATTTCAACGCTCAATTCCCACGCAGACATGGATGACTTTTATACCCACTATTTGAAAAATGAGGAAACAAAAGGGTACCGTGATCAGTTAATCATTATCCATAACTATAAAATTAACCACCTTTATATAAACAAAACCAATTCAAATTAGTCAAAGAACAAAAGAGGGTAATGCAGCAACAGAAACCGTTACAGAAAACGGGTAATTGCAGATTGAACCCAAATGGAGAATTATCATACATTCTGAAAAGAAAAAGAAAAAGAAATGAAGGTACTGCAGCAGTGCGCACTGGAGAGGAGGAGGAGGATGCGAGTGGTAGTAGTCAATCGGTGTTGGTCATTTTGAGGCGGGTGATTGGGGAATCAGGCACGGTGGGTGAGGATGATCGTGAAGGCGAAGGGCACGGCGATGATGGCGGCCACGAGGACGATGACGATAGCGTGGAAGAGGAAATGGATGTTGGTGATGAAGACGGATCAGAGATATCTGGTAGCTTTCTTTTGTTGATTCCCCCGACTCCACCTTCTCTGTCTTGATGATGGCTTCCCGCCCTAATCTCTCTTGTCGTCATGTAATCCTTTAACCGCTTCACGTCAGATAACTTGACTGGCTTCATTATGAAATCCTCTGCTCCTTCCTCCAAACATCTGTCTATACGCGCCAGAACGTTTTCAGATGACATAATCACTACCGGAATTTCTTTCAAAGTGGATGATTCCTGCTCCAAGATAACATCATTCAATTACTTTTGAATTCAAAAAATAAATTAGTAATGTGGATGATCTAAGAAATGGTGTGCGAATTTTCTTACCTTGATTTTCTTGAGCAATTCATAGCCGGTCATTCCAGGCATACAGTAGTCTGTGATTATTAGATCCACCTTTAAACCCTGCTAGCAAATAACACAAACGAATGAATATAGCTTTCTCCCAAGTAAAAATTTTCCGGGAAAATAAAATCCGGAAAATAAGGTAAAGTTTCCTCTCATACATACATCAAAGCCATCAGATTCAGAGGGGCTCCTCTGCTCGTCCAGCCCCAGTAATTGGAGCGCACTTATTCCACTATCCACAGCAGTAACTGCAATTTTCCGAAGCAAACAAACTTCAATTCCATTTCCAGCTATAATCCTAACACCAAATAGCAAAACAAACACTGAATATCCCCATTTTGGTTTTCAAGCACGCACCTTTACAAGCTAAAATTTTGAGCAAACGCTCAATGACCTTCCGATCAACGAGGCTGTCATCGACGGCCAAAACATGAACCTCATCGGAAGCCACCGGCTGGAGATCAAAGCCGTTCATCTCCTCCGAGAAACAACACCGTTCTTCGCCGTAACGTGCTTGAACAAGAGGCAAAAGAAACAGAGCAAAAGAGAGAGAGGGGATTCCTTAACCTGGGTTACCAAATCTTATAGACGCTGTAAATTATCGCTATCTATCTGTTCATGTCATCCCCACTGTGAATGTATGTACAAGTGTCTGTCTCTTTCTCTCTCTAAGAAAATGTCCGCTTCCGAAAATCAAATCTTTCTCTCACTAATAAATCTAAGATTTTCTCACTCTTTTTTATTTTCTCGTTGTTTTTATTTGTTTATAAACGAAATTAGACATGGCGCTGAGATTCTGAAATCCACTTTGGCGTGATCTGCATATCAAAGACTTGCTTTTCTCGGTCCCCACATGCACGATATCTCTCGCAGGTGGGATCGTATCGCGGGAGATTGACGATGACGAGATTTTGGTGTTTGTGTTGTGTTGTTGCACGGTGATTGTGCGATACGTCGACAGGGAAGACCGCGCCGTCGAATCCCCGAGTCAGGAAGTGACCGATACGGATCCCCCAACCGGCGGCACCAAAAGAGAGGGCAAAAAGATGATGGGCTTTTTTCCGGTGACGTTCCACTATTCTCTGTTGGGTAAGTCGCAATAAAAGACCGAAAGCAGCGTATCTAAGGAAATCTTGCTACCTCGAGTGCTCCGCTTGAATTTTTGCTTTTTTATATTATAAATTATAAATATGTTCTATGTTTGGTATTCATTTCCTTTCTTAAAAATTACGTGCATGTGGAGATTTCGTTGGGATTTGTATTTGTAATTTGTCAAAGTGAAACCCAGTTTGAAATATCATTTTCAGCTCATGTTTATTGAGGCAATACTAATCCCAAATTGAGATTTGGACGTGGCGATTAGTCAATATCAAGACAGCTAAAAAATTATTTGAATTTTAGCTAATAATAATGTAGACTAATTCAAAATCATAGCATGTGAAAACAAATTTTGTACAGACATAGGATAGGACATGATAAAATCATTAATTGTAAAATCCCCAAGATGCTTATCTTCCTTTTTTTCTAAAAAAAATTAAAAGTTCACAACATTTTTGTAACATTTTTATTTGATAAAACATATTATATTATGCAATTATATTTATATTTTTTTATCAAAGATAAATTTAAAAAATTGGGCCAAGAAATAATTCAAAGGTCATTGATGAAAATCAAAATTTGAAATCACTTTTTACAAAGAATGAGTCTTATACCATTTGTATTGCCTAAATTGTCATTCCTATTTATTTTTACTAAATTTGAAAAGATGAGTTTGTATAACATATTTATGGTGAGTGATATTATTTATAGGTAATTTTTATATAAAATTTTATTAAAAATATTTTCTAATAATATTTTACACATATTATATATAAAAATTTTATGTGCAATTAACATTTTCGATTTTAGATGTACACACTCTGTTTGAACAAAACAAGCTGCCTAAAAAGTAAAAGGCATGGGTAAGTGGGCATTGGAATTCATGAGGAAAGTCATTGCCATAACCAAACTTGCATTTTGCATTAAGAGTATCAAGGCAATACCCAAAGCAACACGTGAATGAGCTCCACGTCCACTTCAATTCAGCATAAACTAACACTGCACGTGGGTTTTATAAGTTTGTGGATTTCAAAGTTCACATATGCCAAAACAAGTGCATATGTATTTTTGGATAACATTTTAAAGATGGTTTGTATGGAAGGTACTAATGTGCAAGGAATTACATGCATTATACTTTTTCAAAAAAACTTTCAGTAATGTCACCAAAAATATATTCAATATTCATCACTTATAATAAAAATAAATTTAGATATTTAATAAATAATTTTTTACAACAAATTATAAGTAAAGTAAATTTATAAATATTTGTATTTGACTTAAAAATAGATAAATAAATATTTTAAATTGTAAAACAATAAATTTATTTTTTTGCTAGAAAATAAAAGTTTGATCATAATAAAATGTCAGAATAATTACACTTTCCACTAAGTTCAAAGAACTTTTGAATTGTAACAAAAGAAAAAGAGAGCTTTTTGAATTTTATACACACTTTCTACTAATTACTATGCTTTTGGACTACTGCTTGTGGAAATTGAAAGCCTTCAGGGATGAGACAGTGACAGCTGCAGTGAGGGCTGCAATTGTCTTTCCAAACTAGATTTTCATTATCAGAAGTCAGATCACAAGCATCTATTCTATTATTGTTTTATTATTTTACAAATTAAAATGTATAAAAATATTTGTTTAAAAATAAATTATTTATTACGTAATATTTCTTTGTATAAAAAATGTAATAAAACATATTTTACTAATAAGGCACAAGAAATTAGAATAAAAACGATAAAATATGATTAATATATCTTAATATATTTATTACGTAGACGTTATATAGCATTACTCTTATCCTTCCATGGCAGTACCTGCTGCTGCCGTCCGATCTGACATTCCAACTTTGACCCTGCTCTTCAACGCAAAGCCTGTTCTGATATGGAGCATGCTTCAGGTGTTCCTACTGTCACCGTCACAGTCAGTGACTTTTACTTTTACTGCATCGCATTTCCTTCTTTATGCAGTTTGTAAGTACAAAATTTACTCAATATATATATATATATATATATATATATATTAATATTAAGATTATAATATAATTATTTATAAAAAATTAATTATTTTTTATTAATATTTATATAAAATATAAAAATATAAACTTAACATTACTCTATGCCCTAATGTGATAATTCAGAAAGTTTAAATATGTACTACGTTAAGTGTATTGCTTGAATAACAATCTATTAATTCAAATTTTAACATATTAATTTGTTTTATTTTTTTTTATTGGGTTTGAGGTAAGTATTTTAATAACACCAACTTCACTCATGCACATAATAATTATGTAAGTTACATGTAAACTAGCTGAAATTGACTTGACTTCGCAGTATGGTTATTACCATTGAATTCTTTAGTCCTAAAAATCAAAATAATTAATGCCAAAAGGTTATATTCTCAATTAATAAGGTGTTAGGGAGTTAGTTTTGATTTAATTTTGAGTGATTTAAATTTAGAATTATTTTTATTAAAAAAAGTTTAATTATACCGTTTTTGCTTTGACACAAGTATTAATCTCTTATCCACTGTTTATATTCTTAATCTCTAATCATGTTTTTTTGGAAGTTTAAACAAAGATTAATTTGTTAATTTATTATAACAAACCTCTAAAATTATTAAAAGGTATAATATAATGCAACCACATTTCAATATTTTTTTACTTTTATAAAAAAAACTCCTACAAAATATAAATTTTTAAATCAATTAAATCTCATCATTCAATGTATAGAATCTCCTACTAAACTTCAACCACATCTTTAAACAAATAGTTGAACTTGAATACACTGCATCAAACCTTCGAGCTTCAAATTGGAACTACATGCCACTAAAACCTACCTAAAACCAGCTCACTGGTCTAATCCGAGTTTCAAAACCACTACCTACGAATCTTCGGCAGTTGGTCTTTCTACACTGATAGCACAAACTGTATTTCTTTTCTTTTTTTTTAAATTTAAAAGAAGATTCAGCTACTAAGAGTTGGTTGACTTCGTTAAACAAAACCAAAGGAACCGACATGATCAGTTTAGCCATCAAACCCAAAACTAAATTAAGTTCCACTTTCATTTTAGTCAAAGCGAATCTCAAATCTTTAAGGATCGAGATTTGAGATCCCACATAAATTTATGTTCGCCTTTTTTTTTTTTTAATAATAAAAATATTACATTATAAAAATTAAATTAAAGAAATAAAGTTAAATTTAACTACTTAAGTTAAATTTAAATTTTATACTACTCCATTTTATTCCATGGATAGTTGTGGCCTTGTAGGGCTGTGTTTTTACTTAATTGAATAGGTAATCAAGTTCATCTAAGGATGTAGAGATACTCGTGCGCATCTGAAAAACATTTTATCGCTTTTGAAAGTTTTTGATTTTATGAAAGGGTGGGAGCTATCTTTTGCCGAGGCTGCAAGGCTTCATTATTCATTGGCTAATGGTAATATGTATATATCATACGGTATAACTCATTTGCATGCATTTAAGTTCATTCATTACAATGGGTGCATATTAATTATGGCCGACCAACTGAACCCACTGTTTGGATTAGATCCCATCGAGAATTTATTGGAGGTTCAAATAATAATAGAATCATGGATTGCGCTAAGCTATGTAAAAGTAACAATGGGTAGCCACCTTTTCTAAAGGGTTTAAAGAGCAAAAGAGGGATACCCTAGTTTGTGTTTTATTTGTTCCTTCGAGATTTGAATTTTGGCATCTCCATAGCTTTTTCAAAATTTGAGTGTGATTTGGGGCATCTTTAGTACATTTGCTTGTACTATAACAATATCATAGCACCAAACAGGTTATCAAAAGCAATATTTTCTCGGGCATGTGTCAAGCAAAACAAGAAGAACAAGAAAGGTGCATGGGAGCATCCATCAATATCTTTTTCAAGCACAAAAGATATATTAGAAATACAAATGGACCCCGCAATTGGCCTTTTCATCATGATCTAGTTATGGTATCTGCTTAAAGTTCTGATAAGGTGGAAAAGGAACCGGAAACAATTCACAATTACATTTACGAGACATTCTTTTTCAATCGAGGAAAATGGGTAAAACCGTTTTTGGTTAAAAGACATAAACTTGGGGGAATCTATGAAGGTCAAGAATATGCTCGCTTATACTTTTACTAATTTTTTCATAAATTATTTTCAACACCGCTGGTTATGATAATGCTTTCTTATAAATTTTTTAATAATATTAATATGCATCACTATATATGGACAATATTATTAAATTGCAGCATTAGTAACTCTCATTTAATATATATCTTAATTAAGTACTTATAAGATAAGAATTTTTTAATCAAATTCTATTGATATAAGTGTGATTTAATATATATCTTAATCTGTAATAATAAGTATATATTTTGGTAAGAATTTATATAATAAATAACTTAAATGTCTCTGATATACCACTTTTTATTATTTTTTTATTATATTGAGCATAATTAATATTGATAGTGAATGGGCATAGGCTTGATACTTGGGCTACCTTCAAGCCCATGATAATGAGACCCACGGAAGGCCTAATCCTCCTCTTCCCGCCACGTGTCTCGATGTGTCCCACCAATGAGAATCTGGGAGGAATAATTCCTGAACTACCATAATCTCCACGGTTGTCTCTCTGACAATCTTATTGTCTTCAACCAAAAGTTGTCCCGATTCGGAATCCAGAAGCCCTATTGGATCAAATTCCCTACCTTTTAATACTATTACAGGAAATCCTAGTCCCATCACTCAGCTTCGTCAGCTTGAACCAGATTTTGAAATCCCTATTCATGTGTGCCTTTTCTCCTTCTCTGTGTTTTCTGCTGCTATGGATTGTAGCGTTAGGGTCTGGTTCAAGCTTCGGTCATGCCTTCAAGGTTCCCTTCCGAGTAAATGATGTGCTTCCTGTTCTTCCGCATGCGGTTTCGTGGCCAGTGCTGAATAATTTCCACAGTGCCGTAGATTTACTGCCCTATTTTGTTGGGTCAGTGACTCCCAATAATGGGTCGATTGCGTGGAAAGGTGCATGCTTCTATGAAAATGAAGCGAAGCTCGAGTTTACTGCTGGTGATAGGGAAGGATTAGGCTTGGGAGGTGGCATACTGTATCTCAAGGTTTGTCCTTTTGCTTTAATTAAATCATAATTTTATACGGCATCATGGGGTTGTCAGGAGTGGGCTGAAATTGTAATGGAATGGGTTAGCGGGATACTTGAGAGTATTAGTGCTTTTGATTTGCATAGTGGTGTGGGTTGTGATAAATGGATTTGATAAGAGTATAGCTCCAACTTCAGTTGTAACCTTGTAGATTGGTTGAATAGAAGATTCAGCAGTTAGGACTGGGCATAATAATTAGAATTAAATCGAAACAGGATAAAATTCGAACTTATAAGTTTGAAATTTTCGCAATGGATCAATTATATCCTCAAAGTGATGGATCAGTTTGAGTTCGTGACCAAAACAAATAGAGGAAAACCATCTAATTTTGTCTGTCAGGTAGTGTGTTATACTTATACAGTATCTTGTCTATGAACTGAGAATCTGAGATCCTCTGATCAGAGTTTGTAATATAAGGTGTCTGAAAGTATGCCGTGTTGGGAATGTAAGGCGACTTCATTTCTAGTTAACTCAGTAAAAGTGTGATCCACTTTGGACAGTAGTTGAGGGTATAACTGCTGGTACCAGCTTATCCTTTTTGGATTTCTCTCCAATCTATTAGTTTAGTTGATGGGTCAATACAATCTGATCTGGTTGGATTGGGTAATGTTTCCATTCTTAGTTTCTGTCGTCAATACTGCTCCTCCTTCCTTTTAACGGGTTTTATTTTTATTTCCTTTTCTGGAAAACTAATTCTTGTCCTTTAACAGACAGCTGCTGCCCACAGCTGGACCTGTATGGATCTGTATGTTTTTGCAACACCGTACAGGATTACATGGGACTACTACTTCTCTGCGCGAAAACATTCCTTGAAATTTGATTCATGGGAAGAGCCTGCAGAATTGGAATATGTTGGTTCTATCTTTCATTTTGTTTGAATTTGATTATTGCTTTTCAATTACAGAGAGTTTATATTCTCAGTGAATTGAGCAGGTAAAGCAGCATGGGGTTTCTGTGTTTCTCATGCCATCAGGGATGATGGGAACCTTGCTTTCCCTTATTGATGTTTTGCCTCTGTTCTCTAATACTGCATGGGGTCAGAAAGCGAACATAGATTTCTTGAAGAAGCACATGGGAGCTACATTTGAGAAACGCAGTCAGCCTTGGCGTGCAGCTATCAATCCTGCAGACATTCATTCAGGAGATTTCTTGGCTGTGTCAAAAATCCGTGGTAGGTGGGGAGGATTTGAGACTCTAGAAAAGTGGGTAACTGGTGCATTTGCTGGTCATACAGCAGTTTGCTTGAAGGATGAAATTGGAAATTTATGGGTTGGTGAATCGGGGCATGAGAATGAGAAGGTATCAAAATTGATATATGCACCACTCCAATTATAATTATTTTTTATTAGTGAAAATCTATCAATGTGTTCCTTTAAAAAGTTTGTAGTTATGTAGTGCCTGGTGGACTCCAAATAGTTAATTTGCTTCATAATTGCTAGGGGTGGTGCTCTTGCATGGATCTTCACTTCCGATGAAGAAAAAAAATTAATAAACTATATCTCTCATTAAGAGTTTATTCAGACTGGCTATCCAATTCATAACACTCTTAAATTGGGAAGGAAATTGAATATTTGAGACAAGATTGTTCTCTATTGATTTTAATTTACGTGGGATGCACTATCTGCAAATTCTTTTACTGATTTAGAAACTAGTATATATAGCTCCTGCATGTAATATTTTCTGTCAACTGGAAATTGGTTTATACTCCTAATATTACTAAAGGTTTTATTATACAATATAGTTATTAAAATACAACAAACTATAAACTCTTTAATTAGATACTCGGTGGCACTTTCTATATCAGTATAAGTACTTTCAATCCAATTATGTATGTATTTCTCTTTTAATTAGAGAACCTCCATTTTAGGATCATAATATCATAAAACAGGATTATCTTATTTGTGTGGTCTGTCTTTATACAGGGTGAAGAAATAATAGTGGTAATCCCTTGGGATGAATGGTGGGAATTGGCTCTTAAAGATGGTTCCAATCCACAGATTGCCTTGCTTCCCCTTCATCCAAAGTTGCGCACAAAATTTAACTCCTCTGCAGCATGGGAGTATGCTCGGAGTATGTCAGGCAAGCCGTACGGTTATCACAATATGATATTTAGTTGGATTGACACAGTAGCTGACAATTATCCTCCACCTCTTGATGCTCACTTGGTATTCATCTTCCCCTGATCATTTAGGTGTAACATGAGTTTGCCAATTGCACTGAAACCAGCAATTTGACAAATTGCACTGAGACCAGCATTTGTGCAAAACACATGCTGTATTACCAGCAGACTGCTGTTTTCTAGAAAGCTAAATGCCTATTGGATCTTAAAAACTTAATTTGAATTAGAACTGGATGGACAGTTTAGGCCTTAGGGAAGTAATAGTTGGTTGTGTTGACCTTTTGTAAGCAACTTATTTTTCAAGCACAAAAAGAATGGAAAGGGGACAATGGGATGGAGAGAATAATTTGGCTTCTAGGATTTTGGTGATGTTATACTAATGCTATAGTGCTGATTTATGTATTTCCCTGCATTTGTGTAACACTGAATCTGTTATTGCATGATGCAACTGGTGTTTGATGTATTCATCATTCCTCTACCCCTGTAGATTTCAGATATAAAGGAGACACTAATTTCATCGGTTTTTATTAAGATTGTAGGTTTAGGCTATGAGTACACCACAAGTCTGTTCCTGAGTGGCATATTCTTTTTGCAGGTCATTTCTGTCATGTCTATGTGGACAAGATTGCAACCAGCTTATGCTGCTAATATGTGGAATGAAGCTTTGAATAAGCGATTAGGGACTGAGGTATGTCTTGGGATTTGGTATAAACCATCCAGATTGGAGAAGAGTATCTGTCGGTCATAATATTTTTGGAAATCAAATTGCATGTCTGGCCCTAATAATTGGATGGCAGTGGCCGGTGGGCATATTTTGCTAAACTAGACGATGGCTGCTTATTTCAAAGTTGATGGGATCTCACATTTTCATATATGCTTTCAGGATTTGGATTTGCATGATATTTTAGTTGAGACTGAGAAGCGTGGTATCGCTTTTGATCAATTACTTACCATTCCCGAACAAGATGAATGGGTATACAGTGACGGAAAATCAACAACATGTGTTGCCTTTATCCTATCCATGTATAAAGAGGCTGGAATATTTGAACCTATTTCAAGTTCCATTCAAGTGACTGAATTTACTGTAAGTCATGATTTCTTAAATGATTAATGTAGTTTTGTAAGTTTGGATGAGGCAGTGTTCATAGTAATTGCTGTGTCTCACCTGTTATGTTGTCTTTTGCAGATCCGTGATGCGTACATGCTCAAAAGTTTTGAGGATAACCAAACACGCCTACCAATTTGGTGCAACAATGAGAATGACAGGCTCCCATTTTGCCAAATTCTTGGTGAATATAGGATGGAACTGCCTGGCTATAACACGTTGGAGCCTTACGCTAACATGAATGAGAATTGCCCTTCGCTGCCTCCAACTTATGATAGGCCCCTGCAGTGCTAGATCCTGTCTCTTTCCCTCATTTCCACTAGTTAAATGGCCTGTTCGCTCTTAATTTATGGCATCGGGTAGTTAGCGAATATTTAGTTGTCTATAAATTTCATGACAAACTGCAATGATATATAGTAAAAAAAAAAAAAAATTGATATATAGTAGAAAACTCTTCTTTCATTAAAACTATATTTTCACAAAACACTATTTACCTAGATGCAAATTATAATAGGCCGTGGATGCTTTTACTTTTGAGGCTTTTTGTTTCTTATTTGTGTTGGAAATACAATTCAACTTATATTGCCAACGTGTGAGTTCTTGAAGTTTTAGTAACTAGTGTTATGTGAAAATATAATTTCAATTAAAGAAGAGTGTTCTTAGTCTCTAAATTTTTCAGAGTGCAGTATCATCACTCATATTTTAGTTTCTACATATTCATCCATGTTGATAATGAGTGCCACGAGGGCCAAACTCTAAAAGGGTTACAATTTGAAATTGTATTTCCCAACGTTGATAATAGGAAAGGTTATTGTTTTTCTATTAAGAATGTACCTAAATGCAAATTATTTTAGGCAGTGGATGCTCTTACCTTTGAGACTTTCTGTTTCTTTTTTGTGTTGGTGATCGGAAAGAGTGGCCCTATAATTCAACGTTTGAGAGGTCCACCGCCCACATGTCGAGATCGGAGAAGAATTACGTCCATTATCAATGTGGAGCGAGAGTGTTGGAATCTTAATATATCAGAAAAGTTCCTCCTAGGAACGGAGGGAGGACCGAACTCTAGTGGAGTTTATTGAATTCTTTTAAAATTAAGTCATATAATTTAATTTATAAAATTAAGATTAAATAAATTTAATAAATTAAATTTTTAAATAAATATTTAATAAAATTTAATTTATAAATTAATAAAATTGTAAAATAATCTAACGATAGCGGAACATGAACGTCCTATCATGATTGTTGTTTGACTAACGCTACTTTTCTTCCATACAAGTAAATGAGTACCAAGAACTCAACGAGTTGGTTGTGTTATCACCGTTTTATCTATTTGAACATAGTGGCTAAGTGATGTTAGCAGCCGGAGAAGTGAGATAGGTGATCCGGTTGATTTGCACTCCCTAATATATGAATTAAAGAAAAAGCGACAGAACTGAAATGTGAGCAACAAAGGTTAGTAAAGAAAGGTTGGCGCGGGAGCATGTGGGCATGTGCATTGGCGGGCCATTCCGCTTTTAAAGGCTAATCTTCCCTCTTGTGGGCACTTGTTGGACTTTCTAAAAATCATTCGTCCATCCTCTCTCATTCTACTCTCAATGATTCAATTTAATTTCTTAAATTACTCATACTTATGTGACATCCTTTTTTATTGGCATACAGCAAATCTAGAAATTAACGTCAACGACAAGTTTTTCCTTATTCTCTTATTTGGTTTTATCTCTTCATCTTCACTGTCTTACAGCATTTTTTCTCCCAAATTTCTTTTCATAGGCACAACTCTACGACATACCTAACTGCCTAACTCTAGTATACCGACAAAAGAAGTACATTCTCAAATCGCATTCCGCTAGGAATTTTTAACCTTGAATTTGAATGCTACTCAAAGGCCATTATTTATCCCTCAATATTAAAATAAGAAAACTCCCCATCTCTCTCAATTATCATTTCAATACCGTGTGTTGTTGAGAATTAACAAGAGTCATTTGGCTCACATGACAAAATTCTATTTTATCATTTTCATACGTGTCATCTTCAGACGCAATGGAAAGTAGTAAGCATCCAGTCAAACAAGATTTTCGTTTTTTTGCTTTGATCAATTTATAGACAAAATGTGTTTTCCTCGTATTAATCCACCGTCCTGTCCTCAAGCACCTCTTCATCTATCTTAACGAACGACAACCCAAAACGACAACGAACCATTCAAAATCAACACAAAGAGCACACGCAAGTTTTCAACGCCGTGGCCCCTGGCGAAGCCTTCAAAGCCTAGACGTTGTCGTCTCGTCTCCTCTCGTTCTAAACGCCCTCCCGCTCTTTGGCCCTTCACTCTTCTACTTTTTTCAACTCTCAACTGAATTTTCTCTCCAACCAAACATGACAATTTATCTTTTCGCTTTCGCAATTTGTCTATCCATCTCGCTCTCTCCCACTCCAATTTCAGCTCGATTTTTCCTCAATGTATCCTCCATTCCCCCTTCCATTACCAAAAACGCCACATCTGCTGCCTGGAAAGACTTCCAGAATTACACTGGCTGCCACCAAGGACAGTACTACCGTGGTTTGTCTAGGCTCAAAAACTACTTTCATCACTTCGGTTACATCCCAACCGCGCCCTTAAATTTCACAGATTACTTCGACGACGACCTCCAATCCGCCATTAGAACCTTCCAGAAGAATTTTAATCTTAAAGTAACCGGCGAGCTCGACGCCAACACTCTCCAGAAGATTGTGCTTCCGCGATGCGGTGTTGCGGATATCATCAACGGCACCTCAACCATGAATTCCGGGAAGGAGAATACGACATCGGCTGCTAACAACACGCGCTTTCACACTGTCTCTCACTTCACTTACTTCCCCGGCACGCCACGGTGGCCAGAGGGGACTCAGGAGCTAACCTACGCGTTTTTGCCCGCTAACGGCCTGACGGACGACGTTAAGAGCGTTTTCGCAACGGCGTTTGACCGTTGGTCGGAGGTAACCTCGCTGACTTTTACACAGACGGCTTCGTTCGGAACGGCGGATATCAAGATTGGGTTTTTTGTTGGGGACCACGGGGACGGAGAGCCGTTTGATGGACGTTTGGGGACGCTTGCCCATGCGTTTTCACCGATCAATGGGAGGTTCCATTTGGATGGTGACGAGGACTGGGTGGTGACGGGCGACGTCACGCAGGTGGCAATGTCGACGGCGGTGGACTTGGAATCGGTGGCAGTGCACGAGATTGGGCACCTGCTGGGGCTGGGGCACTCGTCAGTGGAGGAGGCGATTATGTTCCCGACGATATCGTCGCGGACGAGAAAGGTGAAGCTGGCCGACGACGACATACAAGGGATTCAGCTGCTCTATGGTTCCAACCCCAATTCCAATGGTACCCGTACCTCTCCGCCGTCGTCTGAAAAGGAATCCAACCACGGTGTTCGACTCACTGTAGGGGCGTCCAGGTGGGATCTTGCCACCTTGTTGGCCATTGGGTTTGTATATTTGATTTTGTAGGATTTTGCCTTTTTCTTCAGAAAAAAAAAAAAAGTTTTTTGAACATGTAGTCCGCCTAATTTTGGTCCTGGTTACAGAGGTCTCTATTATTTTTTTTTTATTTTGAAATTTAATTTTGTTGGGTTAGCCTTGGAGAGCTCTCATGTGATACATAATAATTACTATAAATATATACAGTTTCGTATTTTACGGAGCTTTAGCTTGAATTGAAGTACTATATTTTGTATGATTGGCAATCTACGTTCTTTTGCGGTCAGTTTATGTTCATAGTTGCAATTTATGTTCATGGTTCCATAGTTTTTCTGAATTTGGATTTTAAAAGAGTAAAATGTATTTTATAGAGTAAATTATATAAAGATAATTTATAATAAAAAAATTAATTATATAAATTATTATTAAATATAAATAAATGAATAATAATAATTTATTAACTTAAAATAATTTATATCTGTAATTATTTATGGTGGAGTTGTAAAGAATATATACCTCCAGCTTGCTATCTGAGGATTGACATAACAGACCCATATATGAAGGGGCGTTTGATAAATCATTCGAAGACAGCAGTTGCTGGGAACACAATATTCCCCACCAGCTTCAAGTTTCATGCGGAAGACTCGTAGTGATGGCAAGAATCTGGCCCCCCTGGACTATTAAGTCCAATAATTAGGCTTGTATTGTGTTCCTAGCAACTGCCGTCTACGCATGATTTCATTAAACGCTTGATCGGCAATCTCCCATAAATGCGTGGTTTCCATTACTGTTGGAAAGTGGGGAAGGAAGAAGACACAGAAAAATTGGCATGCAGAGAAGGAGGAGGCATAATAGGAGGCCAGGCTACAGAGCTTCCTTCATAAACATAGTATTCTCGAGTCAAATAAAAACTATGCAAATGGCGGGGTGACTCTGTGCTGTAATGGTATGCTATATATAGCTGTTGCACGAGGACTTGAAGAATTGTATAAATAACAGTCAAATTCACATCATTCATTCTGGTTGGTTGGACATTTCTTTTATGTCATATGGTGCTTCCATATATATCTGAAATATTCCAAACCCGAAGTCACACGGCAAATATAACATTATTCCGACTTTCAAAAGCTAGCGAGCAAGATGGGTAGGCATCAGTGATGATATTTTTATATTCTTAAAATCACGCTTTTCTTACATTTATGTTTCATTGTCTGTGTTTACTTTTTATTTAAATAAAATAATTTTTTTATTTTATACATAAAAATTACGTCGCTAGAGAGCGATGTTGCTGTAACTTTTCTTGATAAGCACCCAATGTCGTATTCTTTGATTTTAGATTTAAAATAAAAAATGTAATAAAAAAGAGATAAAAAAATAAAAAATAAAAAAATTACAAAAGCAACGAAGTCAGGTGACTAAAATCTGCATCGCACATGTCCATATCCCCACTTCGTGCTCTCCATTCCATTACCGATGTGGGGCAAATTATTTTCTTGCTTTACACAGAGGGGTTCCTAGTCAATTTGATTTCTTTCAAGCAAGGCAAAAGCTACATTTTCAGCATAATCCAAACTTGAAACTCATTTCGGAAACAAAGTGACCAGCACTCCTACTATTTTTATAAATTAAATTATTATAAATATTTATTAATAAAATTTAAACAATTATAAACTAAATTAAATGACCTATATATGTAATAATTCTGTGAACTGTGATCGATAATTTAATATCTGCAAGAAAATATCTCTCTGACATGGATTGGTGATTCAAAATTCAACCCTGATTGTTTGAGCACTCATCCGATATACTTGTAAAGTTCAGATTTTACTACTTCTCTCCACTCATGATTTAAATGGAAAGAACATAAGAAAATGATAGATAACTAACCAATAAATGGAAAGAACATAAGAAAATGATAGATATACTAACCAACAAAGTTATTTAAATGGTTGCTTGTAAACTTTTGGCTAACTGCACCATTTGTTTATGGGAATCTATCGTTAATTACTCATTAGTAGATAAAAAAATTTTAAGTGTGAGGAACACCAACTGAATTTTTAATATCACCTTTGCCTTTTATGAAGTGCGTATATCATGACGCCAGAATCATAGGGACAAAGACACGGTTCTGTATTAAGAAACACATATGCATGATTGCCATTTTTTGGCCATTATGATTGTTCACTAATCAAATTCTATTAATGGACAACAACAAAAGAAAAGGAGAACTTGTCAAGTACCTTGTCCTGATCGCAGAATACAAAACTGTTGCATGAGCAGAACAAAGCTTAAGAACGAGCCTTTGCCACCGGATTTTATTCAGATTCTGAAGAAGGACACAGAAGGATCTTGTTGATTTTCTCTCTTTCTTTAGTGTAATTCTGAAGAACCCAAAAAAAAAAAAAAAAAAGTAAAGCTTAGAACTGTTGCAAGAAATTGTGTGTACTTACCACTCTCAACTTTATTTTCTTTATCATGCTTTCACTTACAGGCCAAAATTAACTACAGAATTATCCCCGCATTGCTACCTTTTGCATTGTATTGCTGTTGAGTTTACTGCAAATTTTGAATTTTACTCAAATAATTTATCAAATGGAACTTACTTGACTTTTTTCTTTTTCTTCCGATCTGAGATTTTCTTGGCATTTTGATTGAGAGTTTCCCTGAGAACTTGTAGATTATGAATATTGCCTCCCTCGTTAATGAAAAGTGGAAGAATGATACAATGAGTAAAACGTTCATAGCATCATTTTTCGGGGACTCGCTGTTAGAAAAAAAAATATAAAGGTAAAAAAATATAATTTTAAAATGTAAAATTATATTTTATTAAGTATAATATTATTTTTATGAAAAAAAGTTATTTTAAAATATAATAAAATTTTTAAAATTTTATTTTGACAAAGTGAATGTATATGGAGAAAAAATTTGAAATTCTTAATTTTTAAATATAAAAAAATATATTTAAACACATATATTAAATTTTTGATAGATATAACTGGTTATTTTAAATAAATATGATTATATAAATGTTTATTTTTAATAGATATAACTATTTGTTATTAATAAATATCATTGTTTATTATAATAGTTATTTTTTAAATAATGATAATAAAATTAAAAATTAATTTTATTTATTTTGTTAATTTAAAATTTAAATATCTATTAAAGTTTTTTAAAATATTTAATTTAATAATTTAATTTATATTATTTTATAAATTATGATCTATATATTATAATTTAATTTTAATTTTTTATTATTATTTATATAATTTTTAATATTTATAATTCTATCTAAGTAAAATTATTTTTCCTACATTTTACAGACCATTTAACATTCGCATGGTTAGTAACTTCACAAACACATCTCCAAAGCAAACGAAAGGAAATGGGAAGCAGAGAACGCAAGCAGATAGGACATCTATACTGGTGCCATGGCCTTGCTGAAAGTGTGCAGAAAAATTCATTGGACACCTTGGAAGTCAATGGAAATGGGATTTTTCCCATTTTTCAAATCCCTACCCTCTATCTGCTTTTGAAGTTATCAAAGTCTGATAGCAACAAACAATTACACTAATAATGCTACTCACTTTGTGATGATAATTGATATCTGTCTGCGTAACAAAATATAGAACGAAACTCTGATGCAGCTGGAACTCGAGAAAAAAGAAACCAAAGAAAAAGTAGTCCACAAATTATAAAGATAAGATCATTAAGAAAATGCCACCCCCACCTATACTATTCTTCGCATCCCCATCCCCCTCCCCCTCCAAAAACAAGAACAAAGGAACTGCCATGAGTGCATGAATTTGGGATGACACGTCATCACCATATGTCTAACCTGTCATCGTATTAATTATACATATATATAATATTTGACCATGGTTGAGTCTTTATTTTTCTGAAAAGCTTTATGCAAGATATATATATATATATATATATATATATAAAATATACAAATAGAGAATTTTGGTTAAATAAATACGCTACAATATATTAATATATTAATAATAATCAATTTTTATTTATATATTATGCATATTTTGTATAATAATTAAGCTACAAGCAACATTAATCTTATTACCATAGGCCTCTACGTCCTTAAATTTGATATTGCGTGCCCTCTGTGTTGCCACTCAGATTGGTTGAACTACAAGTCAAATAACTTTGTGAACTATATATGTCCATCAACCCAAAATACCTATGTATACATTCAGATTCTTAAGGGCTTGAGATTTTTACAAGAGATTGTAACGTTGTATAGCTCAAAATTTCCTATTGTCATGCTAATTTTTTTCCTTTTTTTTCACTTTCTCTCTTTTCTTAAAACTCGTGAGAAGTTAAAACTCACACACATATAAAAAACAGTTTTATCATTCTTATAAATTTATTCATCTTACAGAATGACCTATAAAATTTAATAAATTAACATATTATAATTATATTTATATGCATTTAGTACAAAAAACTAATGAGTTAAATTTATCAAAAAAAATAGGATTGGGCCTACAAACAAGCTGAAACTCACATGCATATAAAAAAAGTTCTATCATTGTTATAAATTTTATCTTATTAAATATTTAAAATTATTAATTTTATAAAATAAATTATAAAATTTAATAAATTAATATATTATAATAATATTTGTAAGTGTTTAATATAAAAAATTAATAAGAGTTAAATTTATCTAAAAAATAGCATTGGGCCTACAAACGAAGGCCCCAACTAAGTTTATGATCACTTTCAAATGGTTCTATTTTCTACAGTAAAGCCCATCACCATGTTTAAGGCAAACTTCACAAATATTGAGAATGAGGGCGGTTTGGTAATCTTGAAGTTCAGATCAGGAGATGGGCCTCCCTTGCTTTCAAGAGAGATTGACTAACCAACCATTACTGTCCTAATGCAAAGTTAATCCTTTTGTGTCTTGTGAGGTGTGAGGAGTTGGGATTAAGTGATTTTTAATTTAAAAGTTTTAATATTTAGTAAAAGAGATAAAAATAAAATTAAAAAATTAATTAAAAAATAATATTGATAAATTTAGAAGCAAAGAAATGGAAAAAAATATTAAAATTAAAAAATAAAAATTAACTGTTTCAATTCCAATGATGTGAAGTGTGCAGAGAAGGGAAGAAGCAGAGCACAGAAGTCAACTAAAGTGTGTTGACTAACAAAGCATCCTTTGCGTTTTCATCTTCATAACTTTAACCAACATTCCCATCGCTGCGTAAATTCCTCGATATGCCGTTTATGGGACCCTCTCTCCACATGAATCCTCTATAACAATGCCCTTTTCACTGAATTTTTTTATAAGAAAAAGTAGTAATTATTGGCACCTCAAACACGCAAAACGCAAAAGAAAAAACAGACATCCTATGGGATTAGGGCTCCATAGGTAGCTGTATTGGTTGATGTAAGAGAAAAGTCAAGGGGTCATGTAAGGGAAAAGTCAGGGTTATTTGAGAATCACACCCTATTGACTCTTTGCAGCCTGAAGAAAATTCAATCAGAGTGGATCTTCAGAATCAAAGATAGTGATTTTGCTGTTTGCCTCCAGAAATGTAACCACAATTATGGCCATCACAAAATGGGTTGATGTTATCATTTTCTTCCCCATGCTAACATGGCCTCGCTAGCCTTGAGCAACTAGAGATTCAGCAGTACAGCCATATCATGACGTTCATATACCCATAAGCACGTACGATTCTTGATTCAATTTATATAGTACTGCTTTCTGAAATATTTTTTCTATACATTTAATATAATTTGATGTTCCTCATATCAAATTTAAGAGTTATGAGTGAAGGGATGTGTTTGAACACAAAATTTATCATTAGGCCTTCCTGTATGGGTTTAGACTTTTATGTTGATTGATTCTTGACATTTATAACATGTGTTCAAATTTTGAAACTTATCTTAATTTTGTTTCTGTCAAACATAGAACATCATTCCAAAATTAATTCTTACAGTAAAAAGGATCTGTCTTAGTATTTTTTTTTAACAATTTATTTGATCATTTATTCTATCAAGTAGGCATCTATATTTTAAATATATATTTTTTAATAATTTTATCTAAAATTAATTTTATTCACAATTTATTTAAATAGATACCAAATAAATTAATTGAATCAAAGTAAAAATTTAAGTTAAATGTTTGAGTTTGAGTTTTAAAACAACTATTATTAAAAGAAAGTAATAAAATTGTTTAATTCTAAATTTGAACAGAAATTGAATTTTGTGATGTTTCATAAAAATATAAATTAAATGAATAAGAAGAAAAAGTGGACAATCTGAGTGAATGGTGTTATCTTTGACTGCTATAGGCGAACTAAACTGCTGGGTGAATGATTGCTAGTGGTAGATTCTCTAGTGAGTTGAACAGCAACAATAACACCAAAAACAGAGGGCTGCTACTGCTAGCTATATAGCTAGCGACTCTTTGAAACCTGAAAGTGGAAAATCACTTTGATTTGCATTTCTTGGTCTGCTCAACAACATGATCGCCTTGCATTGCATCAGCTCCAGGGACCAAAAAGAAGGGGTGGGGGGGACGGGTATGCGCCATGCCTTATGCCTCCACTCAGCTAAAAAGGTGAAGCAGCTGATGTTTGTGCTCCTTTTTCATTTATCAAATGTCAGAGGCACTCCCATCTGGGAGCCATAACATATGTTCCTTTTCATACAAACAGCCTAACCCAAACCAAACGGAACGACATTATCAGTCCCAACAAAGCATAAAGTAACTTTATTAGAGTCAAACATAAAGCAACCTTGCTGTACTATTACCATTCACTAAGTTTATTATAGATAATGGTATTTATATACATTTTTTTTATTCTTTTCAACTGAATTTAATTAATTATATGTATAAAATAAATTTGAAGTGGTCAAACTCAATTATGTAGACAAACTGCATAGATTTTGTACAATGAATTTAATTGTAAGTGAACTGAATAGATATTTTTTGCACCTGTCTTGCTCTAATATAAAATAAGGAAATTAAAAAGAAAGAAAATTTACTTTCTTCTTATTTTTTATATATCAACAGATTCGAACGAGATGAAAGTTGAATACATTTTGGTGGTTGCCTTTCCCTTTGCCTGTGCCTTGTGCTTGCGGAAGAATGAGCTGGTCTAACCACCAGCAATCAGCTCGCACGTAGTGATGAGAATACGACATTAGTTGGCATTAAGCAAATACTTTTTAGCGAAGGGAACAAAAAATGAAAACGGCAACAGCTTTATAAATTTCATCAATGTAATCATTTTTATAGTTGCGTCATTTTCTTAATCATTACTATGGGATTATCTTCAGCTTCACATCATTCACGTGTACGTCTCTCCCCATTAATTGTCATCAACTTTAATCATACGCCCAAATAGTGATATCCAACCAATTTTCTTTTCCCTTTTTACATCTTTATTATCTTTATAGCTAATTTTCAGTAATTCCTTTTTCTTTGCAATATCATATTTAGTGTAAGGTTTAAATTTTTTTTAATTAATATGAATTTAAGTTTAAAATTATTTTTATTAAAAAAATTATTATTTATTTTTTCTATTTTAATAATCGTCTTTTACACAACAAATAAAGAAATACACTTAAAAAAAATTCTGGATTATCAGATTTAGTTTTCCCTCTTAGATGTTCAATCAAGATCAAATTGTATAGTACTCTACTTTGAATGACTTAGATTTTAAAATATGCTAGTTCAGTTTTTCGTTTGTGATAATAAGTGTAATAAAATACCTGATTTTATTAATATTTTAAAAATGTATGTTAAAAATAATTATATACATTGTAGCGTAAAATTAGGGAAGCATGGCGATTAGGTTTTAACGGAATTGCTTCCGTTAAATAAGGGAAGCATGGTGATTAGATTTTTAACGCAGTTGCTTTCATGACAAGGGTAGAGTTTATCCCGTCCGTCACTCTTTTATGAGATTCCAGATAAATGATCACAATCGCTTTACATATTTTAAAGTATTTTTGTTTCAATTTTATAATTTAATTTATCAAAATTTAATAAATATAATAATTTATGTTTTTTAAATTAACAGTTAATAAAAATTTACATATAAAAATTAGATGACTCTACATTTTTTCTTTTGAGTGGATTGCATGACTTTATATTTACTATACAAGTACATGGCAAGCTTCGTTTTCACTTTTCATAGACAAAAGGGCAACCCAGCTGACCTCCATTACCTCCTTGGAAAACTCTCCACATCTCTCTCTCTCTCTCTTTCTTTCATTTTCTTTCTTACAGTCAAACCCAGCGTTCTTCTGGAGTGAGACAACTGCGGTAGCCAAAACTTTTCTTTGGTGGGTTAGGAGAGAGAAAAAGACAGTAGTGCCATGGTGGATTGAAAATGATAATTATAATTAACTCCATGTGAAAGAGGCAAAAAATAAAACCGATCTACCCTTCTCTTTCTCTGAGAATCAGCTAGCAAACCCCAACACTTTGGGACTATAATCTTTTCCTTCAACGCAAAAAATACACAGCGCGCACAACTTGCAGCAATCATCATGTTGTTCTCTCCCCTCTTCCTCTCATCATTATCAGTCCTTCACTTTCATCATCACCACCGCATCTCTTACCTCCTACCAACCGCACCAAAGCCATCATCCGCCTCTAAGATTTTCAAAACAAGAAAGCGAAAGGAAATAGAGAATGGGTAGAAGACGAAGATGGCTCCCCTCAAGAAGAAGAAAAGCCCTACCTTCTGCTGCTGCTGCTGCTGCTTCCACCTCCATAGCTACTACAGTACTAGCCAATTATTGTTCTCATAATTGAAGGGTGATCTTCTTCTTCTTCACAGCTTCTCATGCTTAGTTTCTTCTCTTCTCGGGGAATTGAAGCCTTGTGGTCCGATTGTTTGCTAGATCAAGCACTTCTCTCTCTAATCTCTACATATAATAAATGAGTATCTTTTGCTCTGTATCTTTTCAGCTTTGCTTTGATTTAGTTGATAAAAGATTATGTACCTATATATGGCATCGATTATATAGCGTGGTACGTTGGTTTGTGAGCATGGTTTTCTAGATAAAACATGGAGATGAACACACACTCTCTCTCTCTCTCTTCTTTCTCTTTCAACATATGTAGTGTTAGTGTTGAAACACTGTTACTGTATGGCTTTCCTCAGTTGTATATTTGATTTGAAGAAGACTGCAATTGGTTGCTTGCTGCAAATTCAGATTCAAAATTCAGTTTGGAGGCATAGAGATCTGGATTTCTATATGTTTGTGTATGATAATAAATGTTATTCTTCAGGAGAAAAGCTGTTGTGGATTGTTTCTTCAAACTATGTTATTCTGTGTACTGTATAGAGCAGACTCTAATGTTAATGACCGCAGATCCATTATGCCTTCTGCCCTTTCTTTTCTTGAAGTAGGGTTTCACGTCTTTATTAAAAATGGCCACACAGGTCTAACTTATATTTTTCATCTATATATTTATATTTCTTCTTGAATCCTGAGAAATTGAGTAACATGAAAATTACTCGAGATATATAGATACTATCACTGTTAAATATACCAGCCATTTTTTTTTTTCCAAATTGATCTCATTCTTTACCAATGAACTTTCTAGTTCTTTCCTGGCTGCTGGTTCGCTGGAGTTCATTTCCCTTCCCATTTTTATCCGATTATTTGAGGAGTTAAAATCATAAATCAAGCTAGCTAGCTAGGTTCTTCACCATTTAATCAGCAATAATCGTGATCACTTAATTTTTCAAATTTCAACGTATTTTTTTTCCTGATGTCCATAAAGTTGTTGTTAGAGTGAATTGTGTAATGATTATTAGCGTCGCCTCTAATCTCAATTTACTTTGATTAATATCAAGTTTCACTCCTGGATAGCATGGGTTTGACTAAGAAAAAGGAGCTTAATGCCAATGCTTTGCAGCCTAATCAATGTGTTTTATAATTAAAGCTAATACATTGTTCTCCAAGTTATGATGCTCCAGATCGAGTCCAAAGGCTTCTCTACGCCCAGCTTACTTGTAACATAGGTTCAGTGTTTGATAATGTAGTGGTTATTCACAAGTGTGTGAACACCTCTATGTATACGTGCATGTACAATGGGGGTGCTGTGCTTGAATATTTTCATTTGCAATGCATCGGATTCGTTGTGCATGCCTGTGGATTGTTTTTGGATGGGAGTTTATACCGTATATTCAAATTGAAGTTGGAGCCAAATTATAAGTCATATATTATATGAATTGCAACGCTTTTAAAGCATGATTTGATTTCAATTTAAGTACGATGTATATAATATCTAGAATCTTTCACGGGACAAAATGGCCTAGATATGGGAGAGCAAAACTGGAAGGCCATGCATGTATGACTGCCACAGCCCACTGGAATGGTGTAAACGACAGGTTTCTCATGATCTGAAAAGCCTGAAAAGGAATATGGTTTGAAAATTAATCATCCAAAGTTTAAGTTTACGGTGTAGGTTTTATATCTAATTAAAACATCTCCTTACACAAAATGTGGAGAAAGAACATGAAACAGTACGAGCTTTGAAGTGTCAAAAGAACAAGAAATCATTTTGAACTATAAAGAGTGTAGATAAAGAACACAAAAGTTCTTTGGACTTTAAAGTGTGTAAGGAAAGAATACAAAACCCTTCTGAGCTTTGATATGTGTTAAAAACAAAAAAAAACTCTAAAAGTGTAGAGCAAATTAATTTAACTTGAAAAAGTTGAGTGTAAAAAATTGAACTTTTAACCAATTGGTTAAAGAGATTTTAATATTATGTCAATAACTAAATCAAAAGAATTTTATTATGTGTATGCACTTATAGCTTTGTAGGTATGCATTGAGAAAAGGTAAGAATAAATTCGTGTGTTTGATTCTTACCTTTCTCTCACCATGTACCTCAACGTATGCTGCAAGTGCATATTAATATTATTTTTGAAACCGAAAGGTTTAAGCTTACATATAAAGGCCTATGAATAATTTCACCTTATATGTTGTGATTAAGGCACGTAAATAACCTCATGGAATACGGGTTGCAACTTTGAAACTACTACTTAAATATTATATATCCTTCATATCGCAAGCATTATATATGGCGGCAGGATATAAAACCCTCGAGATTTGAACCAAAGAAAGTGTTGTACTAGAATTATATAGGCCTTTGCAAACAAGCATTACAAGTTCTACATGTCAAAACAGATATCTCTAAGAATCTCAAAACTTACACGTAAATGAAGTTATTGATATCCATCCCATGTCTAAATAGATGGTTAGAAGAGCGCCATTAATTTGGGATTAACTCTTACAATTACATGGGTAAGAATTTGGTTAAAAGTGTTAATTAAATGTATTAAGGCAAGAGAATATATATATATATATATATTAATGGCTCTATCATTTACAGAGAAACAGTATGCAGTAATGCTACTTATTAAGTTATGCTATTTTTATAAATTAAATTTTATTAAATATTTATTTAAAAATTTAAATTATTTATTTAGTTAGATTTTAGAGATTAAATTTAAAATTTTAAAAGTTGAGATAAATCTTTATGAGCATATAATAATTTCTATTAAGTGAAAGTTATTTTTTTTCACTTATGGTATAAATGTGATATATCTTCCATAAGTATACAAAGTGAGCTTTGAATGCCAAATTTCATACTCAACTTTGAAGTGGAAGAAGTGAAGAACCTTGATTCTTCAATTTTTGACAACTTTGGAATAAATTGAGATGAGTATTGTTATTTTCAAAAACATAATTTTACTTAATTTTTATTTAAAAAATTTAAATTATTAAATTCTACTTATTAAACTCTAAAACCTACCGAATTCGACAACAATCCTGTGAAGTTTTATCTGTTGAGATTGTCTTCGGATGAGGATATGCAGATTCAAGCCCTATTTCTTTGTAATAATTTAGGCTAAATTATAATTCTGGGTCTGGACTGGGATTCGTAGCCCAAAACATCTAAAACAGGCAAAAGTGGCCTGGACCAATTTCCTGAGAAGATCATGGTCCATATTGTTTCTTTCTTACGGCCCGTCCCTCGCCTATGGCGGTATGGACTTTCCCTAACAAGAAAACTACCCTGCAGTCTGCTAATCCGACGGCTCTTGTTCAATCACGCACCGGCGTATATCATCTCTCTCCTCTGTCCAGCGCCACCTCGTCCGAGCTCTACGGTTGCCACTTCAACGCAGAAGCACATCACAGCTCAATTTCAAAACCCCTCCCTCCCTCCGTCCTCGTCATCTGCGTGAATCTCGGAAGACGTTTCTGTTCTCATGAAGTTGTTCTTTTTCGCAAAGGGTCAATCTCTCTGTCTGCTGTGAGTTGCAGGTAGTCCTTGCAATGGGATTAGGATATCTTCGTATGCTTTTGTAGCATATATATTGATGCCTCGCATTCGAGTTGGTATATTTGGAGTTGGAGGAATTTTTCTCAAATTGATAATTTAGGGTTTTGAGTTATAGATATGTCAGATTCTTCGAGGGGTCGAGTTACCATTACACTTGGGCGCAGTGGTCAGGTACATTATTGGTTTAAGAAGTTTGAAATCTCCATCAATAAGAATTTTTTATTTTATTTTTCAAATTTTAGTTTTTGCTTTTTTATTGGAGGAACTTCATTCTGTACTTTGTGCTACTTTGATTTGAGCTAAATTTTATTTGTAACTCATTCATTAATACATGTTTGATCGAATAGCGGGGCATGATTGTGATTCTTTTAGTTTGATTCTGTTTGCCGAGAAAACATGCAACATAGAAAAAGCTCTCGTTGTCATTTGGTTTTACAAGTAACATAGTCCTCATGCAAGTGCTAAAGAATTTTGCTTCTGTGGGTCTCTCCTGCTGAGTTTCATTTATGGGGGTTATTGGAATGGAACATGGTTTACGTTTCACTAGTGCTCATTGTAGGTGGATGGCAATCTTTTTAATCACCTGTTACCCATTTGAGTTTAGGTTGTGAAGAGAAATTTATCAGAAGCAGACGTTTCTTTCTCTTCTCGTCCTTCCAGAGTTGGGACTAAGCGGTCTGTGAGAGAGAGAATTGGAAATAATGTAGACAGTTCCTTGTGGCACGGAAATGAACTCGGCAGCAATAAACGGTGTGTTTGCTATTCCTCTGGTCACTATTGCTGCTATAATATCAGGCATACAGTGAAATGAGAATAATGATATTAATATGTGATAATTCCTTAGTGTATTCTGTATTTGTTCAGAAACTTCACCATGAATGGTATTTGAGCAGGAAATTTGAAACAGAGAGAAAATAATGTGCTTTGGACTTTGATATGGCCTGATGGAGGTGGAATAGGCTGCCCGCTGCAGCATCTCATTGTGTACATCATTAAATAAATATTGACTCACATAAAAAGTTTTTGTTCATGTTCACTGCAGACAGCGAGGAAATATAAGCATGCAAAATGGGCTGGATGGTAATAAGCTCCCTCATAATGAATTTAGACTTGCATCTTTACGTTGCCTATTGGTTTCTGTATGTCTAATTTTATGGCTATCAATGTACTTAGATGGGCGAGTTAGCAAAGATGATCTCCGATTAAAGCTGATGAGAAAAAGTGCATCTAGACAGGCTGAGAGAAATGGTAATAAGAGGCATATGGACCTTCGTGAAAAACTGTCAAAGGTAGTTCAACCCCCAGTGACCAGTATTAATTCAAAGCAGCGTATTCCTAAACCAAGAGAAGTGAGCATGTTGGGACGAATTGCTTCAGCTAGAAGTTCTGATGATTTGAGACGTATGGAAACCATGAGAAGCTCATACTCTCCCTGGACCTTGGATCATATAAGGCAAAGATCACCAGATGGATTTCCAAGCACTTCAAGGGGAATTTCTCCCCCAAGAAATGTAGAAGACCTGCAGAGAAAGCCTTTAAACAGGCCATATGATAGTGTCGGGTCACTTCCATATGTCACTAGGGATGTTCTTGAGACTTCAAGGCCTCCAAGCACTGCATCTGCATCTTTCATGGCACATTCCTCTGTGTCCACATTGCCATCAGTAACTGCTAAGCCTGTTGCTCCACATCTTGGCCAACTTCCTCCACCAAGCAGGGTTGCTCGAAGGACTTCAGATGTGGTAAATGCTATGTTACTATTTGATTACCCGATGCTCTCTTTATTTACTACTGCTTCTTGCAATTACTTGGAAGTGCTTTCCCTAACCATGTGCTGCATATCTTGATTGGTTTTGTTTTGTCCTTCTGTCCATTCCAAAGGAATCATTTATGAGAATGGAACTTTCAAGATTAATTAGAAAGACCTTTAAGAAGTACATAACCTTATTGGGTTGACCCAATAACCGATTCATGGTCCAATGTTGGGAACTGTTTTAGGAGGCTAAGTTCTGGCCTTCTGGGTGGTTCAAGATTTTAATATTTCAATGTTTTATCTGCGAATCCCTCTGCATTTTGTGGTCCCTAAGGAGTTCTATAATTGGTAAATCTAGTTTCCATGAATAAGGTGAGCCCTTTAGGGACTGGAGCTGGAATTGTAGAGTTGGGATACTTGAGTGAACTTGATAATTGATATGGTTTGCTACAGTTTGTAAACACTACACTTTCAATAATCTGCTAAAGTTGCGTTCTTTGGTGCCTCCATTGGCAATTTCTTTTGTTTACTTATTCTACTTTTGCAAATGATTGAGGACAGAGGAGAAAGATGTCCATCCAATACGCACTATGTGCACTTATGCTTCTGGCATCTTAAAAGTGGGAAACTGCTTGTTACAGTTTCTTTGAAATATAATTAAAAAATAAATAAAAGAGGGAGAAGTTTAAGTAATACTTAGAAAGGAAATTGGCACCTACATATGTGCATTTTGAGACCCTTGTAGCTTTAAAAGGGATATTTTGGACTCTGAAACGCCTTTTTGTTTTAGAATTTGAAGTCAGTGAAAATCGTATTGCTCCCAAATTTGTTTACTGGGACACATGTAACCTAGATCTTGACAACCTTACTAATACTAAACATGGTTATCATTTTCTGCTAGTATTGATGCCAAGAGCTTTTCAGTGTGTAAATTAAGAAACATTTCGCAGATGGCAATTGGCTGCTATTTTCTGGCCTTGGCAGTTTTAGTGATGGCATTCGATACCAGCCAAGCCTTAGATTGCCTTTTATGAAGGGAATATAGAGAGAGAAAAACTTGTTAAGAGGTAGATGTAAGAGACACTGCATTAGGTATTTCTGATGCAACCAAATTATTGTTTGTTTAATAATTTTGTCTGGTTGGTCATTTGCGGATGGCAGAAATATTTTCTGTATGCCATTTGTGGAACTAGACATGTTAGCATTGTAGCATTGTTGATGCCAATGTTATCCTTTGTACAAATGCTCTACTATCAGCTCCCCTATCAAACAAATAGTTGCCTGAACATTATTTAAGAACTAAAATAGTATTGGGAAATAAAAAATCTGATCTGCTGGAAGAGTTTATTACCGTTATATTTATGATCTGTCTTTTTTACCTGATCCTGAAAGCTTTTGGTGTTATATGACAGAAGTGGATGAACTTTCAATTCTTCTGTTAAATTGTGTGTGAACAGATTTACCATAGTGTTTGTCCTGATATGTGGTTTTTCTGGTCATGATGAAGGGGGATGAGCAGCCAACACACCAAACTGTTGATGGCTTGTTACATTCACTTGGACTGGGAAAATATGCTATTCTTTTCAAGGCAGAGGAAGTATGTAACCCATTTATCTATGTGAACGGTGAATCATATTTTTGTGTTGTTTGAATTTTTATGAAGGTTTGAATCACAATTTGTTTAGTAACAGGAAAATCATTCACTGATTGGCTGCCAAAGGGTATATACAGTGGAATATGATATGTTTGGGAAAAAAAACTAATTAAAAAAAATGGATTTTTTGACTATTTGATTCTGTAAGTGATACAAGTTAGATACCAACTACAACTGTGCACATAATTTTGCCAGTAGATTTTTTTTTCCTTTGTTGCTTCAGGTTTTTTATTGTCAATGATTAATTGTATACAACATAGGAAATATTTCACTAAAATCTACTGACTTGTAGAATGCTTCCATTTCTGGTAAATTGATGACAGAATAGAAAACTTTGGTTTCATGAATATGGGTCTCAGTTGGAAGGAGAAATTTATCCTATATTCAAAATAATTTCTATTTTAGATTCCAACCTAAGTTCTGCCCCGTAAGTCATGAAAATTTAGCTCTTAAATGATGCGGCAAAGATACATTTATTCTTTGCTTGTTTGTGTCTAAATATTTCTGCTGTGATGTTTATCAACGATCAGCATCCTTAAACATTTCAAACTGACGTACTATTATACTTTTGAAAAGTTCAATTCTCAATTTCTCATATACTAAGCTGGCTATAAACAAACTCGAGTGTTTGTTTGGTGCGGACTGTTACATGATGGTATCAATGCATTTTCTGTTTTTTCCCTGGGTTAGGTTCTTATTAATTTGGCAGTTATCTTACACATTGCCATGCATGTAGGTGGATATGACTGCGTTGAAGCAGATGAGAGAAAATGATCTCAAAGAGCTTGGAATTCCTATGGTAATTGTCTTTTCTTTCATTTATGGGAGATGTTAACCTCATGAATGTGTGTCTTTTTAATGAGGACTAAAACAAGTCGTGTAAATTTTGTGTTCTGAACGACATTTAAGTTGTAGTCTAGGTATTGTGCTTGTCTTCATTTGCTGTTTTTTCTTTCTGTGTGCTTGATATTATATGAAGTGCTGCAACACTTGCCTCTAACAAGACGGATGAGGTGATTAACTGGGCGGTGGGCATACATGTGCATGTTCAATGGATGTGCTGAATAAACTATTTTTAGTGTTTTATGTGTGTTCTTATGAAGGCTGTTTGAGTTGCAGGGTCCAAGGAAAAAAATTCTTCTCGCCCTCTTGCCTCGCGCCAAACGTCAACAGTGATGTCTATCCTCCTTGACGCCGAGGCTGACGCATGTTGGGATCACCAGGTTGTTTCTCAGTGATGGTGAAAAATCTCTAAAAATCTTGAGAGTATAACATATGCGTTTCCACAGGCGGGGTTGAGTCTCCCATGTATCCATTTGCATTTTTGCGTTGAAGAAACGAGTAATGGTTCAAAAATTAGGTTGCTGTTGGAAAAATTTATGTGTAGAATATTCTCTTTTTTCCCCCCTGAAAGAAATAGGTAATGGAATCATCAATTTATCCTGAATACTACTTGATCGACCTAAAATATTTTGCCTGAAGATAAATGCTTTGCATAGGGCTTGTCAAGTCAGCAGAATGGGTTGAATATTATTCTCTCTTCATCATTTTACCAAATTGTGAACCGACTCTTGGACCGATGCCATGAACATACTAATGCAACAATCTGAAGAGCATGATATTAAGGAGAAGTGAAGGACACCGATCCCCCCTTCCTCTCTCTCCACTTTTCTCCTACTCGTGAATATATTCGTAACGTCTCTCGTTGCTTTTTTCTGCCTTAAAAAATGGTTTTCCTTCTTGGGGTTCTGGGGAGGGGGACTGGTCTGGCGGGGGCTGCCATGGAAAGTCTACTGAGAATTTAAGGTTAATTAAACTTAAAAAAATGGTGTTTATGATACCGGTTCCCATTGTTTACGGTGTAGGCTGATTTTTTCTAGAAAGTTTCAACAACATTGGAAATTTTGTGGTGATGATTATCTATGTTTTTTTCGCAACTGTCCGCTTCCTGGTCAAGAAATTCGTACTACTGAAAAAATATTCCACACAATCCTGATTGACCTACATACATAGATATTACACATGTACAGAGATTGATCCACGCTTGATACAACTGTACAGATGAGGTTGCCAAGTTGTGTCTTTGAACTTAGAATTCTGACAGAAAAACAAAGAAAATTAGGGGCAGCATCAAGGGCACAAACATCTCTTGACATAGGTTTCATTCTTCATACTGAGTCGGGAGACCAGGTCTTGAAATAGGTTTGAACGTCTAACCCACTAAAGGTTGATCATAACAGCCATATCTAATGCTCATCAGATTTTGTTCCTTGTGTACACGACACTAGAAATTACCTAGCACTCAGATTCTGATTTGTTACCATCTTTTATAAATTATGATAAGAAGAAACAGCCAGAAAAGTTTGGACAGCAAAGCCAGCTATAAAGAAAAAGGAAATGTTGGTACTTCTATAGTTTTATATCTATCGATCAAATGAAGGTCCATCAATTTTGTCTTGAATATGTGATGTCACTGATATGCTCCTGCTTCTGAGTTAGCTGTCCGGTGCTTTATTTATTTTGTCTTTAAGCACTTGAACTTTGGCTTTTCCAAAATGCAATTTCAAAAGCTGTTTTTGGCAATTCATTATGCTACTTCCATGATAGGTCCTTAAAAAGCGCTGAAGCGCACGCTTAACCCATACTCAATTCTAGGCAAGCGTTTTTGGTGAATGAAGTGTACTTATATATTTATGTTAATAATTATTAACAAAAAAAATTGAAAATAAATTTAAATTTCAGAAATTATCTAATTTTAATTCTATTATGAATTCTATTTGATTCTTTTATAATTAATCTTTTTTTGATAACAAAGTAATGACAAAGTGTCACTATTTTGTGGGTGGCACAAATGGTAACTCCCCTTTTCAACCAAGTTAATTTTTGAATTTGAACCTCACACTTCATTAGGAATGGCTCGTGTAAGTCTAACATGCGCCATTAGACCAGCCTCATGTTGGTTAATAGAATGTTTACTTGATATCTAGTCAAAAAATTAAAAAATAAAAAACTTGATACCATAGTTTTCAGTGAACACGTTACCCGCGGTTAATTACTACATTGACCAACTGAGAAAATGATCCGATGTCTACAAGACGACCTTTCTGACCACCTGAGCTGAAAACAGCCCAGCGGTGGGTCAGCTCTACTAGTTCTTATTTAAAAGTGCATAGCTTTTCTAGACCTACAAACCAAGATAGCCTCATTCCAACCTTGATCGAGACTCAACAGGGGATTTTTTTCTTTTTTTTTAAAATAATTTTACATACAAGTCATTTAACGCAGTCAAAGTCAGGGCTTCAAACCCAACATTCTGAAAGAGAAAAATCACAAAATAATAAATGGGTACTATTGCATTAAGAATGCCTGCCAGAGTAATAGTGTCTGATAACGGTTCACTTTGCTTTGGTTCTGCTTTTTAAATTGGTGTCTGGTAAAACCATGTTAGAAAATAGTCGGAGGGAAAGGGACTTCGTTCCAAACCACTGAAAACAGCCAGTTGCATGAACTTTCAAGGGTCAAATTCATGAAGTTTATTCGTACCAGACAAGATTCATTAACAAAATATTGTTTCTGATGTCACCTTTTGCATACCCCTCCAAAGTCCAAATACTTTGATCTAAATATTTTTGGCCTTCCTCTACTGCAGCTAGAGGCTGGAGGGCTTAGCTTTACAATATAAGGACTACCCAGAAAGACAGCAACAGAAACAGAGAGGGTAGAAATTTCCATCTTAGTCACATTATTTTAACACCTGTAGTGCCAAAGTGCGCTTAATACATCAGTATTCTGCAGACATTTCAAATCAATGTGTTCCTTATCCGAAATAACATTACTCGTTCTGATCATATATGACTGCATTATCATAGTCCAAATTTCTAGCATTGTTTTTTCATCTTCAGTTGAGTCAGTTTTGGCATCCTCTGAGGTCTCATAAAATATTAGAAACCCACTTTGGATTTGTCCTGATAATGAGATGCGAAGCCCCAGTGGTGGGAGTAAGGTTTTAAGATAGAGGATGGGTAGGGACCACGGTCTGATAATCTCCACTAAATCAAACGTGTAATGAGCTGGAATTAGATAAATTCAATCAATCAGAGAGCCAAACTACCCACTTAGCCACTATAATCCATTATCCAATCTCCTCCTTGATGGCCTCTTTTTATTCCACATGTTAGGATGGTGAAATCCTTTGATGACAGCATGCCTACTTGGAATTCTCCTCCTAAAGAAAGAAAGCAAGTTGAATAAGCTTGAAACGATGAAAAGGAGTGGGAATTGATCAATGAGCATGAGAGATTTATTGGTGGAAGAAGGCCACCAACGACCAATGGAAGATCAAGTTTGAAACAATGGAATAAAAACACAATCTGAATGGTTTCTTAATTGTCCCAAAAGCAACAGAAGGTGGGGTCCAACTAGAACAACTGTCCAAGGTCTAATGCCCAGTTTAGTTTTCGAATAATATTAGTTGATGACTCGCTTCACCTGCAAACTTATGCTTTAGAGTATAAAATACAGGCTTTGCCTGTTCTAAGAAGATATGCCCAGATCTTATGGAAGAGCCTTATCAGTATACATGCATACGTCATTGCCCACTTCTCATATTCCTTTATTTAGCAACTAGTCTTTCCTTTTGTATTACTAGAGATAGTCAAGATAAACAGATTAATGCCCTCCTTTTTTAATTTGAAGGTGGGTGGAGAGATAATAACAAAGAAGCTTCATTTACTGCTGAATAATCACATTTCTACAGAGATCTTAACATTGTATAAATTGATATTAATTGGTTGAACTGTAGTAGAGGTGGGACTAGGCAATAGGCATCCATAGCAATAATATTCATATGGTAATCCCAAAAAATATATGCTAAGCCTAGATCGACGGCAGCACATGAATCCATGAAGTCATTGGTTGGTCAGGTAAAATAATCTTAGATTTGCATTTTAGTACAGTAGCAGATATGTTGTTTAAAGTTAAGAGTCCCACTACCTTCCAGATGATTGCAGACCATCCTTCTTTGACTTTTGCAGCTACAGTTAGTTTAATAGCTTTAATCATGTCTTAAGCATGGAATATATCTCTTTTTAATAAAGTAAAAAGGAAAGCCAAGTGGTACTATAATTACGTTTTTATATATTATAAAGTGCTTATAGACCATCTATTTCCACCTTAAAAAAGTCACACTGAATCCTCTTTGATAACATAGTTTAAGGTGTATCTGCTACAATATTAAAAGAGTTTTTAAAATAACCAACATTGTATGAGAGACGGCTTTCTCTTATCTGACTTTTCTTTACATCTTTTATTCTATTGACCTTTGGGTTTCCTTATGCTGTTCATATATAATAAACTACCTGTTTTTTTTTATAGATGCAATGCATGTTAGAACCTTGGAGATTACTATAAAAGGAAGAGAAGCCAACAACTAATCGGTGCATTTCTACCTTAAAGTATCTCTCTCCCTAGCTAATAAAGATGGAAAAGGATGACTTTGATCTTTGTCCTACATGGGATGGAGAAAATGGCCATTCTGTGGAGAAGAGGCTCAGATTATTTGGTTTTGAGCTGAACACTTCTAAGAACGCTGAAGGCTGCACCAAAGAGTCTGTGGAAGGAGATGAAAGCGTGCACTCATCCAACTCAGTTTCATCAGGAGGAGAGAAAACTACCCAGGAGAAGAGCTCAGCCAAAGACCCAGATGAAAGAAAGTTCGAGTGCCAATATTGTTTCAAGGAATTTGCAAACTCACAAGCCTTAGGAGGACACCAAAATGCCCACAAGAAAGAAAGGATGAAGCGGAAAAGGCTGCAGCTTCAAGCAAGGAAATCGAGTGTAAACTACTATTTAAAACCTTACCAAAGCAGCCATGGCTTTTCTTACCACGGCTCTACTCCTTGGTACTATGATCCTTCTTCCTATAACTCTGAGTTCACTTTGTATGAAGAATCTCAGATTAGTTTCAATTCAAATGATCAAGATGGCCATTTCAATGGTTTCGATCAGAAATCAAAGAGGTATTCTCTGCCACCCCATGTACCTTCCCAACAAGATGCTTGTATGTTCACTTTCTCCCACACTGATAATCGACCTTTCATCCTCAAGCCCTGCCACTACCCAGCTTTAAACCAGAGCCAAAGTAAAGCTTTGGATCTTCAACTAGGCCTGAACTTGAAGTCAAATACAAGAAGCTCCCTAAGAAGGATGTAATCTAGTTTAGGACATATGGATATAGGTTTATAGTTTGCATGTTTTCATTGAATGATTTAAATGACAGCATTTTTCAGCATCTGGAAAAGAGAATGAGAAAAAAGAACAAGAAAATTTCACAATTTATTATAGTTGGCTGGTGGTCCCATATCGAGCCACTAACTAAAAGTCTAAACAGTGACCATGTATACAACTCTTATATGTTATGAATGATAACCCAATGGCCAATACATACACTAAATTATATTTGCAGCAGAGAACGAGGCAGACCTGGATAGATAACCGTCCTCTTTCTTCACTCTCTTTATTTACCTATATCTCTTCGTCAAATAATTTTTTTTTTTTTTTTTTACACAATCTAACACAGAGTGAAAGAGAAAAGAAAAAGTAATGATCAGAAAAAGGAACATATACTTGTGGGATGCAGGACCCTAAGGTCAAGCAGCCATTAATTGAAATAAGAGTACTATAATCTCAGAAGAGAAAGAACATTACCAGATCAGAAAACTGGGTTGATTTCAGGCTAGACGTGGTTATTATCTTGTATTTAAAAAAAAAAATGGCTTTATCATTCCATTAGCAGTTTGATAAGGTAGGCAGATTAAAAATACATGCTTTTGGTGAAAAGGGGCTTGAAACTTCCACTCCTCTAATAGCATCCAAATCAATGATTTCTTCTCTTTTGATTGTTATTGTGTCACTGTATCTAGGAGCAACTAGTTTATCACTGAGTGCAAAGAACTCAATCAAGTGCATAGCGTAATTGAGAATCTCAATCAATTATTACTGCAAATTGTCACCGGAAAACAACAATCTAACTAACAAAAAATGGTGGCAATTGGCAAACATCAATCTCTGTAGTTTGCCCATTCACTTTACTTAGACAACTGGATCCAGCTTTAAAATATCTCAAGCAGGGTAATTATGCAAACAAGTTAATTGCCATTACTTTTTGAGATCACACTGTAATTCATTTGACAAAAGAAGCTCTATAAGAAAATACATAAAGCAAAATCCTTGATCCCCACTTGTTTCAGTGTTGGACTTCATTATATGCAATAGGCACAGCAATATTAATTCCTTTTTTGTTTTAGTGCATGTGGTATATTTAATCCAATGGCCCTCCAAACCTAGCTGGCTAGCTCATCTAACCTAGTCCTAGAATGTCCAAATATTTTATTGCAACCTCTCCTTCCCGCCCCGCCCTCCATTGTTTATCATCTTCCAATTTAACAATTGCAAGCAAACCCCCATTTTAATAATATCACATTTAGCAATAGTCAATTAATTAATATTTATTTCATATAAGAAAATGATTAGTTTTGTCTTTTCTCTCCACACATTGATATTAAAACGATTATGAGATTTCAAAATCTGATTCCATGCATTTGGTCTATCCCTCCTGGTATATGGGTGGAGCAAATTGAGGATGCCTTGGTCTGAGGTTCCATGTGCCACTAGAAGAGAAAAAGAAGGGAAAAAAAAAAAAGAAAGAACAAAGAAAGAAGAAACCTAAATATGTGATACCGTTAGAAAATTTTATTATTATTGTTATCTTAAATAAACATAAGATATATTTTAAATAATTTAAATTGTGAACAAGTTGATCATGGCCTTACAGTTGTTTAAATTTCGTAATATTAACATGCTACATCACTATGACCGATACTTAAAATCTAATAGTTGAATTAATACATTTCATAAAGCATTTATACACATACATGTCTTTTCTAAACACATTTTCACATTCTTATTTTTTTCTCTCTTCTTTTCAAAATTTTGTTTCCAAACATGGGAGTAGGGTAATGTACCATTAACATTTCTTCAATTCATATTTAGCAAATTATGAAATAGTATAAATTTTCAAGTTTTACACCAATATCAATTGATGCCACCCATTTTGATAATATAGTCAACATTTAAATATAGTACAAAAGTCTATTAATCTATGTAGTATTTAATTATACCTTAACATATAACACCCATGTTTTTATAGTTCTGTCCAACATACGTGAAAACAAAATACATAAAACTCTCATTAATTTAATTATCTTATTTTCTTAAACCAGCCGCCAGGCACTTACTTGATTGAATGGCCTCTTCTCAAATTTTTTGAGACTTATAATTATTTGATAGGACAGAGAAATTACTAATTAAATGAAAACGGAGATTGGAAAAATAGAAAGTCAACAATATTTTCTCGGGTAGTTGAATTTCAATGGGAAAAGATGACTGCACACGCATTCAATAATTAATATTAGAAAGACAAATTATTTTTTTATCAAAGAGAAAATGGTCTAAGTCATGTAATAATTAAAATATTTTGCTTAACGATTACTATATTAGCAATAAAACCAAAAAAAAAAAAATACTGCTTACCCATTCAACAAATTATATTATGGATAGTTTGTTGCAGTACTGCTTTTTTTTTTTTTTTTGGGGTGTCTCCTGCCATATTACTCCATTTAATACCTTGTTTGAATGTTTCTCTTAGCTAAACTAAAGTTTGGATGGTGGCCTTTCAAAATAAACCCATTAAGCTGCTTTCAATTTTAATATAATTTTATAAATGGATTGTATCCCACGTTACCATTCAAGAACTTTTTCCCAAATGTAAATTATAGAATATATATATATATATATATATATAAAAGATCAACTTTGCATTGCAGTAAAATCCACTAATTAAACTGTCGTATTAAATGAAAATATAGTTAGTCGGTCCAATGGAGGACGCTCCATTTGGTCTTAATTGGAGTGTTGCCAAATTAATATAAACTCTTCATAGCTTTACAAATCATTCATGATTGAGTCCTAACTTGTATTAAATAAATACTAATCTTGATGGCGCACTCACCTTTGCATACCAATACCAAGTATATTATTCAATTAATTCTTGTGTATACCCTTTTTGACCTCTTATTTGGTGAATAATGATTATGATGTATATATGGTGAATTTATCAAGAGTGAGCTTGTTGGAATTATTTAAATAATTTGACAAGTTTTTATTTATCGTTTTTTAATGTTTTCTCGAGTTTGTCGACAATTCTAAGTCTATTTTATGCACCAAATACAATAATTGAATATAAAACAAATTTACTGACTTTTAAATTTAACTAGCCTTTACACGCATGTCTTGCATGTAAATTTAAAAAATAAATAATGAAATAATGTAAATTTCATTTTAGAAAAACTAATTATTGTTATATCAAATACTTAATAAAATAAATAAATACTAAAAATTTATAAAATAAAGTGAGAGTGAAGAGAACATGTTAAGAAAGTATTTTTAAAAAAAAAATACTTGTTATAATTTTTTAGTTAAGATAATGGATGTTATATGTAATACCTATAAGAAAACATTAATTATTAAAAAATTTGTAAAACTTGAACTTATTTTCTAATTAATAAGACATATCATCCATAATAAGAATAAAGACAATAATTTTGAGTTTATTTTTAATAAAATATTTGAATTTTAAGATAATATAAGTTCATAATAAATAATATTTTAATAAATAATACTTTTTAAAAAGATATTTAATTTAGAAATATTCTCACCTATTTTCACTTTTTTATATATAGTACGGATTTAGTAGATTTGGGCTCTCTAGCTTGACCCATTTCATATTGGATGTGGATAGGGAAATTCATTCATGGAGCCCAAATTGTTTGGTATTGGCCCAGAAAGACTCATAAGGATGTCGGATTCTAAACCAAACGGTGTCAATTTTCATGGGCTGGGATTTCTGATCCCTGCGGGTTTTGAGGGTGCCGGAAATGGTGTTTTGGAAGCAGGGTGTGAGAAATTTGGGGGTGTTAGAATTGGCGAGAAAAAATGGATAGCACTTGCTTTTCTCTAAAATTTATTTAAAGTTACCAAGTTACCTAAATCAGCTATCCAAATTTCCAATCGCTTGCTTTTGCAGAAGAATACCAACAATAATTGGTGCAGCCACCTTACCCAGAAGGTTGACGTTGAGCAATCAAATTGACAATGTAAACCTTGAATTCCCGCTTGAGTTCTCTTTCAGCGTGTTGGGTTGTCCACCTGGATTCTGAGAAGAGTGAGTTAGATGTTGGTATATAAGTGTGACTAAAAGTTTCACCTAGAGAGCCCGGATAAGCAGGCTCAAAAGTCACCCAATATTGATATCAAAACCCAAGTTTTATAAAGGTTTTTCTATGTTGATTGTGGAAAGGGTTAGATTATAACTTGTAATATCTCACACAGAGATGGTGGATTACCTCAAATTTATTCATCTTAAATCTCTGTTGCCAAAACCTGAGACACTATTTTACATCTGCAGCCCTCTATAAGAAGGTAGTGAGTGGGTCTTCGTCCAGCTCCCAGAGCTTACCAAGATTTAACATGTGGGGTTCTCATTTTTCAATGTCAATAGTAAGGCTACTGCTCCATATCAGCTCGAGTACTGTTTGATCCTATGCTTAAGATTTGGGAGCTCAAGAACAGCAGATGCAGTTCAATACACGAAATTTATTTCAGAGACGTTGTTCTTGACAGTGAGTGGATTCCAAGTGATTACTTCCAGACAGACACTTTGGAAATATATATGATCACGAGGTTTACAACTACATGAAATATGTTGGCTTTCGACCCTCATGACGAGTATTTTGTACTTGAACTTGTTTTGTCATCCCGCCACTCACATGGCCCCTTTCTTATTTTCCAGTTTATGCTCCCGTTTGGCCCAACACCTCTTCCTCAACTTTTGAAAAGTCATAAAGGTCATTCTTACAGAAAAGGGCACTTTCAAAGTCAAGAGTTGCTTATAATTTGTACACTACTTTTGCAGTTCGCTTTTCTCACCTACTAGTCATGCATGCATGTACAGAATGTTTATACTGCTTGTCCGTAGTTTGGTCAAGAGCCACAAATCTGCTGGAACCGTGCATGGCTTCACGACCTCCTATATATATGTAATTTTACCATGTAAGAGATAGAACAGTAGAAGCATCACAGAGTTTATAAAAATCGATAACTGCATCTGGTGTACATTATAGAACTTCAGATGATACAGAAATGCAAAGAAGATAGATGTGTTCTTTTTCTTTTGGTAACACAATGGGTGGCAAGTCGCTTACCCAAAGAAAAATCAAGATAACAACGGGTGTTATTACACCATTAAAAATACCAGCACAAAATTGGGGTGTTTGCCATCTAGAACATTGGCAAGGCTGACAGATGAAGATGATATTTACTTTCCTTCTTAATTGAATGCTTCTTGGTCTGATGATAAACTTTTAAGAAAGTGAAACCCGAATTACTATCGCTGTCTTCTCAACATAAACTACATATCTTGTTTCAATCCCGATGTGGCTAAATCTTTAATTACTACATTGTTAAATATTCTACGAACCATAATAATTTGATACTTTTATATGAAGAAATTAATTACGGTGTTACATCTTACCAAAAAATATGAAAAAAGGTTTGACATCCTTGTCTTCTTGATGTGAGACACAAAATAAAAAAGAGGATTGGAAGAAAAAGGGGCTTCGTTTAGGTGCTCCATCGCCGTTCTTCAAACCTTTAAGCCAAAACATTCTACACTTCATATTTTCATGTCAAAACAACACAATTGGAACTTGCAAGTCAATAACAGGGCCCCCTCTGCTTTGTAAAAGTAACTTTCTCTCTGCTACACGTAATAATGATAATCTAATCAACCACAGAAAGGGAGTGTTGTCAAGTGATGATGGGTCATCCTCATAGATTTGTTGAGCAAATCCCAGTGACATATAATTAATATATGTATATATTTATAGAGAGAGACCCTAAATATATACTCAAACCACCTGTTTTAGTTTTTTTTTTTTTTTAAGCCAAAGATTTATGATATTTTTTAATAAAAGGTTTAGGGTAAAGAAAATCATCCTATTTTAAAGTTAAAAATTATTATATATCTTAATAAAAACTTACAGTGATATTTATTACTAACTCATTAAGACAGATTGTTAATAAAAAAATTTAAACATAAATTTTAGAATAACCTTTTAAAAAAAATTTAAAATAAAGATAGACTCTCTTATTTTTAGATCAGAATATATTATATATTTTAATAAAAACTTATTGTGACGCTCTCCAATAACTTATCAAAAGAAACCACTAGCACAGATATTCAAATTACCTAAGCTTTACAAGTGAACTTCAAACCTTACCAAACAATAATCTTGAAAATAATCAAAGAAGAAAACACAAATGGATTACACCCTTCATCACTCAATAATACTATACATAAAGCAAAGTACATTTTATAAGTCTATTCTAATCCCATTAATGTTTGAATATTTTTTGTAATAATGATTACTTTTTAATAAAGTTCAAATTAATAATAATAATGTGAGACTTAATTTGTATATTGGTTGTGTGATTATTATATTATAAACTAATTAATTATTGTAGATTTTTTATTGAGCTTTTTGTAGATTAATTTATGACGAGTTTAAGTTAACCAATCCTACTAATATAAACAGAAATATCTACTCTCGGCCTACTACTATATAATATACATGTTATAGAATGATTTGCAGATCTTAAGATAAATGATTTTTGATCATATTATTATACTTACTATTGTATGCTGAATTAGAATTTCATCCTTCAATTAACTGCGATCAAATCTTATTCAGTGGAGAAAATAAATCAACCAAAGCATATGGTTCAAATTGGAACCCGTGAAAAGATGAAGGAAACCATACCAGCAAAGAGGACAAAACACCATGAATCTAATTCGCAACCTGCATAGCAAAAAGAAGCATTAAATATTGGAACCTTAGCCAAGCATGCCCTTATCTTTCATGTACTATATGCTCATTGTTTTGTCACCTAAAAGCAAAAAGAAAGTATACATTAGTTGGCTCAAATTACTTAAGTGATTGTGATATCTAATTTTATGACATCTCTTAATTCCATCGTCGTATGGGATAATTAAAGCTGCCATTAATGGATTAGGTTACACAGCAATGTGTGGTTGATTTTAATGCTTGTTAACCAGACAGATATAGACAATATTCTGGAAACAGAGACATGATTATCTGTACACATGTTGCAAAATTTTAAGGGTGACCACATTATTGCATGAGGTCTTAGGAGTATTGGAAACAACCTAATTTCTATATTGCAGGCACAACTTTCCAAAACACCCAAAGATCTTAGTCATATAAAATTATAAATCACTTATATTGATATTAAGATTTTAGTGTTTCTTAGCCTTAAAACGGGTAATCTCCCTTGTTCTAAACCTTTTTTTTTAAAAAAAATATTTTAATGTTTCAATTTTCAATTTCCAATATTTTCCAATGATTATTGAATATTTGTTACTGAAGAAAAATTAATCATAACAGAAGATGACCCTAATTAACATAATTCATGGCATGAGAGGGGAATATAAGAAATCTTATCTCTAATACCCAACAACTGTATTCCATTAGCCTTTTTTCTTTTTCTTTTTTTTTTTTAAACTGTATCCCACTGCAGAACATCCTGAATTTTGTTACATATTTGTAACAATTAATAAGTTTGATTGTGGCAATGCTTAGCCAACTATGCTGCAAGAGCTATTGCATTTGGTGATTCTTTATTTGCCAATGAATGCATAAACCTTTCACAGCCTTTTAAGTTACCATTTCCTTAACCCCACAAAACGATACTTCCAAAAAGTGACCTTTTTTGATTTGCAAAGAAGGCTGTCCCAATTTGTACTCATCACTATAAAAATTGGCCTTGTAAGCTAAACCATATCAATCACATACATCTTAAGTTCACCATTGGTTGTTTCCCTATGATGCGGGATATCAGTAAAAGTTGTTGAACATTCTTAAAGTTAATGATCTTTTGATCTGTCAAATATTAAAATGCTCCTTCTAATTATCACTTAAAACAAGCAAGAAACATCCCAAATTTAAGAATTACTAAAATAGTGAATATTTTGAGGCCAATTTAAATAGGAAAAATATATTTTAAAATAACTTATGAAATTTTTACATAAAAATAAATAAAGATTGATATTAATTTATATATTTTATAATATTAAATAAAATTAAATAAAAATTAATTTTTATTTATCTAGATTGAAAATTTTGTTCACCAATTTATTTGATTTGAATAATGAGTCTCACCTTACTCATTGGTGTTTCAATTGCTTAGCTTTTTAGCATTGATCATGGCTAATCAGTTGTCATGGCTCACCCATCCTATTCAAGCCCTTCGCTTCTTCCACCCTTCCCCACCGGTTTGAACTGTGCGATCAATGTGTTTTGAAAGGCTTGAGCCACCTTTCCATGCGCTGCGTGCGCATTATGCACCCCTTTTGGGTTCGTGTGAAGTTCAAATTCACTGTCGTATTTGTCCGTGTCAATTGTCAACTGCCCGTGCGTACTACGCACAAGGCGTTCTTCACTCGCAAACAAATTTCTGTTCAGAAATTTTATCAAAAATAACAATAAAATACCTAATTTCCCCTCCATTTTCTCGTCCTCTTGTCTCTTTCTCTCTCTTGGCTCTGCCTCTCTCTCCGCCAAAGCTCCAGCTTGGAGGTCCATGGAGTTCTGGTTATCATCGCTGGGGATTCTCCAATGCTCTTGAACCTTGGATTTGCCGATGAGTCCCGTGAAAGATGAGACAAAGCGCGGGAAAAATCTGTGTCTCTAATTGCTGAGTTCATGTTGTGATACTAGTGGGTCTCGGGAAGTGGAGAGTTCTAGGGTTTTGTAAAAGCACCATTGACTAAAAATTGGATTGGAGAATGCCGGCGCATCGATCGAAATCGGATAAGCACGATGCTGCGAAGCAGCTCCGGAGGGATCCCTATGAGGTTCTCGGCGTCTCACTGAACTCAACAGATCAGGAAATTAAAACCGCTTACCGAAAAATGGCGCTCAAGTATGTTATATATTACTTCTGCCACCGACTTTGTAGCTTTAAGGTTTATTCTTTCCCTTGAAGTTAGCTCTGGAATTTTGGATCGTTACCTTCCTGTCGGTGATTGGAAGTTAAGAATTTCTAATAATTTTTCTTTGGAATGTTTACGTCGGAAAATTGAAGGCGTATACCTGGATGCACGCTAGTGCAGGATTACTCTTGGTTTAAACTAACTTCAGGGTGTCATAAGTTAGGACTGTGCGTGGTTCTTCTTTGTGATTACTGGAAGGTGAAGAAACAAGAAGGGCATGGGGGAGGACTAGGAAGGGTTTTGAAACATTGATTTGAGTGTGCTTAAGATAGTCGATCTTTTCAGCTTTCATATATAGGTTAGGTTTGGGAATTGTTACATCTTGAATTTGCATGCTTAAAGATGTCCTTTGCCACCTTAAGATGCTAATATTACCTAATAGGCTAATACCCATGAACGAGTATTCACTGTTATTATCAGACTCTCGGAGAGACTCCGGATGAGAGAAAATAGCGCTAGTAAGATACTGCCGCAGCAGTGGCGCTTTATCAAGATTAGTAAATGGTTGCCAGAACCTTTGGAAAATCTGTTGGTTTACTTTTCTTTGACCAGATTTAGTATTGTTGGAAGTCTTGTTTTTCAACCATGCATTGTTGGGTGGTTATTGGTTAGCTTTTTGAACCGAAATTGATTTGTAATTTCTGAAAATTTGAGCTGTAATATCTAGTTATCTACTCTTTACTGCACGATCATTGACAAAAGTACTCTTCATAACTTCTAAAGTTTGGCTCGGCAATGATCGAACAACTCAATGCATGATACTACACTTGACAACAATTGGAAGATCATGCTATTAAGTATCAAAATAATATCTGAACTTTAAATTCTAAAATGTAATATATGGAGTTTTATGACATGCACAGGTTTTTTCAAATTTTTTCTAAAATTTATGTTTTAGTATCAATTTTAGATGATATTCAGTTTTCCAAAATGAAATAGAAAATGAATATTTTGATCATGGTGTAGAACATTGGCTGTGCATTCATTCTAGATTGGTTTCATACATAATGCATCTGATATGAGCACTTTAACAATTATATGGAGTTTTACTGACATGATCTAATAGCTCAAGAGGAACCTGGTTTCATAGAGTTTCCCTGTTCTTCCCATCTTCTTTCATCTGAATAGAGGTGGTGTCTTCACAAAATTGCTAAGTTGGTTTCATTTCAGATATCATCCTGACAAGAACGCTAATGATCCCAAAGCAGCTGATATGTTCAAAGATGTCACCTTTTCGTATAATATCTTGTCAGATCCTGACAAACGGCGTCAGTATGACTCAGCTGGATTTGAGGTGATGTATATTATGTTTAATTTTATAAAACATTAAAACTTTAGGAGGGTCACGGGTGATTATTCTTTCACATTCACATTTTTCCATCTGTATGGTACTGAGTCCTTTGGGCCTCAACCTAGGCTGTCAATTCTTCAAGATTGACATGGAATATTGGGGGTCTAAAGGGTTCAAGATTTTTGTAGGCTGTTGAATCAGATAGCCAAGAATTGGAGTTGGATCTTTCAAGTTTAGGTGCTGTGAATACAATGTTTGCTGCACTTTTTAGGTAAGAACTAAGAATTTGCACTGCAGCTCTGTGAATATTGTTTCACTGTGCCATGGAAGATAAATCAGAATTTGTTATGTTTTGAATTCTCCCCTTTGCTGCTGGTTTTCTCTCCTTACATCTTTAATTGTCTCCATATATCACAGTAAACTTGGTGTGCCAATCAAGACAACTGTATCAGCAATTGTTTTGGAAGAGGCACTTAATGGTGTGGTGACCATTCATCAACTTCCAATGGGACAGCCCATATCTAAAAGAGTGAGTTGTCTTTACTATAATTATGTATTGTCTTATATCAAATTATCAATTGTTATCATCAATGTCTTCTGTTTAATCTTGTTTCCTGGTGATCATCTGATAGGTTGAGAAGCAATCTGCTCACTTCTATTCAGTTACAATAACAGAAGAGGAAGCACGGTCTGGATTTGTTTGTCGAGTGCAATCATCTGATAAAAGCAAGTTTAAGGTTTGAATTTAAATCTCCTCCAGTTAATTCTATAAAGAGACTGCATGCCAGTTATCTTTAATCTGGTGATTTTAGATTTTAGCTCTCGCTATATGGAGATGGATTTTTTCACTGAACTCTACAGAAACTCAAACATATGATTTACAGATACAATGTAAGATCATGAATTTCTTGGGGACATTAAATTGTTGATTTTATCACTCTGCCTTTCTTAAACCTATTTTTGCGTAATGATTTTCTTGGATTGCTGGTCAAATTCAACAGTATCTACTTTTAACTTAGTGAAATAATTGGTACCCATTGATTAGGTTATTAATCTCCTCTGGTTTAGGTTTTTCCTTCATATATAATACAATAGCTGGTAACTTTAAACATTGTCTGCAGTCTATTACTCTATTATTTGCTTGCTGATATATCTGTTATGCTGAGATGTTTATTCCGAAGGACATATCCCCATGCTTGAGCCATAGTTTCATGTTTATTGGATTTTTTTAAATAAATGAAATGATTATTGTCCACTATTTAAACCCTTCTAGATGTACTCATTCCATAATCTGATCATTGTTTTGCTGGCAATTCGGGTTGTTTTTGATGTAGTGTTTTGCTTCGAACTAAAATTCAGTTTCTATATGGGGCATGCAAACTTTCATTTGCTTCTTATTTTCAGACAGCTAAGGTAGTACTATAGTCCTAGGAGTCTAGAATTTGGCAAGATCATCAACGCCTAACTATGAATTTGTAACAGACCTTAATAGTGAGTCTCTCTTTAGATTGCTGAAAGAATAACATACACATGCATGTATTGGTAGTTTGGTCCTACCATCATAAAATGTGGTCCCAATTTATTTTGCCTATAAATTCTGAGTAATTCTACCATGTCTCTGGTGATATGTTCCTTCAGAACATTGTATATGGAGTTTTATAAAAAAAACTTAGCTTTAGAATCATAGTTGCAATGAAAGTTGTAATGAAACTATGCCTTGGTCTTGTAGTTTTTCTGAACGCAATTTTTTTGGCTATGCATCCATTTAACAGTTTCAATAGGAATTTTCTTCTCTTATAAGACATCATAAACTGTTAACCATGCACATTTCAACTAATGTTCTATCTGATTTCATGTTCTTTTAAGTATTTCGAAAATATTAATTTTATTTGGTTTGTAAATGCATGTTTCTGAGTAATTAATAATTGGCTTTCTGCAGTTATTATATTTTGATCAGGAAGAGAATGGTGGATTAAGTCTTGCAATCCAGGTATTAAGCTTTTTTCCCTGTCTGTGTGTGTGTCTCTTTTTTTTTTTTTGTTAAAATGCACAGAACCCCCTGAACTTTAAGTCGATTTTAAAAAATTCTCCTAAACTTTAAAAGTTTTCAAATAACCTTCTTAAACTATGAAACGTTTGCAAATAACTCCTTCCGTCAAGTTTTCTGTCAAAATTTAAGAAAATGACGAAAATGACCTTCATTGTAAAGTTGAAAAATTGAATGCTGTGAACAGTAAAATTTTGGAGTTTTGACATTAAACTTTAACCCTAAACCCTAAAGCCTAAAGCCTAAATTCTAAATTCTAACCCTAAAATCCTAAATCCTAAACCCTAAAATCCTAAAACTCTAAACCCTAAACCCTAAATCCTTAAACCCTAAATCCTAAACCCTAAACCCTAAGCCCTAAACCCTAAATCTTAAACCCTAAGCCCTAAACCCTAAATCTTAAATCTTAAACCCTAAACTCATAAATCCAAAACTCTAAACCCTAAACTCATAAATCCTAAACCCTAAACCCTAAACTCTAAACCCTAAACCCTAAATCTTAAATTCCTAAACCCTAAACCCTAAATTACAAATCTACATTAGGTTTTTTTTTTTTTTTGCATTTATGGCAGATTTGTAAATTTATGTGCATTTGAAGGGTATTTTTGTCTTTTTATCGGGTCAAAATGGAAGTTGACCAAAACACATCCAAATTTTAATGGAAAACTTGACGGAAGGGGCTGTTTTGCAAACGTTTCATAGTTCAAGAGGGTCATTTGAAAACTTTTAAAGTTCAAGAGGGTTTTTTAAAATCGACCTAAAGTTCAGGAGGGTTCTGTGCATTTTAGCCTTTTTTTTTTGGGGACGGGGGATGGTTTAGGTCTTGATATGTTATTTGGTTAGTAGAAGTTTGTGGCTCTCTTCTTTTTCTTTCACACTACTTGTGTTGGCTTCTTAATGTTAAGTTACTAATTATAATTGTAGGAAGACTGTGCTAAATATGGGAAGGTTACCTCTGCTGGAATGTACTTTCTAGGTTTTCCTGTTTATCGGCTGGATCAAACAATGAACTCAGTGAGTTGCAATTGTGAAACCATACTATTCAGTTCAAATTTAATTTTTTAATGTTTCGTTATTTTTAAAATTTGGCTATTGTATTATTGTTTCCTTACAGATAGCTGCTGCTAAGGATCCAGATACATCATTTTTCAGAAAGCTGGATGGGTTCCAACCATGTGAATTGACAGAATTGAAGGCTGGAACCCATGTCTTTGCTGTTTATGGTAAATGAGTACTTCTATGCTCAGTGCTGCTTGTTCTTCTTGATTGTAATTTGCCATATAGGAATTCACTATTATATGTTTTCATAATTCTTCCAGGTGACAATTTTTTCAAAAGTGCAAGTTATACTATAGAAGCTCTATGTGCTGCACCTTTTAGTGAAGAAAAAGACAACCTCAGGAATGTAGAAGCTCAAATATTATCTAAAAGGGCTGAACTATCCAAGTTTGAGAGTGAATACCGAGAGGTCAGCTCTTTGACACAAGCAAGTGTGTAGGGTTCTAATTACATTTCCTTATATCAAATCTCACATTGAGTCTTGATAGGTTCTGGCACAATTTTCGGAAATGACAAGCAGATATGCACAAGAAATGCAAGTGGTGAGTTCATCTATGATAATTTGGGGGTATTTTGCTCAACTTCCCCTTCTTTTATTCTCTTATCTCTCAAATGGAAGCTATCACTAAACGTTTGCTGTGTGCTGTCTGTGCAGATTGATGAGCTATTGAAGCAAAGAAATGAGATCCAAGCATCATATACTATTGCTCCATTAAAACGGAGTACAAGTAAGAGCAGGAGTAAAAGTTCTTCAAAGGAGGCCAACGAAGATGGCCAAGCAAGAGAGAAAAGATATACAAGAGATAGACCAAAGAAGAAGAAATGGTATAATATCCACTTAAGAGTTGACAAGAGAAAGGCTTGCTAAGGTGAGAGTTGAGGTATAAATAAGTTCCTTTATCCTTTCATGTTTTGATTAAGCAATGACATTGTTGTCAATTGCGCAAAATTATGATCCTGATTGCATTGCACATCGCAATAGGGCATTGCACAATAAATTGGGCATTGTATTGCGATGTTACATTGCAACAGATTGTGATTGTAATGGTGCACAATTGCGTAAAGTTGTGATCATATTGCATATGCAATTTGCACAATTGCGCAAAATTGTAAAAACAACATGTATTTTAATAGAGGACCCCTATTTTATCATTTTCTAAGTTTTTGACATCATTAATTTCATGTATTTTGTGATTCTATTATCATATTCTGTGAATTTTTAAGGCTATTTTTATGCATATTGTTATTTGTGGATATATTAAATATATAAAAATATATTTGATATAGTACGCAATAAGTTCAATAGCAATGCACAGTGCAATTCACAATAATCTCAGGAGCAATGTTGCACTTTTAGCAATGAGTTATTTTAGAATTGTTTGTTTTGAATAACAGAAAGAAAACTAAAATATGGTGCTCTGCACTCTATTTCATTTGTTTAGCACTTGTGCTAGCTAAGAGGATGGCTTGGCAAAGTAACAACAAAATTTTGTTCGAAGGTGGTTTCATTGATATGTCTGTCACTCAAGCATGTCAAGGATGACAACACTTTATTGTTTTTGTAAAATTCTTTTTCCCCTTCCTTTCTATTTGCCTCTTTTGCTCATTCTTAGAATATTCATGCTTGTAAATTTTTTGATTTATTGATGAAGCTTGATCAAATCTTTGCATGGGTTGTAATTTTGGGTGGATGTAATGGCAAGCTTTGGCAGTTAGAGCCAGGTAATTTCTCACCCAATTGTAATTTCTAGTAGCTAGCATGGAATTGGACCAGATTTTTCCTGCAGTTTAGTTCCGTACTTGTTAAATTAGAGATTTGTTGTATTGATCGTGTATCTGTATTCTATTTTTAGCCATCTCGAATCTTCACTCTGAATCCTCCCGTATCCTATAAAACAGCCAATTTCTTGTGAAAATCATTAGCAATGTGCTGGAAATACTAAGTTTACCTAACAATAATGATTGGCTCATGTGGCCTTTGTTTATATGATTTATGTATTGATAACAATATTTTGGGAAGAGGGTTGCTCGTTGGGGTGCTGATTGACGATTCTGCTAGTGGCTGGAGTATGTTGGTAATGGTTGCTAGCTGAACTCATTGACCATTCGAAGGCAAAGATCACTGAAGTTCAATAGAGCTACCTAAACTTATATGGAGCCATGTGTGCTAAATTTAGTATAGTTGTGTTTTATGCGTAGTAGTAACTATGCTATGTGAATAACGTTACTCAAAAATCAACTGGGAACTTTTCAATGACTTTTCTATGAAAGGTCGTAAAAATTAATGCAAACCAACAATGTTGTCAAAAGACAATTTGAAGGTGGTAACTAAAATGCAATGTTGCTCGTAAGAGTACAGAAGCATGTTTAAACTTCTAATACAACGATGAGGTGTTAGACTCTGCCTTGGTCCTTGGCCTTCCGAATTTTGTCAGATGCTGACGTAGCCATGTGGATGTAACAGTAATAAAAGAGGGAATTGGATGAGATCCACATAAGAGAGTTGGGTGATACGATTGCCACGTTTATAAACAGTGCAGTAAGCTAAAGTCAAAATGACGAAGAATGCATTAAGCTCTTGATTGCTAAAGCCGAGAGCAATCAGTGGCAAAACCCATCTCCCGAGTCCCAATTAGATGTCGATTCACAATCCGAAGCCTACAAATAAAGTCAAAGAACAAACAGAAGCTCTTCTGAATTTCAAAATAAAAGTAGATACAAAGAATATAGCCACAGGCTGCGACCCCGTTAATATAATGGCCCTAACTATACAATATATTCAAAAATTCACACACGGGCTGGGACTGAGACCTGTTTGGTTTGATTGGCAGCATATTCACATAGAAGACTACTAGTACATCTCTACCTTCCACTGTTTGGTGTTCTCATCCTCTTTCTAATCCCAATTTCTTCGAAACTGTAAATTTCATCTCTGTTTTCCACAAACACTTAGTCTCAATTACGAATCAAGTTAAAGGAATCGCATCTGTGCCGTACCTCTCCTCTCCTCCCCGTCTTAACCTGCAATATGCTAAGCTTCTGCATCGCATGAGCAAAATCTTGAAAGAACTTGTTTTGATTCTCAGCATACGTTGCCACAAATGGCTTCGTCCTTTCATCCATCCACATGGCGGTGTCTGTCGTCAACAGCCCCGACCCTCTCTGCAGATTCCGGTAGTACATATTATCAAACTTCCCAGGTGTGATCACGTCGTTGAAGGCAGAAATTGTAGGATCCTTTGTGTAATTTGCACACAGCTTCCTCAACCCCTCTGCATACTGATGGTTGTATGCGGGGTCATAATCTGATGTCTTGCTGAAATTGAAATGCCTCTTGCTGAACTCTTTGCAGTGAGAGAATCCAATGGTGTGAGCACGTATCAAAGCCACCATTTCTTGAACAGAGAACCCTTTTGTTTTGAAGATTGATATGATTTGAGATAACGGCATTGTGGCTACTGGCAATTTGCCGTCTACATTTTCTGCTTTTGAGACAAGACCCTCTTTTCTGCCTAAACGAACCGGGTAGAAGGGTCCCCCGACCATGACAACCAAGTCGCGTGTGGCGGTGGCGAGGATGTCGGCGCAGGAGACAACGCCGGGGCATTGCAGCTCGAGAGAGGTCTTGGCACATGTGATGACATCGAAGCCGTCGCCGGGGAGGGCCACGTTGACGTCGTTGTCACGCTTTGCTTTGTTGAAGGCATTGGTAGCGATGAGAACAGAGGCGTCGCAGCCTTCCAGGATGCAGTCGTGGAAGAAGAGGCGGAGGGTGGCGGCGGCTGTGGTGGGGTAGGATAGCTGCTTTTCTGTTACGGTTGTTGGATAATTTCGGAGAATTTTGGGCATGATTTTTCATAGTAGTTTGTGGTGAGCCTGGATTGTATTAAGGGAAGGAATGCGAGGCAGAGGAGGAAGAACAAAAGGAAGTGAAAAGTCATGGTTTTGCAATCAAACAGGGGATGGTATAATATGGGGTTGCAGAGAAGAAGGAAGTGGGAAAAAGTGAAATTTGGCTCAAAATTTAAACCCGGATGGTTAAAAATTTGAAAAAAGAAAAAAAATACTTACCTTGCAAAGAAAATTTGAATCTTTTGGGGAGAAGCTACGGCATTAGCTGAACAGGGAATGAAAGGTAGAGTTGCATTAGCCTACTGCCTGAACTGATTGTTGAAACGTGAGAGGAGATTTGGTGTGTGGAAGAATGTAGGGAAGGGGGCAGCATTAGAGTGAATGGTGATGGAGTATTGTGGAAGAGAGAATTCACAGGAAGTTAATGGTTATTTTTAGAGAAAGTTGTGTGACTCTGTTTTTTCTCTGTCTTTGTTGCAGCGAAACAAGTTCGATTTTGAGGTGGACATTAAATTGCCAATAGATCCTCCTTTCATTTTTGTCATTACAATGTATGATGTGAAAGCACATGAATATGTGAATGTGATTACAAATCCATCATTTTTTAGTAAGATTAACATTAACTATATGTAATCCTCTTGCTTCTTCTGCATCTGCTTCTCTTTCAGCTTTCAAGTTCCTAGCCCAACAAAAAATGCTTATTAAAGTTCTTCACTGATCAAATAGAAAATTCTTGAGCTAGCCGCCAATCCCACCACCTTGAATTGGAGGAATAAGATTACGAGAGAAATCCATGAGCACCCAGAACTTGCATATGAAGAATTCTAGACCAGCGCTCTCTGTGGTTATGTTCCAAGCAGGGTCTGCGCGTAATATCGTCTCTGATTCAGCTACATTTTCTGGTACTTTTAGAGCAGTAATAAAAAAGAGCTTCTATGGATTAAGGAAAAGGATAAAAGAGATAATTGATCTTGCTTTTTTCTCTTTTGGGGATAGAGGAATTACATTGTGAGCCGTTTATCATGACTTGAACCTAAGACCTCCACCCAAATCTCCACAATCAACCACCCGAGCTATGCCATATGGCGGTAATTGATCTTGCTAATATGTAAGCCGCACATGGCATATGTTCCATATTGATGTTCTAATCCAACAGTTGAAGAATTCAATCTAAGTGGATTTTATATTTTGTTTAACTTTCTTGGGCAGGTTATTAAAGAGCAAGCTGCAGTACATAGGTGCTCTGCTGAAGTTGACCCCTAATGAAATGATCATCTCACAATCCCTCAAATTGCAAATGATGACGGAGTATATGAACTGGTACGGCAAGTCTCAAGTGAGATAATTGGAGAAGAAAACACAAAATTAGCCCCTATTTTCGTAGAGTGAAGATTTTTTGCAAGGAAAATGTATCATGGTCATTCTTATTCATAGTTTCCAGATTCTTAACATTCTACCATTTGAAATGCTGAAACGAGTTTGTAGTACATCATTAACTAAGAATCAATCATAGCGTTTTCATATGCTGACATAGGATGCTAAACCAGTTCATGAGATGAGAGGAAAGAGTAAATATGACAATCATGTTCTTGTGGGAATACGAAACGAAAGAGAAATCCATATATCCTCCTCATAGTTCTTACTTTGTCACTGATGAAGATGTGCTTCCCACTGGGGCTGCGATACATGCAGCCTTTGCTCTTTCGTACCATTCATATTTCAACAATAAAGTCTTATTCTCAGTGCTAAACGTTTTGTCTGAAAATTTGGTTGTGCTCGTGTTAATTTTTGGCTTTGATTAGCCTTCAAGGAGGAAAATTTCATTTGGCCTAGAGTTTTCATGTTGAGTTTGCGGGATGCAACTAGAGATACATTTTCTTGTGCCAAAAGGTCAAGAACATTTGAAGATGCATAGATAACGAGTGACCTCAATCTCCATCATTAAACATCTAATGAACTTACCAGTACAGCTTCATCAGATTAAAGATAAAGATTTGTATTACATAGATAGTAACAAGTCGAAACTTTATTCATGGATAAATCCAACCAACATATCACATGAAGGATCAAACCACGGGCATAACATGGGAAAAACTAAGTAAAAAGCTGAGACAAACTGAATTTAAGGGTACTTAGACCCTCTGGCTGATTGCAAGGAAGGCAAGCATAAAAGGAAGGAATCCAACAATAGCTGCTGGGCAACTGAGGCTTCTTGGAGAGCTAGAAGGTGGTGTTGCAGGAGTCATTGCCATGCCAGGCATATCTTTTGGCATGCTGCCTTCCCCGTACTGAGCAGCAACAACAACCACCAAAACAACGAAACAAGCTGCAAGCACGGTGAATTTGAGTCCTGAAGCCATATCTGTGATTACCTTGCCCAATTGAAGACACAGATTGATTGGTTCTGATGCTCCTGTTTTGACCCAAATTGGGTTATATCTAAGTAGGGAAGAATGATGTTCTGCCTCGGCCAGTTGGTTTTTATAGCAAGAGTTTCAACAGATGGCTCTATTACACGAAGGCCTTGGACTTAAACCTCCTATGATGCTTCTTGTTTATATCAAAATAATACAATTGAATAGAGACAAATCTGACAAAGAATGCTCGGGTTTTATCGATATTTTCTGCTGTTAGATGATGTTTGGGATCCAGATTGATAGTGTTGCAAGCTAATTGCATCTTCGCCTTCCAATAAAAATTTAACAAAGAAGGACGGAGATTGAGGGATTGATCAAGAAAAATCAACAAGTTTAGATACAAACCACCAATTGTCAAAGACAAAAAGAACTTGGTGATCTCTTTTTTTTGCTGGGCAAACCTTAGGCACTTTTTTATGATGATAACTCAGCCACAATATGTAGAAGCACCATTAATTAACATGTAGTAATTGATAGTAAAGGATACAAATAACATACGTTGATTTTTTTAATAATAAGAGAAGTATCAAATCACTTATATAAGATATTAAGTTTAAACTCAAAATTATAATTCGATATCATTGCATCATTAAAATACTTGAAAATAATAATGATCTTTCTAATTCCTTCAATTTTGCAGAGACATTCTTTCTCATTGGCTAGGACAAATTATGCCATGGTATGTATCTTTTTTGATATGCTTGTGCTCCATGTTTGGTTAACCTGATGCGTTGTATAATTTCTCTTTTTTGGCTGTCTTTTTTTTTTTTTTTTTGGTTACAAATAACTTCATTATGTAAAGTGAGAGTGAAGAGCGAAGAGTGGATAGAGGATCAAATCTACATTATGGTAGATAAGGGTGACTGCATATACCACATGAGTCAAAGGCTCTAAGCTTTTGTTGGTTGTCTTTGATGCATTGTGCATAAGAAAAAGTTTGACCAACAAATTTTGGGTTATTAAATTTATATTAAATGATTTTAAAGTTATTTAATTAATAAATTTTACAATTAATTTTTATAATTTAATAAATTTGATTTTTTTAAATAAAATTTTATTTATAAAAATAATAAAATCGTTGCTGATAAAGCATTCAAGGATTCTACAAGTGGATCACAATCCTTTACTAATTACACAGATTTAGACATAGGTTGGTAGAATAGACCCAACAAAATACGGGGTCGTGGTAGTGGATCAATCATCAATCCGTCTTGGACCTTGAACTGGACCCATCGTTCTACTCCTCAACTTCTAGGTATTCAGATTCCAGTGTGCCCAGCGAGAACAATGTCGTTTTCTTAATAAAACTGCCAATCTTGGAGCCTATAAGACTGTTCAATTCATTGGAATAGGTTTTTTAGGACAATAAAATTAGTTTAGCCGAAGAGGTTTAAAGTTCAGGTTTGAATTTCTTTGTTAACAGATGTCTTAACAAGTAATTTATAAGTGTCATTCAATGTTCATATTGAAATTTGTAATATATCTATACTTAAAATAACTTTCCGTCATTCTAAATTTTTTTATGTAAAAAAATCCACATATTACATGAGACTTTCGTTCGACCCATTAAATAGGACAAGGGGTTTTCTCTAGAATAGACTACCATAACTTTTCCCATAGTTAAGCATTGATAGAGGTACTCATTTGTGAGTATAAGGCCATTATGCGCTCTCACCAAGAAAGAAGTGAGAGAGAGAAAATAAGATAGTTTATATTGTCTTTTAGAAAGCATCTACATTTCATATAAGTTGCTGTATCATATTGAATACGTATTTGATGTTGATACTTTAGCAACACTTTCTGATACAAGGCAGTTTGTACTTTTCAGTCTATCTTAATACCTAAAAATGTGTACATGTATCATTTGCAGTTATTGTTTCCCCATGATTTGCCAGTCAATTTGCATATGAATTTCCTTCTCTATGTGTATGAGTAACTTCAACTTCCCAGTTTCTATTCATCAGAGACTTAATGAGATTGATCAAAATGTTGTTCGATCCCTGACTCATAATCTACGACTTTAATCTATGGATAAGAGCCAGTGAGTTACTCTCCAAAATAACCTTTCTAAAGCCATAATCCCATGCTATGCTTAATCCAAGAAAAACTCCCCAAGCTTTCTGCTTTAAACACTGAACTTCTGCCACAAAATGTAGCAAAACCTTCCATCTCCCATTAGCATCCTGAATTAAGCCTCCACAGCCACCCATTACTGAGGTCTTCTTGTTAATTTATAATAATTCATGACCTAGTTCTTAACAACGTAATTTTTGCTTTCGCAGACAAGTCCATTCCATTTCTCAAGTAAGCAACCGACTTCAGTTTTTTTTATTTTTATATATTTATTTTTACATAATAGTTATTTTATAAAATTTAAATTATAAAATTTATTAAATTTCACAATTTAATTTATAAAATTTAATCAATCCAACATTACTTTTCACACTAAGTATGAATTTTTTATATGAATTTTTTATTCTTATATTTAATGTAGAAATAATTTTACTCAATAAATTTATACCATCACAACGATGGATTCAGATCTCCTACCTCCAAAGGCAAGGGGAACTCCTTTGCAATTTTACGTCCGGCAAGCACTGAGGAGGACTCCTTTGCATAAATTTTTTTGGGTACCGGAAATTATTATTGTTGTATTTATTTTACTACGGCCTCCCAAACGAGCTTGTAGTGTAAGGAGAGGGAGAGTGACGCTAACTAGCCAGAAGTGGTATGAGTCTTGAACGTCGTCTCATCAACGGACTCCATGGCCCAATGGATAAGGCGCTGGTCTACGGAACCAGAGATTCTGGGTTCGATCCCCAGTGGAGTCGATTATTTTTCTTTTCCTCAAAGTTGCTTTGCACAATTTTATATAACAACCCAGTTACAAGCTGCAGTCTGTGTCAGGATCAATAGGGAAGCCCAAAGAGAGCGCTCAAAAACCCTGCAAAGTGGCATTGTAGTTGTAAGCAAAAATCTGGTCCATTACACATCTGCAAACAGATCAAGCTGGACATGGCATCACGGCAAGGGGATCCCAGAAAGGTTTCAGATATTTTTATTGCGTTTGGGCTACTCCTATTACCAACATCAATCGAACACTACTTTTGTTACGTGATAAATATTCTCTCTTATTTATATTTTCTCTACGGAAATGAGCTCACCAGTTGAGTCCTTCAGATGCATTTACAGAAATTTATAAATAATATTAAGAAAATGTTGGGTCGGTGTGCAACGTGGAGCGTGTGGTCTTACATGAATTTATGATGAACTTTGCATCGTCTTCAAATTTCCATTGGGATTATGTCAATGGCTGTGATCTAACCTTATGATATAAGGTGTACACATAATATATTATTAACAATTCATTATTAAAGATGCAAATTGTTTTACACAATTAGTAACTTAATTAATTAAAAAAATATTAACATATTGAAAATTAATTGTGTTTTAAATTAAGATTTAAGTTAAATGTATAGATTTGAATCTTAAAAATCACTTTTATTAAAAAAGATGAAACTATTTAATTTTAAGTCTTGTTTTGTAATAATTTACTAAAAAATTAAAAATCTTATTATTAATAATATGTTATACACATTTTGTGTAATAACTTCACTTGTGAATAGCACTCTTGCAACCTTGGCATAAGAAAAAAAATAAATTTATACTTTTAAATATACACATTTTATATAATTTAAGAAAAAAATAAAAAATTAAATATTTAGCTTAAAATTTTTTTAATTATATCTTAAATATAAATATAAGAGCGTATGTACAATCACTAACAGCATATGCCAATGACTCCAAAAACCCTATGATGTAATAACTGTGTACGACAATCGTAGGTCACCATGTTAGGTTGAAACCGTTGAACAATAAATTGTTAACCATGCTGTCAGCTTCTGTATACGTCATTCACTTGCCCTTCCCATTCGTCATCCGTGATGGATGCTGCCGTTTAACTTGAAAATAATGAGTTTGGTTTGTTTAATTTGCCTTGCCAATTGCCATTCGAGAACCCAATTTTGAGTTCTTGGTACACTTTAGCGTACAGAAATAGAAAACCAGCAGCTAGATCTACAAACCAAATTATAGTTGTTGCTGGCTGTACACTGTTTCGCCTAACACATCAAATTTCAATTTGTAAAATAAAAAGTAATATTATTTTTCAAATCACAATTACCATTTCGGTGGATTAACCGGTCAAATCATCAGCATGGTCGAATACCATGGATTCAATGTCCGTTACATCAATTTCATTGAATAATGCTGGTTGTACAAGAATTTATTACACAAAATTTGTATGATACACCATTAAAGAACAGTAATTGAGTTTATGCAAGCCTCATACTTTGAACCGGCATATAAATGACATTACTTATTGTGTTTCCATATCTCATCACTTGTCTTTTTGAGTTTCCTTGCACCTCATTCAAAATGATAAAAATAGAACGCTTCTATATGTACAAAATAAAATGTTTTGCTATTTTTATAAGTAGGTATTTTATTAAACCTTTATTTTAAAAAATATAAATTATTAAATTTATTGAATTACACTAATATTTTTTGATTGATAGTTACATAAACACATTACATTTTGTTCTTGTTGATTGATAGTTTGAGAACCGGTAAATAGATATCTGAACCACAGTTTGAGAATCAGTGCCGACATGCCGACCTCAAATCCATGATCAGTCATGACTTGTGCAAGTAAGAATGGGGGAGAACGGAGACGAACAAAAAAGAGAACGTGATCTAATATTTCTGTGGCTATGCCTCATCTGTTGCCTGTGCCTTATAACATGAGTGCCCAACAGCATATGCAACCGCTGGTGATCTCTTTGGTCTTCCCACATGCGCGCTCAAGAGACATGAATCCTATACCTCTTCCAGTGGTTGCAAGAAATCAAATAGAAAAAGTGTATTCTTCCTGATAAATGGATATCAAATTATTATTAAAAAAATAATAATTTTATTTTTATATTTATTAAATTTTATAATTTAATCAATAAAATTTAATGATTTAAATTTATTTAAATAAATATTTAATAAATTTTAATTTATAAAAATATCATGCCAAAGAAATAAGAACCCATTTTTGCTGAATGAGGCATGACAAATCAAAACAACATGGATTTTCTGTTGGAAAGAAATTGATTAGACCCCACCATTGGACATGTCTATTGTCCAGGTCGTACGTGCTAAAAGCTGACTGAAGCTGCGTTTGTTGTTTAGTGCCAAGTGCATGCAAAAAATCTTCTTTTACCTGAATGCCATTCATTCATCTTCTTCCCCGTTCAGCAAAAGTTGCTAAACCATGGACATGACGCGTCCATTATCAATTTGTCACCGTTTGAATTTAAGGCTCAGGTTTAAGCCGCGTATGTTGTTTCAAATATATAATATATGGATCCACTGGTTACCTCACTGGAAGAAATTATTAATTTATTCCAGTTTTGACCTTGCTCGTTTTGCTCGTCCCATCCCTTGTCGGCCAACATTCCCAAAATTAATCTCTTTGGTGAAGTGACAAAAGGTCATTTTTTCACAACAAAAATATTACCTATTTTTCATGCTAACGAGAGACGCAAAACCGACGGAGCCTCCCACGGCCATTTGATGATGGTGGTACCGTGGGATGTTGGCGTGTCGTCTATTCTATGGAAGAAGTATTTGTATAAAATTTGCATAATTTTTTTATATGATTTTTAAATTATATTTTATTTGTACATTAATTTTATATATTATTAAAATTATCCTAAATATAAAAGTCACTTCAAAACCACATCAATCAAATTCTCGTGGATATTAATTCGATCCTTTTTTTTCCTTTTCTTTTACCTATAACGGTTCTGTGTCGGCCAAACGAATCTCTTTGGCAAATGAGCAACAAAAAAATAGCCAAACAAAGGCACGTGTTCAAGATGTTTAGTTAAGAAATGAAACACGGACCAAACGACACCAAGCATCAAAACCTTGCACATTTAATTTTCATGATCATGAAAACTATAAACGAGATTTTGCGGCTTCTTATTCAAACCCACTTGAAAAGTCAATTCCCCTAATCTACTCAGATTTCAAATCAAAAGTGAAAACAAATCCTTACTAATCTCCATGATTCACCAAAACAAAAAAAAATCCTTACTAATCTCCATCAGTATCTTTTTCAATTCTCATGGCTTACTTATAAATAGGAGGGGTTTTCTAGAGATAGCAAACACAAAACTCAAACAGGAAAATGGGTCAGAAAAGGTCCACTGCCCATATTGTAGTTCTGCCATACCCAAGCCAAGGCCACATCAATCCTCTGCTCCAGTTTGCTAAAAGACTAGCTTCAAAAGGTGTCAAGGCTACCATTGCCACCACCAATTACACTGTCAAGTCCATCAATGCCGCCAACGTTGGAGTTGAACCAATCTCTGATGGCTTCGATGAGGCTGGCTTCGCACAAGCCAAAAAAGTGGACCTATTTCTCAATTCATTCAAAACCAATGGCTCAAGAACTCTGTCTCAGCTCATTGAAAAATTCCAGCACTCTTCCTCCCCTGTCACTTGCATTGTCTATGATTCATTTCTACCATGGGCTCTTGATGTGGCCAAGCAATATGGCATCTATGGAGCCGCCTTCTTCACCAATGCAGCTGCTGTGTGCAACATGTTCTGCCGTATCCACCATGGTTTGCTTCATCTGCCTGTGAAGATGGAAGATTTGCCCTTGTTCATTCCTGGCCTTCCTCCAATGAATTGCCAAGACTTGCCGAGTTTCATTAGGATGCCTGAAAGTTACCCAGCTTATTTGGCAATGAAATTGAGTCAATTCTCTAACTTGGACAAGGCTGATTGGATGTTTGCAAACACTTTTGAAGCATTGGAAAGCGAGGTACCTATAATACTAGTAACCAATTCCCTTTTGTTTTCTTCCTTTCTTCTTTTGCTTTTAAATAAACTTGTTATGACATCTTTTTGATAATCTTTTCTTGTGTTTGATAAGGTGGTGAAGCTCATGTCTGAGCTCTTGCCGGCGAAGTTGATAGGTCCAATGGTACCTTCTGCTTACTTGGATGGCAGGATTGAAGGGGACAAAGGGTATGGAGCAAGTCTATGGAAGCCACTAAGTGAAGAGTGCATGGAATGGCTAGAAGCAAAGTTGCCCAAGTCTGTGGTTTATGTCTCCTTTGGAAGCATGGTGTCCTTGACAGCAGAACAAATGGAAGAGATGGCTTGGGGCTTGAAAGAAAGTGGCATGAATTTCTTGTGGGTTCTAAGGGAATCAGAGCACAGCAAATTGCCCAGCGGATACAGAGACTCAATAAAAGATAAGGGTCTAATTGTGACGTGGTGCAACCAACTAGAATTGCTGGCTCACCAAGCCATTGGCTGCTTTGTTACTCATTGTGGCTGGAACTCCACCCTTGAAGGCCTGAGCCTTGGCGTGCCAATGGTGGGTGTGCCGCAGTGGGCTGATCAACTGACTGATGCAAAATATGTGGAGGAAATTTGGGAGGTGGGTGTGAGAACCAAGGAGGATGATAAAGGAGTTGTGAGGAAAGCAGAACTTGTCAAATGTTTGAAGGAAGTGATGACAGGGAAACGAAGCCAAGAGATCAAAAGGAATGCTTGCAAGTGGAAGGAGTCGGCTAGGGAAGCAGTTGGTGAAGGAGGCAGCTCTGATAAGAATATCGATGAATTTGTGAATCATTTGATGAGCGCATATATAAATGGAAAGGTGAATGGCTACTCCAATGGCCATTCCTATCATTAATTAATATAGTTTAGTGGAAATTTTTAATCTTTTTCTATCTTCTTTTCTGTTCTCCTCCTCCTGTACCACCCCCTTCCCTAGCCTGCTGAGGGGCGGTGTTACAGAGGAACCTTTGCTATTATGCTGATACTTAATTTGACTTCCTTTCCCCTCCTTGCCCCCGTTGCTCCGCCATAAAAAAAAATGTCCCCCCGTTTCAGATACACTATCTTTGACTCAAGCAAGTAATATTAACAGAGGCTTCATTTTAAGTCATCTTAGCTATTTGACATCCGTTCCTTGATTTATGCATTCCTATCTTTCTTTTACAAACCCTTGTTTTAAAAAGTATACCAACCCATAAACAGACATAAATTTGTTCCCGAATCAACACATTTTTAGAATTCGATATGAATTTTAGGATCAGCTAACTAATAAGCACTCTTTAGCTTGTAGCATCACACAAAGCAGACATAAAAAGGAAAAGAAATGAAACATCCAGCGTGGAGCCGATGATGTTTCCTCACTGACAAAGAAAGGTTAACTCCAAGACATAAAACCACTTTCTGATTCTAACTCTTAAATTCTTAATAGATCAACGCTGTTATCGAGCACAACAGCAGCTGAGTAGCAAGAAGAAAAGGACTGAAACATCACTTTTAACAATGATTAGTAAGAGAAAAGATAATTTAGCACCTTGAACTGTGATAATGAAGGTAGCTCCACTCAGCATCAGGAAACATATTTTCAATATTGCTCCAGCTGTTTTCTTTCCATTCACTGGAAGACTGGAAGAGTAGCTGCAACAAAAGCCAAACTACACTCAGTATCAGATCATACGTCACCCTTCCTGTTTCACTCATAAGTCATAACATGAAACTACTGGGTTTAGAACAAGAGAGAAAGTGAAAACAATGAGCATTGTGAAAACAAAGTAAAGTCTTCATTTTTTGGCAACCATAAAGGTTGCAGATATTGACACAATGAGCATTCTGCAAACAAAGTCAACAATGGAAAAAAAAATGGGAAGAAAGTACCTGAACCGGTGTTTCTAGCCCAACGTTAGAAAGAACTCGGGAAATGGTATCAGAGATTCAGACAGATCCAGTGAATTCCACGAAAAGTTTTCTTCTGCAAAGAACGTATGTCTCCCCTTCTTATCTTCTACTGCAGCAACAGCGCTCCCGAACGCCCTGAGTTGGCTTTGGGGTGGACGCCTCGGCGAAAAGAAGCGCAATTTAATTAGAGAAATTGAAGTAGAATTGCACAGAAACGAGTATGTGTCCTTGAACTGGGAGAACACTTGGGATTGGATTGATGGCTTTTGAAAAGAGTGGTGATATATCTACGCCATCTTTTAATACGTTTCTTACGTTTATTAATTTTTTTTTGTAAAATCGAAGAGTGAACAATGAAAATTAAAACAGAACGGCAAAGAATCAATGGGCCTTTTCTTCAATGATTGCTTCCAAGGTAAAAATGATAGCTTTCGTTTGCTTAACTTCAAATTAGATGGTCATTACAAGGCAAGCGTGGTACTGGCACGTAGGATGATGGGGGTTTCGGGTTAAAGGCATAAAAAAAGGAGGGCGCTTATTAACTTCTTTTTGCTTTTTTAAAATATAAATTGCTATTTTCTAAAAATTTTTCTTCATGATGGGCAGCGATGGAAATATATATAGCCAGTAAACTCCCTCACCCTCTGGCGTCTTGTAGAAGTCGAGCGAAACACCGCCAACGGAGAAACGAACCGCAGTAAAATGGCGCCAAAGGCGAAAGGAACCAAGAATTCAAGTCCCTCCGCCGATCCACTTGGAATATTTTCTGGAATGGTCGTCTTCTTAGTCGAAAAAGGAGTTCAAGCTCGTCGATTGCAGGTTCGATTGGAAATGCGTATGAGTCTCTCTATGTATTCTAACCCACGTCTCGGGTCATTCCAAAGTTGGATTTTTTGCTTCAGAGTCTCTCCCTTCATAATTTTTTTTTCTTGTAAATTCTGTTTTGTTTTGCTGCTTTGTACTAGAAGATTTGGAAGCAGAGGTTGGTACAACTAGGGGCTGTTCTAGAAGAGCGCCTATCGAAAAGGGTCACTCATATTTTAGCCATGGACTCAGATACCCTTCTCCAGCAACTGGATAGTGTGCGTTTGTCACATTTTAAAGGGGTCAGCCAATTTTTCCTCTTGTTGCTTCAATGAGTTCGTTATTTAATAGTCTTAAGTTTTTAACTTGTAATTACCAATTGACAAATTTACTTGAGTTCCCTTGAGTGAAGAGTAGATATTGCTATCAGAAGGCTTACTCATTTTTTTTATTTTGTTTTTTAATGAGTATTTAGTTGTATCTTTACTTGACGCAACTTAAAGCTGCTAGGTTGTGATCCTGTTTGCTCTCATCTTTAATTTGCATTATGTGGATTTGGATACTCTCAGAAGGTGCTCTACTGATGCTTGTTGCAGAGAGTTCTCCTTTATCAGTGGCTGGAGGACAGCTTGAAATCAGGGGAGAAACTAGCTGAGGAAAGGTATATAATCAAGCTGGATCCACAAAGTAAAATTACACCTGGTAAGTCTTTCGGTCCTAAATCAGCTGATAATGGCATTTCTAGCGATGATGAACAGTTACAGAACAAAAAGATCAAATTCTCTTCTGAGGATACAAAAATTTTAAATCTTGAAAGTACTGAAGATAGAAGAAAAAATGCTCTCTATTCATCGGCAAGCAGTCGTGATGACTCAATGGACAGTTTAAGTTATGCTAATGCAGGACCTCAACCCCCTGATGCTGAAAATGAGGTAGTATGATGTACAAGCTTATAGTTGTGGATTATTCAATGAAATGTCTTTTGTTATAACTTTACCTGACTCCTCTGAAAGGAATAAGCTCTGACAAAAATAAAGTTTCATTTTTTTGCTTAATATTTAATGCTGTATAGATTTGTTGTGCACATGCACATGCATCTGTTGACAGTCTATATTATCTATGCATAATACATTTATATGTTAGATAGAGGGTATAACAAATGGTTTTAAAGTATTTACATCTATGCTTCTTTATGATTAAACTCATCTTACTCTAAGCATTATGCCTTGTTCTTTGTTGGAAACACTTCTAACAAGGGGAGAAAATTGCAGTTTTCCTTTCCATACCGCCCACCTGATCTAAACAGGAACATAACTGAGATATTTGGAAAACTTGTGAACATATATAGAGGTAAGTCCCATGTAATTTCTATACATTATTGTCATCATAATTTCCTACCATCATGGGGCTGCTGTTTATTGTGCTAATGCCGTTTGAAAGCATTGGGTGATGATCGGAGGTCCTTTAGCTATTACAAAGCTATCACAGTGATTGAAAAGTTGCCATTTAAGATTGAAAGTGTGGACCAGATCAAAAACCAGCCTGCAATTGGGAAATCAATGAAAGATCATGTAAGTGAATCATGTCACTTTGCTGCTATCTTTGACTGCATTTCTTATTAATTTTTTTACTGGTATGTTGACTTCTCAATAGAATGGATTTAAATGGTTTAATATCATCTAGCGTACAATTTGGCTTTAGTCATCTGATATCCTCCTAGCCTTATTTAGTCTTGTGGGAATGAGGATACATGCATTTTTTTCTTGTCTGGCAATATTGGGGTTCCATCTAGGAGGACAGATTGAGTTTCGTTGGTTCATTAATCTGTGGTGAACTATGGAAGTTTGTGATTTCACATAGTTTTTGTATTAACTCTTCAATTCATGACTATGATCAATCCATAGTTGTTTGTTATAATATTCAATTATCCTGCTTAGTAACTGAAATTGATTTGTGCATTCTGACAACATTGGACCTCTGTTGATTTAATGGTACATCTGAATTTGGAAGTCAAGAGGACATTTTTGCATCTTCTTAATTAAGGATATAAAATCTCTTTTACTTTGATCAGTTAATATACAAGCATTTGAATTTACTATGTGCAGATTCAGGAGATAATAACTACTGGGAAATTATCTAAATTGGAACACTTCGAAACAGATGAGAAGGTATTGCAAGTGTTAACCTTGATTTTATGAGATCCTTTAAAAGTTGTCAGCATAATTCAACTATTTATTCTGACTGCTTATTTTATTCTTCTCCTTGATCCCTCTCTGAATGTGTTTGTTGATACTTTTATGTATACATTATATATTATATGGTATGCACACACATTTGTTGTAAGTGCATAGTGTTTGATAACAAATTGATTTGGTATTGAATCCAATAATTAGTTTTGTTAGAATTTATTGAATGACGTCTGAAGTCAAATTTCTCAGCTATGGTTGGTTCTGACTCCTGTGAAATATAATGAGTGGTTAGTTTGATTTAAGTATTAGTTTGATAAACATTGCCTATGAACTCAGAATGGGTATCTGGTGTTTTGGTTGGTGCATTTGGAATAGGAAATGCCCAGATATTCAAGAGAATAGCACATTGGATATTTTGGCATTATTGTTACCTTGCTGCCTGCTTTCATTTACTCCCCTTCTCCCATTTTTTATTACAGGTGCGGACCATATCTTTATTTGGAGAAGTGTGGGGTATAGGTCCTGCCACAGCTCTAAAATTGTATGAGAAAGGACATCGTACATTAGATGATCTGAGGAATGATAATTCACTATCAAATGCACAAAAGTTAGGGTTGAAATATTTTGATGATATTAGGCAAAGGATTCAACGTCATGAGGTCTGGTAACACTGTTGGTGTGATGTTATTGCTAAAAGTTCATTTTGTGTTATCCAAATCATTTACCACCCTTTCTGATTTGATAGGTTCAAGAGATGGAACAAATGTTGCAGAAAGCTGGGGAGGATCTTCTGCCTGGAGTGAGTGCTACTAAATTCTAGATTGTCTGAGACTGATACAATATTTCTATCTTGTCATGAAATGTTTGTTCTGGCAGAGGTTTATAAAGCCGTTGTTTGAATTTTTTCTGATAATTCATGGATATTGTTTCTCTTTCTATGTATTGTTTTGGAATTGGACGAATAGGGTATGGAACGAGGATATTTGTTTAAACATAGTTTAGTTAAAGGATAGTGAGATTAGAGGATATTTGCTTAAACATAGTTTAGTTAAGGTAGTAAGTATTTTCTGTATAGTGCCAATGATACAACCTTGTGAAGAAATGTGTGGAAATTTAAATTGACAATAATCCTCTTAATGACCAAAGGATTGTATAGAAAAAATAGCTTTTGATGGGACAAAGTTGCCATAACAGGGGAAAAAAGAGGAGGGAGGTGGTGGAGAGCATGGGGGGTAGGGGGGAGAGAGATTTCAAGCGGCGGAGATTCTAATTATTAACTTTACAATAGATTTATGTCCTGAAGAAGCTGGGATCAAGTGTTGGATTTATGTAATTCTTTTGTCTTTCATCTTTTCATGGTTGGAGTATATGGCTTAGACTTCTTGTTTTAGGTCTTAGAGTTAGGCTAGATGGCCAAAATTAGTTGGGCCATGGTTACTTTAGAATTGTGGAATTATGGGGGCTAGATGTTAACGATCTACAATTTTTGACATCTATATTGTAGTTGCAATTTCAAATCATGTAACTAGGATAAGGGACTGCTTTTGTTTAGAATTTCCTGCCCCCTAAAAAGTTCAACTCATTCTGTTACTTGCAGATTGCAAATCATTCCTTTATCATTAAATTTGTGTCAATATTCTATTTATTATTACTCCCTCAGATAAAGTGAAGCATGCCATTTAAAAACTTGGTTATGGTGTTACCATGTTACTTAGGTTGTTGTCGTTTGTGGTGGATCATATAGGCGTGGGAAATCTACTTGTGGGGATATGGACATTATTATAACACATTCTGATGGGACAAGGTATGAGTTTAAATTCTTTTGACCTTTTATCAAACCTTGAAGAAATATTACGAATGAGTGTTAGTGTTTCTAATTGAAAGGATGTATTTCATACAACTCATTTATGCATTGTTACAGCTTATCTGATTTCAACAGATAAAAGTTAAAACTTTAATTATTAAATTATATTGAATACTGATCCTCTTCTTTTGACATTATGTAAATAATATTTCTCTTTTCTTCAAAAATACCTGTAGAAGTAAATAGTAAGTGTAAATAAATTTATGGTTTGATTGCTTATGTGTATGTAGAATTGTTAAATAACTCGCTTAGGTGATTCTGTTCTTCATGATTACCCCAGTGCTCAAAGTTTTACATTTACTTTTGGGTTTTTCCTATGTCCAGTGCTGGAAAAACTGACTAGCATGCAACACCATGACTATTGCTTTACTATTGATGTTAACAGGAGAAAGTGATTGACTTTTGTGTTCCTCCTTTGTCCTTCTCGTGGAATGTGGACATTGCTATCTTTATGTTTAGAGGCTCAGTTGTTTTGTTTTTGGCTTGCAGTCACAAAGGATTTTTGCCTAAGTTTGTGAAGCATTTAAAGGATATGAATTTCCTAAGAGAGGATTTAATTTTCAGTATTCACAGTGAAGAGGTAATATTAACTTTTGCCTGTTACATGCAAAACATAGATAGCATTGTTCACAGGGAGTATTTACCTTCAGTATTATATAATTGTCTAGATAAATTTGTGGTGTGCATATTGCAAAGACAGATTTTTCTTGCATATTGTGCAAACTGCAGAGCTAGAATAGTTTCTAGCGTAGAAAATGGCAATGTAAGCTTAATTTCTCTATATTGTTGGGTTGGTATCCAAAAACTTCCCCTGATTATACATTTCATGATTTGAAGTTTCGTGTTTAATTATTTGAAGGGTTGAAAAATGGATAACCTTAACTGTGAAGTTTAAAATGGCCACCTTTTGTGGAGGAAAAAAGGAGGGTGAACCAAAGATATGTAGCATCTTTTGCGACCAATACAATTTGGAACTTGGAAACTCAATGGAATGTCTGTTAGACTTGGGTAAAAAAGGAAAATATGAGAGAAGAGTTAGTCATTTTGAAGGATACTACCACCTTCTTTTGGATTATTTGGGCGTTTGGAAGCAGATTTCTAATCTGAATGAGATTTGGCTTTTTCTTACCCATGAGGCTGACTGGGTGGTGAATGAGAATGGCAGATTTCTGAAGAATAATGGGGGTTAATAGATGCTGATGTTCCCCTTTTGATTTCTGCTGGCCAGAAATTGTGAATTTCTTGCACAACCTGGAGGCTCTCTACAAGTTCTCAGTTAAGAAACATAATTCTGTAGTCTGCCAAAGCAGGTCCCTACTGCTATCTATGGTTTGGGACAACTGCAAAACACAAAGATGATTGGATTTGTGCTCAGTATAGATGCCTATACCTATAAGAAAAGTGAAATAGAGGGGGCTGCCATGGTTGCGATTTTGGGTTACATTTGGTTGCAGGCTTTTGTAGTAACGAGGGAGACCAATTCTTATACAATGTGGCAACATGTTTCTACATGGGGGGATTTGGCTGTAAATGAGGTAGCTTTAGGTGGAGACTACTCTTCTCAACAGCATCACAGGAGATCTGTACAAGCAAAGATGTTTTGACAGGGATGCTACTCAAGGTGATTTGCTGGTTGGTAGTTCTCCTATGCAGCCTAGGAAAAATGACAGTATCAAGAAGACTACTTGGGGAGATGTTGTCACCACTAAGGAACCATTCCTAACTTCAGCCTGGAGGACGAGTCTGTTTCAGAGGGGGGAGGTACTGTTAGACTTGGGTAAAAATGCAAAATACAAGAGAAGAGTTGGTTATTTTGAAAGATACTACCAGCATGACAGCTGGAGGGGGAGAGGCTATATAGGCGTGGAGGGTGTGAGGAGACAGGTATCCAGAAGAATTCAGTAAGTATGACAGGAGTGACGCACGGGGAGCTTAGTGAGAGAAGAAAGTTCTCTGCTAGCTAAGGTGAATTCCCTGTGTAGGAGCAATTGCTCTGGGGAGGTTTCTGCCTCTGTATTTTTGTGTTTTCTCTTTGAACCTATCATGTACCTATCCGTTTCTAGTGGAATTCAGTCCTAAAACTAATTCCAGCTTATCTGGTCTCTAACAATGTCTTCGCTTAGTAACAAATAGATTTTGCTAGTTTTCTAATACAAGAACAGTTAAATATCTATAATATATTATACACCCAGAGAGTGTTTTGCGGACCATCATTCTATAATATAAAGAGTTCATCATTCCATTCTTTGTTTTAGAAAACCTTATCTTTCTATACCTTTCAACTATACCAATCTAGTATGGAAAAACCTGAGTTCAGTGTTTTTGGTCTCTCTAAACCTTCAATTGTAGGAAGTTATAGTTAGTCGGTGGTTGTTGAAAATTATTAAATTCCTGTATTCTCATTCCTTTATATTCTTTAAGTGAAAATAATATAAAAAAGCAGAATGACATGCATGGGTGGGTGTCAAGGCTGGTTCATTTTGATGAACTTATATAAAAGTTCATATTAGTATTTGCTCAAAAAATAATATCAATATATCATTAATATTTTTATTTCATGATTGTGTATATGTAGTTTTCATAATTAAAGATAGATAGATAACAGATTAGTTGAATCAATTTGTAGGTGATAATTTTTTAGTCTTCATCTATCTGCTAATTGCTATATGTTTCTGTGATTTGTTCTACCTATACATGGTGTGCTTTCTTTGTTAACTTTTCCTTCCATCATACACAGGATACTGATTCTGGTGTTGACACTTACTTTGGTTTTTGCACCTATCCTGGACGGGAGCTTCGGCATCGAATTGATTTAAAGGTAAGAGGTGGTGTTTTATGTAGATTCAGTGGGAATTCAAAATATCATGAAATTTCCAGTATTTTTCTTTCTTTGATATGTAGTATCATGTATTTATTTTTATATGCAGTTGTAATATTATGTTTCCTTCATAATCTGAGGATTATCTCAAATTTAGTATTGTCTTCCATTTTTGTTTCTTTTCTTTTGGTCAAATTCTTAGTGCTTAAGATTGGGATATGGTGGAATATCTACATCTAAATAAATAGTGTATATATATATATGTATATATATATATATATATGATATTATATTTATATATTAGTCCTCTCTATTTCTTGTTGCTGGCTGTACACTTTGTTGCTCAGCCAACTTTTGAGATTCACATATTTATTTGGTATGGACAACTGAGAAATGATCATGATTGATACTGATATTTTGGCAGGTGTACCCAAGAGACATATATGCTTTTGGACTTATAGCTTGGACAGGGAACGATGTGTTAAATAGGAGGTGTGCTTGCTTCTCAATGCATCAAACTTTTCATCTTTAGAGTAGCAGCTTCTCGTAAATAATTTCAAATAGCGTTTCTGAAATCGGTCTTTTGATATCATATCAGATGACTTGCTGATACACATACATTCTTTCATGTAATGGACTTTGCAGAAGTGAAACAAGAACTTGAATTTTTATGATAGTTTCACATAATTTCTTGTGGATCATGGTGACGGGGAATGATCAATGCTGTTTTATCCTTTTCATCCTTTCATAATCATCTGTTGCTGGAGAGTCACCGGTTTATTTTGATGTTTGAGTGCAGGTTGAGATTGCTGGCAGATTCTAAAGGATTTCGGCTTGACGATACAGGGTTGTTTCCAGCTACCCAGGGTTCAAGCGGTAAACGGGTATGGCTTTAATTTGGGATGCTTTTTCTTACAAGTTTGTCCTTATTTGCGTAGTTTAGTTTTCATGCATCTTTATGTTGCAGGGTGCAAAAGGTAGCGCGAGTTTGAAATTTTACACAGAAAAGGAAGTTTTTGATTTCCTAGGATTTCCTTGGCTTGAACCATATGAAAGAAATCTTTAAGTCTACGAACCTTTTGGGTAGGCAATCAGAATATAGAAGGGCTGACCCACCATCTTGAATTGTTGAGAAGTGCTGTACTGCTTTATTTTGGTGCGCTCTACGTGCCACCCTGTAAAGATCATAATGTATCTAGCAAAGGCCTGTGTATTTCGCTGGACACTTCCTTGTAAATATGTAGAATAGAGGTTTACCGTTTAGGTGTCATCTTCATTATATTATCTGTTTTTGGCGTAGTCCTTTTAGTGCGAATGCAAGAAATCGTGGCCAAGCATGGTCATACAGCTGCACAGAGCTGTATTTGTCTATCACGGTTAACGGTTCTTAGAAGGCTAGTTAGGTAGCTATCACTCTTAGTAGGGACCTAGTTTCCTCGTAGTACATGTTATGGTTAAGAACCAAAATAATGTTTGATTTTGAAACGGTTGCTATGATGTTGAATTGTGTGTGCCAGTATGACTGCTGCTGCATGTTCACAAATATGTTTTTCTGTTCCATTCAGAAGATGCTTGTCGAAATCAACCGGAAGAATGACAGTTTACTTTTTTCGCGCATGTTTTTCGAGGGAATTATAAACTTGCCGTAGATGATATATGGGTATTAAATAAAAAGGGTTAGCCAGTGACTGCTAACCATTGCATGTGTAATATAAAATTACCGAGTTCCTCTGAAATCATGTGCTCTTTTTATTGGCCTGTCTCAGAAATATAAAATTATTAATGAATTTTTCTCTAATTGTTATATTTTTAAGAAAGTTAATTTTTGATTTAGTATCATAATTGTGGCTTGTCTTTCTTATTTTTAAAAAAATTAAATTAAATTTTAACACAAAATTTGATAAACTTGAATATATTTGATAGACTTATGGATTGATTGTATTTCAAGTTTAAAAGATTTTTATATAAATGAGCACTTTAGAGATATAAAATCATTCTAAATTTTTTTTTAACAGCTCAAGCTTGCACAACCCCATGTTACATGGGTAATCACTCAGTCTCCTGCTATGAATTTTGAACACGTTGGCTGCCGACAGAACCAAATGAAGCGAAGTAAATTTCTGACCAACTGTTCAAAAATGTAATGGAGTTTAATATCAGGAAATTTCAGACGTCAATATAACGTAGGTTATGTCTATGGACTGGTACAAAATGCCGAATTAAGGTGGTTCTTTAAACCTCAAAATGAGTTTAGAAGAAATTTGATATTATTTGCTCAACTTTAGCTGACTGATGCCCGCACCAAGCATATTCTGCTCGGGGATCTCAACTCGGGCCATTGCATTGCATCAAGTCTAGGGAGCCTAGTTTCTCACATGGTAGGCCACGCTGTTTGTGGACTACGGATATTTGCACCAGCAATGTTATTCATACGAATGAATAGGTTTCCATGTTAAAACTTTTCCTTTTGACGTGAAGTCTTTATGTTCACTCCTAAGGTGCAGTAGCTATTGCTTTCTAGCTATATCCCACGACGTAAACGGTCTCTTCTTTTTAGGAAGAAAAGCTGGACAATGTTGAAAGTTAATTACCCCCACCGAAAAGAACAGTCCCTCGAATGATCCATTTTCAAACAGCCGAGAGGAAGAAAAGTAGAAAGGTGCTCCAGAAAGAGCCTTTGCCATTATTTAACTAGAAACCAAAGATCTCCAATCTTTCCAATTCTCCACCAATGTCACTTCCCCTTACCACACCTCTCCTCATCGCCATTCCTCTCTTGCTCTTGTTACTTCACAAGGCCTCTGCTGGTTTACCCATCATCCCAGTTAAGGGCACATGTCAAAGCACGTGTGGCACAATCCCAGTAAAATTCCCTTTCGGCACTGGGTCTGGTTGTGGTCACCCTGCCTTTACTAGGTACATAAAATGCAACTCTGGCACTCTTCAATTCTCAACTGGGGCAGGCATCTACACTATCTCATCAATAGACTATCCAAGTAGTACTATCATAGTCACAGACCCCTTTATGTCAAATTGCTCTTCTATGCAAAATTCTGGGAGCTTTAGTTTGGACAAGACCAGTCCATTCGCTTTGAATAAGGAGAATATCTTTGTTCTGCTTGGCTGCTCCACCACATCTCCAATTTTCGATCCAAATGAAGATTTCTGTGATACAGGTTCAGGTTCTCGGGTCTGTAGAGGGTTGTATTCTTGCAAAGGAGTGACAGGCATTGGGTTGCCACAAAATGCTCCAATTTCCACTTGTTGTGTCTATGATTCCCTTGCAGGACTTGGATTCGGCTACAGTTTAGATCTTCCAAAGCTGCAATGCTCGTCTTATACTTCCATATATGAGTTTGGGGATGAAGGAGACCCAATGAAATGGAGATTTGGTATTTCATTACAGTATAATGATTCATTTTATACTAATGGCTGCAAGGATTGTGAAGCCAGTGGGGGTTTGTGTGGTTTTGCTAGTTTGGATGAGTCATTTGCTTGTGTTTGCAAAACCGGGGTTAACACCACCACCAATTGTTTTGGACAAGGTTAGTATCTCACCGTTGGTACTACTCTTCATGGTTTATGCCCTAAGCTGAATATGTTCTTTTCTCCTATTGTTTTGTTAAGGACGTGATTTTCCTGATATTTGATTTTTCTTATGAGTAGGATATGCTTGGAGTGGGACAATGGGGCTGAAAATTCAAACTATGTTGACTACTGGAGGTAGATGTCTAGTACTTCTCTCTTTCTGCTTTGTGCCACTTATTTCCCACCAAGAGTCTAAGTGCTCTTCGGTACCCTGCCTTTTATTTCAGAATCTGCATTTCTGCAACACAGTTTTCCCTAACCAAAATGAAAAATTAAAACACACGTGATTATGTGACAATTATCTGTATGAGGCATACCATATAACATAATACGCTCCCTTCTTTTGTGTCTTTTTTTATTGTCATTATTGATGGGGACTGTGCTGTTCTTGCAGGACTCTTTCTGTCCTGGATGCTGTTATTCATACGGTGCAGATAGATTGTCTCAGAAACTCTCTGGGATGCAAACTACCAGATGAAGTCTGCAACCGTCGTTAGGAAGATTCTCTTACCATTCTTCGGATCATTCCAAGAAGTAACGTTATGCCAAGTTAGGAAGAGCAGTGATTTATACACAAACTGTATAGCACAAAAAATCAGCCATATGGCTGTCTTTGTGATAACAATGGCTATAAAAGTGATATGCAGTGATATTTACATGAACTGTTTAGTACAAACTGCACACTACTTTCTTTGCACCACTTGCACACCACCATTTAGCACAAACTGTATGAAGAAGAGTTCTCCGACAAAAACAGGATGAATGAAGTTGTCATATCATAAAGATTGATTGTGGTATTTATTTGATCTCACAATTCAATTTATGAGACTTAATAAATCTTATTATCCAAATTTCTTAAATGAGTTTTATAAAATTTTGTTTGTGTTAATAGTAAATCCAACTGTTTAGAATTAAAAATGAGGTTGTTACACTGTCTATCTCTCATGGCATTCTTTGATTGTTTCCAAGAGCTTGGTTTACATAAGAATATGGTTGTATACTGCCGATCTCCCTTATTTATTTCTCCTTTTATGCCATTCTTTCTTTCTTTGCGTGGCTTAGTGACCCTATGACCATTAGTACTCATTGAAACTTGAAAGTAACAAAAACATTTTAGAGGGGTAGAGGTAACGTTCCTTGGATTATTCTATGAAACCTCTCGGAAAAAGAAACTCCCAAATTTTCTAGTGACATTTTTTCCATGAAAAATTCCATTTAGTTGCACTTTAACAAATAAACAACCTAATAAATAAGATTTTTTAAACATAACATTTCTCGTACTACAATAAACCTTTACCCCTTAAACATAGCGTTGCTGAGCTGTTGCTCATTTCATCGATAGTTCCATACTATATAAAACCTGAACAAGAGATCAGAACATGCGTAATCTTCTTTTGCTTCCCTTCTAATAAAAATATCAATTCTACCAACATTAGTTGACCAGCTGCAACATCAACGCAATGATCTCACTATTAACCAATGTGATCAATTAGATTGCTCTCTATTTATGTAAGTCCCACTAATAATAGATGTGATCAATTCTTATCAAATTTGTGTATGATTTATTATTACTTATAAATAAATAGATGCAAATATAAGTACTAAAATTGAATCCTGTTTACATTAACTTTGATAATTTTAAATAGATTTAAAAAAAACAATGACTAAAGTCATTGCTTTTGATAAATTTTATTATTAATTTTTTAATATTCTCAAATTTTTTTTAATAATAATTTATATTGTTAATTTTTTATTAAATAATATTAAAGATACAGATAAAAACCTGTACTCTAACTATACAAATTCTCATTATCTTTTTATAACTTTTTCCTCCCTTCAAAAATTATCTTCCTAAACATAGAGTTACGTAAACTCCCAAGTGTCATTAACAATTTCTGATTTCATTTTTCATCCGCAACAAATTCAGTTCCATAAATACCCTACTCGCTGGCGTATAAGAATACTACTTATTCTTAAACGCTGTCGTTTAGGTCTCTGTGGCGCGGCTTTGACTTACCAATCTTTCTCGATGGAATCAGTTATCTCTCAAAGCAGCGGAGTCGCACCCAAACGCTTGTGCTGTTGAGAAGCTGAGATTTTGAGCTGCCGTTGAAGTCTCTGCGCTACCAGGTAAGAACTTGAGTACTCGACTTTAGCTTTATTCTAGTTTAACTGCCGGAAATTGAGGAATTTCTTTGTCCGGCTGCTGGTTTGGTTCATGTTCTTAACAGGACTTACACTTTTTTCGGAACATGCACTTCCTTTAGATAATTATTTTCAATTTTTATGAAGTGGGTGATTTATTATAGGTTATGGTTTGGATGTCTGGGTTTTGTCTATTCTAAATTGCCATGATTTGGTAATATTGGTGTTTGGATGTATGTCTTTCTGTGATTTTAGGATTAAGTACTTTTAAAACTGAAATTTGGGTGGCGTGGTGTTCTAGAAATGTTTCTTTTTCTAAGAAATTTGCTTTATGTTGTGGCCAACGCTTAAATTACTTATTTTTAACAGTTTTTCTTGTAAAAGTGGTTCTCATAGAAGTGATTGATTGGCACTAAAAGAAGAAAAGAAGCAAAGGAGAAAACACTGCCCAACCCGAATACACAGACAGGGTTCATATAGGTTAGAAACTTTGCATTTAGTGGTGATGTAATTTTGTGGATACATCAATAACATTTTTCACCGTTTCTCTCTTTGAAGGTCGCTCCTGCTACTCAACCTCTGTCTCCTCTTGTTTATTCTGAAAAGAAGGCAATATGCAGGTATCTGTTCGCCACCCAGATTCTTATGTTTGTCTTTCTGTTCAAAACTTATGTTTATTTCTGGGACAGGAATTGTTCTCGCCCTTTTTCTCAGAAAATTTGAATGATGCAGCTACTTTGTGCTGTCTTTTTCCTATATGCACAAACATTTTTTTCCTTATTTTTCTTCCCTTATTCCGGCTGTAATCTAAATGAATAGTAATAAGATTTTTTGTTCCTTACTTTCTACTTGAAATTGAATACCTGAGCATTTCTGTCTCTTACCATGAAGGCCAGTGACAGGTTTAACATCAACTCCCAGCTTGAGCATCTCCAAGCTAAATATGTTGGAACTGGGCATGCAGATTTAAATAGATTGTGGGTCTTTTATTTCCTTTAAATCCTTTCTTCATCTACTTTTTCTTTTCTCTAAAAAAAAAAAAAAAATTGAATAGTTTAGTTTATTTGTTACCCATTTGTTTTCTTCCATGCAGTGAGTGGGCAGTGAACATTCAACGTGATAGCTATGCATCATATATTGGCCACTACCCCCTACTGGCATACTTTGCTATTGCTGAAAATGAATCAATTGGGAGAGAACACTACAGCTTCATGCAGGTTCTCTCTCTCTCTCTCTCTCTCTCTCTCTCTCTTAATGAGCTTATTAACTTAATTCCTTCCTTTGATGATAGATGCATAGAGTTTACTTTGGTCTGTCTTGTTGCAATTGTGTTGTTAGTATCACTGTCTTGTTTTAATGTCAATGTAGCAGTATGGGGTTTTTACTAGGTAAGCTTCTAATCTTTCATCCCCTTCTTCCTTGGCCTTGCCCTTCCTTTCCTTTTCGAGTCCCAAACAAACCTTAAGTCTCCCACTCTTCCTCATTCTTTCTTCTTAACATGTAGTCTATTTTTCAGTTTCACCAGAAATTAAATGCTAGACTCATGGATATAGCCTTGAGGAAAGACTAGCTCAGCTTTCCTACTGCCTACACTCATCTCCTTTTGGTCTGGCTAACTTTGCTTTGTTAGTGACAATTTGTTTTAACTTGCCAGTCTCGTTTTTTATGTTCCTGTCTCATAAAATTTGGAATTTCAGTGAGTCTAAAAGCTTGTTGACTTAGGTTGATAACCTATCAATTTGGTTTGATAGTACAATTAGTCTTTTCATTTTCTTATTGAGCTTTTGACTTTGGGGAGGGTTTATTTTTTATTCGGTTGGATGAATACTCATATATGTCCAAGATGTAATCATATGGGATTTGATATTTCTATGAATAACTTGGTTGGTTGGAAGGTTGATGGCTGCTAGCCTGCTGCAGCATCCTTTTCCGATAACGAGGATAAATTAGTTGAAAAAGTATTTAGTTTATAAAAATTGTACTCTATGGAACTAAGCTTAACATGCTTTATGATACTACCTCACATTCATTTTACAGTTCTGAAATTTATATTTTTGATTGAATGGACCGTTTTCTCATTCATGAGTATTGTGTTTGATGTTTACTATTACTATATATGTAAACTATTGGATGATGATGGATTATGCCCCCAGGCATCTATACTTAAAATATGAAGTAGTTAGTGTTTTTTATTTGATTTGAAAGTTCTGCTTTCTGCGCAGAAAATGCTCCTGCCTTGTGGTCTTCCTCCAGACAGAGAAGAAGATTGAGAATGACCATCTAAAACACAGAATGGATATTCACTCTTGGTCATCACTGGTTGTAGCCTTTTACCATTTAAGTTTTTCTGTTTGAGGAAAATGATGGTTGTATGTGACGCTAATTAGACATTGTTGCACGACCTTCATTATGGGTGTAGACGCTAAAGCATTTTGGTTCTGGGTCTTCGAAATTAGGTGATGGGGTGGTGCATTTAGCTTATAAATTCCGCCTTATCTTTCCGAAAGGATGACGCTTTTAAATAGAATGATCTTTTTATGCTGAGACGTGATTCTCCTTTGGAATGCCTTTTCCAATATTACTAAGTTGAATTGTAATACAATTATGGAGGATTTTATCATTTTGGTAGGAAAAAGCATTAAGGTAACACTCTGTGCCCATTTTCTCTTTCTGGGATCTGTTACAAACTTTCAAATTCTGTGTTAACCCCATCATCTCTCTTATCAAGTTATAACTGTCTTCATTGCTACCTCGTCAAGTGTCTTACGCTATCTCCTGTTACTGCTCGTCTTTGCTCCATTTATTATTCCATTTCAATTAAAGTGAATTTAATTAATATTTATAAAAAAAATTTTAAATTGTTAAATGTATTAAATTTTATAGATCTAATTATAGAATCCAATAAATCTCGTTATTGAAATTAATTAGGAGACATGTTGATAGATCAAGTTCACTGGGTCAATACTTATGCTTTGGGTAAGCCATTATCGAAACAGAGGATACGAAACTCTCGGATCCTTTCCTATAAATGTGACTTGCAGCATCTTTAAAGACCAGGACTTCGGGATTTGTCAAACATTCAATCATTTAAATCTGATGCTCGATTACAAGAAGAGAAGTGACGAACAATTTTCTGAATTTTCAACATATTGGAGTAACTTTGGCTTTGCACAATTCATAATATTTTTCCGTCCAACACTGTCATCTCGGTCGAATAGGGAACCCTAGTCGTTCTCATGTTGAACAGAGGTACCAGGTGAAATTTGTGCACAAATGCTATCAACGACATGGTTGCCCGTAATCAGTTTACATGGTCAACATTAGCTAACAAAAGTCATAAATCTCGAAAGTCGTGAATGTTTCCTATGGCATCTCCAAACTAATGTTTCGACGATAAGTGGTGGGCTGGCTCCGCAAACATCGTATCAAACCTTGATCACCCGAGGCCTGGGGAGAAACTATGAACATAATTTCATGTTTTCTCCTCAGTATCCACCAATCAGAAAAGCTGCATGGCTCTCAAGCTTTTCTTACCTCTTTCTTTTTCTTTTCTTTTTCGCAAATCGTGGAATTCGTTCAACAAACAAAGGATTGCGTTATTAAGGGCTCTCGAGGTCCTTTGCTTGGCAGCATTGTACTCCTTCATAATCCTTCTTTCATATTCAAACCAAGTTAGCCTGTGCCACCATGCCAGAAAGGGAATGCGCCATATCCTCATTCAACAATTATTCGCATTTGCGCTTTTATATTTTGATGAATACATTTTTAGTAATACCATGCTAAATAGATAAAACTATCCCAAATGTTTGAAAAAACAGAACTTTTCTAGTAAAGAGAACTTGTGAAGTAGCTAAATTTTGAGTAAAACCCTATTTTCGTCCCTCAAAAATAAATAAATTTCTATTTTAGTCCCTCACAATTAAATTCTTCTATTTTGCTCCTTTAAAGATTAATTAACTCTTATTTTAGTCTTTCGTTATCAAAAATTTTCTAATTAAGTCCTCCAAAGATTAAAATTAATATTAATCAAGTCCCTCAATTAAGATAGTTACTGACAGGACAAAAATTAATTGATATGGCAGAATTTGGATGATGTGGTATGCTGATGTCAGCATGCCACGTCATCCAAATTCTGCTACGTCATCACGGCACGTCAACCAATACCCTGCCACGTCATCAATTTTCGCCTTGTCAGCATGCCACGTCATCTAAATTCTGTCACATCAGCCATTTCTGATACATCAATAAATTTGACCTTGTTAGCAATCATTTTAATTGAGAGACTTGATTGATATCAATTTCAATCTTTGGAGGACTTAATTAGAAGTTTTTAACAATGAAGAACTAACATAGAAGTTAATTGATCTCTAAAGGACCAAAATAGAAAAATTTAACATATGAAGGACTAAAAGAAAAATTTATTCATCTTTGAGGGACCAAAATAAGGTTTTACTCCTAAATTTTTCAAATGCTGAAGTAATCAAATCTAGATTTATGAGTAAGTTTTCTTCCTAAGGAAACTCGATTTTTTTTTTTTTTTTTTATGTGTGCATTCCATCAACCACTGCAGTAGATTGGGAAGGGGAAGGGGGATTTAAAGATTATTGAAAAAGAAATTCCACATGTCATTCGTTAGTAAAGTTGATGGTAGATTCCTTGTAACACTGATATTGTGATATAGAAACAGGCGTAAACAAAGAAATAAACATAATATCAACCAAAAAAAATAAACAAATAAATAAACACAAGAAATCATTCTATAGCGTGATGGATGACCATATTCCAGTGATTTCTTGACTTTACTGAAAGTTGAATTAAATTTTTCAGGTTTTCTTTTTCGTGGATAGGGGGAATTAATCAATGTCTGAAACATTGTGGGTGGATTTACAAAATCACTAAACTTTTCAAAAAAATTCTTCTGTTATTGAGCGAGAGCGGTTGCGGTTGAGCTTAGAAAGAGAGGGAAGCGATAAAACAAAGATAATTCTTGCATTATGACTTCTACTTTGTGTTGTGTTCCTTCCATGTTTGGTTCATCCGCCCAAGTGTCTACTTCATCTTCTTCCTTCTAATTGCTTGGTGTGAGTTCATTATGCCTCTCACGCAGCTGCTCAATTGGTTCCAGAGATAAACATTATTTCTTATTTTCTTCAGTAAACGAGAAGGCCACGGCTTTACCACCTTCGCTTCCTTCTTCATCCTCAAAGAGGCTGATTACTAGAGCCGCCGAATACAAGTTCCCTGACCCAATTCCTGAATTTGCGGATGCTGTGAGTTTCTGTTCCATTTCGGATCTCTATTAATTTAACAAAGAAATTAATTTTATTGCCTCTCTTTTTTGTGGGATTCAGGAGACGGAAAAGTTCAGAAACTATCATCTCAAGAAGCTCTCAAAGAAAGAAGATATCTATGGAGGATCAGTAGAAGAAGTTGTGGGAGTTTGCACCGATGTGAGTTACCTGCTTATGCCCTCTGCTCTTTTCTTTTCAACTTATGCAATGTATCTTTTGGTTGCCCAATAAAGTACTTGTTTTTCTTTGATGAAAAGTAGTGTACTGACCAAATTTTTGTTGCTACCTTTTAGGCTTTGTTGATTTTAGCAATATATATAATTTCCAGATAAATGTATTTCAGCATTCTTAGCTTTCCATGTTTGATTTTGATGTATGTGTGCCTACATGATATAGTTCTCTGGTCCCGTTGATAGTGTATCTGTCTTGTAAAAGAGCCCATATGAGGATCCCCAGACTACCACGAAGATAAGCAATGGAATAAACCTAATGATCATATCTAAAGAATATTTTACAATTCATCTGATTTGTTTGTATGCTAAAGTTTCATTCAAAGCTTCCAATTTCACCTTTCTTTCTTTGTGTTCAACCATTATGGAGAAGAAAATCACGATCCCGCATTGTCGTTTACTGGTTTAGTTTAGTTTGTAGCCATATGTTTGTCACTGCTGAGTGTGAGAACTCCTATTAACGGGTAGTTGTTGGCATCTGATGTAAGATCTTATTGGGACTTACTAAATTTGGAAAAAGATTATGTTTTTCGCTAGAAAAATGTGTTATTTACTTTTATCAACCAAAGCGCTCCTGAGTTTCTTGGGGATAATCTGATATAATGAGATCCAGGATAAAAAATAGTTGTGTTTCTGATCCGATATTCTAGTTTTGAAGCTTGCACATTCTGTGATTCATGCATTGACAGATTTTATAAATCTAAGAACTGATTTAGACATCTTACAAAACTGTGTGCGACAACTAAAAACCAACAATATGGAAATGTTTTACCAACCTTATATCTGTGATTTGTCTAAGTTCTTCGAAGCAATTCATGTTTGATTGTGTTACACAACCGTCCAGATGCAAAATGCAGACTGTCTCACTTCCCTTTGTTGGTGTATAATGACTTTATGGTCAACCATATGAAGTTTTATTGTGTGTGTAATGTATTTTCTTTGCACATCAATGCTATTATCTTCATTGAGCTTGAGTCTATTAGTAAAATATAGCAGTTGCACTTACCTGTTTTGGCTTCCAATTCTGTGATTTATTGAACAGATTTTCAGTACTTTCTTACATTCCGAATATGGAGGTCCTAGGACACTCTTGGTCTTGCCTTTCATTGACATGGCTGATACTGTAAACGAACGGGGATTGCCTGGAGGGCCACAAGCTGCACGCGCTGCTGTCAAGTGGGCCCAAGATAATGTTGATAACGACTGGAAAGAATGGACTGGTGGTGGTAGCAACTAATGAGTACCTGCTCTTGCATTTAAGTGCCTAGGTTGTAAGAGCTGATTGAAAAAGTTTTGATATATTGCTTGTCACGATGGACGAGAATATGCACATATGGTTAAAGAGTGATATGAGAAGAATGAGGCTATGAGCAAGTACTGATACATAGCATGACTGTAGGAAAAAATGTGTAGATGGATAATTATTTGCTTATTTTAAGAACATTTCACCAGAGACATTTGAATAAGCATAAAATATTTTGAGTGTGGTTCAATATGTATAATATGTAATTATTTGAAAAGATGTTAAGGTATCCAAGTGAGGAAAATTATGATGACTCGACGCGCTAGAGGAAGGGCTTAAACCTTCGACCTTGTGGTTAACAGCCAAACGCTCGGACCAGCTGAGCTACTCCAGCGGCTGCATCTCTCGTCTCTTAGTATTTATATATTTTGCTATCACGTGCGATGGCGACGAACTACTCCCTTCTGTTCGTTGCTGACAGCATCTGGTTAGTATTTGGTCATGGAGCGTTCATGTCCTGTCTGGATCCATTTCTTGCTTGTAAGCCTGCTAAGAGGAAATAATTTAGTGCGGCCCAAACAAAACAAGTTATGTATAATGTCTTCGGAGAGGCCTGAATTATAGTTGTTACTTTTGTTGAATTATATTATTTTTATAATTTAATTTTTATAATAAAATTAAATTATTAAATTTATTAAATTTTATTTATTAAATTATAAAACTTAACAAATTTATCGATGTTCATTAATTGACAGATTTGTTGCCATTCTTTTGTGTGCCTATCATTTCTCTTTTTTGTTTGGGTATTCAATTAAAGTTGTTAGTCATATTCCAATAACGTTCATAGTGAATGGAGCAAAGGATGCCGTGTCAAGGTAGAACGAAAGCCCACTTTTGTTTGGCAGCTTGAGTCCTTTGGTGGGAGGAGTACTTGTAACCCAGTAATAACTAGTTTGTTAAATAGAAGAACTCAACATCCATAAGTTACAAAAAAAGAAGCACTTTCAAGCTCGAATCCAGGAAATTTTAGTGATATAAATCTTTTAATTGCGGATGCCTTCTGATATAAAACCAAAACATAGCCAGCAGAATCTATGACTAAAATTAATCTTGAAACTCCTCCTGAACTTGGCCATCTGTAGAATGTAAAAGCAAAGAGGAAGCAGAAAAGTGAATTCATTCACATATACTAGAAGAGATGCATGTGCACTGGAGCAGAAGAATGACTACAGATTCCAAAAGCCTCACCAGCAAGGTTGACAGCTAGATTTGCTTGAGCGTCAGCTTCAGAGTTCAAGTTCTTGGCAAAGGAAACTTAAGAAACATTAGTTTTAAAGATAAGTTCATTCAACAGCATCAGGTATCTTTCTTGTACTGATATTAAGTAAAAACAAGGATGTTCTAATGTTCATGTAAATGCAGATGAGATGATTAAACTAATGATTTCCCCCAGTCTATAATAGAAAAATTTGTAATCAAACAACAATTTGAATTAAGGACATGGTCGAGTGTAAGCCTATGTCATTGAGCAGTTTTAACATTTAAGGAATAATGCCAGCGCAAACTAAAATGATTTTTCATACTTATAAATACCCATTAACAAATTGACATTTAAAAATTGAAAAAGAACTAAACTAGTGAATCTCTAGAATTCAGTAAAGCAGATACACACCACTAAGGTAAACATATATGATCCCTCATCTCATTGAATTTTGAGTTCTAAATACTAAATAGTATGACACTATAAGTTGAAAGAAACTCAGCTCCTCTTCTGTTTTTCATGTAAACCCATGCTAAAACTGAAGGAAAATTATATGCACTTTAGAGGTTACAAAAGCATCACTATTTTTCCTTTACTGTCTTTACCGATTCCATTCCAAGGACTTCTTTTCATCTATATTGGACAGATGCCAAAGATTAATATTAAAGCTGACCCATCATCCATTGGGCATTCAGTGAAAATTGCTAACATAAAGCCCATAAAACAAATCTATATAACATCAACAGCTCAGTCAAATGTACATACTCTTAGAACATGATTAATCTGGAAGGATAAAAACTTGTCCTTGAGTTCTTTTGCCACCTTATATAAATCCGACAGGTTCTGGTTCTTGACCTTCCATGAACCCTCAACCTGTTTTATGCAGTAGTAATAAGAGAAAATTGAAGTGAAGGAAACTAGAAGTAATAGAAGTTAGTGGCATAACTTAGTATTACAACATGCCAAGGGCAAGGGAACAAGTTAAAGAAAAAACTATGAGATTGGTGTACACTAAATTGATTGCCATCCTTTAATTTGATATCACATTAACTCAATCTATAATAGAGAATTTAGAAAATATAAAGGAATTAAACAAATACTTTGGACTACCTTGAAAGAATCAAGACAGAGATCTATAATGAAAGTGAAGTTCTATAGTGGTAATAAGAACTAGCAGTAGAAACTGATGATACCAATTGCCATTGATAGGCTAGTTCCACGAATTTTCTAATGGTAAGCAATGTCATAAGACTCATAACTGTCTGACTTTTCCATTAATTCCTGATTTTTAACCTTTGGGCTATATGACCTGACAAGCCAAGTCTGGCCCAAGTTCTGAGAGTTATTGCGTTACATGCATTTATGTGTGCACAGATAAGGATCCCTATTAGGACATGGAAAACCTACCTTAAGTATAGACATATGCATTTCATTAAAAAATTTGATTTTATGAGATTTAATTATCTTCAATATGAGGGTATATATTGTTGACATATGATTTTACCCCAGTTGCCAATGTAAGGCCCTTACTGTAGACTTTACGGTCAGCTTTCGAGTAGTGAATAAAATTATCAGGAGTATTCCTCTCTCCCTTTCTCTTCTCCCATTTAAATTTTCTCTCTCCCTCTTGGTCCTGCATCATGGACCCGTGTCACTGTCCTTTAATTATTTACAAGTACAAGCAATTTAGAGGCTAAACGACAGGAGGTATAGTTGATAACTCAGCAGTAAAGGCTATGTTGAGTCTTTCTCAGACTCTTCTTATCAGGATACTGGTTCTTCTAATATAGTTTCCACATATGTGCATTGAATAAAGAGAAAAGAAAAGGAAAGAAAGATGTAAACTCTGAAGAAACATCAACCACAAAATACCATTGAAAATATTAAGAACGCACTACAATCATGTTAGAATAAACTAACAAAGAAAAGCATATGTGATAAACCTGCATGCAAACAAGCTTGGAGTCACCTTGGACACGAATACCAGTGAACCCATTTTTAAGAGCATATTTCATTCCCAGTATCACAGCACGATATTCAGCAACATTGCATGTTGCTATACCAACACCTTCACGCAACCTACAAATCTTCAAAACCATAATAATTGAAGATATCAAAGTTGCAAGTAAATAATGCATTGATACAGAAAAATCAAATGCATACCAAACTTCCATCATTAGTTCGCAGAATAGCCCCTGCACCAGCTTTTCCGGGATTTCCTTTTGAAGCACCATCAAACTCAAGAATACAAGTCTGCTGCATAATGATAGATGATTATGAGGATTAAATAATACTAGCAATTAGACATCTAAAAAAACCATATAAACAAGTAAAACATAAAGAATCAATCAAAAGATTCCATTGAAACAACACAAAGATAAAAACTGATATAGCTAGAGAACACCTGCATATGGTGCTGAAGTGCAGATGCAGAGGTAATTCTAATTGATATTAGGGCACCCTCAGCAAACAAAATTTTGTGTCCATGAACATCACTATGGTATTCACTTACAATCTCAGATGAAGGTGCCTGGGTCCCAGCAACATGATCCAACTTCACTTGCTTTCTCAAAGGATATTCCGAGATAGATGTCAAATTATTTCCATCCTGCTAAGCAAAATAAGAAGTTTTCTAAATATATTGAAAAGTCTGCAATTGAAAATCAAGTTAAACATAGTGCAGCCAGTTAGAAAGTGTCAACACAGAACAAAAGTGTGATGGACTACCCAATTAGCAAGGAAATAATCTTCTTTATAAGGATCACCTACCATATAAATCATCAAACATCTAAAAATTTATGGTAAGTTATAATCCTCTGCACTCATACACAGCATTAAGTTAAATGTAATACTAGAAAAATAAAAGGTCAAGGCATGGGAGATGTATCATAAACATATCGCATATTTTTCCCCATTGAACATTAGTAATAGTGATAGATTTAAGATTTTTTAGGGTTTAACAACATAATGCAATTTTCTAAACATCATTTCAAACAAACACAATCAATGTATCTTTGCCTCCTTAGTATAAATGTTGTAGTTCCTTATTGCGAAGAACTAACCACATTTTCATGCCCAAGCGCTCCCAGAGTTCTCTTTTTGGATGCATCATTCCTTGATGTTCCCCCTTCACAAGAACCTGGATGCTGAGATGTATAACAGTATAAGCATCAGTCTTATCATTTGAAAAAATGTCAAACCTCTCCACGGCATCAAGTGGAGAGAAAGCAAAAGCTTTCATCAGGGGAACAGAACGTGGGTTTTGCTATAAAAATATAACACTACTGCCTAGTTTTTCATAATATAACTACAAAAAATGGTTTAGGGAATCTAGAATCAAGAAGGAACAGGACCTACGCTCCAAGTAACTAAAAAAGTAGAAATTACTTGAAACAAGTGTAAATGCTTCTATCAAACTGAAAATGCTTATATCAATATAATTTGCCGAGAAGAATATCAAACTGAAAAAGGAATGATTGCCATCAATCATCAATGCCCCACCAACATCTCAATTATTTGAATGGAAAAAATTCAAAATTCCTGAAAATACATCCTATTATATCAAAATGGCCACAAATGAACAATGATCAAGAGCATAAATTAAAAAAAAAATGAGTATTTTTGAAGTTTGATATGATTATCCAGAGAATTAAATTTCTTCAAAAAAAAAAATTCTTCAGTACACGGTGATAGTTTTTTCCTTTTTAATTTAAATATGATGCATTCACCGAAAAAGGGAACCATCACTCATAAGGAAATAGTTATCTGACCCAGAACTGGCAGGGGACAAGTGTGCCGAAGATGTCCTCTTTCAGGTCTGCTTCTCTGATAGTGTACAAAGCATTCTTCAGTCCACGCATGACAAGATATGCCTCAGTGTCCTTAGGCAAAGAGTATCCTTTATACACACTAGCAGGAGGATCGCATATCTACCATGTGACATGGAAGTATCTATAATTTAGCCTACTATAGAATACAGAAAATCAAAATTATTGCTTCATCTTTTAGGACCTTATAAATTTACTAGGGAGTATTGATACAAGGATGAAATAACAAATATTAATAACCAAAATGTTCTCAGCTACATTTGTTGCCAGTGAAAGTAAACAGGTAGTCAATGACCCGTTGAAAAGACGAAAACCTTTTATAGCCTTAAAGAGAGGTAATAGGACGACTAATATTAGAAATCACGCTCAGAAACAGCAGAAGCAGCTTAACTTTTAATTTGATCACTCTATAGTTTGAATTGAACATTTTCTGGCTTCTGTTTAGAGCCGAAGAAAATTTCGATGTTCAAATTTTAATACTTTATTCATAAAAATGTAGGGTCCCAAGAGAATTACAGAAGATCCAACTTGAGCCTGGCAGTCAGTGAGACTATTGTAGATACCAACAACATCCCCTTTCCGCACGACAAAAAATGCATCCTTCTCTTGCTCCATAATTGGTTCAGTCTCTAGTTTCTGCAACCGAGAAGCACTTTTTCGCCCTCTTCTGGTTGAATTGCACTGAACACGAAACCTTGTGAGAACAAATTGTAAATGCACAGACTAAATAGCAGCTATGCTCTAAATTTCTCTTCCATGCGCAAGTAGAATATCTATACAAAGAACTTTTGACGACGATGTCAGTGGTCCCGGTGAATGTAGGAGCAGTGTCCGATGACAGGTGGGAGAAGCAGTTCGTGACAAAGTGAATTTTCCCAGGTTGTCCAGATTTCTGTGCGCAAAATTGATTTTAATAATAAAACACACTCCATGTAAATTAATATAAATTAAAAAATAAACTGGCAAGATTTATGGTAATAAGAATCGCTACTATCATATTATGCCTGCTTGGTTGCTGAGAAAATGAAGGCAACATAATTATGCCGAGGTCTAAATGCATTGCACAATTCATGATCGACTGGAAATTAAAGTGAAGACGGTATCAGTGGAAGAACAATGGCTGCAGAGTCAACGTACCAGTGACCTTACTTGCAGCGAGAGGAAGAGCAGCTTTTCGTGCTTTCGACGGGTAAAAGAGGAAGAATGAGAGAGGGACGTTTTGGATTTTTGTTGGGTTTTGGGTAGGGCAGGGCAAATTTCCACCCACCCAACCCAAATAAAATCCACTCAAACCGGGCCAACTCGGCCCAAAATAATTGTCACTTAGAATCTTGGTTTTATACAGGTGTACCGGTTAGGCTCGGTTTCGGATTCCAAGCCCATGGGAATTCGTATGAATCTGACCGGCTTAAATTTTTTTTTCTTTCTTCCCATAGAATTGAAAATTTTGACTATTGAACCAATTATTTATTAGAATAATATATTCTAAAATAATTTACTAAATTTTAACATAAACTAAATAAAAATTAGTTTTACTAATACTTTTTCATAATATAAATAAAAATAAATCTCTATTTATTTTAAAATTTCGTGACGAGAAGTAGTTGAATTGTTGGATTACGTGAAGTGCCTCTTTTTAGTACACGTCTAAATTTTTTGGTGTTTCTTCAACTCTGGCAATTAATTCATTTGGTGTATCATTCAAACAAAGAGAGCCATTTCTGAGCCAATGACCTATGAATCTAGTGATGCTTTCTCTTTTTCGCATTACTCCTTTGTAACCAAAATTCATCTTCTCTTGAATTGGTCTTTTTATTTGTAATTACGTAAAACTAAACAAGAGCGCAAGGGTAACACACATCTTGGCATCAGAAATTGGGAAATTCCAGTCAATGAATGAGGTTGCTGGAAAAAATATCAATCACCGCAGAACCCACGCATGAAATCAGGGAAACCATCCCTCATTCATGCACATGAATTTTCAATTTGTCCACGACATTCTGGTTGATGGATTCAGTCTTGGCAATCTCTTAGTGGCGATTTATTAGCTGCCTTTCGAAGTTAGGGCAGCTTTAATCCACACTTGGAGAAACGGCACTTAATACAGCTTTCTCTTTGATCTTTAACCTGAACCAAAGCCAACACAATAAACATGAGAAATGATCACAGCTAAAAAATAATGCAGTCTATGATAAACTGGGATTCACCTCCTTGTGGATCCAGGAACATCTAATCTTGAAACCTTTGTGCATTCTCTTTGGAACTCTTTTTTAAGTTTGGCACGTCACTTATGCTCTGTTGTGGTCTTTTCGTCAAGCTGCTCTGAGGAAAGTGAATTCATGTTCTAACTTCAAAGCAGAAGCAGACTCCTGATAATCCCCAATATCTCGCCGTTCTGCTGTATATATCCGCTTGCCAGGGTCATTAGAATCATCAAAAGTTATTTCATCCCGGGAACTAAGGGTAGAATCATCATCTGTATTGAAATCCTCTATTGGGTTTCCTTGAATGGGAGGAACTATGAACGGTGGAGCAGCGTCAAGAATTCTGCTTAATTCCATACCAGTAGAAGCGAAGACTCTGCGTTCAGAAGCTCACATTTTATAATCTTCTCAATTTTGCCAAAGGTTATGATTTGGCCAGAGTATCACTGTACAAACCTGAGAAGGGCAGGATTGTTTGAGCTAATAAAATAAAAGATAGTAGCAGAGAGAGAACAACTTCAAACATTATGAACAAACAGCAAACTCCGGCACTAAAAAATGTTAAACAATAATCAGTATGGAATAAATCTGTACACAGATGCACTTATTTCACTTTAGCCGCGAAATGTAACCAAGAAGAAGTAGCTTGAGTTAGTTGTCCAAGTCGAGCAAACTTTCTTTTACAAATTTAACATATTTTTCATAATGGTAAGAGTGTCATTCGGGAAATACTATAAGACGGAATGGTCAACTGTCCTGTGTGTCAACATTCGGAAGAAATTACCATAATCATGATATGTTACTCACTGGAAAATTGTGATCCACTGCCTGTATTAGACAAACCAACTCTTATATTTCCTTTTATTTTGGGGGGAAAGGGGGTTTGAGATTGAGGTCGAAACACACGTAGCTGCATCTTCTTCACACTTGAAATCAACAAAGGCAAAACCCCTGCATACTTTGTCCCTGGTCTTCTTATTTCCAGAAACAGCTGGGATTATATCAATTATGCCCAGAAGGTCTTTGAAAGGTGATTTCAGATCCCCATGGATGTTCTTCGTCTTTGGAAGGTTCACCAAGCGTACTCGAACTCCATTGCGTGGTAGAGTGGCAGTAAATGGAGTCAAACACATTACGGGCTTGTAGAATGAAGTCATAAGCGCTTTGCAAATCAATAGTCCTAGACATTGGTCCAATCTCCTCAAGCCAAACTGAAAGTGCTACTTCACAATTCACGAAGAATTTAAGGGGGAAAAAAACTCAAAGAAACAAAGAAAGAAAAAATTTAGCTTCAAAAGCATTACAGAATAAAAATGTAAGCTTTGTAAAATATGGACATCAAATCCCGAAGAATTCACATTATGAAGCTCAAACAATCAAGTGCAGAGTAAAAAATCAAACGAAAATTCCATTACCCTTCATTTAAAATGAAGTATCCATATTTTGGCATGAAAGAAGTCTGACTTGTACAAAGTTAAGGGCAAGAATAGCATGAATTATCCATATTTCTTCTTACAATCATCTGTGCTGGGATTGATTGGATTGTTCTTAAGCTTATGTACATTAGCAGCCTGTGCTTGTCTACTTTGCTGCATCTCATCAAGCAGCTTATCCTCAATAGAAGTGTTATACGTCTTTCCTTCACCGAACCCCCCTGGCTTGCTCTTGAGCCATATTTCTCATCTGCTCAAATGGAAGAAGCACTCCCTCGTCATCATCTTCATTACCCTCACCGCCAAAGTCCTCATTATCATAATCACTGTCATCTTGATCGTCAGAATCGTCCACTTCCATTTCCACAAGGAGAGCAACACCTTTCCCTGGCTTCTTCTGAGCTCCAACACCGAACCCATTACTCCATGTTACACGTAAGTTAACACGGGAAGGCTGAAATTGTTTCGAAGAAGACAGAAAAACCCCGCCTTTGGCGCAGAATGTGAAGCACGAATCAATCAGAGATGAGCCCGAAACAACAGAGAAACGAGCTTTGCTGTACATGGAGGACAATAAGCAACACTACTTTGGGTAATGTTGAGGGCCAGGAGAGACATCGGATGACAAGATGGTGGACGTGTTGTACGGAGCATAATCTTCTTGCACATGTGCCGTCACCGAATCAAGATTTATCAATGAACTTGCTCTCGCAGTATGGTGTCGTGGTGTAGTTGGTTATCACGTCAGTCTAACACACTGAAGGTCTTCGGTTCGAGTCCGGGCGACGCCACTGGTCCCTTTATGCCTCTTTTTTCACTGGCAAACGTGTTGGACGTGTTGGTTGTTAGAAGAACCTTTTTTTTTTGTCAACAGTACTTTTGGGTTGTCTAGAAGCCCATTATATATAATATTCCAAAAGTGGACTGGGTGAACTTGCTTCTAGGCACATTCGTAGGCATGGGCTTACTTACCTTACAACCAGCAACAACACAGCCTCTCCAGCTTTTGCAGCTGGACAAAGCAAAACCACCAACGATTGTTTCACTGATGCCAGCACAATGATAGCCACGCCCTTCTAATCAACTCAGAAATGATAAGCCTCTTGATTTCACTGCATATGTCTCAGTGCTACCCACCAGTGGCCATTCTGCTTTGAGGCCTAACAAGCTAGCTTGCTTTACCATCTACGCCAACACCAACGGCTTTATTCTTTTGTCCACTGCATGCCATTCCTAGCTACATCTAACTACTCTTCAACATGTCTCCCTCCATGTGTGCCTGCACTAATTCATACATGCCCACAAGACTGCCTCTGCCTGTAGCTTTGTTAAGGTTCTTCCGACTTCTGATGTACTAAACAACAATGTTCCACTGTCGGCTGCTACAGCTTACGGTTTTGTAAACAGTTTTTTGCTCCCTACCCAACACTTAACCCAGGCCCCCAAATCTGGGTCTCTTCAGAGGAGCTATCCCTTGTGATTTTTTTACAGAAAAAATGACAAGACACTTAATGCATCATTAAGAATGTTAGGTTTGTGCTTGTGATTTGATATTTAACCGAAGAATAGTCGCAAGAATACATTCTTTGGAGCGTCTTTTTTCTTTAATATTTTAAAGCTAGCTGTCATCATCTTTGGAGGAAGAAAAATGTTATTTTTATTTTATTTTTTTCATAATTATGTAATGTGATATATTAATTTATTAAATTTTATTATTTAATTTCTAAAATTTAATAAATTTAATATTTTATATTTTATATTATAATAATTATATAAAAATAACTGTAAAAATAATAAAATTTTAAAACCAACCCAAAAACATTAAATCAAATTTAATGACTTGTCGGGTACTTAATCTCTCCCCCTCACTGAAAAGCATACATGGCACAATATACGCGAAGCATGCTGCGGTGTGGGGGCATCGCCATTATTTATGAAATGGGGGATATATACTGAAGTTAGGTAGGGTTTTACATCATGGTGTAGACTAATTGATTTTTCAGTTGATTGCTACTAAAAATATAAGTCAATGGGAGAAGTTAAGAAACATAGCAAATAGAGCCCACTTGGGCTCTGTTTCTTGGTACCACACCAGACTATCTCTGCACCCTGTTAGAGAAACCTCTACTTTTTTTCATTAATCATGGAAATAAAATATTTATATTTAATATAAACTTTATTAAATTAATTATTTTTTATTATTTAATTTATAATATCTAATAAATTTAATAATTTAAATTATATAAAGTAATAATTATATAAAAATAAAATTATAAAATAAAAAGACTATTTACTTAATCTCAGATGTTGTTGCTTTTGAATTTCAGATGCAACTCTGCCTTATCCATCAAGTTTATAATCATAATTAATGTTTGAACCAGATAAGTAAACAATATTGAACTATATGTAGATATTATTTAGCTGGATTCACTAATTCAAAATCAGGGGAAAGTGTTGCAGCCAATGACAAACCAGTTTGTCAATTGCAGCGCACCCGCATTAAAGAAATAATTAAGGATCTTTCCAAGCTTTCTTTGTCATAAATCCTTTCGTTTCTTTCCATACGTTGAAAATTTTAAGACATGGGGTCAGTCCATTGATTTATGTTCATTAACTATGTCCACTGCGCCAATGCCACAAAAGAAAGAAAAGGTTGAAGGGGACATCGACAAGAGAGTCACCCAAAACATACGATTTTAAATATAATAATAATTGTCTGTCTTTAAATTATATTATAAATAAGAACATACAGAATTTAATGTTTCTATTTTTATCTATTAAAATTTATAACAATTTTATTTAAAAAAATTAAATTGTTAAATTTGTTAAATTTTATAAATTAAATTATAAGATATGATAAATTTAATATTTCACAATATTTTTTAAGAATTTTATAAACTTGTATCAGGAAACATATCTTTTCCCTACAAAAGTAGATATGTTTCTATATGGCTAGAGATTTCTTCTCTTTTTATTACTTATATTTATTTAGGTTTTACTCCCTTTTTAAGTTTGTGCATAGTGAATCACCAGCATGAATGTGTACACATACAAAAGAAAGATCAACTTGTATTATGTAAATTCAGCCTAGAAATGTATTGGTTAAAGTGGATTGTATAGTGCTATTGAGTGCTTTTGATGGGTTAGCTAGGATTAGAGTGCATCAATCTATAACCCAAAATAAAGCTTTTAGGTGGAACCTATGACTCTAGCCACTTTGGAACGAGGGAAAGGGTTATGTATATATCAATGACAAGTTACAGTATTCTTATATTAATCAAACCATTCAAATATTGATGACCAAACCCTAAATCATGCTAAGGAAAATCATAATGCAGCGTTTGACATTTAATAACCTTGTAATTATGATCCCTATTCATTTTTTAAACAGAATTGAACCCACTTCCTAGTTATCTAACACACAAACTCAATGCTTAATAGGGTTGGGAGAATGAGATATGTAAAGAAGTGTGTCATCTACATCTAAGACTTACCGACCAAGGTTTAAAAAGGGGATAATGGGCCCTATATATGGATTTTTGGCGCCTCTTGGCTTGGATAGGTACCAATACCAGAACTGGTTAGAGGCCATTAATTCAATATGAGATTGAATTGCTCTCATTTCACTGTCTAAGGGGGGGGGGGGGGGGTTGGGTGTCAATTCCAAGCTTCCCTCTTTAATTCTCCTAGCATAAAAGGTAAAGAAAGAAAAACAAAAAATAAAGGTGCACGAAAGGGGGAAAAAGCAGTGCCCTCCTCTCCACATCTACGAAAGCAGATAATTTACAAGGCTCAAATAGAAAAGGGGGGAAAGAAACAGTACTGAAAAGGATGTACCCACTTTGGTTTTTTTTTTTATTTAGTAATCAATGATCATGGTGAAATGGAGCAGGCTGGGTAGAAGCTGTTGGGAACTTGGCCAATGGCAACAAATTATTATAGCATAGACTACGAAGAAAGAATCCACAGGGAAGCTGTAACATAACCCCATTTCTCATCGCCAAACATGGGCTGCAATGCTGAGTTGCGTACTCCCTGCTGTGCCATGTGAGTTCGCCTGCACTGACCTTACATTTTGAAATTCTTAGTCAAACCGTACTTGAAATCCTTTTCAGTCTTAGGCTCTTACAGCACATTTTCATATTGACAACCACCAAAAAAAAAAGAAAGAAATAGATTATGGCATCATCTTGATGCAATTCTTATTTTTATTTTTGTATTTAAAAATAATATCATAATTATTCAATATAAAAATATTTTTTAGCCTCCATTTATAAACTTGTGCTTTTAAAATGACTGGTTTGCGACATATTTCAAAATCTTTTGGACCAATTAATGAAAACGAAGTTTGATTCTTATGCTTCCGTTTTCAAATTTAATTCCTTTAAAATCAATATATGATTGATTTCGAATGTTAAGGAAACATTAGCTTAAGAGTGAAGTAGCCATCTATATTTTATTAATTCATGCGGTTTGTGCTATGCAAAATTGAGATTATTGAGAACACAACCCAATGGTTGCATCAATAAAAGGATCGATCGAGAAGGTATTACACAAAGGATATTCTGAGGAGAAAAACATGACTGTGTGTGGTCAGGTAAATAGATAACTAGGGAAAAAATTAGCCCATTATAACAAAATCTTATTAACATTTGATAAAATTAATAAGGTTAAAGTGTTAGATCTATTAAATTTTCAATTCAGTTTATAAGATTCAATATATTTAATGATTTAAATTTTTTAAATAATATTTAATATGATAATCAATGATTTATTTAGAAGAGAATAATTTTTATTTTATTTCTTCAAATAAGTGAAAATTAGTCTTCTTGAAATATGATCAGGCGCTTAAGTGAAAATCTCTTCCAAGCAAATATTTTTTATATACAAGATTTAAATCAAATTTAAAATAACTTGTTTAAGATATCTAAATTCCTTTCACTTGGATAAACTTGCATAAATATTTAGGAAAGAACAACGGTCAATGGAACATGAAGTTAAAGGAAAAAAAGTAACAATAATCGTGGTTACTTAATATATATATATATATATATATATAGGAGATATATACAATATGTCCCAATTAACTATTTATGGCAATTTTAAGTTGAATTACAAAGCAAAGGTATTTGATAGCGTTAGCTTTGAGTTACTATAGCAACATATGTTGACTAACAAATAGTGAACAAAGAGAAGTCTAAAACCTACTACTTTGAACTTTCTGTTCAAAGCACCACTTTGAAATTATAATGCTCCTTTGTGTTCTAATAACAAAGATATTCTTTGCTAGCTGTTGTTTTCCCTTGAAAATCGCGAAAATAATTATGCCGGTATGTCTTGGTTGGCATCAGAGTTCAAACAAGAGCACATTTTCTATTGGAGATTCGGAATTATCTGTTAAAATAGGAAGTATAGATGCAATGTAAAGGTGATCTTTAGAAACCACTATATCCAACTATTGACGTGAAGACACAAAGCAAAGAACACTACTACACAGTGCCACTACTTTGTGTGGGAGTCAAATTCTTATCATGTTTGGTTCCTAGCTGGAGGAAGAAGATTCAGCCCAACTACCTATTGAAACAGCATGTGCTCTATGACAATTATGGTCCATTCCTAATCTAGATTGACACTATTTTCAAAGGGTTTTTGTTGCATTTATGGTGGGAGATGTTTCAATATGAATTTAAAAAATACTAGCTAGTGTGTATTTAATGACTGTGCTTGTCACAACTACTAATTAAGTGACGTGAGGAAGACATTGAAAGCAATATATATCCATACATGAATGCAAACATATTATTGCTGACCTTTTTTGTTTCCACATTCTTTGCTAACCCCTTCTTTTTCCAAAAAAAAGAAAAACTTACTTAGATCCAATTGATAAATGTTATGACCTTTTCAAAATTACTAGCAATGACAATTCAACCCACAAAATCATTTTTTTTTATAAATTTAGGGTATTTCTCGATCGGTAGTCAGAGATTAATCTCCTTTAAGACGAAGAGATCACTGAAGTGGGTATAGCCTCTCTCAACAAAGTCTTTTCCATACACACCGCCTGGATCGAATCCAAAGCAGTATGCTTAAGAGATCTAGCATCTACCAACTGTGTTGGGCTTTATTGGTTATAAAATCACGTTTTAATAGAGCTTGTCTATTCATACGCCAAGTTTATGGGTATGAGTATAATCTTTTGAAGAGTAAATTACATTAACCTCTTTAGAGGTATTTGATTATGATGCTCTACTCTATTCTTACTTAAATATGACACTCCACCTTATTTACTCAAATATTAATTAAAAAAATATGTCTAATGTTAATAAAATATTCACAAAAAGAATATTAAATCAATATTTTAATCTAGTTTTACTTAAAAATTATACTTTGAATTAGTTAATTATTTTAAATAACTAATATTTTGATAAATTATATTTTTTTAATCAAATAATTATATTTATTATAAGGTATAAATTTAACACTGTGTATGATTATGAGAAAAAAATTTAGTATAAATATAGAGGCATCTTGAGATGAGTTTAGTTAACAAAAAATAAGATAAATTATATTCTATATTTTTTTCTAACTAAACTTATCCTCAAGATGCCTCTATGTTTGTACTAAATTTTTTTTATAATCATATATATTGTTAAATTTACACCTTACAATAAATATAATTATTTGATTAAAAAATATAGTTTGTTAAGATATTAATTATTTAAAATAGTTAACTAAGTTAAAGTATAATTTTAAGTAAAACTAGAATAAAATTTAATTTAATATTCTTTTTGTAAATATTTTATTAATATTTAGACACATTTTTTTAATTAATATTTGAGTAAATAGGGTGAAGTGTCATATTTAAGTAAGAATAAGGTGGAGTGTCATAATCAAATACCATAAATGAGGTTAATGTAATTTGCTCTATTTTGAAATATAATCTAAATATCGAAATTCTGATAAAGTGTCTCAAACTCCACCATCAAAACTACTAACAATGGCCAATTCAACTTGCAAAATCATGTCTTGATATATAGAAACTGGGTATTCATGTGCTTACATGCTGAAAGTTGCAGGAAGATATATATATATATATATATATATATATATATATATATATATATAATGAACCTTGGCCATGCTACAAATATTTAGGAAGTTCTAGGAACCTTCTCCTTGATAAAATCAACAAATTAAATATACAAAACATTGTTTTATAATAAGATGAACCTTCCTTTCCTTTATGTTGTTTTAGAAACACTGCAAATTTATCTCTCTCTTTTTGGGAGAAACCGCCTAATCTAAATCTTGTAGATTCTTCAGACAAATTATTATTTAAAATTTAGTATTATAAGTTCGAACTAATAGTAAAAAATAATATTGACCCAGGAGTTTTTTATGATCCAAATTTAAGTAGGATATTAATATATAATCTAAGTAGCACAATAATTAAATTGGGGCAAATATATAATAATGAGGTGAATAGATTAATATATATAATCAACAATTGGCATGCATTAATATATAATTCAAAAGATTATTTATCTCTTGTTGCAAATGTTCTTAATTGTGATGATCTTTTGTTATTAGATATTTACCAATTGTGATACGTCATATTTTGATGCATACATAATGGAACAACTTATTTAATTACTTTCTCAAATTTTCAATAATAAAAAAATCCTTGTTTTACAATTAAAAAATTTTAATAACTTAAAAATAATATCTTATTGTGGTAATATCCCTTTTTACTATTTGAGTAAGACGTTAATCTTTTTCAAAATAAAAGTTATAAATGGTAAACTCTTCCTAACAATAACTTCAGTCTAGGACCATATTGATAAATTGTCTTAATATCTTTTAAAATACAATAAACTTTTATTACATCAATCCTTTCTTGATTCCAACCCAAAACTTTAACGTGGTAAACTTTTGATTTACTTTTTAGGGCTGGGGAAGCTTAAGTAAAGTGGAGTTGCTTTCATCTGCAAGGTCCCACCAAAAGTGGCTTCCGTTTGCAATGAGCCTATGATTAATGGTACAGCGGGGAAACATTTTACCATAATTATTGATCGAACATGTGACTCTTTCATAAGCGTGATTTCGCCATTATTTCTTTCTTCTCACTTGGACATAAAAATCATTAGAAAATAAAGGGCTTCCGGGGGCTTTCGTCTTCCAATTAACCATATTTCCAAAGAGGCTATCCACCTAATCTCTGTTATCTACCTTTCACCAATCTGCGTGGACGGCTCTAAATTCAACTGTTCGTTTAGGCGAATATGATTCGGCCAAGGTGCCAAACATAAGGACAAACCAAAGGTGGCTGCCAAAAGTTTATAAAACGACACCACATTTAGCGGGATTTGAAAGTACCAAAAAGTAATATTTATAAAATCATATTTAATGCTTATAAAAATTAAGTGAACTGTTCTGGTGCTGAAGTTGGAAAATGGCTGGAATTTTTCAGGCGAAGACAAGCATTATTGTTTTGTACAGCTCAGCTCAGATCAAAATCTTACCTTCTTTGTAAGTTGTTTTCTCTGTCAAGTCATGCTGTTACGTGAGACCTGCTATTGGCCCTTGGGACTGGGTCAATTTCACCCTCTTCTCTCATCTTTGTTCACTCTTTGTGTTTTTCCTTGATATGTTGTAGCCTAGGTCTTTTGTTGAGCCTCTTGCGTTTGTATGCAACTTTAGCTAGGTTGTGTTACTTTGTTTTTTGTTTCCGATTTTTCCTTTTGTTCCTGTGTTCTATGGTTTCTTGTTAATTTCAATGGCCACGAATAAATTTATATATTTTGATATTAGTTTGAAATTTTCAACACCTTTAAAATAATTAAAGGTAAATAGCTTCTTCTTCTTTTTTTTCTAATTTCTCTACACTATATCTTTACACCTCTACAAAAAGTAGAACTAATCCATGTTTAAACAAATTGTTTTAAATTCCTTTTAATAAAAATGACTCTAAAGTTTTAATTTAAGTTTCAATCTTAAGTTTTTCAACTTTAGACACTAATCTTGCTGGTGGAACTTGTTTTAAACTTGCAACATGTTTTGATCTCAACATAGCCTTTGCCCTAAACTTTTTTTAATAAAAAATAAACAGACACATCAAATAATGGGACAACAATAATTGAGTTATTAACAATCCAGATATTCCTTTTATTATTACTCATATCAATGATAAATTCTCATGTGAGTGAACAAATTATAATGGTCATTAATTTACAGAAGCAATTAATATGAGCAACATGTTTGGACCATGGCATCACATGACTTATCTCGTTTATCTTTCCATCTTTTTCTAATTTAGAAAAGTATACAAAGTTAATGTAGATATAACATGGTGACAACCGGCTCGATCTTCAACATTTTTGGCCCAAAATAGATATTTATGCATATGCCTTTAAAATAAAATTTTATTTTTAAAATTATTTATAATAAAAAATACTTACGCACGCACCGCATATTTATATCCAAACAAACTGAGCGAGAGGCTTCAAACCAATTCAGTATCTTTATCAAGCAGAGTCTTTAATCCACACTCTCGCTGCGAAGTAGCACTCCGGCGACTTCTCCGATCAAGTTCTGGCAACCGTTCAACCGAGGAGATGGGTGGAGAATGAGGAAGTTTCACCGGCGGCGATCACCATGCCGATTTCCTGTTCTGGCTACTTCCCTGACTCCGACCTTCTCTGCGGCGAGGACAACTCCGGAATCCTGTCCGAAGATTCGCCGGAATGCTCCTCCGACCTCGATTCCTCGTCGTCGTTCATGGAGGAATCAATAGCCGGATTCATCGAAGACGAGCGAAACTTCGTCCCTGGATTTGACTACTTATCCAGGTTCCAATCTCCCTCGCTCGAGGCCTCCGCCAGAGAAGAATCCGTTGCATGGATTCTCAAGGTAATCCACTAACCTATACCACAGTTCACCTTTTTCAAAATCTCTAATGATCGGGCACTCCCTTGCCGTGATATTACATTAATGCCACCCGAGCATTCTCGAACTAAACTGGATGATGCTAAAATACACTGGTGGTAACTACCTCTCAAAAATGTTCTAGATCTACGTCGTTCAAGAGCTCATCCGTGTTATCCACCGAATCGCGGCTGAGACGAGTCATGGTTTAACGGCTTTGGTTTTTTCCATGCATATTATTATTAATTGTGATTTGTGATACGTAATAGTTACTGTCTCGAATGGCAGGTGCAAGCATACTACGGTTTTCAGCCGTTGACGGCGTATCTTTCTGTCAACTACATGGACCGGTTTTTGGATTCGCGGCGGTTACCGGTGAGCTTTCAGTTTTCAGTATTAAAGCAGAAACCAAAACTGAAATGTAAAAGTAGTTTGAGACTTTCGTGTGATTATCATCTTGTGCGTGACAAATATTCTATGCGGTAATTATGTTTGACTTTTCAAAGGAGAAAAAGGTCCAAACTGCATTACTATTTTTCTATGCAGTTCATTTAGATTTATTCCCACACTTTTATTTATACATACCTTTTATATTACAAAATTTATACATTAAATTTATTAAATTTTATAAATTTAATTATAATATTTAATCAATCTAATGATTTTCATATATATTAATTATAAATATTTTATTCTCACGTCAACATATATAAAACAATTTTTCTCTTAATATTTACTGGTTACTGCAATAAATTATTTTTTATTGTTTGATTGATGCCAATTATATGAAGATACTGTACGTAAATCTCAACTACTTTTTGGTACAGAGAAATATTATATGCAAATTATTATGTCAAAGAAATTCTCTCTTTTGCCTTTTTCCAGTTTTGGACCCTTTCTGTGACAAATCAAAAGGATCACTATTTCATTAAGCTCTCCATGATTATAATTAAAAAAACCTTAGCTGATTTGAGTTTAAATTTTTGCTTTTTATATTTCAAGGGTATATACTATACTTTTGTTGTTATCATCACTTACCCGAAGCTTCTAGTACTCTCACATTAGCATGTGCATTGCACATGGGATACTGGAAGTTGTGCCCAAAGTTTTGAATAGTGCATTACAGTTAACCCAGATAGAAATCAATCGTGCCATGATAATGATAATGACCTTTTTTTTTACTGTTCGATACATGTTTTCAGGACACAAAAGGTTGGCTACTGCAACTTTTATCAGTTGCTTGTTTGTCTTTAGCTGCTAAAATGGAGGAACCTCTAGTTCCCTCTCTCTTGGATCTTCAGGTATATGTCCTATCTGTGTATCCCCATTCTCTGTGAATTTACATAATAAGTATACTTTTAATTGAAATTGAGTACCAAAGTTAATCAACTTCAATCTGGATATAGTCATTAGCAACGTACATGATATAATGAATCCTTCACAATGTTTACAGGTAGAAGGTGCCAAATATATATTTGAGCCAAGAACAATTCGTAGGATGGAACTACTTGTTCTGGGTGTGTTGGATTGGAGGCTAAGATCTGTGACACCATTCAGCTTCCTGGGTTTTTTTGCTTGCAAGCTCGATTCAACTGGGACTTTCACTGGGTTCCTAATTTCACGGGCGACAGAAATCATCTTAGCTAATATCCGAGGTACATATTCTTGTAATACATACATATGTACTACAACCATATGTATTCTTATATATAAATTGATAAAGTGATGTCATGCGTATATATAAGCTTTTTGAGAAGTGAAAATGCTTTTTCTTTTCGTCGATGCTCATTGTCCAAAGAAGCTAGCTGTCTTGCGTACTGGCCATCATGCATTGCTGCCGCGGCCATACTCTGTGCGGCTAATGAAATCCCAAATTGGTCTCTCGTTAAGCCTGAGCATGCTGAATCATGGTGTGAGGGACTAAGAAAAGTAAGCATTTATGTAAATCACATGGTAATTTATAATAAAATACATACCCTATGCGGCCTATTGTACGTCTCAAATGAAGAGATGCCAACGTAGATATATCCGGTTGTTGTTGCAGGAGAAAATTATAGGGTGCTACCAGTTGATGCAAGAACTGATCGTGGTTAACAATAACCGAAGGAAGCCCCCAAAAGTGTTACCCCAGCTTCGAGTAGTAACAACTCGCCCCAGAATAATGAGGTCAAGTATCTCATCATTTTCATCGTCCTCGTCTTCTTCATCCTTTTCAGTGTCATATAAAAGGAGGAAATTAAATAACTGCTTGTGGTTAGATGATGACAAAGGAAACTCCGGGTAAGAGTAAAGAAAGGACAATAAAGGAGGGAGGGGAGAAAAGGAAATAAGGTGGTCCAAGTTATGTCTAGAAACCTTAACATTTTTAAGAGGGTTTTTGAGATTAAAATTTGACATGCGTGATGCTGTGTAGATTATCGTATATATTGTATGTATGGGAGTTTGGCGAGCTTGGAGAATCTATAAATTTTTTCCATTTTTTTGGTGTGTTGGTGGGTGTTGCCTTTCATCCATGGGTTTGCTGATTCCCAAGGGAGGGGGATTTGTGACATAAATATATTGCATTGGAAAAGTGAGAGAGAGACGAAAAAAGAAAAAGATATGCATTTAATGGCTTGGCCACGTAAGTGTGGAATAAGAAATGGGGATTGAATTCAAAGGTGGCATTGATTATCAGTGAAAGGGAAGGAGATGGTGGGTCACTGCTCCAGAGCTTGCAAAGAAAGCAGGAGGAGAGAGCAGAAAATCAAATGGGTTCACAAACTTAGGGGATTGAATTGAACTTTGATCTGTTCATTTGAGATTTATAAGTCATTTTGGCCGGCATCATTGCTTCAACAACTTCCGCGTTTCTCTAATGGGATACCCCCAATAGTGCACAAAAAGAGAAAGAAAAGTAAAGGGGAATTAAGTTGGCTTCATTTTGTGGACTTCCACTCTCATGGTATGTGTGCAGACGCTCCACCTGTGTGTATGTACGTGTGATGATATTTTTGGCGGGAATGCTTTCTTTCTTTTTTTTGGCCTTTTGGCATTGAGCTTTGGCCTAACTATACTGGACTCCTTTGTCACGGTGTCCACGCGTGTGATGGAAACACGTGTTTACAGGTTTAATTGTTAAATTTTTTGATTTGTTTTTTTTTTTTTCCAAGAGAGAAGAAACCTCTTTTCATGCCCTATTGGCTTTTAAGAAATGGGGAAAAAGGTCTTTGGGGCCTTTCATGCGTGCTGTGTATTGAATTCATAAAATAATATACCTTTCCTAATTTTATACATTTCTTTCATTCATTTCCCGTACATATACATCTCTTCTCTCTCTTACAGCATGCGTGCGTGGGCTCACGTACGGCACGCGATTGACAATAGATACTTTGTAGGTTTGCCATTTGTTCTTATTACTGATTAGAAAGGACTATTTGGGTCCCGCTAGCAATAAAGACCGTTCATTCAGTGACTATGACTCCTCAGTTGGCCCCTGCTGCTCGTGACCATCTCCAGGCTGTTCTATTATGGTATATTATCCTATTAGCCCCTGAAATATCAGACGGTCCTTTCCTTACTCATGTGATTAATTGCTCACTCATATCTTCATATCTTCATATCAGGACCATTTATTTTTGGGGGTAATTAATGCTTGATAGGCAAAAACCCAAAATACTTCTCTGGCTGTGAGGAAAAAGTTGAGGATACATCCAATGCATTAATTATAAAGTATTTAATAAATTTAATAATATATTACATATTTTATATGTTAATTTCTTATATAAATAGCAGTATTCTTTAGGTTCACTCCTGTAAATTTCTTATATAAATGGCAATATTCTGATTTTGAAGAGATGTGTTCTCTTCAGTAAATTTTGTGACAATTACGTTATTCTAATATAGATACCTAAACAGCTCATTGTATATACTACCTCAGATGCCTAACTAATCAATGGTGCATAATGAAGTGGAACAAGGGTTGCCAACTACCTAGGGAGTTCGCTTTTAAACCAATGGGAAGAACCTACATTTTGAAGACCATGTTAACTAGCAGTACTAGCACTTGTATGTGAAGTAAGTGGAGTGAAAGGAAAGAAAAGCAGGAGATCTTAAAAAAGCAACCTTAACATAGAATTTCTTCTCTACGTATCAACAAATAGAGAAATGCCAACACAAAGAGCTTGTCACTTAGTCCCAATTTCCCGACACAAGGTATATGATTTTTTGCATGCAGTAAAGCTTTTCCTTTTTTCCACCATGGTATTCTCGCAGAAAAAGTAACCATGCATGTTAGGCATTTGTCATGCAATCTTATCAACCGCCCTTCTTGCATTACACCCATATATGTAGTTGCTTATATATTGGATCAACACCCTGTTCTCCATCACATCCGTACACTTCTGTCTATACCCATATGCTTATCAGACTATGTCACTGCATAGATGGACCACTCTGAAGAAAAAATAGCAACATACTGACAATTTTAGCTCAGTACCTATATCTCCCATTGCACTTAGATGCTTACCCCGAATCATTGATTGTGCCTGGGATCAAGGACGATCAGTGCTTGGACCACCATGATTGTCATTAATTGATTTATTATATACCAGGTTTTCCTTAGCATTTGCATTATTTTTTACCCTTTAAGGTGTGCATATGAATTTTTTTCTTGAGGAAAAATGACTAGGTTTTCTTTATTGAGAAGAGTCACTGTCTCTTTAGAAAAATATGAGGGCAACTAAATTGTCATGAGTTGTTAGATATTTGAATTTAATAATTTAATTTATAAAATTTAATAAATTTAATCATTTAAATTTTAAAATAAATATGTAATAAAATTTTATTTATAAAAATAGCATCACTGATCTCTTTAATACTAATTATTCCTGCTTTATAGAGGGCTTCAGATAGTTCTATCAATGTGGATGCCTCAACCCATCAAGCCAGATTCCACTTGTCAATTCATTATTTTTTCTTCTGGCCATGTCAATTCATTATGATATTCATATTAATTAAAGGTAGCAGCAGCTCGCTCAATCAATTTACCCAATTTGGGATATCTTCATTAGGCCAACTTGGTGGGAGCCATGAAAATTTGGATTAAGTGCTAATCAGCTTGGCCATCTTCCCCACTGAACATGTTATATTTGCAGATCAAACAAAATGCAGGGCCTGGTGATCATCCTACACACAATTATAAATATTAATAACACCACTTGATGTTCATGTGCGACAAAAATTAATCTTGGACATTAATCAAAAGCATCCATTTTAATTATTGGAATAATGAGGCAGATAATGCAACAAGTCCCGGGACCAAAACACAATAATACCATTAGAAATTTGATTCTCACAAATACGTCCATGGCCTCTTCCTAACCCTTTTATCAAAAAGTAATGCGCGTGTAGAAGACTAGTAGTGCCTTTTGTTTAACCCCAATTGATGTATATAAACGAGATTTAGCTCCTTGAAATGTAAAATGCACTTTATAAGAAAATCATGACTCATGCCAAGAAATGTTTGCATTGATTTATATTGTTATTCTTTTCTATGTTAGAAAAGATTCGTAACATCATAGATTCTTTTTTCATCTCTTGATGGCACATAAGATACGGTTATTTGCTTTAGGGACCCACTATATGATATTGTTGACGTAGTATATATATTAATTTAATAATGAATTGTTATTTATATTATTTTATTAATATAATTTTATAAATAATAAATATATACAATAAAAATTATATAAATAATAATTTATTATTAAATTAACACATCACATTAATCATGTCATATGACATAAACGAATAATCTCTCCCCCTTGCCCCTTGAGTATATTTTGAAATGAAGCGTCTTCAAACAGCAGATTGGGGCACGAGGGCAGATGTGACGCCACTTCATTGGTCACAAAAAGTTGGAGAACTAGATGAGAATTTGGATTTTGTCTGCAACGGGGTTCCCCCCAATATCCTCCATCATGAGAGCCAAATAATAGTATACATGGGAGTTTGGGTTGTTTGAGGATCACTTTGTGGAGTTTATAATTTACCAACTATTATGGAATGTATGGAAAGAATGACTGTAGTAATTATAGTGCCCAAATTTGCAAGTTAAACTGTAACTAATCTCTCCCGCACCTATCAGAGGATGACATGTGTACTCATATAGCAAGGGGACCAAATGGGCACTGAGTTGCCTTTTGTTGTCTTAAATAAGTCATTCAGGGCCACTTTAATGCTCTGGCTTCCTTATCTTAATTACGTTAAAGAAAAATCCTTCCCCACGCAACTCCTTTATTTATAAGTAAACAACATGACCTTTAAAGTGATAGGAATGAGGAATCCTAAGTGTAAAACCTAAAAGCCAAAAGTTCTTTTCCCCTCTCAATGGATGGTAGGGCTTGGGGGATGTTGTAGGATGTAGAATCTCATTAGCCCTTTACCCCCTTCTTTTTGTTGGGGAATTTTCCAACTTTTGGTGCCCATGATAGGGATAGAGGACCCCCAAAATTCATCTTTAAACCAAGATTTTTGGTTGTAAACTTAGCCATATGCTCGTGGGGTTGCTGCAAATCAAAAGGTTCACATAGACCCCTTGAGAGCTAAAGGGTTCAAAAGCTAGAATGATGCTAACATTCTCAGATATGATTTCTGAGATTTTATGCTGAATATAAGACACAGCACCACTCTCAAGTCCTTGACGCACTCATTGTCCCCATTCTACATTAAATTTTTGATAGAAAGGATAAAAAGACAGATAAAAAAAAGAAAAGTGAGAAAGATAGAAAAGCAAACAGTGACATAAAGGAAGCCCGGACAACAAAATCATGGCACCTAAACTTCATATATTTACGTGAATTCCATGAATGTGTCTTCTCAATATAAATGAATATCATGCTGATCACAAGTCTGAACCATATTATGATCATTTTGATGCTGCTCAACTAAATTAACCTACTACTCATCATAATAGCTAATAAGTCACGCTTGCACATAAAATTATAATCATCCTAATCCTTTGGTTATTCCCAGATTTTTATAATATGATGCATTCTATAGCTAGGTTTAAACCTATGCTATGTATCCCATAGACAATGTAGCACAATTAATTTGGTTTATCTATGGGTTCAATACAAGGATCACAAAAATTATGTTTGAAGCTGAAACTGTAGGGCTTTTTTTTTTTTTTTTTTTAATCTAGGAATTGATTACCTCCTCAACTAGTCTCTCAGCTATAGTTGACGAGCACAAATCAGGTATGAAATAATCTTAGATCTAGGAAGAGTCATCCTAACTCTTAAAGTCTTTCTATCAAAGCATTCACTATTATTAGTGACAGAGTGCTTCAGTGGGATGGGAGTGTAGTGAATGAGAAGGGAGATTCCCAAATTCAAATCCCCTCTTTTATAATTATCAATTAATTAATACCACTGACTAACGGAACACTATCTCATTAACTATAGTCTTTTTCAACTCCCATGCATTTCTCTCTTTGGATGCCAAAAGAAGAAGCAGAAAGAGGAGGAGCTTATGGGGTAGAATTTTAGCTACTCTCGAGGGGGAGCGTGGATATCGTGGTGTTCTTTATTAATGGGCTTTGTGATCGTGCTTGCCATGGACCTCCATAGTGACAGAGTGGAGACAAAAGAGTCTTCTTCTTAATCATCAAAACTCTATAGCCACCATGTATATCACCCCACCACCACACTACACCACCCCTTCAACACCAATTTTGATCGTTCAAGTTACATAGTCTATTCTAGATATTAATATACATGTAACAATTCTTATCTATTGTCTAAGTCAATAAAAAAGGCATCACGACCTTTATAGATATGAAAGCAGCCTGCCATGTCTGAAATTTATTAGCTAGAAGTTGCATAGTTAAAAAGAAAAAAAGGGACCGTTAAGTTTGATGTGGTTGCAGCAAAATATGATCATGCTTAAAGTTTTTGGGTAAAGTTATAATCTTTTTTAAAGCCACAAAAGAAATGTAGAAGTAAAAGCTTTACAGGGTGCTTGCTTATGCATGTGTACAAATGAAAAACCAAAGCAAATGATGGAAAGGACAGAGAAAGGGGGGGGGGGGGGGGGAGGGGGGAGGCTGTTTGGCCGAAAGCTTGTACCCAAATTGGCTTATGAAAGAATAAAGGAATTAAAAGAAGAGAGTTGAGAAAGTACAAGGAAAATGCATATATAGTGAATGGACATTTGTTTTATCATCCAGTTATTCCTCCTTTAGTAATCATTGAGTTTTTCTTTCTTTTCATCTTTACTTAAAAGGGTAAAATTCTCTACACCCTTTTTCTTTCCCTCTAACTTTCCCACACCCTTTGCAGTGCTTCTCTTTTGTAAAATGCAAACATGAAAAACATCAAATCAAGTCTTGCGTTTTTTCTTATAGTATTTGCGTATAATTTACGCACATTTTCACATTTTCACTTTTTCCTCACCTTTATTTTCTTTTTAACATTACAGGTACCTGCACCTAATATTTCTCTTTTCTTACGTACGCATACAATGTACCACGTGTCCATATAGTGCATCAACTGACATGCATGGATATAATTAGTGGCATATTTCTATTTTGCAAACATGCTGCCATATAGTATGCATGCTTTTTCTTATTTGAACTATCTTTGCAGAATGGCTCGCATGTGGCGAGATGACAAATTAAAAGAAAACAGGGTGAAATATATATATAAAAAAAAAAAAGAGAGAGAAATCATGGTAGTGCATTCCACATCAAGATCCCACAAAACCCAAGCTCTTTTCCCACCCAAATGAAAAGCACCAGCTTCGAGCTTTGTAATTAGGGCAACCGACAAAAGTAGGTTTCATCCTCCTCCTACTGCATACAAGTTCATACTTCCATTAGTCATTTAGTGATAGATTAAACTGTAAGAAATTTCAATTTGTTTGACTTACATGGCATTAATATTTTAAGTTAGCACCTCAATGGCATTATACAAAATATCCTAGATCAGTTGCAATGAGCCACCAATCCCTGGTTTGCTATCTCAATCATGATAGAAAAAAGATTTTAATTTTTTTCCTTTGTTATTCTCATAAACAAATTTTTATTAAATTTTTACCTATAAAAATTTAAATTATTAAATTTATTAAATTTTATAAATTAAATTATAAAATTTACTGTACTATTACTTTTTTAAAATAAGTGAGGATTGAGTGTCTCACTTAAACTTTTACCAGGGAGAATCTTTCATCTTATTTTTCAAATAGGAAAAACAAAAACCTTTATATTTGTGTGAATGGAATAAAGTAGTAGTTTGGCAAAGCTTTTTGCTGAGGCGTTAGGCTGGTCTTTAATTTTTTTAATTGCACATTGCACACTGTTCACATATCTTATACAATAAGATTTGTAAATTGTAACTTTGGAAACTTGTGCAAAAAGTGGTGTTGCTGTTGCTTATCTTAATTAGGTTTCTTAATTAATTGATTTGTTTTTATAATCAAATATTGGCAAATTATGTTTGCGGAATAAGTGTAAAGGAAAAGAAAGAGAGAATCATATTCTGTCATGTTCGGCTGCAACATTCCCTTTCCTGTTTCTTTTGGTCTAAAGTGACACTCAGATTATGTTCCCAATTTCATCTGATGTAAGATTGGTGCCTTAAGTTATTCCCTATCTTAATTAATTCCTGAGGAGCACAGTGCCTCATATTCCTTTTCTGTGAGTGTTCAGTGGTGGGGTGCTTGGGCTTTGGAGAGGGTAGAGAGGGTGTTGGAATGGCCAGAACCCAGAAGCTGAAGCCATGGGTAAACATGATAATGAACCATTCAGCCTGAGGCCCATCAAGGAGTTTTTGTTCTCATTGTTTCTAAACCACATAGTAGAATTAGGCCATGAAATGTGGATCTCCTATAAAACAAACCTCACTGTTTTGGCCCATGGCTTCTGGATTTTTTTGCTTTCAAAGTTCAGTGTCATATGATTTTGTCTCTCTTAATAAAAGTCATTTTGAGGTTCTGAATTCAAACTTTTGACCTACAGGTTAAAACTCTCGGGACACAACCAGCTACTATGCCTCTAAACTGAATTTGTAATGACAGTAGAAAGTGAAATGGGTATTCACATCATTACTATTATACGTACCACATGCTCATCAACTTTCCTAATATCTAAGCCATCATCTTTAGTAGTTAGTGTCAATCATCTTAGGATTTTCTATTTCAAACTCAAATCATAAATATATGTTAAATAATTTGTCACTTCTTTTATAACCAAAACTTTTCTAATATCTACCTTTTGGCCTCTTAAAAATGTTGGGGAATATTGAAGGGGACCCCTAACTCCTTCCCTCACCCAAAAATGTGATATCTCCTAAAATATATAGAAATATTACATTTTTCAAATAAGAAACCAAACAATTTGTTATGATTACTAATTTTACTTATTCATCACAAATTCTCAAGGATGTAAAATGGATTTTATTTTTTAGTTGTCATACTAAATATGAAAAATTGTAATGCTTATTTATATATAAATACAAATTTAGACATATTGGCTTTATCTATAAGATTCTTCCTAAAATTTAATCTTTTGTTTTAATTTTAAATATTTTAAAATTTATCAAATAATATCGTAATAGTCATGTGTGTGTGTGTGTGTATATATATATATTACTTTATAATGGATCTCTAAATCTAGCATATCTTAAATCCTGGCATCTTAAATTCGATCTCAGTTAGCAAACCACTCTCTAAATCCTAATTTGTCGTGACTAAAATTACATTAATACTAGAAGTTTTTCAAAACTATAATTAATAAAACCCTAGCTAAGATCATTGATATCTCAGGGAAGATTAAATACATTAGCTATATCACCCAAAAAAATAAAATAGCTATATTATTAATTAATAAAAATGATAAAAGAAATTGATTATTAAAATTTAATGAGTTTTGCATTGTAAGAAACTTAGAAACATCATTTTAGAATTTTACTGTATATTTTCTGAGCTACCTTGAGAAGTCAAATTTAAAAGAATTTAATTTATACAATTTATTAAATTTTATAATTTAAATTATAATATCTAATAAATTTAATTTTTTATTTTTTTAATAAAATTTTAGTGAAGGTAATTTTATAAGAATAATATTTTCCCTTTTTGTAGTCAAGCTTTAAATGAAGAAAGACGTGGGACGCTTACAACTTGGCGCCATGGTTCAACCGTGATGATCACTGTACGATAAGGATTACCGTAGTACAAGCTCCAGGAGAAGGCAGCACATGCTTCCTAACCTACACCCTCCCCTATTTTGCATCCTCACCCACAGAAACATCCAATGGTGCTGCTCCGCTCTTCCTGTCTCCTATCTCAACCTTCAACGACGGTTACTCTCTCTCCCGCGAAAACATCTACCGCAAACGCTCTTATCCTAAGTACAGCGTGCGTTATTCGTCGCCTTTGCTTGCCACTTCCCCTGTCTTCATATCTCTCCGCGAATCCGATTTCCGGAAGAACCTTCACTTACAGTCTCAGAGCTTCACCGACCCAGAAATACGTGTACCCTGACCCAAGTCCCGAATTTGCAGAATCTGTATGAATTCGCCACTTTTTACTGCAAAAATCACAAGTTGAAAGCTGGTGTCTTTGTTTGATTTTATGGTTTTATTGCAGGAGACCCAGAAGTTCAGAGATGAGCTCTTCAAGAAGCTATCTGAGGACAAGGACGAGTTTGGCGATGAGCTTGACGCGGTTATCGACGTTTGTGCTCAGGTGAATGTCGTTTTACTTTAAAAGAACTAAGTTGTACATAATAAAATCGCTCAAGGCTTTCTTTTCCTTTTTGTTTTACTCTTTGGAGAATTTACTTGTGAAGTATTACTGTAGACTGTACTTGGCTACTTTGCATGTGTCTGAAATATAGTTCATCATCTTGGAAGACAATGTCTTTAAAAGGTTAAAATGCTCCTATGATATTGCTAGTGTTCAGATGACTTAACATTACGGTAATAATTCACCTAGTTGATGTATTTGTTATGAAACTGGTGATTGAGGTGTGTCAATAATACTTGAGCGCTACATGCTCGAGAAAACGTGTGAACAACAAATTTGTTTTCTTTAAATTATTGATGAGTGAAATCTTGCCTCACTTATTTTCTTGTATGCCCACGAGAAGCTAAATGAATGCTCCATTGCTATTACAATATGCTTGGAAGCAAGGTAGTAGTGAGCTGCTTGGACTTGGTGTTCAATTGAAGAGAATAGAACAAACAAGTGCTCATATTACCTAGCACCTATATGCAACTTACTTTGTAATCTTCATCTTCCTCAGTATGGCTGAATACATCTCCTATATGTTTAAATCAATGGTTGCCGCTTCAAAGATTTTCTGTTTTTTGTTAGATTGAATCATTTGATTGATGGTTAAGGCCAGAACTTACTATTTCAAGTCTGCTTGGCATGAATCTAGTTTTCTTCTTCAGTATTTAGTGTTAATTTGTGAATTTAGCTGTGGTACCAATTTGAGAGTAAAATATGTGCCGCCTTTTCTTTGCATCCTTATTGGTCCACGATTTTGTAAATCAAGTTTTGTAGAGATTTTCATATATGTCCCTGAGTTTCAAGTCTCTTTCTTCCTCCATGTTCCTTCGCTTTCTTTCTTTTTTTCTTTTAACCTTTTATGTAAAGATTGTTATCCTGTCTTAATTGTTAAGGTTAGGATCTGAAAAGAGATTTAGGTTGCATAACATTCACTTTGCATTCCTTTCATTATCAGTGGGAAAAAGGGCGAAGTGTCAATCTATCTTTATTGTTTAGAAAAGATTAGACCTTCTTCATTCATATAGAATTCTCTGGTTGACATAGTATGGTTCTTCTTTCTGATGTGTTCCACCTCATCTTTTTCTACTTTTGTTTTGATGCTGTTATTAACAAGAAAAAAGAATTCTTCAATTGATGTTATAAGCATTGGAACAGGGGGTACTATCACGGGCGTTGCTTTTAATTTAATGGACTTTCTTCATCAACAAATAGAAAAAAAAAGGACCCTTTGACTAGAAGGCTAAATTACTGCATTGTAACAGATGAGGCTTGTCAAGTTATGAATCTAGTAAAAGATGAGGCTTGTAGAACAAATTATCTCTCAAATTGACTGAGTTTCTCTCTGATCTTCAGTGTCTCTGTTGGAGGAAAATTTATGGTCATATGATGCATGTATCTTTGCATATGATATAAGTACAAAGCTCCAGTATCCTAATGAAAAAACTGAAGCTGATCATATCTATCTATATATTAAAGTAATATACATACATACGCACACACTCACACACACATATATATCCTGAGTTCTGTTGGTGATTTGTTGTTTCTAGTGCAATATAAAGTTCACCTGAGCCATATCATCCATAGACATCTTAGTTTATTACACTATACTCAAGCTTCAACTTAATATCTTCCAGTCAATGAGGGTGGAAAGGAAAATATTTCAATTTGTCTGTGGCCAACGATTATAATGAAGTTGAAAGACCTGCATTTATTCACTGATAATATCCTTATTGATTACTATAGCTACACTTAAAAACATTCCCATTTATAATTTGCGGCCAACATTCTTACATTCTAAAGGAATTCAATTATTAATGTTAGAGGCTAACATTCTTTTCTTAGAAGTAAATATGCAACATTAATAAGAATATCACAAAATTCCACAGATATGTCACAATATGGTCCCGATTTCATGTGGATTCAGTTTATATGGACCACTTCCTTTGCCTTTCAGAGTCATTCAAAATTAATTATAGATTTGACATGTGGTCCTAAGTTGGTAGGTTTTTGATAACAGCTTTTCATTGATGATTGTCAAGATTTTGGTCTACGGTTTACTTGATTATGGCTGCAATGACCATTCCAGATGAGATAAGAAAACTAGGTTTGAATACATGCCTGACAGTTACTGCATTTGCATTTGAATGCTTAAAACCATTTCATTCTTAATATTTTTCCATTTTGCATGGAAACTCTTGTCAACCAAACTGCTTGACTAATTTGAGTAACTAAGTATTCATTGTGTAGCTATGTGGATAAATATTGGTAAGTATCACAAAAACGGTCAATAACTAGTAGAAAGGTAACAGTGATTATTAGCTACTTAAACCGTTATTTCTGGCGTTATAAGTTTCACAGGCATGCACTTTGGTTGCTGATTCTTATTAGGGTGTGCTTGATGGTTACTGATATATCAAACCCATGCCAATGAGTAAAAGCTTTGAATTTAATTAACCCTGCTAAATACAATGGAAGCTACTGGAGATTTCTGTCTTATCACTTATAATTTGCTGTCTCCATTATTTAAGGTAAGTCAGAAGTCTCAGAACATCAACACGTATTTTGAATTGGCATCAATTTTGGTGTATATGAGCAGGCACTGGAATTCACTCTTACAACTTTATTAGAGGCTTGTTGGTAGAACACTTGTTTACCTGATGTGCTAATGAAAAAATTTTTGTTTTGTGTTCATGTTGTTATGAAAGAATCGTTCAGTTTCTCATATCCATTTGATCTGCAATTTATATAAAGATGTTAATCATCCATGGTGTCCAAGCCATTACATAATTTTGTGGTTCAAAAGACTGTCAAATTCAATTATAGCAAAACTTTCCTAATTTCAGCTGGCTATAGTCCTATCTTAAAATGTATATTTATTTCCTTATGGGATAAGCATAGTTTTCTTGCTTTCTGTTTCATCAGGAGGCCAGTTTATGACTGACCTGAAATGATACAATAATTGACCCCCTCCAATAAAACAAAATGGCTATAGTACAGAGTTGGCACAATTCTCCAGACAGCGCGTATCAAACTATTCGAAATTACTGGATATGTTTGGCCCAAAGGTGACAATGTTTTGACGTGCTACCAGTAGTTTGATGCTTGAAACAAAAGGTGGAAATTTTTAATTCAATTTTGAATTTATGAGTCATCTGATTAATCAATCTTCATTGGAAAACAGATATTTAGTGAGTTTTTGCGAAAGGAGTATGGAGGTCCTGGGACATTATTAGTGGAGCCATTCACAGATATGTTGGTTGCTTTAAAGAAGAAGAAATTACCTGGAGGACCACTGGCTGCAAGGGCGTCCCTAATATGGGCACAAAATTATGTTGATGAGGACTGGGAAGTTTGGAACTCAAAACTAAAATGATTTTCACTTTACAATTCTTGACTATTACAAACTTTCTTTGAGTTGCATGTAAGAACTGCTCATTTGCTAAAACCAGAAGGAAGAAGCAGATACTGTAACTATCTCAATCACAAAACTTCTCATAGATTTCAAGATTCATTACTCACTTTTTCCCCTTCATGGTGCTATACAAACATGTTATTTCTGGATCTCGGTTTCCCAGTTGAGGATTTGAGTGATGGTGGAAGACACACCTCGGTTCAAACCTCTGTTGAAATTCCTTGCCCATGTATTAGGACTTCTGGTTAAACAATGTTCAATGAGCTACTGTGCATGTCACAATCTTGCACTTATCAGCTCGCGGACTCCGAGATGCTCTGTAAAGAAGGGCGCCAGGTTTTGGACCTCACTACTGCAGAATTTACTGGTGCTGCTCTTAGCCTGTGTGTATCTGCTCTCATTGACTGGAATAGATTATGCAGTTACAGCATGAGTACTTATTGATGACAAGGATTCATACTTACAGAATGAAGATAAAATAACTAGTATTTGAATTTTAGTTTCTACTGAAACAGTTTCTGTTAGATTATATTTGGATATTGCTGCGATCACTCTCTCTCTGTTCTATGTTTCAAGAGAACTGCAACAGATAGAGTTGCTGTTACGTAATGGTTGGTTCCAATTTCTAAAGACGATTGAAATAACTGCATGTCTTATTGATATGAAAATTATTAAAAAAAAACAGAAACCCACTAGAAAGAATCAGCAGTCAAAAAACAGGGCAGTAATAGATCAAAAACTTTCAGTGGATTCACTGTAGATGGACTTAAATCTTCCTAGAAGAATAGAATATTATTCATAAAAAACTACAATTAACAAAAAGTGGAAATTAGAAAAAGACTGTTGATGGGTGACGGAGGGATACCTGATATGCTTTTTCAGTTTCTGGCTTCCCTCCTTCCGCCTCACTACCTGAACTCTGCTTCTCCGGCATAGTATGCGGCTTCTCAACCAACTCTGCCTGTGGCTTCCTCGTCTTTGCATGCTTTTTTGCTCTCAATACCTTCACAACCTCTAAAACCAGAAGCAGAAGGATTTAAGAACTCGAAACTACAAGACAAGCAAAGAAGGATCCATTAGAAAGATTGAACACCCATCATACATACCTTGAGTAGTGATAAGCCGGTAAGCATGGCCAAGGTTGAGAGTCTCATTAGGCCGGAGCAGCTTGACACGGGTAAAACGCACCGTTTTCTGCTCTTGATTCTGTTCTTCTGGCATAGGCAATGGTATTATCAAAGAGACATAGTGACCTGGATTCATCCTCATGACCTCACTGGCAGTCACTGGCCAATACAACCTGTCTATCTTCCCACATGGGTGCTGAATCACAAGAGCTGCAGCATCCACAGCTTGGCAATTCCCCATGTCTGTCTCTCTCTATGTTCTCTTTTGGGGTTTGGCAAATGAACAAGAAGAAGATGAATATGGAAGATAAGGGAGAAAGAAGAGAGGGAGGAGGTGAAGTAAGCAAGAGTCTCTTTCTGTACAGCTCCTCCTAGCACCCCACAGATATAGTACTAAAAACAGGTTCAAGCTCTTCAAGCAGGTCTTCCCAACTAACTTAGTTACGCAAGTCAATTTAAAGCCAAAGCCACATTTAATGCGGGGCATGACAAAAATACACTGAGAAACGTAATGATTTATAATTGTGAACCTAGAAAATAATGTGGGCAAAACTTTATTTTTGTATTTTTATAATTAATAATATTCGGCAACAACCGATTGGCACCGGCACCGGCCTCCGGAACGGGTGCAAATGCCACGTGGAGAGAGGAGAAGGCAAAGGAGATTGGATGGATATGCTCTGCGATGTCGACGGGGTCAAGGATTAGATTTAAGGTTAGACAAATTAGACTCTTAATCTTTGTTACTAAAACATGGTTAAAAAGTGGGCTAAACTAAAGCGTGCGGGTGAATAAGGGTCTTTTGGGAGGACGCTGGACAAGGACAAAGCACGATCTTATCCAAGTTACAGAGATTGGGATAAAATGGATGAAATCTCTTTATAATTTTATTTTGTTATGAAATTTTTTTTATATTTTTAATTATAATAATATATATTTTATATTTTAAAATTATATTAATTATTTTTTATTAAATAATCATTTAAATATTAATAAAATATATAATTTTTTTTGTTAAAAATTAAAATTCCACTCATATATTTTTATTAATAAAATAAAATTTTATGTGATTATTTATCAAAATCATAATTAAATAAAAGTTTCTTATAATAAAATTTTATTTGTATTTGTATAATTTAGATACTCACAACCTTCAAAAAAATTATATTTTAGCATTAATATATTGAATTTTGTCTAATAGGAGTGGATTTCTATAAGAAGGGTTTAAATTTTTAATAAAAAATTATGTAATTTATTCAAATTTAGATAATTTTTTTACAGAAGAAATAAATTGTTACAATTTTAAAGTATAAGATATTTATTACTACAATTAAAAATACATGAAATTTTCTGAAAAAAAATGAAAGTATAAAAGGTTACTGCATATTTTGGTCCTTACATAACCTGAATACCCATTTGGTTGCAGGGAACTGTGAGTAAAATTGCAGAAAGAAACATACAATAGGGGATGTTGCAATTTGCTGAAAAAAGAAATAATTGTTGGAGTGCGTATTGGTCCGCATTCTACTTTGGTGAGGCTTTTATAATAAGTTAGAGTCAAATTAACTCATAATAAGTTTAAGTGGACTAATAAATACTATAACTTTTGGTTTAATATTTACGCCGGAACCAATAATATTGGTGAGGATGCTGCAATTTGCAGAAATAAAGAAACAGTGGGGATTTTGCACTTCAACTTTTAGGATCACTTCCTTGGTACATGTTTTGAAAGATTATTATTCAGAGATTAGTGGCATAGCTAATGAGGACAATGTCACCTTCCTGTAGAATATAAAAACACAATGCACAACTTTTTTTGAATGCTTCAAAGTCCAATGCATTTTAAGTAACTCCAAAGGGACCTAAGTGGCAAATAATTGCGATTTTTATTGATCCTTGTATAAAAATATATATGCAAGCAACAATTACAGCTACACTTTTGTTTGAATGGTAGGCCTTAGGCTTTATCCTTTCAGTGCTGTTGAAAGTGGGTTTGACCAAATCAACATACAAATTTGTAATTATGAGTATTGCCTTTGAGATTTTATAAATCATTGGAGACGGCTGCAAGAGTCTTTATCTTATCTGAATATTGGAGGGAGCAAACTCGTTCTATATCATATTCGAATTTTGAACAAACTTTAAGATGCACCAACAATATTTAGGGCTAATGACAAAGTGACACAGAACTCTCAACCATTGATCGAGTATTGCCATTGATGGTTAAGTGGCTAAGATCTATGCTTATACTATATATCTGTTATACTTTGACAACAGGGGAAATGTTGCACTGCCCCATTATGATTTCTCTATGATCATAGTGATGAAGAAAGTAGGGGATCCAATTTTAGCAGAACGCATTGTGGCATTAGACCTTTTAGTTTATGGGGAGAATGCTATTGGAATGACCTTCACACTCTTTAAGCTAGTGTTTCCTACAATTTCTCCACATTTAGCCAACGAAAAAGATATAGTTAGGAGCAATGTTGTATATTGAATTGTACAATGTCTACATGTTTTAGAGATAAATATCAGTCTATATATATATATATATTTATAACAATGCACTAATAGAAACAAATTTTTATGTATGAAATATACAGATATTATATTATTCATATACGTATAAACAACATTTTTCTATAATTACTTCCGTTTGATCAAGTCAGGTGCCCACCTTCAATACTTGCATCATCCAACAAAAAAACAAAGGAATTCTACAAAATAATCATTTTATTTTTATACTAACAAAATAATATCTTAAAGATTATGAACTTAGATAAACAAAGACATTATGGCATTAGACTTTTTAGTTTATGGGGAGAAAGCCAATGTTTCACACTTGAACTTAAATATGGTTGTATACGTGCCACCATTGGAATAACCTTCACACTCTTTATGTCAGTGTTTTTTACAATTTCTCTATATATAATAAATGGAGAAGACATAGTTACAGGAGTAATGTTATTTATCAAATTGCATCATGTCTGGATGTTTTAAAAATAGAAATTGATCTCATACATATTTGTTACAATGTACTAATAAAAGCGGATATTTATTTATAAAATATACAAATATTGTGTTGTCTAATGCTCGTATAAACAATGTTTCTCTATAATTAGTTCCATTTGATCAAGTCAGGTGCTCACCTTCTATCCTCGCATCATCTAACCAAAAAACAAAGAAATTCTAGAACATAATCATTTTGTCTTGATCCCAGCAAAATAATATCTTAAGATTATGAACAATGACCAGGTTGAGTTAAGACAAAAGAGGTAATCTTGCCGAGATCTTTGACTCTTGTAAATCTGACGCAACTTAAACTATGAGAACCCCAAGGTTTGAAATTTCTTGTTTGATTTCACATGTGTAACATCTCTGCGTAGTGTCAGTGAATGTAAGCCATGTGAGGTGTTGGAAGACTTTGGCTCAAATATTAAATGAGGAATGGACTATTTCTTGTTCAAAAATGACTCATGTAGGGCTCAAATATTAGATTCACGTGTGCTCAGTGCGGGCGAGATGCCTATTACGAATACGTGTTTAAGTGAAAACGATACGTTTTATTCAAAGACATATTCACAATATACATCTTGCTGCACTCAACACGTATAAAAAATTCAAATCCATATCTGTTTTAAGAGTCTTAACCTTTTGTGGCCATCAATATGATAGGCGCCACTAATTGTTGTTTATTGGGGTCCAAAATATTTTTATGTTGGGGCATGTTTTAAATGGAGAAAGATAAATTTACACTCTTGTATTTACAATTATAAGTGAATTGTGAATATAAAAATATATACATAACAACACTTGTTTTAAATATAGAAATTAATAGAATTCATTTATTTTTTTGAAGTACTGACATGGTTACAATAAAAAAATTGAATTTGAAACGAAAGAGAATAAAGTTGAGAAGAAATAAGGTTGGGTTCAATTTGAGCCAAGCTCAAACCCCTAGTTGATGGAATTCAAACCTGAAAATGTTTATTTATGCAATTTGTGGGGATACCAAATTCAGGTTTTATATGTCTCATACCTTGCCTTCTAAATATTCTCTCTTTTAATCAAAACCTTCTTACCAAACATTATACTCTGAAATGCTTTTCCTGGTGGGGCTATTCTTTTTCTTTTTTTTTTTCCCTTTTTGTGAAGGACATGATAACAGAGTTGCTTTCTCTGCATCTTCCCGCTATAATACAAAACATGACCAGCCATTGAACAAAGTACTTTAAGGGTTTTTTTTTATGAATAAATGAAATTGTTTGATGAATCTAAACTTCTCATATGAGGATCGTAAGTGAGAGAATGAAAAAAAATTTAATTAAAAAATATAATAAGAAAAAAATTTAAAATTTATATATTAAATTATAAAAAAATAAAAAATTATCAAAATTTAAAAAAAAGTCAAAAAATCTAAATCTCTACTCATATCTTAATATTGATAAGATTGGGAGGCAGGGAGGGATTAAAGAAAAATGCCATTGCCTTTTAACAAACCTGCACATGCTTTTGTAAGTATCATTATTCAAATTATATGTGGCTTCTCTTCTCTCTCTCTTCTGCTCCAATTTCCAGGAATCAAGGTAGTAGATGCTGTCCTCTGTTGCAGGGTTCTTTAGACACTGTTTACATATATAAGTCTCAATAGATCTAAAGCCACATCTTCAGTGAACTAATTAAGTAATTATAACTTGGTCAAATCTCATCAGCTCAGTTTGAGGTTCCTAAGTTTTTCTTCAATTTTCTTCGCATTATTTTGATATACTAAAACAAGTGGTATGGGATTTTGCTTAAGACTTTTATCATATATTATATGTCAGAGGGATATGTGGTCTATGGTTATTAACACACACTTAATGGTCCATACTCTTTAGTCCATACCCAGATCAAAAAAATGTTAGTCTTACAAAATTATACTTATAAAATTTTTATAAAACTCAATTCTTATCATCATATATGATGGGATTCATCCGAAAGTATGTTAGATCTACCAGATTTTATAATAGTAAATGAATTTTATAAAGTTTTAGTAAAGTAAGATTTAATGAGAATAGTATTAATAGTGCAGTGTTGCATCTTTGTGAGAATTACATCTATAGTAGAGGAGAATTCCAACCCACAAAAGAGAATCAGTCTTAGCTACAACAATGGAGATTTGTCCTACAAAGAGGTACCTACCTGCAATGATTAGAATTTAAAGAATGTGGGGTTGCCATAGAATATGTCAATATCATTGTGCAAATTGATGCATAATTTTCTTATAATTGAATAAAGATTAGAGTACCATATGGCGGTTCATACATTAGAGTCCAATGTCATAATTGGGTCAACTTATAGCCATCTGGGTTATCAGCTCCAGAAACTTTTTATAAAAATTAGAGCCTTGTAGTCATGAGAGATTCAGCGCTTTGAATCAAAAGTGTGAATGATTGATTCCCCCCCCCCCCCCCCCCCCCGGGAAAAAAAAGTGAATGATTGGTTATGTATTAAAGAATTCAGCATGTCTCTATGAATTATTTATGAAAGCAACACATCAAAAAGATATATGCACCGTTTGAATTGGTATATATATATAAGGAAAGATTTGAAAATTTTAAATTCTAAGGGGTCCATGGCCCCTTATGAAGCAACGTGGTTTTCCCATTTGTGCCTTTTACATCGTGAATTGACCAATCCAGCAAACTATAGGACAATTCCAATTAATCATCAAAAGGTACCAACAAATTAAATGACACATCCATATGAAAAACTCATAAATGAATAACAACCAGAATATTTTTTTTTTGAAAAAAAATTATATATCCATGGGATTTAATTTCCACGCAAAATTATAATTGCAGAAAGGAAAGTTTGCTATTAAATAATTTTATTGAAAATCCTTTTGAAGGTGAAAAGGATTGTCAGGAATTATGATCGATTTATAGTTAAGACCTTGATAAACTTTTTGTAGTTTTTTATTTTTAGAAAAAATTAAACTTAAGATCTCTTTGTTAATCTCGTCCCAACTTTATGCTTCACAAAATAAGCAATAGCAATTAATTTCTTATAATTAAGAATAATAGCATTTCACAAAAGAATGATAATATATACAATCTTTTTCATACAATTTTTTTTTTACAATTATCATTTGTAAATTATTAGATTTCATATTGAGTTCGGCTTAATTCTTAAAACAATTTAAATTATATCTTCTACAATAATTACGCACTTATCATTCATTTCTTATAGAAATAGTATCATGTCTATATTAATTATCAAGATAGAGCATAATTGATGTTTGGTCCATTCTTTATAAGAGGTGGCCCAAATTCAATTTTAATAAAAAATAATTGATCTATTTAACTTTTTAATTATCCTTAATTTATCTTCAAAAGATCTATATCAATTATCAAATATTTAAGATGTTGATGGGTTAACCAAAAATAAAAGAAAGAAAAGATGTTGATGGGTGATTTCTATGTTACAGTATGAAATATATTGATTTTTTTTGTTGATGGACAATAAGAAAACATTATTCTGCATTATCTATAGGTCGGCAAATTAAGTTGTCAATGGATGGCAAAGTATACGTACAGATATATATATATATATATATATATATATATATATATATATATATATATGGTTATCATAGATTAAGCTATTACTTCTAAGTCACAAATTTGTTGAATTTGAATATTTTTTAATTAAAGATTTGTTATAGTTAGTTTTTTTAATGTTGTAGTGACTTGTTTTAATTTTTTTAATTTTTAATTTTAAATTTTAAATTTTATATTTATATATTAAATGACTTGCCTCCTTTAATTTAAAAAAATAAATGTTACAACCTTTTTATTTGGAAAACATATTATTTTTATAAAAAAATAATAAAACTACACATCAAAATGTGTACTAAAGCTACATCTTCTCACATTTGTTTTTTCATATTTTCTATCTATTAAATATGAGTGGATGTAACTTTAATGCACACTCAATTCTTACTTATCTTGTTCTCTCCACGAGTCCATCCATAATTGTTTCTTCTCCTCTCTTTATTTTGGATTTTCTGGGTAACCCAATGAGTGGTGGTGATGATATGTGAATCCACATAAAGAAACTTGATGGGACGCTTGAGTTTAACTAGCATGCCATGCATGCAGGATGATGAGACGTCTTCCCAGGATTCTTGCAGTAGCCAGTAGGCATGTGATGCTACTGCCCTAGCTACCTACTGGACCAAGCACATCCATATAAGTCTGCACCAGGATTACAATATCATTGATGTCGCACAAGCTTGTCAATTTCTTTCATCCATGATGTATTGAAACTTAACACTGCTATTTATATGCATACGAATCGTCTATTCTTTGTACAATTTAAAAATAAAAATCAGTCTCTATACGTGCTTAGTACAAATTATATCCTGGACGCATTTTCCATTGCAACTTTTGTGTTCATTCACGCAGAGACATCCACTCACCAAACAAAATATATGTATGTGTCAAATGGACTATCTGGGTTGAATTACAATCTTATATTTGGAGTGCTTTTTTAAAAGAGGCGTGCTGTATACACGAGAAATGTCCATAAAATTCATTTATAGTTATTGATTGATTGTGTATGATTTTTATTACTGAGTTTCATATAGCCAATCTATGATAATGGACATGTTTTGTGGATGTTTCGTGTCTTGGGAACAGAATTTCAGTTTTGAAAATAAACATGTTATCAACCTTTGTTTTTCTGAAAAATTGTTGTTAATGTTGTGTGTTGGGTGTAAATATTTCTAGTCACTCCTAAATATTGTTGCGTCCATATACAAGGAACCATGAGTTTGGTGTGATGAATACAAACATCTCAAGATTCCATTAAGTGACCACACGATTGATGTGACAGTCTTGGTTGGCGCAGGGTTGTGATGGATTACTGTATATTTAATGTTTTGCAATAATTTATATTTAACAAATGATCCATTGTTGATAATCACAAATGGATGAGAACACTTCCCATTTAACAAGACAAGAAAATAAGCACTTTACGATAAAGTTGTCTTTTTTTTTTCTTTCCTTTGATGTTTATTCGACAAATTCATGCATGCACGAGTGGCAAAAGATTCATCACCTTTTTTGGCTTTCACTTTTAATTTTTTCCCCAATGATCATGATTTTAACTGTCTATATGTTGGCTTTTGGTTTGTTGGAGTCACAGAGGGAAAGGGATCTGCACGAGTGATTAACACTGTTGATTATTAGAATTATTGGTTAGAGACAGGAATAAACCAATGCTGAGAATAGGTTGACGAAGGGTGAGAAATGGACACGACCATTTTGGTGGTGGTCACCTTTGTCGACCATTTCAATTGATTTAATCAAATCAAAATTGGGTGTGTCTTAGTTTTTGGGGACATTTATTAGGTCATAATGCTATAATAATTTGCCTTAATACAAACATTTAAAAGTTTGGGTGCCAATTTTATGTCCAAATGGGTTGCCAAACTTTTGTCTCGTCCTTACCTTCTTTTCCCTTGGGAATTGATTTGGAGAATAATAAAACCTTTCACTTCTTAATGCTGCTTGGCCTGGCTGTACCAAGCCCATTGAAAAACACTTTTGGGATAAGCACTCCTTCAACCTTCAACTTCAAGCTTTTCATGTTATATTATTGGTAAATAACCAAACAACTTAGATATAAATATGTAAATCCAATACAATCTAATAACAGGGTGTTCAAGGAAGGTTGTTCAGTGTGTCTGGTTTACTACCCATTCTCCAGAAGAGGGAGTTTCGGGTTTGATTCCTGTTAACGATAATTGAACATTTCTTTTTCCAATTATACCCTCATATATCTCTGGCAAAAAAAAAAGTTTGTTTCTGTTGGAATATGTAGACATGATCCCTAGAACAAAGAAAATGGAACTTGATGTTCCATTGGTGGGTCTTCATTTGAACAAAGAAAATGTAAAGGTAAAAATTAGTAGAAGTTGGTGCTTGCAAACTACTGGGTCAAGTGGGCTAGTTATATTTTAATTTGCAAAACAAGACCAACCCTGCCAATAACAAATGGAAAAATTGCTCTGTGCAAAGCTGAATTAGAGGGGCTTGGCCACAGTCCAGAGATACGGCTAGGCCATGTGTTTTGGGCTCATATGTACAGATTAGGCCATTTTACAATTCCTTTATTTGACATGAAAATCAGAGAATCTCCCCGAGTCAATCCAAGCAAGTTTTTCTATGTCGAAATTGACTCCCAACAGAGGTCAAACTTTGTGACAGTATGTTACAAACTCTTACGCCATTTTGGTAATAGTACTACTATTTTCATATTTTTATGAAATTTTATTTAAAAATGTGAATTATTAAATTTATTAAAAAATTTATTAACTGAATAAATTTCACAATTATAAAATATTTTGTGAGAAATTTGTTTTTTCACATTTTGTATGAGGCAATTTTTGCTTTTGAAAAAAATGTAATTTTACTTAGCGTGAGACTATAAAATTCTTATAAAACCTAAGTTGATAATCTTGCAATTTAATATGAAACTATAATAATTTAATTATATAAATTTATTAAAATAAAATTTTTATAAGATTTAATTTATAAAAAAAGAGAGTCAATATTTTACTGATCAATGACATGTAATCTTCTGTGAAGGTAAAATTGGAGCAATTCACTCAAACAGGTGGTGAGACAGCCTTATAAACATGAAGACAAGCTAATGCAGGAATCTCAAAGATATGCAGAGCCCAAGAAAGCCTATCTCCAGAGTCAACCATGTGACTTCTTTTTTTATGGGGCCAAGAGTCAAGCACATGACTTCTGTCCTGCTGGGAATGAGATATCCTGCTGTGCTAGATTCTGCTGATGATGCTGAACAAATATCGAAGAGCATATAACTTATAAGCTAGCAAAATTTTTTTTGATTAATGTAAACTTTCTTAACTGTACATCATGTGAGTTTATGTTTCTTTGTTTGGTTTCTTAATGATCACGGATTCTACTTTCCCAACATTTCCATCCTTAGGCACATGCCTTTGATGATTCCACTTTAACACTGCAGACAACTTTTCTCACTAACAAAAATTCACATAATTCTCAGAATAAGCAATATGAGGTGTTAAATCCAAACCCAATAAATTTAATGATTTGAATTATATGAAATGAAGACTTTATGCAAATAGAAATGTAAGAAATAGAAAATTATAGTTCTATGCCTAGAAATTACTCCCAAGAATACTTGATCAACAAATTGTCAACTTAATGTTAGAACTTATAAAGGGTAAAGTAGAACATAAATACAGCAAATGAAGAGGCAAAATTAGCTTTCTCAAGAAAGAAGCTGCGGCAAAATGAAGATATTAGTATTACTACATTGATTTGTTATGAAGAATGAAGAAATTGGTCATTTGAGTTACAAAATCATAATGTAGTAGCCGGGCCGCAACGAGATATCGCAAAGGGGGTGCACATCTATCTTGAATTCAACCTGCAACTTGTTTTTGATAACATGGTCCAATTCACACAGATGGGAAATACTTGTTCAGATTGAAGGGAAGAGAATAGAATTCTTCACTCCTTGTGTCTGTCTTGAATGATCTGAATTTGTCCCACCAGTGCATGCCTCTGTCTTTGCGGGTTTGATTGTCTTTCTTGTGCAATGTGACATCCAAGAACAGTGCCAATAAACCAGCAACAAATGGCTCTGATGAGAATGGCACATTGATCATATCGTTGAACTGTCCAACGGGAAAAAGACATTATTGTTAAGTACTTTAAGAACTCCTTCACAGAAGAACGTAATAAACAATAGAAAAATAGAACTTCCACTAAGAGGGAGTTTACTAAACTATTACTTAAAGTAATCAAAATAATTGATTTATTAAGCTTTACAGTTTGATTTATAAAATTTAATAAATTTAATAGTATAAATTTTTTTAAATAAAATTTAATCTGAATGTCAATGAGGTACAGGAGTAGCTGGCTGAACATACCCATCTTGCTCGGGTGTGGACAGGACCATAGCCCTTAAATGCTGTGTACTCGTTGAAGTATTGTGGTATAGATAAGCCCATGAAAACAGAGAAGCCTAAGATGAATTTAACTCTAAAGCTGTTTAAATTGCAAAACTGAAGGAAACTGAGACCAGCAGAGCCTGCATTTTAGGAGGGAGAAAGAAGTCAACAAATCAAACTTGAATGAAATTGTGATCAGGAAATGTCAGATGTTTCGTAATACATACCCACATAGGCAAAGAAAAGGCAATATAATGCTGCAACTATTGGTGCTGGAATTGAAGCAAAGACAGCTCCAAATTTTCCTGCATTGCAGTTTATACTTAATATTTAGTAAGTAGGTTTTTGCCATGAAAGATGGCAGTTACATCAGAATTGTCAATATTGAAAAACATACCAAGTATGGAAAAAAAAATCATGAATCCAGCTGATATTTGGACAACCCTTCGGCTACCTACTCGAGTCAAAGCTAAAAGGCCAGCGTTCTCTCTGAAAAAAAAAATGATGGTTCCAACAATTTTTCATACAATATTATCCCTACTATGAAAATGATATTTCTAAGCACACAGAGGTATTGCACTAGAATCTTACACAGAGACTGAAGAACCATTCCCTGTCCCAAAGATCCCAGATAACAAAATGCCAACTCCCTGATATATAAGAAATAACAATTAATGAAGAATTTTTTATCTTAAATCTGGGAAATTAAAACATGACAGAATCTATAGGAAGTACAAACACCAACAAGATGTCATCAGAATTTATGCTGAGATTCTTTAGGCTAGTTCTGTCAAATCAAGTATGCAGAGCAAACAGAAACTGGATGATTCTCTGAATCTCTCTATTTTCTTTTTTTCTTTTTTTTTTTTTCAGTTTTACGTTCTTTCCTTTATTGACATTCATGAAGAGGTTTTATAATAATAAAATAAACTTTATCTCATTAGACGAGAGTTAAAGAGTTAATGATAAAATGGAATTTGCTTTCATAGTTTGACATATAAATCATAATTCCTAATTTACATTACACATATAGAGAAGGCAACTCATTAGGTGGGTTAAAAATGCATATAATTTATAATTTGTTACCTGCCAACCAACACCACGGCTAAGAACTGAAGGTGGCACTGGAGTTGCACTTGCTAACCTTGCCACAGCGATAAAAGCACCAGTGGACTGTTGAACATTGGCAAATATGTAAGTAACATCCATTAAAATGTTATGCAACGGACCCCATAGAAACAATAGAGGAAAAAAAAGACAGAATTGTCATATACTCACATGATTTGCTAAAATATATTGAAAGGATCTTTGTCTAAACAAAGTTGAATGAATTCAGAACAAGTTTTCTTGAAGTGTGACATCTAAATAATTGGTTTCGGAGTTCAGGAAAAGATACTCTGGAACTCATTCATTTGTTAATTACAAAAGAAGAAAGAATTTACTGTTAGATTGTTGAGAACATCAAAGGCACTCATGGCTCAACTCGACACTCCAGTGTTTTACTTTTACACATCAGATTTACTAAAGAAATTGCTGGAAGATATGCTGATCAGTGATTACAGCTACATGCTTATAGGGAGGGGCAAACCAGTACACATGTTCAATGATGTATATATAATTTACAAGGATAAAAGTAAGCAAACCTCGACTAGAGCAACGAATGAAGCAGCCATCATAGCAAAAGCTTCTCCAGCATCAAATGTTGGAGCTCCCCATTGAAAAGGATATGGGATTCTAATCCTGCATTATATATTTTGTCAGCAATACTTGGGAATGAGCCAAAGTGAAACATCTTATCAATATACTGCCAAATATTTCAATTATAAGAGAAACCGCATGATGCTTACCAAGGTGAACCACCAATAATACCAGAACGATCAGTTCTGCAAGTATTTTGAGTTTTAGGTGGTGCATTTTTATAGGCTCCTCCCACAGTTAGAAGATGAGCATAAACCCAAACAATTGCCACTGAGAATATAACTGCAAAGCGATCAAAGACAGGTCTTTCTCCACGCATCATATGAGGAATGTACTACAAAAACAGACAAGGAAACAAAAGAAAACAAATCTATTTTAACAAATTTTCATTTGAGGTCAGTGCTGGGTAATTACTTAAATTTATGTTAGAAAATGGATTCAATGCTGCAACAGCAAAGAGACAGCTATAAGACAAATAAAAGTTAACTGTGAAAATTGTACCCCCAAAAAAAAAAGAGTTACCTGTGAAAATACTATCAGGATAATGAGTTCCGGCAGCCCAATCTCCACACATTTTGCAAGCTAAAATTTAAAAAGTCACTGTCAACAAAGCATGAAGTACACGAGATCTACTTTTTAAAGTACAGAGAGGGAAAAAAGGGCCAATTTTTGTTGCAAATATACATACCACAGGAAAACCCAACTCATAAAGCCCAAACCCTGACAAAGCAACCAAGGGTACAGCAGAAAGAGGACTCAAGAACCTAGAAAATATAGAGCAAATTATTTACCAATATAATCTGAAAGGCTGAAAACAAATGATTTACTTCCACAACTGCAATTTATGAAGTACATACAGGGTAGAAGCCAACAACGTGGAAAATTTAAAGTACATAGGTTCAACCAACCTCAATACATTGCGCCAAAGGCCACTGAAGCCAACAACAATCTGGAGGGTAGAAGCAACAATGAGGGCACCCTGTGTTCCACGCACTATTCTCTCAAATTTCTGCATATGTATCATTAATCAGGTAAACAAGGATGATGGTGGTAGAGCAAATATGGCCTTAAAAAGGTGAAATTTTAAGGGATTAATCCTCTGAACGAACCAACCTCTTGAGGATTCACTATGTCACTGTAGCGACCAGCCAAAATGATTGAAATGGTTGTTGGCACAAAGGTGTAGGATCCTCCAATAACTGCTGGTAGACGGGTTCCAAAAATTGTTTGGAAAAGTGTGTTTATACCAGCCACGAACAGAAGAGTTTGAATCATTTTTGCTTTCTCTTCCTAATGAAAAACAGTTGCAATCTTTATTAGACTGATGAATCACAAAAACAATATCAAGAACCTGTTTCTTTTTTCTTTTTTTTTTTTTTTTCTGTCAAGACTTACATTTCCTCCTCCCATCTGCGGAACTAGATAGGCAGGTATTAAAACAGTTGTGCCAAGCATCACCAGGTAATGTTGGAAACCAAGTAGAATCGCCTCCGCTTCATTCACACAAAATTTCAGAACTCTCAATCGTCACATTGGATAGGAATGTTGATTGACATAAAACAATTGAAAAAACTTCAAATTCTCAGAATGAAAAAGCGTCTGAAACTTTCTATGAACGTAACAATCATGAAAAATAGAGAGTCCTGCAGAACGTAAACACTTTTCATTTGAAGAGAGATAACCGAGATGGGATTCTCAAGATTAGTGAAAAATGAAGGAAATGACGGAAGCAACATCTCATGTTTAATATTCATGAAGGAACTTATAAAGCCAAAAGCTGTAGGAGGAAAATAGTTAAGGTTCCAGCAAAAAGTAATTGTGATTCCAATGAAGCAGTAAACTTACGCCAGGGAGGAGGACTGGTAATGCAGTAAGAAACATTCGGCAATTGATCCTTGGCTGGATGTGGCTGCTGCTCATCCTGCTTAGGTGCTGGTGCAGCTCCTCCCCCTCCTGCCATTCTTCTTCTCTAACCCCCAGGGACTCAATTTAATTCAAAAGACTACAGCAGCCAAAACCCAAAATAAGCAAAGTTTTAGAAATCAATTTCTCAATCTCCAAAGTTATGACCAAGCCCACACAGTCACCAACAAAAACCAGTTGAAAGAAAATTTCCTGCTGGTTTTTTTTTTTTTGGCCCAATGAATGAAGAATGATTAGAGTAGGGAAAATGGCAAGATCGTTAGAGGTGGAGAAAACAAGAGAAGCCCAAGACACCCTAGAAGCAAAGTGAAAGCCTATCTCTCAGGCTATAGGTAACTATACACAACAACACAGTGAACAGTCCAGGTTTTATGCAACCTTGTCAGTAATGTATCGGAATGCTTCAATGGTGGAGTGATTTCTTAGCCCAAGACCGAATTGGAGGCCAAGAAACATAAAAGTGAGTGTGAAGATGTGGGAAAAAGCAAAAGGAGATAGACTCCTGCCAAAGTGTGAGAGGGATGAAAATAGCTCTCTGTGACCCCCAAAGGAATCTGAGGTCCATTACTTATCAATATTCTAATCCAATTATAAATATGGTTAACACTACCTTTCTTCAACACGTAAAGATAAAGATTTGCATAAAAGCATCTTCACATTCACCTTTAATCAGATTTGTAATTTAACTAATACGTAGATTTCAAAAACTTAACGACCCATAAACAAATGAACTAATCAAAATCAGTGAAGCCAACAAGAACCCTCTTTCACCAATTCTCCGTATTGAACTTGGACAGAACAGAAAGTTCAACCCTTCCCTACCTTTTGCTCTCAACGAGTACTGGCAGCAATTGATCAAAAGCTCTTAACTTTTTCCCTTAGTGCCAGAATTTGAAATATTAATAGGAAGGACTAAGGAGGAGTAGCTTGGTTGTAACTTTCTGGCCGAAAGTAAAAACAGGAATTCAGATACTCGCAGGTTTTGTGTGGGTGTGACCGATTAGTCCATTCTTTACACGTATTGTCATACATTCACACAAGCCTCTCCGTTCTGTCCCTCTGTCAGTTTGCTTATGACACTATGGCACTGAGCTGACTATATTTAAGGCGTTCTGTAACAAACCAGAACACCCCCTCTTCTCTCTCTCCCTATAGCAGCGTTGGGGTAACAAAGAATTGGGCACAGACATGAAGTGAGACATCGCAACTGTATGTGTTTCAGTTTCTGGGTAATCTTATATACCCAGGAAAATGAAAAACTTTTGTGGTTGATATTTTCAATCAATTAACAATCCTCACTCGTTAGAATTTGATGCCCAAAAAAATTCTCCACTTTGGGATTGATGTTTCTGGATTCGAATGGTCCCATTCAGAGGCATATATCCAAAGTAATATTGGTGGTTGACTGACCATTGATGGTACAGTGTGTCTCTCTCAAGTGACAAAGAACAAATTCTAATCTATTAAATGAAAAATGGATGCGTTTTCAGAGATTCGTTGTTAGAGATTATGCACTATTATCAAAGATGACTGGTGATTTAATATTCCGATTCTAGTTCATCTTATCTCACTGGCAATTTTTAACTTTAAATTAGTAGCTAGCACCCTAATTTTCCAAATGTAGTCAAATATAACTCAGTTTAAATTAAAAAAAAATACTCATAACCATGTAGCCAAATTCATTATTGACAAAAATATGATTTGTAATTCTTTTCTTTGGCATGAAGGAAGGGGTCCTTACACATTGATAGTTCAGCCCACTTCGTAAAGTTATGAGCAATGTTGAATGTATATAATTATATTAAAAAAATTATATAAAATGAAATAATAAATATTTATTATTTATATTTAATAATTATGTTGTGCAATATAATTACGTGTAAAAAGTATTATTTAAAATTATACTCATGGTAACACTAAGAGAGTTATGCAACTCTTGGTGAGAAATAAATTTTCTGTCAGTTAATAATCCATGATTTTAGTATTTATTATTATTTTAAGAAAATAGTATTCTCATATATTATTTATAATAATTTCATTTTTCAACCACTTTAATTATTCCTTTCTCTTTCCAAATTCACTTCATGTTGTTCCTCTTAAAGGACGCCTTTGATGCGAAGAACCCAAACCTACTTCTGTTGATGGATTGACCTACTTTCTTTAATTATGTACTTATCTCGAATCTTCTGTGTCTCCCTCCTCCTTTACCAAAGAACATCAAAAATCAAATCGAACAAGCGATTCTCCTTCCCATTGGATCCCCCCGTATCTCTTTTCGTTGTGTTCTGCAAAAAGAAAAAACAGCTCCATTGCAAGTTATTTTTCCCTCCCCTTAACAACAAAACAAATTGAGATTTTATTAAATATTCATTTTTCCTTATTATCTTTACTTTACATGTTTATGTGTGCTGAAGTGTAAAACATAATTTTCAATCCACTAGCTGAAACAATAAATCAAAGGCAGAATTAAAATGGTAATGGTTTTATATTTGTCTAAATTTTGTCTCAAACATACAGCACAACACATTCGGTGGAAAACTTGTTCTTTATAAGAAGAAAGACATTTGAGTGGTTTGGCTCAATCCTAAGAGAGCTAATAAGAAGCAGTGTGAAAATCACCCATTACCTTAAAACCAACAAGTCTTGAGCCTAATATAGCTATGCCGACACCTAAGAGCCATAGTTGAAAATGGGAGGCAGATCTCTTCAATTTTAAATACAAAACATCATTGTTGGATCGCATATGTTTATACAACACTAACATAACCATACTTCAACTTTTACTAAAGGCACTTTAGCTTGCTTTCGGCTGTATAATGTTTTGAAAACTTGCCATCTCCGTTTGAACTATGATATGATGAACTTGGTTTCTGTAAAGTGAAAGCATCCTCTATGAATCAATTCGGGAACTTCGGCAAAACGCAACGTTCATAGTAGTAGTTAATTTTGTTCATTCGAGAATATGGTTGTGGTCCAAGCTATGATTGATTGGAATTGCGCTACACAAGGGCTAGAAACCTGTGATCACCTTAACTTTTCTTGCTCTTTCTTTGTCACATTGCACATGCTAAAAGACAACTCTTTGCGTGTTCTGTTACTAGCCCATCAAGCAACAAAGTACATTATGGTGAAACGGTATAAATAAAATAGAAAAATTGTTTTTACATTAGTTATGAAAATAAAACATTTATATTTTGTGTAAAATCTTTAGATCATTTAAGTCCTACATTTTAACTTGTAAATTTAATAAATTTAATAAACTAAATTTTAAAAAGTAAAGATTGTGTAAAAATATAAAAATTGTAAATAAAATTCCATCAAATATTATAATAATTGACTATTAGGATATGAAACACCAAAACTTCACTTTAGGCAATATACTCATACTAGATACATACTTGTATCAATACCGAATTTATATCCATATCCATATCCATATCCATATTGGGTATTAAACTTACATGAGAATTACATAAAATTTCTCTTTATAAAGTTGACATACCAACATACTTATTCACGTTAAATATGTACCCATATTTATATCCATCTCGTACAACCTAACTAATAGGTATTCTCAAGTCTTATATTCAAATCTCAAGTGATTAAAAAAAAAAAAAAAAACTGGAAAGGAGACTATCTCCATTTAATAGATCAATGGAAAAAAGAAAACGCTATCGATGGTACAATAAATCCATAGGAGAGAAAATGAAGTGATTAAGAGTCATCTCTTGGATTTATTTGTTAACTGCATATGTTATAATCGTTTTCTTTATTTGTTTCTCGTGGCCAAGAATGTTCACCCTTTTTCTTTTTGGTTTCACTTTTTGTGAGTGATAGTTAATGTCGAGTTGGAGATTCATACTCTCCCGCATACTGGCGCGTCATTTTCTTGGCATACAAGAAAACGAATGAAAGAAAATTTAAAGCAGGATGATCACCCTTCTTAAGCATTCAAACCCAAAATAGAACCCTTTCTCAGTGAGCATGGAATGCTGGTATGTCTTCCACTATCTTGCCAAGTACATGTTTCTCTTCCGCTACTTCAAACCAAAGTTTCACGGAAAGCTTCTAACGAATATCAACAATTTATATATTTTTTTAGAATACTGAAAATATTATAATATAAAAATTAGATCCAAAAATAAAAAAGAATTAAGGTCAAAATCACCTACCTGAGCTCCATCAACAATCTATACTTGTTCATCTTTAAAGAATCTGAGTAAAAACTTTTTAGATGTGCCTACAAAAGAAAGGCAACAACTCCAATATTCTAATTTCTAATGCTGCACAAATCCCATTTCAATGAAGATCTTGACAACCTGGAGGAGATCCTGGCTCATACTAAGGACATTCACTATGAAATGTCACCTGCCCAACTGGACAGAGTAAAGTATATTCCTGGGAAAAGCGTCAGGAATCAGGATCTTTCACTTCAAACGTAAGGTATCATAAATCCTACGGTTTAATTTGGTTGGACACGTTACCAGTTTGGAAGAGAAAATCACTAGACAACCATTGATTCATTTAAAGAGGCTATTCCATGAAAGCGATTCGACCTAGCTACTGACTTGAAATGCCAACCCAATAGAAAAGAAAAAAAGAAGAAGAATGGAATTATCTTTTAAGCCCCTCCACCAAAACAATCTTGACTTCTAACATTGGGAATTCAACAATCTATTCACTACAATCTTATTTAGCCTGTAGTAAGTTGAGGATATCTATAATTGCCAAAACTTGTTTTAAGTCTTTGGTCTCTCCAACTTATAAACCAAAGATCCTAAAAAATAGGTAAAATGCAAGTGAATAATCTTTAATTTAACAAAAAAATCAAATAATTGACTTATTCCAAATTTATGAGTTATTATTTACTTGTATTTGATAATAATATATATTAATCATTTTTCATCAGTAATGATTTATCTTATACTTTACGGTAAAATGCACCCTACACTTTAGAATAGTTCAATCCACGTGAAGCATCTAATGACATGGTAGGCTTGGGTTAACTATACGTCCATCATTTGTGCACTCCATCGAACCCCTCTCTTCCCTAGAGAACTTAGCATGTGGCCTCCCCATTTCAATGCTCTCCTTTTTCTTCTTTGCCATCTCTTGTCTCCCAAGAACGCAAGCAAGTTCAACGGTTCTAGTATTGGTACCACCGGATTTTTAAAAGAATCATTCTGAAACAGCTGATAAACAAACCTAAAAAAATTCAGGCAGAAGAGTACCATAGGTAAATTCATTCAAAGCTTTCGCTTTACTGTCTAAGGAGCGCTTAAATCATTTTAAGTCCATTCCAACTCACCGTGATTGGTTAATCTTCAATAATGTTTTAATTGCAAATTACATGATTAAACCACTCACCTATTTGGGTTCTAACACAACATAAATTCTGCTTTAGCATTCACTCTTATGAAGAAACTAGAGGGACTAACTCAGATGAACCCCATAAGGAAGACATAACTTGAGAGCTCTAGAAGGCATTATTCAAGGTATTTGTAGTCAGGAACATGCCTTGGAAAAATCTCTTGCATGGGGCTTAGCGCAAGCAACACACTCATGATGTTTCCTCCTTGGACGTTCTTTCTAGCCGCACTAGAATGCAAATGAGGAACTTTACTGACCACTGGTACCGCGAAGTTGCAGCCTCTTCCTCTCAAACTCCAGCTACAGATAGAGAACAGAAAAAATCAACAATAGACCAAACAGAGCTGTTAAAATTTTCTGCTTAATAAGAAAGCTTTTACTTTTAAAACTCTGCAAGTGTATAAGAGATCTAGCAAGCAAGGCATTTACAACAGCATTATCCTTAGACAGTTGAATTCCCAAAATATAAAATATAAAATACAAAAAATTACATATATCCTTAATCCTTAACAAAAACCACTTACAACAATTGAAATCCAAGTTTCAAAAATTAAATCCTAAACCAATAGAATCCCTCTTAATAGGTCTAAAATTAGTAGAAAAGTTTGATTTCAAACAATTCAAAAAGTATAACATTGCAAGAGAACACAAACTGTCTTGCTTAATTATTTGTTTTGCTTGTGCTAAATGATTTTAAAACTTATAAATAATTGGGAGAGCATTAAGTAGACATGCTATATACAATGTTTAAAGTTGCTATATGGCATTGCTAGACACATTTTTATGCATTGATAGCCTATTAAATATTGAGTGGTTAATAACAAATGATGGGTATCGTTCTAGTGTCATACCACTTTTTTTACCCGCTCATTTGCAGCAGGAGTGCCTCCACTAACAGATTCAGGGAGATATGGACTGCTAACGCGCACCTCATTCATCACAACTATGACAGTCTTGTCCCAGCGGACTGGAAGCCTGATCACATGCTAATGTCATCAGTTAAAATGAAAGCTAATAACTAGTTAATGAATCATAAATTCCCAGAAATAAACACAAAAACTAGAATAGTAGGGTTTTGCCACAGATACTAAAAATATAATCCTTAAGACAAACAATTTGGAACTAAAATTTAAAGTAATTGAAATTAGGTTTCACTTTCGTGCATACACAAAGCTTTCAGTGTCTCCTAAAGAACCAAAAATTAAGTAGAAGTCTAATGGATAAAAAAAATCACAGTAGTTTGATGTTTAACTACCTTTTCTAAATAAGACCGTTGCTTATAGACATTACTAGGCCAAAGCATCCATCCAATTATTGCTTATGCTTATACTTAGATAATCTTCACATGACTTAATTTTAAAAAAGTTAACTGTCTGACCTCAGAGGCAGGAAGTTTTATGCATACTATCCCTGTCAAGTACAGTAACTAGCAATGAACATTGCTTCTTTTTTTTTTTAACATGAAAGCAGGAAATCAACATGTATTGTCAGTAGACACTGAACTGAGATTCTGGTACATTTGCAAGACTAAAGAGACTAAAATATATCCAGAATATTCTAGGACAGTAATTTGACTAAAAGAATCATGCTGAAATCTGATGAATCTGATTGACTAACATCAACAAACTAACAGATAATGATTAAAATTAATCAATGCTAGGAACAGCACGAAAATTATCTGAAAGATATAGATATATCAATCATTCAGCATCTGCAGAGTTATACACAACATAAGCATAAAGATAGAGTATATGTCACTTTCCTTTTTATAGTTTTCTAGCCTATTATTACTTTAACCACCTTCTCCCCTAAGAGAAAAAAGAAGACCCCCTTCTCTGGGACTTCCAGGGCAACTGAATTGTTTTATCATTATGATGTTAATACAATTACATTAGCTTTTCTGACAATATACATGAATGCCAATTTTTGACAAGAATCATCACTGAAACAGTAAAGCGTATGAAATAACAGCCATACACGTAGAATTGTCTTAATCAAAGGCGCAGGCCACACAATCACTCAATATAGGATTTGGTTCCTCTAAAGTACAGGGTGCACTTTACCCTTATGGATCACCTTTAATGGAAAATTAACAATGTAATCCGTGATAAAGTACAAGCAAGTGGATAATTTATGAATTTAAAATAATCTACGCTCTTCATTTCCTCACCAACAATCAATCACTTGCATTTTACATTGTAAAGTACACACTGCACTTTCACAGAGCCAAATCGCCCAAAATAACCATGTAAGAAAGCAATTAAGGAAGAAGGGACAATATAATAGATATCTAAACATAGGCAATCTGCAATAGCAACAACAAGCTTGCAAGTATCTCAAATGAGCCTTAAGTAATGACAGAATCCTCATTCAACATGAAGGAAAAAAAAAAAAAAAGAAGAAAATGTAAAGAAACAATGTCGCTTAGTGCAAAATACCTTTTCTCTTACTACACCCAAACAAGATACCAAAACATTTTTTTGCATCAACATGTCAATGTGACATGCATACATTAAGCTGGTTATGAAACCAGCCATCTCCAAGGGAGCACAAACACTGTAGACTGGCTGCCATACCGGTATTTTTTTATTTTCTTCCTTAACATTAACACTGCTCCTCCAAAGGCACCCACACCCTCCCCTTTCCTCCCAAGCCACCCACACCCGCCCCAGCACCACCAAAAGCATCAACACCAGTCCCTGCTCTTCATCTAAAGCTCCCATTCCCCACTTCGGCATGACCAAAGTGGTTGGTTTCCTTTCTTAAGTGTGAGTCAGTCGTACTATTATGTTAAAATACGAGTTTCCATTTCACAATCATCTTTGGAGCAGTATTGTTAATATGTCCGAGTTTTATCACAAAATTTGTGTTACCACTCGATTAAAGCAATTTGGGTTCAGTAGTATCTAAGGAGGGAAATGAAGTAGCTCATTGTTTGCAAATTAAATTTGGTGCTGTGGCACTTACGTTTTCGATAAAGCATCAAAAATGCTCTGAGCCTCGCTGGTAACACCAACGCCGATCCTCTCAGCTTCTGCCTCTGCTTGTCTACGAATCCAAATTAATTTCGATCACAAGATGGAGTTATAAATAGCTAAAGAAAGAAGCATGGAATAGTGAACGCGGGTTAAGTTTTGAATTCAATCCAACTAGCAAGGAAAGTACCTTATGGCTAGTTCTTCCCGAGCTTGGAGAGCACTAAGGTCAAGGTAACAGTTGTTCGGATCAAGTGGGTCATCTGCTTGACCCAAAAAGGTGAAATCTTTGATGTAATTAACCTTCAACAACCTAATATTTCGACGAGGTCCAGGTTTGGAGCCTTCCTGAAGTACTAGGATATTAGAAGGGCGATCAAAGGTGATAACTTGGCCTTGGAATTCGTCGCCTAGGGTGGTCTTGATCGATAGCAAGCACCCCACTGCCAACTCCTCTGGGTTAATACCATCCACCGCCATGCTTTGCCTGCCCGCCTTCCGCTTCTCAAGAGGTGTCAACCTCCACTGGTTCGACCTCTGGGCAAGAGAAAAAACACGGAAATGGGTTTGGATCTAGGATTTGGCCCCTCTGGTTCAATGTTCTTGATCGACGGCTAGGATGTCGAGTGTGGGCCACGATATTGGTTTCTATCTTTGCATTCGGGCTTGGCCTTGGGTTTGGGCTAAGAGAGGTAGGCTTGAGCTAAACCCATTTTTGGGCCCGGCATGGCAATTGTCATGGCCTGAAGTTGAGAAGAACATCTTGACCCACCAAAAATAAAAACAAAATTGAGAAAAAACTGACACATCGATCACGTGTTTACAGCTTTACATTGACGTTATAAATTATTTTATATCAATATTTATGATTTCACATTTCAAAAATCAGTTTTAACAATAACTCTTAATTACTAGTGGTTATATAATATAATTTTCTAGTCAAATGGTATAATTAAATGATGAACAATTTTAAATACACGTGAGTGAATAACTAGAAGTTTACTTTGTACCTTTTTATTTGGAGATGGACTTATAAATGAGTAATTGGAAAAAAGAATAAAATAAATAAATACAAAATGTTGAGAAAAGTATAAGATTGTCTTCTATTTTGCACAACATTTGTGTTGCTCAAAATTTTTTATTTTTATATAATTTTTATTTTATAAAATTGAAGTCAGTAAATATTTTTTAAAATACCTTTTAAAAAAATTATAAAGCTCACATAATTGATAGTGTGAAAAAGCTTTTTTTAATAAATTTAATAATTTAAAAATTAAATAAATTTAAATAAAAATTTAAAGTTCAGTTTAATAATAATATAAAATTTATTAAATTATTAAATTATAAAATTTAATTAACTTAATTATTTTTATATTAAATATACATGTTTGAAAACAGCATTTTTCATTTTCAAAACTTATTTTTCTTTGCGTAAATGCGTTAGATTTGGATGTGAGGTTGTAGCACAGCTACACCGCTGCCTTCTTTGTTTTTTGTCGTGTTTTGCACCGCCCGCCTTTACTGATTGTCAATGGAGGTCGTTGATATTTCAAATCAAATATAATGTACTATCTTAATTCATTAACTAATTGACATATAAACATGTGGCAGATTTGAGGGACAAAATTGTCCATTTAAAACTAGATATGAGCCAATAATGCTTGGATCTAACCAAGAGGGAAAGAAATGAAAATTGGCTATTTGAAGTTAGCTCATGTAATAATATAACTGTTTCAAAGTGTTTAGTGGAAAGTAAGAAACAAAAATTAAATAATGTATGAGATAAAAGTTGTACAATTAAGTTTTTTAATAATTATTTTATTATAAATTAATACTTAAAAAATGTGACACATACCTGCATGCCCTTCAGTCCCATCGATCTATGTCTAACTCGCCGGCCACTCACAACTTGTTTCCGTCCCTCATGATTCAAGAACCTAGTCATTTAGTGATTTTTTGTTTTCGATATTATTTCAGGGAATTATATTAAATCATTAGCTTGTCACCTTTCGGGGCTGTGACATGTGGTTGTGGGGTCCACACCCAGGTCCCCCACCTGCAGGTTGCACTCACCTTCATCATGTTCCCGTCCTCTCTGCTCTGCTGAGCTGGTCACCACCATCTACCACCATGTCTAGGGGTCATGTTCACTCTTCTTTTTGGTACCCACCAACGTCTTTTTTTTTTTAAAAGAAAATTAATAAGATTTATTAAATTAATATTATTATTTAATTTATAAATTTCATTATTTAATTTAATATTTTTATTTTTAAATAAAAATAACATGCCCGTTTTTCTTTGCCACTTCCTTTTAACCCAACTCTACTGTACCCAAAAGCCCAAAGCACACAGCAATGTATAATAAAATACTAAAAAAATACAACAATAAAAAATTACAGAACATGCGACTATAGAAGCAAAAGTGATGACGATAGATGTCGGTGGATTAAAAAATTGGGTAGTAGTCGATAAGGTGGGTCAATATAAAAGCATTAAAGGATGGAAGTTGTGCAAGATTTGCATCTGGAGTGTAGCGTGGAGGGTAGAAGACAAAAACTTGTTTTCACCCCATTGTAGAGGTCCAACGACATATTAATAGCTTCTTCAAAAAGGGGAAAAATGAAGGAACTAAGTTGGGGCTGCCCATAGACTTCTGCCTGTGTCTGGAAAACTCCAACAAGGTTAACCCTGGTTTCTCGTCCCTAGGGACAAAACAAAGTTTTGGATTTTTATTTTTATTATTCTTTATTTTTTATAATTTTTTGTTTTTAATCTATCCTTATTAATTTCTCTTTTTACTCATTTTTTACATTTTTTTAAATATTCATTTTCTACCTTTAAATCTTAAAAAATAGTAAATTCATATCTCATTTGAAATTATGCAGTGTTTTGCTTTGTAATGTTTCTTTCTTCAAATAGTAACATTATAAATTTAATGTATAAATTCTATTTTTATTATTTTTTTGTTTCTTTTAATTTTATTTATATCTCTCAATCTCATTTGTATATTGAAAGCTCAATACTCATAATCACTTTTTCTTCCTCTTAGTAATACTAATTACTATTGAAAAAATTTGTTTTCACGAATAGATTTTTTTGAAAATTTCATAAAAAAATTATTGATTTTGTGTAATTTCATAATCTAAAATTAATTCATTTAAACTTTTAAATAAATTTTATGATATATAATTTGCAAAATAAAATGATTGAATTACTGTAGACATATACAGCAAGATGTAGCCTTGCACCTACATGTTTGTATATAATAGTCTTTAATTTTCACATGATGCTTGTTAGAGTTTTAAGACTACATAATCATTATCTTTATTTACCTTTTAGGTAGGAAGTCACGTTCTTGAAGTGGGTGAACTACCCAAGCATCCTATATCTATACGACATCCGTACAAAGTCAATAGTAGCATTAACATTTCATGGTTGGCAACACCTTTTATAATTTCTTTTACTTAATTATATATTTTTAGAAGTATAAATTTTTTGTATTATTTTATAATTTTTAAATTTATTTTTATATATAATATAAAGAACTCCGTACATATAAAATTTTTTCCTAAACTAAAACTAGGTTGGATTTATTACCTAAGTTTTTCTTAAATTTTATCAGAGTTAAGGAAATGTTTACAGGGATGTTTAGATTAAAATAATCTAAATTTATGTTAAAAATTTGAAATATATACTGTTTGACGGAGATAAACCTGTATTGATGGAAGAGGCTCATATGGGCACATGCACAAACCAACAAAAATGTGTCATACTTTTGAATTTGCCAATATCACTTACATACCAGCTCAGTACTCCAAATGTAACTTACAAAATTGCCTGCAAAAATAATTGGGGTTTGTCCTTTACAATTTTAGCTGCCGTTTATATTTGGGAATCTGCAGTACTCTATTTTCTTGATCACTGGTGAGCTTTTTCCTCTTCAGACGACTCTGTACTTGCAAATGCAGCAACTAGGTATTTAATGTTATTATCTACTGCACCAATAAAGATAAATAGAGGGAAATACTTTGGCCTACAACACTGTCCCTTGGTACGGAAAATGACCTAATTTTACCAAAGTGAAAAGGCAGTGTTGGGGCCACAATAATAAAGGAAAGAAAATGTGCTTCTGAGAGTAAAAAGGAACAGAGAATAGAATAAAGAGGAATGGTAGAGCACAGCCTTAAAAATAATTAGTAAAAGGAAAAAAAGGTGGTACCGGAGACATTAGCCTGCTTGTCTGTCTGTCTCTCTCTCATTGGTAATTAACCAGGTATGACCGAAAAGAGGACAATGGCATTATGGTGGAACAATAACAATTTAAAATAATAAAATCTTAAGACAAAATTCTAAAATGGGAAAAATAATTGACAACTTAAAAGGATAAAGAAATTGAAAATTAGCCAACTATTTACTAAGAGATTTTATGGTCTCGGGGTGTTCTCAACTGGATAATAACCCAAGGATTCACTTGTAAGGGGTTGAGCGTTGTGGTCAACTCGGACTTCGTCGATCTTCCTGTAAGGTTCGATCTCTCCCCCATTGATATATAAGAAAAAAAAAATCTCGTGACAAATGCCAAACCCAAACAAAATCGCCGTGTTTTCCTGGGTCTTTCCAGCTTCTAACACCACGAAAGACACATAAAAGGGCGAAAAGAAAGCAGAAAGGGAAGAAGAAGCTAGGCAAGATGGCTTTGAAAATGGGAACAACAAGCCCATTCAAAGACCAATCCCAGTTCCTGCCTCTTACCAAGAAACTCTTCCCTTGGATTATCTATGCCCTGCTTCCCATAGCTCTGCTTCGCTTATACTTCTACCCAATTCCCTTTCTTTCATCCCCAGAAGCTGAGCTTCCCATTTCCAACCCCATTACTATCAGCTCCCGTTCTTCTCTATCTTCTTCTACCCCTTCTTCATCATCTTCTTTTTTTGCAGGTATATGCGTACATCATTTTATCTTTCTAAAGTTTCAAATTTGTTAGTGGGGTTTGTCTTAAATTTCAGTTACTGGCTTGGAATATAGGATTTATTGGTATCCTGAACTTATATGCTGTTCTTTATTGCAGAAAAGGAAAAAACAAATGAGAGTGAGACCCCGTGCGACTACTTCAATGGCAAATGGGTTCGTGACAGGAGAGGCCCTTTGTACAACGGTACCACCTGTGGTACCATCAAAGAGGGCCAGAACTGCATCACCCATGGCAGGCCTAACTTGGGCTATCTTTACTGGAGGTGGAAACCCAGTCAATGCAAACTTCCAAGGTTTGAACCTGAGGCTTTTCTCCAAATCCTTAAGAACAAGCACTTGGCTTTTGTTGGGGATTCCATGGCCAGGAACCAATTAGAGTCCCTGCTTTGCATGTTAGCCACTGCATCAAGTCCTAACCTTGTTTATCGAAGCGGGGAGGACAACAAATTTCGCCGCTGGCGCTTCCCTTCTCACAATGCTAGTGTCTCAGTGTATTGGTCCCCATTTCTTGTGGATGGTGTTGAGAAATCAAATTCAGGGCCAAATTATAATAAACTGTATTTGGATCATGTTGATGAGAAATGGGCAAGGGATTTGTATAAAATGGACTTGATTGTGTTATCAATTGGGCATTGGTTTTTGCATCCTGCAGTTTATTACGAAAGTGGTTCAGTTTTGGGATGCCATTATTGTCCTGGTCTTAATCACACTGAGATTGGGTTTTACGATGTGTTAAGAAAGGCTTTGAGGACTACCCTTAATAGCCTAATTGAGAGAAGAGGAGATAAAGGCAATGGCATTGATGTAATTGTGACAACATTTTCACCTTCCCATTTTGAAGGTGAATGGGATAAGGCTGGTGCCTGTCCAAAGACCAAGCCTTTTAGACAGGGAGAGAAGGAACTTGAAGGAATGGATGCAGAGATGAGGAAGATTGAGATTGAAGAAGTGGAAGCTGCTAAGGCAAAAGGCATGAATCTTGGAGGGTTTAGGTTGCAGGCATTGGATGTGACCAAATTAGCATTAATGAGGCCAGATGGCCATCCGGGTCCTTATATGTATCCTTTCCCATTTGCTAATGGGGTTCAAGAGCGAGTGCAGAATGATTGTGTTCATTGGTGCTTGCCAGGGCCCATAGACACATGGAATGAGATTTTCCTAGAGATAGTGAAGAAATGGCAAGAACATCCAAGGAGTGAAGAATGAGGTATTTCTCAAACTTTGCTGGTTTATTACATTATAATGTTTCCCTCATATGGGTGACGGATATTGGAAAAGAGCCATTTTTGTTTGGGGAATGATTGGTTGTTGTTGATTTTGCCTGGGCTCTCCTCTCCCATAATTGAAAGGGAAATATGTGGCAACAACATGTATTGATGATGGAAGTTGGAGACAGACATTTTGAAGGTGCCAAAGATAATGATGTTTTTGGTGTGTCTGTAGATTAGTCATTTAGAGTTGTACAAAATTATTTAAATGTGGATTGTAATGTTGTGAAGGGGTTCCGAACACATGTCTTGCTCTATTTGGTAGCCATCAATTTTTTCTAGTGGGACATTTATTTCAATAAGAGTTTGCCCGTGCTTTTATTTTTCTCATAATGCAAAGTTGATATTTTAATCAAAGTTGAAAATTCTGGTGAGAACGTACATAAGCTTGAGGACAATTGTTAGGTGAGTGTGTTGAATGGATCAAATCAAAAGCTTGCGGGTCGCAACAAAAAAAAAAAGAAGTCCAAATTTCAGGTCATCCTTGCTTATGGCATAACTAGATGTATTTGTTTGAAGAAAGACTCTGTCAGAAAGTCTAATTGAGAACCACATCTTTTTTTTAGGTATTATGAGATGGGTTCAATTCCTGTCTACATTCATGAGTTGCTCTTTAGTAAAAGGCGAAAGAATAGTTGGCTTTGAGCTCACCACACGGCTCAGTCATGAGGTGTTCTATTTATGAGTTATTAATGATAATTGAATTGCTCTATTTTTTATGGGAGTAACCTTTTCTATCTATTGCTGTCCCTTTAAACAAAGAGGTATCTCAGCCTTTGATGTAAAGCTAAATAATCAAATACCAAATCAACACATAATTGAAGGTGCTCATGAGAATAAGGGAAGATCTACAGAGGAATGGGGACAAGGGAAGTGGGGAAAGAGGGTCGGCGTAGGATAAGGGCAAATGAGGCAGGTATTGTTGCAGGGGAATGATTCTTTCATAATGTAATTGTTATATACTGTGTACAAAATGTTAAGTGAATGGTTAAATTAATTATAAAATTTAATTTAGTATGTTAAATTTAATAAATTTAAAAATAAAAATTTATTGTAAAAATAAAATTATGAAAATATTAAAATTCATTTTCGTATGAGAGAGAGTAACTGAAGGGGGAAAACCACGCGGAAACTGCAAAGCAGCACTACCGCTGGATCTTTCTTTGGCAGAATCTTGTAGGGCCGTACATTAACCTGCGGTGATGATGTATTAAAACAGTCCATTTCGTTTTTTATTTAATTTTTAGTTTGTTTATATTATTCATTTATTAATTTTTATATAAATTATAAAATTTAATAAATTTCATAATTTATTTGACAAATAAAAATGAATAAAATTTAAAATTATGAAAGTTTTATTCCTTTATCAAAATGAACTAATGTAATATTACATTCCTAAAAAAAATTAGAAGTAGTATTAAATTCTTTCTAAATTTTTATTACAATTAGTATAAACTTATTATATTTTTAAAAATATTTAGATAATTATTAAATTACAAATATGAAATATTTGAAAATATTTATATTATAATTTTTAGTTTAATTATTACCTAAACATTTTTAAAAGTATAAAAATTTGAAATATTTTATTCCTATAAATAAAATTTTACTTAAAATAATTTAAATAATTAAATTAAATTATACCATCTAAATGATAGGATGATGACTATTCTCCTTTTTTATCCAATTTACGGTAAGTCTCTTTATATATTAAACTTTTTATATTTTAATTTTACATATAAAAAATTTTTATGTGATATCTTGAGATAAATCACTTATTATATTTTAAAAATTATATAAATTATTTATATATATCTTAAATTAAAAATAATTTAAGACATATAAACTAAGTTAAGGTATATGAGAATATTTGAAGATAATTTACAATATGTAAGAATATTTTTAATAATTTTTGAAGTGTATAAATGATTTATTTTAATTAATATCACAACATTTTTTTTTCATATAATCTAAATTAAAAAGATTTAATACATTTTATCCTAATAAATTTGGAACTCCTTTGCTTCATGTCTAGCTTATAATGGCAAAGGATTCACATTTTTAAATCATTTTATTTTATTTTTAATTATGTAACATCTAAGATTCCCTCCAATTGACTGACTCATTTTGACTCATAGGAAATTGCCTATTGCATGTATTTTTATTTCAGTCACAGTTTTTAACAATAAAAATACTTAACTTCACAAGATTTATCTTTGTCTTTTTAGAATTTAAGTTGATACATAATCATTATTTTTAATTATTTATTTTACCAGTATATGTTTGTTTGTGGACTTTTAAATGTGTTTTAAATTCACATAAAAAAATGTTTTAAATTAACCAATAATTTTATAGGTGTAAATTTAAATACATTAAGAGGGCAAAATTACAATCAAACAATCATTCCATTTGGTAATGGACAGAAAATGTCAATCATTTCTATTTTTTAATTTTTTTTATTTTGATAATAAAGAGTTAGTAATTTCTAATTTCTAATAAGTAAATAATAACTAGTCACTTTTTATATTTTTTGGAAATGGCCCTCATTAGATTATTTAAATTGAAATATTAAAATAACAAAATACGGGAATATTAAAATTTTAAATATCTACCCATTAACTACCCTTTGTAGAGAAAATTTTGGGCTCTGACGGTTCCCTATTTACCGACGTGCAAGAAGCTACAGTATCTCCGTTCCCTTCCATGGCTGCAACGGTTTCACTCTCCTTTCTCTTAGATCCACAGAGTCATCACCATCACTGCCGCCTAAACGCCACCACTCTCTTTAAACCTCATCAAAAGCGCCCCTTTGCTCTGTCAGCTCCTAGCTGCAAACACACACTTGCCAATTTCCATAGAGAGGGCAAGTGCAGTTTCAAAACTTCCTCTTCCTCTTCCTCTTCTTCCCATTCTTCAACATCAACAACACCCGCCTTGTCTTACCTCGAAGACCCATTTCGCACAGGTCGATTTCTGAGCAATGAAGAGCTTGAAAAGCTCAAATTCCTTGAAAATTTTAGATATTTTCAGGAATTAGAATCTGGAACCATGTGGGTTCGTGTAATGAGGGCGGAGGAAATTGATGTCACCGTTGGATTGCTTGCCGAATCCTTTGCCGAGTCAATGCTGTTGCCTTCTGGTTATGTTTCTGTATTGAGGTTCTTGGTGAAGCAGTATTTGATTGAGAGAAGAACTCTAATGCCCCATATGGCTACGCTTATCGGGTTTTACAGAGGGATGGTAGAAGGCGGAGAAGAGGAAGAGGTGCAGTTAGCGGGGACTGTAGAGGTTTGCTTTGACAAGCGAGGTGCCAATGCTTCTCCCCCTACGCCGACACCTCCCAAGGATTCGCCTTACATATGTAACATGGCTGTAAAAAAGTCTCTGAGGAGGTATGCTTTTCCTTAGCTCGTATTACTTCTCGATTAGATAATAGTTTTTGGCCTTGCTGGCTAATACTTTGTTTGGTTATCAAGGTTAGAATTTGCATCCTTGTCCAGACAATATACTTATTATTTCTTTTATTTATTTTTGGGCTACATAGACTTCCAAGTTCCAACTCCAGTAATTAGGATTACTAGCTCAGAAAAAGGCTTCAATTAGCACAATTAACGAACTTACAATAGACGATAGATGGTTGATATAATATTCATAGATTCAGAATGGCTAAAAATCCAAATTAGACCACGAATTTTGTGTCATCTTGTGCAATAAATAGGTCTAACAGGAGTATCTGGAAATTTTAATTTATTCTTTCTCAATCCTTGTAGAGATAGTTCATGACTTGCTCTGCTGGTTTTACTATTTTAGAATTTTTCGTTTCTACTTTCAACACAAGCAAACCAAACAAATAACCTTTTTGTGTTCATATTCCCTTTTGGAAGTTAGGTTCTTGTTTTCTCCGCATTTCTTACATCAAGAGACACACATGCATCTTGATTGGGGCCTATTATATATCTGCAATTCAACCTTTTCTTTTAGTCATGGACAGACAAACACTAGCCAAATCGACTTGACCCTCTGATTTATTGTCTATCAGTGGCGGTTATACTTAGGGACACTTGCAATTTGAACAATTAAGCTACCCGTGGCATTGTCAATGATTTTAATTTGACTGCTGAACTTAAATCTATCTACCATAATGAGAGAATGTTGTCATTTTTTATGATTCTCTTACCATCTTTTTGAGTATAATTGCACAATTACATACTGCCATGTTGTTGCCAATTCTTGGACTTGAAAAAGCTGATGGTTTTACTGAGGGAGCCTAAATTCATTCCGTAATACAATTCCTTCTGGCTTTTGTCAAATCCTGTATTTTATAATTAATTTAATGGGGTGTCAGGAGTGCAATGAGCTTTCTTTGCCACATAGCAGATGCATTCTGAGTACCTTAAATCTTAGTGTATGTATATACATCCTGAATGCAAATGGATTCCCAATGTGTATTTATGGCACTTCCTTGCAGGAGGGGCATTGGCTGGCATCTTCTAAAGGCAAGCGAGGAGCTTATTTCTCAGATGAGTTCCACAAGAGAGGTTTATTTGCATTGCAGAATGATTGACTCAGCTCCATTTAACATGTATACAAAAGCAGATTACAAAATTGTAAAGACAGATGGCATCTTAGTCCTGCTGATGTTGCAGAGACGCAAGCACTTGATGTGCAAGAAACTTCCTCTTTTAAACAGCTCTTCAGATTCAGATCTGTTAGGTTCTGATATGGAGAAGACACCATGAATATAGTCTTTGGTTCCAAATATATCTTTTAAGGTAATATCATCATATGTTTAACTTCTTGATGACTTTATGCACAGATGTTCCCTGTGATAAACTTGCCTATTTCTATATGTTAATTTCCTGTTACAGAAACAGTAGCATCGATGCTCATGGTGGTTGAAATTTGACAAGATGTAGGATGAATGGTTGAGGCATCCTTACAAAGTTACAAGTATCATCTTAACTAGAGGGCAGAGACCTGTTGTGTTGCAGGTAAGTCACACCAGAAAATCTCTATTAAAACAACCAGTGATCAGATTATTGAGTCCTGCAAATTTACTTTGTGATTTATATGCTATGATATTAGTCTTTTGACTTTTTTTTTTTTTCTCTCTCTGTAGTGTGGTGGATTTCATCATCTTGTTCTTTTTTTATTATTTTATTGCATGACCTTTCAACTCTTTTGCTGTAAGTATGAAATAACTTGCACCTATATCTCCTTGGAAAACCTTGAATGAATATTTATTATTGATTGAAGCTGTAAATACAAATGAAAATGGGGTTCACTTTTTTCTAGAAGCTTGAAATTGTTCTTTGCCTTTGACTTCCTATTGATGGACATGACTGCAAAGCAGGTAAGTTATCTTAAAATGCCATCCAAAAGACATCATACTTACTCTGTATTTTTAATATAGTCAAGCACTGATCTTCAAGTGTATTTAGGATTCATGTAACTGTCTCTACATTTAAAATATGTGGTGTATGGAATCTGTTGAACGAAGTCAATCATTCCACAATAAAAGAATAAGTTAGGAGGTAAGAGAACATTTGGGGCAGAGAATAGACGTGGAAATGCTAATTTAGCTTCATCATCCTTGGGGATTTCTTTGATGCCTCTCATAAGATAACTCAAAGTGGTTTATATAATGAGTCTGCCAAATAATTCATGGTCATATTATTCAGCTTGGTGCCTAAATTTGAATGGAATAACTTAAGCATCTTTATTATTGATAGAAAATCAACATCACCCTGTTGTCTAAGCATGGAATTCTCTAAATCATCCTCAAAGTATGCATAACCATTCCCAAGCCTTTTGAATTTGTATAGATAATCATTTGGAGTTCTTTTACACATTCTGCCATTGTGGGCCTCTCACTACTGTCTGTACGGACACATCGAGATGCCAGATTGGCAAACATGGCTGTAGACTCAATGGTGTAAGAATTTCTAGCCATTTCTGGATCTATGACCTTACGAAGCTTCTTGCGGTCATTTAGTATGTGCCTCACCTGCATTTGAATAACACATAGGAAAATATCATTACTGTTAGTATTGTTATTTTTGAGTCTAGCTTTTAGAGCTTGTGAATCAGAATCTTTTGAACTACGAAGGATGCAATTAGAAAATTACCACTTGTTTAGCAAAGATTGTTGGAATGAAATAAATAACATAGTCACGTTGGTAACATTTTGTATCCAATATGATATGATGTTTCGACATCCTTAAGGATCATATCTCATATATATGTTCATTTCATACCTGTAATACAAGGTTTTGATCATTTGGACCCTGATTTAGATCTACAGCTCGGCGTCCAGTCAAAAGCTCTAGAAGTACGACACCAAATGAATAAACATCACTTTGTAGAGTGAGTTTCCCAGTCTGTTGTTAAAGGATATAAATAATGATCAGAGTATTAGACAACTAGTCTGGCAATCTATTGATAGAAAACATAAGAAACATACGAAGTTAAAGTTATTGCAAGATAGCAACTTCAAATGTTGGCTTTTAAGTAATATAGTAATTTATGTGTATGCATAGATATACAACAACAATAACAATAACATACAAAGCCTTATCTCCAAGTATCCTTTTCTCCTTAATGTGTATGCACGTGCGCGTGTACACACATACACACACATATAAAGAGAGTCTTCATAAATATCATTTATCAAAATATTTTTTTTAACAATCTCTCAAAGTTTCTTTTTCTCTTTAATGTGTGTACGCACACACACGCACACACAAAAACACAACACACACACGGATGGAGAGAGAGAGAGTTCTCATAAATATCATTTATTAAAACATTCCTTTTAACAATTTCTCCAAGTATCCTTTTCTCCTTAATGTGTACACACACACACACACACACACACGGACGCGGGGTGAGAGAGAGAGAGAGAGAGAGAGTTTTCAGAAATACCATTTATCAAGACATTCCTTTTAACAATCTCTCCAAGTATCCTTTTCTCCTTAATGTGTATGCATGCACACACACACACACATATATCTAAAGAGAGAGACAGAAAGAGGCAGTATCAAATTTACTAGCATTATTCTTTTCTAAAAATTACTAATATAATCTGAATTATGTTCTTTCCAGGTCATATCTCAGTGTGATAAAAACTGCATGTTCTGCCTGATCATTTTGAGCCTGTTCTTTTTGATTCTTGAGACCTGGCTTTGCTGCTGTCTGTACTCTTACCTTTTATCTAAATGCAAGTTTGGCTTTAAAAGGAGAAAAGAAGCAAAGGGTAAAAAGACTCCTAGAAAGGTTGTCAAAGAAACACTTGACCTAAATTGTAAGCTGATAGGCAAGAGCTCAAATTTTATACCACCCATTGAAGCACGTTGGACCTGAAATATGATTGAAGCAAACTCACAACTTCTTTTATAAAATTACAGTCAACTTAAATTTTAATTACTTCACTGGAGAGCAAGGATCAAACTATGGGATACTTGATCAACTAGGCTTTATTATTATGTCAAGAAAACACTGGACTTAAAAGTTTAAGCTATTAGGGGAGGGATATATACTGCTTTCTTGAATCTGACAAAGGTTAAAGGGAAGGGATGCCCCTACAAACTCATGTTGATGGATCTTCTTTAGATCTTCTCTATCAATCTATCTAAAAGGTTTAATGGCTGTTTGATGACCTAAGAAGAATAAGGAAGAAAGTAATTTGGTTCCTAAGCGGTTATTAAAAAGACAAGTATTTTTCTGTTGAGTCCAAGGTGATATATGGGGATGCTACTGGGGATTTTGGCCTAATGGTCACTGCCTGTGCATTAGGGTTCAGATTTTGTTAGTCCTCTGTTTGAATCCCACCGGGACCTGCCATGTGATTTCTTCCCCTCCCTCATGGAGACCTATCCTACTCCTTGGGTTTCTGACCTCCTATTGCATCTAAAAAGAATAAAAAACCAAAAGTTCAGGTAGTCATGTACTAATGGCCAAATAAACCTTCCAAGGAAACTACAAAAATTTTTTGGCATTGGATGATTTCAGCCATGGGCTTTTTGAAGAGGACCAGATTTGTCCATGTTAAGCCTATTCCTTCCGCCTAAATTGGGTATATCATGTTGGCCATGTCACTTTTGTTAGATTTTCCTGGCTTAATAGTAGCTAGCTACTATCAGGCACTAAAATCATTGGCGTTCAACCATTGATTAAGCTATTGCCGCTGTCATGATTATGGATTACCTATGTTCTAGGATGAGTTTAAATATTCTCTTGTGTGATTTAAATGCATGGTTTGTGAAGAAAATTAAACACCTGGATTTCGTTGTACACACAATCCTGCTCTATGGCAAGGGTAGATTATTCTGTAAACGATTTGAGAGTGTAAAGCTGATTGCATCATATGCACAGAAGATAATTGCATAAAACTAGTTAAATGAGTTTTCTGTGTATTGTATAGTGGAAAGTTGTGTTTGTGGTCTTCCAAAATCAAGAGTGGGGCACATATAATAAATGTAGAAGAAATTTTATCAAATGGTGTTGAAAGCTGATGGTGTAGAACCAAGTGAAGTAAAAACTAATCTTTGTCGCATAGGTGCATACCGATGTATACTCAGGATCAAAATAGCCAAAGGTACCAAGTACTCTGGCGGTCACATGTATTTCCTGCCCTTCTGGCATAAACTTGGCAAGCCCAAAATCGGATATCTACAAAGAGGTTATAAAGTTATTAGTTTTGGCTCTGTAGATATTATTGTGGGAAGGAAATGTTATAATTCACTATATTTAGGAGTGTAAAATTACCTTTGCTTCAAAGTTGGCATTCAAGAGAACATTAGTGGATTTGAAATCTCTATGAACAATAGGCATTCCAACAGCAGAACTTGAATGGAGATAAGCAAGCGCTTTTGCTGCTCCAAGTGCCACTTTGAGTCTTAGAGGCCAATCCATTTTTCTTTCCCCAATTCCTAAAATCAGGCATAAATTAATAGAAGCTCAAATTTAGGAATTTTGACATGAGTTTCAATTTGGGATACATTACAGACCATTCAAATGATCTTGCAGGTTCCCATTATGCATATATTCGTATACTAGGAATCTGTGCTTTCCATCTGCACAATATCCTATCAAAGAAACGAGATTTGGGTGGTTGAGTCTGCTCAAGATGTCAACTTCGACACGGAACTCGCGCTCTCCCTCTGCTTCTTTAAATGCTGGCAGCTCCATTTTCTTGATTGCTACAACCTTAAGGGGTAGTCATGTTAGTATGTATTTGTATTTTCTTCACAAATTTTGATTCATTAACTTTGCTATGACTCTTTAAAGCTGATGTTACAAAATTTTAAAAAATCATGATGAATTTCTTTGGAATATAAGCTTATATCTGTCACATATACCACTCCTGACCGCAAAGTGCCCCTATAGACTCTTCCAAACCCTCCTTTTCCAAGCAAATTATCATCACTGAATGAACATGTTGCCTCTTCCATCTGCTTGAGTGTGAAAACCGATGATCCATGCTGCCTTTTTGTGGGTTGTGGTGTTTGATCTTCAAGCTGCCAAAACTCCACGGGTTTATATATCCCTGAAATTAAGTGCTAAATGTTACAAGTTGGGTTGTGCCATGAAACAGCACTCTCAGTACAAGCTTGCAGTAGGAGAAAAGAGAAACTAAAAGAAGATGGAAGATAAAAGACGGAAGAAAGAAGAAAATACAGGGGTCTGTGTGATCTTGAAACTTGCTTTTACGGCGCTTGTTCCAGGCTGCAACCAACCCAAATGGCATGATAATTCAACCTGTAACGGCTCTCTGTTTTAAGAGTTGAATATGGCAGGTTCTAACAAACCAAACAGACAATTGAATGGAGATGCCAATTCCACGACCCCCTCAGAGGCACAGTTGGATTTCGCCAAGAATTTTAAAGTACATCACTTTGGCATAGTTTGTATGCATTGACAGAATTTTCCCATATAAAAGTATTTGGATAGTATGGGAATCCTCTCTAGAGTACGTATGGGGCAAGTGTAGTTAGATTAGAGAAATACTCAACCACACATCAGCAACCTGGATTTTTCTGTGAAACAATTAACACAATGTGTGAGAGAGAGATCTGTGCTTTAAGGAAAAGAGATAGCTGAGAAAAGTAGGTAGGGCCTGCTAACCTATGGGTGGGAAGTAGTGGTAAGTGGTGGGGTGTGTTTTGTTTGATAAGGAAATGAAAACTGCAGCCTTATTCTCTAATTCTCATCTTATTTTACGTTTTACCGTTTGCAAATTGAATATAATGAAGTGGCAGTTGGGAGGGCCTTTTCCGATTGTTTTCTTCATTACAAAATTTAATTTTACCTTCTGCTTGAAACTTTCGCTTGTAAGGTGCAACCGTCGTTGTTACTGACGAAGCCCATCATCATCAGCAATTGACCAAATATTTCTACAGCACCAATCCATGACCATCAATGTGGGGACCCAAGAATTAGACTTCTCGTCAATTACCACCATCTCCAGTAGATCTATGGCCAACGAAGAAATATGTATGGAAGAAAAGGTGAAGGCAGTATATACCGATAGTCTAAAAGGTTCATTGAATTTACAAGCGAGTAGTTTGTGCAGATAAATCTTCCAGAAGTGCAGCAATATGATTGCATTTTATGGGGGTTGTGGAAAATTGTTAGCATGAATTTTTCTTCCTTTCATTCCTTTTTGGTGAAAGGGTGAGAACTGAGAAGGGAGTTGGTTGAAGCGTTCTTCCTAATTTCCCTCGTCCTCATTTTCCTCAATTGCTCTCAATAACCTTACGAGATGCCGGTCATTTTGAAGGGGGTTGTCGTGTCTGAGGATTTTCTTTGTTTCTTTTATTTAATACAATTTGTGTAAATATATGTTAGATTCAGACCTTTGGCCTTTTTAGGTTTTTTATATTATATATATATATATTCATTTAAAAAAAATTTAAAACAGGCAAAAAATTAAAAATTAAATTAATAGATAATTACGTTCGAGATTGTAGTTAATGATTAGTTACTAAAATTCTTTATTTTTCAATGAAATAAAAGTTCACAGATAATAGTATATTTTATTTGGGGTTAGTGGGAGGTGGGGGGTTTCGTTTGCAGTTTTACCATACCGTTATTTTATATTAACTTAAAAGAATTGAAATAACTCAATTTATTGAGTATTGAATTGTGAAACTTAGAGATTTAACAGTTTAAATGTATATTGTGAGAATTTTATGTAGTTTTCTTTTGTTTAAGGTTATAAGGAATTGGATTTTTTATTTTTTTTTCAAAAAATTAAAGTGTACAGCAAGTGAAAAATAAATAAAAAATTAATAAATTAATAAAAATGATACATATTAAATTTAATTACAAAATAAAAGGTTATCAAAATTAATAAAGCATAAAAAAATTCTAAATTAATGACTATAAAGAACAATGGAATTGACAAACCGTTATTTGAAGTCGAAGAATAAAGTCATAAAGTTCACAATAGCCAAGCGAATGAGCCTACCATCCCTACTTTTTCCCGTTCAAAATGGAAACAAAGCTAAAAGGTTATTCACTATAGCATCCGATCATCGTCACTTTGGGTCCAGAAGGGAACGGAAAATGGACAACTCCAGCAACGATGTCTTTCACCGCTAACAAAGCGATATGAGAAACAAAATAAAAAAAGGAGGAGGAGAGGGGGGGGGGGGGGGGTGGGGGAAGCAATATAAGAAACAAATCCGTGTTCTCTATTTGGGATGTTGTTTTATATACAAAATAAACATTTTATGAAACAAGTTACTGCTATATTTTTGTAAAATGTAACTATGTTTTTAGAAAAAAAACGTAGAAGCCTTTTACTCAAATTTTATAAGAGTAGTCATGTGGCTGCAAAGCTGCATTATGTGCTACCTTGTTGTCCTCTCCTTAGATATTGAGGAACGATGCCATCTGCGTAACTGATCTCTACAAACTTCACACAAACTCAATAAGCAGTTGTTGGAATCCATGCATTGTAGTGTAAAATAGTTTGTGAAGTGAAATTTGTTTACGTGGCCTTGCCTTCACTAATTGATAGTGTGGTGAAGAAGCAATTGTTTAATTTTTTTAACAATGCAGACTTTTTATATTCACAAACTGAATTTTATAAAATTTTATTTAAAAAATTTAAATTATTAAATTTAGAAAACTTTACAGATTTAACAATCTTACAAGACTTCAGTCTTTTTGTGTAGAAGATGAAGTATTCAATCTTCAAATGAACCCTGAGATCCATTGACCCAATTTATCTTTAATCCTGCATCTTAACTGCTACTTCCTTTGCTCATGTGTCCTTACCTGAAATGCCGAAGGCAGAAATTTTGTTCCCAATCACACGGGCTTCCCATTAAATTGGGCCCTAGAATTTTGGGTTCTTGGGTGCTTGAATGTAAGAACCTTGACCTGGGTTGTACAGATTTGTGGGTCAAGTTCAATCTGTTGCTCGTGATCTGTCTTCTCAAAATGAGCCCTTTATTTCACCGTCATCACCTGCAGAATCAACAGATTCATACGGCCTTATAAATGTTGAGATCACCGACAATGCTGTTCTAGCTACTCAATTTAATTCGTGTTCTTGCATCGATCTAAGATCAACAACTAGTGGGTCAGATATTAAAAGTTCACAATATCATTCTACCTTGATTTAACCGGTAATTTCTGACTAAGGCCCATTTTCTCGGAGTGCCAATTGAAGTAAAAGAAGAAACCTCAGCAACTGACTAGGTAAAATTAGTTATATGGTCCCAGTTTTCATTAAGAGGCATGTGAATGGTTGCAATCTCGCCTGAAATTTCCATGCCGCTTCATAAAGTGGTAGTTGAGCTAGTTGCCAATGAATTTATAGCCCTCTGTGCTAACTCTGATGTGTTTATCTCTATATATACTTGTTCCTTATCCCAAGCTCCCACAACATACTCAATCTTAAATCATATCTCAATTTTGATTATTGACTTCTAGTTTTTGTAAGACAATGGCTGCCACTGGAAAGCTTGAGGTAGAAGTTGAGGTGAAGTCTGATGCAGACAAGTTCTGGGGAATCATTAGAGACTCTGCAAATGTCTTCCCCAAGGCCTTCCCACATGACTACAAGAGCATTAACATTCTTGAGGGTGATGGCAAGGCTGCTGGTTCTGTCCGCGAGATTATTTATGGGGACGGTAAACATTATATTGTTTCTCTCGATTATATGGCCGTTTCTCTCTTACTCCACTCTGACTTTCTTAAGAAAAGTATAGTAATCTTATTCTTTTGTGGGTTTCATTATTTTCTCTTACTAACTTTATAATTTTCTTTAGAAAAATTTCTATCTTACACCAACTTCACTCCTTATATTTGGCACCCAGCCGTGGGAAAACCCATACTGTGGCAATTTACTTATAGCCTGTTGATAGTGAAAGAGTGGATCAAAGTTTACTTTTGAAATAAGAAGTTTGTTATCTGCAATTTGATTAGTTGTCTTGATGGTTGATGCTTCAGGTTCTCCCCTTGTGAAGGTGTCAAAAGAGAAGATTGATGCTGCTGATGACGCAAAGAAGACAATAACTTACAGTGTGATTGGTGGGGAGCTGCTCAAGTATTTCAACCGTTTCCATGGACACATCCATTTAACACGCAAGGGAGAAGGGAGCCTGGTGAAGTGGTCCTGTGAGTATGAAAAGGCAAGCCATGAGGTTGCTGATCCAACTATCATCAAAGAATTTGCTGTGAAGAACTTCCTGGAGGTGGATGCATATGTTCAAAAGGCGTAAGTGTCAGATGCTGTTGAAGGACTAGTACATGGGATTGAAATAAAAATGGGGTGGCATCTAAAGCAAAAAAAAAAGGGTGGCATCATTGCCCCCATTTCACATCACGGGGTTGACTCTTCACACAACATTGCCCCTGTCATTGCTTTGAGTGTTGGCTTTAGTACAACGTCCTCCAACTACTAATTTAATATAAGAGAATATAAAGAAAATTATCCTCTATTTGTTCATCATATGTATCATCTCGCTATACGTATGTAAAATACATAGATTTTCAATAAAAAAAGAAAAATACATACAAAGATGCATGAGTTGGGAAGAAGGAAAATACTAGTCTTATAAAATAGGCTCATTTAAATTTAACATAATATTAGATATAATAAATTTAATAATTTAAATTATTTAATTTTTTTAAAAATCCAATTTAAGAAATCAAAGGACTGTTGTAAGAAAGTGTTCACTGGGGATGTGGATGAAAATGGAGATGCAATGTTCTGTCATCAACTAACAGTATCCCTTGAGATGAAAGTGGAAAACATTGTCACATATAAGCGTTTGAACAGAGCTATTGCCATTCCCTGAGGGATAGAGATTTTTTATGAAATTTCGTGTTTTGCCATAATTGATTTCAAGTAGCACAACTTCAATTCAAATATTATTAAGTGAAAATTTGTGTACTTTTTATGAAAAAAAAAAGTTATGTATATATTATTACTTTTATATTAAATGCACAGACAGCAAAAGCATTCATCTCAGCTATCTAATCACGCACCGAATTGATCTTTTTGGGTAAGTAGATGCACATTTGTTTATAACAATATGATCACAATGATGGTGGCATGCAAGCTTAGTTTAATTGGGATGGTATTTGAGAATCTTCTATCACCATGTGAATAACAGTCTTCTTATTTAATGTAAATATTCATAAATAGAATGATTGCTATCAAATTGATTGAATTTTATGGTTTAATTTGTAATATTTAATAAATTTAATTATTTATATTTTTTTAAATAAAAATTTTATATATAAAAATAACATAACTGTTAATACACTCCTGGGGATTAAAAGTCATTGTGTTTTGTGGTTATATATATTTTGCAGGTTTCAGGTTGGTTAGATGAGTGGCCAGAAGACGCGAGTGGATCTGCACGGATGAGGGCCATCTGAGTGCAAATCTACAATGGCGATTTTAACGCCCAAAGAACACTAAAATCTTGGTATAGGAGAATATCACCACCAGGGGATTGAATTTCTTGGTAATGTCCTGTTTCAGTATCTGTCATCATTAGAAAATCAGCCTCCATATTTGACGTTTAGTCTTAGCATAGGTACCGCGCGTTACCTGTTGTGGGGATCGGTGGCAAAACAACCCTTGTGACAAAAGTTTATGACAGTGAAAACTTTAGAAAATGGTTTGATTGCCAGCACTGGATCAGTCTCCAAATCATTTACTCTGTTGCAGGTTTGCTCAATGGATTGGCGGAGGGAACAAAAGATCCAGCTTACAAGGACGTAGAACTATTGAGGGAGTCTCATTGATGCACTAAGGAATTATCTCGCGCAGAAGATTATAGTTGCTATTTCTATAATTAAAACTTCATAAAATTCTCACTTAATTATTAAATTTATTAAATCACATAAATAAACTGTAATATTTGCATATTTAATAGCATACATAAAACATAAAAGGAACTCTTCTACAGCATTAGAAAAGTTGAGACCTCCTCATTCAAGATATGGCAAACAAAATATGTTACAAGCAATAAGTTGAAATTCTGTTTCAAATGTAGTGACTGCAAGTAATCAACAAGTACTTTGTGGTGGCCTATCCTATGAGGGGCACAGGCTGGAGGCAAGTGCCTACCTTACTGTACCCCTTCTTCCCAACCAATAGAGAGAGGGGAGAGATAAATAGTTCCCAGAGCGTACATTACTCTGAGTTAAACAATAGAAGCTGCCGAATAGCTGGTAGAAGTTTTCAGTAACTTTGAATAAACATAAAGCCTGTATATCTCTTCACTGCTGTTTTCCTTTAAAAGAGGGGTCTTTTGGCTGCTCGATTGTAAGCTTCTTACATCAGCATCTTCAATGTCTCTGGCTTTTCCCCATAACACAGAATAAAACCCAACAACAATACTGTAGCACCAATCAAACTGCATTCACGAAAACGATAATGAATAATGTCTTAGAGGCGATATACTAAGCGGTACAACTAAACACCACCATAATATAATGTAGAGAAGAAGAGAAAGAGAGAGAGAGAGACCCTACCTTCCAAGATAAAATGCATCCCCAAGGAAGATAACACCTGCTATCACGGAGATGACAATTCCTAAGGGCTTGAACATAGAAACAAAAACAGGTCCAGTCTGGTGGAGACACCATGTTGTAACTCCAACTTGGAATGCAGAGCCAAACACTCCCTAAACATATTTATAGATGTAGTTTTAGACTTTTAAGTGAAGAGGTTGTGCAGTACTTACTACTTGTACTTCATCTACATTATTATTACCGAGTATAGAACGGCAAGCAGCCTCAACATAGGTTTTAAGCTCCAAGCACTTAAGTCTCTTTCCACAACTAAACAAGTCACAGCTGATTGAATGGCCACGAAGAAACAATAAAAGAAGACCACAATCAAACTCTGCGGGATATTTCTTAAGAATTGAAGCCTATAACATAGTATATTTGTAATTGCAGAGTGTTCCCACCTTGCAAAATGGAAATCATACGTCATAAAAGCTTTATTACAACTTAATAAGTTCACCTGTACAATAATATAGGCTGAAATCATCACACAATATGCCGCAAGAAACAACCCTCCTAGTACCCACTCAGAGTCTTGAGAGAAAGCTTGCTACTGAGACAAGCCTCCAGATGATAGTCTCATCAGAAGTGGTGGGCCCTTGTATAAAGTAACAACAAATGCACCCGCAATTGATACTATGGTTCCCAGTAATTTAGCTAGGCTACTAGAGCTTCTCCAATCTAATTTCTCCATCCTGAAACCAACAATTTGAATCAGTTAAAACAAATTATGTCATATTTGCTGTTATTGAGAATGTTGAAATGAATGAGTGAGCATATAACAAAAGATAAGATTCAAAATGACTGTATTTGGAAAAAAGTTAGTATTGCACCTATTGAGAAAAAAATAATAAAAACTTGATTAATTTGATTTAAATATATGTAAAGAAGACTGTTACAGACCCAAGTAAAAAGAGTCGGTTAAATGGTATTTAGTCCAATAAAAAAGAACAAAGGAAGAATAGAAAAGATATTTAGAGAGATTGTTAAAAAGGATATTGTAATAGATGACATTCCTAAAAATTTAGTTATTGATAGAACCCAATAGGGTCGTTTGATCCATGTTTGTTGTTGTTTGCTCTATGCAGATTAAAAGTACATAGTTGGCAATCTAAAGAAGGAAGCTTATCTACTTCTCTCCAGTAAGAAGGTTCTTTCAATGCATAAGTCAGTCTTATAGATGATTGAAGCTTATTCTACCCATGTTGGATCTGCTATGCAGATAGCCAGCCTATACTCATCTACAAAGCTTATATATGACATAGATATGATATATCTGCATCTAAGACTTCTCTTGCTATTCTAACTAGCAAGTACAACCTTGAATCTACAAAATCAATGTTTACATTGTAGCATTATGATCCTATTCAATTCACCTACACTCAAGAGGAAATAAATTTGACATTCCGCCATACGGGACTTGCGGTTCTGTGCCTGCTTTCTCATATCTAAATTCATGGCAGCAAATTATGAATTGACAACAACTGTTCTAAACAGCACAAAAGAAAGAAATAAATGAAAAATGTCGGGGTTTTGTGTTATCATACAGGTAGCTCTCTGATCAGTGAAATAACAGAAACATGAAATCAGACCACGGAGAATTATTGCAAGTCGCCAGTTGCAAAGCAACAAGGAGATCAGATCAACCTGAACACAACGGCAAGTACGAAGGTAAAACCAGGAACAAGGTTGAGCATGGCCGTGCTAAGTGTAGCAGAGCTGTAGTAGATTCCGGCATACCCAAATGCCTGCGCCAAATACCTGTTCAAGACTAAAACAAAAACACATGCTAACATTAGAATCCATAAATTTGTGTGACTCATGAACAGACATCTAAATTTGTGCTTCAGAATTTTTTTTTTTTTTAAAAAAGCAATTAAATTTTCGACCAAAGTTCCATAGGCATATGGAACTTACCCGAGCAATCCAAGTAAGAAGAATCCACAAAGAGTGGAAAACGGGATCGGAGGACGCCCAGATCTGCAAGAATTTGAATCAAAGAATAGAAATTTTGATTGTCTGAGGCTCAACTTTACAATTGTTAACAACTAAAATCTTGTGGGTCATTGAGAAAGAAGGTACCTGTGGACCAGCAAGGAAGAAGGTAGCAGAACAAGGGCAGCGAGTGTATTGGAGTAGAAGATGAAAACCAGGTTGCTCATCCCCTGTAACATGAATTGTTTGCTCAAAATGATTAACCCAACCTGGGTGCACTCTGCCATCATCATTCCCACAAATGGCAGTGCCACCTTCATTCCCACAAATGGCAGTGCCACCTTCCCCATTCTCTTTGCAATAGTAAAACAAAAACTCGAGCTCTCTCAACAGTGTTTGTCTGGCTCAAAGTGTTAAGACTGCACCCGACACCCGGGCTACCGGCTACACCCGTCTCTGGATGGAGGATCACTCGGTCAAATTATTCCCTTTTTTATACATAAATTCAATAAAATTTATGTACATTTCAGTATTGCAGTAAGGACCTAAATCTTCTCTTTCCTAAATTACAACTTTTAATTCGAGGAAATTATTTTTTAAATATGAAATTATTAAATTTAATCTTTTTAAAAATAAAATTAAACAAATTTAATCTTTTATAATTATAAATAGAATATGTTATATAATCAAATAATATCAATTATGTTCTAATAGTTAAGTACCCTTACTCTGTAGGTCAATTTCATCTTTGCCTGCCAAGACTTAAACTGTAAAAACAACCTAGGGGCAATTACTTTTTTTTAATAGAGTAAAGAACAATTATATTTCTACTTTTTATATTGGTGTAATCAAATGATTAAAAAAATTAAAAATTGATAAAAAATACATAAATGAAATTTCTTACTTTTACTATATAATATGATCAAATGAAGGATTAAATAATACAATTTGCAACTTACTTCTTTCGGTATCTGAGGTTGGAAGGGCTTCTTCTTTCATTAAACTTTTTCAGTTTAAATTAACATCACACTCTCAAAACTTCCTATTATGTTCTGCAACTTGGTTAAAATTTTCAAGCTCAACTTTAATTGATTTGGTTGACATTTTACACAAACTTAATTGTGATGCCCATCCTAATTGTTAGTTGTCCAATCCAATAAATCTTTCTGCACACAGGGTAGAATGAACGCAGAAACTGAAAAAAGTCTAAGAAAGACGGAAGGATTTATATTAAGATGCATCGGTTTTTTCCATCATTCTATTTAGAGATGTATTGGTTATTTTATTATTTTATTTTTATTTAATTTTTAAATATAAGATTTAAACTAATTTGACACTAAACCCCAGGGTGCGATGCACCCATCTTCCTCCTTCCACCCGTGAGACACAAAGTGCAGGGTTGTTTCCAACTCTGCCTCCGGCCAGGTGCCGGGTTCTCCATGTTGGCGGTGGCATGGGCTATAGCCAAAGGCCTCTTCGGTGTCGCCATGACAGTGGCACGAGCCCCACAGCCAAAGAAAGTGACAGCTTCCTCTCCCCCTTTTTATCTGCAATTCTTTTTTGTTTTTTTTTTTTTATTGTCTCAATGTCAAAACATACATGCACAAGGAGGAGGACAAACCATAAAAGGGTAGGAAGAATAAAAAGGATGGGAGATCATGATTTAAACACGTGCAATACCATAATTTAAAACAGAGCATGAACCATAGAGCAAACAAGCAACTCTAACCATAAAAAGAAAGTTAACCATGAATGATGGAGGGTATGTACAGGGCATTCTAGGTTTGTTGCTTTCGTACATGCTCCCCTCTGTCTGAGTCTGTGTTCTTTTCTCCTGGGCTCATCTCTTCTTTGCCTCTGTTTTGTTCTCCGTTTCTTTCTCCCTCTTTTCTTTTTACACGTTCTCTCTACTCAAGTATATGCTCTCTCTGTCTCTCTCCGTTCTCTCTAACTCTCCTTTCTTTCTCTCTTTCTCACTCCGCTCTCTCTAACTCTTGTTTTCTCTATCTCTCTTTCTTTTTGTTAGCTCCCCTGTAACTTTGTAATTCTCCATAGCACTAGAACAAGCTTAAAGGTTCCTCAAATAGAGTTATCGGTCCCTCTTCGTTCTCTCTGTTCCCGCCCTTTCACTTCTGTTGAAAAAAATCTCTAGCACCTATCATTGTGTATCCTTCATGTTTCAAGCGCATTAAATAAAGGTGCCGTGATTGAATTTTAGACAAGCTGGTTGCCTCCTACTCTGCTTCGTCCTCCCCTTTTTGTTAATACAGTAAACATGCATGTTTCAACCAAAAGTCCAAATCGGGACTTAGGCCTCAAATTTTTTTTTATTTTTTATTATTTTAATTTTTGTTCTCTAATGATTAAAATACTCTCTTTCAAAATTCTACTTCTTTTTTTTTCCTATTTTAATCCATTAAAATTCTATTTATTTTAATCCCAAAAATTACTACAATTAATCGTAATTTTTTTTAAAATTTAATCACATGCTCATTTTTTATTTCAGACTAAGTTTGAGCTTAATAAATTATTTTCATAATTCTTCCTTTGTAGTCCAGAAAATTCTTCAAAAGCCAAGAAAAATACAAGACATTAATTCGGGTTTTGGATCAAATTAGAGGTATACACCACAAGTGGAATTAATCATGGATGATCATGTATAAACTACAGTGAGATAATTATAAAATAAAAAATTAAATAAATTTATTTTAATAAAACCAAGGCACAATTTAAAACAACAAAGACATAATAAAACATTAATATGATACTCAAAGAATATTATAAAAATATTAATATAATTTTTACACATAACAAACTTTAAACTTAATTTTTATAATATAAATTATATTTTTTAATGTCTAATTTTGTAATTTAAAATTAAATTGATAACAATTTTAATCTTTCAAAATTTTTGAATTTTCTTAATATTTTTCAACACACTCCATTTTCGAAACCTTTCCCTCTTTTAAATTGATTTTTTGGTTACCGTCGCAATGTCATTGACAACGTTTTCTTAGAGTTAGAGCAGATTTATAGCTGTCTGGACAGACTTTTTTTCGCTAAGGATGGCACACATAGGTCCATCTCCATCTCTGAAATGTTTGAAGGGGGTTTAATATGCTCTTCATTTCAATGAAGAATCACATGAGCAACTATCAAAAAGGAACTCTTCTACAGCATTAGAAAAGTTGAGACCTCCTTATTCAAGATATGGCAAACAAAATATTTTACAAGCAATAAGTTGAAAATCTGTTTTAAACGTAGCGACTGCAAGTAATTAAAAAGCACTATGTGGTGGCCTATCCTATGAGGGGCACGGGCTGGGGGCAAATGCCTACCTTACCGCAGCCCTTCTTCCCAACCAATAGAGAGAGGGAGAGAAAAATAGTTCCCAGAGCTGTACATTACTCTGAGTCAAACAATAGAAGCTGCCGAATAGGTGGCAGAAGTTTTCAGTAACTTTGAACAAACATAAAGCCTCTATATCTCTTCACAGCTGTTTTCCTTTAAAAGAGGGGTCTTTTGGCCGCTCGATTGTAAGCTTCTTACATCAGCATCTTCAATGTCTCTGGCTTTTCCCCATAACACAGAATAAAACCCAACAACAATCACTGTAGCACCAATCAAACTGCATTCACGAAAACGATGATGAATAATGACTTAGAGGCGATATACTAAGCAGTACAACTAAACACTACCACAATATAATATAGAGAAGGAAGAGAAAGAGAGAGAGAGACCCTACCTTCCAAGATAAAATGCATCCCCAAGGAAGATAACACCTGCTATCACGGAGATGACAATTCCTAAGGGCTTGAACATAGAAATAAAAACAGGTCCCGTCCGGTGGAGACACCATGTTGCAACTCCAACTTGGAATGCAGAGCCAAACACTCCCTAAACATATTTATAGATGTAGTTTTAGACTTTTAAGTGAAGAGGTAGTGCAGTACTTACGACCTGTACTTCATCTACATTATTATTACCGAGTATAGAACAGCAAGCAGCCTCAACTTAGGTTTTAGGCTCCAAGCACTTATGTCTCTTTCCACAACTAAACAAGTCACAGCTGATTGAATGGCCACGAAGAAACAATAAAAGAACACTACAATCAACTCTGCGGGATATTTCTTAAGAATTGAAGCCTGTAACATAGTATATTTGTAATTGCAGAGTGTTCCCACCTTGCAAAATGGAAATCATACGTCATAAAAGCTTTATTACAACTTAATAAGTTCACCTGCACAATATTATATGCTGAAGCCATCACGCAATCTGCCACAAGAAACAGCCCTCCTAGTACCCACATAGAGTCTTGAGAGAAAACTTGCTGCTGAGACAAGCCACCAGATGATAGTCTCATCAGAAGTGGAGGGCCCTTGTATAAAGTCACAACAAATGCACCTGCAATTGATACTATGATTCCCAGTAATTTAGCAAGGCTACTAGAGCTTCTCCAATCTAATTTCTCCATCCTGAAACCAACTATTTGAATCAGTTAAAACAAATCATGTCATATTTGTTATTGCTAAGAATGTTGAGATGAATGAGTGAATATACAAGAAAAGATAAGATCTGAAATGATTGTATTTAAGCAAAAGTTAGTACCACACTTATTGAGGTAAAAATGATAAAAACTTGGTTAAGTTGGTTTGGACATATGCAAAGAAAACTGTTGGAGATCCCAGTAAAAAAAGTCAATTAAATGGTATTTAGTCCAATGAAAAAGAACTGAGGAAGAGACACTTAAAGGGATTGTTAAAAGGGGATATTGTGATAGATGATATTCCTGAAATTTTAGTTGTTCATAGAACACAATAGAGTCATTTGATCCCTGTATGTTGCTGTTGTTTGCTCTATGCAGATTAAAAGTACATAGTTGGTGATCTAAAGAAGGGAGCTTATCTACTTCTCTTCAGTAAGAAGGTTCTTTCAATAGTCCTACCTTATTCCACCCATGTTGGATCTGCTATGCAGATAGCCAGCCTATACTCATCTACAAAGCTTATATATGACATAGATATGATATATCTGCATCTAAGAATTGGCAAAACTACAGCGAACAATGCCTCAACTGAAAATTATATAAACAATACCCAAAACTTCCCTTGCTATTCTAACTAGCAAGCGCAACCTTGAATCTACAGAATCAATTTTTACATTGTAGCATTACGATCCTCTTCAATTCACCTACACTCAAGAGGAAACAAATTTGACATTCCGCCATACAGGACTTGCGGTTCTGTGCCTGCTTTCTCATATCTAAATTCATGGCAGCAAATTATGAATTGACAACAACTATTCTAAACAGCACAAAAGAAAGAAATTAATGAAAAATATCGGGGTTTTGTGTTATCATATAGGTAGCTCTCTGACCAGCGAAATAACAGAAACATGAAATCAGACCACAGAGAATTATTGCAAGTCGCCAGTTGCAATCTTTTCTAAAGCAACAAGGAGATCAGATCAACCTGAACACAACGGCAAGTACAAAGGTAAAACCAGGAACAAGGTTGAGCATGGCCGTGCTAAGTGTAGCAGAGCTGTAGTAGATTCCGGCATACCCAAACACCTGCGCCAAATACCTGTTAAAGACTAAAACAAAAACAGATGCTAATATTAGAATCCACAAATTTGTGTGACTCATGAACAGGCATCTAAATTTGTGCTTCAGGATTTTTTTTATAAAAAAAAAAAAGAAATTAAATCTTCGACCAAAGTTCCATAGGCATATGGAACTTACCCGAGCAATCCAAGTAAGAAGAATCCACAAAGAGTGGAAAACGTGATTGGAGGACGCCCAGATCTGCAAGAATTTGAATCAAAGAAAAGAAATTTTGATTGTCTGAGGCTCAACTTTTCAATTGTTAACAACTAAAATCTTGTGGGTCATTGAGAAAGAAGGTACCTGTGGACCAGCAAGGAAGAAGGTAGCAGAACAAGGGCAGCGAGTGTATTGGAGTAGAAGATGAAAACCAGGTTGCTCATCCCCTGTAACATGACTTGTCTGCTCAAAATGATTAACCCAACCTGGGCGCACTCTGCCATCATCATTCCCACAAATGGCAGTGCCACCTTCCCCATTCTCTTTGCAATAGTAAAACACAAGCTCGAGCTCTCTCAACAGTGTTTGTCTGGTTCGAAGTTTTAAAGCACAGGCTCTCTTATCCGCCCGACACCCGGGCTACCGGCTACACCCGTTACCGGACGGAGGATCACCCGGTCATTTTATTCCGTTTTTAATACATAAATTCAATAAAATTTATTTACATTTCAGTATTGGAGTAAGCACCTAAATCTTCTCTTTACTAAATTACAACTTTTAATTTGAGGAAATTATTTTTTTAAATATAAAATTAGTAAATTTAATCTTTTTAAAAATAAAATTAAATAAATTTAATCTTTTATAATTATAAATAGAGTATGTTATATAATCAAATAATATCAATTAAGTTCTAATAGTTAAGCACCCTTACTTTGTAGGTCAATATCTTCTTGACCTGCCAAGACTTAATTGTAAAAACATCCTAGGAGCAATTACTTTTTATTAATAGAGCAAAGGACAGTGATTTTTTAACTTCTTATATAGATGTAATCAAATGATAAAAAATTAAAAATTCATAAAAAATACATAAATGAAATTTTTACTTTTATTATATAATTTGATCAGAGGAAGGATTAAATTAATCAATTTACAGGTTACTTCTTTGGGTATCTGAAGTTGGAAGGGTTTCTTCATTCATTAAACTTTTTCAGTTCAATTTAACATCGCACTCTCAAAGCTGCCCATCATGTTCTGCAACTTGGTTAAAATTTTCAAGCTCAACTTACTTGATTTGACTGACATTTTACACAAACTTAATTGTGATGCACATCCTAATTGTTAGTTGTCCAATCCAATAAATCTTTCTGCACGAGGTAGAATGAATGCAGGGGATGAAAAAAAAAATCTAGGAAAGACAGAAGGATTTATATAGGGATGCATTGGTTATTTCCATCATTCTATTTAGAGATGCATTAGTTATTTTTATTAGTATATTTTTATTCAATTTTTAAATATAAAATTTAAATTATTAAATTTATTAAATCATATAAATTAAAATATAAAATTCATAAGATCCAACAACATTTTTGTTACTCCTTTCACCTATAAGAACATTATTTTTCTTTCTAACGTGAGAATTATCGAACCAACTAAACCGCCAGCCATTCAGAAATTTATAGACGTCAACATCAAAAACAAGATATTCCAATTGGTAGAAGAAAGTAATAGAAATTGATTTGGTAAACAAGCTTTTTATCATTTTTATATGTCAGTTTTTCTGCTAGGCTACACTTTCTGAGCCAGTTATGATCTAACATCCTCTCCCAGAGTTCAACAGATGTGGTGGGCTCCTCAGTGGAAGCCATTGACAATGATGCGTAGAAATTATGCATTAAGTTGGATACTGCACGGCGCTTTAAGCTGAATTTTGGGGTATTTTCCTGGGATTGGAACTTGCCAGGAATAAAGGGTTAAGGAGGCTGGTGGTTGAGAGTGATTCAAAGGTGACGACAGCCACTCTCTCCTCATCAGCAGCGAAGTCTAATAAAGGCCGGGTTATACGTCTCATACGCAGATGGCTCCAACGTAATTGGGAGATAAGATTTCAGCATACATATCGGGAAGGCAATACTTTCACATGCAAATCATCGATAGACCTCCAGCGGAGCTCCACTTGCTCCTACTGGCAGACATGGCTTGGGTGGTCAGACCTCCTTTAGTCTCCCTCTTGCAGTTTGCTCTTAGTGTTTTGGGCTTTTGTCCCGACTCCATACCCCAAAAAAAAAAAAAAAATTATTTCCTAGAAAAATTGTGCTCATGACTACTGTAAAGATCATTACCAATGGCTTAAACATTGCACAAAACACAGGTACAGTTTCTGCACGCACTAAGTGATTAGCATTATATATTACTAGGTTTTGGGAGTGGGTAATGGATGGCTACGTTTGGGAATTGAAAGTGTCAAATAAGTGAGCTGCACTCTTATATTATATAGGGATATAGCAGGGCACAATTTGTTCACCGATTCTACGTTCTACGCTGTCACCCTCTTGTCTAGGAACTGAGACATTTTGAAAATGGAACCTGTTCAATCATTCACCAGAGTAAAAAGATTCCCTTTATTTGGTCAAGAAATTTATGTCATCTCATGTTATTTATGTTACATTCTCCCGCAACATCCCTCTTAAGATGGTAGGAAAAGACCAAAGAGGTGCTGCTAGCTGTACAGGCCGTAATGATGCATAGAAGAACGGCCATCAATAAATGAAGCTCCCGGCCCGCACAGTTCAAGCGGCGCTTGTGGGGTGAAGTGTTGCTCACGGTGGCAAAACCACCTCATAAGGAAATGAAGGAAAGTGTTTTGGTCCACCAACACCAATCAATCAACTGTCGTTGGCCAATCTGCAGTTACAAGAAAATCTTCTGCAACAACTTAACGCATTCTTCTATGTTCATTGCTCCATCCAACCTCAAATGACAAACATCTACTTCTGTTAATCCTTTGCTTGTGTCGAAGGGTCTCTAAGAAAACATTCAGAGACAACATCAACAACATAAAACTTATTGCTTTCCTTTAACCTTCGGCAACAAGCCAAAATGGGGCTCCACCAAAGATTTGCATTCTCCCATTCTCTTGTTGAAGCTGAAAAAGCAGGCCCTGGGAGAGAATGGTTCGTGGTTACATATTCTATACTTCCCTTCTTAGGCTTTCTCCCCAACAAACTGCATAAAAACTAAGAACTATTTGAGATAATCACCAGTTATATAATTTCATCTCCAATACACTTTTGGATTTTATGGTGTATAAATTGATCTTGATCACATCTTCTAAAAAAGGTAATACGTGCTGCCAACAATATTCATGGTACAATGGCACTCATTTGTTACCTTAAGGCTCTCCCCCTTCAAATTCTTGGGCAAGAACCGATTAATTGTTTTTGTTACTTCTGAGTATGACTCTAATAACCCTGTAACAATATTTATCTTCATTGACAATGTTTAAAATACCATTAATTTTTTTTACAATTATTAGGACACAATCGTTTCCATCACTAAGTACTTGACACCAATCACATTGAACTTTTCTTTCTTCTGTCTTCTGCACTAGTAGGTTACACAATGGGATGTAACTTCCGTGTCTTCTTTAGACCATCCTCTCCATGTTGAAAAGAGTATTCAAATTTCTTGTCTTCGCAACCACTGTCAGATTTTATCAGCAGAACCAGGTCAGGCCTTGTGTGCATGTTGTTTCAATATCAGTATTCCAGCATGATTTATGTCTTGTTCTGCAGCAGAGGAATCCTGTGACAGGATGAATCCTATATCAAGCTTTAACACCATGCTTTAGATCTCTAACTGCAAATAAGTCAAATGCTGCAGACTGAATGGTTACAAAGACGATTTGGTAGAAGACTACGACTATCACAGCATGGAGTTTCTTTATAACTGATGCCTGAAATAATTGGCTGGAATAGGGGAGTCGCTTTTTTATGTTATATAAATCCAGTTTTATTAAAAGAGCAGTGAGTAATGAGGCCAATCCAGTATATGTACCAAAGTTCACCGAAGAAAGAATCACCAGCACAATAAAACCGTCCTCATTCAAGATATGGCAAACAAAATATGTTACAAGCAATAAGTTGAAATTCTGTTTCAAATGTAGTGACTGCAAGTAATCAACAAGCACTTTGTGGTGGCCCATCCGATGAGGGCAACAGGCTGGAGGCAAATGCCTACCTTACTGCACCCCTTCTACCCTACCAATAGAGAGAGGGAGAGATAAATAGTTTCCAGAGCTGTACATTACTCTGAGTAAAACAATAGAAGCTGCCGAATAGCTGGCAGAAGTTTTCAGTAACTTTGAATAAACATAAAGCCTCTATATCTCTTCACTGCTGTTTTCCTTTAATAGAGGGGTCTTTTGGCTGCTCGATTGTAACCTTCTTACATCAGCATCTTCAATATCTCTGGCTTTTCCCCATAACACAGAATAAAACCCAACAACTATCACTGTAGCACCAATCAAACTGCATTCACGAAAACGATAATGAATAATGTCTTAGAGGCAATATACTAAGCGATACAACTAAACACCACCACAATATAATCTAGAGAAGAAAGAGAAAGAGAGAGAGAGAGAGAGAGAGAGAGAGACCCTACCTTCCAAGATAAAATGCATCCCCAAGGAAGATAACACCTGCTATCGCTGAGATGACAATTCCTAAGGGATTGAACATAGAAACAAAAACAGGTCCCGTCTGGTGGAGACACCATGTTGCAACTCCAACTTGGAATGCAGAGCCAAACACTCCCTAAACATATTTATAGATGTAGTTTTAGACTTTTAAGTGAAAGGCAGTGCAGTAGTTACTACTTGTACGTCATCTACATTATTATTACCGAATATAGAACAGCAAGCAGCCTCAACTTAGGTTTTAAGCTCCAAGCACTTATGTCTCTTTCCACAACTAAACAAGTCACAGTTGATTGAATGGCCACGAAGAAACAATAAAAGAATACCACAATCAACTCTGCTGGATATTTCTTAAGAATTGAAGCCTGTAACATAGTATATTTGTAATTGCAGAGTGTTCCCACCTTGCAAAATGGAAATCATATGTCATACAAGCTTTATTACAACTTTATAGGTTCACCTGTACAATAATATATGCTGAAGCCATCACACAATCTGCTGCAAGAAACAACCCTCCTAGTACCCACATAGAGTCTTCAGAAAAAACTTGCTGCTGAGACAAGCCTCCAGATGATAGTCTCGTCAGAAGTGGAGGGCCCTTGTATAAAGTCACAACAAATGCACCTGCAATTGATACTATGGTTCCCAGTAATTTAGCGTGGCTACTAGAGCTTCTCCAATCTAATTTCTCCATCCTGAAACCAACAATTTGAATCAGTTAAAACAAATTATGTCATATTTGGTGTTGCTGAGAATGTTGAGATAAATGAATGAACATATAAGAAAAAATAATATTTGTATTTGGACAAGAATTAGAACTACACCTATTGAGGAGAAAATGATAAAAACTTGGCTAATTTGGTTTGAACATACGCAAAAAAGATTGTTGGAGACATCAGTGAAAAGAGTCGATTAAATGGCATTTAGTCCAATGAAAAAGAATAAAGGAAGACTAAAAAAGACATTTAGAAAGATTGTTAAAAGGGATATTGTGATAGATGACATTCTTGAAAATTTAGTTGTTGATAGAATACAATAGAGTCGTTTGATTCATGTATGTTGTTGTTGTTGTTTGGTCTATGCAGATTAAATGTACATAGTTGGCAATCTAAAGAAGGGAGCTTATCTACTTCTCTTCAGTAAGAAGGTTCTTTCAATGCATAAGTCAGTCCTATAGATGATTGAAGCTTATTCTACCCATGTTGGATCTGCTATGCAGATAGCCAGCCTATACTGATCTACAAAGCTTATATATGACATAGATATTATATATCTACATCTAAGAAATAGCAAAACTACTGTGAACAACGCCTCAACTGAAAATTATATGAACAATAACCAAAAATTCCCTTGCTATTCTAACTAGCAAGCACAACCTTGAATCTACAGAATCAATGTTTACATTGAAGCATTATGATCCTATTCAATTCACCTACAATCGAGGAAATAAATTTGACATTCCGCCATACAGGACTTGCGGTTCTGTGCCTGCTTTCTCATATCTAAATTCATGGCAGCAAATTATGAATTGACAACAACTATTATAAACAGCACAAAAAAAAGAAATAAATGAAAAATGTCCGGGTTTTGTGTTATCATATAGGTAGCTCTCTGACCAGTGAAATAACAGAAACATGAAATCAGACCACAGAGAATTATTGCAAGTCGCCAGTTGCAATATTTTCAAAAGCAAATAGGAGATCAGATCAACCTGAACACAACGGCAAGTACGAAGGTAAAACCAGGAACAAGGTTGAGCATGGCCGTGCTAAGTGTAGCAGAGCTGTAGTAGATCCCGGCATACCCAAACACCTGCGCTAAATACCTGTTGAAGACTAAAACAAAAACACATGCTAATATTAGAATCCACAAATTTGTGTGACTCATGAACAGGCATCTAAATTGTGCTTCAGAATTTTTTTTTGAAAAAAAAAAAAGCAATTAAATTTTCGACCAAAGTTCCATAGGCATATGGAACTTACCCGAGCAATCCAAGTAAGAAGAATCCACAAAGAGTGGAAAACGTGATTGGAGGACGCCCTGATCTGCAAGAATTTGAGTCAAAGAATAGAAATTTTGATTGTCTGAGGCTCAACTTTACAGTTGTTAACAACTAAAATCTTGTGGGTCAGTGAGAAAGAAGGCACCTGTGGACCAACAAGGAAGAAGGTAGCAGAACAAGGGCAGCGAGTGTATTGGAGTAGAAGATGAAAACCAGGTTGCTCATCCCCTGTAACATGATTTGTTTGCCCAAAATGATTAACCCAACCTGGGCGCACTCTGCCATCACCATTCCCACAAATGGCAGTGCCACCTTCCCCATTCTCTTTGCAATAGTAGAACACAAGTTCGAGCTCTCTCAACAGTGTTTGTCTGGTTCAAAGTTTTAAGACAGGCTTCCTTATTCACCCGAAACCCGGCTACCGGCTACACCCGTCTCTCGATCACTCGGTCATATTATTCCGTTTTTTATACATAAATTCAAGGACAAAATATATATTATGTCTTGTAATTTATTTTAGGTGTAAAAGATTTTTTTATATCTTTAATTATATTAAATAAAATTTTATATTTTATACATTATATAAATTATCTTCTTTATTTGAAATTGTTTGGAATTCCGTTAGTTAACTAACGCAAAGTCGTTCACAAAAGAAAAACAACTTGGAAGGAAATTCAGGAACCTGTCATATGAACCAAACGTTGGGAGGCACACTCCACGGATGTTCATCTTAAAAATTTAGACAAGATCAACTATAGCAAATGGTGGCAGAAACACACATTTCTCAAAGCCAACGTGAATTTTCCATCAATTCGTCCAAAGTTTTCAATTTTCATCCTTAATTAAAAAAGAAAATATTGGAGTAATGTGACAAGTGGAGTGAAGGCCACCTGAGCCATTTCATGGTGGAAAGGGATCTTCTGGTCAGGTGGGGACTCATTCGCCGTGAAAACGCAACCCACGTTGGAGCAGCACCACCCACCTAGGGAAGCTCCTCGTACTCAAATGCTTCAACGACGTCGTTGAAGTTAGAGGCCGTCTTCACCGGGAAGCCCCTGAAAAGTACAGCACCCGATTCCAATAACAATGATTCCAGAAGTGGTTTCTCGGTTTTAATCGATTGGGTCAAATGGGAGATAGAGGAAGGAGTTCTGGAGCTACGAGACACTGCCGCAGGGAATCAAACACCCCCGAAAAGCTTTTGCTGCGGAATTTGAATCTCAACAAAGTTTTCAGCTCCCGACATGGTTTCTCTCACTAAAAATGCAACCTTTCTCTCCCAAGAGTAACGGTTCCCTCCATTAGTATAGAAGAATTTCTCTTCTTCCTCCCAGTAGAATATGGTGGCGTACGACTTTGCGTTTGACGGGTAACCGAGTTTCAAACAGTGTGAAAAAGAGGGAAGTAATTTGTATAATGTATAAAGTTTGGCTTTATGTAATTAAAAATACAAAAAAATTATATATGAAATAAATTACAGACAAATAATATGTATTTTGCCCAAAATTTAATAACATTTATTTGCATTTCAGTATTGTAGTAAGGACCTAAATCTTCTCTTTACTAAATTATAACTTTTAATTTGAGGAAATTATTTTTAAAATAAAAAATTAATAAATTTAATTTTTTTAAAAATAAAATTAAACAAATTTAATGTTTTATAATTATAAATAGAATATATTATATAATCAAATAATATAAATTAAGCTCTAAGAGTTAAGTACCCTTACTCAGTTGGTCAATATCTTCTTTGCCTGCCAGGACTTAATTGTAAAAACAACCTAGGGGCAAGTACTTTTTTTTAATAGAGCAAAGGACAATGATTTTTTTACTTTTTATATTGATGTAATCAAATGATAAAAAATTAAAAATTCATAAAAATACATAAATGATATTTCTTACTTTTACTATATAACATGATCAAATGAAAGATTAAATTATTCAATTTACAAGTTACTTTTTTCGGTATTTGAAGTTGGAAGGACTTCTTCATTCATTAAACTTTTTCAGTTCAAATTAACGTCACACTCTCAAAGCTACGTATTATGTTCTGCAACTTGTTTAAAATTTTCAAGGTCAACTTCACATGATTTGACTGACATTTTACACAAACTTAATTGTGATGCACATCTCAATTGTTATTTGTCCAATCCAATAAATCTTTCTACACAAGGTAGAATGAATGCAGAGAATGAAAAAAATCTAAGAAAGACAGAAGGATTTATATAGAGATGTATTGGTTAGTTCCATTATTCTATTTAGAGATGCATTGGCTATTTTTATTATTTAATTTTTAAATATAAAATTTAAATTATTAAATCTATTTAATCATATAAATTAAAATGTGATATTCATAAAAATCAACAAAATTATTGTTACTTCTTCCACCTATAAAAACATTATTTCTTTTTCTATAGTGAGTTACAGAGTCTACCAAACCACAAATCATCGATAGACCTCCAGCAGAGCTCCACTTACTCCTACTGGCAGACATGGCTTGTGTGGTCAGACCTCCTTTAGTATCCCTCTTGTAGTTTGCTTTTGTGTTTTGGGCTTTTGCCCCGACTCTTTACAAAAAAAAAATCATCTCCCAGAAAAATAGCGCTCATGACTACTGTAAAGATCATTACCAATAGCTTAAACATTGCACAAAACACAGGCACAGTATCTGCATGCACCAAGTGATTAGCATTATATATTACTAGGTTGTGGGAGTGGGTAATGGATGGGCTACGTTTGGGAATTGGAAGTGTCAAATAAGTGAGCTGCAGTAGTATATTATATAGGGATATAGCAGTGCACAATTTGTTCACTGATTCTACGTTCTATGCTGTCACCCTCTTCTCTAGGAACTTCAACATTCTGAAAATGAAACCTGTTCAATCATTCACTAGAGTAAGAAGATTCCCCTTTTTTGGTCAAGAAATTTATGTCATCTCGTGTTAGTTATGTTACATTCTCCTACAATATCCCTCTTAAGATAGTAGGAAAAGACCGAAGAGGTGCTGCTAGCTGTACAGGCCGTAATGATGCATAGAAGAACGGCCATCAATAAATGAAGCTCCCGGCCCGCACAGTTCAAGCGGCGCTTCTGGGGTGAAGTGTTGCTGACAGTGGCAAAACCACCTCATAAGGAAATGGAGGAAAGTGTTTTGGTCCACCAACACCAATCAATCAACTGTCGTTGGCCAATCTGCAGTTTCAAGAAAATCTTCTGCAACAACTTAACGCATTCTTCTATGTTCAATGCTCCATCCAACCTCAAATGACAAACATCTACTTCTGTTAATCCTTTGCTTGTGTCGAAGGGTCTCTAAGAAAACATTCAGAGACAACGTCAACAACGTAAAACTTATTGCTTTCTTTTAACCTTCGGCAACAAACCAAAATGGGCCTCCACCAAAGATTTGCATTCTCCCATTCTCTTGTTGAAGCTGAAAAAGCAGGCCCTGGGAGAGAATGGTTCGTGGTTACATATTCTATACTTCCCTTCTTACGCTTTCTCCCCAACAAACTGCATAAAAACTAAGAACTATTTGAGATAATCACCAGTTATATAATTTCATCTCCAATACACTTCAGGATTTTATAGTGTATAAATTGATCTTTATCACATCTTATAAAAAAGGTAATACGTGCTGCCAACAATATTCATGGCACAAAGGCACTCATTTGTTACCTTAAGGCTCTCCCCCTTCAAATTCTTGGGCAAGAACCGATTAATTGTTTTTGTTACTTCTGAGTATGATTCTAATACCCCTGTAACAAATATTTATCTTCGTTGACAATGTTTAAAATACCATTAATTTTTTTTACAATTATTAGGACACAATCGTTTCCATCACTACGTACTTGACACCAATCACATTGAACTTTTCTTTCTTCTGTCTTCTGCACTAGTAGTTTACACAATGGGATGTAACTTCTGTGTCTTCTTTAGACCATCCTCTCCATGTTGAAAAGAGTAATCAAATTTCTTGTCTTCGCAACCACTATGAGATTTTATGAGCAGAATCAGGTCAGGCCTTGTCTGCATGTTATTTCAATATCAGTATTCCAGCATGATTTATGTCTTGTTCTACAGCAGGGGAACCCTGTGGCAGGATGAATCCTATATCAAGCTTTAACACCATGCTCTTAGATCCCTAACTGCAAATAAGGCAAATGCTGCAGACTGAACGGTTGAAAAGACGATTTGGTAGAAGACTACGACTATCACAGCATGGAATTTCTTTGTAACTGATGCCTGAAATAATTGGCAGGAATGGGGGAATCACTTTTTTATGTTTTATAAATCCAGCTTTACTGAAAGAGCTGTGAGTAATGAGGCCAACCCGGTATATGTACCAAAGTGAAACCAAGAAAGAATCACCAGCACAATAAAACCCTCCCAAGATCCAGTTCCATTGTGGTGATGAAAGGAGTTTATTAGAAGACACTAAAGATTGTGTCTCGAAATTTGGTGAGCCCTTGTAGAATATTATAACAAATGCTCCTGCTATTGATACTGTAGTTCTTAAGACTTTAGCTTGCCTGATAGTATTGTTTCCAGTGTATTTCTTCCATCCTTAACCATTAGATCGAGATAATGCTAGTTTACGCACTGCAATTATGACGAAAAAGATGTTCTCACATCAAAATTTTTGTATCTTTCTCATACTTTGAGAGTCTTTAGATTAGTTGGGACTTACAAATTAATTTATAAAATTTAATAAATTTAATAATATAATTTTTTTATTGTTAATATTAAGTAAAAATTAAATTGTAAAAATAAGATGATAAAAATAATAATCTCTCAGCATAGAAATTCTACAACTGCCATCCTCCACTCTAAATCCTCCAATGTTCAAAAGAAAAAATTAAAGAAAATTGGACCCCCTCCCTCCCTTTTTAACTTTTAAAGTGTCAAGAATTGGGCTGGACTTTGATTTTGACAAAATATCCAACCTAATTATGTTCTATTTACAGGTAAAATAGAAAAGGCCTTTTTCCTATTCAGTAACTTCTCATTCTAAAGAGAGTCTGGCCTCATAATTCACCAAATTGAAGGACATCTTCATCGCATGGAAACTAAATAGATGTTGGCATTCTATTTCACTTATATCAAATCTCCCACAGCGTTTCCAGTTAGGGCAAAATTAATTGTTTCAAAAGGTAGTTGAATGGAAAAAAATTTTCCTCTGATTTGGTTAAAGGTTTCATGCTAAACCTCATTTTTTTTTTAAGATAAGCGTCAAGAAAGTTGTATTCTTTATACAATTTAATTTGTTACAAAGTCACCGATTAAATGGTGTAAAAAAGACAACTTTCTTGATAATTATCTTAGAAAAAAAATCTTTTACAAAGTCAAATTCAGTATTGGGAGAAACATTTTGTGTAATAGTAGAGAGGTTAATAGTAATTTACTCTAAATTATACCATGCAAGAAATGACTTGCCTGCAAATACCCCACTTTAACCTTTCTTTTCGCTACTCATTAACACAATAGCCACTAATATGAATACATTGCGTAGGTAGTAGATTGTTGAGGAAGTACTTGATAAAACTAGCCAGATTCCAGAGAAATGCACTGGTTTTTGACATAGCTTCCTTTTCTGAATTCTAACCTAGATTCTTTCAAGAGCAATTTTATATTTACGTAGGCTAATGAATTGACTGAACTTCCAACCATAACTTAACTTGTTATTTGATTTAATTCTTATGCGTTATTCTATAGAATTATTTATAAAACTTGATGCTCAACCTTATTGTATTTTGTTGGAATTTTCTTTTGCGATTGATTCCCCATTTTTTGTTCTGTTGCCACGATATTTCTCCTTCACTTATTCCATTCAAAGTCACATCACCTTATTCTTTTCTTACAGAAGCCAGATATTTGAAATCATAATGTACAAGATGAGGCCCACAAGAAAGCAGTTTGCTGTTTGTTCAGTATGTTCATGATTCCCTTGCTTCATTGCTTGGAATCTGATCCACCATTCTTGTGCTGAAATGTCATCACAAAATTAACTATCTTTGGTAGATCAACAGTACAATGGCTAACTCAAGCAAGTGGGAACCCCACAAAACGAAACCAATACAAGAGACTAAGTAATTTGTGTGGCAATACACTGGGCATCATTTTAATGGTCAATCCAATCTCCTGAGACCAGCATTTAGTTGCCGTTCGGTACATGTCCGCGTCTCCGGTGTATCTCCGGAACGGGGACGGCACCGATATTCACGTTTTGGTGCTTCTTAATTAGGAGTTGTCGATGGACATGAAATCTTAGGCATAAGAATCTAATGCAGTGGATGATTTTCTAGTCGAGTGAAAAATGACTGGTTGAAATTTAGCGATAGTGACAAATGATTGGAACAGAAGATATTTTCACAAAATTAGATTTTTTGGCAGAGGATTTTTCCCAAAAAAATTTTGAGTAGGGCAGACGATTCATTTATAATGAGTGGAATTGTCATAATTCAGGTATACAAATTCGTTGTCAAAATTTACTACAGATATTTTCTCGGGAGCACCAATTTAACAGTATCTTTGGCAGATGTTGACTACGATGAGTCAAGTGAGTGGAAGCAAATGAAGCTTTCTTCCCCCCCAACATTCGGCCCACCCAAGAAAAGGAAATTGTCAGCTTGTGACATTACAATCCCAACACTTGGTTTGCAATTTGCACAACATCACCTTTTCTCGTGTTCGTTCTGGTTGACTAAGCATACCAATAATTGGGTTTAATTTAGATTCATTGTGTTTTCTTGTCTATGGGCTCGTGGTGCACACTAGAAAAGTTTGTTGTATCATGTGGGATAGTTACATCCACTTCTGCACCACAAGGGTGAAAATATCCTTGAAGGCAACGTGTGAGCTGCCTCAGACTTCATCCATGACAACAAATAAAGCAGTCAATGCACACATTCTTTTCTTGGTGGGATTGCCAAGTTTTATACAAGGTTTACAATAGTGAGTTCTAACATTAGATTATTTAGAAGAAGAAGAAAATCATTCTGTCCTACAAAATGGACAATTTTCTATACATCCACGATTCTGTTCTGCAACAGGGGGGCTTGAGATGAGACAACAGTACAGATTTCATTCTTCTCATTGACCATCCTTTCCTCTTGAGCCATTCCCCATATCACGGCATAAAACCCAACAGCTATTATAGCACCACCAATAATACTGCACCAAAAAACAAGTCAAATAGTAAACAAAACAGTCTAAAACTTCAAGTGAAATTTCATGTATCAGCATTAATCCGTAACTCATTACAGGTATTTACCTTCCAAGATGAAGAGTGTCCCCCAGAAATATAATCCCCATTAAAAGTGCAAAGATCATCCCCAAAGGATTGAACACAGCAACATATACAGGCCCCTTCTTCCTACATGCCCATGCATACACTACACTTCGAATTGATATCACAAAAATTGCCTACAGATGAACCATCAAAACAATCCAAGATCTTTAAAGTAATGAAGTAGTAATTGCAAAATTGAACCAAATTACAGTACAGCATGAGAAAGATTCTTCTACAGTCTATACTTACTGAATAAACTATGGCTATCAGCTCTATATCTGGTCTGAGTATCCAAGCTTTTGAAAATCCCTCTTCTACGAGAGCTACTATGGCAGATAGAATGACCACAACACCGCAACAAATCGTTGTTACCAATAGCTCCTCAGGATAGTCCTTGATAGTCCAGGTCTGAATATTGGTGGAAACATTAACTGTGATTTAAATTTATGAAAAATGTTTCTCTCACATCGAATCCTTACAAACAGATCAGGGCCCTTCAAATTTTGGGACTCATAGTTTAGTGTGTACAATTCATTAAATATAATGGTTTATATTTTTTAAGTAACTATTTAATAAAATTTAGTTTGTAAAAATAAGTACATTTCAAAATAAAAGTGCATAATCTAAAATTTGAATGGTTTATTTACCTGGACAATTAACAACACTGAGATTAATAAGCTACCAACTGCAAGGAGAAAGCCTCCCAGTAGCCAGTTTGATTGCCCTGAGAGGGAAATTCCAGCCAATACTTTGTCTGACAGGAAACCACTAGTCACTGGAAGGCCTTTGTATAAGGTCATGACTAATGCCCCTGTGATGGAAACCACTGTGCCAATACTTTTTGCCTGGCTACTTTTTAGTTTCAGATCTACATTTTCCATCCTGAAAGTAAACATCATGGGGTTACCTAGGAAGTTACTTTTTAATAATATTAACTAAATGTTGTAAAGGACAACAAGGCAATAGGAGATTTTGCCAAACAAGTGCCAGCTTTACATATAACCATCACTGATATAACCATGGGAATGGCTAATCAAGAGATTGATATAAAAGTTTTGAGGGGAAACCAAACTCCTATGAACTGTTATTTCCTATCAATGAATGTTGTGGCTTAGTAGTTAGTTGTAAAGGCATGGTAGAATCTGCACCCAGCAGGACTCAAGGCAAAATACTAAGGAAAGGCCTCAGCCAGTCCAATTATCTCATTGAGACACTAACAGAGTTTCTCTAGTAAGTGTAGATTCCCACGTAAAGACTGGGAAGATGATCACAGATTGGTAACAGTCTCATTCATTTCTAAGATTAGATTTTGAATAACTGTCTAATGGACTGTACATAATTCAGGATTTTGCTGATATTAAACATCTCAATCTATTCTAACATAAGACATTGGGTTTCCAGCAGAACAAAGTAGAACAACAACAAAGCAACAAAAGCAGATACCTAAAAAAGGTTGCCTGCCTTGTATACTTATCTTTAGAAAAGAATTTTGTATATAAATCAATAGATTATTTCTGAACGCTTCGAGAAAGGGCACCTCCAAAAATACCCAAAAATATCAAAAGGATGGTTTATAGACACAAATATGGGGGCCGGATGAGAAGGCACACCTGGAAATAACGGCAAGTATGAAGGTAAAAGCTGGGATAAGGTCAGTCATAGCGGATGCCAGAGTGGGAGAGCTATATTGAACACCAGTATACGTCAAATTCTGCACTGCACAACTAGCACAAAACCACCCAAAAAGTCAAATCTCACACACAAACACAATTCATTAACTTTGTGCTAACTTTAATTAGCATACCTGAGAAAGCTGATAAGTAACAATCTGCAGATAATTGAGGTTGAAATTGGGAGAGGAGCTTTCTTTCTGTGATTTTGAAGAACAGAGTAAAGCACCAGTCAAGTACCAAAGCTTGAGAAAGAAGGAAAGCATTTTAAATTTGGCGGAATGAAATGGGTACGACTACAAACCTGTGATAGAAGATGGTAAAAGTAAGAAGAATACAGAAAGCCAAGACGTTTGAATACACAACATAGACAGAATTACTCATCCCATTGGTGGTGGCTACCTTGATCATAGTGTTCAAGCCCACCTCCAAGAACTGGACTGCAACCATTACTGCTGTTACTCCTGCACCCAGCATTTCTCACTATCTTTTTATTTATTTTTTGACTATTTCTCTGCTTTGCCGCTTGTGCTCACTCACAACCACTGCAATCAGAAACGGTTGATTAGAATGTTATTGAACAGAATCTATCTCCCTTCATAAGGATTTGCAAACTATCAGCACCCTACATCCGACAGGGAAAGGGGCCAGTTTTGATAGAATTGTTTGTCTAGTGCGAGAGACAACAAGCCGTGCAAAGGGGTCGATTACACTCTCATATCTTTCTTCTTTAATTTCGTGTGCGAGAGTGCTACAGTCGGCAATTCCATTTGTGGTAATTACATATGTATTAATCAATTTTTCATATTAATTATATAAATTATCATATTTTATTTTTAAATTTTCTTTTATCTCAAAAATTATATTTTTACGCTGAAAGAAAAGAACCCTCCCACGTTCCATTAACAATTTTCTTCTATTTGCTCCCTGTACACCCTTTCAAAACGGACGTCTTAGCTACGGTTCTGCAACTGTTTTTTTTTCCAAAAGAGTCATAATATAGTTTATAAAGATAAAAGGAAAGATAAAAATCGAATTGCAACACAGATTCAAAGAAAAAAAGCATTTATATCACTTAAATTATCAGCGGGCAGACGGTTCTGCAACTGTTTGATACGAGTGACCAGGTTAAAGTAAGGATGAGTTAAAGGGTAGCCACGAGCACTCAATCGAACTGCCACCATTGAATCACACTTTACCACCAATTTTCTTAAGGAAAATTATAATTATAGTTCATTTGTTAAATTTATTTATTTTTAAAATGATAAATAAAAATATTTATTTTTTATTAATAATTAATTTTAAATATTTAAATTTTTTATTTTATCTATAAACAAAAATTTAAAAATGAAAATTTTAAAAAATAAAATTGAATAGATTGATAATATCTGTCACAATTTTTCACAGTGACAATGACAGAAAAACAAAGGATGCGACCCCAAATCTATCCCACCCAACCCTTGACTCCTCCAAATGTAACTGTACTTATGTGAAATAAAGTGGATGAACGAAATCACAAAATCCAGGTGATGAGGAAATATCCCAAAAAAAAAAAAAAATTCAGATGTGGAAACATAAAAATTGGACGAGGAGGTTTAATTATTTGAGTTAAGTTTTAATTTTTTAATATCTTTTAATTTAAATAAATTTACATTTATTTATGATTATTAAAATAAATAAATTGAATAAACTAATAATTTTTTCATTTTTTTTACAGCACAATACCAAGCTAGCTCACACTCCACCGCCGGACCCATCAACTCCAATTATACATAAAGTTCAAACTAATTAAACTTCAATAATTTATAGCTAAACTAATTTGGTTATGTGGCCGACAACCGTGGTTAATATTTAATAACATGTGTCGTACTAATGATTTATTTATTACTGGCTTAATCTTTTAGAGAAAATGATAATGATAATGACTGAAGCTTCTATCTAAAAAGCCCACGTTGTATCTTTGCAAATAAATAATATTTTTTCCTCCCCTACTTTACTATCCTCTCTTAACATTATAAAACACACTGAGTATGACTTTATTACTTAATTTCAAAAAATATCAATGCACTCCGAACAAAATTCAACGCTGCCTATATCAATCTGGCTTTAACTGTGACGGCTTGTGACGTGAGGGAAATGGTTTGCCTTACTTTTAGGAAAGAAAGTTAGGCACTGTATTAAAAAAAACAAAATTTATAAATTTAATAATTTAATAATCAGATTTTTAAAATAAAAATTTTATAAAATTTAATTTATGAAAATAAATGTACATGACTGAGGGAAAGAAAAATAAAGCAAAACAAGAAACTGATAACGATAATGCAATGTTGAGAAGCGTAATGTAATATTTTATTTTCTCCTTTAATTGTTGCTTTTGGTTTGAGCATTATTCAATTTTTGTAAAAAGTATAGATAAAATTATTTTTTAAGAATGGATTAAACACTGTATATTATGTGTGACACTGTTTTTTATTTAGAACCCATTTGCTCCCTCGTTCCCGATCCATTTTCACGAGCATTTCTCGACTCAATGTTGATCACAAGTGTTCTACACCAAAAAAATGTGTTTTTTTGTTAAATAAATATTACAAATTTTGGACCACAAAAACAGTGTTGTTCGGACAATATTTTTTGGGTTAGTTAGCTCAAAAAGGACTTATAGTTCTAGGATAATTATGTGATAATGTTGCATATATTGAGAAGATAGTCAAATAAAATTGAGACTTATTCTGATAATATATGGTATTGGACCTATTATTTTACATCGATTTATCAAGATTAAGTCAATTTTGCATTTGTTCCTTGACAGTAAACTTTGGGTCTGATCTCATAAATGTGATTACAGAAAAATAAAAATTCAAAAGAATCTTTCTAACTAATATAGAAGAGACAGGTCTCCCATTTAGAGTTCAGCTTTAAGAAATAATCAAATCAGCTTCCTAAAAGGTAGAGAGTTGGTTTGATTCCCCCTTCCTTAAAAACAAAAATTATGTCTCAAATGGTGATTTGTAGTCGAAAAATAAGTATACAGACTTAAAAATAACAGCACTCGAAATTTGAGTCTTGCTTGCAAGGTTTATTTGATAGTTCAGGATAAAAGGTAAATATAGGGAAAAAAAAAAGATCTTCTTGTGGAGAAACATTAACCATAATGTGAGGAATGAAATAGCCTCAGCATTGGGATTTTCCATCGCTTCGGATCTTGGTAAGTGTCTTGTGGTACCCGTTCTACATAAGGGTACAAATTTGCAGACGTATGATTTTATTGTTGAAAAGTTTGCTGCTAGAGTTACGGTGTGGAAAGAAAGAACATGACCGGGCGGCTTACTTTGGCGAAGTTTGTTATTGAGAATATTCCGGGTATACCATGCAAACAGCTTTAATTCCTGCAGGAACATGTGAAAAAGTGGAGAGACAATTCCAAGAATTTTGTCTGGGGGTCTTCTAATGAAAGGAAAAAGCCTCACTTAGTGAGGTGGGATAAGGTGTGTCGCCCCAAGAAAGCTGGAGGTCTAGGGTTGCTCCACATTCAGCATATGAACATGGCCTACGTGATGAAGATAGGCTGGGGTTTAATCAAACAGCAAGATTCTCTTTGGGTGAAACTCCGCCGAGCCAAATACAGCTGTGGCTACTTGGAGACACCTAGGGTTAAAAATCAGAGGAACTCCTTTAATTTGAGGAAAAGGATTGTCAAAGGATGGAATTATCTCCAAAATGGGATTTCCTGGACTTAAGGCACGGGAACGGAGGTGAGGTTTTGGAGGGATCGTTGGGTACAAGACTTGCAGCCCTTGGAGCAGTACGCTATTAATCCACTGGAGCCTGCAGTATTGGAGAAGAAGGCCATTGAAACGGTGACAGAGGAGAGGGAGCGTGGGACTGGAATAATATTAGAAAGTATTTGAACCAAGAAATATGTGACAATTAAAATTGCTGCAACGCATCCTCCTTCGGTCTCCATGTGCCATGATGAATGTCGCAGGAGATTTTCAAATTCTGGTTGGTTGGATGTCAGCTCAGCATATAATTGGGTACATGGCAATGTGGGTTTACACACTAAGTCCATCTGGAATAATATTTGGGGATACAAGGGTCCAAAGCGATATAAAATCCTATTTTGGTTACGTGATTCGGTGAGACTTCCAACTAATGGAAGGAGGGTCAAGATGAACTTATCATCAGATCCCTATTGTCCAGTTTGCAAGGTTAGGGAGGAAACTAATATGCGTGCTGTTAGGAACTGTTCTAGGGTGGCGAATATTTGGAGGAGAATGTAACATCCTAGTAAATGGAGACAATTTTTTGAATCAGACATGCATGACTGGTTAAATCTTAAATTAAGGAGGAATCTGAGGAAGTGTCCTGGAGTAACATTTTTTGCAGTAACGCTTAGTAAAATTTGGTGGATGAGGAATGAGGTAGCACTTCAAAAGGTAAATCCGAGAGAGTAGGATCCTTACATGCAGATTATGGTGACTGCCAGAGAAATTGAAAAAGCTAAGGAGTGGCAGCTGGCGGAATCGTTCCATGCAGAAGGGTAAGGGATTAAGCCTGAAATGGAGATTGCTGCAGCAGGGTTGCACTAAATTAAACGTGGATGGGTCGTGGCATCAGGGAACATGCAGTGCATACTGCGGGGGAATTCTCAGAGATGACCGGGGAGATATGATCGGAGGATTCAAGAAGAAAATTGGTTCATGCTCTGTTCTGGAATCTGAATTCTGGGCTATTCTGGTCGGGCTGGAATACACCTGGGAAACAGGAATAAGAAAGGTGTATTTAGATTCTGATTCACTTACGGCTGTTAAACTGATTAGAGGTGGTATGGAGCAAAATCTACAGGTGAAGAGGCTGGTGGATTGAATACAGTGGTGGATGGCTCGGGAATGGGAAGTTAGAATAAACCATATTCCGAGACAAGCCAACCAAGCTGCAGATTGGACTGCCCAAAGAGCTAATGGGGATGATAATGGTGACATGATCGTGTACACACCCACGGCAGAGTTGAGGGCTATTCTGGATCACGATAAACGGAGCAACTTAACAGAAGAGTGAGCTGTGTTTTTTGAGCTTTTGTCTGATGTACCAAAAAAATAGAGGAAACAAATGAATACATATTGGGTATAAAAAATAATTATATTTCTTATAATTAAAAAAAATATCAAAGAACCAGGCAAGCAGCGTAAGATACTCAAACTTTAAAGCTCGTTCCTTTCTGGATTTCCGCAGTATGGAGGTTGGAGGTAGCTGCTCTTGCCTTCTATTCCATCTTTCGATCATTTCGGTATCTCATGCTTTTCATCTATTTTTCCTTCTGATTATTTCATATATCCATCAAAATTCAACTCCTACGAGCAGTAAAACACTTTGTTTCTTCAATTGATCTTTTTTTTCTTTTGGGGTCATTTTACACTTCCGAGAAAATTTAGTGACAATTGAAATCTTAAAACGCGAATCAGTATGTTGGACTGCTAAAATTTTAATATCAATTAGTTTAGCTTGCACTTGTCTGTTGGATCATCCGATCGAAGATAATCGCTACGAAGAACTGTTATAGTTGAGCTTGGAAAATCATAAAGCCGATTTGATTTCCGATCGAACAGAGATCCTTCTTTCTGGTTGGAATGGTGGTAGACTTTTACTCTTGCATTTTTTATTTGTGAAATGAATACAATCACTTTTAATGGTGTATTTATTAATGAAGAACTGAAAAAATTGAAGTCATTTGCTGCAGCTTTACTTCTTAGTAAGAAATAAGAATCCTTTGTAGTGGTTGAAATGCCTTTTTTTTATTTTTTTTTTCCTTTTGTGGGATTGTCAAGTTTTATACAAGGACTACACCGATGAGTTCTAACATAGATTGTTCAGAAGATAAAGAAAAGTTTGCTGTCCTACATAATGGACAATTTTCTATACATCCACTCTTTTGTTCTGCAACAGAGGGGCTTGAGATGAGACAGAATTACAAATCTCATTCTTCTCATTAATCATCCTTTCCTCCTGAGCCATTCCCCAAATCACGGCATAAAACCCAACAGCTATTATAGCACCTCCAATAATACTGCACCAAAATCAAGGCAATTAGTAGACAAAACAGTCTAAGGACTTCATCAGTTGAAATTCACGCATCAGTATTAATCTGTAACTCTTCAGAGGTATATATACCTTCCAAGATAAAGAGCGTCCCCCAGAAATATAATCCCCATGGAAAGAGCAAAGATCATCCCCAAAGGATTGAACATAGCAACATATACAGGCCCCTTCTTCTTACATGCCCATGTATTCACAACACTTCGAATTGACACCACAAAAATTGCCTACAAATGAACCATCACACAACAATCCAAGATTTTTAAAGTAGTAATTGCAAATTGGACTAAATTACAAGGCAGGATGAGAAAACCTCTTCCACAGTCTATACTTACTGAATAAACTATAGCTATCAGCTCTATATCAGGTCTGAGTATCCAAGCTTTTGAAAATCCCTCTTCGATGAGAGCTACTATGGCAGATAGGATGACCACAACACCGCAACAAATGGTTGTTACCAGAAGCTCCTCAGGATAGTCCTTGATAATCCAAGTCTGAATATTGGTGGTAACATAAATTGTGACTTAAATTTATTATTATCTGCAAAGTGCCAAGGTAAAAGTGCAAAGTCTAACATCTGAAGGGTTTATTTACCTGGACAATCAACAACACTGAGACAAATAAGGTACTAAGTGCAAGGAGAAAGCCTCCAAGTAGCCAGTCTGATTGCCCCGAGAGGGAAATTCTAGTCAATACTTTGTCTGACAGGGAACCACCAGTCACTGGAAAGCCTTTGTATAAGGTCATGACTAATGCCCCTGTAATGGAAACCACAGTGCCAATACTTTTTGCCTGGCTGCTTTGTAGTTTCAGATCCACATTTTCCATCCTGAAAGTACACATCATGGGGTTAACTAGGAAGTTACTTTTTAATAACATTAAAAATGTTGTAAAGGGACAACAGGGCAATAGGATATTCGTAATACAAGTACAAGCTTTACATATAAACATCACTGATATAACCATGGGTATGGTTAATCAAGAGATTAATATTAAAAATTTGAGGGGAAAGCAAGCTCTTATGAACTGTTGTGACCTATCAATGAATGTTGTTGCTTACTAGTTAGTTGTAGAGGCATGGTAGAATCTACACCCTGCAGGTGTCAAGGCTAAATACTAAGGGCGGGCGTCAGTCAGTCCAATTATCTCATACCAACAGAATTTCTCTAATAAGTGTAGATTCCCATGTAAAGACTGGTAATGGAGCATAGGATGCTACTTCTGCCAATAATAAAGTTCTTACTCTATGATACACTTATTGAACAGAACCTTTTTAACAGTTTTATTCATTTCTAAGATAAGATTTTGAATAATTGTCTAATGGACTGTACTGAATTCAGGATTTTGCTGATATTAAACATCTTAATCTATTCCAACATAAGACATTGGGTTACCAGCAGAACAAAGTAGCATAACAACAAAGCAACAAAATTAAGTATCTAAACAAGGTTGCCTGCCTTGTATACTTATCTTTAGAGAAAAAAGTTGTATATTAATCAATAGATTATTTCTGAATATTTCGAGAAAGGTAACCTCAAAAAATACCCAAAAATACCAAAAGGATTGTTTATAGACACAAAAAGAGGGGCCGGATGAGAAGGCACACCTTGAGATAATGGCTAGTATGAAGGTAAAAGCTGGGACAAGGTCTGTCATAGCTGATGAAAGAGTGGGAGAGCTATATTGAATACCAGTATACATCAAATTCTGCACCGCACAACTAGCACAAAACGACCCAAAAAGTCAAATTTCACATACGAACAATTTATTAACTTCGTGCTGACTTTAATTAGCATACCTGAGACAGCTAAGAACAAACAGTCTGCAGATAATTGAGGTTGTAATTTGGAGAGGAGCTTTCTTTCTGTGATTTTGAAGAACAAAGAGTCAAGTACCAAAGCTTGAGAAAGAAAGAAAGCATTTTGAATTTGCCGGGAGTGAAATGAATACAAACCTGTGATAGATGATAGTAGAAGTAAGAAGAATACAGAAAGCCAGAACGTTGGAATACACAATATAAACGGAATTACTCATCCCATTGGTGGCGGCTGTCTTGATCATAGTATTCAACCCCGCCTCCAAGAGCTGGACTGCAACCATAACTGCTGTTACTCTTGCACCCAGCATTTCTCACCGTCTTTTTTTGATTATTTCTCTACTTTGCTACTTGTTCTCAGTCACAAACACTGGAACCAGAAACGGGAGTTTCGCCTGTCTCCCTTCAGAGGGATTTGCAAACTACTATCAGTACCCACATAAAACGGGTAAGGACGAATTTTGACAGGACTCTTGTCTGGTGCAGGAGATAACTAGATTTCAGATGGGAGAAGTCGATTGCACGTCACGTCTGGAGACTTTTTCGGCACTTTCTCTAGAAAGAATCCGCTGACTGTAATTCACTACCTCTTTTTTATTACTTTAATTTAATCTACTTCAAAAAATACATAAAGTTCAAATTAATTAACTTCAACAATTTTTTACTAAATTAGTTTGCTTATGTGGTTGAGAACTATGGTTAATGAACCAAAAGAGAACTATGGTTAATAACATATACTGCATAAAAAATTTATTTATTAGCTTTTTTTTAGAGCAAACGATTTTCGATCTGAATGAATATTCCGCCTAAAAATTAAGTTATAACTTTGCAGATAAATAATTTTTCCCTATCCTACTATCAAATATATATTTATAATAATAATAATTCATTGGTATTTAATTTTTAAATATAAAATGTACTCTAAAAAACTCAACACTATCTATAACAATCAAAAAATGATCGGCGTACTAAAAATTTGAATATGCTTCGCATGTAATACAAAAAATGCATTAAAAAAAAACTGTGCATTTAATCTATTGTTTTTCTTCTATTGTATGCAAAGCATATTTATATAAAAGTATCAGCGCTCTACCTATCAAATTTTATTATTACTTTTATATAATATAACTAATCTGTGCTAAAGTGTAACCAGGACTCAGATCCTCTGCAAAATCCGTTTTAAATTGTAAGAAATAACTTTAAGAAAAATAAAATAATTTAAGTGATTGAAAAAAAAAATATCTATGTCAATTAACACCTGCAATGCTATTCTATAAAAGTTACAGCAGTCATAAGTTTAACTGTAAAGGGTTGTGACGGGAGACGTGAGAGAGTGTTTATGACTTAAATTCTTAATTACATTAGTATGGTCATAATATGATTTGATTTAATGATTGTGCCATCTGAACCTTAGAATAGTTGTAGAAGGCTTGTAACGTGAGGGAAAGGAAAACAGAGGAAAACAAGTAACTATAATGCAATTCTGAAAGGCACACCGCAATTCTTTTTCTTTTAGTTGTTGCTTTTGGATTGAGCATCATTTTGTTTTTAATAAAATTATACATAAAATCATTTTTAAAAATACTAATTATATTTTGTGTCTTTGGGTACTTTGTATGTAATAATGAAAAAAATTCCTCCCACAGAAAAGAAGAACATAAAATAGTTACATTATTTTATATTCTCCCTTAGATTAGGTAAAGTTCATACACATAAAATGGTGTAATATCCTCCTAAAATGAAGTAAATTCTTTACATCTTGCGTGAACCCTATTTAATCTAAGGGTGGATACAAAATTATGTGACCCATTTCCTGTACTCTCTTTCCGCGAGAATATTTGCACTCATCTTACTTAGAATCCATGTGCTCTCACAATCACGGCCCATTTCCATCAGTATTTCTCAACTCCATGTTGATCACAACGTTTTTACACCAAAAAATGAGCTATTTAAAAAAAAAAAGGAAATCACAAATTTTGATGAAAACCACTGTACTTTTCGCCTGGCTGCTTTGTAGTTTCAGATCCACATTTTCCATCCTGAAAGTGCGCATCATGGGTATGGTTAATCAAGAGATTAATGCAAAAGTTCTGAGGCATGGTAGAATTTGCACCCTGCAGGTCTCGAGGCTCAATAGTAAATACTAAGGGCCTCAGCCAGATCAATTGTCTCATTGAGATACTAACAGAATTTCTCTTAATAAGTGTAGCAATCCCATGTAAAGACTAGGAACATTACCACAAATTGGTAAATATTCCAGAACCTTAGCTCAAGGTTACTCGAGTAGCAATTCTTTTGGTTTTGATGATTTCAACCTGTTATATGATCCATCCATACTAAAAGTTCAAACTTTCTGGTGTAGGAACTTAAAATGGAAAGATTTAAGGAGCCAAATCTGTCATGAAAAAGGAAAATTCTGAAGAATAAAGCAAGCTCAAGCCTTTGTATATTACCCACTAGATTACATAAGGTTGCCTGCCTTGTATACTTATCTTTGGACAAGAAATTTTGTATATTGCCCACTAGATTAATTCTGAACACTCAAAGAGAAAGGGAAACTCCAAAAACACCCAAAAGTATTGATAGGATTGTTTAAAGACCCAAAGGGGGGGCCGAAGGAGAAGAGCACACCTGGAAATAATGGCCAGTATGAATGTAAAAGCTGGGACAAGGTCTATCATAGGTGATGCCAGAGTGGGAGAGCTATAACGAATACCTGTGTACGTCAAAATTTGCACTGCATAACTGGCACAAAACACCCACAAAGTCAAATTCACATGCAAAAACACTTCATTAACTTTGTGCTAACTTCAATTACCATACCTGAGAAAGCCAAGAAGAAACGATCTGCAGAAAATTGAGGCTGTAATAGGGAGAGGAGCTTTCTTTCTGTGATTTTGAAGAGGTAAGGCATCAAAAACAAAGAGTCAAGTACCAAAGCTTGAGAAAGAAAGAAAGCATTTTGAATTTGGCCGAATGGAATGGTACAACTACAAACCTATGATAGATGATATTAGCGGAAAGAAGAATACAGAAGAAAGCCAGGACGTTAGAATACACAATATGAACAGAGTTACTCATCCCATTGGAGGTGGCTGCCTTGATCATAGTGTTCAAGCCCGCCTCCAAGAACTGGACTGCAACCATTACTGCCGTTACTCCTGCACCCAGCATTTCTCACTGACTATCTGCTCTGCTGCTAGTTCCCACTCACAAACCCTGCAATCAGAAAGGGTTTGGTAGGATAGATTTTTAAAGAACAGAACCTATCTCAACTCCCTTCGTAAGGATTTGCAAACTACTAGCACCCCACAACTAACGGGAAAGGACCAGTTTTTTATTAGAGTTGTCTAGTGCGAGAGAACACCAAGAGTGAAAAGTCATGAGAGAGTGGTTATGACTTCAATCCTTAATCTAGCGTGGCCATATTGTGGTATGATTTTATGATCTTGACGTGAGGAAAAACGCACACTGCAATTCTTTTACTTTTAACTGTTACTTTTACAAGAATTCGGGAGAATTATTATATCAGTGTTTTCAAAATGAATTAATCATTAAATTAGTGAGATTATTGAAGTTATTATATTATTGATTCAATTAGTGAATTATTAGTTGAATTATATAAAAATTAAATAGCTAAAATTTTTTGTAATTATATATTTATAATTTAAGTTTAAATTAAAATATAAATTTATCAAATAAAATTTAACTACTTTAAATTAAATTAAAAATCAAAATTTGAAAATAATTATTAAAAATTTTAAAAAATCTCTTTCCTCCTTTTTCCTTTCTCCTTATTTTCTCTCTTCTTCCTCTTATTTTAGATCTTCTTAGATTTACGCAAAAAATAATAAATGTACATGCAGACAATTCACGTTGGTCTGTGTAGAAACAAAATTTATGAAAGAAGAAAATGAAAGATATAAGAGTATAAAAAATTTATTTGCGTAAATATTTGTATTCAAAAAGAAATTATACTTTCGCATGCACACCTTTTACCAGGTGCGCACATAAAGAAACATATAATATTAAGGAGAGAGGAGAAATGAAAATATATAAAGTATGTATAGAATTATTGTATGTAAATATTAGGGCTCATTTTATCAGAGGAAAAAAGCTTTTTTTTTTTGTTTTTTCTGCATAATTTATAATTAAATAAGAAGAATAATTTAATTAGTTATTAAATATTACCATATCCGCAAACAAACTACATTAATATTTTTAACTCTAGTATTTTTTATTTACTGTAAAAATAAATAATTTCAAAGAGCTGATTAATTTAAAATTTTTTCAAGAAAATACATATAAACTTTGAAGCCGAATGCTTGGCCCGACTTAGGCATGGTCTACAATTAAAATTAGACCTTTTATGTTTCAATTTGTCAAAATTTGATTGGGCCTATGGGCCTTATGTTATTCGTAGCAAAAACAAAAGGTAATTACTAATTTCTGTCCTTATACCGATAGGTGACACGGGAAATAAAATTCGAAATGCTACATTTACATTTTTTTAATAAGTTTAAATAATATTATGTGAATTATTAGATTTATTTTGAAATTAAATAAATTTAATAATTTAAATTATAAATTATAAATATTAAATAAAAAATTGTGGAAATAATGAGGGCGAATATAAGCGGAAAATGTGGCATGAGTCGTGTATTCGTCTTCAACATTTAACAACAGAATAGACGATGTCGTTTCCCTAGCGCAATTTCGAATTTAGCGGACGGCACTGGGCGTGCCTCCTCGGTTTTTCACCTGTGCCGCGAAAACTAGGCGCATTGGAAGCAGCGTAAGAGATTCAAACTTGGAAGCTTGTTCTTATTCTGGATTCCTGCTGTTTGGAGGTAGCTGCTCTTGTCATCTGTTCCTTCGCTCGATCAATTCGGTATTTCATACCTTTTATCTTATTTTTCCTTCTGATATTTTTCATATATCCGGCAATATTCAACTCGTACACGCAGTAAAACACTTCGTTTCTTGAATTGATCTTTGTTTTGTTTTGTCAATTTACGAGTCTGAGAAAATTTAGCATCAATTGAAATCTTAAACTACGATTCAGTATGTTGGATTGCCAAAATTTTAGTCAACTTGTTTGTTGAATTATCCAAGATCCTCGCTACGAAGATCTGTTATAGTTGGACTTGGAAAATCACAAAGACGATATGATTTTCGATTGAACAGAAAGGAACTGATCATTCTTTCTGGTTGGAATGGTGGTAGACTTTTGCTTTTTCATCTCTTATTTGTGAAATGAATACAATCACTTTAATGGTGTATTTGTTATTGCACTTTAACCATGTGGTAGTCATGTGAGAGTAAAAGATTGCAAAATTTGGAGTCATTCGCTGCAGCTTTTTTTTAGTAAGAAATTAGAATCCTTTGTTGTCGCTGAAATACCCTTGTTTTAATTTTGTTTGATATGATTAAAAGTCTGAGCGACTTTATTTGTTGAAATGCATGTCATGTTGCTCCATTAATGCTAGTTACATATTAGACCTTTATACAATGCCTGCACAATGCACAGATAGAAACTGATTGCTAAATGGGTTAGCTACAATACACTAATAAGGATTGGTCTTTATTTATGCATTATGCAGATATTGTGTAAAAGTTTAATATGTAACCAGCATTTTTCTTTGCAACCAAGTCTACCTAACTTCTTGGAATCTGCTATCATAGTGCAGAATAGAATGCAATAGCTACTACAACAGCTCCTGTTATGTTGCAGTGTTGCATCCACAATTACATTGAGCGCATCTCTTGACTTGCTTAGCATATAGTCCGCCAATGCTACCCTGAAAATAACTGAAATTAGCTTCTTGCATTAGGGTGTAGTGGGAGCCTGGTGGAAACAAAAAAGTTGTATAATGGTACCTTATTTCTTAGGAAAGCATACTTTAAAGCATGGACTAACAATGATGGTACGTGATAGGGCCGGTACATAAGGTGAGCAGTCAAGACAAGAAGGCGGTTTAGTGTTTGTACAGGTCGAAGAGCAATGTTAATGATCCAGGGCTAATGGTAGACAATGGACGAACAATAGACGCAGAGGTTATCAAATTAAGAGGTCTTCATAACAATTTTTTGACTCCATATACTTGGAAAAAAGAAAAAAAGGATGTACATAAAAAAGATGAATTGTATTTGTCTTCTAAAGATGAATTGTGTTTGTCTTCTGTCCCACAAGGAAACATCTGAAGGATAAAACTTACAGATTGCTTCTATAAAGGAGAAATATCAAAATTGTCCTTCTTTATTATGGGTTAGGCACCATTTTGATACCAGTTAATTTACCTTCTTAGAGACATTGCTAGAACGAAGTAATTCCTGTTGAGCCATTAACATGTACATACAAGAATTTCTGAAGTGCTGGTTAGAAATAAGAGCTGATCTTCATATCAGTTATTGAACGGGTAAAAAAGTAGTTTTTATTAAAAAGCATCTTACAACATATGAAATAGAGATTTCCTCACAAAATTTCAATACAAGACTTCTAGTAATGCGGCTTGAAAGTTTCTTTCCTCCAAGCTCTTTACACTGTTCCATATGTTATATCTACTGTGATCTACTAATGCAGAACCTGAGAATTTTTAAGTTTCAGATTTTGATTGTATGAAATGTGATAAAGATATTGATCATAGAATTCTTGAAGGACCCTTTTAGTGTTACTTGGACATAAACTATATAGAAGTACCATTCTGTGATTCATTTTCACAAAATTAATTGTTTATGGTTGAACATCTAAAATAAACAAAAATACAAATACAGGGAAAAATATTGAATAATAATTGTTCCATGCCCGTGTGTTTCCATAATAATGTTAACAGACTATTTGAGGGACAGATGAAATGATGTTGAAGTTGTTATTGCATGTAATTTTCTTCAGACTAAAACACTAAGAAAGACGATGCTCTTTATGAATCTGTATTGTCTGTGTTTTTGAAAATGTTCTTTTCCTGCAATGCTATAAGACTTCCAAATTACTATCTCTTAGTAATTTAAATGATATGGAGGATGCATTCCCTTGTAATAACTGCTTGTAATTATTGCCAGAATTATGTGAAAATTGCTGTTTTTTTCTTTTTTTTTTATAAGAGATGAGTAAAGAAATTGTGCCCTGCAAGAAAGCTTGGCTTTCTTTTAGCAGTGATCGATGACAAATGTTTTCACAAAATTAATTTTTGTTCTTAAGATTACCCATAAAGCTAGTGATTGTTGAATAGTGGAGTAAGCTTTTGCATAATTACTTTCAAGCACTGTCATGCTCAAGGACTTATGTTCAATTATGCTTGTGGAATCTCACACTGCTTTTTGTGTTATCAACGTAGTTGATTTACTTCTTATTATGCATAGTGTATTGCACACTTCATTGAAACATAGTTGTCTAGAAATTTTTTATAGCTTTTCTTTTAGAAAAAATATGCCATTTTCCTTTTAAGATTGAAAAGATATATTGTGTGATTCCTTGAGTAATCATTGTGGTATGTTCTGATTTTTAGGCACATAGATGAAAAGCCATGCCTATATGGTTTGTCTGAAATAGTCCAGTTTCTTGCTTGCAACCAAATGTTTGTAGAATTTCATCCTTCTCTCTTTGTAAGTGGTCTGTCAGATCAAAATGATGGGTTTTAGCACTTAGGTTCTAAAAGTAGTTTGTGTAAAGTCAAAAGGGGAAAAATATTGATGTAAGCAAGTCTTGATATAATGTCATGGCCAGTTCGTAACTATGATGTCTATACATAATTAATTGCACAAAGTCAAGCAGAATCGGCGGTGGCTGTGCTATTTAAGTTAGCAGGGTAAGGGTTGTTTAAGGTAAGATGGATTCATTAAGCTGTCATGATGCCATAATATATGGTGATTTTGTAGCGGTTTTATAGATGGACCAATGAACCTAGAGATATCTTTAACTCACATTCTCTTTTCTATTGTGACGGGAAACTTTATTCCTGGGGTAGGTGTTACTAATATTTTCATTGTCAGTCATGACAGAGCTGATCCTGGAATAGTTATTGCTTGGGAAACATGTTAATCAACAATAACCCATGGATAAGTGCTGAATAGCTAGTTATAGTAGTTTCACTACTTAAGCTACAGGGGACATATGGAGAAACTGCTGATTGTGATGCACAACAAAGTTGAGCTTTAGCATAGAGACTTTTATGCATGAATCATGCGGTAATCAGGCTGAGCAGTATTGGCTATAAGTAAACGATTCTATCCTTGTTGACCTAATCTTTGGATCGTCAAGATTAACACGTTATCGGAGTTATTTTCTTCTATGCAGAATCCTTGCGTGTAGACATAGGCTTATTTGTTTTGATAAAAAATATATTATTTCAAGAGTATAAATTCAATATGGTAATATCTATCTTATACAAGATAATATTGCTACTATTGCTGGAGATCAGCATAAGATGGGATATCTCATCTCCTTAATATATAAAAGGTTGTTTTTTTTCCCCTGAAATGGCATCAATCTAGTTCAAAAAATTCTGTTAAACGGACAATGTAAGCTACTAGATGACTTAGTTGACCGGGGTTTTATACTGTGTAAAGTATGAGTCTTGGCCGTTGCTTACTCCAGTCACTTGACGTAGTTGTTATTGAGGATAAGTGAATTCTGATTCAATCTTTCTTTGGATGTGACTTACCCATTTCTCGACAGATATAGATCATAATAGCTAGTCTTGCTAGAGTTTGAGTACTTTCCCAGTCATAAAGTTACAAGAACTGGACCACCATATTTCCTCCTATCTCGACGTGGTCCAAATGTTTCAATTACTTGATAGGTTTTCATGGGACACAGCCTGAAGTTATCTATCTTGTTGGTGTTTGTCGGTAAGCTATTATGAGGATTGGTGCATATGTATGTTCACCATGCTAGCTAACCTAGCTTTTCTTTATCCATTTGCTTTCTAGGTTGTCATCTTAAAAGGATAGTTCTCATTTTTTTCATTCTTTTCTCATTTCATGATGGGAAAGTGCATAATTTAATAAGCAAATAAATAAATTGTGGCCAGTTTATGGTGTTACCGTTGCCCTACATGTAGGTGGCAGTTTTGGGACTATTAGATTGAATCTGGGTAATCTAATCTGTATCTCTGTTGGATACAATAAAATGGTCCTAAACAGTCAAGAAAGTCGTTGCACCAGTCTAACCAAATCTAATGTTTCATTGTAGACTTGGTTTTAAATGGTTAACTATACCCAGAACCTAAGAAAATGTGGCCTGAGAAAAACTATCTGTACTATTCTTTTATTCGTAATTTTGTGTAATGCAAGGCTTTAAATCAGTTCAGACTATGCGAACTTCTTTTCTATCTAAACTCATATATATGAAGCCACTGTACAAAAATTGTGTAGGTAACATTATTCTTGTTTGAAAAAAAGCTATTCCCATACAATAGTTACTAAAAGCCTCACAATAGGTTGTAGTGACTTTTAGATTTATTAAATTTTATAATTCAATTTATAAGCTTTAATAAATTTAGTAGTTTTAACTTTTGTGAAATAAATATTATATAAAAATAGATGGATTCTTGTTCATGTCTAACCTACTAAGTATGATAATAAATTGAGATTGAAGCACGTATATGATGTGCCAAAACAGTACACCAGTTTTATTTGATGTGCCAAAACAGTACACCAATTTTATTTGATGTGCCTTAACCAGGAAGCTATTAGCTACCATTAACATGTATTCAAATATAACTGCTCGCATCTTGAGACATACATAGCATAAGGTTATTTACACAATTAAATAAATAAAACTAACACGCCTTTCCTTAATGTTATAAGATTATTAATAAAGTGTACTCTTATTATGTGTAGTTTTTTTATCTTCAGTGTAAGTAGAAATACATATAGTCATAAGTTATGGAAGCAAATCATTCGCGCATTTACAAATTATATATTTGAATTTTTATTGTGAATTTCTTGAAACACAACCATTTTTAGGGTTACAGTAGTACTCTAAATGTCGTCAACCAATAGCCCCACCTAAGAAGGCCCAAGTGACATTTAACCCCAACAAGATGTAAACTAATTTTTGGCAAACAAATACTTGTTCACAAGCTGGTTCCCATTTAACCGCACTACTCGCGGGACCTATGTCCAACATACTTCCCAATATATGCTATCATTTGGCAAGCTAATATGTGCATTTGGGAATGAGACTAATCATATAGTAGAACTGTCGAAGGGAAATTAAGTTGGGAGAGTAGTGAACCAAATAAGTTTGTTCTTCTAGGAATGGCTGTAACACGTCACGTAGAAGTGGTGTGCTTGGTCCCCCTCTATCAACAGTTTCGTTGTGGCGCTTGAACAGCTTGTCACTAAGGTCACCTTGACATAAGGTTTCCAAAAAATGTGTTGTTTCTTGGCACTGTTGTTTGTCTGCCCGAAGAATGGAAAAGAGAATAGACACGGTAAGTGGTGCCTGACAAATTAAAGAGTAAGATACTGTACGTTCGGATGTGGGTGGGCCTTAATAAGTTATTGGAAATTACTTTCCCATAAACCCAGAAAGTTCGTTAGGATATAACATAGAAACATACATTGCCCTTTGCAATGTAAATGGCTTTAGGTTTCTATTCTTCATTTTTGGTGCGCAAATTTAAAGATGTATATCATTTAGCAATGTGAGAATTGCAGAAAGTGAGGCAATGTCATTTGAGTTTGTTCGTATGAGCCCAAAATATTTGCTTTTTGTATAAAAGTCATAATGTTGTTAGAAATTATGTGATAAATAATGACTTTGTATGTTTATTGTTAATTTGATTAGATAAAAATATAATTGACAATTAAAACATAGAAAATTCTCAAATAATTGATTGTATTTACACTTTGATTTTCCTCACACATATATTACGTATTATATTATATTTTTGGTACTTGGACTATACTCACTTTTCTTTATACACTTTTCGTCTCTCTTTCTATTTTCTTGTCACTCGCACTTAAACATATATCTTTCACTTATGCATACTACTCAATGGCTGAAGCTTATAATTATTTAAAAGTTTACCACATGAGGCAAACTCTTACATGCTTCCTTCGCCTTGTCAACAATTTCAACTTTATTTATTCACCATTTTTCACATGTCTGCTTCTGCACACTTAGCCTCATATACAGCCCCATTTGTTGTTTCCAATTTTTTAACTATTCAATGCCGCATTTATTTTGTGCTTAGCCTCATACACAGCCCCATTTCTTGTTTTCAATTTATTTACTATTCAACATCATTAGACATTTATTTTAAAGGTGGGAACAAGTATACTTCTCAGCAAATGCTAGCTGGGATAATTTTAGGTTAACATGGGAAGATTTGATGACCAATGATAGAAATGATGGGGACGTACGGACTCTGATTTGCATTGAGAAGAGTGATGATTGGTTGCTGTTGTTCTTGGTGCACAACACAAACCCGAGTTTTGTGGATGGGTGCAGGTTTCCAACTGCATAATGGCACGTGACACATGCATGTTGTTTCCTCCACGTGGAAGTCACATGGCAGAGGACTGCGGAGGGAGTGAAGATGCTCCTGTCCCTTGCTCCAGGGCAAGAGGTTGGGTGACAGTCGTTTAAGAGTATTGTTATATCTTCATATTTTCTTTTACATACTTTTAGGGTTGTCAAAACAGGGTTGTCAAAACGGGCCGGCCCGTCCCGGCCCACCTCGACCCGCGAAGACCCGCAATTATGCCGGGCAGGACGGGCCAGCCCGCATAATTGGCGGGCTGGAGTTTACTTAATCCAACCCGCCCTGCGGTGGGTTGCGGGTTAGGCAGGCCAGCCCGTCAATAATTAAAAAAAATAAAAAATTTATTAAAAATTTAAATTTATGAATGATAGTAAATGAGTAGTTAAATTTAATACACTATAAATGATAGTAAATGAATACAATCAAATTTACCTTTTAATAATATACCTAAAAGTATAACCTGGATTTAGCTTGTAATGAATTATAAAAACCTTAATTCTACTCATAAAATTGCTAATATACAACATCATTTTTTAGGCAAGGCTTCAATAATATTACTAACATACATGCACAACAAAACATGTACCTACAAAGACATAAAGGTCATGTTTCTATATGTGACAAAGTCTACCATTGATGTTGTTTAAAATAAACTACATGCTAATTGAAAATAAAGCTATGCTATTATACATTTATAACATTATTTCTATATATGCAACGCTTAAGTTTTGCACCTTAAATTATGATAACATAAAAGCTGAACAACTCAATATAAATATAAAGATAATATTTTCTGTTTCAAAAAATAATATATAAATGTGATATTGATGATAGCTATGTAACAACACAAGTTTTATACTATTTTCTAAATGATTCAGAATGAGTTGTTGCATAGTATAATAATTTGTCTTCTCTTTAAACTCATCAATTTTTACTTATCTTTTAACTCGAAACTTTTTAAAAATTCTTTTGTCTCTACGATCACCTATAAAATCACACGTTATACATAAGATATTCAAAACATAAGAAAATTATATCTAAACTGCATGAGGATCCTGCTTAAATTGTATAATCCAAATTAAAACCAAATGACAATCATTTGAATTGCCCTTCTCTTCCAATGCATATCCATTGATCTTGTTGTCATAATAGTATAACTTACAGTAATTTCTTAAAAGTTGAAATCATTTTAAATGATATGTTATTTTAGAAAAAAATTAAAATTATACGGGTCCAAACTCGCGGGTTCACCCGCCCCAACCCGCATTGACCTATGGGTTATGCGGGTGTGGGCTAATTTACCCGCGAATAAATGGGCCACCTATATAGTAACCCAACCCACCCCGCATAAGGAGCGGGGCGGGCTGGCCCAACGGACCCAACCCATTTTGACATCCCTACATACTTTCTATATAATCACTCCTATTTTTTTTCTCTTTAATATTAATATTTCTCTACATGAGCCATTATTCGTCATTTAATATAAGTACACGTTGATCTACTCTTATCACCACCTTTGACGTCGCTTGCAGTTGCAGAGAGAAAGCGACTAGTCGGTGCTACCCATTGGCTGGCAGTACTAAGTACGTCTTCCTCTTTTTCCTCCCTTCACTGGCTGCTGCATATAAAGGAAGGAAAAAAAGAGAGCAGTAGTACAATGTGGGGTACCTTGTCTTTGATAGTGGCTTAACGTTATGTTCCCATCCATGGATACCAGGACTAATAATCACCAATTATGTTAATATGAAAACACTATTTAGTTAGTTACTCTGGGATAAGGCTTTGTTGATCAAAGAAATAAAAGAAAGAAGCCAAGTTCAACTTGTTCACAACGTCTTTCATGCTCGTTGGATCAAAATATTTTGTAAAAGAATAACAATAATTTTTTCGAGTAGACACAACATTTTGACAGGATAATAACTATTCACTGAACTAAAAGTTTAAAATAGGATACAGTTTGTATAGAAAAAAGTTAGTTTCATTCTCTTGAAACTACATTTTTGACCACATTTATTATATCAAATAAATTTTATTTTATAAAATGAAACGTTTTATATTTCAATTATTTTTAAAAAATTTTTAACTTAATAAATATGACAAAAAATATAATTTTAAGAGCGTAAAACTAACATGATTAACCTAAGTTTGATATGTACTTCAGTTTCATTGATCTAGTCCTTCATATTAATTGTCCAACTATTAGCTGTGTGATTTTTGAGGATTGCAAATTTACAGTGAGACTGGCTTCTTTTATAATCTTAAATTAAGCTGCAATCAAGATTTCTTTGATTTTGTGTTGTATATAGCAAGATATCGAAATTCGAAGCGAGTTGTAATCCAATAATTGAAAAGGCTGTAATCCCTTTTTTCATTTTTGTTTGCTAATTGAACGGAGAGGAGTCTTCCACACGGGTTGATAACATTGATCGTTACCAACCAGTGCATTATAGTCCATAAAGGGCCCATACTTAAAGGACAAGAGGTGGGATTGTTAGGGATGGAGTGGGGTCAGCTCTGTCTTGGGCCATGGCCCACCAATTTAGCAGCCTAATGGATAACCATCCAAAGGTACGTACCCTAATCTTGAAAAACCCCGTAGCATGTACAATGTTTTTCCCGTAAGCATCAACATATGTCGTCGTCATCATCACAAGTTTGAACTCAAAGATTGATGGGTCTGACGCGTTTGGTGATGGAAACTCAACGGAATTTTCAATGAGCAATATCAACATGAGTGAGAACTCTGGAAGATATGTGCCCTAAATGTCATATTTTCAAACTTTCATATCTCTTGTTTACTCGGAAAGAAACACAGCATCTTCCTTGCATTATGGCCATACCCCCATGTGCCATCCATTCTGTAAAGGGACTTTCTTATTTATTTGCCTCAAAGATAAACAAGACATAAAAATTGCTATAGTTTGACATGAAATGACATCATCTTTGATTACCCTTTTTGCAAAAGGCATAATGAGGTTCATCTAATAAATAATTAGATTGTGGGTTTCACATAAATATTATGATATTATCTTTTTGGATAGGAGACTAAGAAGAATCACCGCACTTATTATTATAGAAGAACAAAACAAATCAAACAAATACCGAATAAAATTGTTGGTAGTTAGGGGGAAAATGCAAGAAGTTGTCACGGTTTTGGAATTTATGATTTATTCTTTTTGAGGTCTTTACTGTTTAAATCTTGCCAGGGAGGATACAGAGAAAAGGGAACGCGGAAAGAGAAAGTGTCGGACTTCCGTTTATACAGAAAATTTGAGTGAATGATCTTATGTCTCTGTCTCAAGGTACCCCACATATCCCAGTCATGTTGTCCTCAACCACAGCGCTAGATGCCCATTCCATCTCTCCATCGTTGTAAGTCCCTTTCAGTTCTCTGTTGGCTAACAAAGTTATCATCATCAAGAGTCCCTCCCAACCCCACCCCAAGACTGGCAATCATTTCCATCTTACTCGGACTTCATTTAAGTTACTTTACATCAAATCATTAATCAAACTAGCTAATTGTCAACTTTGCTTGATCGATATGAAAAATTAAGAACACACTTATTATTTTTATCATTAACCTTCCATTTGCCATTCAGATGTCAACTGTCTTATATAGTTCCAGTTTTCAAACCTCAAACCTACTTCCACATTCTTCCTATGTTTTGGGACTAATTAGATTATTAAAAACCACGCATGCATGCATGCCCCCTATAATGGAAGGCACAACACAATTAATTAGACAAGTCAATTATTTGAAAAGCTGGAGGTAGCGTATGTTTCATGCGGATAATACAACTAAGAGACTAAAACATGTTTTAGTGAAAGGCAAAATTACAGCCTAGAAGTGGACCTATTGAGGCAACCAGTTCTGTCCTAGTCGTCCAAATGGGTTCATTTAGATATGACAATGATGAGTGATAATTTGCAGAATAAATCAATAATAAAGTAAAATCTGAATTTTTGAGTATGTTAGATTTAAGAGGATGCAAGTATTATTTATGCTTCGAAAAGTGAGAGTGATATTGGAGGAAATAATGAAATCTTTCTAAGAAAGTGGGGATCTTGAGATGAACATCTGTAACACATTAACAGCAGAAGGGAAGGGCCCTTTATCTATATCATCCAATAGCTTGACAAATGCTCTAGTGGTGTTTACTTGCTACGCTGAAAGCTTGATCGATCAATCACTTTCTGTTTGACTAACATAAGTAAAAAGGGTTGCCTTTTATCAAATGGTGCTGCCATGGGTGTGGGCTATATAATTGGATGGCACAGATGGGATGTGCATTTTGAAGTATACCCATATTGGAGATACGTACTATGTACCGTTTAAGTGGAGGGACTTCCTGAAATGCTCGAGCGTGAAAAAGAAGTCCACCGCATTGCTGTTTTGAGTGGAAAGGCTCGGCTTCTACAGCAATGAAAAGCTTCAGAAAGGAGCCTGTAGTATAAAGAACTGGCTTTCTTTAGGTTCTTACACTTCCCTTTTTCCCCCTTTTTTCTTTAGGTTTAATGGATGGTTACTAGTGGGTAGGCAAAGCTTTTTTTGGCCAAGATTGTGACAAGCATCCAGCAATGCCTTCACGTGATGCCTTGGAGGTCTTTCTCTATTTGAAAAACTACATCGGGGACTTTTAAAACATTTGACCAGCCTTGTCTTCCCCACTCCTAACTCCCTTGGACTTTTCTGTATTTCTTGTCTTAGCTTCTTTCTTATTAATATAAATTTCTTTTTCTTATTGAAATTCGATCCATAAATAGTGTGTTGTATTACGCAATTCATAAATCTCACTCTACCCAGTTTTAGTATGATTTATAGTTTAGAACTTTTAAATTTAATTATACCTAATATTCAACTACTAATTATATCCTCTAATTAAAACTGTATTCAAATAACTTCTACATGCAACCACTAACACTCTATATTTGAGGCCCTAATCATATTAAACTTGCTTTGGTATGCATTTATATTATGTAGGCTATACAGTCTTAATTTCCACAAATCTCAATTTACCCAACATTTTTAGTGACATTTAAAACTCTTACATCAAAAGATCTAACATTCAACTACATAGACTTTCTCTCCTGAAATTTATTCAAGTTCTACTGTTACACGCATTTAGATAATGTAGGCTACAATGATCAGTAATTTTCTTAAACACACCACCCAATTTTGATATTTTAATTAGAACTTTGAACTAAAATATTAAAGAATTAATACTTAATATCCAATTATTTAAATACTTTCTTGAAATTTGTTGGAATAATTCAACAACCGGTTACATTCAGGTTTAAAACGTGCTATATTATATGCATAACGATGATGTAGACTATATAATCAACAATCTTTATAATATGCTTTATATTATTAAGGTACCCTACAACTTGTGACCTTAAAAGTCGTGGCATCCAGCTCGATCCTTCAAATGGGGCGGCTTCCCACTTTAAGTTCACAGCTTTCCACCAGTAGTTGTTGGCCGTAAGAACCAAAAATATAAGTATGTATTCTAACAATCCCACCCACCCAACACTAACACTATTGACAAGTATTTAGAGTTATTATTATTTTAGTAAAGAATTGAAGGCTGAATCAATTGGAAATGCTTAAAGTACGCAATGTAACTCGTACACTGAGGTTACCTTTAGAAAGAAATAACAATCGAAATACACTATTTTAAATTTTGACTTTCTTTAAACGAAGGTTTCGCATACAATATATATATATATATATGTACTAATAACACTTCTTGAATCAATTTGAACTTGTAACCAGATGATTTCTCTTGCTTTAGATTTTATTTATTTATTATCGACCATCAATTTTGAATAGATTAATTGGGCTCAAATCTGAAAATTTGTCTAAAATAAAACTACAAGAGAGCTATATTTTATGTAAGAACAAATTTAGTTGAATCAACTTATGACTATTTTCTATTGTTTGATCAGCAACATATTTAGTGCTATTATGGATGTTGGGATAGCAAAATATTAAAACTTTCTTAAGGCAATGTTTCACTCTTTGGATACCATTCTTCTTCCTTCATACCTTTTTCTGCGTTGTCTTCGAACTCCATTCACTCTATAAGACTATAACTTGCTCTTAAATTTCGTAAGAGCTACTAGAGAAATGAAAGACACTTAAGATAAATGGTAAGGAAGGTCAATTAATCGGATTGAAGGTATACGTTACTTCAACCATGAAAGGGGAAGGATCAATTTGTGGGGACACGTACCGTTTCGGGAAAAAGATTCTTCAAAGTAAAACAATGGATTTTGGAAAAATAAAATAAAATAAAATAAGTGGTATATTTTTACCAATATCGATAAAAAAGTAATAAATTAAATTTCTATAAAAAAATTTAAATAAATATAATAAATAATAAATGTAAGATAGTTCATTTAATTTCTTGATTCAATCACAAAGTTTTTTTATAAAAAATATGTATTTAATTTTTGCTGTTTCATTATTCTCTCAGGCCTCTTTTTAAATATTTGATTTTTTGTTGAAAAAAAATTAATTTATCAATGATTGAAAACGTTCATAACTGGGGAGCTATGTCCATATTAAATATACTTATTATCTTGCATTAATTCATGAAAATGTTCATATAATATTTATTATTTACAGTCAAAGTCATATATTAGCCATTTAGGCTCATGGACCATGGTGAGGATATATATGTGTGTGTATCGGTCTATATATATATACATATAGATGAATTTTTTTTTTAAAAAAAAATTACGGTTTAATTAATTAAGTTCATGGGAGAAGCGAAAGGAAGGGATAGAACTTGATCGGCTAATCCTACACTTACTGGGAATCCAGACAGCAGGATATGTCCTTGGAGACTTGATGTCTCCTCGACACAAACTAGACTCAAACTCTTGACCTTAATACATGCCACCAGGAAACGTTGCCTCCAAAACGTACGCAGAGACATTCATTTTTGGGTCTAAATACATACAGGAGTGTCGTGAAGATTTGAGGACCTGAAGTGTGTGTGTGTATATGTGTATAAAAGAAAAGTGATTTTGCTGGGAAATGTGGGATCAATATTGTATTCATTGAATTACAAGGCAAAAACAAATGAGTTAGTTAAGGCGCAAAGAAATTTTCATCACTTCAAGAAACACTGAAATTTAGAAAGATAGACATCACGGATATACAGCCAATTACGCTATCTTTTTTCTAACAAAGCCAAGTAACTGGTGTTTGAGGGTTATGTGTCTGCTTCTTAAAGACAAAAAGAGGCAATCTAACCCTGCCCATTATACCTTATAATATGCCACCAAACATTCCAAAACATTATCTAATTACCCTCTTTTCTCCCATACCAGGTTATTTTCTAGAACATGTGCAATAAGTTTGAGGTGGAGGAAGATCCTTGCCTGCTTAGAAGTATGCATTACTAGATACTATTGTTTTTGTCTGGTTTTTTATCTCATTCTAAAGACATTAAAAAATAACCCACTTTTTTCAATTAATAATAAATATGTTTGGTTTTTGGCTTCTACTGAACTGATGCAGTAATTTTTTAATATCAAATAGGACATTGGTAAGGATGGGAGAGCAGAGATTCCACTTCCTTTAATTGAAGAAAGGGATGGGAGCAACCTTTCAAAACCTTCTACCTTGACCAAGGCTCTTGTGCCATTCTTTCCTCCCATACCAACAATATTTCTTCAATTCCATCTCCTTAATCAATTATAATATTAAATTCTGAGGGTTTTCTAAAAAGAACAAGATACCAATATATATATATGTGTGTGTGTGTGTGTGTGTGTGTATATATATATATATATATTATGTCCGCTAGAGGCATCTCACTACCTTCAATAAAATCCAAAGCTCATTCACTTGTAGCCCCCAGCACCCTTCCTTTTGCTTACATCACTGTTTTCAGAGTCTGTCTCCAATTGCTCTACCATCTTTCCCTGCCTTAGTATCGTACCCCATGAATTATGTACAAATTTAACGCTAATCTCTCTCTCTCTCTCTGGGCACACACAGAGACAAGGGAGACAGACACAAAAGCATTGTACATTATATAGGAAGAATCCGTATAGGAAATCATGGAGATAGCAATGTCTGTCACTATCAAGAAATGAAGATGGTAAGTGTTGGGTTATTGGGTAATCTGAGTCATTAATGGCTAGGAAATGTGAGAAGAGCAGAAGAGTGTCTTGTTAATGAATGGTCAAAGGGAGGAGAGCATAATGGCCTGTCAAGCTTTCTGGTGTGTCAGAGTAGGGAAATGAAGTAACTTACAGATTTTGCAGAGATGGAAATGTAGCAAATAGAAAGAAAGCAGATACCGACTACGGAGAGAGAGAGAGAGAGAGAGAGAGAGAGAGAGAGAGAGAGAGAGAGAGAGAGAGAGAGAGAAGTCAAAAGTTCAAAAATAAAGTGTATTGGTTGTGTTGTATCTTCGTTTCTGTAGATCATCAATATTGAGGTTACACGCTGTTGCATTTTAGTGTCATTTTATGTAAGCGGTGGTTTTGGTTTGTCTTTCTAAGCTACTAATTATTGTGAATATAAAGACATTGTCATTACATGTAATTAACTTTGAAGCTGATCATGTTTCTTTTAGATTAGCTAAGTAGCATTTTAATTTATAAACTTGCTTGGAATATCAATAAACTTAACTTCAATAATTGAGCTGTGAACTTCTTTGCATCAATAATAATCAATTCTATTCTCATAGATGTTTTAAGTCTTTGATATTAATTTGGTTTTATCTTATGCTTTCTTGTTTGGTGAAGAAGAAAACTTACATCTTTTTTCTATTTACTATTTTTTTTCCTTTGGGGAGTGGGGCAGGTTGGGGTTTATCAAAGTTAGCAATACGCATCATGTCTGACAATCGACAGTGAGTGCAAACTATACGACACAAATTTAAGGGCAGTCACAGCTAAGATGGACACATACACACTTTGTGGATTCACGAAGCTCACTTACTTTAATGGCACTTGATTACTGTTTTAAAGCTTTTTTTATTAAATTTTTGAGTTTAAATATAAAATTTTGTGTATTAAATAATTTATCACTTCTTTTATTGTTAACAAAAATTATGAAAATAAATATATATCTTGAGACTTTTGATTTGTCTGACTAGTTTCATTAATGGGTTCTTACTCAGTTATTATCACATGCTAATGTGAGGTAGCAATTTATCAAACAGTTATTTAAGGTTGATATTTCGCTTTCATATACGGATACCTTGGTACCACTATTTTATCTTGTCACTGATGTAGCAGGTGACCTACCTAAGTTGATTAGTGCAACAATATGACGAGGAAACAAATTTTTTAAAAAAAAAGAAAGAAAAGCTCACAGATAAAAACTTAAACATGCTCTCAAAAATTTATGACCTATGATGTTTTGGTTGAGTTGAATAAACGATTGTGGTTTATGAAGTTTTCCTTGGACTGAAATCATGATCACTGATACCTTAAGAGTGTCAGCAACAGAATGATAAGTATATATATGATGCTGCTTTGGGGTACTGGAGAAAGACAGTTACGAGTCATAAAAGAAATGGAGCTACGTACCTCACGAATGATGGTGTTGTTGTGGTAGAATATATATCTAATTTATATATATTACATTTGGCTTTTGCTGCTGAAAGATGATTCATGAATTTGGGTGAGGATGGTTTTCATTGAGAGATATTGAGTGAGACCTTTGGGAAACGGGAAGGAAAACGGATGGTGGGGTCTAAAAAATTATTTATTTTTGGTAAATTGAAAACTATATGATCTATTAATTGCAATGCTTTTCCCAACCAAATGTGTGTATAGGGAGAGAGAAAGAGAGAGAGGTATAAATGTGAGATTTCCTTGTTGGTGGGCTTATATAAAGGAGGATAGTATGTTGCAGTTTCCCTACCATTAAAGATAGCCAGGAAAGGTTGAAAGGGAAGAGAAGAGACCAGACAGCGCTTATAATTGATTGTGCTCAGAATTAATGGAAGAACATCTCAATCCATTGGCTGTCACCCATCTCCTTCAACACACACTCAGAAGCTTGTGCATCCACGAAAATTCTCAATGGGTTTATGCAGTCTTCTGGAGGATCTTGCCTAGAAACTACCCACCACCCAAGTAAGAAAACCAGATCAATTTTAGCTCAAAAACAAGATACAAACTTTGGCATTTCAATCAGGCACGAACATCACATTTTCACATGAGCTACCACATTTTTATGAAAATTAATTGCTATACAAATATAGAAGCTGATGTTTAATGCTTATATCTTGATAATAGGTGGGAAGGTCAAGGAGTTTATGATAGATCAAGGGGAAACAGAAGGAACTGGTATTGTTTTCTGTGTTAGCTTCATATTGCAATATTCTTTAATTTTGAATAGCACTTCTTGATATAATTGCATGCAGGATACTGGTCTGGGAAGATGGCTTCTGCAATTTTGCTGCCTCATCAGCGCCAGAAATCAACTCATCCGGCGACTGTCCAGGTTCATCGGTATTTGGGAACTGCGAATTCCAGCAGTACCAAGGGCTGCAACCTGAGCTTTTCTTCAAGATGTCACATGAGATCTATAACTATGGAGAAGGGTATGAATGTCTCAATGAACAAAGATTACTAATTTTTAAATTACCCAAGTGAATGGCATTTCCTCTTTTCGCTTTTTAATTCTAACAGGTCCAGTATTCAGCCGCATAAGAGATTTTCAAAGCAAACGTAGGTTAATTATTTAGATTTCGTGGGCAGGTTGATAGGTAAAGTGGCTGCAGATCACAGTCACAAGTGGATATACAAAGAACCTAATGATCAAGAAATCAACTTCTTGTCATCATGGCACAATTCAGCAGACTCGGTGAGAAAAACCCCATCTGGCTTAATATGCTTACACAGTGAACTCTAAATGTCTAATTTGCTTGCGAACCAAAGTTTCTGCATTAAATTTGTGATTTCATGCTTAATTTTATTGAAGAGAATTAATTAAGTTCATGTTCACAGTTCATGATTACATATGCTTAAAGAAAAATCTGTCGGTGTCCTCATTCATTATGTATGTTCTTTCACAGCACCCTAGGACTTGGGAAGCTCAGTTTCAGTCTGGTATAAAGGTATGACATTCATAAGTATAGCCTGCTTAGCTTCAGACAGATTTACTTTCTTTATATAATAATTCATTCAATAATATATATTACTTGCAGACCATAGCCCTCATTGCTGTAAGAGAAGGTGTTGTTCAGTTAGGATCCGTTCACAAGGTTCTCTCTCTCGCTGTTCTCCTCATCCACTGATCACACACACGCATAAATCTATTTTGCAAGTGTACTAAAATGTCCATTCTCTTTTTGTCTGTCCATGGCACTCAAGGTGATTGAAGACCTGAGCTACGTGGTTCTGTTGAGAAAGAAGTTCAGCTATATTGAGAGCATCCCAGGGGTGCTGTTGCCACACCCATCATCTACTGCATACCCATATAAGGTGGAAGGGTATGGTGTCCCGGCACAATGGCATTTTCAAGGCAGTCTTGCACCCCCACCTGAGTTATATGATCACTATAACCAGCCATTGAAAATAACTCCCTCAATGAGCAGCCTGGAGGCTCTCCTCTCTAAGCTTCCCTCAGTGGTGCCACCAGCACCAACACAGCCTCATCAGTCCCATTTTTTGCCACCCCAAAGGCCCTTAGAATTTATGGGAATGCAGAAAGTTGCAAAGGAAGAGATTGATGAGGAGGTATATAGGCCTGAACTTGATGTGGGAGAGAGCAGCAGCTCCATGCCGGGCTATCACCATCAGCAGCATTATCATCAGCACCAAGATCATAATAATGTTACTAGTAGCGGAGCCAATAATGGGTTTTGAGTAATAATGAAATTATATGGACTAACTCTAAATGGAAATCAGAGTATTCGAAATTAGTCCTAAGTCCTGACATTGTAGTAACTTGTTAGCTACAGTATTTTACCATCATGATGGTTGAGTTTCTGCTTGGACTAGATCATTTTTAGCTTTGCTCTAGATGCTTCTCATTCATCCTAGTGTATGTTGTAGTACCAAGAAATTTCCAGTTACATGCATGCGTGCGCGTCTGCAGCTAGCGAAGCTGCTGCTAGCACAATGTAGTTCAAAACCAACGGCGGCTAATTAAAGATAGGGAGTGTGAACTTTAGGCCACATGTTACAGCCAAAATAAGAAAATGTATAGTCTATGGCCATATGATATATAAGGCCATTGCCTTGGCTCCCTGGGCTCAGTGATAGCAGATGAAGATTTCCAGTAAGAATTTTGGTTCATTAATTGATTGGGAGGGAGGGTGAGGAGAGAGAACATATATATATATATATATATATGTACACGTCACAGCTGCCACATGCACCACAGTGCCAAAAACCCATGTCTTAAAATGATAAGTAGGTTTAGAAGAAGAAGAAGAAGAAGAATGGTGCATTGATCCTTAAAGAGCTATGAAGGAAGCAGGCTTACCGTCTTTCTATCAGACTATAGACTACCAAAGAGTAGCTGCAAGTATTTGGCATTTTGTGCTGACGAAGGGGACAATTGGGTTTCGTTATAGAGGGCGTAATTCTTACATTATATACCGAAAGAGTCGCTGCATTTACTCTCTCAAAAAATTATCAATAACAGTAACTGTTGACTAAGGTTTTGCGTAACTTCTGTCATTAGGGACTCTATGTGACTTGGTTGTGCATGTAGCTGGTATTTAAGGAGTATTATTGATATATTATTTTTTGTGTATTAATTGTGCACCTTAAATATGTATATTTAACATTAATAATAATAATAATAATAATAAACTATCAAATAATTATCAGAAGACATTACAGATGTGACAGGAACACATGGCAATCAATTTCGGATGTCATAATTTTATTTTATTTTTCTATATTTTAAAAGTTTTCTCCTCACGTTTGAAAAAACTCAGTTCCTTCCCTTATGAATTCACTCAAAAAATATATATATATACTAATGCACCCATAAAGAGAACAATTGTATCTTTCTCAGGAAATATAAAATTTAAATTTAAAAATAAAGTATAAGCATCCACTTCACATGATTATATGCCATCAAAGCAAAGAAATTCATTTTTATTAGTTGCAAAGAGTTAATTTAAAATATTGAGATTAGAATTGAATGTGAGATGATGCAAAATATTGAAGTGAATAAATGGTGAAATTTTGAGATAAAATGTAGTACTTCCATATTATTAATATGTCTAGTGCCGAGTGTTTCTAGATTCAAAATTTTGTTCAACATATTTTAGATTCTATTAAAGTTAAATGATTATAAGCTAAGTATATTCGATTGAAGATTATTTAAAGTGACTTCTTAACAGAATATTAGTATTTGCATCGACTATAATATATTAACTTAATTTTTTACATCAAATTGTTCTTATTTATACAACTTTTTTTTATATATAAATAAGTATAGAAGATGAAAGACAATTGATTTGAAAGTGTCAAATTGTATAAAATTATTTAATAATCTCAACCAAAAAAATCTTTTAATACTAAATTTTTACCTTTCGAAACATGCAGAATAAATTATTGCATTAAATACGGATATATAAGGTTAAGATCTTTATTTTGTAAATTTTATTTCATGTAAGGTAAATTATCATACTCAATAAACTGATTTCAAATAAAAGGAATGGAATAGATGATTCTCTTTTTATAATTTGTTAGAAAGTAGATATGATAACATTATAGTAGACAATAAAAAAAGGAACAAAAATTCTGGTGTAGAAATAAGAAAAAAATTTTAATAAGTTCGAATCGTACAAATTTAAAAAATAATACAAACTAAAGAATTACGGCTCAATTTTAAAAGTTTAGGAGTTGGCGTTATCTTCATTTTCTATTTATTTTCATTTTTTGGCATATTTTTATTAAACAGTACCAAATTTTAAAGATCTTAATATGTTGTGGGCATAACTCTAATAAAGACATCATGAGAAAGAGTTTTGGGTTTGTTGGGGCAATTGCCCAAAGGATCGCGAATGAAAATCAACCCTGGAGACAAGATTGGATACATGATTTGGGCTATACAAGATTTTGGATTAATAGGGCAATCGTGCCGACTAATCTTTCCTATTTGGCGCACGGGTTTATAACATTTTGTTTCCAGACATTATTAAACAAAGGTTGAAAGACGAAACATAATGAAAGTAAAGACCTGAAGAAAACTACAGATTTGAGTAATGCTTATAGGCAAAGTACGTAGATCAAGAATTATTAGTCAATTAGTCTGTCTCTTTTGCTACAAAGTACAAACAACCCCCTACTGTTTGACAATCCGAAGCATCCATCAGCGAGCTCCGAAACAAGATTAACATCATATTGGCAGGATAGGAAGTGAAAAACAAGACCTCCACGTCCACCATGTATCTAAAAATTAGAGAAAACAAATTCACAAAGCCAACTTTCTTCAACCTTCACAAGGAAAAACTCATTTGAATAATGTGACTAGATCACTTAAGTGTTTGAGTAATGAGAGTTCTCGATACTCATAACTTTAAAGATGCAACTTGATCACTTAAGTGTTTGAGTAGGTTCTCGGTACTCATAACTTTATGCTCATTGATATCACTGAAGTGTTTGAGTAGGTTCTCGATATTCATAACTTTATGCTCCTTGATATCTCTAACCCGTACGCTCACCTAGAACAACAATTCAAAGCTTAGCTTCCTGCCAGTGAGTAGCAAGATTGAACGAAAATAAGCAACAAACAATGAGAAATGACACGCTTTCATTTACATACATATAGTGTGCATATATATGTAGGAAAAACCGGGTCAGCAATTGGGTACTTGAATTCAAGATCCTCAAAAATGGGTCCTCCAGTATGCTAATAAAAACCCAATTATTATATAAAATATCCATTATTTGGGTATTGAAGTCAGATCCAACTATCCACGTGTTTAAATTATTTATGGAGGCGAGAACAAGTGAGAAACAATTCATCTGAACAGGGTGTGGGTGTGGGTGTGATTGTGGCATATACAAGAATTTGGATGCATCAACGCCAACTCAACCTGACCCCTTTACGTCCCCAAAACCAATGCTCTCGCCCATGAGCCTGATGTCTCAGTATTCACGCTCAGTTGGTAGAAGTAATCCAGCTCAATCTTGCACTCAAGCTCTTTCATTAAATTATAGGGGAAAATGACCAAGCCGGAAAACCCAGAAGAAAAAATCCATTCCGAGTGGTTACTTAGGCTTACTCATTATACCCAAATAATCACCCTCCCTCCAAGACTAACAAATTGTGTTGGCTTTCCAGCTTGAAAATTCTCCCTTAATTATAATATATATATACTGGCCAAACTAAGTCAAACTAAAAGAGCCGAGGCCATAGAGTTTGTAAAAATCTTAACTTAACTAGAGCCCTTTGAACAGATATGAAACACACGCTAAAGCATGTTACAACATGACAACCAGATGTTGACCGGGTTTCAGAAAATACCTAACAAATTGAAAGAGTTGAAATTGACTTATACTAGCAATTATCAGAAAGTGTTACTATTCAATATAGAGTTAAAGAGGAATAAAGAGGAATAACCTGTCCTGTATTTGCTTCCTCCTCTCCAACAACCAATATATAGTTGTACTGTGCTAGCTGAGCTTCTCGCACCTGTAGCATCCCATAACTTTTAGAAAACACAGCTTTCTCTTGTTATGACAATACACTAATGGCATTAAAACCATGATTTTGATAGAAAAAGATAATTTACAGGATTTTAGTGGGCTTTATGGCATCAAAGCATAGTGATATAATTGAATGGCGCCATGATGGTAAAGAAACTTGATACACAGCTTAACATCAGTAGCTGATGACATCAAAGGTTGGATGAACAATAGCACCACATGCTATAAAGGACACAGAAACCAATCCACCGTTTTAATTGAACATTGTATAAACCATAACGTTGTATGACCAACTGACACAATAGGATTTCTTATTATCTGAAGCATTAATGCATTATACCACATGAATTTACAATCACCATTTCATCATGCAGTACATCATAACAGAGTGCACATAAATATGACTTAAATGAATCGAGAATAGTAAAATCAATATTATTGGTTCTCAAATGGCTTTGTTAAATGCACCTTCTTCTGAATTGTCCTATCAGTTGTATCAGCATCAACATGATAACCTGCTCGGTGAATCTGATCTCTCACCTAGAAAATTGCAGCAAGAGAACGCATTACTGAAGAGAGTCATTTATGCTCTTTCAGGAGAATTATGAAAAATAAAATAAGCACCTTGTCATTCACTTGCCAACAGATTATAAGTATTTTTACAAAAACAGAGAGAGAACAATGAATAATTAACCCATTTAACTATTCCAGTAAGCTTACTCATGCTTTGTCAGCAAGACACAACTGGAAAAGCTGACATAGAAGGTATGTGGCAGACTTCAAACGTATTATTGTAACAACCTTAGATTGATTCAATAATTTCAACAAAAAGATGCAATACCAAAGACAATGAACAAGAGGATATTCAAAAGTTGGGGATCGACATCAATGCAGCTACATGAGTAGACCTTCAGTCAGACATAAATGATAAACAACCCTTTGTCCCCCAAAATGAACTATTCCATGAAAGTAAAAATGCTGCCCCATGATATATAGAATACACCATTCCCTTCATTTACCTGCAGTGCATAAGACTGCGATTTTTCAGACACAGGGCACACAATTACTTGACGAGGACTAAGCCAAAAGGGCCATTTCCCTTTGTAGTGCTCCAACAGTATAGCAAACATACGTTCAACAGACCCTAGAATGGCTCTGTGTATCATAACCGGTCTCTCAATTTTAGCTTCATCCTCAGCAGAGTATTCCAACTTAAAGCGATCAGGAAGCTGGAAGTCAAGCTGCAAACAACCACAATAAACCAACAATCCACAGAAAACTTATGCAAAGCTGAATTAAGTGTACACAAAGTAAACTGATTAGTGCAAACCTGCAAAGTTGCACACTGGAATTTCCTGTTCAAGGCATCAGAGACTTTGATGTCTATCTTTGGTCCATAGAATGCCCCATCCCCCTCATTTATCTGTAAGATTACTTTGAATATAAGCATGAAATTACCAAAGCTAAGAAAAGTCACATTTCATAGAAATGATAAAACAGAGTTAGAAGAAAAAGAACCCTTTGTATTTACAACATATGAATTATTATGCCAATCATGCACCCATTTTACCAATTGTTAGGTTGAGCATCACCACACCAAAAGCTATAGCTGTTAGTCATGGTACAACATTTTCTACTTCAGTTTATCAGCCCACTTAACGTGTCATGGTCCACTCTAACTCCAACCCATTATCCCGGGCCTTGCCAAGGCAAAATGCTAGCCAATTACGTTCTCCTACAACCCCCTTTGGGGATTGAACCCGTGATCCATGGCCCTGATATAACTTGTTGGATCAGACACTACCACTAGATCAAAAGTTCTATCTGTTAGTCAAGGTGCAACTTTTTCTACTTAAGTTTACTACCACTTAACGCATCATGGTCTGATCTGACTCCAACTTATTATCCTGGGCCTTGCCAAGGCAAGATGCTAGTCAGTTACATTCTCTAGCACCAATCATGTCCGAGAGACAAAACAGTAAGACAATTTGGGAATCACAATTTGGGAATCATGCAGCCGTTGGCCCTTCTAAATAAGTAATTAAACCACCATCTTACAATCAAAATATTTCAATTCACGAACCAAAAGTCTAAGACATTGGTTTCCACTGAAATTTAATAATTAACTTATTTTGCTAACTGCAACATTGTGTTATAGCTAGTTAAATTTATAAGGCATATGTTTATTCTTTCTGCACTTAAGATTAAATCTTGGCTTCATTCTTAGTCAAAGTTATCCTTAAAATGATAGCTAGTACATGATCTTATGTACAGTACAAAACCGAATTTTGATCAAGTTCAAATAAAACTCAACTTGTGCATGTTCAGCCTGAAATAGTTCTCCCAAAAATCATACTTACATGTTAGAAGTAATTCCCTAAACTTTATGAAGTAGATAACTAAGACTTAAATTGGTACAGAAGACAATGTAATTACCTGCCAAGGCTTCCCAAACTCATCTAAAGCTTCTTTGAGAGCACTTTCAGCCTTCTCCCATGTATTCAAATCTCCAAGATATTTCTCCGGCCTCTATAGAGGTTCAACACATGCACAGGAAAATAAGTAACCACAACCATAAATCATAACACGCAGATGTTACCATTTGTTGGAAGCGCAAAAACTATAAATATATTCAACATAAAAAAAATTCTTTATTCCTTACTTTACTAGGGATTTACAAATAATAATAATAACATAATAATTATGGTAATGATAATTAATTTGTTTAAAGAGGTTATGTGAGAAATAGAGCTACATGGAACTGCAATGAAAGCCCCAACATGAAGTTTCTGCACAAATCTAATAAACAGGGTAATAGTGTACTCTGTAGTTTCAGAAAATTCAATCCATTAGACTGAAGCAGTCCCTCAGTGGTAAGAGATGAGAGACAACCTTTACAAAACCCAGCCTACCTCTAAATTATATTACAACCTAGTAATTCATCTAACCATGAACAACTTCTAGCATAGTTAACCTTGCCCATCTATGCTGGGTAGAATCTTTAACCAGTAACCCTAACATCTAGGTAGGGACAGGATTGAACATAGACATAGTGATGTTTAACACAATTTTACAAGTTCAATCAGAACATATATTCTATCAACATATCAATGGAGTTTCATCCGTGATTTTCTTTTCTAAAATGGCATTACATAATCTCTAGCTTTCTTGGCTAGCTTTTCAAAGCAAGTTAGTATGCACAATATTATAGGTCTTTATAAAGGTGCTAAATTATTGCTATAACTCAGAAAGAGCAAACCTACAACTTAAACTCAAACAGGCTGTATTAAGAATGTGAAAACGGTTCTAAATTGCAACAGTAATCAACAAAGTTAGGAGTATAATAAGCCAAGATCAGATCAGAAAATTTGCTTTGATTACATACAAAATTAAAATATCTTCCAAAACACAGGTCTTAGGTTACTGTTGAGCTTCTAAAAAATTGCAGTAACACAAGCAAAGATTATAGTCTCAAAAGAAGAAATGCTCCATACCGAGATTTTGAATATTGAAGGGAAAGGGAGTTTACTAAAGCAGAATCAAAACAAGGATATGGAAATATATAAACCAAGTGCATAGTCAAAAAATAATTTCCTTTGCCACAGGTATTTTTGGAAAAATTAAGAGATTTCATAATGACTTCCAAATTTAGACCAATGGGAGCATTATCTCAACTAAGCATTGCACCTGAAAATTCAAAAACACTGAAAGACACACACATACATATAAACACTAAAGAACAATAGCATACCGTAGAAAGCTTCAGCTCATAGGTGAAACCAAATATGTCATACACATAATTGATGAAATTTAAGGCACTTCTCACTTCATCCTTAATCTGTGAAATGAATCAAACAACAATTCTGATGTCATAACACAATAGGATTTAAAGAATCATATTTCACGGATTCTGAGTTTCAACTAACCTGGGACTCCCTACAGAAAATATGGGCATCATCCTGTGCAACATTTGAAGTAAATGCTGTTAATTTTATGATGCCTCTTAACAATATCGAAGTTAAATACAAACTTACAAGATATAAATTCACAAGCTTGAATAACACTCCAGGTGCAATTGTAGTGTTGTACCACATTGTGGAAAAATTAACAAAAGAATATCCATCATTACAAACCAAAACTATATTGCTGTTTTGGTTTTCCTATTATGGCTCATATATATAGGACCAAGGTGCATTCCTTTTAAATGAGCAAGTCAATCTCCCCTAACATCTACATGAAATTTTCAACATCATAATCCCTGAATCCCTACTTTATTCAAAAACAAATCTCCCAATTCCAGGACCCTTTTACTGCTTTTCAGCAGCAATTCACAACAAAATTAATAAGAATTATATATGTATTTCAAATTCCTTGCAAACACTGCCATAATACTTGGCCTCCATTAGTGTCTGCATGAAAATCAAATTGAAAAGAATCTGCTATGAGAAAAATTTGATAAGCTTCTTCAGTGTACCATAACCTAAGTGCAAATATAATCCCGAATTTTATAAACAAAAGGAACAAGTTACCTTTAATTAAGAATGCTACAGTTTTCTTCTTTAAGAGAAGGTTCAAATTCCCCCACATCTTTATTATATTGTTCCAATGTAGGGGAAGAATACCTGCTGAAATCTCCTAACACGTGTTAATCCACTCAGAGCACCACTAGCCTCATTCCGATGCAAAACCCCAAAATCAGCCAGTCTAAGAGGAAGTTCTGTAGAACCAATAAAAAGATGCAGGATAAGAATGGTCATTAAGTCATATTATAAAAGAATCCCACACAATCCATCCCAGCTCAAAAAATTCCTCATGAACACATCGTCTTAAACACTCAACCTCATTCATTAATATGCATTAAAAGACTAAATATCATATTTAGCAAAAATTTATATGGAAAGCTCATAAAATTTATTTTGCCACAAAATATGACTTTTATGAAACCTCACATTAAGAAGAGTTATAAATTAAGTAAAAATTAGATTAAAATGAATTTGTCATATCAATTATTTTACCCACTGGGAACAAAAGTTGAAATGTGAAAACCATTTGTCACCCATTTCTCAGAAGGGGCATAAACATGTGCCGATTCTCATGAATACAATACTCAAGTCTTGACTAGCAAGCCAACCAATAAGAATATACCAGATGCTATTTGAAGCTATAGATGTCAATGCAAATGGTTATTACCTCTATATGATCGAACTCTGTGTTTGAACATCAAGCAGTGCCCAGGGCAATTCATTGGTTTCAGCCCAAACTCTTGCTTTTCAACCTGGAATCCAACAGAAAACTTATACTATGGTAAGATGAAATTTGATTCAAATTTTGATACTTTTTAAAGAATACACAATTTAAAGACTTTGTAGATGTGCCTTCCAAAAGAGCATTTGTCAGTTTATTATGTTTCTTAAGTTTACTAAACAAACGATCTGGAAACCACCACCCCCCCCCCCACCCCCCAATGTTGAGTACAAAACCTACACAGTTTCAGGCTATAAGTTATAATTACAGAAGATTACAAGACAAAGAAAAAATGAAGAAAAAAAAAAAGGAAGAAGAAAAGGGACAAAGAAGAAAAACAGATCAGCCCAAACTTTTGAAGCACAGAAGCCGTACGCTACGTCCCCTCCTATTTTACATTTAATAGAAAATGCACAAGTATATAACTATATCTAGGCAAGTAAGAAATGTGTTTTCAGGTATAACTAGCATGAAATATGTTGCAGGTACGAAAGAAAGCCCACAGACTAGTTTCCTGCTTCCCCATTATTGATCCCTTCTCCCATATAGAGATCCTATATATACGCAACTATTGCACAAGTATGTACTATGTAGACACAAAACAGACACACCCCCTAAACCATACACTTACACAAACATATATCCATAATAAAAGCTCACCTCCAAGACAAACATATCCTCCCTGTAATTTGCAGCATGACCAGATTGAACCCAGAGATCCATATTAAACATATTTGGAGAAATAACCTGATTAATCAAGTAATTAAGTACTCTTTCCAAAAAATGAAAATTTGTTGTCACATTAGGCAAATTGTATAGTGATACCTAACCTCTTGGTAGCCTCTCTCTCTATATTGATTGCGAATAAACTCCATTAATTTGTTGTAAATACGTGTCCCATGTGGAAGAAAAAACCAACTTCCTGGGCTGGTATCAAGAAAGAAGGACCATATCAGGCAGAGAAGCTTACTAAAAGCTGTAGTAGACACTTACAAGGCCATCATACCTCCATTCATGATGAAGAATAAGCTCCTGTTTTACACCTAATAACCTATGGTCATACTTTTTAGCCTCTTCCACACGAGCGAGATATTGCTAAAAAAAAAAAATCACGCACAAACATTAGCCAAAACCAAGCCTACTTGGCTGGATGGTATACCCACTGAACTACTTAGGAGAAGACAATAACCTTCAAACTCTTCTGGTCAGGATAAGATATACCATAAACTCTTTGTAAGCTTTCCCGATCTTTGTCTCCCCTCCAGTACGCTGATGAAGCCTGGAGTTGCAATCCCAATGTAGATGTCAAAGATGTAGATGTAAAAATTCAACAAAAGTTGGTTAAAAATTGACAGCTCTAACACATACCTTTTGGCATGCAATTGCTTTGACAAAGGATGTATTTGGAATATGTGGTCCCCGACACAAATCTACCAAGGGACCACATCTATACACAGTGATAGTCTTATCTGCAGGCAAGTCATTAATGATTTCAACCTGTTTACAATAGTCAATATAGCAATAGTGATAGTCATTACATTAAAGAGAACGGAAATGTGAAATATGATTCAGAATGTTTGCAAAGGCAGCTATACTTGCCTTAAACTTATTGTCAGAAAACATCTCAAGTGCTTTATCCCTTGATACTTCAATGCGTTCAAAGGGTTGTTTTTCCTGAAATAAAAACTATCATTCATCAACCATCATACATTACAATTACCAAAAGGCACTGTTGATCAAAAACATTGGTCAGCAACATCCATGAAAATAACAAAATAAAAACTTTGGGCATCAAGATGCAATAACAAATAAGCTGAGAGGACTTTTAGACAGAAAATCCTGAGCAAAATTATGAAATAATGATCATTTTAAGAAATAACTGATATAAACTCGAGTTTAAATGAATTGTTATTCAATTTTGGCATTCCATCAACAATTATGCACCCTAGTGCGCTTTTCAAAACCCATGTGATTATTGATGAAGTACTTTTTGATCTACCACACTTAAAAACACAAGCTAGTCAAACCCATTCTCAGGGCTATCACTATCTCAAGTACAAGGACAAACAGAAAGACATGAAGAATGACAGAACTAGCATTGACATATCATATTTCCAATTGCAAGAGTTAGAATTCCAGTTTCAATCTCAGATACATATGCAAAAGTTTTAAGACTTCGGAGACCTTTTGGTATTCATTCCAAGGCTGTTGAGCTACAAAATCAGTAGCAGCCATAACAGTAGTTAACATAAAACATAAAACACAAATAAGAGTTTGAACATAAATACCGCAACAGCCTTCAAAGCCCCTGATTCAATTTGTTTGAAGTGTTCATCATTCAAACCGAAGTCACCATAAAATGCATCATAATAAAACCCCTGCAAGTATATTTACTGTCATTAAAAAATCTAGCACACAATTTCTGAAATTATAACGTATTCCAGCAACAAGTATAGAGAAGTAAGAAACCCACATTTATCTTATGGTCAAAGATATCCCTATATGACAGGACCAAAGTCATATTGAACCACAAAAATTCCATGCAAACTTGAAATTGATTAAATGGACACTTAAATCTGGAAATTCCAGACATCTTATAAAATTTAAGTATGAGTTGAATATTTCTTTTTCTTTTTATCCTAAGTGAAATAAACCAAATCAAATTGTTAATCAGCGCATTAAAATAACGTTTTCAAGGAGAAGAAGGAAGAGAACAGGCACCAATCCCAGACACAGAATGCAAATCATAAGATGGCATGTAGGACATGTACAGAATCAGAAAGTTTTAGCTGTGCCTCGTTACTCACTTATGTGAGTTTCAGGTCACTGTCTTTTTGGGAGGTTTCTTTGTTTGGGATGCAAAGAGATTGGAGGGCTCTTCCAAGATTAAGTTTTCCTGTTTTTGGTTTTTTTTCTTTGGACTTTCTCTGTTTCAAGAGGATTCCTGATCCTCCTAAACTTTTTTTATATCTATCTATACTATGATAATGCCAAACTTCTTTTTAGTGTGTTTGGTCTCTTCATAGTATAAGACATACCATGAGAAAAAGAAAATTGTAGATAGTGAGTAGTTACTTGAAACACTCGACTTCTTATTCTCTTTATTTTCTCAAAACAAAAATGCCGGAAAAATAAAGAAAGAGAGTGGGATGATGTTATCCAAAAAAGAAAGAAAGATGTCATATCACACGATTAGCATATAATCTAGGTGATTAATCACACTATAGTCACATTACGTGCATAAATTTGCAAAGACCATAATACAGGTAACGGGACATTATATGGGCAGAATTTTATTGAAACAACAAGAGATAATAAACCTGCAATTATACTAACGGTATTGCAGTAACTCATAACGACTACCAACTAATCCTGCCAATTGCCATTTTAGATATTTGTATGAATGGCCAAATTAGCCCAACCAGACAGCTACTATGTGCCAAGGGTTATTTCTTTTTTTCTTGGAATTTGCAATAGGCAACCATGCATGAATAAAAAATTTAGTATCAGCCTAGAGTAACAATATACGTGACATACAATAGAAAACCATATAAGCTGAAGAATTGATGAATAAGGCCAATAAGAACGACAGAGGAATAAGAGCAGGAACAGAGAGCACCTCTCCTCTTGTCGTGCAGGGTCCAATGCAGAGCTTACAGCCATACTCCATCTCGAGCGACTGCATCATCAGGAAGAAATATCAGCCACTATCGAGCTAAACAATGTGTTTTCAGAGTTATCAAGCTACAATGGCAGCACCTGCCCAAGAATGTGAGCACTAGAATGCCAGAAAGTATCGCGTCCTTCGTCATCCTCAAATTTGAAAATCTGAAGTCGACAATCCTCCTCTAAAGGCCTTGTCAGGTCCCACAGAATTCCATTGACCTTGGCAATTAGAGCATTGGTGGCCAAATTCTTCGAAATCTCTCTGGCAATATCTAGCGGCGTTGTCACCCACTTTCTCCCTTCCTTGACATTGTTATCCGGCAGAGTTATACTATTAAACAATTGAAAAAGGAAAAACGCGATGCTCAGTCAGAAAATGGAACAAAAATTACCAAAAAGAGCTTAATGGCGGACGACTATATATACTAAATTACCGGATGGGCTCAGCGGGAAGGGATTGGCGATGAGCGAGTTGCTGAGCTTGTAAAGCCTCGAAGAGCTTGATGCGCTTGGATATGACACAGTTGAGGTAAGCTTCATCTTTAGGATGAGCCACCATGGCTGCGGCAGCTGCGTGGCGCGGAGGTTTCGATGCGGAGAAGTAGGAAGAGAAGCGAAGAGCAGAGGTATATTGAGGAGAGAAGAATAGAATGGTGAGTTACGGCGAAAACTGATTAGAGTTGTGTAGCATAGCATTAGCAAGGGGGACTTGGGTTTTTGGTTCTCGTTAAAAAAGCCCCAGTCTTACTAAGGAGCCTATGGTCACCACAAAGCAGCCCTTTTTTTTTTTTTTTCTATTTGGTCGCGGTTCCTAAATGGTACTACCAAATGCAATTAGTCTGAAGCAAACAAACTGAGTAAGCTGGATTTGACTCTAACACAGTGGCGGAAACCAGAAGAAGAAACGAAAAGTTTTGTGAGAATGACCAACAAATTTAATAATTGAATTTTTTTAAATATTTAATAAAATTTAATTTATAAAAATAAAAATTTTAAAAAAAATTAGAAAGATAAAAAATGACAAGATTTATTGGCAATTAGTGGGCCCTGATACAAACTCTTCTCAAAGTTGGAAAACATCTTATCAGAACTTCACAAAATTTAATTTAAATTGTTAACTTTTTTTTATAATTTAACCTGTAATTAATAAATTTAATAATTTTATATTTTTTAAATACATGTTTAATAAGATATACTTTATAAGAACATGTTAAAAATTATGTGGGTTAAGGCCCATACACCACAGATTCATGCCATGTGATTGTCGAACCCCTAAAACAGAGCGGGCCTTGATGAATTTTGAGTTAGTTTAACCTGTCCAGTAATACAAATAACTTGGACGTAGCCCAAGAGCTTCAACAGAGCCCATATGCAAAGCCAGTATTGTGGCCCAGAGTTATGGAAATAGTTGACCAAATTTATAACTTTTTTTTTAGTCCTACCAAATTTATAACTTTTTTGTGGAAATAATAACCATAGGTTATAACATATAAATTTCAGAAAAAAAAAATTATAGGACAATGAAAGTATGGTGAATAAATTACCTTTAAAATCATGCAGTTCTATACGCTATAGTAATTTTTCTTTTAAGAGAGTATTTATGCAATTATATATTACCGGAGTTAATAGATTCTTTTCATTAATTTTTTCTGTGTATGGTGGCGCAAAAGTTTACACTTAAAACCTTCTGTGAAGTGTAAACTATCTGATTCCAGTCATGAGGAGATGGATTAAAGATTCAAACCTAATGAGTTTAAGAGTTAGTCTTATAATATTACAAGACTAGCTGCATATGCTGTTCGTATTTAGAAATATCAATTGAAACGGTTACTCGATTTTTACAAATTAAAATTTATCAAAATCTTATTTAAAAAATTCAAATAATAAATTTTATTTAATTTCATAAATTAAACTATTAGACATAATACATCTAATGATCTACGCACATTTTGTATGTTGTTTTACCATTTCCCTAATCGAAATGAAGGACAAAAAGTGATGATCAGTGGTGAGGGAGTAACAAATTGCATACGAAATGTTTGGGTTTATTAATGAAAAAAGGGGTATGAGAGAAGGAGTAATAGAAAGGCAGTTGTTGCTTGTTGGGAGCTTGAGGGCAGGTGCAATAAAGGAATACGGGCATCGAGAATAAGGTGGGGACAAGCCAAATTACTTTGGGTAGAGGGCACTGTGTGTTGGACTGTACCGTAATAGGGGGAAGATGAATTGAAGGGTAGTATAACCTAAAAACAACGTAGAACAAGGGACATGTGCAGGCATGTGCTTTCCGTTCCCACCACAAGGGCCAGCTAAGAATCAATGCAGGGTCACCACATATATATACCAGCACACGCGATCAGCTCGCTGCTTCTCAATCACATCTTTCTTCTTCACCTTCGTCTCTGACTCACGCATCTTATATATACATATATATATATACACACACACACATACATAAACACGCAAGACTCGAAATAATATGTTGAGATCAATCACATCGAACATGGCGTGCTAAATGAGCTGATAATTTAAGTAACAAATGATGCAGCTTAACTAAAAGTAGTAACTTTTAATTTAGTGGTAATGCCCGATCCAAAGGGCCATGAGTTGTAGATTTTATCTCTAAAAATTAATGCAGTGACTCCTATTATTTTTATATTTTTATATTTATATTTTACTTATAATATATAATTTAAAATCAATTTTAAATTCAATTTAAAACTGATTTTAAATAGTGCAAAAGGCAAATATAAAATCATAGATGTAATATTTTTCTAATACACTCCATGTGTGAGGAATTGTTGGAGAACGTAAGTTGCCAGCATTAAATGACCCAGGCTAATAACTTAAAAGTAGAAAATGTTGCGCCCTCACTGTCTTAGTCTAGTGGTAGCTCCCCATCCTACAATGCCAAACTAAACACCTTTGAAACCAGGCAAATATATATACTCTACATAGCTAGACACATAGTCCCGGACTCTTTTTGATTCCATTTAATCGCCTAGCTCACTCTTCACTTCTATTTTCCATTTGAAATTTCTTTCTTTTGTGTTTTATAAATTCTTATAGTGCTACCTACAGAGTAGAGATTGATACTTACAGGGAGAAACCATCGTATTTACGTTAAAACTCTACTTACAACCTGATATGCTAGTATTCTGTCAGGACTCAAGAGGTGTTGTTAGATTCTTTTGTTCGTGGAGAAACTCATGACCTGACCCTGCTACATGATGGGAAGCTAGCCATAAGCTATTTTTTCTCGGGTACAACAGCCGTAAGTTATCAATTGAACTGTGATGGAAATATTTGATAGATATGTGATTGAATGGGTAAATATCTGCTCAAAATGGCATTTTAGTTATTCCCTGAATCTCTGCCTGCATCACAACGATTTAGTCCTGCTGCAGGCGGCCCAGAAAGTATGTCTACGTTGAAGCAACCCTACCTGAGAAATAGAAATTAATTGAACCTTACAAAGTTACATGATCATGATAAGTCCTTAACCAGGACCATTGAGGTGCTCTCATACTTTCCCGCGGTATTCGTGTATGATCATTACTTTGGTGCCTAATGAATAGTCGTGATCAATGAGTTAGCAAACCACATGCAGGGTATGGATCTATGTATTGCAAGATGCAACCATAACTTAATCATTTAGCATAGCTAGATGCATTTGCATTATACGCTGTTAGCATGGAGCTCCAAAAATTAAAGAGCTTATAATTAATGTGATTGCCACAAGGGAGACAAGGCCTTGAAGTCAGCCAACAATCGAACCCTCTCTAAGAAAAGTGACCCATCGTGCCGAAAATGGACCACACAGCCATGAGCTCGGCCATCCTTCCGGTGAACACGCTGCCAAATGATCTAGCTACCTAGCTGCTCCATTCTCTCTTCTTTAAGCTAGTGGGTGGAGCTTTCGAAGCATCACCATTTATCAATATAATTCACCAAGCATGAATCTCACTTTTTATACATGTACTTGTGTGCATCATAGTTTCATATTATATATAACTAATAGTTAACTCCACGTTGCAATATAAAAAAAAAAAAAACAAAAAGAAGTTGGGTGGGAAGACGATGGTCAGGAAGTTGCCATGTAAAAAAGAAAGAGAGAGAGAAGAAATGGGTAGGAAAAAATTTCATGACATTAGACAGTTTCAACATCCAGTTTTCCCTGTGTAGATGACTTATATATTTGAATATTTTTGAATTTGTTATAAAAATTTTCAAAGACAGAAACCAACGAAAGGCTTGAAATTGAATAGAGAGATTTGAATCGGTATATAAGGCTTGTGGGACAAGGCATGTGAGTGTTCCAAGTTATTGGCAATCTGGGTTACCCCACTTGCAGTACATAATGCATTAACTCATCAAGCTAGCCCACGAGCAAAAGATATGAGGCTGCAGACTGCAGAGGCACGGCATATATGTACCTGCGGCTAAGCTATAAGTAAAAACAGATAGCTCCATGCTGTGATGATAACTCTCATTAATTTATGTGTCAATGTAATATGGTACTAACTGCGAGTACTGGGTTCGCCTATGTGTGTGTGTTTTCCATGTCTTAATCTTACCATTGTAAGATTTCTCTTTTATGTGATTTATACATCTGTCTCTGTCATCGTCAACCCTCACATGGCATTGGTTTCAATGACGACCTTTTCGTGAACCCTGGAACTTTCAGAGTCTTCAAAATGGGGACCGCTATACCGCTAGCTACCAAGTTGGTTATAGCAGCTCTCATCATATCCATGACTATAATGCATACTCTAGCAGTCCTGCTCTTTCCGGCCAGGAGCTTCATTGACACAGGTGTTCTGTTTTTACAAATTCAATTTTATCAAAATTTTACTTATACTATTTAAATTATAAAACATACAAATCTAACAATTAAAATTTCTTTTTGTGAAGATTTGGTAGATTTTCCTATTAGAAATACATATGTTATATAGATTTTTCGCGTACTTGATTTTGATCTACCACTAAGTAATTAAAAATTAATGTGGTACATGACTTATAATTTGAACTATCTAAATTCAAATAATACATTTAATATGTGGCCTAAATTGCTATATAATTTAAGTATTATATTTAATAAATAATCTCCTTTGTATATGATCAAATTTATAAAAAATAATTTTCACTAACATCTCACACATTATATAGAAAGATCAACCACTATAGCACACGAGATATCATTAAAGATTTTGTTCATAAAAATAGAACTGCTCCCAACTTTATGGTCTAACATATGTATAGTAACGATGTAATAGTTTAGGTTATTAAGTTAAATTACACTACATATTATAATGTTATTATTAATTAATTACCTTGAAATTGAAATAAAAGTATTTTAGTGTGATTCAAAATTATATATAACAATTCTTATAGCTAATTCTACATATGTGGGCTTGATGGCACAATGTGGGGAAACAATAAATAACCCATATATGGATGAGATTCCTCTACCATTAAAGTAGAGAAATTTTAGAAAAAGATAAATATAAAATTAAAAGAATAAAAAAATAAATTTTATTTATTAAATTTAAAAAAAAAAGTCATTAAAATAAAATAATTCAAATCCCATATATATATATATATATATATATATATCCTGAGAATGGATTAGTTCATCATTTATAATTGTAATAGCATATATGACGAGGATCTCAGATTGCTACGGTACGCATAGCAATAGTCAAGATTTGAAGACATTCCCTTGCAGAGGAAAACAGATCAGGTGACTTCTAATTTGAAAGTTATTTTATGCAGAAAGAGAGAGATAAGAATAGAATAGAATAAGAAGAAAAAAATTTAATAAGAGAAAAATTAAAATTTATAAATTTAAATATAAAAAAAATTAAAAAAACAAGTTATAAAAATTAGAAAAAAATGAAAGTCGGTGAATTTAGATCCCTTGCAGAAGATATTGATGTCAGCAGGGTTTTAGAGCACCGCAAAAATAAAAAGCTTCAACAACCTATGTAACATAATCCATCGTTTTAGTATAAGCTGAGTCTTTTAGGTGTCCTATCACCTCTTTTCTTTTAAAAGTCCCCCAATTTTTTTATCTGACATAATTGGCTGCTGGTTAATCAAAAAGACACAGGAATTATATATAGATAAAAACTCCTCAACTAATTAATCACACTAATCATAAAAATTAATGCTTAATAACTATCCCTAACTATCAAGCCAGGTCTAGCTAGCTTGTCCCATTTAATTAATTCAGGAGACGTGCAAGTAGAGGCAACTAAAACAAAGGAGGCCTTAATTTCTGGAATAAGGAAAAAAAAAAGTTATAATAAAATTAATTTGAGAAATGCTTCCAAAATATACAGAATCCAAAGCGTATTTAAAAATAAATGAATTTTATAAGATTAAATATAAATAAATTTTTTATAATAAAAATTAAAAATAGATTATTAAAAATATGAATTTAACATTATTTGATTATTTTATAATGATTTAAATTGCTAATTTTTTATTAGTATTTTTCTTTTAAAAAATCTCAATAATACAATCAATCCTTGAAGAATTGAATAATGAAAAAAATTCACAATTTGTCGCATTCACTAACCACTCTTCATTTTTTAATAATGAAAATAGACTAATCTTTAATCACATCAAATTTTGACAGCCTAACATTATGGTATTTAATTAAATATTGAGCTATGTGAAGGAAACAGTTAGGGGTCTCCACTCTCCAGCAACTCATGCCCAAATCCAATTGTCAAAACCTTTCCCAACTTGTTAGTGGGCCATGCCCTCGAGTTTGATCACATCATCCATGGTGGGTGCAGCTAAGCTCACTTCTGGAACCTGGTTGGACCTCACTAGAACAAAAACACCATACATGTGACTACGCACGTGCCAAGCCGGATGCCACATATGGGGCCCCAACTATCTGGGCATGATGATGGAGAATCCGCCGCTCGATTAACTCACCGGGTTAGGGGGTACGATGGAGCGTAACGCAGCTGATTGCATCTCGACACCGTGTTGGGAGAGCAAACTGTCGGGATTCGAGGATTACTAGGACACGCTTATTACACGCACGATTGTAACAGAAGCAGGTAGTGGCTGGCTTAAGCGCGCGAGGGAGCTATCAGGCACGTGCGTGGGCCGTAGAAAGCAAAACATGGCCGGGCCCCACCCTAGCCCAAACCAAAACGACAAACAACTCAGGCTTGGCAGCAAATTTCAACTTCTATCCTCTTTATTCACGCACTGTGTTATATGCCCAGAAACCGAACAAACGCAGCACCCAAAAAAAAAAAAGAAGCCGAAGAAACACAGCAATATGGCTCGGCTGATCGGCTCACATGTCCCCTTCTATAACTCGCAACTTCTTCACGCCCTTGCCTTTTACGTTCATTTATAGCCCTCTCATTTTTCATTTGCTCTTTACAACTTCAACGGCGTTCACCATCTTATTCTTTCTCGCTCCATCTTCTCCCACCACCCCGGCCCCTGAGTTTGCATTTCTTAGTGGGAAGCCCGGAGGGATTTCGTTCAGAGAAGAATACAATGAGCAGCAAAGATTTGTCTAAGTTGAAGTGGAGGAGAAGGAGGCGGAGGCAGGAGGCGGTAGAGAGGAGAATGAAGAGGTTGCAAAGGCTGATTCCCGGCGGCAGAGGGTTGAAGCCGGACCGGCTTTTTCTCCGGGCAGCGGAACACATCTTGCAGTTAAGGTTGCAAGTTAACGTTTTGCAGGCCCTTTCCAAGATATTGAAGCCATTACAGTGAAGTTGTGCGCTTAATTATAATAGTGGCTTTGTAAGGCCTTTCTTTTATAAGTGTAAGATTTCTGCCCGTCATATATATAGATAAGGCATATTGGATAAGTCTTATGCTTTGTGTTGGGAATTTTGGGTTCAAATGTAAGATCTTGAGTGTGCTAGGTGTTTTATCACTCTTCTTGAAAAACAAAATATAACAATTGCTTTCCTTGAGACTTGAAATTCCCTTCTTTAGTAATTTTTTTCCCTCCTTTTTTAATCATGTCCCTTATTTCTCCTATATTCTTCTTCTGCCGTACAACTGCATCTGGTTTTCATCAGCAAAAAGATTATATATACATGTAGCCGTTTTTTGATTTAGTAGCTAAATATGTTCTACACTTTGAAGGAGAAATAACATCTGCAACTAGGGTTTTTAGTTTAGAGTTTGAAATGTTAACTTCTTGATTTTTTCAAGAGTCGTTTACTTATTCATAGTTGCTGGAGTAATCTACCACACTCAGTCTCAGACTCTCAGCTGCTAAGTACTTTTCTTCACTCGCACCTTTAAAGCTTCAATTTGATGCTTTGTGTACATAAGATTGTATTGAGATGAGATTGGCTTCATATCGTTCTATTATGTTTAAGCATCTAAGGGTGCACTGTGGCACCTGCAAGCATTTAAATTTAGCCATATGCATATGGAACTGCACATACTTAAGATATCCGTCGCTGTTACCTGCTACAGTTTGGTAGTGGTATATATAGTTAACCACACGTAGAAATGGAACACAGAACTATAAACACACATTACAAGCCATCATTGTACCGTCCCATAATGCACATACATGCTTTCTATATATATGCCGGTTATATGTATGTATCATAATTTTGATGGTCTATTATATAGATTTATTAGTTTCTCAATTCTCACTTCTCAAAATATAAGTTATTAAATTTATTAAATTTCATAATGAGACCTACCTCATCGAATAGTTATTATATCAAATATAAATATTTTGTTCTCATATTAAATGTAGGAACAAATTTTTCCTCATATTAACCTATATATGTAACTCAGTGGTGTAGTTCATTATGCTCTTTGGGCTTAATTCAAACAAATATAGAAGGGTAATTAACTTGAGGAACTTCCCGACTTCAGTTAGGGGGAAAAAAGACTACGAACCAAAAAATAACACATGAGTGGGGCAGGGGCAAAGGAAAGAATTGATCAAGCCAGTCTTTGTTTACCAGTCAACAGGTTCAACATATCAGCTTAATTAGGTAAAGGAGTAGATATATACATCCCTAAGAAAACTTTTAAGATTTACCTTCATGGCTTTTCTCTACCCTCTTTCTTTGTCCTCTCTTAAGCTGGTACTCCTACTTCCTACGTTTGGCAGTTGCACAAAGAAACTTCTGATGCAGCCTCACTAATCGGTGTGCAGGGCCCTCTCTGTCGTTACCCCTTTTAATTTGTTTAGTTTCCTTTGGACGTAAGTTAATTAGTTTTTTAATGCTTTGACTTTCTGTATTATCCTCCAATTGGGTTAGACAGAGAATTGCTACATAGGAATATAATCGTGTATGTCTTAATTACCTATCTTGAGGAACAAGATATTCCTAGCAAAATATATCCAAATTCTGAGTAGTAAGAAAACTCACCAGCAAAATTTGGCTGCAAGTACTGTGAAAGCTGTTACTACAATGACTGTATGTGGGATCCACTGTACAGCTGCAATCACAATAAAATTACCTATGGTAGATAGTGCTTACCCATGAAGTATTCATTGCAGAATTTACCGAAAGGCATACGTGAGATGTGCTTTTTTGTATCCATATTATTTTGGCATATCTATTTTACTTTTACAGCATATATTAAATAAGTCTCTCTATTTCTACAAATTAGTAATTTTTCAACATTGCATTAAGATTTTCAGTTGTTTTATTTTTCACATATTACATATAAAAATTGATATTATTGTTTTTCAAAATAAAAAAATCGAGACCAGTCTTTATGCTTTGTGTGACATATTGGTAAAAATCAGTTCGTGGAAATTTTTGTCCCCCATGACTTTTGGACCAACCGGTTCAAGTATGAATCTTAAGGACCAATAATAAGAGCATAAGCACATAGTACGCTATGCTGATGTACATACTTAAGTTCAATATGGACTTATACAGAAAAGAACAATTTGATTGTAATTCATTATCTAGCTACGTCAAGTTGGAGTAGGAGATAGTGCCAATGAAATGTGCATTTTGTCAGAAATGAAAGGGCATTCCACTATGGACAAAAACGAGGCAACAAGCATGGAGACAAATCCACAACAAAACTTCAACCACACGGCCAACCTTAAAACTGCAATGACTCGAATCAACATCTAATCAAACCCACCTGCACCAAGGACACAACAGTCCCTCATTAATTTGTCATGTTATCAGAGCAGGAAGAGAAGGTCTTCGAGCCACAACTGCCATGTTCTATGACCAACAAGTGCTTTGGGTAAAACATCATCACCAATGTCAGACCAAGGAAGTCCATGGCCTACCATTCTTGCTTTATTACTGGCCATACATCATGTATATATACTTGTACTAGCAAATAATGTTTCCAATTGTATCTCCAGCTAAGTAGCTGCAACATACCATTCTAAAAGATTTGTATCCCCTTCCTCGTTTTGTAAGCTTAGTAACTTTCTTTTTGTACCTTTTTATTTTACAGTCAAACTTACACTATAAATGAGAGAGAAAATACTGCAAAAATAAAGAAATATAAAAAATCACCAAAGTAAAAATATATAAAAGTCAAGAATCTCAATCCCATTTCGAAGCTATAACAAAAGCTGGGTCTTTTTAGGATTACGTGCCATCTTCTTTTTTGGTTCTATAACAAAGGGAGTTGAACCTAAATCTCTATCCTAATACTGCCTACGTCCGAAGTGCTGTTTATACCTATATGCCATCCTCTAACATAAGTACTGTCTATGAAACTTGCAAAATCTGCTTGTCTTAAATTTCTTACGTAATTTAAGAAGAAGGGATCAAGAAAATACATGTGCCCTCTATCTCAAATTATTGTCTAGTATGACCAATTAATACCCATATTTTGTTTGATTTGTATATATGATAGATTCTCAAAATGGTTAAGGTTGAGGTGTGCTGGTTTTACATCTCTTGCTAGTTAAATTGAAAAGCTTTTTTTAGTTGAACTGGTGACCTGAAAATGCCAAGCACATCACATAATAGTCAGTTCTCTCTTTTCTAGTGTTTTCCCTTTTGATCGCCATTTATTTATCTGTACTATATGCAAATGCCAATCATATCTTTAGAATTAAATCCAATAGGGAACCACGATGAATGCTGGATGAACTTTTGTCTTGCACTTGAAGTCGAGCATCTAATATATTTTGAAATTCACTAAACAGTCTTAAACTTCTAAGGTTTTAGGCAAACTAAATTTCAGAAGTACAGTGATGAAGTGTTTTGTGTTTTCTTCCAACTTTATCAATCTAGTAAACCTTTCCCATTTCTTTCATGGTTTTTTTTTTTTTTTTTTTTGCGGGGGGATAATTTCTTTCATGATCAAATTTGCCATTTTTTAATCAACATTCAATTGCAATGGGAGGAAGAATAAGTCAGTATAGGGCTTCTTGGTCCACCAAAGCCCAAAAGAGGAGGATTTTATTTGCTGGGCTTTCTGGAATTGTGGACTCAGTGCACCCGCTACAATTTGGGCGGCTCTGAATTGTAAGAAGAGTTTGATAAGCTCAAACCCATATTCTTAGCAAACCCTACTTCTCCAAGACCAAAAGAAAGGCAAAAGCCACTTCTCTATCTGCTCAATAAAACAAGAGAACAAAAAGGAAAATATAGTCAATACAAATTTGATCTATATATAACCAAAAAAGAAAAAAAAATCTTAGTAATTAAGGAATAACCTGCACGGGCAAACTTAAGTATCAATGGAAAAGTTATTTTCATCATAAATTTATTTGGAATTTACTTTAAAGGAATAATATAAAACCTTAATAGATCATAGAAGTCATTAGATGCTTTATATGGAGGACACTAAACAAATTTTCAACCCCAAAACACAACTTACTAATTCATGCGTGTCACTCAAGGCCATATATCTATATTATCCATACAACAATTATAGTAAAAGAATTAGGATTTAAAAAAAAAATAGATAAAGTAACTTGAAATGTCGAAGTTTTTTTCCCCCTGCTTGAAAGGCCTAAGGATGTACGGCCAATCTACCTAAATAAAGGATTTTGTGACGCGTGTTCATGTTTGATGCCCTTAACCTGTCAAATGACAATTTTGCCACACCATTTGTCTCCGCTTGTCACTGAGAAGAGACCCAAAAACCAAAACCTTGGGTTTTGGAAGCTAGTAAGTAAGCTACCTCCCTTTCCCTCCATTGACCAGGAATTGGGCAATAGAAAGGAAATGAATACCCAGCTGTTCACCGCTTTGTTTAGGGTTTTTCTCACAGAATACGCTGTAACAGAGAACTGTCCCAGGTGGTTTCAACAAACGCCTGAATAATTGCTGAGATTTCAACAACTGAGGTAGGTCAACTGCAACCTGGAAACATCTGAAGCCTTTTTGCTTTCAATGCTATATTGCCACCCTGATGATAAGCCTCGAGATACATGTTAGAGCAAGAAAAAATTTTGACTTAAATTGTTTTTTTTTCTCCCATCTCTTCTCTGTGCCGGTGGGTTTCTTTCAAATGGAAGAAATAATGTGCCTATCGCTTGTATTCCACAATGTGTGAGTTGGGTTGAATCCCATATGAAGCAAAGATAGTAAATCTGTTCGAAGTAACAAATATCGACTCTCTCTGTGCTTTCAGCTCAAAAAGTGAGTTGGGTCTAATTTTGAATGCCATATTTTAGGATGTCTTGGATTCACTCTCAAATCCACCAGAGCAATGGTGCTATCTCTAGCAACCCTGTACTTTCCCCTTCTTCATTGCCTTACCAGAAACAATCAAACTCACCTCCAGCCGCTTCATCCGGCAGTAAAATAAGCCCTGCAGTTCTTTTTATCATAGTCATTTTAGCAATTGTCTTTTTCATTTCTGGTCTCCTTCACTTGCTTGTTAGATATCTCATAAAGCACAGGTCTTCTTCATCAATTACTCAATCCAATAGATACCCTGAATTGTCTGAATCCGATGCTTACCAGAGACAATTACAGCAGCTCTTCCATCTTCATGATTCAGGCCTAGATCAGGCTTTCATAGATGCTCTGCCTGTCTTTCTCTATAAAGAGATAATAGGCTTGAAAGAGCCATTTGATTGTGCTGTTTGCCTATGTGAATTCTCAGAACAAGACAAGCTGAGATTGTTGCCCATGTGTAATCATGCTTTTCACATCGACTGCATAGACACATGGTTATTGTCTAATTCAACTTGTCCTCTCTGTAGAGGGACTCTTTATGCTCCTGGCTTTGCCTTTGAAAACCCTGTTTTTGACTTCGAAGATCCAAGGGAAGAAGATGGGGTCTCAGGTAGTGATGGGGGTGGGGCTGTTTCTGTTCACAAACTCGCAGAAAATGACATTATGAGTGGGAAAAGGGTGTTTTCTGTCAGGCTTGGAAAATTCAGAAGCTCAAATAATGGAGAGGGAGTACAAAGAGGTGAAGGGGAGAGCAGTAATAGTAATTTGGATGTAAGGAGATGCTATTCAATGGGGTCTTTCCAGTATGTGGTTGCTGATTCAGATTTAAGAGTGGCTTTACGCCCCAATAGAGGTGATGGAGGTACTACCGGCGGCAGCATGAGACATGTGAAAGGGAGAGCAGCCCCATATGGGAGTTCTGCTACTGATGGGGACGTGGAGGGCACAAAACTTAACATTGCAAGGAAAGGCGAAAGCTTTTCTGTTTCCAAGATCTGGCTATGGTCTAAGAAGGACAAACTATCAAGTTCCTCAGAAAACCATATGGGCAATTCCATGAATGTCACTGCAAATTTGCCATGGATGAATTGGACGCGAGGTACATGAAGCTACTCATGAATAATTTTGTATTTTGACCATTTTCATATTTCAATGAATCCATTTGTTGAGCCCCCTCTTCTTCTATATTTTTATTCTACTTCTTTACTAATCTTGTAAATTAGGCCATGAACATTACAGAAGCAGTGTCCTTGACTGAAAATTATTCTTAAGTGTCAGTTGGGAAAGGTATTTTTCACACAAAATTCTATTATCGGTTGCACTCCATCAGTGCCCTTAAATTTCTTTGCAAGGTGAGCAGAATCAGCTATCTGCTCTGACTACTGGAAAGAAAAGACACACTTTGCAGGAGCCATATATCACACCTGAAGCATTTTCAACATTAATTTTTATGGAAGTGGGCCCGTCATGCCATGTGAATGTCATTTAAGTGACAAAAGTGGTCTTTATTAGCAGTCTGTTGCAATAAGTATGAAGATTAAAGTGAAGTCAAATCGAAGTTGCTTTTTGGATGCTTTGGTTTTCTCTGGAGGTTTGCTTTTCCGCTTTTGGGTTAAAATGAAAGCAACAGAAACAGTGAAGGATTCCATTCCTTCTCCCTGCTTAGGACCCTCCATTGAGGCTGTCATCTTTGGGTGGGTTAGCGATTGAGTACACAGCTGAAGAGATAGGTGAAAAGTGGGGTGGAGGAGTTTTCTGATACGGACTTGTGAGGCTTTCACATGATGAGCCGGTGGATAGTGGGGTCGCAATCTAATTATTCCACATTTCACTTTGGAAAACTTTGCATATAACATGACATATTTTCTGTGGTGAAAACGATAAAGTCGAAGGGTAACCATAACGACACCGCCAGATGACACCTTTGTCTATGTCATTACATTATTTCTTGCAGTACATTAGTTTTTAGTTTGTATTTTACAATAATCCAAGGACCTTTGTTCTTGCTTGAGATAAGCAAACTAACTAGTTTAAAATAATTGAGGGCTTTTATTAGTTGTTTTATTTTCAAGTTAAAGTTTACAAAAAGTATATTTGATATATATAAATTATTATTTTTTATTAATTTTCACTAATTAATTTAATAACTTACATATATTTTGAATTGATAATAATTCTTTTCAGAAAGAGTATAATTTTTTTTAAGACCGAGAACCTTTAGTAACATCTAGGAAAAGCCAATAAATTATGTGGGACTATATATGGTATATGAAGTGACGCTTATCAGAGTAAAAGTTGCATTGTTTAATTGGTTTGTATTTTAAGAAGAATAATGATATATCAAGTTTTATATTAATGTTTTTTTTTTTTTGTGTTTGGTAACATGGATAAAAAAAAGAGATGAGAAGAGAGTGCAAGTTTTTAAAAAAAATTGAGGTTACATAATGAACATAAATGAGACGCCAGCAGAACTATATGAGTTTAACATTATTATCCTAGGAAAGCTGTACTTTTATAAGTTGCAGAGCGTCAATAACGGAATATGCCAATATGGTACGACATTTATAGTCCTAGATTCAGTAACACTGCCTATAAACTCTTGGGAATTCTGGAAGATAACTTGAAATGATTTCACAACGTATATCAGTACAAATATAGTTTTAAGGGGCAATTAAAGGTAGATAATAGAGAGGAAATCAGATTAGATGTATTCCTTTTCAAAAAAAAAAAAAAAAAACACCTAATAAGCGAGGGAAGAGTTAGGCCTATTGATATCCACTTAAAAGTATCTTATAAAATTAATTGTTGGATGTTAAATGTGTTTGATTTTATAGTTCAACCAATGAAATTTAATAAATTTAAAATTTTATATTTTTTAAATATAAATTTTTTAAATAAAATTTTATAAGTTTTAATTTATGAAAAAGAATAAAATAAGTAAAAAAAAAATGTTCCTCCTTGGGAAGGAAGGAACTTTCACAATGTTCAAATGAACCTTTAATATGATCTCACACTTTTGTTAATAAGACTTAATAAATTAATATTTAAATTTTTAATAAGTAAATATTTAATAAAATTTAATTTATTAAAATAGTGAAATGAATTAAGTGAAAATTTAATAAATTTAATGTTTAAATTTTTAATAGATAAATATTTAATAAAATTTAATTTATTAAAATAGTGAAATGAATTAAGTATCACCCTATTGAAAAAATGATAATTTTCCTTACATGTAACTAGGGGTATGCTAGGTTTTGGGCTGTATTTAAAAAATTTAAGTTTGGAATTTTTTACTCAAATCCGGTTGAGAGTATGTATTAGATTATCAAATTTATATTTGTTTTATTATATTGGTATAGATTTAGATTAAATTTAATAAAAAAATATAACTCATTACTAATCAAAATATAATATCACAAGCCACAATTGGACCCAATTTGCATACCCTTACATGTAACTACCAAATTGCCACATCATTGAAAGCGAACGGTTGCATTTTTAAAATTTTGATTTTAATATGTGAAAAACTAAATTTATTTTATAAAAATAAAACCTGCACCCTAATAGTTGCTCCTTACAAAGACCAAAGTTAGCCATATGAATCTTTTATTTTTTGAAAATTTAAAGTTAGAAAAAGTAAGTATAATAGATATAAAATTATAAAAAAAATTAATGAAAAAAATGTAAAATTTATAAGATATATTTTAATATAAATTTTATACAAAAAAAATTATCAAAATAATAAAAATAAAATATCCATATCATGGCTGAGGCCTGAGACGAAAATGGGAAGGTTGCCCACCTTGTCAGTATGATATTAAGATGGGCCACATGTGCTAGATAGATCGTCGCCGACTGCTCTGGAAGATGACAGAGAAGCAGAGGATGAATTCAAAATCATAAAAGAGCTTAAGCGTAGAATGGGTGGTTGGCTGGATCATTCAAGGTACCAACTCTGCCAGACATAGACTCCCAAGTTCTTTTCCGTTCCTTATTAGAGACACTCGACCAAGTCAAACAAAAGATAAGCTGATTACGCCTGTCTCTCTCAACGTGATTCAGTAATGTAGTATAATTTGGTACACATTGAGGTGAGGCTAGGGTGGGCCCAAGACCAACCAGTTGGTTAAGCATAAATCAAAAGGGCAGTTGAGTGATTTTTTGTCGGATATGACAACACAAAATTGTAAAGTATTATCATGTGTGGCTTATGATAAAAAAATCATATAAAGAAAGTAAAATGGGTTACGTAGCACTTGTATTTCCTGATAGCCTGACCCAACAAGCAACAACCTACTACTATCTGCAATTACCTTGCTGGCCAGAGATGACAGCATCGATATTTCTTATATAGTATTAGCCTTGGATCTGTAAAAGTTGTAAATTGGAATTTATAGCACCATGTGACTGTCTTGAAATTAGATATCAAATCGGCAGGTCAATGCAAAGGCCGACAAGCATGACAATTACAATCTTGCACCACACCATCGTTCCCTTCGTTTCATTAGATTTTGATATTATTTCTTGAATTTCTAGTTTATATATATTGTAAATGCAGCTTCAGCAAAATATTAGAGTCCTTGTGTCATACAGAGCAAAGTATAAACCCAAGCAATTTCAACGTATATGGAATAAATGTCATTCAAATTTACAATGCAAACACCACTTTCATTGAACCGCCATATATCGTGTCAGAAAAAAGATAACAAAATTATGAGATTACATTTTCATTAATCTTGAGGAGAAATTTTTTTACATGAAGTCGAATAGAATATACAAATCGTCTAAACTTATAGTGGATACCAAATTGCATTCAACACTATGACCTCAAACAGGAAGACTGGCGAGTAACTTCCAAAATAAGAAGAGATCACCTTGAGTTCTCAGCGTGACACATGAACTGTCTGTGCCTCAAGGCAAAATTTGATTTCATTCATTCGCATACAGGTATATTTTGCACTCATGCACATTAACCACCTAAGGAAAGAAGAAAATAATAAATAAATAAATCAAGGATGTGAAGCCACCAAGCATGCTTCAAATTTGAGCCAACAAGTGGTCCCACTTACTTGAACAATACCACCCTCTTTTGAAGAAAAGAAACATCAAAATTCCACCAGTGATTAGGAAGTGCTGAAAAAAACAAAGGATTTTTGCATTACCGTCACCACCAGTGATTATTTGGCCTCATAAATCACGAGGAAAATTGTTGATTTGTCCTTCCTCCAGCGTATCCTTGCCATTTATCTTGTAAGCTATCCTTAGGCGCATGACGAGAGATTTCTGAAAATAGATTAGTTGCAAGATATCAAGTCTGATCTAAGAAGCTATTATACATTCCATTTCTTGTTTAATACAAAAAAGCACATGTTAGAACTTATATATCTACGGTAAAGCATGACTAACAAAGAAAACTGGAACAATTAAACCAGATGGTCACAGGATATTACAGCAGAAAAGGGCTGTAAGCAATGCATGATGATTAGATACCTTTCCATGTTGGCTATTAGTAATTCTCAAATTTTGCGTAATGGACCCATCGCCACTAGCAGGAAGAGTATTGCTGCTGGCTGGATCTAAGTGCAATTGAAGAAACTGAAAATCAAATGACCAAATAGATAAGTACAACATGATGAAAAATATACGAATCAGTTCAAAAGAATGAGTTTCAGAAAGAAACCAAAAAAAAAAAACTGCTATTGTATATCAAATGCTAACAAATTCATGTACTTGTAACCACTCACAAGTTGAAATAACTAAATGGACCAATACAAAGGACATTATTCAGTTATTGAAAAATGCAAACAATTTAACTGCTTAAATCTATCTCAAGTAAAGTAGCAACCTCAAGTTGTGGATTCTTCATTTTGTGATTTGTGAAATACTTATAATCACATGTCAAACAAAGAAAAATGAAGATAATTATCAAGAGCAACTAGAAAGGATGGAACCTCAAGTTAACAAAATAATGATAGATATTCTGATGTTGTTAATAGCAGTTTGAAAGAAAACCTCAAATTGTAAGTTTAACACTAATAATTAATCATAATATCAGCATTATAAATAGGATGCTCAACAGCATAGTGACTGGCATACCTTTGGAACAGCTGCCTGGAAAACAAAATCTGTATATGCATTAGATGACAAATTTGTAAAGGTAGCCTGGATCACAGTTGTTTGTGGGTTTCCTGGTTGTTTAGAGACATTGAATGTCACCCTCACATAGCTGCTCTCGAATGCAGTTATAGATGGATAAACCGGTCCATTGTTTTCTATTCAAAAGAACAGGGACAGGGAGAATTAGTGCTTTGACTAAACTTATGTTCAGATATTTGACCAATTGTTAAACTAAGTACAACAGACTAAGTATAACACCTCTTGCTGGGCTGGATCCAAAACCATTTAACAAATCCATCATAGGAGCAGCTCCAGTATTTGAAGATGCCCTTGAAGAAAGTGAGAGAGACGAGAGATCATCCAATGGTGAGACTGGTGTTTTGTTATCAGCACTGGAGGATAAGATGTCTGTTGTAGATAAACTGCTTTGTGTAGGTGCAGAAGGTGATCCAATAGACAAAAGATCCAAAAGCACATCCGTGCCACTTTTTGGAGTTTGACCGGGGACTAAATATGCAAAATAAAAGGTCAGGCTTGATACATATAAGTTGAAATAGATTTTTCACCATACAAAAAATGTAATTAAGTATGCATCTATGTTGCACCACCAACACTAACCAGACTGTTGTGATGCTGGTGACAAATCAACACCAAGAAGGTCCTGAAGAAGATCACCACCAGAAGAGCGAGGTGCAGGAGCATCATCAGAAGTTAGATCAAGCAGATCAACAAGAGGAGACACAGAAGGTTTGGCAACTCCATTTGGATGATTAACTTTAGTTCCTGTCAGAGTTAAAGCAGCACCTGGCATAGAACCAGCCCTCCTACCAATGAAAGTTGCCTCGTCCAGAACTGGCATCCTTTCTACCAGCGTAGACCTGTATGATGACAAAAAAATTCTCGACGAAAATCCTCTCATGCAAGTGAAGATGTTTAAGCTTTTGAAAATTTATAATAAGAAAATAGTTGAGCTTACCTAATATTTTGATGCTTTGCAATAATTGAAGTGAATTCTATAGATCTTTGCTGCAATTCGAGAACAAGGTTCCCTTTGTACTGAATGATTATATCACTAATCCTCCTATATACATTATTCCAAAGAGAATCATATTCTCATGTCAAAATAAAATGCAAAAATAGCAGAAATAAGCTTGTAATAGATGTACAAAGTCTTTGCTGCAGGTAAAGATACATGGATGACAAAAAGATCTAATGAATTTTTTTACCAAATAGCACGCATAGAGAAACTAAACAGGGTACAACTATTTCAAACTACCTTGGCCCGCTCTGATGGACTATTACTATTGACTAGAATATTGCAATCCTCAAAAAAAGGGCAGTTGACAGGAAAACTCAATACAAATCTACTCAGGTATAATCTAATAGATACTTAGAAACATGTGAAAAAGCAGAACATACTCTGAACAAGATGGGATACGCAAAGAGAGTTTTAAAAGTGCAACGAAAGCCATTGCTTTTGTGGTAAGATCCGATGTATGACGTTTTATAGCAACCTCTACAACATCCACAACATCAGACTCGGTCACCTGCATACATAACATTAATGAAGAATAGAAAAACCATGAGTTTTATTAAAAATCTAAAGGGGAAAAGGGATGAATAAATGATCAAATTTAGTAGAGAAGTGTTTTCCCGTGTGCTTTAATATAAAAGTAAATTGTATCAAAAGCATCAGTAGTCGATAGTCCAATTATTGTTAAATTAGGATGCATCTCTCCAATGAAGATAGAAAGACATCATGGAGATTGGGTTCATTGTTTTGTATGAAACGACTAAAGTAAGAAAGAAGAAGTAGAAAAGAAAGATGTTTCTGGCTTCAAAGCAAAGCACATTTCATGCCCAGATTTCAGCAAATAATCAAATGACTGGGGGTAGTTTCAGCCAGAAAGTGCTAGTAACAATATTGATTATAAGAGGTTAAACCAGATCCCAGTGCTTCCCTTATTTCCGTCCAAAAGTTCATTGATAATAGTTAAACAGAAAAAGAACCTAAAAAATCACATCAACAGTAAGCAAGAATAGAGACAAATGAATTTCATTTCTTTGTTGACCTCATTATTTATCGTCTATAAAAAATCAAGTAGACAGAAGCCTAATCAAAGAGGATACCATCAAAATGTCTTGTATGAGAAGCTTCTGAGATCAATATCTATATCAAGTTGTTGAATTATTTGCATGTCATCAAGTGGTTTACCATTTTGAGGTAACATGAAGCAACAGATACTGTTGAAAGCCTACACAGAAACGTTCAAGAAGAAAGCATAGACTCACAGCTATTGGATCCTCTATGTCAAGCATTCCAATATTATTAATTAACAAGTCACCATATTCTCCAATGCACCACACTGCGACTCGAACAAGACTTTCCTGATGAAAAAAGTTAGGCTGTGTCATTATACTAACAGCATCAAGAGAAAATCATCAGCATGTATAGGTTTTACTACGTAGAAGCAGGCACCTGTTCAGCTGATGCTTGGAATGCCCTGTATAATGCTCTTACTGTATATCCGTGAAGCTCAGAAGCATTGCTTATCACAACAATTAAAGCATGCCATACTTCATCTTTGACAAAATTTCCAGCCTACTAACATAGCATTAAGATCAATACTTGTTTTCCATATACTTATATTTAACAAAGAAATAAGAAAAGAAAAAGACTTGACAACATAAGCATCAAAACAGCGATATCAATAACACACCAAATTAATTCAACGATGCATAGAAGCAGTACAAGTCTTTTGCAAACATAAAAAGATAAAAAGACACGGGGTCATATATATGCTGATCAATTTCTGCTCAAAGATTAGCTGTCACAATCACTTTTTCCTTTAGATTTTATAAGCTATAGTAACAATCATATTCCTAGGAATTAAGCTGAATAAATGGAGGTAATTTGAGAAACAACAGAATTACCACGCACACCAAAAATAAAAAAAACTAATATGCCCTAAAAAGCCTGCCATGGTTCAGGACTTTTCCATTAGATATTTTTATCCACTACAAAAGCTTGTGTATTAGATGTATACCTCGGACAAAACCTTAAGCATCTGATCAATGTACCATATCTTCTCTGTGGAAAACCTGAAGAAACAATAAGCAAATGCTAGTCAACCAAAACTTTATATATAGAACATAAAGAAACTATTTAGGTAATAATTAGGAACTGATAAGGCCTATGTATATTGGCTTATTTTGTATTTTCCTCGTACAAAAATAATACAGTGAAGAAAGGACAGCAATATCCATATTGCAAAAATTGAAAGAAACTTCAGACAAGGTCCATGCTAACGTGAAAAGCAGTATAAAGGTTTAAATATAACAAATTTACAAAAAGAGAAACTATTCCTGATGCAAAGCAAACCACATCAAATATGGAGAATCATAAGTGTCCAAAAGTTATTAACTATTAACAAATATAACACAAAAAGAAGGGGGGGGGGGGGGGACAACTTGCACAACTTAGCAATCTAGCAACTCCCTCTCAAAAACAAAAAATAAAAAAGTACAAATGATAAAAATTAACAATGGAAAATTAAAAAGGGATGACACTGATAACCTCCGACTCACTTTGCAACTATAGAGCAAATTCTGGCTGTCAGGTCCCCCTTAAAATCTTGATCACTGACTTTCAGATAATCAATCAGCTCTTTTGTTAAGGGCTTCACATTGCTTTCATTTATCAGAACATAAACAAGTTCAAGGGCTCTTTTCCGAATGGAAGCATCTGAATCCTGAAGACAAAAGTCAAGTCACAAGCTTCTCAAGTTGTAAACTGAAACCATTTAGCTTTGTTATTCAATCTGCAATAAGGAAAAGGTCAAACTAATACCTTTACACATTCCAGAATTGTTGCGCGATGCCTCTGCACTGCCTGAGCATCAGCTGTTACAGCCTTCATCAGCATGTTTAATGCCACATACCTGAAGGAAGTAGGTATGAAGAGATACATTCAATCGTTTACTTTGATAAAGGACAGCATAGTGCCTGAAGCATGTTAACAAAATCACAACCATGAAAAGAAGATGAGTGGAATCAGCTTGAAGGGCTAGAATCGCACAAAGAACATTCATGTTATACCAGGAGAAAAACACCTAGGACCTATGATCACCTGAATAGTGGCACACCTTTTTGCAACCATGCCTAAATTAATTGTCCAGAACCAACTATCTCATAAGTTTAAGCTGTTAGGTGCAAATCAAAGAATGGTTTTATATCTCTAATATGTCCCTTCACATGAAAGTTCCTTGGGCTTGAAGTGTGGATAAGTGTGCAGATCCATCAAACTTTGTGTCAAAATTTAACTTCATTTTTGACAAAGCAGTAAGGATTGAACTCTTAACCACTTTGGTCATAAAGGCTCTGCTACCACGTCAAGAACCAACTATATTAAATGCTTAAACTATTAGATGCAAATTCAAAAATGATTTTATATCTCTAATATCCCTAAAATTAATGTGTCTACAAAGCTATTATCCATGATTATCTACACCTAAAGAGAAATAGCACCTGTGCAAGTTCTGAGATTACAAAAGTCATTTACTACTTGTAGCCACATGATTGGAAGCAGCAAAAAGCACTTCAACACTCATTTCTTTTTTAAAAACTTCTTGTTTAAAATTACAAGCACTTCTAACTAAACTCAACAGAAAAATGTGGTTGGGGAACAAACAGTTCTGCATCTCCCACTTGCAGATGTGCACAAATAATAGCAACAAATTTGAAGGTGAAGTTTACCCCCCTGAAGTTTTCTTTAATATCAACATCAGTCCACCAAGCTTAAAACCCTACACTTTATAACTTCCACCCCCACCCCCCCCAAAAAAAAAACACACCCCAAAAGTTTCAAAGACATAGAACTTAAACTCTTGCAGATTCAGAAATACTGATTCGGATAATTTTTCCCTCCTAAAAAACAGAAAACCTACCAGGTTGAATCAAAATGTGTTCAAAAGTAAAACGATAATATAATAATTCAGAAAACAAAAAGGGCAGTATCAAGAAAAACCTGATATTGTTGTCTCGATTTGACAAAAATCTTCCAAGGATATTGATGGCAAGCACACGTAAGCCACCATTATCTTCAATGCTCATAATGGTTTGAACACACTCATATAAAATAGCATTCCCTGCAACTTTACTGGACTCGGTCTTTGTAGCCACCTAATAAGATAAGAATGTTAAAAAATCATCAACTTACGTTTCAAAGAACATGAACACTAGTAGTCACTGTAACATAAAATTTGAGTCACAAGAAATAGATTCTAAAAATATAGCAAATATGAATGCTCTAAATATTTGGTTACAGCAACTAATGGATAAAATTTTTCATGAAAAAAGTTGACATGTTCAGATAAAATATTGTTGGCCTTAACAGATCAGACACAAATAAAGCATACATTATTATGGCATAGATATTTGACTAGTCCACGCCTTAAAGATAAAGGCCATTTACAGAATAAGCTTGTGTAGACACCAAGAAGCCCTCCTTCCTCTACAACCCTCTTCATAACTCGTGAAAGAATTAGACACTATAAAATGTTCAGCTACAACTGCAGCTGAAGAAGAAAGAAACCCAACTTTTATGTAATCCACGAGCAATAAATTCCACTCTTTTCTATGGCTAATCACAAAATATATTGACCCTTACACAAAAGAAATAAATACATTTATAAAAGAAGAACAAGAATATTTCATCATCAACTACGTTTTACTAAATTTTCTGATTTGCCTACAAATACAACAACAATGAACACATCTAGCAAATCAACCAGTATGAGAAGAGCCATTTTCAACTGGACACACTTGGAATCCATCCAGAACAAATTAAACAAGGAAACAAACTCTCAGATAAACACTCAAAACTCTACATCATAGCTAGAACTACCCCATTCTAAACTTAACAAAGATGATGTGTACTTCTAAAATTTACAATACTTCCAAAGCGGTCATTAAATACCAAGTTTCATCGAGAAAGTAACAGACTAATTGTGGTCAACAGTTTCAGATGCTTTATGATCTGTTCAATATTTCTGAGATCAAGATAAATAAAAGCTCTATAAAACAAACTCATTTGAACTATTAAACCAAAATGTGAATATTCTTATGAAATACTTATATCTTCATCAATGACTCAAAACTAAATAAAATTCACATGTGCTAAAACGAACTATCATAGATTTATAATTTCCAAGAAGTCATTTTATGGAAGTCCACACTAATCAGTTCCAAACCCACCCCGCAATATATATATATATATATATATATATATATATATATATATATATATATATCAAAGGGAAAAAAACAACTATCTCTCTTCATTGTTTAATGTCAAAGTTTGTCTTATTCATATTAAGACAGACAAAAACCATATGCATTAGTCTAGCTGACAATTGGGGAAAAGGTTGTCATGTCAAGAATAATTGTCTATTATGCTCGACTATATTGAAGGGTGTCCATGTACAAAATCTCCGCAAGATTTATCAAAAACATGAGTAGTTTACTCAACCACTATACCAATATATTACACTGTATGTGAATATTCTGACTTTTGGAAACCACATCTGCTAATGTGATTGTAGAAACACACTTTTCTCATTCTAATGTTCACAACTATTCTGTGTTTCTGGTTTGTTTAGCCTTGCCCTCCTGTGGCCCAAAAAGAACCCCACCTTCCATATATTACATTAGCCTTTGATATAACAATCTTCTGACCAGTACTTGCCAAAAACACCAACATCCAAAATCCTATAATATTTTCTCACATTACATTAGCTCTGTTGATTTCCAAAGTGAAATGATATGCTTTGACCAAATGAATGGAAGTGGAAAAAATAAAACCCAATTTAAGAAACGGATTTCAGCAAATGACGTCAACAACAAAGCCATACAAAAAGGAAAAATCCTAATCATTGCATCAAGAGCAGTCTAACAATACAATACCACAACTGACCTGGGCAAGTATGTCATTCATAAAATCGCTAGCATCTGCATCACCTTCACCCAACACTCTCAAAAGTTTAAGCAATCTGATATGAAGAAAAGGGTCTGTGATGCCAGCAATGTCATACTCTGGTGCATAAGGACTGTTCGCTAGATCCTTAAGAGTTTTGACCAAATTCTCTGTACATTTCTACAAAAATTGTTAAAAAAATTGTTTGTTACAACAAAAGCTGACCACTAACAGGTTAAGTTGGATACAAGTTCTTTACATAACACCCCAAGAAGTAGAGGATGAAATCAAAAGTTGCATTTGTGAGAATTGTTTGCATGCCCTATGCTAGTATATACAATATATAGGCACCAGACTTGGTTGAAAAAGATACAACACAATGCCATGCCCATAGAAAGTGTAAGCCAGTCTTTAAAAGCACGCCTAGTTCTAAACATCATTATAATAGGCCATTGAATAAAACTTGAACTTGAAAAAATCAAAATAAAGCATATGAAGTAATTGAAAGCATTCAAGAACATTCTTTACACATGCATACCAACAAAACTGCATCAGTTCATACATATTGAAATGCTGCAATACAGAATGACTCATTATGTTATATCTTCTATAGTAGATAAGTTGATTTCATAAATATCACAATGGTACAGTAGGAAAATGCACAATGTCAATGTCATAGGAAAGATAGTGATTAAAAAGATGTAAACAAACCTTTCTAAAATATTCAAGGGCTTCTGTGCTAATTTTACACAGATCTGTGGAAAGCTGAACTCCAGTGATCAAAACTCCATGATGCTTCTCCTTAAGTAAGGAAGCAGCAGGATTGATAAAATTTTCAGCCAAGTCGGGAACTTTCTTTATGATTCTTATAGAGCATAACGCTGCCTATATTCAACAGTTGGTATGGTCAAATCACCAAAGCAGTCAAACAGAAAAGTTTTTCCAATACATAAAACATCAAACTACAATACTTATTTACTATTTCAGTATTTAATAGCAAATGAGAGGATATAATCAGTAAAAATTGACAATTTACATTAATGTAACACAATCAACTTGGAGGTTTAGTCCTTTTGAAAGGACTTCAGTAGGCACACTTCCACACAAAAGAATGAGAAAGGAAAAAAGATAAAAGAAGAAACACATAAATATGATTAAACATATCTTACTGTAAGGCAATGGAAAGAATTGATATATAAGCCACCTAACTTTCATATTCACTCTCTGAAACTAATTTTGTTATTCTACGTTATGACCATAACTGATTATAAATCCAACAAACTTTCTGTTTTTGACGCCAGAAAGTTGTTGCACAAGCCCTCATAAGGTAAGCATTATTAGCTTCATAGAATAAAAGACCATATTCTTTACATGGGATTCCAACATAGAGCATCATAATCAAGTGCACTAAATGTACACCCTTAAACAAAAGATACTTATAAGATGTTGCTACAAGGCAAAAGGCATTTAACCTGATAAAAGATCCATATGTATGCCACTAATCACCCAAAAAGTAGGCATATTATATTGCCTTAGACATATATACCTATGGCAGTTTATGTCAGCTTCCCATTCTTTACCTTCTGGAAAAAATTTGATACATGCCAACTGTCACCTGATTCTCTCTTTGATGACCTATGCAGACAAAGTTATATTTGAAGTTTTTAAAATTCAGCACTCACACAAAGATGATGGAAAGCAACTTCAATATTGTTTAAGGACCACAAATGTCTTATAAGATACTTAATTTCCTGTTAAATCCTTTCCTATTATTGATTAGTTGCATTCATGTAACAGAAGTATTCCCAATTCATGAAGTCAACATCATTAAAATAAATTAAGGAACAAGAAGAGCAAGAGACAAACCAACCCCTCACAGAAAAAAGCATTGGCTTTCCAAGAGGAAAAACTAGTTACTTAAGTTGGTAACAAGAATTTACTGTCATTAAATAGGGAAACACCATGATGCTATAAAAGTATCCATGGCCTCTTCTTCTCCCTTAGGATGATGTATTGCGAGATAACAAACAACTAATATATCCATTCACACAAAAAAAGTAAAGATAAGAATCCAACACATGCATCAATTTTAATGTCCCTTGATGACATGAACTATGTGGTAAACTGACCTTCTTCCGGATATTTGGGTCTCGAAATTGCAACAATCTTTCAACCTCTGGCGCAAGATCACGAGCCATTTCTGCTGAACATATGTTTCCTAAGGCACAGAGAGCAAGTCCTACTATATACTGATTTGTGTGATTAAGATCTCTGAGATAAAGTTAAGGATGCCATAAACCATCATGGAATTTTTTTCACTCATTTTGTTTCAGTAGAAGATCAATATTAATATCACCTACGTAGATAAGAATTTAAACAAGGTGGGAAACTAAAACAACAGAACTACTGACAAAGAACTGGATACTGTTTTAAAGAGTTTGTGACCAACATTAGAACCTCTTGTCTTTCATCAAGAAGTAACATGAGGCCTAGGTAACCTATTCTCTTCTCTGGAAATCCAGGAGATGCAATCAACTTGAGGCACTCCATCTGCCCAAAATGTGTGGGATAGCCAAGCATCTGGATGAACATTAGCTTAGCCAGATTCCGATGCCTATAGTCTTGATCATTCTCATTTATTGCATCACGAATGGCCGCACACTCTTTTCTTACAACAGCACGTTCTTCTGCCGCGGTTTTACAAGCGCGTATGGCCCGAATCATGTCCCTAATAGTTATATAATGAACCACTTTATCAAAAGAAAGTGAAAATAATTCCAAAAATAAAACTAATATATTCACCATTTATTTGACTTTGCAGTTAAAAAATTATTGAAATGAAGAATCAAGCTCACATATGCTAATGCAAACACATACACACCCACCTACATTACAAATAGATTGAGTCAATGACTCTATAGGAGGATCGTGATTCCATTTTTTGTATATAAAAAGTTATAGCTCACATAGTAAAAGTTAGAGAGGGAAGAACAAGAGACTCCCTTGCTTTAAATAAAAAAAGTGAAAACTAAAACAATAAATAGCTCTATCTCTCCGAATATGCATAAAAAATAACCTGATAAATAAATTAACAGAAGAATACACTAAGCCAGTTAAGTTCAGAATTTAATCTTAGAAAAAGCTGAAAAGGCATAGCCAGTTGATCATTACACTCCAACCAAATACATAGAAGACCTGAAGAGTTTATTGGCTTGAGGCCTTTGTCTTGATCCCCTTCCCAAAACTTGTTAGGGTCCATTTGGTTGTTGGAAATGGAATTGAGCTTGGAATCGGACTCTGGAATTGAAATTAGGCCTTCCAATTTCAACTTTTATGTTTGTTATGTCTATTAGAATTGGAATTCTAATTCCATATTACAATCTCAAGGAATTGGAAAATAACTAGAAAATACAATTCTCAATTCCTCACCTACACACTAAAAATTCTAATTCCCAAGAAGAGAGGATCAAGAAACTTGCCCCAACTCATAATCCCACTCCATTGCCACCACCACCACCATTGCCACTAACAACACTATTACCGTCGTTGCAACCACTAGTGTTGCCATTGTTGTCGCCACTACTATCACCGCCACAATCACAACTATTATCACTGTTGTAAATATTACTATCACTATCATCGCTACTGGCACCACTATCACCATGATCACCACTACCATAATTATCAATAGTGCAATAGCAATTGTTATAATGCATATCACTGTGCTATGGCTTGTTGCGCTACACTACAGGTCATAGCATAGTGCGCACTTTGTTATGCTATTTCTACGCTATAGCGCAAAAATAACATACGCTATTGGTATTTGGCCCCATTTCTCCACACCAAACCTTTCTCTCCCTGTGCTATCTCTCTTATTATGCTTTCCCTCCCACCTTTCACTGCCTTTATCATATTTTTTTAAGGTTATTTTTTATATATTGTTGTTATTTGAGTTATATTACATATATAAAAATATATATTTATATATATATATAATATAATTGCACTATTGTTCAAATAGTAGTGCCACAATGCGCAATGCTATGCACTATATTGCAATGATCGCAAGTGCTATAAGTGCACTATTCATTATTAACAACTATGGTCACTACTACCAAACCACGATTTTGGACTGCCAGTGCTCTTACTGCTACCAGACCACCACCACACTTGTCACCACTAAACCACTAACATTACCAAACCACCACTACTGTTTTCACTATCAAAACCATCTTTGTCATTGGACTACCACCATTGCCATCATTGTTATCGTTGTTGTTGCCACCACCACTATCACCATTACCACCATTATTAGACAACCATTATTCCTATCATCACTAGGGCTGCCATTCATTGCTAAACCACCAGCACTACTAAATACCATTGACTTTTTTTTTTTTTTTTTTGCTTTTCTCAATTCTCTGTCCTAATTGTCCACAAGATCCAAATTCCAAATTTATATATAATTCTAGCCCAATTCCACTCCTAACATAACTGGAATTGGAACTACAATTCTAAAACTGAATTCTAATTCCAAAAACCAAAGGGAGCCTTAGGCAAAAAAGAACAAACTGCTCCAAATTCTTAGGACACCCAAGATTGACCTTGACAGCAATTCATACCTAAAATTTTATTTCCAATATCATTGATTCTCCTGGGAACATAATGAAATTAACAAATTCTACTTTCTAATAGATCTTATACACTCATGCTCAAATTTTACATATAACCACATATACATACACCTATGCAACTATGTTCTAAGCATTGATACAGATCCATTTGGTATGTGGTAGGCAAAAGGGTGAACAATAGTGGTTTTTTCCCTACAGATGCAGAAGCTAAATAAAGGGTTACCTCGTAATATGTAAGTAAGTTTTAGGCGAACAGAGGAATTTGCTATCAGAATATGGAGATATTGTTGTTTCGTTGTTCTAACAGTTTTAGATGTAGTAGTAAGGGAAAGATTCTTTGAAGGTATGCAAAATTTACGGTAGTTTGGTGGGTTAGGTTAGTGCAGCCTGCAGAATGGTAGATTATGTTCAGAGCAGCTACTTTCTCCCATGTATATTATTGTAGTCTAATAACTATCTGGATTCATGTCCACTATAAATCATTTAGTTTAATCCTTTACTAGTTGTATGCTGATATGAGGGGCTATCCCATCACTGGGATGCTAGAAAAACCTTAATGGTTAATATAGTAGTTGACATTTCATAAATTCAACTTCTTAGTGGCTGCTGGACTATTTGTGATTTGTGACTTGTGAGTAGTAATGAGGGGCTATCTAGTCACTAGGACACTGGAAAACCTTAATGATTAACATCGGGTTTAACATTTTATAAATTGAGCTTCTTAGTGGCTATTAATTTTCAATTTTACATCTTCTTTCTTTCCAATTTTTCTTTTCCATTTTTTCTAGAATTTTTTTGGGTGCACAATGATTAACGTCAATTAACAAAGAGAAGAGTGCCCAGTGGTAAAATCCAGCTTTACAGAACAAAAGAAAATCGTGAGCAGTGTAGAATTTATTGATACAATTCAATACCTGATTCAGTGTAATATCACTAATTTTAGCTTATGTCACAAGAAACCAGTCACGAATGCCTACATCACGGCATAAGAAAACCGTGCAACCGAAATTACAATGACAATAATTTTAATACATATCTATCTATCTATCTATCGAAATATATATATATATATATATATGGAGAGAGAGAGAGAGAGAGAAAGAGAGTAGCAATTTTCCCTGTAGACTCCTACTGCGATAAAATTCAAACTGCAGGAACAGTCAATCTGCTAAAAATTCGAACTGAGTTATCAAGATTGCGACCCTCTAAGTCCTGACTACAGCTCAGCATCAAGAACAAACATTAACACATTATATACTCTGTGTCTTGACGACTGTGTTGCTTTCAGTGTAAACGATCAACAAATAGAAATAGCAGGATTCATTGTTCACCTCAAACGCGTCCTTGAAGAGAAGGGATTCATGATTGGGTCCGTGGTGAAGCTCTCAGAAAGCTCAATCGGATCCAGTTGAATAAGAGATCAATCACGAATGGACCGGAGCGACAACCGAAACTTGATGGCCTGAATATGGAGACCGAGATCCGAATTGCTCCAAGCGACCAAAAACGGAGGGAGGAGCAGAGGGCAAAGAGAGATTTGGATCTGAGAGGGAGGGAGTGTGTACGTATCAAGAACAGGCTTTCTTTTCTTTCCCACTTACAACGAAAGTTTGTTTACGTTCTTCTCTCGGAAAATTCTGAAAATAAAAAATACAAAACAAGCAAATTCCCAGAATAAGTAGCCAGGGCATTTAATTTCACGGAAGATTTTGATTGGTCAAGATCATGTAAAGGGGATAGTTTCCGAGCATGCATAGCCTTTACAAATTTCTATTGGCCTGCGAAGAAGTTCCTCGCCAAAGGTGGAGAAACTTGTTTTCATTTATTAAAAACCCTTCATTTGATATTTTTGTCCAACAGCAACACTGATGTTTTGGGTTTTGATTTTTTATCTTTATTTTTTATTTATATTAAAATATATTATATAATTTTTTTCTTTTAGTAATATATCACACTCCATATCTATCCATAAAAAAATAAAAAATCTTGATGGATTATTCATTTGTATAACCCTTCATCATATTTTTGTTTCAATAAATATTATACCTTTTTTAATAAAAATTATTAATTTAACTCATTGTATGCTTTCTCTCTATAGTTTTTGAGGATAGATTTATTTTGTTTTCTCCTTTTTCCTTATTTAAAAAAATTATTTCATCCTTGAAATAAGGTACACATTCATGATTCATGTCCCACTTATTTAATGCAAGTTACTATTTACCTTTTTTAAAGCTAATTCTCAACTCAGTCTTTGAGAAATATCAAATGTTTTTATATCAAATACTTGAAACTCTAACTTGGTATCAAGGGAAAAAAAAAACAAGTTGGAACATTGCCTTATAACGGGTCACTGTTAAACACAATGTTTTCAAGTTGTGTTAAACAAAGCTGAAATAGTTTGTAAAATTGAATCTTATGTTGCTTTGATGAAATTTTTTTTAAGTATTTATAAAGTAAAATTTCCTAAATTAAAGTAGAAAAATAACAAATGATTTATAATACAGTTATTTAATAAATATTAAATAAATGATTATATTTTAATTACACTTGACATGTGCATGTGCAAATGGTTAGAGACACTTATACTGAAATTGTATCTTTAAAAAGATAATTTTGTTCGTTTGTTTTAAGTAAACATGCATGTTTGCCTGTTTAGTGAGAGTTGTACTGAAATTACATGTTTAATTAAACAAACAACTATGTCTGTTTGTTTTAAATAAAGGAATATCTATTTGTTTATTTAATGACAGTTATACTGAAATTGTATATTTAGGTAGACAACTGTGATAAACAGAACGAATCATATTTACACAATTAGGATTCATTTTTTATTATTATTTTTAAATATTAAAAATATTTTAATATAAAATTAAAAAAAATAAAAGATAAAATTAAATTTTATCACATGATTTTTTTTCTTAATTCTATATTTATCATTGTAAGCAATGACTAAACCATGGCAAATCGACTTGCATACCAGTGGGCAATAACAATGAAGCCATGAAGCCCCAGCAGGCATGGTCTCCCGCCTGACATGCTTTGCTACTGATCAAACCTTCGCTTGAGGATTTAACCAAAAGAAAAAAAAAAGCTTTGTACCAAAAAAAAAAAGAAAGAAAAAAAAAAAGCTTTGCTTGAGGATTCCACGTAGTTGAAGATTCCTTCTACGTCGTCAACTTTCGCTATCTATATTATATAAAGCTATGCTTTTTAGTTTTCTATAAGGAAGCTTTACTTACACTTCCCGCAAAGTGAGAGTAAGCGAGTGGTACTGCTGCTGAGACTGCTTTCCGACCCATGGCTGCTGCATTATTCCCCCTCTTCCTTCTCTCCAGCCTTCTTTCCGGCTACGGTAATTAAATCAAATCCATCATCACCTCTGGATTTTTCTCTTTACATTTTTTTTTTTTAATTTGACTCCCTCATGTCCGGATTAGTGTGATCATCTCAAAACCCCCCGATTTCATGCATATTTCAGTTTCAGCCCAGTTCATCCTAGAAGACGGGTACCAAGTATCCACCGTGCTCGACGGTCACCAGCGCAAAATCAATCCCCATTCAGTGCTTCCGCTACCTGGCTCCTCCGATCTTATAGTTCTCGATTCTGCCGGCGGTGTTTTCTACACCGTACAATTTCCCATAGCTCAAGGTGACATTCTTTTTTTCCTTTTTGTGGGGTTGTAAAGATTTGTTCTTTTCCTTGATTTTTTGGTGGTGTTCTTGCAGATGGTGTTATCAAAAGGATTTCCGGGGATGGGACCGTTGGATATTCTGATGGTGATGTGGGTTCTGCTAAATTCTCCAAACCCCGAAGCTTTGCTCTTGATCTAAAAGGAAATGTATACGTCGCTGATCAGAACAACCACGTAATACGAAAAATCGGTGGCGCTGGTATATTTACATGTTACTTTTTAGTAAATTCAGTGTTGTTTTTATTGATTGATTCTCTTCTCTTTTGCGTTTCAGTTTTGGTTTTTAGTATTGATTAGAGCTGTGCTTGGTAAGAGTGCAACTGGTAAGGTGGAAAATGGATGAACGAAATCGAGGGATGCATTGAGTCTTTTATCGTCATACACTTCTCGATTTCCAATCTTTCATAAGACTATATACTGAACTGCACTTGCATTGACTCTGCAAGAAGAATATAGGCCAAACAATTAAAAGCAGTTCAACATGATTAATGGTTGATGTACATGAACTAATAAAACTCTTGCTATCAAATGTTTGGTTGGTTGGTGAATGTATTAAATCTTTTGATGGGTGTCTTTTGACCAAATAAGGGGCGTTGCTTTGATCTTTGTGGTCCTGACTAGGTGTCACCACAATTGCTGGAGGTTTATCCCGGAAGGCAGGTCGAAAGGATGGACCTGCACAAAATGCATCCTTCTCAGATGATTTTGAGCTAACTTTTGTTGCTAGCCATTGTGTTTTGCTGGTGTTAGATCGTGGGAGTCAATTGATTCGCCAGATTAATTTGAAGGAGGAGGATTGTATCCTTGAATCTAAATCTGGTGAGACTTTAGAATTTGGAGCATTTTTGTTTCTGCTAGTGCATATAGCATCCTTTGTTCTCATTTATATGTTTTAAAGTTTCATTTCCTTTTTCTTTATGGTGAAAGCGTGCAAAAATTCATGAGAATTGTGAATATAACAGTTCAGTTCAATCATCAATGCACAAACATAATTATTTAGTGGATTTTTATTTTTGCTATTTTCTACTCTTTAGTCTTGATAGGGAGAGAGGCCATACTATAGAAACAAGGTCACACACTTATTTCTTGTGTCATTTTGAAACACTAGCGTCTTGACACGCACACTTACATGTGTGTTTCTAGTGACCATCTTTTTTTTTTTTTTCTAAAGAAAAGCCAGTCCCACCAACCACAATTAATTCTATACATAAGGTTTTTGTGATGGGAAGAGACCAAACACTATCCTCAAGTTTTGGCATATTAGCATAGAGTCTTTAACTTGGCAAAGTAAAGCAGTTCAGTTTAAGGCTGTGATGCTATTTTTATTGGGTTGATGTTAGAAACTTTTATTTTATTTTGAAATTCAACCATTGGTTTTGCATTAATTTGTTATAAGTGCAGATTCCTGTTTAAAAGGCATGACCCTTCTGAACCTTATTAATGTATACGGGAGGAGAAGAAATTGGGGTTAGATAAGAAGGGAGGAAGGGTATACTTGCTTACTTTTATGGACTTGGGGAACTAATGGACTGAATGGAAGTCTTGGGAGGAATCCCTCTTCCTTCACTTCTGACTGTGCATTTGTCTTCTCTGCATTTGGGGAACAAAGGGCACAGCTCTTAAACTTCAAATTATGTTTTCTGCAATTCCAAAACTAACCTTAATTTGACAATTTTCAATTCACCTATTAGTCTGTTAAGGGTATTTTTTGGTAATTATGACATTATTCTGTTTGGCAGTTTCCACTGCTCTGGTTTATTCAACACATCCCATTAAGGGGAGGGCACAAGGGATTTCCCCTAACTTTCTTGTTGTTTGATAACTTTTTCTTTGTATCTCTTGCAATGGGACCCACAATATAAGTGAGAGAAAAATGGTGTAAAAGTAGAGAGATACCGATAGAAAGTCGCTAAAGTTAAGAAACACAAAAGTCAGGGATCTCATTCGGGGTACAAGGGTGCTCATCCTGTCCATACTTCTCTTTTCCCATTTTACTTTATACTTTGACCCCACAGTGCTTATAGTTTCTGAAGGATTTTTTTTTATTATATTTTGTTCACACATTTGCATATTTTCCCCTGATTCTATGGTTAACGTCATATGAATTCAAATCTGTCCAGGGCTAGGTGCAGTTATGACTTGGACTGTGGGATTAATACTTTCGTGTTTACTGGGCATAATCATTGGGGTTGTCATCCGTACTTATATCATCCCTCCCGTAAGTTCCTCCCACTTTATCATGAAGTTACTTTGATGGCAAGAGGATTACTTACCCACTGTCTAACTGAACGTTGTAGACAGGAAGGCTCCAGTCCCTTCCCTTTCATGGAGACATGGAAGCATTGCCTAATCCGTTTGGGGAAGCAAGTACTGACACTCTGCTTCGTCATCAAAAGCGCAGTTGCTAGCAATAGCTCCTCTATTTACACACTCTTGAGGAGACTCTGGAGAATGAGTGTGTCTCATCTTCATCTTATGTTCACAATCAACAAAATACTCTCTCAAAGGCCACAGCACCAATCTGTGTCTTTGCTAGATTTAGATGCCTACAGTAGTGGTGAGTTACCAAAGTCAAGTAAATATGATGATCAATTGAAGGATTTGATTAGTTTCGATGAAGACGTGTTGGGTGTGACTAAGAATAGCTTCAACCCAGAAGGAAGGAATGCTGCTGATAACGTAATGCGGGCTAACATGGGCTTTGCAGAGGCACCTATAGACAAAATCCTTCTGCAGGGGTCGTCTTTGTGTAATGTAGGTTTAGTGAAGAGGAGATGAACTAATTTAAATAGCCGACAGTTTATGTCCTGTAAACTAGTATGCATATGTTTAGTCACCATGATATTTTGCTTCCTTTCCTTTTTCTTTTTTTGGTGTCTATCTATCCAATGGCTACAATGTTGATGAATGAATGGCCTGTATGATGCATAAAAATTGTTGGTCCCTTTCCAAGTCTGTTAAAATATCTCCTAACTTTAGGTTAAAGAATTGCATTTAATGTCTAAATGTGATTATTGAGGAGTAACTGATATTCACATTTTTGAATCACAATTTTTTAGACGAGAAAAATGGTGATCTTCTGAGACATGACGATTATATTTTGTTTTGAAGAATTGTAATTTGATAATGGAATTTGCTATAATTCCAGTAACTAGCTACCAACCAGCACCACTAGTGGAGAGGGAGATCGGGATAAGAGTTGGCATAAGCCCGGTCGGCGTCACACTTCCCATTAGCTTCTATCCTCAATTATTGCTGCTCTCGTAATTCCATACATGTCCCCATAATCATTTGTGGTGAATGTTATCTTCTATAGCAAATATCTTCTCTATTATTATGGAGAAGCATTAGTTTTTATTCCAGCTTTCTCTACAAGGATGTGCCTTTGGATCCATATAAATCTAAACAAAAACAGTCATTTAATTCGGACATACATATTATAAATTACTTTTGCTATATACTTGTTCAGATTTTAGCCATTACTTTTTCTTGAAGGCCCAAAAAAAATCATTACTTAGGCTGAATTGGTCATTAGCCAGCGACAGTGGCATATGTGAAACAAGGCATCTAAGAGTATATTAAAAATTTCTCTCAAAGAGCTTCTATTGAACTTTGATAAGATCATCAGATGAAGAAGCATGACAAAATTTCTTTATCTCATCCTCAAGTGATTGCCAAATATGCCCACACCCCAGAGCGATCTACAATTCGGCAAAACTGTAAATCACTCATATTATGAAGATGAGTTTCTCCTTACCGACATTTTACTGTTTGAAAGAAATCATTATACTACCTGTACTTAAATTTTCCTCCTCCCCTCTTTGATCAAGCTGGAATTAGGTTACAATACTGCTAAAGTTCCTAACTGTATACACTCAATACTTGTAGGCATAAGCCATGGAGCTTATTTGAGCTCGAATGTTGTGATGATCATAGAATGAGTCACCATAATCCACTGGCTTGATAACCACCGACTCCCTCTTCCCATTTTGCTCTTGCACTGCCCCAAACACTATCTCATTAGTTGTCTCATTGCTTTGTTCATAATAAGTATGTGGTATTGATGAATGGTACTGATGGCGATGATGATGTTTCTGTTGCGGATGTTGTTGCTGTTGTTGCTGCTGAAGATCCCCATCCCATCCACTGTAGAAAGCTCGACTTTGTCTCAATTGTTGCATTTTTTCTGCATCCTTTGACATGAAAGGGTAGGTTTTTCGAGGGGTTGGGGTTCTAGCGTCAATAGAAGGGGGCTCATCTTCATCTGGAATCACATAACTCTCTTGCACTGGCCAACCATTTACTTGCTTTTGAGGTGGTTGGAGATGCGGTTGGCTTTGAAATTGGTAGCTCAGAGGCCTTTTTCTAAAACCGGGAAAGAATCCTCCCATTATCTCCACCATTGATGCCCCACTGCTGGCAAGAAGTTTCCCAAGAGATCCAAAGAAACCTTCTTCCTGCTTATAAGGTTCATCTTCTGTTGGAATTAAAGGAGGCCTAACAGATTTCAAGGGTTTCTGATATGGACTCGGTGAAAAGCCAGGCATTGTTGGAACCTGGTCCTACAAAAAAGCATGCAAAGAATTCTTCAGATGTAGAAATTGTTTAGTCAAATGATTTAAGGGAGCTTGAATTATGCAGTTTTGAGAACGCAGGGGAAGGTCTATGATTTATGACTGTACAGTAATGCATAGTAAAAAAATGATACATTTGAAAACCATATATTATGAAATGACAATTTTGCTGCTACGTATCATTTTTAGGTAGTAACAAATTCTTCATTGAGCATGGCATTTTTTTTAATCAATTGTATATATCCACTGCATTTGAATCCATTCAAGGAGTTCTCTCCATGAAAAATCATATTTATTTATCAATTTAGTCACTTTAGTTTACTCTATATCTGTCCCATTCAGTTAATAAATACTAAACATGTGAAGATAAGATTAAGCACTCACATCCTGGGATGCTACAATTGTACGAAGTCTACATTGCAGCAATGCCACCATATAACCAAAGAAGCCAGCCCCAACAAGCATCGCAATCCCTGCAACATTGAAGGCAATGGTATTAATTTGTAATTATTAGAATTTTCCGAGAAAAGGATAAGCTGATTTAGTTTACCAAGTGGAAATCCACTCCCGTATTGATAAGCACAGTCATCAAAATGGAGCTGGATCTCCCTGATTGCTCTGTTTCCTCGGTCTATAATGAGTAGGGAACAACTGCTTCCAACATAAACCACATCAAAGTCATTAGAAAATTTAGCTTCTTCACTCGGTCCATCAACATGGCCCCCTCCACGACTCCATTTGCCTCCAGCAATTGTTGTGACCCCTGAAATTGGAAATCCCTTTAGAAATTCTTACCTCTAAGTCTAATGTCAAAAGAGAATGCAAGCTAATAATCAAAGCACTATTTTGACCAGAATAGCACCAAAAGAGTTGTGTTGTCTGGACTTTCTAGCAAAAACAACTTTGGAAATTATCCTCTAGGTATCTCAAGCCATACCAGAAAAATTAATCAAAGTATGACAAATTCTACCTGAATCGCTGATTTTCCTAATTGCCAAATTCAAAGTATCCGCAATATAGATGTTTCCTCTGTCATCAACTGTTACTCCCTTTGGGCGGTTCATTCTAGCCTCTCTAGGCCTCCCATCAACATGTCCAGAGTAACCTTCAGCAGATCCTGCCACCAACTTTGGTCGACTATCTGCAGAATTGCAATGAACATGATATTTTGGACATGAAGAAAAGCTAATCATACAAGGATTTCAACTGTGGCTGAGCCACTTAATTAAAAGAGAAGTCCACAGTTCCAAGGAGTTAAAATCACATAACAATCAATGTGATAAATCTTCAAAAAGCTGAGCTGATGGGTATGAAGTGGAGAGACATGAGATCATGTTTGATATCTAGAACAATTAGATTGGTGGTAATGTAATCTGACTATTGGATGCATGTTGCTTACAGTAATAGTTTTCTATCCCAAGATGCCAAAAGGAGTTGAGTTAAAGGGAGAGAGGGATCAAGAACTGACAGTTGCTATGTATGCTTTCGAGCTAACCTATGAAACAAAAGCGTAAGAAAATTTTACATTTGTTGCAGCTAATTCAGTTGTCACAGATTAAAGGAAAGGCTTATTTAGGAATTCTCCAGTGTTAACTTTCACTCAAAGTATATTATCCTAGAGTTGCATGTGAACTACATGCAGTATGCACTATGTAGCAGTCTCAAACAATACCGAACTTTTAATTATAATTACACAAACAGGACTGACTCATGTGATGACTGGTCTAAAAAAGTTGCAGTTAGACATTTGCAAGAAATACTGAGGGAATGCAGTGGTGACATAGGGTAGCAAAATCGTACAACTATGCCCTGTCAGAAGCGCAGGGTTCCACTGCCTGAAAGAATAAGTTGAGAAGCTCATAAGTTCCAAATTGTGCGTAAAGTTTATTCTTATGTAATCATTAGTCCCTGAGATGATTAGAAAGTCAAGAATCTAACTATGACCAAATCTATTCAGTCAAAATTTGACATTCGTAATTGGGCAAAAGGAAGCTAAAATACAATTTTCTGCAACCGAATCAACCTTTTTAAAATATGTAATGTTAAAATTGACGTAGACAAAACTGACAAAAAAAAATAGTGATACGGCCATAAGTCAGAATCACAAGCGATTAGCACACTTACATAAAGAGATCGAGGAGGAAATCCTGTAAATGTTACTATTAGCTGAATCCAGAATCAGAAGCTCCCCATTGGGCAACACCTCAACTGCATAAGGCTCGATTCCAAGCTTGCTTCCATCAAACACAGTCTCCACAGTATATCCACTCTCGAACTTCATCATGGGCCGACCAGAAATCGCTGCCATTCAATGAAATTGCCATTTCTAGTCACAATCCACAATCACCAAGAAAGAGAAAAAGAGTTAGAAAAAACAAGAAATTGTTGGCACCATTGTTATAGATCTATACCAGTTTTGGTCGTTGCTTTGAGTGACCACACCCATTTCTTCAAAGCAGGTACAGCATTTGAGAGAAACCCACTAACAATCTCTGTAAGAAACAAAGAGCCAAGGTTTAAATCAGAAGAAATTTATGCTCAAAAGTAGAAAATAGATCAAGTGTAAGTAGCTTTTAGGCAGATACACAAACTTACTTGCAGGGGAACTAGTAGATGGTGCTGATGAGACGCCGCCAAATAGAACTAAAAGAGTAAGACCCAACACTAACAGAATCTTACCCATTGATTCTAGAGTGAGATGAAGCACCCCAAATAGTTCACAACCTGGAAAATGCAAGCTCTTGGCAATGGCTGAAACCCTAATACATAATTGAGGCTTGTTGTGAAAAAGCTTGAAGCTTAAAAAGAGAGGGCTTTCTGGGGTTTTGGGTTCTCTAAAAAACCGCCGGATTTAAGTGCAGAACGTAGAGTGAATGTTAGAACGAAAAAGGCAAAAGAGACGAGAAAAAAAAGAGCTAAAAAGAAGGGTAAAAGCAAGGGGACCAAGGGGGACAGCACCAGAATGAGACTAGCAAGCGGGAGAATCGTATACCGCCATTAATGTATAATATTGATTATATGGTTCTTGTCACATATGCTTTAATTGAATATTTACTGTGATATATATAATATTACCCAAAAATTACCCCAGAAATCGAAATAAGTCTCTTCAGTTGTTTTTTTCCCCTGCATTCTCGATAAAATTACTCAAATAAAAACTTTTTCAATTTTTTCATAATTAATTTTTCATGCAGCTTGCCATAAATTTTAATAAGGTGTTTATAAACAATTGCAGTGACATAATACAATCATGAATTTTAACAAATGACACATTGTGCGTAACATGCTTGTTTAATTGTAGAAACATGAACTGATTGATTTCTTGATACCCCACACATGCCAAGTATGTTGAAATTCAAGTTTAAAACTTGAAAATCAACTTGCAACCACATGTGAATCATTGTTTCATTTCATCACTATATAAATTAGAAGTAATTTCTATTTAATAAAAATTCTCAAAAATTTTTCTGTCTACAATTGATATATATGATATGGGCAAGGTGACTTTTGCTTAACAAAAATTATTGAATACTTATAAAATAAATTGTAAGTTATTAAATTTATAAGTTTTATATTTTAATATATAAGGTATAAAAAACTAATAATTTAAATTTTTAATATAAATATTTAATAAAATTTAATTTAAAATTAATATATATAATTCTCATTCAAACTCATTTACTAAACTCATCTCACGGGAATCAAATTGAGATTAATTTTTATTTATATTTTTACAATAGTATATAGAGATTTATTTTTATTTAATTCACATCAAAATTACATGAAAAGTGTTATTATTTTTACATACTTATATTTATATTTCACCTATAAATTTTAATTTAAAATTAATTTTAAATTAAATATTATACGAAATATATAACTATAAATACATATATATAACATTTTTCTCACGTAAACGCCATTGTATAAAAGTAACGGAATTGTATAATATTTTTCTAAATTCTCAAGTGCAACAAACATAATCTAAGGATGTATTACAAGTTTCTATAGATCATTACATCCTGAACCTCTCTCTCTCTCTCTCTGTGATGAAGACTGAAACCACGTACTGGCTTCTATTATATGCTTGCATGAATGGTTTTGTGGTCCAGCAGTACTCAATGAATCAGGTTCCGTCATTGTCCCTCACCACTTTTATTTTGTTTCTTGTTTCTACTTTCTAGTTTTGACTAGTAGCCTGACTAAATTCTCTTGAAATGATTAGAATCTTGATTAATTTGTAGAATGAACCGCTATTATTCACAAAATTCTTCTGATATTTGTCTCTGTGTATGTGTTAGTGTGGAAGAGAGAGAGAGAGAGAGAGAGAAGAGGGGTTGCAATGCAATGGAACTTACTGCTGTTGGAGCGGACAGGCCAAGTCATAATCCACGATAGTTTTGAAGGCCAGGCTGCACCTGACAATGGCGAGCAAGCTGCCAATTATGCTGAGACCGCTGCATCCAAGTGATGCTTGCAATGAATAATTAAGATCAGATTCAGAATATTTTATAACCCTCCAAAGGCTAAAGAAGAAAACAAATGAGAGTGCAGTACATGGGGCCATCCATTTTCTATTCCTTCCGCTGTTCCAAAGAATCCAAAGACATTTCCAACTACACACAGGGATGTCTTACTGAACTATGTCTGCGGAAACAAATCTCCTGCCTTTCTTAGAGTAGAAAAATACATATAAAATTAAGAGTATTAAAAAATTAAACTTTTATAAATTAGATTTAAAAATAAAATAAAATATAACGAAATTAAAGAATAAAAACATTAAAAGATTTAAGTCTATTTTTATTTTTATTGTTTTAAATTTTTTTGACATAACTTCTATCAAAAACTAGTATAGTTAGACATTTATGCGAAGATATTTTTTAAATGAATTTTTTATATACAAAATTTAGATTAAATTTAAAATAATTTTTTAAAATATTGATTCTATTTTTCATATTTCAAATATTTTCGTAGAGTTAGATATAAATGAACTGGTGCAGTGACTAGTGCTAACATTCTTTGGGCTGGGGCCATTTTGCTCCAGAGTTGGGGTGCATCTCTAAGTTTAAAAATTGCCAAAGGGGTGCATTTCCAAGTTTTAAAGCAATTATTATCATTTCTAGTACATTTGTCCGATAATCAGCAGCTTTGCTTACTATATATGTAAGAAAAATGAATGTTCAAACACAAATGCCCAACCCACTGTTGGCAGCATTAAAAATAAGAGTTCCTTTTGCAAATAGCATTACCTTTTCATGCCTTTCCTTTCCAATTCATTTTTCTAATCTCACATATGAAAGTTGATTGGTTAAAGAATAATTCTCTATCATCTAAAGTTGAGATAAAGTAATAAGAATTTCTCGTCACCTAATTAAATTGTTGAATTCGAGCCCTGAAAATTTAGAAGGCTTTGTCTATATCTCCAGGGTTTGCTTTTTATCAATGACCTTTTGAGGTATTTATACCGCCCAGAGATACAGACATAGTAACTCAACTGCTGAGACTAGGTCGTCTTATTGTGCTCTGTCCTTTTGTGGCGATTCCAAAAGAGAACTTAGATGCCAAAGCCCATCTCACTCTCTTTTTCTCCTTTTGTGGTTCCCTTTGCCTTGCATTGCATGGAATTCAACAAAGGCTAATGCTAGAAACATCAAAATTTTTAATAGGTAGAAATATCTGATGTTGATATTTCGACAGCTTTTTCTCAATGGTAAGAAGAACAGTAAACTTTGCCTTATCGGCAACCCAGAGTTGGACATGCTAGCCTCCCACGGTCCCCACCCATGCTTTAGACCAGCACGGGCTGATTACAGATAAGTGAATGGGATTTGGAAATTCTCTTTTTATTTTTTTAATTTTAATAAATTTTTATTTATTTTTTAATTTATATTAAAATATATTTTATAAAATTTTTATTATCTTTTTTAATTTTATATTTATTCTTCTCTCACGTTTTATCATTTTTTAACTTTTAATTTTATATTTATTTCTTTTAAATCTTACCTTTAAAAAATTTAAAGAGAGAGGATCATCCTGGTAGTGAATGTTACCTCACTCACCTACTGCATTAACGTTTAGAATAGTACCAGCCAATGGTGAAGCATGTACTGTTCAAAAAAGGTAAGGGACACCCTGCTTTTATCATAATTTTGACAGTTAATAGCAATTGGAAACCATAATACAACCAACAGAAGGTAAAAAAGAAAAAACAAAGTACCACATCTAGCACAAATAATTATTCCACCTTTTTCCTCTTTGGCATTTAATGTATATTTCTTGATTTGTATAGATTGCGTGTTGTAACTTGTAATTCAGCTAGTTAATCTACTTTTGTGGAGATGGAGATAAGTTTACATCATGAGAACAAGAAGAATAACTTTATATACACTCATAAAAAAATTTTGTTAGTGACGGCATTTCCCCCTACATTACATAAGGTAGATCCGTCCCATCCACAAGGACCCAATAAAATACTGTTCGGCTCTACCCATCTCAAACTGTGCTCTCGAAAGAAACCAGGAATGGGGCTAAATGCCTAGGCTTTGGATTTGATGCAGTAGCAAGGCCCTGAAGCAATTTTACAACTTCAGCAGCATCCTCCAGATAATACTTGGCCTTGCTAGGCTTCCGCCCAACAGTGCAGGCAAAGATCTCTGGAGTTATTGGCATTGATGGACAAGAGACTGTCCTTAATATGCTCTCAAACATGTCTTCATCGGACCTATCATCTCCAGCGCACATTACAAAGTCTGGTGGATTCCCACCATTTACCATAGTTAAAAGAACCTTTTCAGCTACTAAACCCTTGCTTACTCCCTGCACAGAGCAAACCTCGTCTTTGGTAAATTCAATCCAGCTTTTGAGCTTCATACAATGTGAAGAGAAGAATAAAAGGATGGCGAGTAGATCAAAAAACTGTACCTGTGGCTTAACTTCAACAATATGTTGGCCCCTCGTAACAACTGCTGGTTCATTAGCAAGTACACTTTCCAGGTGATCCAACAGTTCTTTGGCTTGGCAAGAACCAAAATCAGGATCTGCATCTTGATGATGCCACACCAAAGCACTCTCCTTAATTTCAATATTAGACCCGTCAGTTGCCTCTGTGTACAACCTCATGACAGGCTCCACAATCTTTTTCCAATCCAAGTCAGCAGACAAGTGACTGGTCTCCCATTTGGAGTCTGTACACCACCTGCAGCCGGAAAGACCCGAACAATACCTTGGTGTAAGTTTTCTTTAAGAGAGAAGGTAAGAGAAAGAAATAAATTATACAGTGCTCAATCTTCGTATCACCCAAGTGACACACCTTAAAAAGTACCCATGTTCAGCCGCAAGTCCCAGCATTTTGCATGAAGCAAACCAATCACTGAGAGAATCCCTTCCCCTTCCACTAACAATGAACACAGTGTTCTTTGGATCATTGCAAAGAGTATTCAGCACCGATATGACTTCAGGGCTAGGAATTTTATTTATAGAAGATTGTGGCACGACAGTACCATCATAATCAAGAAAAATAGCCCTTCTATTTGTTCTTTTGTACGCTGAAACAATACGGTCAACGGACAACTTCCTGAAACCCGGAGAAAGAGAAACAACTCTGAACCCTAGGCCCAAACCAATACCCCAGCACCTTTTAGAGTAATGATCTTTGCATGCTCTCTCCAGATCCTGTATAAAGCTGCGTGCCCAATAAGCCACATCATGAGAACTGACATATCGGTAGTGTTTCTCATGCCTCAATTGCTTCTCTGAATCACGTATTGTAACAGCCAAATTAAGAGCATCAGCAACAGCATCTATATCCCAGGGATTAACCCTGATTGCTCCACTAAGAGAAGGTGAACAACCAATGAACTCGGACACGACAAGCATGCTTGTTTTAGGGGAATCACTTTTTCTACCCAATGCTTCATCCAGTTGTAAAGTTCCCTGTCTGCAGACAATATATTTGTATGGGACTAAGTTCATACCGTCCCTCACAGCATTGACAATGCAACATTCTGCTACAGCATAGTAGGCACTCTTCTCAAAACGAGGAACAGGACGGTCAATGAGAATAACTGGCTGATAATGATGTGATCCATAAGTATCATTGATCCTTCGTGCAATTAAATAGGTCTCCTTCTTTGCTTCCTGAACATCCTTCCCTGAACCCCTTGCAGGATTCATAATTTGAACTACAACAACTTTGCCCTGCAGATCTGGATGCTGCTGTAGCAGCTGCTCCACAGCAAGAAGTTTCAAACTGATGCCCTTAAAAATATCCATGTCATCAACACCAAGAATCACCTTTCTATCCTTAAACTCTTCCTGAATCTCTTTCATTTTAGCAGATGTGGAAGGAAGATTTAATACAGACTCAAGCCTGCCCATGTGAATGCCTACAGGCAAGATTTTAATATATATAGTGCGGCCAAAGTAATCAAGTCCTATATGCCCCCGCTTAGATTCATAGTCCAGACCCAGCATTCTACTACAGCAAGAGAGGAAGTGGCGAGCATAATCAAATGTATGAAAACCAATCAAGTCAGCATTCAACAATCCCCTCAAAATTTCATCGCGTACTGGCAAAGTTCGGTAAATTTCAGATGAAGGGAAAGGACTGTGAAGGAAGAATCCAACTTTAACGCTAAAATATCGCTTCCTCAGAAAAGTAGGCAATACCATCAAGTGATAGTCATGAACCCAAACAAAATCATCATCAGGATTGATTATTTCCATAACCTTGTCTGCAAATATTTTGTTTGCAGAAACATATGCCTGCCAAAGCAAGCGGTCAAAGCGGTCAGCATGATCTGGGCACATAGGTAGCATGTAATGAAAGAGAGGCCAGAGCTGCTGCTTACAAAAGCCAAGATAAAACTTCTTCTGGAGATCATGGGGTAGAAAAGTAGGCACGCAATTAAATTCCTCCAGTAATTTCTGAGCAACAGCTTCTTGCTCACTAGCATCTATGTCAACCTTGAGGGACCCCACATAGATCACCTCAGTATCAGAAGAAAAACCATCTTTTAATTGCAATAAAATTGAATCCTCGTCCAAACTAAAGCACCATTTAGCAGTTTCTGTATCCCTTTTAGCCTGCAATGGGAGCATGTTTGCCACGATAATTTTCCGCTCCCGACACCCAGAAGAGCTAACATCTGAATCCCCATCATTTCCAGTATAACCATCCGGACCAGAAATAATTCCAGGAACTGTCATGACCCTAGGAAGAGTTCTTGGGGTGTGAGGAATATCAGAGAAATCTCCACCTGCTAAGTCTAGGAGATTAGCGTATGATCTTAATCCCATGTTTGGTAGAGTAAGGCCTTTCCCTTGATATCCTTCTTCTGTCATCACCTCAAACAGAAAAATAAATTCCTTATCAGCATCCTACACATAACATATCATTATCCTCCAATTGAATAAGCACAAATTATATGATGGTCTGACTATGATTCATTCAAGGCATGTGCTTGCACAAATCACTAGTCTTGGAAAACAATAGTTTAGAAACAATTAATTAATGCCACCAGAAGGTGGATGTGGTCTTATTGATTCGGAAGAACTCAGGTAGGAAAGCTTAACACTATCTCAGGTAGGAAAGCTTAACACTATGGATAAATCAGCAGAAACAGTTTCTCTACTGTTGACAGGGCTCCTCATAATTGTTTTTATGAACAAGACAACTTCGTTTTACAAGCAATCATCAGTTTCCAGAGTGCACTTATTTTCCACTATGCTCACAAAAAAAGAAAAGAAAGTGAAAGAATAGGCATCTGCACTGGTGAACCACAGGCAACATGTATGACAAATAAATTCTCCCAATAGATGATGACAAAACTTCATTTTCATAATTCACCAAAGTGAACATCTGCCGTACGAGTCAAACAGGAAAACACATCAAATATAAAATATCAGTTAAATATAGCACCTTTTAAATGTTGACCTAGGAAACAATTTCGAAATTCTAGTCTAGGAATTCGGTAAAGGCAAGTATTACAGAGGACAGCCAGCCATAAAAAGGCATGCCCCTTCTAAGTCCTAACACTGTTAACAAACGTACTCATCTTTGTGCCATTGTTTCAAAAGTTTAAAAGCTCATACAATTTCAGACACTAAGATGATAAAAATCTTCGCATGCACTATTTTTAAGTTTAAAGTATGTATGAAAGATCAAAGACCACTGAAACCCCAACTCTCTATGATGGTAATGATAACCACAAAATCACCAAAAACATGTTTATCCATAAAATTCAAGAGTAGTGACCACTTGTTGACAAAATTGTAGATGAAATCAGCATATATTGGTAAATACCCCACTTTCTCATGAGAATGTGTACACTTTCCTTTTCTGGGTATCTTGAAGGGAAATGCTAATGTTCAAGGTATATCAAGGATACATGAGTCTGTCTTAAAATAGGAACAAAAAGACAAAAAAAGGAAGAGACATGTCATCACTAGTTGAAAAGTGCAAAGAGCTGTCCGAAGAGTTTTACGGAAAGTTGTCTCTAGCGAAATGTGGGAGATAACTTTCTCCCTTAATTATCCTAGATTGTGAGATTTGTTAGGTCTTATGATTTAATTTGTGGAGTCTAGTAAATTTAATAATTCATATTTTTTTAGGTGAGTATATAGGAAAATTGAGTTTGTGTAATAGCATAACTTAGGAGATTTAGCAATGAAGAATTAGTTAAGCTTGTTACTCTGTTTTTTAAAAACTTCTAGATGTGATATCCTCCTTCCCCCACAAGGGTCTTCCTATGCTACCCTCTCTTCCACTGCCACCATGTATTTAGCCACATACATGTCATCCGCATCATCCATTTTTACAAGTGAATGTAGCTGAATACAAGGAAGGTGCCATGCTACCCCTTATTCCACTGTCCCATCATGTATTTAATTAAATACATATCACCCACAACATCCATTTTTACAAGAGGGTGTGACTGAATACAAGAAAGAGTAGTGAAATAGGGCGTAGCATAGCAATCCCCTTCCTTAAAAGCTTTTTCATCAAAATGCAAGGATCATAACAGTCGGCAAATTGGAAATGCGGACAACAATCCAAGCATTAGAATAAAAAATACTTATCACATAACAAAAAAGGCTCCACTAAATGAAACAAAGACACACAACATCGGGTTAAACACAATTAGATCTCTAGACATAACTAAAAAGCCCACAAGAAAGCCAATAATCTGAGAGATGAAAACTCATACCTCCGGCTAAAACAAAGCTATATGAAACTTCAACCACCCTCTATCATCAATTCCCTGCCGAAACGTCAAAGTTATATCTCAACCACCACTTAAAAGGAAATCGTAATACAATAGAACCATAATCCAAACAACAACGGAAATGAGTTTTCAAAACGTGCACGGTCGCAAACAACAACTGTTTGGTTGCCAAGAAAACTGAAGGAAAACCCAAAAAAATGTAAACGGAACAAAGAAGCCAAATAAAACAGAAACTGTTAAATTTTAGAATGCAAACAATAATTGACGCACAGATCAGAGACCCGTAAAAGGACAGACAACCTTCAGCAATCACAAGCTTGAAGGCTAACCTTGCCAGCGATCGAGAGTGAGATTCCGACGAGTTGTTGAGTTGAAACGCGCCTAGTCATCTGACAGAGGGGGGGTGGGGGGAGAAGAAATTGGAGGCTGCGTTGGATAGAGAGTAGGGGGGGGGGGGGGGGGGGGAACTTCAGAGGAATGAACAAAAGCTAGAATCCCAACAACGATATTTTTTATAGCTCGAGCTCGCTGTAGCCTGATGGATAGAGTTTTTCCTTTTTTTTTTAAATTTTTCTGAAAATTCAGAATTTTCTGTCTGCCTGGCAAGCCCGCGATGATAGATAGAAAGTGCGCTTTAACTGCAGTTTGCTTTTCTAACCAGGGTTCGGTTTCTGATTCCAGTTCCCTGGGTTTAATTTTTCAACCCCTTCGGAATTGACTAATGTACCCTTTCTTATATTTTTCATTCTCGTGCTGATAATGATTTGATAAATCCATGGTATTTCCATAGCTAATCATCTAATTAAAGATTCTATACAATTTTATTTTTATTTGATTTTAAAATATAAACTTTATTTTATTAAATTTATAAACTAAATTATCAAACTCAATAAATATAAAAGTTTATACAAAAAATATGAATGTTATGTAAACAAGTATGAAAATAGACTTGTTCTAATTACATAATTATGTAAGCTGAAGAAATTAAAAAGTATAATTAAAAATGATCATTTTAAGGTATTTTACTTTGTTCTTATAATATTTGTTGCCTACAATCATATTTTTTTTACCTTAATAATAATAATAATAATAAATTAATCATTAATATATTATGTTTAAAATTAGACTAACATAAAATGATAATACTATTTTATAAGACGAAGTATAAAACAAATTAATATTAATAAAATAATGATATTAATTATTAAAAATATAAATAAATAAATAAATAATATATGAATATTTATTTATTTTTATTAAGTTGTCATTGTGTAAAGTTAAAAAAAAAATAGTATCACAGGATCAAATAAATATCACTCATCACATCTTATAAATAAAAAAAGATAGTGTCATATAAGTAAAGATGACACGACTGATAATAACATATTGATTGAGATTTAATTAAATATTTTCAGTAACAAATTTTTAATTAAATATTTGTATAAAAATGTGATTTTTCAAAATTAGAAGGACCAAAATGTAATTAAAGTTCGAAGTACAATTCAACATTTTTCAGGGTTCTTTGAATTATTTTGAAAATGAAAGGTTCTATATTGATCACTATTGATGTAAGCCCAATTAGTCCTTAAACTATAGGTGTATAAAATAGTTAGGTGAAAGATTATATATATTTTTTATCGAGTTTGATTTAAACCTAAATTAATTGATTAAAATACATATAAATATGATAATTTAACCAACCTAAACTTAAATTGTATATATTTTTAATTAAATTTGAATGAAAAATTTTAAATTCAAATTTTCTAACTTTACTCAAAATCAACCAAAGCACACCCCTACCTTGAACTTTATAAAAAAAAAAAAAAACTTCCTACATTTAAGAAATAGTCATTCCATTAGAGTATGTCCATTAATTACTCACTATAAATTGTTAAATTTCTTAAATTTTATAGTTATTTTATCAAATTTAATAAATTTAATTATTTAAATAAAAAGAAAAAAATAGAAGAACTAATCCAAATTTATACCAAAATAAAACTACTTTGTAATTCAAATTTTTCTATATAAAAAACGAGAAGAGTTGCAAGTATAGATGATTTTAGTAACACACCTCCTCCTCTAGCTGGTATAGCCTGGTACAAGAGATTTTAATATTTATAAACATTATTCATCATTGGCGTGCGTTAATATTTTGATTACGATACAGCGCATGCTTGTGTGTTGGTTTGGCCCTATTATTGTTTATCCCATTTGACGAATCAAAAAATTGCAGTCAAGCCCTTCTTAGACCCTTTTATAATTTATTATTAATGGGTTCCTAAATCATAAATATAAATGTGCAACTGTGTCTCGATTAGCCCCCTTTTAATCTGCACATATTAATATTATATATAATTGATTAATTAGCATAACAGTTACCGATAAGGCTCAGTTCTGGAGTCTCCTGGGCACCTCATGGGGGACCTTTCCAAATTCCGATTCTTACAACACCCCAAAAGCCACGTATTGTTTGAGCTAAATAACCCTTCAGAGATAAATTGCTATTAATTTTGGTATGCTCTTAATTTCACTCTTTTATAATTAAATATGTTAAAATATGTTTTGAGTTCTTAAAATTTGCATTACTGTTTAAAATCAGGCTTTTATAATTTAGATTTATCAATTAGATTTTCTAATTTTTTTCTGTTATCGATTCCACTAAATTTTACGCAGAATTAGTTATGATGGATAAAAAAATAATTGAATGTATTAAGAAAAATTTAAATTATAAGAAAACGATTGAAATGAGTTTGTTTTTTTGGCCAGTTCTATTACTATGTCAGATATTTTTCGTTCATTAAAAACGATTTTTTTTTGTAAAATTTAGTAAAATTGATAATAGTAATAAAAGAATAAAATAAAATTAAAAAAATTATATTTATAAAGAACTATTAAAAAAATACAAATTTACCTTAAAAGATTTTTTTAGAGAGATATTGTTGCTTTATTTATTACTCAAAAGGTATTTTTATTTTTTGAGTAAAATTAATATTCTTTTAATACAAAAGAAAAATAATGCATCTTTAATTTTAAAGTGATTTTTAAATTAAATTTTAAATATATAATTGATTTTAAAATAATTTAATATACAACTCATTTTCATTGCACGAATCCACAGAATTAGATAGGATACTGTTGCTTTTAAATGGCTCTTTCTCTGCATGAAATGCATGTTGATTTAACAGTGCAACAATATGCAGATGATGGTCCATTTTATGGTTGTTAAATAGATAAGGTTGAAGCACTTACCTAATTATGTTAAATTTAAACCAAAATCATTATCCACAGAAGAAAAGCTAACTTATGTTTGTTCATCAATGGAAATCGCTAGTTACAACTATTACTTCGTGCAACAACCTTACATGACAGAGGGCATTAGAGTAAATTGATGAACATGGAAAGGGCAGAGGGATGAGCTGGGGACCAAGCAAATGGTAGGCAGGTGAGGATAAGGTCGGCGCTCGGATGTTGAGGCATTTATGGATGTAAAAAGGACGCAAAGGTTCAAGCTCTTGGAAGGAGCAAGAAGCAAATTTTTTAAAATTTATTATATAATTTAAATCTGGTCTTTGACTTTACATACTTTTTTATTATATTAAAATCTAAATTATAAATTTTTTAAATTTTATATCTATTTTTTAAATTTTATTTTTAATTTTTAAAAATAAAAGTTAAAGAATTTCAATTGTAGGAATTTGTGAGTCGGGGAGCGTGAGAGGGTGAGTCAGCTCCAGACGGCACGCCAGTGCCCCTCCAAATGCGCCACTTCCGAGCTGACATTTGGATAAGCATGTGCCTTGCGTGCGCCACTTCAAATTTCACACAGCCACTAAACGCTCTCCTTCCACTTTCAACCGTGGAATGTCTTTATCAATCTTCCGCACTCAAAACTATGGGCATAGTAGGCATGGAATTCTTTGAAATTTTGTTATTATTCTGACTTTACTTAAAATATAAAAAATTTTATAGTTTTTTTTATTAATATTTTAATTTATTATTTTTTTTGTCTTTTTCTAATTATAATATCTCATTGCGTCTTTTTCTTTTTTATGATGTCTACCATAAGTCAATTGTTATTTATAAAACACCACTTAAATAATTTTGATAATTTGCTATAGATCATGTTGTTTCCCTTGTTTGATGAGCACAATCACAATGTTCGGAGAAATCCATGGTTTTCGTTTCTTGTTTTGATACAGGAAACCCATAGCTTTCTATTACGCGTGCTTCTTGTCTCTTTACACAATAATTTTAACAATAATTTTTGACTCAAAAAGTCAAATTCATTATTGCCCGCTTGCTTCTTTAGTCTTCCCATGGATATATGTACTGTCAGGGACATCAACATGGCAGAGAGAGGTTTCTCGTTCTCTGACTTTCAGGAAATTTTTTTATCTCCGCTCCGAAATTGAAGATGGAAAAAGGTTTTTATCCCACTTCAATTTTTTTTACGATTTGAAATTTTAAAAATTTTAAATAAATTTTTTTAATATAAATTAATTAAAATTTATTCATTAATTATATATAATTATTAAAATATTTTTAATGTTATATATTATTTAATTATTATATAAATTTTATAATAAATTTTTATTTTTGAGATTCCATGTCCCTATCCTTATAAGAAAAAAAATTCTTATCCCACAATCGAGACCAAAAGCTCTCTATGAATTTTTGTCTAACTAAAACAAATTACCATCTTTATGCATTGTGGTTGTTTGTATAATTTCATTTGTAATATTAATGATTTATTTCCAATACTTTGCGATTTTTGAAATCAAGACATAAAAAATAGCATACTTGAAGCAGTTTTTTACATTTATTTAATCCTTATATATTATTTTAATATATTTTTACTATATCTTTTCAATATGATAGTATACAAATAAAGAATATAATTTAAAAAATATTAATGTTTATATTTATCTTAAATTATTTATAAACATATAAAAGATAAATATTTTAAAATTATTTCACTCTTTATAAGTTTATAAAAAAATTGTAAGACTTTTTTTAAAAAAAAAGAAATTCTTTTCCCGTTCCTCCGGCTCCCACTTTATAGAACGGGCTTTGTCATGTTCTTAAAGTTATATATTAACTTAGATATAATAAAATATAAATAAATTTTATTAATAACTTTAAAATTTATTTAAATTTTAAAATAAATATTATATATTTTATAAAATCATACTTTCTCAATATAAATATATCACTTTCAGCACTTGTAAAGAAAAAAAAAATATCTCTACACTATTATATTCATATTTTCAACATGATTAAATATTTTTTTTAAAATAAATTTATAATGTGATTGAATATTCTTTTTTAAAATTTAATTAAAATATATTTTAAGACGTGATGCAATCATTATTCATAACAACTTTAGAAATAACATATTCTAAAAAAAATACGGTTCAATGTCAGAACGGAAATAGAGAGGATTAATAATGAATAGTAGTGGCATTTCCGTAATTGTAAGTAATATGGGATCTTATTTGTGTGAGGACGTTGCTCAAAAGTGGATAAAATATGACGAGGGGACCAGGGGATTCCAAACTTTCGTATTCCCCTCGCCGCCTCCCATTTTCCTCGTCTCACAGAGGGGACTGCCACGCCCACTGCCCACTAACTCACGCGCCAACATTCACTCTCCCCCGTTACGGACACCCTCAAACGTGTAACGCTGACAAATCCCAACCCACCATTGTGACCGTCCGTCCCAATCAAAAAGACCGAACCCTGTAGGACCCACTAACTGTACATCCACCGAGAAGCCGTTACGGCCATCCACGTCATCGCACCCGACGAGGAAAACCACATAACGCGCGGCGAACACGTGAATTTAAGTGGCAAGGTGGGCCCCGGTTTATCCGCTTGCCGCGTTTCGCGGACATGATAAAAAGTCAGTTGGGTGCTCTGGTTGGGATGGTTCATCCCTATCCAAAACTTAAGAGACACCACATCGCATTTAAGGGCATGCCATTGGGTGCGGGCTCCACCCCCTCCCAGAATCTGAATGTTCCGAACGTATCTTTCATGCAATGATGATGATCTGTTTCCTTCTGTCTTTTTCAGATTTAAATTATTTTATTTTATTTTAATTTTAATAATTTTAATTTTTTAAAATTTAGTAAATAAAATTTATTTAATTATTATTATTATTATTTTAACCTTTCTCTACTTTTATGACAGAAAATCTTAATTCACCTTTTAAAACCTTGAGCCTCCCCTCCTACCAAATTATCCAGACACAAAATAACGTTGTCTCAAACAAAAATAAAAATTTTCCGGCAAAATAATGATAAATAATAAAAAGAATAATAAATATGCAGCGCGACCACAAACGTTATATTTGAAAGAGGAATTCCAAATAGGAATTTGCTACATATGTCAAGCAAGGTATGATTTTGCTTGTTTTATCATGAACCTCCACACTTATCGTCATTACAGCTCCACTATTTTTACACTGTTTTTATATTTAAAAAAGTTATAATTTATTTTTAAAAAATTTATGATCTGTTACAGTCCTACAGATATCAAATGCCTCATCTATGTCTGGAAAAAAATAAACATACATAAAAAGTGTACACTTTTTCACGTTTAAAAATAAATAAAAAAAATGAAAAAAAAATGAAAGTATTTATTTTTGTCTACCCTAGCTCTGTTGAAGAAGGTTAGTACAGCAAAAATTATATACTGTTATTAATATATATATTTAAATTTTATATAATAATTCTTTATATTTAAATAATAACTATATTTTATATTATAAATTCTTGTGATGGCTACCCACGTAACATTAGTATTCGTGAATTTCATATCTTTGTCTCATTGACTCGGAGTTTTATAAAAGGGCAGTTGGGCACAGGCAGTCGCTGCTGCAACAAAATCTGAAAGGGACAACCAAACAGTGCATTGATAGGTGCATTGTATTAATGAATCTGGCAAAGTGGAAAACAGATATGGCGGCCAGTTCAAATCATGCTGCTTTCTGTGGTCAGTTTCTGTACTCCTTGCTGGGTATGATCTCTAAAAGGGACCCATCAAGAGATTACCGATTTTTCTAACCTTATTTTCTTTGTTTTGCTCTTATTTCTTTTCCTTTCATCCAATCAGAAAATATGGAAGGACTGAATGCACAAAGGCATGTATAAGAGCAGCACAAGCCAACATAGGAGTATCTGAGTATGACCCAACAGATTGAAGTTTTTGATTATTTGTTGCCAATATTATTATATTTCTATTTGGTTCCAGTAATGACCCAATGGAAATCTGACCCAATTTGAGAGCAGAGCAGGGAGAAGCTGAATGCAAATATGCGTTTAGATAATGACCAAAGCATTAACCAAAAATGGCCTTCAAAGAATTTCAGAGCAGTTAGATATCTGATTTGCCTCAGAGAGGTGGAAAGGAGCCGCATCAGTTATCACGAGTATAGATGGCAATAATTTGAAGTGGGTAAATGGATAAATCCATTATGCCCCATTTTCAACCAAATTAGACGAAAGGAGACAAATCACAAAGCAAAAGCACATAGTTTTGGCTTCACTTTGGCACTAAGAAAGGCTCACCTCTACAAAGTGGGATGGGATTGAGGATGCAAGTAGAGATGCTAAAGTGAATTTATCTCTTTTCATTTATGACAATTCATAATTTATTAAATAGGGTGAGGTGGATTGCTTGTGTTACAAATTAGTAGAAAAAATATTAGTTTAATTTGATTTATATATATAATAAAGTAAATTGATATAATAAATTGATAAATTTTTACATATAAATTTATATTTATCTATTTTATTTTATTGTAACTTATATATTAAAAAGAATAAGACAAATGTACCCGCATTTTTTAAAAGTAAAATAAGTATAATTTATCTTATTTTTAAATGAAAAGAGATGGAACAAATTGATTCAATGAATCGAACCCATTTTAACACCTACATCAACAATAAATTTCGTTTTATGACTTCTTGTTGGGTTGCTAAATGCTTTTAATTTGCTTCTATCATATATCATTATCATTTTTCCTAGAACCACCAAACTTATTGCTTCTTGATTCCAAATTAAACAATTAACAATTTGTTTTCAAATTTGGGCCAAACGTAGTAAAATTTTGGAAGAATTATGTAAATATCTTTTAAATTAAAATATTCTTAAAATTCTTAATAACTACGTATTCTATTTAACTTCATCAATTTCTTATAAAAATTAAATAATCACTCAGTTATTAAGTGATTATTTAACCTATTTAAATAATTTATAATTACCAATAAATTTTGATTTAATTGATAAAATTTAAAATATTTCTTAAGATATAAATTTAAATCTAACTCCTAGAAGTTTTTCTTAATAGGTTATAATTTTTAATTTAATTGTTCTAGATCAAAGGACTTTATAAACGATACCTTTCCTTGCTCTTAGGGAGCTTTTCTCACTCTAAGGAGGACGATCAAACAAGAAGCTTTATACTTCAAATACAATGTTTCTTTCCCATCATCCTAACGTCACCTTGCCCTTCGTCGTTTTGGCTGCCCATTGAGAGGGTAGAACATTTAATGATATAGGTTAATAAAAGTTTTATAAAATTTTGTTGAATAAATTTTCATAAAATTAATTAAAAATTTATTAAATTTTACAATGAAACTTAAAATTTTAATAATTTAAATTTTTATGAATAAAATTTTCATAAATTTTAATTTATAAAAATAAAAAACTCTAATACTGATAATGCGCTAAACCTCCCAAGTTTCAAGTTTCATCCAACATTCCCGAATAGAGCTTTCTTTTTGCTTTGGAATAGAAACGCATAAAAATAAACGAAAATAGATTATGTGTAGAACGATGGTCTTTCATTTATTGACTAACATAAACATATGAGTATACACCACATTGTCTATTTAATAAACCTTAAATAACCTAATATTCCAATTTTTTTTTTTTTGGGTACAGACCTAATATTCCGTTGCTTTTGAATTTATGTACCAAGAATATTGATCTATGACCAAGAGTGCTACCATGCCTTAGAATATGTACTTAATATCCGTGCCATTTATCAGCTTTTGGGCACACGCCTATTTGCTTTTTTCAAATTTGTATCAAAAGCCAGAGTTTGAACTTCCAAATTTTTTTGGCTGAATGAACTTCCAAAGTTTTTAAAGTAAATAATTTGTGTATTGGCTTAAAGATCTGATCAAATTGATTCCTCTTTATTTATTTATATATTCTGTTTTTTAGTTTAATTTGTAAAACTTAATAAATTTAATTATTTTAATTCTGTTAAATAATAATTATATGACAATAAAGTTAAAAGAATAGAACAATGAATAATACCATTTGCACACGTTAAGACTATAAAGTGTGAGCAATACTGACATTAAGCCATAAAAGCCATTATTAAATGATGTTTTGATGCATAAAGTGACACTCAAGTTGTTAAATGTCAGTATTATACTCACATTATATAATCTCAATTCGTGCAAATAGCATTATTCTATAGGATTGTATCTGATTTTTTTTAGTTATACCGTCTGATATGCTTTTCTAATGCCATTAATTCTTTTGTTTTGCATGCAGCATGCTTGTCTATGATTTGGCAATAAAATGGGCTTTTGCCATTGTCCCAACGCTTAGAAATGGTTATGCTTAGACAATTGGGCTAAGCTATGCTTGTGGACCGTACACCCGAAGGGAAATACATGTCTATGATTTGGCTATAAAATGAGCCTAACCTTTGCCCAAACACATAGAAATGGGCATGGTTAAGACAATTGGTCTACAAGCTATATTTGTAAATGAACAAGAAAAAAGGTTCCACTCTAAAAAGCATTTGTAGACTGAATGTTTAAACTTTAAACGGTCAGGAATTTGGATATGTGACTTTGAAAATTCCTTAACCTTGGTAACTTTGACTATGAGCTGATCCTCTGATAAATCGTTAAAAGTGACAACAATTTGTACACTATTTTTGAGTTAACACTTGATGGGTGGCGGCCTGTGACTATGAATACAAGACGCTAATATTTACCCGATACTCCATAGTTTTGAGTAACCAAAATTAAACTTGGTACACCATCCCAACTTCCAGAGATGATGCATGAGGTACACTAAATACATAAGAGGGAGCCCTGCTATTCCTCCTTAAGAATTCATACCCAAAATTTATAACTATTTTCTTAAGCATGCTGGAACCTGGTTTGGCTCTCGTATAAGACTGTCCTATAATGTAAGCTACCCCTGCTTCTCTGGCCTCCATCAGCTCTTGCAATTCTTCCCTTGCGCCAGTCTCAATTTTCGGGCTCTCTGGTACAATGAACCTCACCCTTTTCTTTGGTTGAATGCCCTTTGCTGAAAGTTTTATCTCCCCAGGCTCCGATTCCCCAACTGAGTCTACAGTTTCCACAGTATCCTCACTCATTAAAATCCTATCACCATGAGTGGAATCACTGGAACATGTCCCAACAACTGTCATTTTGTCATCCTTTCCGAGCTCTTCGTTTGAAGAATGGGAACCGGTGCTTCCTGTGCGTATGAACTCTGCTATGCTGCATACAAGATCTTTCTCAAACTCAATGTCATCTTTGTGGACATCACGATAACCATATCTCACTATGCACCGGTAGAGCCTGAAATCTCTTGGACCAATGCGACCAACTAGAAACCGTTCCTCAGGTCTAACACGTGGAACTGGAACATGTTTGATACAGAGAAAAACCAGGACCTGGTGGAATGCTGGAAGGTTGGTTACAAAGTGGGAGAAAACTGCTGGAATTCCAGACACTAGCTCAGTATGTATAAGGCCAATCCCACGCACTCTTACAATACCAATGCTGGGACCTAGGCTAAGTAACCAGTTGATGGAGACCTTGTTTTGAACGTCAAATTCATACTTTTTGAGGGTACCATAATGCCAAACGTACATGACAGTCAAAAATACAAATGCTAAAGCAAAGGGTACCCATGCTCCTTCTAGGAACTTAATAAGAGAAGCTGAGAAGAAGAGAGCCTCAATGGTGCCAAACACGAAAACAAACCCGAGTGCAAGGAAAACATTCTGGTGCCAGCATAATACAATAACCAAAGACATTAAACAGGTGGTAACAAGCATCACTGTAATAACTGCCAAACCTGTCAAGCATAATGTGTTATGTCAGCAGATATTTATATATAAAACTTCTAGAACCTTTCCATATCCCACCTCTTCCCAAGAAAAGTAATTGAGTGCCCACTATAAGACATTGACATTACAAAAGTAGGAATGCCAGCTGTGGATTACATTTTTTCTTCAAGAATGTATGCTCTTAATTCAGTTGACTCCTTGTTATATTGCTGTCATTTAAATGCATAGGAAAATTGCAATAATACACATACCTGAGGCATTACCCAAGCGCTTTGTGTCTCTGAAACCAATAGTTACAGCCAAGCACAAGAACATTAGCAGCCAGTTAATTTCGGGGATATAAATTTGCCCATGAATTCTGGATGACGTGTGAACCACTTTAACTCTAGGGAAGCAACTTAATGCAGAGCACTGCTTAATGATTGAAAAAGTTCCAGTGATGATGGCTTGGCTTCCAACAACTGCAGCAAGTATGGCAATCACCAGAGTAGGCCATCTTAGTTTTTCTGGAAGGTTTAAGAGTGAAGACTGCCAATTAGCAGATAATTCATCCATTATCCAATTTTTATTAACCTTCAGAAAGAACAAGGTACCTACCTGGTACAGATACATAGAATCCAAAGTGATACTCTTGTGTGACATCATGATGTTTGGATAGATAGGCAGCTTGCCCCATGTACGCCAGAATTAAAGATGGATAAACCACAAAGGTGAAAGCAATCTGCAGAATTTTGAATATCTATAAGATATGATAGCCAATTTGAAAAACTTTTAAGTTTACAATTAAGAAGTACAGTAGTTGATATTAAGTAGAAGTAATTTTACCGGAAATTAGCTAACATGCAATTAGAAATCAAGAAAATGCCTATCCTAAAAGGTTTAGGAAATGAACAGCAGACCAGACAAAATATATGCAAAAACATTTTAGAATAAAGTAGAAAATATGAACAGTTCAATAGACCAAACTAGACCTATTTCTAGTACAAATGGATAAACAGAAATTGTGCAAGTCCATCCAACTCAGCAATATTTTTCAATTCCATGCTTTATTTTATACCCCTTGGACAGCAACTACAGGGCATCTCTTGAGGACCTTATCAATTAAGTAAAAATTGCAATATGACCATGAAGGTCAAGAAAAGCCAATGGCCTTCAATCTCTGCTACAGTTGTTACATAGAATTTAGTAAACTATTCAGTAGTGTACCATTTATATCAGTAACTTTACTACTGCTGGTTCCTTGATTTCTTCCACTTTACCATTAACTTAACTACAATGCACCCTTCAAGATTTGCAAACTTAGGAGTATGCCAGGCAGATTTTTCCCAACTTTTAGACCTATATTAACACTGTCACTTCCATTCATAAATCAGGTCAAATACAATATATGCTGTAGCTAAACAAAATTTGACTGAGTTTTAAGGCATCAGCCATGTGGTATGAGCAAGAAGAAAAGTAAGAAGGCTATTAATCATGAGCTTCTGACTGACCCAGTCTGAATAATAATCACAACTGGAGTATAATTCCAAGTAATCCAGTTTCAAAACAATGCATCATATGCGACTGTAGGTAACTATTTATCTATGAACTGAACCAACCAAAATTTACATTAAATACCTTAATTGATAACTGTGAAAAGTGACCGAGATCAGCAAACATGGCTTCTGACCCTGTTCAAGTTTGTAACAAACCATTAATAGTCCATATAGATATTGGCAAAAAATCAGTTAACCATCAAGCAAACATACAAACCTGTTATGCACAACAAAATTCCACCAAGGGACATCCAGCCTCCTCTTTGAGTTTTTCTTAAAAATCGGAAAACATAAGATGGAGAAAGCGCTTGATATATATGAGGATTCCAGTAAATTATATTATATAAACCAATGGCACTGATGCAGAAAAGCCATGTGATAACTATAGGAGCAAACAAGAAGCCAACCCTGTGTGTGCCATAATGTTGAAGGGCAAACAAGCCCATCAGTATGACGCATGCAGCTGGAACTTCTACATCTGCCAAATATCAGGTTTTAAGAATAAGTATTATGATAGAGGCATGTGCTGGATGTCACATATAAAGGAGAAGAGTGGCATCCAAATTCCAGATGAAGATAAAAGCACAAAAAGATATATAATGGGGCAAGCAACATAAATCATGGCAAGTTAGAAGCATATATCTGATTAGTACTTTTCTTCCATTTATTCTTTTCTAGTGCAACAGTGATTTAGCATGTGCAATGAAGACTACTTGAGGCTTCAATAAGAAAAGTTGATCAAATGATTTTTAGTCTAATAAAAAGAGGTAGATGTAAATCAAAAATGACACTTGGAAAAGTTATCAAAAGGGATATTTGGTTAAATGATATTTCTAAAAACTTAGTTTCGGATAAAACTCAATGACGCTATTTAATCCATGTAACCGATCTCACCTAATGGGATAAAGTTCTGTTTGTTGCTATAGTTTTTTTCAAGAGATCAATACCTCAAAAAAATTGTAATTTATTCGAAAATATAGAAGTTTCTAAAGGAAATGCAGTCTACCACAGTCCTATGGTAACGCAAATACCAAGCAAGGTAGAAATAGCAATATGAGAGAAGCAACCCTTTTCTGACTTCGACAAAGATGGTCTCTTGCGATAGTATCAATATAACAAAATATAGAAGCAGTAATAAGATCTAATGTAAACTGATATTAGAATCCTTCTAAGCCTCTGAGGAATTGAGAATTCATGCTTAGAACCAAATTCTCAGAGAAGCCAGTGGAGGCTTGTCAATGAGGAAAGATCAATTTGACCTGCCTATTTTGGAAACTACAATAATTAGACCAGTGTTCATAAATAACTTAAAAGTTGTAACTAGTTGAAAGTACAGGAGAAAATTATAAGATTTCAGGAGGCTGCTTTCAACATCAATTAAGCTACACCAGGGACCGTATCAGAACAGTAGAAAACCAGGATGAAAATTCATATCACACATCCACAACTTAGAAACTAAAAGTTATCATTTTATGACCTGTTGCTAACTTACATGTCATATCCACTGCCTAAATTGCTCTCTGGCAAATGATTACAGTGATGGCAAACTCGCAGAGGAGGTCTCCAAATGAGAACATCTATCTAGTTTTTAATTAACAAGACTACAATTATAGGTCATCCAAAACGTGAACAGACAAATGTAATATCATGATTTATCCTTATTGCATTTTCATTACAAACCTACAAACTGAAGGAGTTAAAAGGGACGCCGGCAAGTTGGGAAATTATAAGCATACACAACTTAGGAGATAAACTATATATGATATAAGCATTGGAGATAAAAGAGCCTTTTGATAATTGATAGTGTGGAGTGCGCAGTGGAAAGAATAAGAAACTCTCAGACACAAAGAAGAACTGGATTTTGACTTCACAAATCAAGCAAATCATAATAAAACATATTCGGGTCAAATTTAATCCCCTTCAGATTACAAGGCAATAAATCATGCATAAAAATTTTTCGAGCGTGACCTGTATATAAGTTGTAAACGAACAAAACAACTCATAATCAAACACAGAAGTCTAGATGAACTTACATCGGTGATGCTCCTTGGACATTGAAAGTTCAAGGCCTGACACCGCAGAGAAAACTGCACTTATTTAAACAAATTAGTAAGGGACCCAAAACTTTCTACTCCAAACTAAAACACATAATTTATCATATTCATCATAATCACCAGAAAGAGCAGGTGTAAGGACGCCATCACCAATCATCATGCAAGTCCCAATCAAAGCCAGAACCAGCAAAATTCTCAGCAGAACCTTATTCTTCTCCAACTTAGACTTCAGCCTTGTGGCAAAGCCTTTTTCTGGGGTCACACCCAAACTAACCTTCTTATACTCGGAGAGCTCCTCGTCTGCCAACTGGCAATTGGGCAATGAGCTGAGTCGGGCATGCCGACATAGCAACGAGTATAAAGCAAATGTGCCTCCTTCGCCATTATCATCAGCTTTGAGCACTATGAAAACGTATTTAATCAATGGAACCAATGTAAGAGTCCAGAACACCAAAGATAAAACACCATAAATCTCTTCGTTGGTCTCTGTGTGGCCAATATCTTCAGCAAATGTGCCCCTGTAAACGTAAAGGGGTGAAGTGCTTAAATCTCCATAGACAACTCCAAGGCTCTGATATGCCAGCGTCAGAATCGTTTTCCACGATTCTTTCTGAAACAAATCCTGATTACAAACTAAAATGGTTCAAATCAAGAATAAAAATCTCAACCTAGAAAAATAAAATGGAAACTTTGTACGTTTTAAGATATGCCCGACTCACCTTGGCCGAGTTTTGAGGAATCCCACCTTCCAGATCCATGATAAGTGCTCTTAGAAATCAAAGAGAACCATTGTTACTGATATTAAAAGCTTTGACAAAGACCGAGTTGCCAACACGGCTCCCCAGTTTGAGGTACAACAGAAAAACACTGAGATATAAAGGAATTATATAATTCAGTTTTTTTCTTTTTTAAATGTCTTTTTTCCTTATTTATATTTTGTGTTTCTCTCTAAGAAGTGACTTTCCAGAGCCATGAGGAGGTTTTAAACAAATTCAAGGAACCTTCATTTTCTCAGTAAAATATAAAGTATTCAACCAGGACCCAGTTGTGAAAGCGCCCTCCCCAGTTTGTATATTGAAGAATTTAGGAAGATACACACGAAACTTCAGTCTGAATTTTTTAATGGGAGAGAAGACAAAGTTTATCTTATTTGAGGAGAAATCATACACAGTTGTTGAACAACCATTAATGGCGAGAAGGAGGGAACAAGCACGAAAAGCCACAAATAATGAGATGCCGAAACTTGGAATAACAAAATTAACGAGTTAAAAAGAATATTTTGCGTGTTTTAGAGAGAGCAACAGCAGAATGATACAGGCAGTGAGGCAGAGAGCGCAAAACTACACGTCCTGCTGTTTGGTTGGCGTGTAATGTTTTTGATTTTGCTTCTGGGATTTTGCTTCTATTGCGAAGAAAGCGATTTTCTCCACATGGCCACAAGAGAGGGTTAAAGTGGCGCACTACTCCGTATCGTAGCTGGCTCCACACTATAACGCGGTGAATGGAGGATTTTAGTTAAAAATTTAGCAAGAAACCTTTTAAAACAACAGAAACTGATTCGAAGCCCCTACAAAATTCCTTTTTTTTTTTTCATTATAGAAAAGGAAAAGAAGAAGTAACTGTAATTATTCATAACTCAGCCAGTTACTAAAAGCTTTATCTTTTTCTTCATTCATTTGTATTTTATGTAATAACTAGTGTGGGATCCTTTGTGAGTAAACAAAATTCGGTAATTAATATTAATAAATAATATGAATATAATAAAATAATTTACATAAATAATAATATTGGAAAAATGCACTTATCCTTGCTGTTAAAGAATGATAGATTTATATGAGAAAATGAATAAATTTAAATACTTAAATATAATCAAAATATTTCAAAAACACAAATGGTTTACATTCAATAAATATGCTAGCTTCTCCTGTAAGTGTGTTATTGATTTTAGTATAATATTAGAATGAGATTAATACTTAAACATTTCCATGTTATTAGATATATGACAACTATTCAGAGACTAAAAAAAAATTTATTTTCTTAATTTTAATAATTTTTATTTTATTTCTTTTTATAATAATTTAATATATAAATTTTTTTAATTACTTTTTATAATTTTATATTTTTTTTACTCTTATTTTCTTTAACTTTAAGTCAAGATCGTATCTAAAAAAAGCACATTACAGCATAAACTTTTATTAAATTCTCTTCTAATATTGTATATAATCTTCACGTTCATATGAAATTTGGTAACTAACTTTTGTTATTTGCTCCCGAAACGGTTGTCAATTTGTACCCAAATTTTATCCTAAAAGTAGTAAAAGTTTAATCTTGCATGCTTAGAAGTCACCCACAGTTTTTGAAATATATAGAGTAATCTACCAGTAACAGGGGGAGATGGGAGGAAAAGGGTGAAAGAGATTGCCTCACATTTTCCTAGAAAGTGAGACAGTGTAACAAGAAATAAAAATAAAATTAAAAAAATAAAAACAAATTAAATTTAAATAAAAATATAACACATAAAGTATTAAAAATCATTAAAATAAAAAAAATTTAATATAACTGAATAATTTATCTAAAAATATTATATTCATTTTTTTATAGATGCGTTTGAGTGATATCTATTGATATAATCTAAATTTATAATATTAAAAAATTATATAAAAATAAAAAATAAAAAACTTGAATAAAAAAATAAAAATTATAAATATAAAAAATATAATTTATCTACTTGTTAAATCTCAAACATTTAATGAACGGACCATCTTAACTTTGGTTTCTTAAGTTAATAAAAGGACAATAATGGTTTGAGAAAGCAGTTTTCAAGATAATTATGGGTTTGAATAAGATGGTGTTTGACCCAAAATTAGCTTTGATAGGCTTTCACCGGTAACATATTGGAGCATCATTGTATAAGCACACGCGCATATTGCCCCTTTTTGGTACGTTGGCTCTCCATGCTCTAATTTGAAAATGCATTATTTTGAAATTTGAATTTGACTTGAATAGATTAAATTTAATTTATTTTTATTTAAATTTAATTTTTATATTATTATATATTTTTTTTATTACATGAGAGAGAATTAAATCGGAACGTAAAAAAAAAAAGAAAAAAGTGATTCAACTCCTTGTGCCAACATCAGTCAGGTTATATTATAATATTTTTAATACTTAAGAAAAAATGCATCATTCCAACTTTCGAAAAGTCTAGATGCCCCTTCTCTCTCTAAGTACTATTTTCTTTGCCTTTTCAGCACCGAAAATTTGACACAAACTCTTTGAAAAGAATAAAGTGACCAAAAGCAACTATTCAATTGATCCCCCAAGTGTACCACCAACATGATCAAAACGGTTTTATAAATTTTACATAAACACCTTATATTTATATCATATTAGTAATTTATCAATTTGTACAAAAATTATGAAAAAATTATATGAATAATATTACTCAAAAATATTATGTGTTCTAATATTGGCAAAGGAAACCTTTGGAGAATTAAAATGTGTTTAAATAAGCTTATAGAAATAAATAAAAGAGAGACAAATTGGAAATTTGAAACCATATTAAAAGTACAAGCTGTCACTTTTAATAGCACTTATTATTTATTTTTTTCAAAAAATTTTTATTTTAATTTAAAATTTTGTGTTTATATTAAGTTGTTCACCACTTATTTTATGAAAAAAAATTCAAAAGTATATACATTATAATTGAAATATATAAAATATGTTGGTATTATTGAAATAAATATCTCACGGGAGAAGGAAAAAGAAAAAGCAAAAAAGAGGAACATTCCAAATGGTTCTTTCTAGTATCTCAAGTTGGTTCCAATTTCCCCTGTTTTTATCCGTTACGATATGGATTGGACATTTGATCATGGAACCCATTTTTGGTGCAAAACTCCCAAAAAGTGAATTTTGAAAAGCAAATTGGTCGGCCATCAAAGGCTTTGCTTTAGTTAGCAGATGTCGTCGTTTCACAAACTTTAGATTTCATGTCTCAATACTGTTTCTTGGCTTTTGTTTGGGAGGTTTATTTAGTAATTAGAATCGTATGCATGCGCACCACGTGTTTTATACGCGTTCTCATGTGTATCTTGCATGCTCATACGTGGCGGATATATAAATTTTGGGTTTTGATAGTACACTGCGTATACATTTTTTTTTAAGATAAGCTAAGTAAGTGCATATGTTCCTCATTTTTTTTGGCATAAGATGAAAAACTTTTTTTTTTATAATTTAAAATGAAAAAATCTCACGAACTATGGACATATGAAATGAAATTTAAAAAAATATATATGAAATTGAATTTGTTAAATTTTATAGTTTAAATTATAAAATTTAATAATTTAAATTTTTTAAAATTTTTTTTGAAATAATTAGGTAGGGCTACCTTAATTAAAACACATTGCTAATGACTAATTTTTTATTATAAATAATAAATTTTATTCATGATAATTGTATGATTGAAATTTAATTTTAGATATTCTCATTGATAAGTAATCTATAAATTTATGATAAATTCTCGTTAAGACTAATAATCTATTCTAATATTAAAATAGAATCCTTTCAACTTAATTTGTTTTTAAGAAAATAATATTTATAATATATTAGTTATTTTTAATATATTTTAAGATTGGGTCACAGCTAAAATAACAATTTAATAGAGTAAAAATATAACACACATATACACAATGTATATGCATATATGCTTGAATGGCTTGAACATGAATCAAACTAAAAAGCAAAAGGTGAATTAGGATGGATTCAGCCACTCAGCTTAGTTGCAATTTGTATGGATGAGAGATTAGCAGGTCATTTTCTGCTTTCAAGTGTGTAGGCAGAAATGGTATATTATTTTAATGGGATTGGTTGAGCTCATCCCTATTCTTTCTTTTTTGGTTACCAAAAGGTTGGCCTTTTGGGGTTTAACAAACCTAACCACTAGAAAAATTGAGCAAGAAGGAAAGTGACTTCTTCCACCCCTATGGGACATCGACCCCAATTTTTAATTCCTTAGACATAAGCAAATCGAATTCCATTTCGATGCAATGAAGTAGGGCCCTCAATTATTAACATCAAATAATATAGCAGAATGCCCCATTGGCCTCCTAATTAGGTAAAACCATGCATTATCAACTGCAATTAAATAAGTTATAAGAGTTTGTGGTGCATTTTCAAAAGGCGTGAGAATGAGGCTGCCACAGAAATAAATAAACCAAAAGGCATGTGTGACAGGGAAGCTTCCCCTTTTGAAATTGCAAGTCGCAAAGCAGCTGGGATTAATGCAAATTATAGTCAACAACTTAAGGCGTTTATGCAATTTCAGCACTTTTTTGTGCGGTCACTGTTTCCTTATAACATTATCTGGAAGCTTCTTGCTTCTTTCCCTGTGCTGCAAATTCTGGCAGATCAATATTAATTGTTGAGTAAATTACTAATTTGGTTTTTAAAAAATTCTCAATTTAGTTTTTAAAAAATTTTGACAAAAATAATTTAACTTTTAAAATATCTTGATAAAAATAATTTAATTTTTAATTATTGACCCAATGAATTAAATTCGTAAAATTTATTTTATTTAATTCTTTATAATAAGTGTGTTTAATGATTAAAATTTCGTTGATTTAAAAATTAAATTGATTGAATCAATAGTTTAGAAATTAAAATATTTTAATAATTAAATTGATAAATTTTATGATTAGTTTCTTAAAAATAATAATTAAAAATTTAAAATGACAATTAATAATAAACAGATAAAGTAATTTTTTTTTTGGTGAAAGGGTGAAGTAACATTTATATGTATAGTGACATCCGAACTGACGTGATAGTTTAAGAACATTTTCGTAAGAGAGTAAGATTCTTTTTTTTTTTAGTATCCCGCCGTCCATAGCTTTTTCTTTATGTTTACTTTATTCATTTCACATACATCGTGCTTGTGGGACCCCAACCCAAGTTTGAGAGGAAAATAGTTTTCGTTTAGTCATGCATAGCAGCCCGAGAGACCATTACCCAGTTAGTTTGTTTTCAATTTTGTAATCAAGTGTTGCAGTTTGGTGAGATTTGGGCTGAGTTTCATGGAATAAAGTTTGATGTATATAATAAGTGTATAAAATTAAATAACGAGTACTTAATATTTATATTTTAAAAAAATTATGTAATTCTAATCCAGCATAATTGCTTATGCTTGTTATGAGAAATTGCACATTAGCTTTAGTTGTGATTACCATACCTTGAGGCGCTTTCTCTTTCTCCATTAAACCATACAAAAAGAAGCCAAAATAGCTCGATGTTGAACACTTTAAAGTGAATGACAACATGAAACATAAATGCACAACCACCAATTGTGTGAATTGGCCCCCCTTATTGTTGTACCTTACGACTTTAATGGTTCAATCACCTACCCTCCAAAACAAACAGAAAATGTCAAAAAGGAAGAAGAATTCAGAGATCCATAGTCAAATATCTCTCCTGTATTTGTAGAGTAAGGAATCAGCCCACTGACTAGGACACCTCTCAGTGTGTCTAGGACATCATAACAGGCCACTGCAAATGTAAGGACTTAGAATTGTTCTTGTTGAGATTTAAAAAAACCAGTTCAATGGTAACGAATTATTGCACGTGTTCTGATTTTAAGAAAGAAGAATTGAGTAAGAGGAAGAGACTGAAAAACCAGAGTGCAAGCTCGCCACTAGTTCAATTACGGGGAGAGAGATCTTTAACCTTTCTCTTTCTCTTTCTGGTCATAGAGACCCTAACATTTATCATGTTAATCAAATTAGACAAAGGATCAATGCACGCCTTGGTCCATCAACCCGGAACAGATGGATTAGCAGAGCTTCAACTTGCTTAGCCCATGAACAAGAGAGTGGAAATCCCATAATCACAGGAATCCCTACTGAAAGATTAAAGAACACATCAAGGATTTTTATTTAACATGATGGCACTCAAAAAATAATTAATGTACACAAGCATCTCACTTCATGAAACAATGTGAATCATGAACAGAGTTGGCTCAATAAACTATTCGACCAGGTGCTTTGCAGTTCAAGTTGACAGATCTAAGGACAAATTACAAAGGGAAGCCAACGTACATTCGGAAAGTTATTTTACATGTGGGTAAGTCAGACCATATATGTCATTCCCACTTGTATGATATTGGTATGAGGCACTCTCATGTTTGCAGTACCTCCTCTGCAGTTCCTTCTCAAAAATGCATAGAAATAATTTATCACCAATTTCTTGAGAAAAAAAGAGTTCTTCTTTGCTCTCACATCCCCATGCCCAAGCAAATAGGTGAATCCTGAATCCATTGCTTCTTTAAGAGCTGAAAGCTCATATTCGAGACTAGGGTCTTCATCAGATGACATAAAACTAGATGGTAATGTTGATGTAGTATCCTGAGTGCTAGAAGTTCCTGTTTCTTCCAATGCTTGACCACGCATTAGTGGAATCTTAAGCTCCTCAACCCCATTGTCACCAGCAAGATCGGAATCCTTTGATTTCATTGAGACACTGTCTATGTCCTCATTTGGGCCACTCTCCAAGGCGCTTTCTTGAGCCTCCCTCCTCAAGAATTTCTCTAGGCTTTTAATGAGAAGTTGCTCAAATGCATGGTGATCTTCCTTCCGTACATCTTTGTAACCATACCTGGCAACACAGCGAAACAAATGGTAATCTTTTGGGCAAACTCTTCGAAATAGAAATCTCTCCTCTTGAGGAACCACTGGGATTGGGACATATTTAATGCAAACAAAAACTATAGTAGAGTGGAGAGCTGGAAGGCTAAGCAGGAACTGCACAAAAATGGAGGGAACGCCATGGACAAGCTCATTATATAGCAACCCTATTCCTGGCACTCTTACAGTTCCAAGATTGGATCCAAGATCATGCATCAAGTCCATCGAGATTTTCTCCCTGACTTCACTTTGGTACTTCAATACACTCCCATAGTTCCACGTGTACATCACAGAGAGGAAAAAGGAAGCAAAGACAAGTGGAAGCCAACCACCCTCGAAGATTTTTGATAGTACAGAAGACATATAAATTAGCTCCACTGATCCAAATATGAGTAGGAAGCAAAATGCCAAAAACAAGTTGGTCTGCCAGATTAGAAGCATTACAAGCGTAACCAAGGTGGTACTAACCATCATGACACCTACTTCAGCAATGCCTGTGACAATAATATGGATCGCATTAGTAGAATACTAGATATGGTATCAGGATCTAGGCATCTGTGTTGTATGATTACAGCATCTTTTGGTCCCTTCACGTTGCATTTAATCATCCTTGGGTTCGGGCCTTCAAGTATCTTTGTTCAGGAAAGTATTGGGTAGCATCTATTATATTAATGCCAACTGGTAAAACTACAAATTCAATGATCATGGATTTATTTCAACACAAAAACATTTGGGCCCAGGAATGGTATATATGAAGCAAGTTTTTTAACTTCAGAAAAAAGATAAGTAATTGCAAACCAATCAATACTTGGGCCATAAGCTCCAAGATTAATGCTATTACATAATTTTTGACACATTTGACATTACTAAATTCCAATCAACGGACAACTTCAAACATAGATTACAAATCTAAGATATGAATATTTAATAAAATCCAAAAATAGTCAATCATCACATAGAATGCTTTTAGAATGCATTCCAATTGTCACACAGAAAAAAGAAAAAGGTACTTTTAGAAAATTAAAAGAGGGGACACTTTACCATAAGCATTAGCGATATCAGTAGTGCTCTGGAAGATGGAAACAACAACTATGCACATGATCATCAAAAAATAGTTGATTACAGGGATATAAATTTGACCCATTAGCTTTCTTGAAGTGTGAATTATCTTGAGCCTCGGGAAGCAACCCAAAGCCATGGATTGCTTTACACATGAAAATGTTGCAGATATCATTGCTTGGCTGGCAATCATAGCGGCAAGTGTGGCTATCACAAACACTGGCCAGAAGAGACTATCTGTTTCATACATAGCAGAAGCAGAAGGTTCCATAACAATTACAATACAGAATAGAAATCTCATAAATTATAATCTGAAGGACAATAACAAGCATGTATGTTTACAGCCATCATGTTGACAAATATCACCTGGAACAGAGTCATAGAATATTCTTGAAGAAGAATTAGGGTGCTTCATCAAATAAGCAGCTTGGCCCATATAAGCAAGGAGGAGACAAGGAAAGACCACACAAGTAAAGGCAATCTGTATAAGCAATTAAATTAGAGTCTTAATGAAACAATTTTAAAATATATTAGATGGCTCAGTAAAGCAAACTTTTACTTTTGATGAAAGAAACAGTTTAAAGAATTCACACACCTGTATGGCACTTACAGAAAAATGACCCAGATCAGCAAACATCGCTTCAGCACCTGGAGAGGAATAAACAAGCAAGTTACATAAATTACTAGCTCCTTTTCTTAAACTTCTGTTGAAATGGATGTTTATATGTGGTGTAAATTTATCACTTTGACAGAAAAGCATACATCACTTATTTTCCAGACTGCAAATTGTTGAAAAAGTAGTTTTTTTCTTATTTATCTTTAGTTTATTTTCCTGTTTAGACTATACTAGGGTTTACAATGTAAGCAGACACATGGCCCATAGTTTCGGATATAATGAGGATATGATGCTATGAATCTTATACACACTCCTAATATTTCAATACAATATAGTTTTACCCTATAAGGGTTTTTCTCTCTTTTTTCTCAATTATTCATATGGTATCAAAACTTGGTGAGAGAAAAATCTAGCTGCTGCTAAAGAAAACCCTCACCAATGGTGAGGACTTGAGGAGTGTCTCAACTCCTCACCAGTGGTGCCCAACCTTATCTTTAGCCCTCTTTCTTTTCTACTATGTCTCTCTTCTCAATAATTCAAAATCACCATTTTCTCTCTCCTCCATGGTATATTTTCTCTTCTCTTATGGCTATCATCTTCAATTGTCCCTCTTCCCAATGTGCTTTGAGGAATCAAGTCCCAACATTGTGTTTACAAGGTCTGACTATCCAAACCCCAGAGTCTTGTCACAAATTGCCGCTACGCTTCTCATTTGCATTGTGCCTTTGTCATGCAGTTTTTGCTCTAATCTCCTTCTCTGGTGGGTGTTTTGTGACACTGATCACACCATAAGACTTGGGACCTCAAGATTGGCCTATCCTAGAAATGTTGCTGCTGAAGCTTCAGTGACCTTCTGCCTATGCACCTCCATGTTGCTGTGACACTCTAGAGACCTTCATGTACCTATTTTTAGCTCCTTTCAGCCCAGTTATCACTGCTTGTTGGGTTTTGAAAACCTCCTTTTATGCAAATGGTGTCAAGTCCTAGTTCATCTATCTCCAGCATTAGTTGAGCCTATCATCATCAGTCTATCTCAAATCTAATATCCCGGCCTCTAATCTTATACTCTCAGCCTCCAGAGTAATACTCTTGGCCTTTAGTCTGATAATTTTGGTTTGCAATTCGATACTCTTGGCCTCCTATCTAATATTCCCAACGTCTTAGTTTATCTCAGTCTCAAATATGGTATCTATGTCCGAAATTAAATTTGGATTCTCTTAGATATTGTATTTCAAATTTAAATCTAGTATGTCCGAACTCAGATTTGATATTCTTGGTTGTTTTGAGACACCAAGACTCTGCAGCCTATCCTTGGAAGTTCATTAATGCATGTGCTGTCTGTTATCTCTGTTGTTTGCATGCTGCCATAGTTGTTCCAATCTATCTATTTATTTTTAAGTATTTTTCACTTTTATTGTCTATGTAACAAACTTGAGCATCTATCAAATATGCTTCAATTTGAGGGGGCGTGTTGAAAAAGTAGAGTTATCTCTGTGGTTAAATGGTATATCCGAAAATTTGGTTTTGGATAGAAGTTTATGGCGTCGTTTGATCCATGTAGCCGACCCCACCTAGTGGGAAAAGGCTTGGTTTGTTGTTGTTGTTGTTGTTGTTGTTTAGTTTCCTATCTTTAGTTTATTTCTCAGCTTAGACTGTGCTAGGGTTTACAGTGTAACAATAAATAGAACCTAGTGGTATGACAATTTCTCAATACAATCTAGTTCACCCTATAACGGTTTCTCTCACTCTTTTCTATCAATTTTCACACAAAGGTTTAAAATGAAATTCAGACCATGTAAAATTTGTGATATTTACTAGCACATCTGTTTTGGTACTACAAACCACAGCATGTGGCAAAAACCCAAAATAATTTGCAAACTTGATAGAGTAATTATCTTATAAGAACAAATTCATCATTGATGTGTCCTAGAAACAGAAAAGTGACATAAATAAAGTCAAACCAACTATTATTGATTTCATTAAATTGCTAACTGCAGTCATTAGACATGACAGTTATCTTCCTCCTTTTTAACTAGTTTCAGTATATGTCTTTGTGTGACAATGTGAGAGTGTATGAGAGAGAAAACAGGGGAAGGGGGGAGGGGAAAGGTAGTATAATAATTTTAATAAGTTCAAAATGTATCTTGTATGCAAGTGCTAATCCACATAGCTGTCATACAAAATCATTAACATATTCTACCAGTGCATGAGGGTGAGCCTTGGCACATCGGTAAGTTGCTCCACTGGTAACTTGTTGGTCACAGGTTTGAGGTGTAGAAACAGCCTTTTTGCAAAAAATGCAAGGGTAAGGCTGCGTACAAATGTGCTCACCCTCCCCCTACCCCCACATAGCCGGGAAGCGCTTGCGCTATGGGGATGCCTTTTTTTTTAAAAAAAAAAAATTCTACCAGTACATGCTAAATGAACCACCTGAACCTATTATCTTCTCGTCTACTGCCTCACAACTCTCAACTTCAAGAGGAAACCTGATATACAAACTACAAAGAAGGCCGTCATTACCAATATGCTAGGGAGACAAGCGAAGAAGCAAAGTTAATGTTCATGGGCTAGGAAAGAAGCTTAAGACCAATGTACATTGGCAATATGATGCTAATCAACTCAAGTGCTCATGATTTTATGGTGAGGAAAATATTTACCTGTGATACACAGAACACAGCCACCAAGAGCTGACCATGCACTTTTGCTGTTCTTCTCGAAGAAATAATAGATATAAGCTGGATTGAATGCTTTCAGAACAGTGATATCATATATAAGTATATTGTATATTCCGATAGTACCCAGAGAAAAGAACCATAAAGCAAGTGCAGGGGCAAACATGAAACCCACTTTACTGGTACCAAACCGTTGTATGCTGAACAAAGCCACAAGGACAACAATTGAAACAATAACCACCGCATCTGCAAGTAAAAAACACAAAATTCTAAGCTATGTTGCATAAACTGCTAACATTGTCCATTGCTCCTCGTTCCACAAGATAGCTAATAGCCATCAATCTTGAGGAAACCAAACCTCAGCAAAAGTTTGACTTCCCTTTGAACAAATGTCATAAGAAAAAAGAACTTAACTAGATGGATTCAATGCAGAACCATCTTTGACATACCTAGGTCAAAATACAACAAGCTCAGTAGTTGAATGTTGTCATTGAGACTTGGATTATGAGCACATTGGGTATAGAAAATTTTTAAAAGTTGTTTATCTTGCAATTTTCTGATTGTGTATAACTAAATGCACTTGCCTAACTAACTCTAATCAAAAGGCCTCAAGTTTACTTCTCCAGAGATATGTAGGGAGTTTCACCATTAAGTCTCATCTTTCTGAAAAAAGGAAGCAGCAGTTGCAAGAATTTCAATCTGAAACCAACATGTGAATAAAGTTTCCCATAATTTTCAATATATCTGATGGAAAGGAAGTTACTTGTGTTCCCACAACGAACCCTCAAACTACAACTTTACTTCACTTACAATATTTGTGTTGTTCTTTTATTTATCCAAGAAAAATTCCAAAATCCTTGGAAAGAAAAGGAAAATATACCCACTTGTTCCGAATCCCTCTACTTGACCCTGCAGACCACTTATGGCAGACATCACTGCAACAAAGAGACAGCAGGATTAACCTTAAATTGCAACATTAGCAAATGTTTCTAAAAAATCTTTCCATATTTAACATAAAAAATGATAAACACATAAAAATTCCATGAAAGATGTAAGAAAGGAAAAGTGGAAGTGTGAGTTCAATCAATTTGATATATCTAGTTTACTCCTAATTAAACAGCGCCACTCTAGAATCATGTCAAAAGAATGGTTCATGCCTACTGAAAGGAAAAACATAGTTTCAATTTAAGGGGCATTTTAGTGTATAATGATAGTAATTCATATCATACTGCAGCAATTAATTGTTTGAATTAACCAACAGAGCTTTTATCATCAGAACACTGGAAGATGTAGTTCCAGGAAATTAGTCCATCGGCTCATTAAAAAATTGTATTGCACCTTCACAGGGAGCAAGGAGAATGATATGGCATAAATATGTAAAGCAGTCGTTCTCTCTGATAATTGCATGAGTTTTCTTATTATTGTACATTGGAGTTTGGAGGTGCATTAGGAGAACAGGTTGTAATCATTCTTCCAACATCTCATGTTTAGTAAATACAGCATCCAAATCTTATGTCTGAGGTTGCATAACAAGAGACCATACTAGCTCATAACATTAAAAAATTACTACTTAATAAACTCAAAATTCAATCAGTGCTAAAGTTAGTATATACATTAGTTAAAACAATAACCACTTAATTAAACTGCGTATGGCCAAACTTTATGAATCAAACCAATAATTTCCAGCCTAACCAATTAGAAGTATAGTGATGTTTCTTGCAAAGAATATGATCTTTGAACAATCACCTGATTTTTATCAGAGCAGAATATGTTATTGTAGCCTTTATTTGAACTGGATTTTACACCAAGAAATAGAATTTTTATGTACCTGATATTGCTGGGGTTAGAATTCCATCTCCAATAATCATGGAAGTCCCCAGCAGAACCAACAGCAACAGAAGGGTTTTCAGAGAAGAATTTTTTTCCAAAGTCTCCTTTATGGTCAAAGCCCTTTCCAGCTCTGGCGTGGGCAGTTTGAGCCTAAAACTAGAGATATGTTCATCAGCTCTCTGGCGATTTGGAAGCAGATTCACTTTTGCATATCTGCAAATCAGTGAGTATAGTGCGAACGTTCCTCCTACAGTTAAATTAGTTTACGTGTACAAATATTATTTTAATATATCTTAAATGAATCAAAGTATGCAATTTTTACTGGAAGTGCGAATATCCAACCTTCTCCATTATCATTTGCCTTGAGGACAATAAAAACATATTTTGCTAATGGAATAAGAGCTATTGTGTACATTACTAATGATAATGCCCCCAAGACATCAACATCTGACTCAATTGGAACCTTGCTGAAGACATCAGCAAAAACATACAGAGGACTTGTTCCCATGTCACCATATACCACACCAAGAGTCTGAAATGCTAACGCAAGAGTGGGCCAAAGGGCGGGATCCTGATTCACATAAGTACCATAGATTTAAAAGAATGAGATGGCTTTAAAATTTAAATTGCTCCATTAATTGGTAAAGTGGAAATTAACACTGTTGACTGTCTATCAAACGTGGTGCAGTGAGCAGGTGCAGGTCTGTGCATTCAAGCGATCTAGTTACTATTTGCTATGCCAACCTATAGATACTCCATCTTAGGCTGCTTACAAAGACATGAATAATTACCGTTGGCTTTGGAGAAAAACAACTTCATGAATACCTAATGCGGTTGAAACACACTTCATGCATTTATTTTATTAATATTATAGATTTTGATATGCTCTGCTTTCATCGTTTAACCAGTGTGCCATCTTCAAGTACTGGGCGCAATGTTCACTAATATCCCCTAACTGTAAGGTTTAGGTTCCTACAATTTCAGTTTCTTTCTTTTTGTGCCCCCGGGTAATAATTAGAGCATTTCTTTAATTCCCCTAGCTTCTTCAATGTCAAAGGAATTTAAACAATGAGATTTTTGTCCTACCCTTAATTGTGGTACTCCTTGTACTATTATCCGTTAGATTTTGTATCCTGATTCGTTCAATAGTCATCTAACAATCAATATTACTGCCAACTAGGCAGGGTTACCACAAACTAAACGTACGTTCAAATTCTCCTTTAAACAGCGCAGAAGTTTGGTGCTTTTGCTTTAACGCTCCCCAATTGGTTTTACCACAATTAAACACGTTCAACCCTCTCAATCAATAGAGTGAAACAATCACATAGAAAAACTCCCTAATAATTAGAACTAACGGGCATACCCAAAATGCAAAACCAGATCTTAGAAAAATCCATAACATTGAAAAAAAATTTACCTTGGAGGAGTGGCCGTGACTGCCAGCAATCTCCATGGCTTCGACATCAAATGAATCAACTCTCTTGGCCCTCTTCACGAGCCTCCTTCTGATTGACCCATACCCCTCTCTACCTTGGTTTTCATTCTGCACAGGCCATGGAGGCCCCTCCCAGTCTACTTCACTGCCATCAACCCACCTAGACTCAGAACTTCCACCACTGCTGCTACTTTTGAACAATCTCGCGCTGCTCTCTTCAATCCTATCACCTTCCATACTTCCCGGACGACCCCAACCGAGAAAAACCCACTTCACTGAAAACCTTGGAATTTTTGCCGGAAATAAGGGACTCCAAATGCTTCTGAAGTGTTAGCTCTTGAAAGTGTGAAACTTTACCAGCAAATCTCCACCATTTTTCTTATAACATCTCATCATTCAACAAAACCCTCAACTATCCTTTTGGGTGGTAACCACAGCTCAGTTGCTACGGTTGAAACAATCAAAGAGCTTTAGCCAAAGACGAAAACAATAGCAAGGCATCGACTGGAGTTGACCAATGGAGTTTTAGAAGATGATGCAAAATAAATTTCAAGACATAAATGAAAAGAATAAACCCCCAATTTGGTTTTATAGTTTGGTCTCTTATTTTTTTTTAATTTTTAATTTAATTTGTATAAATTAAAATTATTTATAATAAATTTTTTAGTTATATTATTATTAATAATATTAATTTTTTTTATTAATATGATATATTAAATATTATATATAAGTCATATAAATATTATATCATAAATGAACATAAATCATATTATATATTGATATAATAAAATTTTTAATACATAAATATTATATTAATTAAAAATTTTAATATTATTAATGATAATTTATAAATATCATATTAATTAAAAATAATTTTAATTTATAAAAAACTTAATTAAAAATTTTAAAAATAAAAAATAATAATAAAATAACTCTATCCAACCTCTTGTTTGTCAACATTCGCATAATTTCGAAGATTCCAAGCTGTTTCTGCACGACACCGATGACAAGGAATTTTTATAGTCAGAAATGTTGTTTTCAAATAATTGTTTTTATAAATTTAGAATATAGGTGGTTTGAATTAAAAAATTAATTTTTTAGTATTATTTAATATTTTAAAATAAATTTTATTTTTAACAAAACTTTAATTTAGGATTCATTACATTAAAAATTAAATTTTTTACCATTTCATTTAACCTTGATTGGTATTTTAAATAAATTTTTAATAATTTAATTTAGAAATACTAGTATCCATACATACAAGATTCCTGTCAAAATTTTCATACTTTTTGTATAAGTAATTAGATAATAAAAACAGATTCCATCAATAATTTTAAAGCAGTTCAATTAATTTTGTGCAGCTGATGCAACAATTATTTATTTTATTTTAGTGCTTAAGGTGGGAATTTTCCATAAAATCATATTTTAGTCAATTCTTTTTCTCTTTGTTGAGTCAATAAACTAAATACATATGAAAGTATTTATTCATGAATTAAAATTAGTCTCCATCAACCCAACTGTTTTTCTTTTTCAGGAGTAATAAGCCCACCTGTTTTGGGTGGAAGATAATTTAAGAGTTATTATTTTTATAATATTTTTATTTAATTATTGTAACTTATAACTGAAATTATTTATTTTTTTATATTTTTTAAATAACCCTTATTTTTAAGTTTTTTTTATCTACTTAATTAAATATTATTTAAAAATTAATAAAAATTTACTTAAATTTTAAATAAATATTTTCATTAATTATACAAGACGTTTTCGTAAAATATTATAAAAATAACTATAAAAATTTTAAATTTTATGATAAAGCTATAAAGATTTACATGCGAAATAGTTCAACTAAAAAAAATTAGACTTTACTTAGGTCACTGTAGAGGGAGTACCACCGGTGAAACATTCGCTGCCTAGTGGAAGTTAAGAAACGCAGGATCAGCGCTCTGAGACTGTGGTTTGAGCAGAAAAAGCGTCGCCTCTAGGATTTTAAGAGCTGAAGTCGCACGTGCCATTACCTTGGGTTGTTGTTCTGATTGGCCCCGATTTTTCATCTTCTAGAATCGTCATGGTTTCCTTTATTTCTGGGTGAGCTGTTCTTTCAGTCCTTGCTAGACATCCTGTGGAATCTTCTTTGGCCAATCACTGTGTACGAAACTTCATATGCAGGAACCTGGTCTGTTAAATTTGTGGGTTTTTTTTTTTTTTTTTTTTTTTCCAAATTTGGTATGTTTTTAAGGATTTGTTTGTGATGTTTGTAACTTTGTTCAAGAGGGTGCACGATTTTTTTATCCCTTTTCTGCAACTTGAAACAAATGCATTTGTTTTAAGTCTTTTCCTTGTTTAGATAATCAGTGGCTTGATGCTTGTCTAATCCATCTATAGATTGATAAACTGGTTATCGACAACGTCTCGGGTTTATGTTGGGAATTTTGACCCTCGAGTTACGGAGAGGGAAATTGAAGATGAATTTCGTATGTACGGGGTTCTCCGGAGGTCATTCAATAAGATTTTCAATTCCCTCGATTATTATTACTGAAACATAAGCAAAGTTTGCGTCTTGAAATTATATTTTTCATATCTCATCGATAATCAACTTTTTTTGTCTCGCTTATACTTATTCTAACCTGGATTTTCACAATTGTGTGTTTGTCAAGGTTACTTGTGCCTTTTTTGGCTGCCTTCAATATGGGATAAGGGGTTGAGAGGCTTTTCTCTAAAATTTTATTCTTTACAATATATATTGTATCCGTTAGGCTATTAAATGGTGCTTAATTTTGTCTGCTGATTTTAGCATTGACAATTTTTGGCCTTGCTAAGGGTCATTTCAGCTCTAAATGTTTAGGGATTTTTAGGAAAAATATAAAGATGGAAAAAGTAATCGATTCTCAATACTGTTGATATTTCATAATATATATGTAGTGGAAGGAAAGTCTTGGTTATTATTGTTTGTGGTGGCCATGTTTCATGTCTTGTTGTATTTCGTGGTTTGATATAGAACCTGTACTTTTTGAATTCTTCAGCATTATAAAAATGCTTAATGCAGTGTCTAGGTTGCTCGAAGACCACCGGGATATGCATTTATTAAGTTTGATGATAGGAGGGATGCACTTGATGCAATTCATGCTTTGGATGGTCAGTGTATGTTATTGCATTGTTGATTTGTCACTTAATTCATGGTTTTTTTGTATCAAATCCTTGTCTTTGTGTTTTTTCAAACAGAAAGAGTTGAGAATAACATGAATGGTTGAATGTCGTACAGAAAAAAATGCATGGCGTGTAGAGCTTTCTCATAATTCTAAGGGTGGTGGAGGCCGTGGTAGACGTGGGCGTGGAGGTGAGGATCTGAAATGTTATGAGTGTGGTGAACCTGGTCATTTCGCTAGGGAGTGTCAATTGCGCATTGGTTCATGAGGCCTAGGAAGTGGACGGAGACAAAGCCCTAGTCCTTATCGACACTGGCAAAGTCCAAGTTATGGGTATCGCCGCGGGTGTGTTTATTGCATGCTAAGTTATGTATGAATTTAAGAATTATGTATTTCAAACAATAATTTTCTCAAGCCTTTCATATTTTTAAGTTGTGTGTCTTTATCTTTTATAAACAGTTTACTTTGTACAGTTTTGAAATTATGATGTTTGATCTTAAAATAACATATGATTTACTATGGCTGTTAATTGCTTGGCGGTTAAAGCCAATGCCTTGGGAACTGATATTTGCCTATGAAGTGTTTTCGTGTGTCACAATTATCAATACTAGCATCCTGGTTGAAGCATTAAATGACATGCAATATATTAGGATGGTCGTTTGTTGAAACTGGTTTTTTTTCCATCATCTGTTCTTTGGAGTTTTATGGTGTAGCCGTTTTGTTTGCTTTGCGAATTATGTGGAGGACCACCAGTCTACATTGCTCAGTACAGTATCTTAAATTCCTTTCACACTAATTTACCATTTTAATTTGGTAGATTAGTTGTCTTACTCATTCACTCTTTTACTTCTGGTACTTTGATCACACTTTTTTCATTTTTTGTCTTCAAATTTTATCATATGAATTGGTTATGAGTGTGATTAGATGTCTTCTTTCTTATGGTTTAGTATTTTCTCTAGCTGGGAAAATCTAACTGCTCTCCCCACGCAGTATCATCATCTATTCTGGGAATGGGTTTGGAAAGGACATATATATAAAAGATAAACTAAATAGGAGTGGTGGTACTATTGAGAATCTGAATCAGAAATCAGAATCAATTGGTGCAGCCAGGTAGGCCTCAGGATATTTGAGCAGTCAGTCTCTACTATTTCTAAATGTATTAGATGATGCTTCTTGGGAAGATATAACTTAGTACTAGCGCACCTTTGTTAAGTTACTAATACTTATTTTCAGATTTTATTGTTGGGCCTATAAGACTCTAGACAGTTGATGCTTAATTTTAATTGCATTGGATTTACTTTTTTTTGTCAGGAATTATAATGGAAATCATTATGATATATTTTTTTTTCCAGAGATTAAGGCCAGAATGTGAATGGAGCAAATTCAGGATGACTTTTTAAGGGTGGCCTCTCTTCAATAGTGTAGTTTATAGGAGCAAACATGTTAGTTATGTTGATGTCATGGCAACGGATATTGTTAGAAACTTGGAAACCTTGATTTTGATGGCGCATGCATAGTGTTTTAGCCACTAAAAGGGTGCTTCGGACACTGTTTTGCGTTTGCTGTCTCTCTGCTTTCTGGAAACTTGAAGGTCTCTCCAGTCTTCCCTACTTTATAGAGCAACTTTTGTTATTTGCTTGATTATTTTTACTAATCCACTGTGGTAACTTTTACATATTTGCATATAATGTTCCTAAAATGTTTGCTTGTTTTGAGGTGTGACCATGAGCCAAAACGGCATCGTTTCGCCACCTACACCACCTCATTGTCTGCTTCTCTGCTCCAAAATCATCTCATTTCTGGTGCTGCTGCATATAAGTTGACTAAGTGCAATATGGGCACGTTGGTTATGTGCGACCTAGTTTTTGTTGTCTGCAGCAAAGCAGGGACGGATCCCCCATATGTAGACTAACCAAAAAAAATGAGTAGCTACAAATTCTTTATTGTCTTCATGATGTAAACGTAATTGTCTTATAAAGGTAAGTTGACTAGCTGAATTATTAATCGTTAAATTTTACACAATGTTAAAACCCAGTTGCGGCACTATATTATATTTTGGGTCTGTTAGGAGTTGGGAGGGGGAGGGAAGGGAATAAATTGGAGAAAAAAAAAGAAAGCCATGAGAGGATAAGTTTTCTAAAAAGCTGGTGTATATTATTAGACTATTTTTTCACTTGACTTTTATTTTATATTGTGCACACATTCTACGATAGTTGTATACGTTTTCCTAAACATAATCGCCCTCATGACTGCTTGAACTTTGGATTGTTGAATTTTAGTTTTTATCGTAACCATTGTATCGTCTCCTAGTGTTTATATGCCTCTAAGAATCTTCTTTTTATTTTTTAAATAAATTACACATTATGCAAATAACTACACCCAGTGAATTTAATAGTGAAGCAGTAACTATTTTTGTACTTAATTAGAAAATTTACTTAAAAATGATCATGTAGAGTAACATATACGTAACAACGGAGTGATTATATTATTTTCGTGGTAATTATTTTCAATCGGGATTTTTATTTTAAATTTCTCTTAATAATGAAATCAGCATGTCAATGAATTTGGACTTCTTAACCTTTGTCATTTTTAATTTTGTTGATTCTGTTTATCAATTTGGTAATTAAATTTAACTTTTATCTCTCTTACTGGGCACCTTTAGACAAAGAAGTAAAAAATTATCTCAATTCAAACCGTTTGATCCATGGGTTGATTATCTGAAAGGATGAGCCTTCCTCTCCTCGTACTACTGCTCAAAAATTAATGAGATTAAAGTTGCATATTCCCAATCAATTTTTTCTATGATAATCCTTTCCTAACGAATTGTCATTTCTCCAATGGTGTATGCCCACTATCTTGACATTGTCAAAACAAGACTCACAAAGTCAAGGCAATTGAATAAAATCAGAGAAGCAGAAGACGACTCCAAGTCAAGTCTCCCATCCAACCCTGCAATTCCAAGAAAGCAGAAATAAAAGAGGAGATCAGTTTTTAAGGAATTCCACTTAGTGTTAAGCTTCACCTATTAGAATTACGGGAGTATTGGTCTGGGAAGTCAAAGATATGGAGAGTGAAAGCAAAGCAGTGAAGCAGAAGCTCGAGATCTATGATATCCTCAAGGAAGCTGTTATAATCTTTTCCACGAACATCAACTATATCATCTTCACCTTTCTCACTGCCCTTCCACTCTTTTGTTTGATGGATTACTTTGAAACTCACCTCCAAGAAACTCTAGTTGAAACCTCCAAAATACTAAAGCTGCCTCCTGCTTTCTTTAGTTATTATGAAGCAGGTCCTTTTTTTCTTATGCGCAGGTTCAGTAAGGATTATTTCCTGGGGTTGATTCAACTTGGATTCATGTACCTGGTGCCTCTCTATGTCTTAGAGCTCTGGTCTGCATTTGTTAGTATAGATTTGGCATCGAAGCTTCGTTCGGAAGAGAAGAAAATGACGCTCAAGGAGATGTTTCAAAAACCCATTGACACATCAAACTTGAGAGGCGCATTTATTACTTCCTTCTATGTGCTCTTCCTGTCAAGTTGTCACCTGCTTGGATTATTATGGATAGTCATCACCTACGTTGTTTTCTTAAGGAATTTAAGTTATTACATGTTATTTGCAGTGATTTGCAGCATGGCTTTTGCAAAGCTGTTGAGATCGTATTTGGAATGGAGCGCTATGTGGAATATGAGTGTCGTAATCTCAATATTGGAAGGGATATATGGAGTTGAAGCATTATCTGTTTCAGCTTATTTCAACAAAGGGTGTGAACGGCGAGGCCTCTTTTTGATGCTTGTTTTCTTTGCCTGTGGACAGTTCTTAAGGATTTCATGCCTCCATCTTGGGTGCTATAATGGAGGAAATGGAATCGTTATACCAGTAGGCTTGTTATGCGTGCTTAATCAGCTGAAATGGGTGGTCTGCATGATCTATTTTTATGACTGCAAGCGTAGGACTTTGGAGAAGAAAGTTGATGAGGAAATAGGGAAAGATGTAGAAATGGTTCATGAATGAGAGATGATAGCTGTGAACAAAAAGTAATTTACTTTAATCTCATGTATTTAGCATACGACTAATTAGCATTGTAAACTTCGGATTTCCAGAAGAAATTTGCCAATGATATAAATTCTGGTCCATTCGGTTTAAGTTAGGCACGGATTAAAATAGGTGGCTACATTTATATACCCTTCCTGGAGAAAAACAATGTTTTTTCTTCCCCCATTTAACCTTAATTAGGGATAGATGCATCTACTGATAGCAGCAAGGCTAAACCTTCTTACTTCTGGCGAGTCACGGCTAATATAATCCTGCAGCTAGTGCAGACGAAATTTCAACTTCTGAGACATCAGACTGGTAATAATCGCCTATTAAATATAAAGTAATCATGCCAATGGCCTGGTCCCTAAACCATATTTCGCATGCTATACCTAAGCTTTATCAAGGAACAAATAGACGAGAAAGGTTCAACTAGAAAATAATTAATACTTTCACTGCCCCTGATATAACCAATCGCGCCAGTTGCATCCCAGATTGGTCGCAAAGCATGAGAATGCATTCTCCAGATGAAAAAAGCAACCATTTGCATTGAACAAAAATTTTCCTTATCAGGTAACTAAATTTCCAAATCGTCAATAGTTTTATGAGAAAAGATTCTGACATCTGAATCCGTCAATTATCACCTACAACTCATTTTCTAATATATGACTTGCTCTTCAATGTCAAATTAGAGCCCTGACTTATTCCGTGGTTCATTGATAGGCGGGCTACTCCAGTAAGGATGAAAGCCAGCTTCAACAACCATGCTCCTTCGAGGTCTTCTAATCTTCTCAATTTGCTTTAGAATCAATCACCCTCTTAGCAAAAGATGGCAAACAAAATGCAGCTGTATGAATCTGGATATACAAACAAGAATACATGTAAGCAAAAGACTGCCCAGCGAAGTTAATGAGCACAACACAGAAGTAAATTGGAGATGGGCACCCGCCACCAAAGCAGGAGGCAGTGGGTTAGGGGAAGAGAAATTTGAAGCAGAAACACACCTCGGAGTTGTAAAATTTCAGGGGTCTTACAGACTTTTGACTATCATTTGCATCTATGGGATTCACTGGATGCTTGAAATCAACAGAAGGTCCCTCGGTTGAGCAAAGCATAAAACCAATGACCCCACTGAAACAGATCAATAAAAGCGACATCAACATGGATAATCATAATGCTCTCACTATACCCCACAGAGAGCATGTTATATAGTAGTTGTCATGCACTACCAGACACAAACACTTAGGGGGAGACAAAGATAAGAAGAGGGGAAAAAAGAAAAGAAAAATAGGCCTTCTGCAATGGTATAATGATTGAGGCCAACAGGTTTTTCAAACGACCACAACATGTAGTCAATAGATAATGCATGCCATCCAGACTGTATAAGAAAATAGAGAAACAAACATACCTGGGATATGTAGGAACTGTAGTCCAAGCATAGTTGACAGAGCCTTTGAATATCTGGCGACAGTTTGCCACAATGTCCTCAATGATATGCATATGAAGCCATATACTTTCTGCCTGAGTACACACAACTCCTCCAGGACGAAGAGCCTTCGCAACTGACTCAAAAAAGGGCTTTTCAAAAAGCTCTTGAGCAGGACCTAAAGCATAACAAATATAACCACTTTTAATAAGACAATTTTGAAGTCACCTTGAAAAGTAGAAAATTTAAAAGGCAATATAGATAGGGCATACCTATAGGATCAGATGAGTCCACTATAACTGCATCGTAAGTTCCTTCTGGAGCTGCCTTTAAAAATGCAACTCCTACACCATTGAGAGGCAACCCACAGAGACAAATTCTTTAGATTAAGCAAAATGTATTCAAATTCCAAGGAATAAAAAATATTTAGTAGCAGACCATACCATCACCAATATGAAGTGTCACACGTGGATCCTCATACCCTACCGCTATTTGGGGAAAAAACTGCTTGGAGACCTAAAGAGAAGGGGCATTTAAATTTGATATTAGGAATATTGATACTTGAGGTTTCTGGGCATATAAAAAGGATACTTCCAAGGCCAAAGACCAGATAAACTTTGAGCAGATTCGTCAGTATTGCTTACATCAACAACCATCTTATCAATTTCACAAATGTCTATCTTCTCGACAGAAGAATGGCGTGCTACTTCCCGCAGAACCCCACCATCTCCTCCACCAATAACCAAAACCTAACAAAGAAATTACAGTGAGACATATAACAATTAACTCCATACACTTGTAAGTTACTGTGGGAAAATCAGGGTAATGTTCACCATCATCTAAAGTCGTTCCAATTTAAGTTTCAATTGTTTCTGTTCATTATCCTCCAACATATCATTCTCAAAACCTGAAACATGCTTTTGGCAAGTCAATATTCTGGAAGGCTTCTTACAATTTTATGTTTATGTTGATCTCCACAAGTCCACACACTTCTAGGCAAATGTTAAGGAAAACAAAAGCACAAAAAGATAGCAGGAAAACCTTAGGTTGTTAAGCTAAAGATAAACAGGTGGTGCAGCAAATGATGGCATGCCTTGGACATATCAACATTCTGAGTAACTAATATAAATATATGCCTTGTAAGCAATTCTTCTAAGCTTCACTCTGCATCTAGAGACAAGAACTCATACTACATCACAATTCTTCTGGGCAATTTTTTCAAACCATAGAGATTAGCTGACAAAACATATGATTAGTTCTTAAAAGTATCCAAGTACCTTTTTGGGATTTGGGATCGAGCACAGGGGAAGATGAGTGATCATTTCCTGGTAGGCGCATTCATCTCTTTCGGTGAGCTGAATTACTCCATCCAAAACGAGAACCTTTCCATATGTTGATGACTACAAAAAAGTATTTCAGTGCTAAGGTAAAAAGGACCATGTGGAAAGAAGAAATAAATGATTACTTAACATTTTCCAAACCCTCCTATACCTGAAAGACCATGACATTCTGATAATCAGACTTCCCTTGAAATAAGATCTTTTCCACTTTCAATGAGTGTGCCTCTCCTGCAACATTAGAATCAAGCTCCAATTTATACATTTTATTACAAACACAACTATACATACATTTCTAGAGATTTTAACAATGCTTTGGCTTAAAAACGAACAGTAAGATGCACACAAGGATATTCAAAGCATGACAAAAAATAAAATGTTGAACCCGCTTCTGTTACTAATAGCAAAGCTGTGTATTCAACCAAAAGTATTGATAACTGGACAACCAAAGCAAGGGAAATGGTCCTTGCCTCCTTGGATTGACATCCAAGAAAAAAAATTGAGCTAAAAAAATTTCCCCGGGTATGCATAAAATTTACTAGCACAAACAGGTGTGACAAGAACCAAATCTCATTAATTGAATTTTAAGTTGTCAACTTTCATGAACTCTTGAAAAATGCAGGACATATCAAGACGGCAAAAGGAGTGCGCTGATTCAAAGGTTAATGCAATTAAAAATGGAAACAAGATCACAGATTTAAAATAAAATGCGTAATTGTGATGTATGATCAAGAATGGGAGAAATGAAAATCTAGGAAAGGCCATCCGTATGATATCCTCACAGTAACTGCATCTAGATACTGCCTATACTTAACCACTTACCCATGTAACATTTGTTTTCGTGCCTTTCTATCTCTGCTGAGTGCTTAGTCACATTAATTTGGATACGACAAAATTTAAGCAAAAAGAGAATTAAAAGACCGGAACAAATATCTGCTTCACAGCAGTCTTACACTGTTTAAAGACCTGTGATCTGAAAATTTTGAAGAAGAGAAAAGATTAAAAAATTTAAAAACACCTGAATTCACAAAGAAGAAAGAGCAGTAATAGTTGAGGTGTGAAAGGGAAAATCGACATCTTTTCAAACTCATTCAACACATTTGAACTGAATGTTAATGTTTACATAATTTTCAGATTCTTCTACTTTTATATAATCATAAACTTCTATTGATAAAATAGTAGTGGAACACTATGTATAACTCCTTGCCGGAGGAATTACCATGCTGAGCTACTCTACAATGTTTTCAGGTATAAAAAAACTACCAAAACCACCAACATGTATCCACAGATCATGGAGACAGAAAAAATCAGACCATTACAAATGACAACAATAACAAAGTCAACCAGTTAATGACATGAATTGGAAAAAATAATTTGATGCTCACTTGTGTATGCAAGCACGCATACAAGTAACAAATCAATAACAGCCTTAACAGGCAGTGCCTAATTATCAACACTTGCGGGAAAAAAAATCCATAAGCAAAAGGAGGTATAGGTCCGACATCACCGGGATGTTAAAGAAAAGGGCAATAGTAGACAGATGTAAAAAAGGTCAATAATTAAGAAATAAAAAGAACAACTGTACAAAGAATTCCCTGGCATGTCAAGGAAAATCTAACAAGCAGCTAGGATGAAAAATTCGACAGAAACCACGAAAAGCACAACATACACAATTCAGTAAAGCGAACTGCCACGTAATTATATAAATCACAAAAACAAAATTTCTTCATATAGCTTGAACAATAGAAAAGCTGGAATCCAGGAATTAATATTGGTTCGGTCCTCTAGAACCATATAATATGAAGTGAGAACATTTTCCTTTCTCAGCAACCAAGCACGACAAAAGGGCTCAACTTTTGAAAGAAACAGAGATGAGGGAGAAAAGGGTTTTGAGAAGGAAAACTAACCAGGCCACATTGGACTAATTTCGGAGAACCACCCAGGAATCACAGCAGAAATACCATCAGCTGGCTCGTTGCCACCCTCCGTTTCCATAGAAGAAACTGTAGAAGCAGAAACTCCATTTACTTCATCTTCCCTCTGCCTCTTTACGGGCAAATCGGTGGACTCAACAACGCTGTTTGCGGCCATGGCTTCCTCGCTCCCCCGTCTCCAGAGCCCCAAACGCTGGCCGAGTACTTTAGTACCGCAGGGAGGCCACACACTCCATGGTTTTCTTGATTTGCTTTATATTGAGAGCAAGGCAATAGAATAACATAAAGGGTGTGGGGCATATCGGGAAATAAAAGAATCTGCTTTAAAGGGGCGCGTTTGAGGCTTGTGCTCATATGAGTATGTAGGGTTAAGGAAAAGAACTATGTTGCCAAACAATGCCCTGCTAGATGCATGTTACGTGTTATTTTTTGCCAAGTACAACTGAAAATGATATGGCTTTCAATTAGGGTTTCTTTGGGATTAGGGTAGTCTGCGGCTGCTTCCTTGGCGTGTGGTGTGTCTCTGTTGGCAGCTCTGTCTGATATTTGTGCAATTGCGCAAAGCCCCCCTTTTGTATGATTCTCTCTTTTGAATTTACAAAATTGCCATTGGACTAAATTTTTCTCTATTTTTTTTTTAGCAGCTTCTGTTTTCTTTGTTAATTTACTTATCAAATTATTGAATTGGGTTTGGGTGATTTTCATTTAAAAATTACACTATATAGTAAATAAAATAAAGAAATTTAAATTTTAATACAGGAAAAAATAAGAAAAAAGTTATTAAAATTATAAAAAAAATTGTTTCATTCAAATCCTAAGTTATCGATTTTTGATGAATTTATATTGCAGGAGGATAATAAAAATAAATACAGATTAAAATAGTATGACAGTTCAATATATGTTGGCTCGCTACAGTGTCGGATTCTATTAATTTGCTTTCAACAAAAGAAATAAATATTATTATTATTATTCTTTTAGTAAAAAGAAGAATGGTAAATTAATATGTAAGGTTAATTGGTGATAAGTTTTGATAGTATTATATCAAAGTTTATGTTTAAATTTTTTTTATCGCATTTATAAGAATAAATTTCAAAATTTAAAAAAAAATATTTCAAAAAATAAACAATTATCATTACAAACTATATCATTAAAAATGTCAATTCAAATTAATTATTATTGCTGTAAAAAGAAAAAGAATAGAATCATGACAAAGGTGATTATTGAGTATTATTGTTATTATATTACAGGAAAATGCTATTAGTACATACAGAGGGGTATTCTTTATGTATTAATAGTCACAGAAAAAATAAACTGTTATTATTTAATTTTTTTCTTTGTATCTATTAATACTCAAAAAAAAATCTCTATATGTATTAATATCATTACTATATATATATATATATATATATATATATATATATATATATTCAATCTAACCAATCAGCAAAATAAAATTTTGTCTCTTCTGTATTGCCAAAAGAGGCCCAGTAGCCTCAATTGCAATAAAACTTAAAAAAAAAAAAAAAAAGCTAATTTGACCCATTATTTTGACTTGGAAGGAATCACAACCAAGTTGACTCATACTAGGAAAAAGCAAACATGTTTATAAAAATTCTTAATTGTTGTAAACTTAATGTTATTCAAAGGAAATTACTTAATTGGAGTACGTCATACTGAGACTTTATATTCTTACCCAATGACACAAATATTAAAATCAAATTATCAAATATAAGAAAAGCATATTGTTCTAAATTTAATTTATATTTTATATATAAAAAAAATTGTTGAAAGAGATAAAATTTATTTTAGTAATTGTTATATTTTAAAAGAGATTAATTTTTGACTTTTAATCAAAAAAATACTTTTAGTTCACTTAAAAGAACTATAAAATGCAAGAATATATATAAAAAAAAAAAGGGACTAACTTATTATTTTCCTGATCCTTTTTAAATTTTAAAGGGATTAGTATTCAAGCTTATAAGCTGCACCACTTTTGCTCCAAAAAAAAGAAAAAGGTTATATCACCAAATCATGCCAACCGTTGGAATTTGTTGAATGTAATAAGGAGTGTGAATGAAAAGCAATTTAGTTGAGAAGAAATTATTGAAATTTGTTTCTGGTAAAGTTAGTGGAATTTGAAATGGGACCATTGATGTGGCTTTCCTTAAAGTTTATTATGTTCATAATTTTATTCACTTAATTATTGTAATTATTTTTAAATTTATTAATTATTGTTATAAACTATATTATTAAAAATGTCAACTCAAATTAATTATTATTGCTGTAAAATGAAAAAGAATAGAGTCATGATAAAGGTGATTATTGAGTATTATTGTTATTATGTATAGGAAAATGCTAATGTACTAATAGACACAGAAAAAATAAACTATTATTATTTAACTTTTTCTTATTAATACTCAAAAAAATATCATTTCTACATGTACTAATAACATTCTCTCTCATTCTCTCTCTCTCTCTCTCTCTCTCTCTCTATATATATATATATATTCCATCTAGCCACTTAGTAATGTGAGTTTTTTGTAATAATAAAAATATTAAAGTAATTTTTCCTTCTTAATATGATGTAGGCAGAGGGATTGGAGAGATGAGAGTGGTGTAGTTTTTGGGAAAGGAATTGGGCCCCTCTAAAATGTAAGGTATATTTTAGAAAATAAAATATATTTTATTAATAATTAATAAAAAATTAATAATATAAATTATCTTAAATTTATGAATTATGATATATTTATTTATATTTTATAATAATCTATATCATTAGTTTTTTATTAATAATTAATAAAATATAATTTACTCTTTAAAATACAAGATGCGCTTTAGGAGATTGCAATCCTTGAAAAAAAAAAAAAGAAAATTCAGCCAAATCTTACACAAGCTACATAATGAGCCGAATGAGTGATTTGAGTGGGATAAGGAATTTCATGTTGCATGTTTGGCACTCAGAATGTAGAATCGATAAACTGCTGTATGCAAAGCGGCTGACATCCTCAATCCAAGGAATCATGAACACAACATGGGAAACACTAATTTCACAATCCCACCACTCTTGAATTACCAACCTACGCATCATAACAACAATGATGAACCTTTTTTTGCAAATGATCCCTAAATTTAGCAATATTTAGAAAAAAAAATTATTTTTTTCTCCACACTTAATTTTGTAAACAGCTTCATCATCGGAATTGATTTATTATATGAAAAATAAGTTTAATTAAATGCTTGAACTATTTTTTGAATTTTTTCATAATGTATCCCTACGCTATGACTTAATACAAGACTAATTTTCATTCGAGAAAAAATTTATAAACATTTTTCTCAGTGTTTTATTGAATTAATATTTTATTTATTTAAATGCTTGAATTTCAATAGTTAGTGTTAATTTCTATTTATAATACATTTTTAGATTAAAAATCAATGTTAAACTTAGCGAATGGTTATTAAAATTTTTGAAACTCTTTTTTTAAATAAAATAAAATAAAATAATAAATTGATTAATGTATATTAAGATAATAGTGTATTTTTATATGAGATGACCGAACGCCTTCATTCTTCATTAGAAATATGGGGAATGTGATTTAGCACTTTGTAGTGTGAACACACGCTTGTGTTAAGGTAAGATAGTGGGCGGCCATACAAGGCTGTGGGGTTCATGGTGGCTGGTCTGCCATGCAACAACATTGATTGGTATCATTTTTTTTTTTTTTTTGTCAATCATAATGTCTTTGTTAGCTTTACATGTCTCACGCTCCATAAAAGAATGGGTCTCCTCTTATGGGGTCATGGATAATTATGTCTTTGAATTTCACCATCCCCTAGTGTCACATCATCTATTTATGGGATTGGATTGTTTTATTTAATTAATTACAAATATTGGAATATAACATTTCATTCTTTTTACATTCAAAAATTACTTTCCATATTACTAATCTAATTTTTTTGATAAGAGGAATAATAAATTATTTAATATGTACACTTAAAACTTGAAAAAAAAATTAAATATTATTATACCATTAAAATATCAGGATTAATAATTTAATTTAATTAATATAACATTTAAAAATATATATTAAATATAATATTATACTTTCACTTTAACTGGTAAAAAAGGTTGACACAATATTAATTTAATCTAACAACCACATTTTTATTACATGGGTTGGGCTGAAAACGTGTGTGATTGGGGGAGAAAACTTTTTAGCTTAGGGGAAGAGACATTTTGGGGTAAATTTTGCTACTTATATGATTATGAACATTTTTATTATACATATTGTTCTATTTTAGGTTAAAGTTTTATTTTAACAATTAAAATAATTTTTAAAGTGAAAATTTATCAATGTTTGTATTAGACTATCATTAACTTTATTAAAGTTAAGTGTAAGAATAAAAAATTTAGTTTTAATAATTATATTACAATACAAATTTATAATCTCAAAATTTAATATATAAACTATAATTTAGTATATGGTGAACATAAATATCCCCTAGCATCAATATATATTTTTTAAGTTAAATTAAGTTATTGGATTGGAATGTAATTTTTGAATAAAAATAAAGTAAAGTGTTATATTTAAATAGTTTGAAAAATGTGATTGTATTTTTTTTTTTTTAAAGTTTCATGGATTGGGTTGAGTCCATGGAGAAGAAGCGCTGAGCTGTACTTTTTGGGCTGACATGGGTTGCAGAGAGTCAGAGACTGAGCAGAAGAAGCAAATGAACAGCTTTAGTGCAATCCATGGCAGGAAGTTGGGCTACCCAGTGGTAGACATCTGACCCATGTTGCTAGGATTGTGTTACGATATTGTTCGAGCTGAGAATAGATGTGCTTTGCAAGCTGTACGTTTGTGAAAAATTTTAACAGTTATTACTGCATTTAGAAAAAAAAATTATCAAAGTTTGGTATTAAACGATCAATAGCCTTTTTTAAGTGTAAGAATAGAAGTTTTGTTTTCATATTTATATTATAATACAAAGTTAAAAATTACTATAATTTCAAGATTTTTATGCAAACTATTATCCGATGGAAAGTAACTGTCGAGTTTTATAAAAGGTTCACAAAATATATTATGAATTATTAAATCAATTAATTTTATAATTTAATTATATAAATTTTTTAACTAAATTTTGTAAAATTTATTTGGTAAAAATAAAGGAATAGATAGTTTAATACGAGATTAATATGAAAAGAGATATTATTCGCACTAAAAATTATTCCTAAAAATTTTAAAAAAATTTACTGTGAAGTGTTAAAGGATTTCAAAAAATTTTAATATGAAATGTTAGATATATTAAATGTTATAATTTAAATGATGAAATTTAAATAATTTAATAATTTAATTTTTTAAATAAAAATTTGTAAAATTTAATTTATAAAATAAAAAATTAAAATGTGAATATTTCTGTGGTACTTATGTAACTATTAATTAAATAAATTAGGTTATTGGAGTGAGATATAATTTTTAAGTGAAAATGAGATGAGCACTCCTATGGATGTTGAACTATGGGGACTGCTCAACAGGTTAGAGTGCACTTGGAGTGCGAGATACAGGAAAGTCATTGTTGAAAGCGACTCCACATCTCTGGTGTCCTTGCTTACTAAAAACAGTAATACCGCATAAGAGTTCCACTTAATGACTTGGATTCGAGGATGGCTGAATCAGCAATGATGTGTTCAAATCTGCCATGTTGGGAGGGAGTTGTTGCGCTGACTGACTTGCCAACTCTTTTGTTATTAAAGGAGGGGGCTCCATGTGTTCCCACAATTGCCTCTAGCCTTAGCTTGCTCTCCAATGGAGATCTCTTAGGCCTTTGGAGACTTCAATGATTGAGATTTTTTGTCGTCAAGAAAAAAAAAGTTATTAAAAAAATAAAAAATAATAAAAAAATTTACATATAAAATTATAAAATAAAAAATTTAAAAGATTTAAATTTAAAGTAATTATTATGATGTAATTTTTTTAGACAGTTAGTCACTTTTTCTTACTTAAAACAAAAATGAGACGAGCATTATATATAAATTAGTATAGTTACTTTTATAAATTGAATATTATTAAATAATTATTTAAATAAATTTAAATTATTAAATGATAAAATTTAATAAATTTATTATTCATAATTATTAAAAAAAAATTTTTGCCACTTAACTTTATGGGACAAATTTTTCTGTGTTCAATACTTTCTCGTGAGTGTTATTTTTTGTTTTTTTTGTCAGGGCTTGCACATGGACATCTAACCCACGTTGCAAGGCTTGTCTATATTGTTACAGACAGTCAGAGGGCAAATTTAGGGTTTTCACTTTTCACCAACCCATCCGTAGATAGTATTGCGGAAACGTTCAACTCTTATTGCAAAAAGGAATGCTTTGCTAGTCTGGGTTTTCAGGCTTCAATGGAAATGTCCTTGGACTTCAATCTGTCCCGTGTTCAATAGACATGTCAAAATGACTTGGGTTTGTGCCATTCCATTCTAAAGATAGAATAAGTTTATATTATTTTTATTTATTAAAATTATAAATCAATCTATTTCACTGAAAACCAATATATAAAATATGACGAACTAACTCATTTTAAGTTTTTAACATCTCTAATGCTTTATCACTTCTTCTATATCGACACTAGCGGTGTTCGGTTCCCATGTCTTCTTCCTCCATAAAAGTTCTGTTGCTGTTTAGTATAATTTGTTTAATGGATTCATTGGAGTTGGTTACCATTATAATCTCTCTAGCATTGAATCCCACACTGCATTATTTGTTTTCTAATATTTTGTTTTTGATCCTATTTTTTCTCATTTAAAAGTTGGCACATGCTTGCTAACTATAGATATGAGCCAGAATCGAATATTTTGTACTAATAATTCACTGCTTCTTTGTCAAATTAATTATTTATTTTTATTAGTTCAATAAAATAAATAAATGAAGGTTTTTATCATACTATTATAATATTTAAAATTTAATCAATAATCAATAATATTTTAATTAAAAATATATATATCATAATAAGAATTTATAAAGTGGAGATGAGTGGTACACAGTTTTTCTTAAAATAATCAGATCTGCCACATTTTTTGCTTGATTCTTCCCTTCAACATGGTCATTTAGCGAGTGAACTATTATAAATTATTATTATTATATATCGACTTTTATTCTATTAAAATAATAATCCTATTATTCTAACTCATTAAATTTTATTTTTATTTAAAATATTAAATCTTTTAAAATAAATTATAAAATTAATAATTATTTTTAAAATTTATGATAATTTAATTTTCTTCATTAAACGAAAAGTAAGCATACATCATGTCCATATATTTTTTTTATTATCGGTGATTGTGATGTAAATATTTTTTAATAACGAAAATGATGGTTTGAAATGTTGGAGAGTCATATTCCGAATAGTATTGGTGGTCCAATAGATATTGGATTTTATATAAATATAGTATAATTGCTCCATTGGAATCAAAATGTTTACGGTAGCTGTTCCTTATTTTAGACCGATTCCTCCACCGTTTTAAAAGCTGTTTTGTTTGCATTGGCGTAGCAAAGCTCCACCCAGCTTCTTGATAGGATATAGGTGTTGATTCCATAGGCCATCCTGAGGATCAGAAAAATCGTTTGTTCCCATCGAGTCAATAATAGAGATGACACCCAATTCAACTCTGCTTGGGTTCCCATCTCTTAATCATTTTCGTACAAGAAAAGTAAACACTAAATAAAGAAAATAAAGAAAGAAGCCGAAATGACACAAATTATGTCGATTTGTCAAGTTAGTCAAGCGATGATATAAGTGCGTTACGTTGCCAGAACGCAAAAGGACAAAAAAATCTAAGAGTAAAATATATTACTTTATTCATTTATTTTTTTCCGCTATTTATACTTGTAACATACACCGTAAATACGTATGTATAAGTTTCTCCAATTAGACCGCGAGCAATAGTCATAAATTTGTAAAATCTTTCTCCACTCTTTTTGGGTCAATCATCACATTAACTTTGACCTTTACCTCTAAATAATTAATAAAAAAAATATTACAAAAGAGAAAAAAAAAGTATATGAAAAAATGTATAAACTATATGTAATATATATATATATATATATATGTCTCATTACTCAATACAAAATTATGGGCAAGTTACTATTGTCTAAAACATAGTTTTTGGTTATTTTTAAGGACATTCACATTTAGAGATTTGAGTTTTGTCAAGATTTGAATTTTTTGAGTTTGAAATACTTTTGGCGATCTTAGATAAAATAAAAGGAATAAAATAATTTTATTAATTTTTTATCTTTCTTTAATTTTTTTAATTTTTTATAAAATATCTTCACTTTACTATTTGATATCAAACTGATTTTTATTTTAAAAAAAATTATAAACAGTATTCTCCTTTTAGTAAAAATCTCTTTAAGATTTGAATTTATACATATTAATACTAAATTTTTTTACAACAAAATGTTTATTTTTTCCTTAATTTCTTTCTCTTTACATACTAACTTTAGATTTAAAAAGAAAAATGTATTCTTATAACTTATGATATACTCTATCTTTATATTTTATGATATAAATTATTGTATTGGTTAAGTTTTATAAAATTTTATAAATTTTAATTTTTTACTAAAAAATGTATAAAATAAGCATGCACGAGATTCATGTTAATATATATTTTTTTTTTGTTGTGATCGGTGACTGTGATATCAATATTTTAATAACAGAAAGAATGATTTGAAATCTTAGAGAATCATGTTCAGAATCTTTTTTTCAGAAACATAGGATAGTGGGCCAATAATCGCCCCTCAAAAGATATTGGAACTTTATATGTGTTGGAATGAAAATATTTATAGCAGCTGTTCCGTATTTTAGATCGGTTCCTCCCACCATTTTATTGGCTCTTTGCATTGGCATGACAATAGCATCGCCCAACTTCTTGTAAGGAAATCGGTGTTATCCTACCTACTACAGGCCATCACGAGGATGAGAAAAGTCATAAGTTCCCAGCGAGTCAATAATAGACATGACAACTCAACCTCTCTTCGAGATAAAGAAAATAAAGGAGTAGGCCAAAATAAACCAAGTCAGCATGATGTTGTTATGTCAAGTTTGTCTGCCGGGAACAGTCAAAAATTTGTACAATCTTCCTCCACGCAATTTTTAAGAAAATAAAATGTAAACATCATATATAAAATTTATACTTTTAAAAATATATAAATAATAATATTCTAATTTTTTATTTATCAATCATTACATTAATTTTGACCTTTACCTCCAAAATATTAAACTAAACGAGAGTTGTATATTTGATTTTTCATTAATTTTAATAAAATTTTATATATTTTTATAATTTAATATATAAATTTTATTTTTATAGTTTCAAAATTCAATTTTTTTTATACTACACACTTTAACTTTCTCAAAAAAAAAAAAAAACTCAATCCAAATTAAAACCAAGTTAGTGTGATTGTCTAAAATATAGTTTAGAGATTTGTTCAGTAACTAGATTTGTGATTTTTTTATGCTAATAATAATATATGCAGAATTTTTTGTTATTTTTAAGGACATTTAGATTAGAGATTTGAGTTTTGTTTAGCATTTAAATTTTTGAATTTAAAATACTTTTGGAGCCTTAGATAAAATAAAAGGTATAAAATGAAGATTTATTTTTTAAATTATGATTTACTTATGATGTAAATAATTAAATTTATTATATTTTATAATTTAATTTATAAAATTTAATAATTTAAAATTTATATTATAAATATTAAATAAAAATATTAATAAAATTTATTAATAGATGATTAAATTCTTTAAATATGTTATCTGAATTCGTTATAAAAAAGAAAAAGAAATTATATGATTTCTTTATTTTAAAATAAATTAATTTTTTATTATTAATTAAAAATATCATAAATTTAAAAAAAAATAAAATGATAAAAATAAGAAAACCCTTGTAAAAAATCCGAATCCTAGTGCCAACATTTTTGGGGAGTTGAAGTCAATAGAATTTGCTCACCTACTCTCTTTTTATTTTGTTTTTTGGGTTGACAAGAGGGCAAAACAGTCCAACACAAGACGATCTTACCGTGGAGATCTATAGAGCATCAGTGACAACGAAAACATCTAAAGCCGCTGGGTGGGGAAACAAGCACGTGTAGAACCTCAACATTATGCGGGCCCTTAGCGGCAAGAAAGTCTGAGCACATGTCCTGAACAGTAAAATTAAATTTTTGACCTATCTTTTACTTTAGTATTTTTTATAATTTAATATATAAATTTTATTTTTTATTTTTTATTATTTTATTATTTAAAATAAAATTATCAATACTAAAGAGTAAGTTATTATAAATAAAATTTGACATAGTTAATAAATTAGTTAAATTTTTTAAATATATTATTTTAAATTTGATTTAGATTATATATATAAAATTTTTTTATTAAAATATATAATATTTATTTTAATAATCTTTTTGATTAAAAAAATTAATCTCTAACTATGAGAAATATTCTGAATTTACCAAAAAAAAAAGACCGAATTGCCGTCACGTTTCATGACAATAGAATAATGATGAAGTTATGCAAATTCGTTACTTAGCTTTAATATAGTTTTCACGATTATATAAAAAGCTGTATTGTATTTTAAAAATGAATTGCATAACTTTTTAATGAACATAGCTTAAGTATAAAAAAAAACCTCCGTAAAATGTATCATTACTCATCTTGTTTAGGAAAGTGGTCCTAACTTGCGTTGTCATAGAGTCTTAGATTCATTACATTAGACTTTTTTCTCTTTAGATAATATGACGAGAACTTGCTATTCATACGTTCTTGGACATATAATTTAACTACAATTTATGTACCAAAAAAAAAAACTACAATTTCAAAAAAAATATGAGTTCTATTAATTTATTTATTTATGATTATAACTTATTTGTAGATACAAGGGCGTAGGGTTAAAATTTTCCATATGGCAATCCGTTCTCAGGTTTGAAGGAAAAGTAACTAATGGCGTGCCTTTTTACTATTTTCTTCGTTCCCATTGGCTATTCTCCTGGATAAGCTTCTAGTTGACAAAGCTAGAATTACAAGAAAATATACACCACGTATATCTATATATTAAATATTCATTAAATGTAAAATAAATTATTAAATTTATTAAAATTACGTTTCAATCTTATCTAATAAATTTATAAATTTAGAAATTTAAAATTTTTTAAATAAACATTTTCAAATTATATTTTAAAATAATAATTTTATAATTTTATATTTTATTAGCCTACCCATAAATAGGCAAATAAAACCGCGCAAGTTAATTTAATTGGAATAGACATTTGTGCCAATTTGATTGAAATAGAAGTTTGTGCCAAGATAAGGATTAATATAAAAAGACGCAGCCATGAGCAGAGTAGGCCATGTTGCCAGTTCAACGCTAATAATTTACGTTAGGTGCTTATCGGTTAGTCATGTCATGCCTTTTATTAATCTCTTTTATTTCGTAGTTGCTTACAATTCGCACCTTACCTCAGAACCAGAAGATTATGGTGGGCCGGTGCGTCGCATTCACACGCCGAGCTCACACTCGGTATCACTCAAAAAAGAACGGTAAACGAGAAAATAGGAAACTACTGCTAATTTGACCCATTATTATATTATATAAGCGAGTGCTGCAGCCTGCTTAATTGAAGAAGAGAGCAAGACAGAACATGGCTACTTCCGTCAGGATCTCAAGGCTGCTCTCTCGCTCTTTCTCTTCTGCTTCTTCTTCTTCTTTGTTTTCTCGAGGTATTTGTCGCTTAAAACTTCTCTGTTCATGCTTGTTTTTACGTAACTGGATGATGTTGATGATCATTTGTCTGTTTGGGAAAGAATGTTTAAATAACCCAACATGAAGTGTCTTTCTTCTTGTTCTATGGTTGTTCTTTGAAATTGATTTTTTTGGTTTGCTACCGCCCCTTAAACTCCAGATCCTGTTGGGTTGAAACCTTGAATGGTTTTCTGATCTATCGTCTATTTTAGGCTCCAGTTTTTTCGGAAATTGAATGTATGTATCACTGTTTGAAAAGAAAGAAGGTAAAAGGGACGTAGAGAAGAGAGAGTAAATTGGGGAGGCTGGGAATGAGGTGGGGTGTTCAAGTTTGGGACTTTATGGAGTAAAATTGCCAAAGGAACGTGATCCACGCTGTTATTTATTGCTTGGTCCCTTTCACTGGCTGTTGTTTCTTTTTGTTTAATGATTCCTGAGCCCTGCCAGTACATATTACTTTCGGGGGTAGCGATCTGATACTATCTGGTACAACTTTTATTAACGTCATAAATTGTAACACATGGGAATCTGAATAGGCACATAGTTAAAAGATGATTATTGGGTGCTTTGCCTGTGATTGTGATTTGGGTTTTTCATATGAGGTTTAAGGCCATCAACCGTGTTTTCTGACTCTCAATGCTTGAAATTAAACTCTTTCAGGTGGGAATGGTTACCTGGGTAGAGGGCTCAGTAAATACAGCACTGCTGTTGCCCTTGAAGAACCAATTAAACCAACAGTTGAAGTAGAACACACCCAGCTCTTGATTGATGGACAATTTGTCGATGCTGCTTCCGGTAAGTTTTCCCTCAATCCTGCTTTGTCTTTCTTCCATTCCGTTAACCATTTTCCTCGAAAATATTTACCCAGTAAAGTAACTTTGGATACAATTGAGACGGCATTTTGACTTAGAAAGGACATAAGGAAAGATAAGCAAAAACGAAAAAATCAGGTTTTGGAAATTTTAAGGTATCTTACTGTTGGTATTCCCCTGGTATCAGGCAAAACTTTTCCAACTTTGGACCCCAGGACAGGGGAAGTGATTGCTCATGTTGCTGAGGGCGATTCTGAAGATGTGGATCGGGCAGTTGCAGCTGCTCGCAAGGCATTCGATCAAGGGCCTTGGCCAAAGATGACAGCCTATGTATTTATTCCTCACCTCATTCCTAGTTTTATTCCCTGTAAAATGTTCAAAGCCATGAACTTTGGTTCGGTGCTTATTTGACTAAACCCTTTTTTTGCCTGATTTAATAATTTCACAGGAAAGACAAAGGATACTGTTGCGTGCTGCTGATCTGCTTGAAAAGCACAATGATGAGATTGCTGCACTTGAGACTTGGGATAATGGCAAGCCATATGAACAATCTGCTCAAATTGAAATCCCAATGCTGGTTCGTCTATTTCGATATTATGCTGGTATGTGGGCCCAGAAATGTAGAATTTACTCTTTCTTCTTATTTTTGTGTCACTTTTAATACTCCTTTATCCAAATTCCTCAGGTTGGGCAGACAAGATTCATGGTCTCACAGTTCCAGCTGATGGGCCACATCATGTGCAAACTTTGCACGAACCAATTGGTGTCGCGGGTCAGATTATTCCATGGAATTTTCCTCTTCTCATGTTTGCTTGGAAGGTTGGGCCAGCATTAGCCTGTGGCAACGCCGTTGTTTTGAAAACGGCAGAGCAAACACCATTATCTGCTTTATATGCAGCAAAGCTTTTTCACGAGGTGTGTGGGCCAAATTTTTGTCTTTCGGGAGAATAATTTCTCTTTTTCCTGCATTCATAATCTTGTTCGTTGTTATCGCTTCTTCAGTACAGTAATGGATTAACATACAATTTTTATGAACTAATTTTACTTGTTTATGTAATTTTACTCGTTTAATCGTTACGAGTCTGACTTTATAATCCTTATGGTAGGCTGGAGTTCCTCCTGGGGTTTTGAATGTGGTATCTGGCTTTGGTCCAACTGCGGGTGCTGCTCTTGCTAGTCACATGGATGTGGATAAGGTACCAAGATATTTAATTTTGCAGAAGCTTCAGGTTTTTTTGTGTTTACTGTATGGCTCATTCCCTCCTGTTGGCTTTTATTTGTTCTCTCTGCTTGGAGCCCAACGTTCTTGTATTCTTTAATGGTTTAGTGAGGTAGAGTAATTAATGACTTTGGTGTCTGCATGAATGAGTTTGTGGATTAAATTATGTGCTTGTAGTCAGACTACGTGCTTAGGAAAGAAATCTTCAACTTTACTCCGCGCACCATGTTTTCTGAGAAATTTCAGTTATATAACTTCTCATGGCAATAGAATATTGGTCATTTCATTTTTTATTTGATAAATTTTTCATCCAAATGATTTCTTAGAGTTGATAATGCCTATAAAGCTTAACTCTTGGCAATCTCTTGCAGGTTGCTTTTACTGGTTCAACCGATACTGGAAAAGTCGTCCTTGAACTGGCTGCAAAAAGCAATCTCAAGGCTGTAACTTTGGAGCTTGGTGGGAAATCCCCCTTTATTGTATGTGAAGATGCTGATGTAGATGAGGCTGTAGAACTAGCACACTTTGCATTATTCTTCAATCAGGTCTGTATTATAATGAGTTGTTACTCTTTTAAAACTGTTGTCTTTTTTAGACATGAGATGAGACTTAGAGTTTGATCAATAACCAGTCTTTGTGACGTTCAGGGACAATGCTGCTGTGCTGGATCTCGTACATTTGTACATGAACGTATATATGATGAGTTTGTTGAAAAGGCAAAGGCGCGTGCTTTGAAACGTGCTGTTGGTGATCCATTCAGGGAAGGAATAGAGCAAGGTCCTCAGGTAAAATTGCTAAGAGCCCTTTAAAGGGTAACCTTCATTCGGACTGACTTTAAGGGTCAGATCATGTTTAATCTTTTATCTCTGTATTCCAAAGCTTTCTAAAGGCTCTAAACTTGTTATATCACTGCTCCTTGTTATGTCTAGGCACTTGATACTTTGCAAAATCAAATGCAAAGAAAAGAAAGCTATTAATTTGTTTTTTCTCTCTGTCTTAGTGTATGAAATGTCTAGCTATATTTGAAAATTTCATGTATGATACAATCAGATTGATTCGGACCAATTTGAGAAGATACTGAAGTATATAAGATCTGGTGTTCAAAGTGGAGCTACTCTTGAAACTGGAGGAGAGAGACTCGGCGACAAGGGCTTCTATGTTAAGCCTACTGTGTTCTCAAATGTTGAGGTATGTCTTTTACACGCGCTGTTATCCTGACAAAATTGAACATTTGATTCCAAGTGTTATATATGATCACCATTTTCAGGATGGCATGTTGATTGCAAAGGACGAGATATTTGGCCCTGTGCAATCCATATTGAAATTCAAGTAAGAGCAATAAATCCTCTTTGATGAAAATGACTTTTTTTCTGTGCTAAGATTCTTGGACCAATAATTCTATTGATTTTAGGGACCTTGATGAGGTGATTCGAAGAGCGAACAACACACGCTATGGCCTTGCTGCAGGGGTCTTTACAAAGAACATAGACACTGCCAATACCCTGACTAGAGCATTGCGGGTTGGAACAGTATGGGTGAATTGCTTTGATACATTTGATGCTGCGATTCCATTTGGAGGGTACAAGATGAGCGGGCAAGGCAGAGAAAAAGGAATTTACAGTCTTAAGAATTACTTGCAAGTGAAGGCTGTTGTTACTCCCTTGCGAAACCCGGCATGGCTCTGAACATAAGTAGCCTTCCCCTGTTCTTTCTGTTGGCAAAGATCAATAAATTGGCTGCACCCCGAAGAGTCATGGGCCATTTGATAATGATGATAGAATCCTATTTATTTGTCATCTGAACATCTGACATGGTATTTTGTTTTTTTTTTTTGTGTGGGATACTTTAATCCATTGTGTAGTTCTTTTCCCCCCAATGCAGACTGTCTTTACCCATCTCCACTTTCCTATTTCATGCATTTTATGTATCTCTTTACGCCTTACTTCAAGTGAATTACAGAAACATCAATGTCTCATATCTGGTAAAAAGAATGAGTTAACCTCCGTCCACCAGTAAATTGTTTTTCTGCCATAATAATGGTCAGTTCTGGCAAACGTGATAAAGCTTGCTAGCTAATGGCGATGGGTTGCTTTTCTTAGTTAATCTTTTCTGTTTTTGTTTAAATTGAAGTCATCAAGTTGCTGTTTAAAACTTAGTAAATTTTAAATTTTTATTTATAAAAATAGCAGGATAATTGAGTTAAGCTGTTCCACTGGATGTTTTTGGTCCCTTCGGGGACATCCAATAGAATTTTCTTTCTCTTTCAAATCAAACTTAAATAGAACACATCATAAGTTGTGCACAATTTGTATAAGAAGTTTTTAAATTAGCATTACTCGAAGACTTTCAACCCAAGATCATCATCATATAATCATATCTCCCCCTCTAGTTGGACGTCTGCCCCCGCATGCGCTTAGCCGTATCCAATCAGTCCAGGCCACTTGCTGCCTGTGCACGAATTCAAGATTGCCAAGATTTCAGCTCGTTCAGGCCACGTGGCATGTCTCTCAAACAGAACATTATTGTACTAACTTGGATTGCTCTGCCTAGTGCTTATGGATGGGTCTGTCTTTTCTTTGATCGAGGTGGATGGCCCTAATCTAACGAAAATGAGTCTCGCGGCCTGTCTATTTATATCAGATTCTATCAAAACCACAACCTCAGCAATTGGGTAGCAATCACACAATATGTACATTTATACGATATTTTTATAAATTAAAATTTATTAAATATTTATTTAAAATTTAAAATTATTAAATTTATTTATTTCATTGATTAAAATATAACACTTAACACATCTCACTACAAAATCATTATTGTAACAATTTAATAGCACATTTGTTCACGATATACTTTTTTAGATATGTATCATTATGTTTCTTGGCATTTTGGGAAAAATGACATGTGCGTATAAGTTTTAGGCACTATATATACACACACACACACACACACACATTTATAGATAAGGAAGAGAGAACGAGAATGTGAGAGAATATAAACGCATTCAAATTTTGTACTTTTAAGTATACACACATAATAAGACTCATATTTTGATGATTGAATAATGATATATGTATATATTTAACTTTACACATCAATTATGTAACTCTCATATTCTCATTCTTCTTTCTCTCTTTTCATCAAAATCTCTACCTCTATATGTGTAACATTTTCTGGGTGACTTGAGCGCTGACTGTGATCTTTACGGGGCCTCACTCAGGTGATCGTGATAACCAATAACAGTTGCACAAATTATTTATAACTAATTCATAATATGAACTGTACAAAAAGAAAAAAATGATTGGGATTCTGTTCCTTATTCTGTGAGTTTTGCGTCCAGCTCTTTATTTTGTATGAATAAAAACTCAATAACTTTAGATTAAGTCACTTTTGCAACCGTGGCAAGGTCAAACAATAGAAAGTAGCTTTATTTTTTTCCGATTGCTGGTGGATATGGACATCAGAAAGATACACGGAGGATTCTTTTAAATTGACCTTATACTGTATTAGGGGTCTTTCTTGCCATTCTTGATTGATTACATTGAACTTACAACATTATTCCACCCCAATTAGGGGAGGGAAAAAATATTTAGCAAATGAGGGTTAAAAACTTAAAATAGCGTGTATAGTGTATACTCATAGTCTTTAGTGGCATTCTGGTGGCATGACTTTGAACCTGGGTCTGTCATTACAGTAGGAGTAGAACATTAGTTTCCTTCTTGCCCAGTCCATGGCTGCTATCTGCTGCTGTGACAGCTTAGCAAACTCTGGTCCATCAACTGGGTCTGAGCTTGAAGGGCTGTCCTTAGAACATGAAGAAGCTGTCGCTGTGGCATTCGGTATGCAGCCACTTAATTCTGTTTCTGCAAATGATACAACAAATGGTGCATACTTATAATTAACTGGGTATTTTCCTCCATGAGTAGCCCAATCTGATCCATCCCATATTGTGGCATACACTGACATTGGCTTTGATGGGTAAATAGATGGATAAGCACTGCTGTGAATGAACTCCCTCACTGGAATATTATCCACTAAGAACCTGGAAAGTTCACATAAATTTTTCAGAACTGGGTATTCTGTTAATTAGTGAAATAAAATATGTTTTTTGCGCTGTTTTTAAGATTGAAACATGATATGCCTTACACTGTGTGGTATTTGTTCCATAAGATGCTGTAGTAATGGTGCTGCTGGGTTGGGTCGAACCAGAGGTAGAATTTCTCTTCCCTTCCTGTGCCGACACTTCCATTGGCATAGAGATTTGTCTGAATGACCCAGTCATTTCTCTTATCATGACCAAGCAGTTCAATATCTATCTCATCATGGCTGTGAGGGAATTTATCTGCATTAGACAACTGAGATTTCCTCTGGTTAATATCTAAAGAAATCATAGTCTCATATAATATGACCTGGAGCATATTTGCCTATGCAGAGTTACCATAATGGGGCATGTTTTCAAAATCTAAAAATGCCCCAAAAGTAAAAGTTTTATAAGCAAAGAAGAACATTACATAGAAAGCTACTACAACTCCTGATGACAGACCAACTGGTAACTTGATAGCAGCACTGAAGAATCCGTAGTAGTATCTCTTCTGAGAGACCAAACCAGAGCCTGTGGGAAAACAGGACTCAGATTGTATAAGAAAAATCTCGCAAGATTTTAACTTTAGTAGCAAGCAATTGAAGGGCAGGACACTAACCTGAGGTTTTGTCAAGTGCAAGAGTGGCCATGGACCCATTACTGAGAAACTGGATATTTGAGGCCCCAAATGACATGGAAAACGCACGATCAACCGGGACACGAGGAAAAGAATCCGTCAAGCGCGTGACACTCGGGGTTGTGTAAGGCCTGCTGTGTGAAGAAACCCCAATTGTTAAGCAGAGGATTAGGAGAACTGAGAAGAGTGGCTTTTGTTGCCAAGGTACCATTTTTAGTGCGCAGATGAAGAGAAAATTGTGGCAGATTTGGGATATATATTGGGGTGGATTAGTGAGGTTCATAATCTTTGCTTAGTTGTTTACTCGCTGGCTATCTCTCTTAGTATCTATTTTTGGTGAGTGTTTCGGATCTTAAAGGCAATGACTCGAAAGAGTCATGTGTGGGTGATTTCTTGAGGTTTGGCAGGGCTTGTGGGGCAGCATCAAAGTGAGGGGCATGGAGTGGGACATTTTAGTTAATGACTTGATGGGCAGTTTCACCTGTAAGGCTGTTACATCCATTCCGATGTCTTATTTGTGATAGCAGCTGTAGTCCATTTGTACAGAAAAAAAGGCCAACTGAGAGCAACTGAAATAGTTAAAAACGCGTCCCTTTGATTGAGATTGGACTCAATTTGCATAATGAAAGATTGAGACTTTAGACCACCATATACAGTTCCCTTAAGATTATTAATCATTTTCAGTCAGTGGTAACAATATTTGGCTCGTAGTTGCTAATGGGTTTTGCTTAATAATGCATTAGTTACACGCTATTTGCACAAATTACTCACATAATCACATCTAGCACCAGTGAAAAGTTTGTGTGTGTACGTGGAGCCGCAGACAAATCAATTCTGCTGGTTCATTTGCACAAAAATAAATTGGATGAAGTAGCAAAGAATTTCCTCTTTTCGTTTCACTGAAGCTATCTTTAAAAGCCTCAGTCATTTCAACATAAATTGTAATGCTGAGAAAAGTCAGTTTGGTAGGTGATCCGCAGTTAGTGGATAAATCAAGAGAATCAACGGAGGATCTACAAACTTGGTCCCGCTATTCTCCCAAGTGGGATTCTATAAAACCCACTCATAAAAAATCCTGATATTTTAATTTATTAAATTTATAGATTAAATTATAAAGCTCGCATCATGTCACTATCTTTTTGTTTTTATAAGCATTTTGTCTTCCACCATTTTTTGGAGACTCTATTCCTTAATTATTTGGGTGGGTTTGCTTGCAGCCAATTATGAAAGGGTTAGCATTGGCAATGACCAGAAACTGCACATTATTTTCGCCGAAAATGACCAAATCTGCCAAGGTTGACATAGCTGGCAGCAGAGGTATCACATTGGAATGTGAAAAGCACAGGCATTAGATGCATGTAGCTTTCGTATTTTTCTCCTGCCACTTGCGACGGTTTTATGCTACCACATTGAGAACAGGAGGAGCTGGAAATAGCGTGGACGGATTTGCAAGTTGGGTCATAATTGCGGCCATTATTAGACAACAGAATTTGAGAACCGACGAAAATACGTCACTGGGATTTGATCTCCTTTATCTGCATGTATGTTTCTTTTTTTGGTAAGGGCATATATGTTTCTTTCTTTATATTAACTTTGCTCTCGCTCTCACTTTAATTGATATTTTGGGTTGATTTCATCAACCGAATTATTGCAAATCAGATTTCTTTCCATAGGAGAGGGGAATGACTTTCTATATTTTTATATGAATCTTACAAAAATAAATATGGTAATAAGTGTAAGATAAAATATTTTTTTCCCTTTTAGTTGTTGTGTGTTTGATATAAATAATTGATTAAATAATTATTGATCAAAAATATAATAATATAAATTATTATGAAATATAAACAAGTATATCATAAATCATAAATTTAAAACAATTTATATTATTAATCATTCATATATATACTTTATTTTTTAAAATATATATTTTATTATAGAGTATCCCAGTTCATTCTTAACCCACTCAATTATAGCAGAGGTCTTCTCAAATTTGGGACAAGCAAAAAAACATCACTTTATTTTTAAAATATGTAATTATATGCATATTTTAACATTTTATTCAAGTTTTTTATTAATAAGAAACGTTAATTTTTTTTACCTTTAATAAATTACGCAATTTATTGAATTATTCTTTTATATTACGCTCTATCTTTAATTAAAGGAGTAATTTAATAATATTTTATTATAGTCTTATAACTTTTTTGCAGTATTCCCAATATACATAAAAAAACTTGGGTGTGAATTTTCTTTAAATAATTAATAAGTATAAACAATATTTATAAGAATTTTAAAATATATAAATTTTTAAATAAGAAAATACCAAGAAAGTTGTAATAATTAATTAACCCTTCCCAAACAATTCGTCCTACAATTACACGTTGTATCACACGGTCGCTGTCGGTACCCCTCTCCACGTACCTTCAAAAGCGCGAGCACTATCTATATTTCTCGCGCTACGTGTCGCTTCAATTCCAAATCTGAAACAATCTACGAAGCTGCCTTTTCACGGGTCCATGTAACCCTTTCGTGCCACATCTCACGTTGCACTATTTAGATCCCAAGCTCGGTCTACGCTAAATCCTTTGCTGACGCGTGTCCTTCTTTTTTTCCTTATCCACTTACCTTCAAAAGCACGATCCTGGGAGTAACTCTTTGGTGTACATATTTACATTTTATTTTGCACACTATTAGTCTTTTTTTTCTTAATTTTTTACGTAAGAAAATTCACACTATATGCACTTCCCAACGTGTAAGTATAAGACCATTGATATTATGCACATTTTACACGAGAGACTCTCATCGTTCTCTTTCTCTTTCTCTCGTTTATTAGTGCATGTGCTTCACGTGCACCAATGATTTTGCCTTTGCAATGGTGCATTCAGAGTTTACGGCTTTGGATGCCTTCGCTTCGCTTCAGAGCAAGTTGAGTTGCTAATGAAGCAAGTGCGAAATGCGCGGTTTGAAGCTGAGTCCGATGATAAACGGGCTACGATGGGCGTTTTTTTCGATTCTGAATCAATTTGACAACAGGTTAACTTTAAGTGAGAGTGATCTGAAATAGATTCTTGGTCATATAGAGATGGAGTGAGTGTAATAAAGAGGTTAGGTTCTTGGATGTAGAGATTGGGTTTGATTGCTTGAATGAGGAAAAAGGAAATGTGGCATTTTCATGCAGTCTGATGGGGTTCATGAGCTACTGCAGATGCATGGTAATCAAAGTTGTTGATGGTGAAGATGACCCTTAATCTGATGGCGGCAGAGATAGAAGTAACATTGACACTGAGATCCTGCATTGCCTCAACTCAGATGATTTTTGGTGTCCAATCTCTTGAGTTCATGATTGACCCAGTCACAATAGAGATTGGTCATACTTAGGATCGATTTTCGATTCTGAAATGGTTTAGGAGTGGAAATCTCATCTGTCCCAAGACTGGAAGAAGGCTCAGCAGCACTGTTGGTGTCTAATTTGGTTCTGCGGAGGTTGATTCAGCAATATTGTGCTGAAAATGGCATTCCTATTGTTGATCTGGGTCGCCGGCATCGCGATATTACAAGGACAGCTCAGCCGGGAAGTTTGGCAGGAGAGGAAGCCATGAGAATGCTGGCATGTTTTCTCAGTTGCAAGCTTGTGAATGGAACAGGGGAACCGAGGAACAAAACTACATTTGAGACCAGGCTTCTTTCCAAAACAAGCATTTTTATTAGGTCTTGCTTGATGGAAGTCGGAACAGTTCCTCCTTTGTTGAAATTGTTGTCTTCAAGGGATTCACCAACACAAGAAAATGCTATTGCAGCCCTTCTGAATCTCTCAAAACACCCCAAGAGCAGAACTGTGATAGTTGAGAATTTTGGATTGGAACTAATTGTGGATGTTCTTAAAAAGGGGTCAAAAAATAGAAGCTCGCCATCATGCTGCTGCCACATTGTTTTATCTTGCTTCAAATGAGGAGTGCCGAACATTGATTGTGGATGAGCTCGACGCAATTCCGTCTTTGATCAAGCTGATCAGAAAAGGCTCTTATCGAGGCAAAAAAAATGGCAGTGTCTTTGGCCTGGTCATGCACTATGACAATCATAGGAGGGTGCTTGCAGCTGGGGCAATTCCTTTGCTAGTTGACATCTTAAAATCCTGTGATGGAGAAGATCTTTTTACTGATTCTCTTGCAATTCTAGCAACTCTGGCATAGAAAAGGGATGGAACCAGTGCAATCCTTCACTGTGGAGCTTTGCCTCTAGCTGTTGAAAATTTGAATTCTTCAACTTCAAGGGTGGGGAAGGAGCTGTACGAACAAAGATGGGAATTGAGTGCCCACAAATTCCCATGAGGATTCCAAAAGGAAATTCACCAAAATTCTACTCAGATACCCCGTACAAAGAAAATGCCTTTCCAGGCTATTCTAGCTAATAATAAAGGAAAAGAAAATGGCAATATTCGACTGACTCAGTAACAAACTACTTCTGGACTATTCCAGCTCGCTTGGACTGTCTCATGCTGGACTCCCTTCTAGTTGGGCCCTCTTCCTCTGGCTCCGTCCTGGGCTTTCTTATTCGGGGCGTAACAGTAGCATTGTGTGTGTGTGCGTTGCTTTCTCTGTCAGTAATTGGAGGAGCAAATATGGTTGCTCTTTTAGTGAAAAGCCCTTCTCTCATGGGCTCCTTGTATTCCCTACTCAGTGAAGGAACATCTCGGGCAAGCAAGAAGGCCAGCAATCTCATCAGGATTCTCCATGAATTTTACGAAAGCAAGTCTTCTGACTTCAAGGCTTCGGTTCTTCCACAAGAACATTTTATACACGTATGATAACCCGGTATCTTTTTTTCATCTGGGTATTCTTTTATTTGTATTGGTTTACGAACTCTTCATACAATTGTACGAAGTTGCTAGATTTTGGTTACTTTGATTTGTGATATTAGCTTGTGTTTTCAAAGAGCTAATACTTGAATGAGCTTCTGTACTAGTAATGAAGCTTGTATAAAGTATTGTAATTTATTATTCTGGATCAGCCAAATAAGATTGTATTATACATTGTAATTTACAACCGTCAGTTATAATAAAATTCAGATGTTTCCTCTACTTTTCTTGTTTTGTACCAGAAAATTTTTTTAAGGCCTTGTCTACATTGTACAAGATTTAAATGATTCAGCTTGTAATGAGAAATGTAGTGCCCTTTCTAGGCAAAGAAACACTTGCTCTATAGACGGTCTTTGCTGCTTGAGCCCTATGCACGAGAGAGCTAGCTGTAGTGTGATATCAAATGCTTCCACAGAGAACTCCCCTTTGAGTTCAGGGTCTGCAAATTCTGATATATTACCACCTCTAGCGAAATTTCTGGCCTGAAAGCAAAAATATGGAATAGGGATACTGTTAGTTGTAGGTTGCTGATGAAGTTTGTACCAGTATAGAGATTTAGGCTCTAGAATGTCAATTCTCACCATTTTATTTAGGGACATTGGTCTCTGCAAATCATAATTAATGATCCTCTGTCCAGATAGAAGTTGTAGTAACACTATCCCAAAACTATAGACGTCTCCTAAGGCATTCACGTGGTGGTTTTTCTGGTATTCTGGATCAATATAACCAAATGTTCCTCTCACTTCAGAGCTTACAAAGGACTGATCTAGGTCCATAACCCTAGACAAACCAAAGTCTGAAACTTTTGCTTGGAAGTTGTTATCAATGAGAATATTTGATGGCTGGACAGTAAACCATGTAACGAGAATTTATAGAAGGAAACTGAGCAAGAGATTAATGGAAAACGTAGATGAAGAAGATGTACTGTGTGTATACCTTGATATCACGGTGAATAATGCAGCCGCCAGGATAGGTGTGGAGATATACTAGACCTCTTGCACTGTCAACTGCAATCTTGAGTCTTTGAATCCATGGAAGAGTTTTATCTTTGTCTGTAATAGTAAATTCTGTGTCAGAGAACCTACATTGAAAGAAGCCTAGGAAAGTTTCCATGACTAGAAGTAAAAAAAAGGGATACCAAATAGCCACTCAGAGAGGCTTCCTTTGTGGCACAGCTCATACACTAGAAAGCATTCATCTTCTTTTTTACAGTATCCAAGCAAAGCTACTAGGTTTGGATGTCTAACACGGGAAAGGCTCGTCACTTCTCTAACGAATGTCTCCAAGCACCCTTCATTGGTAATATGCTTGACTGCGACATGCTGACCGTTGGACAGTTTACCTTTGTACACTTTTCCTGGAATAATAATTTGAAAGGAAATAAGCAAAAAAAATCTTCTATTTAGTTGACAGGTTTATCCTTAATAGATGGGTTCATGTAAATTTCTCTAGTTAACTCAGTTTAAATTTTTGCATCCTGTTGCATTCGGTTTCCTCATTGAGATATATGGCCATAATCTTTGTCCTTGTCATAATTACTGTCATTAGTTGTGTTGTGTTAAGTGTATAACATCTCTGTGTAAACTCCTTGTTTAGATGCTGAAATCGTGAAACCAATTTGCTTTGCTTACTGAATCTCATCGTATTTGTAATGCTGCAAATAAATATACCAACAGCATCTTGAGAAAAAAATTAGTCATACACACATTCCTGCGTCATGCACTAATGTTAACATTGTGGAACTCTATCACTTCTATTTGCTTTATTGTACGTTGTCTTAGAGCTATTCTGTTTCAAGGTATTCTCCTCTGGTTTAGTTAGGTAAGACATCAGACGCCGTTCAACGGTAATGAATGAAAAACACTATAAAAGAAGTTCAGGCATATCCTTACCAGCTATGCCTTGGCCTAAATAATTTGATGCACTAAGATTGTTGGTTGCTGCATAAACTTCCCTTATAGTTATACTGTGAGAGGTTGAATCCTCGTGCTCTGAATCGTGTGCTAGCAAGTAAGATAAAGAAATAGACAAGTTGGGACTATTGAAATTACAAAGCAAAGCTCTTTGCCCATGATTCTGTCGTGAGACTTACTTTTTCTGTTGCGGAACCATGTCCATGCTGCTGCAAGAAGGACTATTACTGTGACGGCGGTTAAGCCAAAGGATAGCATCCAGAGACCTGATCTCATCATATTCTTTAACAAAGTTGTTATGACTCAGAAAGAAATCCTAACTTTCAAATTCACATAAGAAATCCTCATCTATCCCCGTAAATTTTAAAGGAACTGGAACAGAAGTACCTGGGCTGGGCTTAGTAGTGCCGCTAGCTTTGCCTTCTTGTTTATCTGTGACTGTCAGAGAATAGATTAATAGATTACCTCAAGTTCATCAAGATTCTCTCAGGATGCAAAATCCAGAGTGATTTTTGACGAGTCAAAAGAGAAATTAAAAAAAAAATTTATAATGTTGCAGCCTTATTGAATTGACTAGCAAAAAAAGAAAAAAAAAAAGAAGAAATCTTACGTTCTGTTTTTTGGGTTCATCAAGAGATAAATGAAATTCACTTCAGCTGAGATCTCACCTGGAGAAAGGCTGTGCGTGCCAAGGCATTCATAAACTGCCTGAATTGAATCCTTGTCATAAATTCTCATGCTTGTGAGTGAGATTAGTACTGCAAACCTACAAAGATTGTTTCCAATATCTGCTGACGCTGACTCCTCCGTGTTACCGTCTGATGTTGCGTTCATATCCTCCCACCCTTTTGAACATGCAATGCAAGTCTCATTTTTTATGGCATGGTTGCTCAAAGGCATACAATCTTCTTCTAATCTTCTCAATTGGTCACCAAGTTTGTTGACAACATCTGTGACAGTGTAGTCAGAGCAACCACTAGCTCCACGGGTTAGCTTCTCTATCCCACAGCTTGAAACATTTTTCTCCAACGATTTTATGGGTGCGATGCAGGTTTCTTGCTCTGAGGAATTCAAGAATATTTCCCCAGTTTGATTGGCCTGCAGCCCTAATGCATATAGGTAGTCACCGAAACCTAGTCCACAGCAGCTGTTGACAAAGCCTCCCCAATCGTGTAATTCACAATTTGAGCTATTCAAGGATGAAGAAGACTTAATATCAAGAACGCAATCAGCAATGGAAGTTTGAGAACATGTAAGATCAAGGGTACTGAACAAAAGGAGAATTAAAACCAGGAAATTTTGCTGTTGAAACTTCATTACATTAGAACCAGGGAACTTCATCATGGGCTTCGACATGGCTGCAGCCTGCAGGTGAATTTTACAATGAGAATAAATGATATGATCTTATAAACATGGTGATCAACAAGTCCCTATCATGCAACTGCTAGATGAAACTAATGAGGGAGTGATGTTGACCAATTCTACCTACATTCAGAAAAGAGAATGATGGGGAATATAAGTAGTGTCATGCTGTTTTCATAAAATTATTCTTATTTAATTGTTATAATATAAAATTTAAATAATAAAATTTATTGAATTATAGAATTTAATAAATCTAATAATTATTACACTTATTGTAAAAATGGGGATAGCTTTTTCTCATGACTTGATAAATTATGTGGTGTTTAGAAGAGAGTTTAGGTGTACTAACATGAGTTGATATGGGTAAAAAAACTCAAGTACTTTAAGCAAATTGTCTTAGGTTTGATTTAAAGTTTCTGTATAAAAAATTAGAGTTGTGTGTAGAAAATCCTCATTTGGTAAAGATTTTTATTTAAATATCTTGTATCTTGAGAAGATTAATTATTGTTTGTTAAATAAAAAATACATAAAAAAAAAATCCAAAAAGAAGAAGGAGAAGTTGTGCGCATAAAGCCAGAATCCAGATTTAAACTTTCTATGGCAATTTTGATACAAGTTGACACGCAATTAAGGTAGGAGGGGGTAGGACATTTTACAAATGGCCGCTTTCAACTGAAGTGCCGGACCCTATGCTATTGAACTTACATATATAACATTCAAAGTCACAACAATTGCCGGACAATGTAAGCATCTGAATATCAATAAAATAATAAGTATGGGATCTCAACCATATATTGATATTGTTAAAGAAAATTGCCTTTCGCATGGGTGAGTGCTGGTAAAAGGAACTCTTCTGGTCGGCAGTGGATTTAACTTTAAAATGCTTTAATCTTAATGGCTTTAAGGAGACAAAAAATAGAGAGATCTCTATTTGTAAAGTTCACATTTTTTTACTAACTTTTTTATTTTTATTTTTTTATCTCTTTCTAACTATATTTCATAACTTTAAATCTCAGGACTAGAAGATTTAGATCCTCCCCATCACACTCACAGAGAGAGCTGAATGTGTAGCCTTAAAAAACAGTGTTTTTTCCTGTTTAATATTTTCTCATGAGTTAATGCCATAATTAGTTGTAGAAACTCAATATCTATATTAATGTTAAGAGCTTTTAAAAATTTTATTTAAAAATTTGACTATGAGTATTCAAAGGAGGTTAATCCTAAAATGAAAAAAAAAAAAAAAAAAGCATTACCAGAAAAGGTACAACAACACCACCTTGATGGCATTTCATTGACCGTTAGACTGCATTTGAGAAAAATGATATATCTATATTTTTAAATTTATATTTTGTTTATAATATATAGTTTAAAATTATTTTTAAATTAAATATAAAATTTTACATAATTTAAAATTATATAATATAAATAAAATATAAATTTAAAGACATAAATATAACATATATTTAATTAAAATTGCAAAATTGAATAGAACCTGCAGACGCATAGTCATTAGCAATAGAAGATTGCTTGGCCCACATATGGAGTTTTTATTCATGAAAAAAAAAATCGTTCACTCAAAAAATTATTAGAAGTAAAAAAAGAGTATTTAAAATTGTAAATTTTATAACTTAATTTATAATATTTAATAAACTTAATAATTTAATATTTTTAAATTATAATTTTATAAAATTTAATTTACAAAAATAAAAAATTGTTTATTGATTAGGCCTATACATAGGCTAGTTAGTAGTTGAATGTGTTAGATATAGAAGAGAAATGTTACCTCCACACTTCTTTGCTCTCGTTTAATCCACACTTTTGATGTGTCCAAGTTTTAAAAACAAAAATAACCGTAGCTTCCTTTCTCATCTCTTGCTCTCTACTCTCTCTTTTGTGCTTTCCAATCTCTAATTGCTTGGATCTCTCCTGCTCTGGCAGAAGTAGCAAATTGATGAAAGTAGATTTTGGGTGAACACAAACAAGAGAGAGTTGGAGAGTGTGGGACTGGAGACCAAGAGAGAGTAGAGAGCAGAGATGAAAGTGTGAGTGTAGAGTGGAAGGATGAAAGTAAAAAATAATAGTTATTTACTTTTAAAATTTAAGCTACATTATATGCGTGGGCAAAACTTAAGCGATCATTATAGAAATAACATTTTTCGATAGAGAATGTATTGAAGGCGTGCCTATTGGCAGTTAATGGCACTAGTGAATGTGAGCAATTATTATTAGCATAGGCTTGGCAATATATATATATATATATAAAGTCAAAACCAATTGCGTAGATTGTTTGCTAGTCTCATACCAATGAGAGTTAAGAAACTGGTACATGGCCATCTTGGGACGGCAAAATGGTACACAAAAAGTCATGGGTACCTTTCGAATACAATCTAATGGTTGTGATTTGAAGCAGCATTTCCTCTCGGTTGTGTTAGCCACAACTCTTGATCTCAGCCAGGGGGCCTCGCCGAAAGCCAAACTCAACTACTTCAAAAAAGACAAGTCAAAGAACGTAAAGGTTTCAAAGATTTTAGCATATGCATAAGCAATGGCCGACAGGTTCTGGGGGCAACTTTAAATTTTAAAGTTAAACATATTTTTTTATTGTTTTTATTAAATTTTTTAATTATTCTCAGTGTTATTTAAAAATTGAGTATTTATGAATTTTGTGAAATAAATACTTGTTATAATTTTCTTATGTAAAGTATTATTTCTCTCCTATTATTAAAATTTAATCACATTATATTTTACGATTTTATACAGTATGTTATTTTTAATGTCACATTATTTAAAATTTTTGGGTTTACCGTTGTGCATAAGTCAATATTGGAATTCTCTAATTTTCTTAAAGAAAAGTAGATATCCTTAATGAGAAAGAATTACAAAATTAAAAAATTAAAATATAAAAAATTCTCTTACCCTATGAAGAATTGCAAAATTAAAAAATTAAAATATAAAAAATTCTCTTACCCTATGAGTCTGTTGCAAAAAACTCCTTCACATATATAGCTTCTTGCAAAAAAATTCCTTATATTTTTAATTGTACCAATCAAGTCAAAGATATCATTGAAAGAGAAACCATGGGAACAATTGTGTTCGAAAGAATTTACACAGAGAAACAATTGGAACTACGTAATTTTACACAAAAAATTAAAGCGCCATTGCTCGGGTTGTTCTTCAAGAAGGAACTGGCAAATTCATTATCAATTACTGCGATGCTAAGGTCTCATCCCCTGCAATTTTCTGTGCGTAAATGTATATGTAAATTCTTTCAATGCCCCATCTACATTATAAGTCCACTTCGGAGGCGCCTATGTGATGTGAGTATCCTATTGCTATGTCCTTTCGTTCATTTAGGACGCGGATCCTCCATGGACAGTTGCTGAAAAACTGGAGAGTTCATATTCTTGGTGTTAACAGCAACTGCAAGATTTCATTAACCTTCGTCTATGACGTCTCCATCTCTTACCCATCTTTGTTTCCGTTTCTTGATTGGGTGTAGTTGTAGAGGCGAATAGGATACTCATGGTTAGTATGTAAGGAAATAAGGAAAAGAAAAGCCAGGCAAAGGAAATAATGACCAATTCGCCTCCATGACTGCTCCATCTCTTACCCACCTTAATCCATTCCTTTCTTTGACCTTTGTTTCCGCACGGGTATTACTGTGTATCTGAAGAGCCATGCATTCTCTTCGACATTCATGGTGGTGTTTGTTGGGTCAATCACGCGTCCATGCACCGTTAATATTTGAGTGCAGTTATAAGGGAATATGTAAATTGTTGTAATGTGTAAGTGGGTTGATTAGTGTAATTGAAAGTGTAAAAATGTTTTGCATGACGCTTTAAACGTAAGGGAGGTTTTTGATATTTTAAAAGAAAAAATAATAAAAAAAGTTATATTTATATATTAAATTATATATACAAATAAAAAAATTCATTAAAATTAATAAAAAAAGTCAAAAAACCCAAATTCACTTAAGTTGTGCTCTCTCTGATTTATAATAATTATTATCTTAGTATTTTTTTATCATTTTTAATTGTCATTTTTTCAAAATTAAAATAATATTAATTATTTTTTAATACATTTATCTCTTTCAAAACCTCTATCCTTATTAAAGGCTTAACTAATTAAATCTTTTTATGAAAAGATATTTTAAGAAAATAAAAAATAATTTATTATTTATTTAAAATTATTTAATAATTTCTTATATAATTTATTATTTATTTAAAATTATTTAATAATTTCTTATATATAGTACATCTTACTTAAATAATTTATTATGAACGAGAATATTTGAGAGCCCATAACAGGAAACAAGCCAAAATATTACTCAAGATACTATAAAATCAAGCACACAAATAGAGGAATTAGAGTAAAAAATAATTATAAAGATACTAGTAGATTGGGATCTTTGACTTTTTTCTTCATTAATTTAATGATTTTTTTATGTTTTTTTATTTCATAATTAAGTTATAAATTTTTTTAACACTTTTAATTATATTTTCATTTTTAATGTATATTTTAACTTTCAAAAACGACTCTGCGTCGCATGTCATCGGGGGCAATAAATTAAGCTTTGGTACGAAACAATCCATCGTAAGGGTTCAGCAGTGGTGGAGGGACGAATCTCATGCCGAAGATATGAGGACAGGGAAAACGATTTTTTGCAATAAATAAATATTTTTAAAATTTTTTAACATATAAAATCTTTTTCTTTAATCTTCCTGCTCCATTCGAATGGCCCGTCGGAGACAAATTTTCAGTGCCCTCGAAAACTCTTACGTAACCCACCCACTCCCACCTAAGTTTTGGCTGACAAACAGCAATATAGAAGTTGACAGAAGTCTCGGAAGGCTTAGTCGGGGCGAGCTCTTCCACTAGACCCAGCAACGTACACCAACCCGGACCAATACTCCACCGGAGCCGGAGGGATCCCGATGGGTTTCACCGGAGAATCACGGCCGGACCCAGAATCGTCCCTCCTCCTTGGTTCGACGACGACCAATAATTGTGCAGCCACATCCAGCAAGTTCCCCGAAGACAGGGGCCACTTCGCCTACATCGTCTGCTTCACTCTTGGCCTTGGCTTCCTCCTTCCATGGAACGCCTTCATCACCGCCGTCGATTACTTCTCCTACCTGTACCCAGAAGCCAACGTCGACCGCGTCTTCGCCGTCGTTTACAAGCTCGTGGCCCTTGTCTGCCTCTTCATCATCGTCCTCTACAGACGCAAATCCGACGCCTATGTGCGGATCAATGTTGGTTTTTCCCTATTTGTGGTGTCCTTGCTTATAGTTCCGATCATGGATGCGGTCTACAATAAGGGTCGAGTAGGGTTGTACGATGGATTCTATGTGATGGTTGGGGCAGTTGCGCTTTCGGGTTTAGCTGATGCTCTGGTGCAGGGTGGGATCGTTGGGGCTGCTGGCGAGTTGCCGGAGAGGTACATGCAAGCTCTCGTTGCTGGCACTGCTGGTTCTGGTAGCCTTATTTTTCTTTTGCCCTCGAAATTTGCTTTTTTGGGTTCAATTGCCTTGGGAGTTTTGCTCAATTTTGTATATGATCTTCGCATAGATTTCAAAATCTCTATTCAAATCTTGAAACTTTTTACGATACTGATGCGAGAAGATACCTTTTGATAGATGCATCTTTTGCGATATACAACGTGAGAGTGAGGATGTGATATGTCTGTATCAGGCTTTCTGATACCTTTCCCAGATGATGGGATCTAGGTCCAAGACGCTGTTGTGGCACGTTTGTAAGAAGAATGTTAAATGTACAATTGAAAGTAGTATAATGGATGTACAATTTTTTATAACTCAATGACAACACTGTAATGTTGTTATTATTAAGGTTGAGTTTAAAACTTGTTGTAAAAGCAAGTGCTCGATGCTTTTACATAAATTTAACACCGCTCCATTTGTAATACGTCCTTAGAAATTTGAATTATTTTCAAATTAAATCAGATATGGGAATATAATATTGGATTTACTAAATCATTTTTTTTTATTTATGCTAATTATAAGTTATCTAAGCATGTGATGTCTAACACTTAGTCACTTAGAATGTTCCAAGTTCTCGCATAGTGAACATCTGTATATGCTAATAGACATCTGGAAATATCCATATTCTTTAGTTATTTGTTTTTCCTTTATAAGGTAATGATAGATGGTACAGACGGAATGGAGCTTGGATCTGAGTTGAAACTTGAAACTTTAATTACATCGGCTGTCAGATTACTGTTTGTGTAGACAACATCAACCATGCATAAATTAGCTGTAGTGCTATTGAAGTAATTCTGGTTGCGCAAAAGGATTACATCACTTCTCAAGTAGACAATGTAAAGGAGGAGACAAAAGTGATTTTGACACATCATCGATCCCTTTTGTGTTATGATGCATATACATATATATATATATATATATATATATATGTACAACCAGCATTACTCATGCTATTGTTATGGAGCAGACCGCAGATTTCATTTGCTTCTTGTACCCTAAATCTGAAACGTACTATATTGTTCTTATGATCATACTCGGTATTTGGAAAATATTAGTACTATATTCCCTTGTCTACTGAAGTTCAGGAGAGTAAATGGTTTTTCCACGTGGTGATGTTACAAATTTACAATTTATGTTTTGACTATAGGGCTACTTGTTTCTGTCCTGAGAATATTCACAAAAGCCGTTTACCCACAAAATGCCGCCGGCCTGCGAAAAAGTGCAAACCTCTACTTTGGTGTATCAATTGTAATTGTGTTCATGTGCGTCATATTCTACAATGTGGGACAAAGGCTTCCTGTTATGAAGTACTATAATGAACGTAAGGTTCAGGCTGTCACCGAGGATGAAGAAGGCAGAGGTCCGCTGAGTGGGTCTGTATGGAGGTCCACTCTATGGGATATTGTAGGAAGAGTAAAGTGGTATGGATTTGGCATTCTTCTCATATATATTGTGACTCTGTCTATATTTCCCGGGTACATCACAGAGGATGTGCACTCTCAAATTCTTAAGGACTGGTATCCAATTCTCCTTATTACTGTCTACCATGTGTTTGATCTTGTTGGCAAGTGCTTTACTGCAGTATATCTCCTTGAGAATGCAAAAGTTGCAATAGGTGGTTGCCTAGCAAGACTCTTGTTTTTCCCTCTCTTCCTGGCCTGCTTGCATGGTCCCAAATTCTTCCGAACAGAGATTCCTGTGATAATGCTGACTTGCCTTTTAGGACTTACTAATGGGTACCTAACTAGTGTAGTGATGATTTTGGCTCCCAAAATTGTGAAGTTGCAGCATGCAGAGACTGCAGGAATCGTGATTGTGTTATTCCTAGTTGTTGGTCTGGCTATTGGGTCTATTGTAGCTTGGTTTTGGGTTATCTGACCCAGGCAATTTCTCTGAATTTATGAACTCAAAAGCCTAGGTACTATATTGCTTCCTTTAACAGAACTGCCATGAATCCCAATGTCATGAATATGGAATATTTGTAAAGCTTTAACTGTAAATAATAATGTCAATCATAACTATCTGTTGCAGTACTTGAATTTTCTGGTAAGGAACTCCTTGTCCTTCATTTAAGGAGAATTACCTAAAAGTCCCTCTATTTTTACATATTTATCTTTTTTCTCTTATTTACTTATTTTCTCTTAATTTTATATTTATATCTCTATTACTACATCTTTACCTTTAGATTTCCAATGACAAAAGATCCATGTCGATATCAGTAGTTAGTATTTTAAATCGGAACTTGCTTCTATGATTCCTTACATTGTTCAACAGCCATATGACCGATTAACAATGGATTTTCAAGAGAAACAAGGTCAGGTCAAGGGAGTGAGCGTGTGAAGCTCTTAAAAGCACTCGTCCTTCAATGGTTATTTCTCTCTCTTTTTAAGTTTTTTTTTTTTTTTATAGAAGAATAATTTAAGAAAATAAAAAATATTTAAGACTATTTCTTATTCATTAACTTTAAATGATAGATATTTTAAACAAATAAGAATATTAAAATATATTTTATAAATTTCCTTTTCTCTCTTAATACATTTTTACTTTTAAATCCCAAAAATAGAGAATACTCATTTATGAGTATTCATTAACTTTTACCGATAAATATTTTAAACAGATGAAAGTACTAAAATATACTTTATAAGTTTCTTTGTTCTTTCTTGATGTACTTCTACCTTTAAATCTAAAAAATAGAGCATATCCATCCATGATGATCCACTCAACCGCTCTAACATCTAACTTTATCTAATCTACGGACAGAAATATTTCTTCCACGTATAAAAGAGCCACAAAATGCTCCTTAATTAAATTGAGCTATTAAATATATTAAATTTTATATTTTAATTTAAGGATTTTTGTGATTTAAAGATTGTATAAAAAGATGTATGATTTTATAATAATACTGTTATTTTTATATTTTTATATTTATAATTTTATTTATAATTTTTATTTTTATTCTTTATTTTTTAAATATTTTTTATTTTTTAAAAATTTTGACTTGAACTAATAAACGTGACTTAAGTGTAAACTTATGTGCCTAACCTCACAATTACCTATTTTATAATTGCCTGATTTGCACTTTGCACCCCTACCAAAAGATTCTCTTTGGGGCCTCTCCATTCAATATATATATACACACACACACACACACTTATTGTCACCCTATTTTATTGGTGAAAATAATATAGAAAGTTTTGTTTGACTAAATTTAATAAAATAAAATTATCAGAATGATTTATAAGTATAAAATAAAGCAGATTATATAATTTTATATATAAAATTTAATTAATTTAATATTAAAATTTTAAATTAAAACTTTAATAAAATTTTATTTATAAAAATAACTGACTAAAAATAATAATCCAATGTTTTCCTATGTTTTTAGTGTGATCTAAGGGAATGATATCATTTGAAATGGAAAATGTATTTTATAAAATAATGTAAAAATATATATTATTTATTGATAAAATTTAATTATATAAATTATCATAAAATATAAATAAGTGTATAATAATTTATAAATTAAAAAATGTTATTTAGTTTTTTATCAATAATTACTTGAAGAAAATACATCTTATATTTTAAATCAAATTTGATCTAAACCAAATCAGATCCTATGACATTTTAGAAGCTTTACTAATGAGTCGGTAATTTTTGTCATGGAAGAGACCATGAACGATCCTGAGTTGAAATTAATTGATAAGCCAACAGATTTAATAACAGACTATTTATAAAATATATTTGAAATTTATGATAATTTAAAGTATCAGAATCACTTAATTTGCCTGATTTCACAAATTTTATGTAAGTTCAATAAATCTAATAAATATATTTTAAATTTATAATAATTTAAGAACACACTTTTTTATAAAACTAAACTTTATGTAATTACACAACCATAACAAAAGCAAAATAAATGAATTTGACAGAGAAAAGCTTTTTTCTTTATTTGTAAAAGCAAAAAAATTATCTTCTATTTCTATACATTACCTATAGTCTATTGATATAGAAAAAATAAAACATGATTGCACCAGTTTAAGAGATCAAATTAAATGTTGATGCTGCTGTGTGTACCATTTCAGGGGAAGCAGGATGTGGTGGCCTATTTAGAGATGCTCAATGCCAGTGGAAGGGAGGTTTCACTTATTTCATAGGGATCTCTTCAATTCTGTTAGCGGAACAGTGAGCTATTCTTAAAGGGTTGCATGTTGCTAGGGAAAAAGGAGTTCATAATCTAGTTGTTCAATCTGACTCTAAGGAGGTTATCTTGTTGCTTGATCCCATTGGCAATGGAACTCAGGAGGCAATGTTTCTGTCTCGCATCCAGGAATTTATGAGGAGAGAATGGAATATTCGTTTTATCCATGTTTTCCGGGAAGGAAAAAGTTGTGCTCACAGGCTAGCTCATATGGCTCTCGGGGACCAAAAAGAGCTTCAAGTCTTTGAGGAAATTCCTCAACGTCTCATTCGGCAGCTTCTTGCAGATACTGCAGGGATGACTAGTGTTCCGTAATTGCTGTCGGTTTTTTTTCTCTTTCCTGGGCTTTTAGCCCTTTTGCCTTATTATAAAAAAAAGAAAGATAAAACATGATTATGACAACCCGGGACTGCTAACTCAAATAGCAACTGAACGAGAATTCGCCACTCCCAAAACAATGAAGAATAAAGAAAGGAAATCCCTTCCAAAATCAAAAAAGAATAAAGAAAAGAAAACGAGGACTGTCAGCAACAGAACCGAAGCTCAGAACTTTTATCATTTACATGACAAAATCTGCCACAAATCTCCTGGTTAATAATCACATACTACGCGGAGTTAGCGATAATAACTCGTTGAAAATTGAAACAATGCAGACTGAAAAATTACATTAAAGCATCGATGATTAGGAAGGATAAGAGAGGTAGTAAAAAATTTCTTTCCAGCAGCAAAGGTGAAACACACAATCATCAACACAAGAGGATAAAAAATTATACAATCAAAATACAAACTATCCTTCTATCATGATTTTGACCTGGGAGTAAGGCCTGTCTCTACCTTCTTTATTTCGAATATAAGCATTCTCCACATCTTGAGAACGAACATTTCAGCTTCATCATCTAAAATGGACTGAAGCAGCTCCAGCATTTGAGATGCTTTCACATGTTCTTGTGATATACTCGAAACAATGTAATCTACCAAAGTAGTTTCTTCCTCCCCCAAAAACTCAGTGATCTTCTTTGAAATCCATGGTCTCATTCTTTCGTGCAGCTGATGCTGCAAAACATCATAAAAAACCAATACTTTAAGAACACATTGAACTAGCCCCAAAAAAATACTGTTTTAATCTAAAATTAGAACAAGGACAGAGAGTGAGGGCGAGGACTGAGGACACAGAAGATTACATATTTGCTTAGGCTTAACAAACACTAAGACATTTTGTAAAATAAATTTCAAATTCTAAATTCTCTACTTAGGCTACACAAACCCAAGTAATCAAAGCCTTTATAGAAAAACAACATAAATATTAAAGAGCTAACATGTAAGAACTATTCATCAACTCAACAAAGTAAGAATGACTCAGCAATTTATGAATATAAAGGCTATTCCCAAAGAATAAACTAAATCATTCAATGAACTTTGAAAAGCAGTATAAATATTAAAAAGCTAACATGTGACATGGGCTCCCAAAATGGGGCTTTTTGTGACAGCTACTGTACACCTTAACATTTTTTCCACACAATTTACATGCCTCTAGCAGCCCCAAATCTACCCAGCCACACAAGAGTAATTAAGATCAGAAACATAAACATAATACCCATCACTTATTCAACAGAATATGCTAAGCCAAATGTAGTTCGCATTAGAAAATATGTTAAATTACATCGCAAAAAACTAAAGTAAAAATCTCCCAGATTAGAATCATTTACCTTGTCATAAACTGCCCAGTTGATCTCATATGAGAACAACTCGTCCTTGGTCTTTGGTATCATATCAATCAACTGTTTTGCATCCACGAGCTTCCTATTATCTGATGTCTTATGTTTCTCCAAACCATGATCCCGAACCCTGTCCCAATCAGGAATCCTATCCTTGTTTTCATCTCTGTTGTGAACCCCATCTTCATCCTTCCTGTCTCTGTCCCGATGGTTAGACTTCTCATTTGAACGCCTGCTTCTATCCCGCTCTCCATCCAGCTTATCTTCCCTGAGACTGGCACTGGATATACGCTTTGCAAATTCAGCAGCAGCGGCCAAATTTGGTGGTGTTGGCCCAGATGCAGTACTTTGAACAGCCTGCAGTTCCTCAGTTGAGTAATCAATAGGAACAAGAGGTCTCATCTTTTTGTCCTTGCGTGCATCATCATCCTCCTCCTCATGGAAAACAGAAGGGACAGCAGTTCTTTTTCCAGACCCAATCAGACCAAAACCCAACTTCTTTGCAGGGGCATTATCACTTGGCTGCGTATCACTTGCAGCGACAGATGCAGATCCATCATTTATGGCATTTAGTGAATTACCATTACCTGTCACGTGAATGTATTCCCACAGTGAATACCAGGGAATAGAAGGGAAGAACAAACTGAGAATAACCTTGCCTAGAGAATTACCTGTATGACCTTCATGACCATAGTCAGCTACCAAATCTCGCTCATTTTTGACTTCATTAGTAATCTCTTCAGTAGGCATAGCTTTTTCACCACCATTCATCACATGATCAGATAATAGCTTCAAGGCATCCCTTTGCCACTTCTGTTGCTGATCCTCCTCAGCCCTCTGCTTGGCCTCAATAAATTCTTCCTCTTCTTTTTGTCTATCAGCCAGGTCATCTTCCTTTTCCCGCAGCCTCTTCCTTCTCTTCTCCTCTAACGCACTTCTACGCCACCTTTTTCTTGAATCATCATCTTCATCCTCTTCCTCATAAAGTATTTCCTTTCTCCGTTTGCGTTCCCTATCTTTCTCCTTCTCCTTTTCATACTGCCGTTCTTTTTCTTTCTCTCTTTCTCTATACTCCCACTCCTTCAAACACACTTCATACTGACGTTCAGCCTCCTCAATCCTCCTCCTTTGTTCCCTCTCCTTCCTGATACGTTCCCGCCCTGCTTCTCGTTCATATCTTTCAATTTCCCTTTCCTTCTCTCGTTTTAGTTCCCTATCTCTCTCTCTCTCTCTGCTTCTCCTATCATGCCTTCTATCAGGGCTCTCAGGCCTATCATTTTCACTGGTGTTTTTGTTATCGCTATTTATCTCTCTGTCATTTTTATCTTCAGTTACTTCTACAGAGTTGGAAAAGCAAAGCTCCAGATTAACTCAATTGAAAAGGAAACAATATAAATGGACTGCACAGGAGGATAATATGCATCCACTTGATAAAATATAATTGTGTCAACATATAATAGATATAGCAACAAAACCACCTCTTTACAACTACAACTTACCATTCCTCCCGGTATCCACATCAGAGTCTCCATCTCTTGTTTTGGTTGGTTGTTCTAAAGTTAAATTCACAGAGCCATCACCAGCTGCCTGTGCAGGAGTAGGCAAAGGTCTGGCCTTCAACCTCTCCTCTATCATGCTTGTAAGCTTTTCTAAGGCCTCTCGATCAGCATCCCTGTCTTCATCAGTGACAATGCCAAAGCTAGCCACATCATGGTTTTCCTTGTTTGCTGAATCATCATCTTTTTTCTTTGATTGCTGTACATCAGGTTTCCCATCCTCGTTTGCATCAGGAGGTTGTGCACTGTCCTCATCTTTTTCAGATCCTGTTGCCTGATTTTCTTTCTTCTTTGAATTCTCAATTTTTTTCTCAACATACCGCTCCAGATACTCCCTATTGACATTGAGCTGTTGGCCAAACATGTACAAAAAAGACTTAGACATCCAGAAAACTTTCCCAATAATTGAAGCAAAATGCTCATGTAAATGTGCAGAAATGATGTATCATACTCATATTCTAATTCAAAATATTGACTAGGTTCAGAGACTGTAAGGAGTAAGGGCTAATTAAAACTGCATTGGATAGCAGTAAGAAATAAAAAATAACTATTTTCAACCAAAATTTTGTTAGATAAAAGAATTACTGAACATAAATAATCTTAAACTGAAAGGTAGAACATCATGTCGACATCTAGAATTTGCAGTCAATTAAAAGACTGAAGATTTGGAAGCAGTAAAAGATTAATGGAAATGAAAAATTAATAAAAAATGAAGGTATACCATTAGTTCTTGCCCATCAATATTTAATTTTGTAAGCAGACGCAAGGCACGAAGTACCCCTTCAGCAGACTCAAACTCGCAAAACCCAAAGCCTTTAGGAGTTCCAGATGGATCCTGAGCACGTTTCCAGCTCTTGACAGGTCCACACAACTTAATGTAAAGAACAGAATCAGGAATTTAGACCTGAGGATTCAAAAAAATGTATCCAAGTACACATGCAAGAGAAACAAACCCTGCCACCCTCTCCCCCAACCCCTCTCCTCCCAAACAAAAGCAAGGAGTTAACAAAGTCTAAATATACCTGAAGGATAGAGAGCATAAAATCATTGTCCACAGTTGATGCAATCTTGCCAACATAAACAGTATTTTGTGACTTCTCAGCTGGAGTAACACTGGGAGCAACCACTGGTCTGACAACAGGAGGAATAATAGGACGAACTGCAGGGATGCCAGCAACAGGAGGCCGTGATACTGGAAGCACATTAACTGCTCCAGGAGGGCGTGGAGGATACGCAGGACGAACAATGGTTCCATAAGGAGGGGGATAACGAGGCATTCCTGTACAGATGTAACAATATCTATGCAGATATATCAGAACAGGTCATACACAGATTTACACTTTAAAGTCTAAACTAATCATTACATCAGTGATATATATGTGGGTAAAAAAAATGAGACTAGAACAATGTACTGCTATTACCAAACATCAAAAGAATAATAGAGATGGCAGCACAGGCAACAATCACCGGCCGAAATGACAACCTGAAGGAAACATTAAGAAATACCATCGAGCTTGAACTTCATGGTTATGTAAAAAGATCTTACCTTTGTCTTGCAACATAGCAGCCTTGTCAAACTATCCCATCCACCAATTGCATAAAAGAAACATGAGACTTTAAACATCTCATGTACGCATGAGAAAAATTCTAGTTAAATTCTATGTTTTCTTTTTATATATAAAAATTATCAGCAGCTAGTGAATCAGTGATGCGGCATAAAAAAGGGAAAGAAACTGCAATAGAAAGAAAGAGAATCGAAAAGATAGCAATACCTTAGGACACAAGGCCAATGTGCATTCAGTTGCAAACATGGTCAGCCTCTGGAATTCATAAAACCATTGAAGGGAAAGTACTCTTATAACTAGCAGAAAGTAGCCTACTAAAATGAGCATGACACAGCCATACATTATTTAGATTGACAAAAGAACAAACATTTTTTCCATTCTTAATATCACTCTGTGTTCAATTCTAGTAAAAGACAAATAGGAATCCAGGCAAATATGTGCATACCAAAAAATGAGTTGTAGAGGGAGGTCTTTAAGCAATATGAAGCCTTCCAACCTTTCTCACCGTATTCAATCAAGACACTGTAGGAGAAAACATCCTGTCATCGATACTCCTTATCTAACCAACATGAATTTTCTAAATGTCTCCGAAGTCATTTAACAAAAAGCTCTTCCCCACTATAAAACATAACCTTAGTTTATCATCAAAGCTATCCAAACTAAAGGGTCTTCTTTTTCTTGGAGCAAATACACATTTAACAGTCTTCATACATGTCATAGTACAACCAAAGTCAGAAGCAAGATAGAACAGTACTAGGAGTCAGACACAACTAATATAGAAAATAAAGGAAAACCAATGATTCTGAAGTTGAAAACTTGCACCCTCGAATAATATATGTAGAAGCATTACATACATATACACATGAATAAGAAACAAACTTATAAGTTATAATCGGAATATGATGGAAAAAAATAACCCACCCGGAGGAGGTATGGTCCCTTGTGGAACTGTGGGAATGGTGGTATAACCATTGGGCATCGACGTATAGGGTGTAAGGGCTGGATTAGGGGGCTGGCCTGGTGGAACGTGATATGAAATAATGGGTGGCATCTGCGGCACGGACAACGGAACCGCCCCGGTACCACTGGCAATCCCAGGAGTCATAGCCGAGGCAGAGCTCACACCAGGCGGCTGAACAGCAGGGTTTTGATAGTTCATGTTCGGCACGCCAGCGGAATTTGGCAAGGGAGAGAATTGAGGTGTCTGCGGAGGTAGTGGCCTGAAGGATGGCACAGCCGGCAGGACAACGGCTCCGCCTGAGAGTTGTGGCACTGCTGCCGCTGCATATGAAATGGAAGGCGGTGTAGTTACTGACGATGGATTCGGATTAGGGCTTACAGGCGCGAATGATGGTGCTGAAGAATGCAGTTGCGTCGCCGGCGGCGTGGATGCTGGAACTGGATCGGATTGATTCTGATGAGAATTCGGAGCACAGGCTTCGTGGTTTTGAGATTTTAGGGTTGCAGGGGAGGAGGCGGAATCCGCCATGGAAGAAGCTTGTAAAAGGGAGACAGATCAGTGAATTTGGTGAATTCAGTGAGCTTTCACCGGATTTTTGGATCATTGGATGGATCTCTTCGTGTAACCTAGATTCTTTGGTTCGGTTTGCTACGAACGACTACGTATAATACGAGTAGAATCCAGCGCGTCGCTCCGATTTAATCCTTTCTAAGGTAGAACACGTTTTCCCTCCCGGTAAGAAATTCACGGATTCGGATGGATGCAAGTATAAATGTATGACCTTGAGAAAATAGAGGTTACGATTATTTTAAGTAAATGAATTATAATTTATTTATTTATATATTTTTATTAATATTTTATTTTTTAAAATATATTTTATATTTTTAAAAATTTTAATTTAAAATTTATAAAATTAATATTTTTTTATGAATAAATTATATTAACCTCTCTTAAGGTATTTAATTATGATATTTCACTCTATTCTTATTTAAATATAATACTTTACCCCATTTACTCAAATATTAATTAAAAAAATATACCTAATGTTAATAAAATATTCATAAGAAGAATATTAAATCAATATTTTAATCTAATTTTACTTAAAAATTATATTTTAACTCAGTTAACTATTTTAAATAACTAATATTTTGATAAATTATTTTTTTAATTAAATAATTATATTTATTAGGCTAAAATATACAGAACCTCCCTAAACTTTAGGTCGATTTTAAAAAACTCTCATGAACTTTAAAAAGTTTCAAATGACCTTCTTAAACTATGAAACATTTGTAAGAAATCCCTTCCGTCAAGTTTTCCGTCAAAATTTAAGAAAATGACGAAAATGACCTTCATTGTAAAGTTAAGAAATTAAAGGCTGTAAATAGTAAAATTTTAGAGTTTTAACATTGAACCTTAACCCTAAACCCTAAATTCTAAATCCTAACCATAAAATTCTAAATCTTAAAACTTTAAACCCTAAACTCTAAACCCTAAACCCTAAGCCCTCAGCCCTAAACGCTAAATCTTAAACCCTAAGCCCTAAACCCTAAATCTTAAACCCTAAGCCCTAAATCCTAAATCTTAAATCCTAAACCCTAAACTCATAAATCTTAAATTCTAAACCCTAAATTCTAAACCTTAAACCCTAAACCCTAAATCCTAAACTCTAAATTCCTAAACTCTAAACCCTAAATTACAAATTTACATTAGATTTTTTTTGTATTTATGGCAGATTTGAAAATTTATGTGTATTTGAAGGGTATTTTTGTCTTTTTATCAGGTCAAAGTGGAAGTTGACAAAAAAACATCCAAATTTTAACGGAAAACTTGACGGATGAGGGTATTTTACAAATGTTTCATAGTTCAAGAGGGTCACTTGAAACTTTTTAAAGTTCAGGAGGGTTTTTTAAAATCGACCTAAAGTTTAGGGAAGTTCTGTGTATTTTAGCCTATTTATTACAAGATATAAATTGAACAATGTGTATGATTATGAAAAAAAAATTTAGTACAAATATAGAGGCATCTTGGGATAAATTTAGTTAGCAAAAAATAAGACTAATTATGCTCTACATTTTTTTCTTAACTAAACTTAGTCCCAACATGCCTCTATGTTTGTACTAAATTTTTTTTTTATAATTACACATATGATTAAATTTACATATTACAATAAATACAATTATTTAATTAAAAAAATATAATTTGTTATAATATTAGTTATTTAAAATGATTAACTGAGTTAAAGTATAATTTTAAGTAAAAGTAAAGTAAAATTTAATTTAATATTTTTTTAAATATTTTATTAATATTTAGGTATATTCTTTTAATTAATATTTAAGTAATTGGGTGGAGTGTCATATTTAAATAAGAATAGGGTGAAGTGTCATTATCAAATACCTAAAGAGAGGTTAATGTAATTTATTTTTTTTATAAATAAATTTTTTTTAAAATATAAGATATCTTTTATAAAATAAAATATAAATAAATGATTATTAATAAAATATAATTATTATAATTATTATTAAATATAAATAAACAGATTATAATTTATGAATTAAGAATAATTATAATTATTAATTTTTTTGATGACTTGTATTTTATTTTTAAAATGTAGAGTGCAAAAAAAATTCAAATCCGCTTGATAGGCAATATTGTAGGAAATCTAACCCTTTTTGTCACAAATTTTTATTTCATAAGAAAAACAAGTTTATTTTATTTATAGACTCGTTGTAAAAGTGCCAACAAACAAGTTGTGATCTCCTGGTCACAAAAAAAGTGTTTTTTATGTTTTTTTAGGTAGTTTACTATTAAAGATGCAATTTTCTTTGCCTGGTTGAAATCCGTGAGGAATGTTCAAATTTAGTTAGAAAATTGAGAGAATTTTCTCCTCACAAAAATAGGAAAGGGAAAATAATTCTCCTTATAACAATTTTTAAGATGAAGGCAGAGATTCTCATCTTATAAGAATCTCAAAAATAAAAGTTTACTATAATATCGGTATATAATAATTATATAATATATAATATAAAGAATAAATTAATAATTATATATATAATAAATAAATAAATAATATAAATTTATTTATATTATAAAAATTTTATTTTAAAAATTTTTTAAATTTGCGATAGGAAAAAACTTTTTTTCACCCTTCAAAAGGGAATTAGGACAGAGGAAAAATTTTTTCTCAGAGTCAAGGAGCAGAGAACTACTCTCTGCCCCACTCCAACCCATTATCATTCCTATTTATTATTTTCTTTTTCCTTTTAAGATATTTTAATTTTAAGTAAAGTAGTTTTTAAAATTTTTTATCTTCAAAAGTTCTATTAAATAAATCAATTATATGTTCATAAATTAACTATTATTTTAATAATTTGTTTAACAACTATATTATTTTTGTCAAAAATTTTATTTTTAAGAATTAATATTTAATTATTATATTTTTAAATTTAAACTTTAAATTTTAAAAACTTAAATTATAAAACTCTTCAACTTAAAACCTTAAACATTAAATTATAAATCCTAAAATTTTAAACTTTAAACCTCTCATCAAACTTTTAAATACTAAAAGATAAATATTAACATATTAAATATTAAACACTAAATTTTAAAATCATAAATTTATAACTTTACATTTTAGTATTTATAATATTAGGCTTTTAAGGCTCATAGCATAGGATTAGTATTTGGATTTAGATTTTGTGATTTAGAATTTATTATTTTATGTTTTATATTTAAAACTTTAAGTTTAAGAATTTAAAATTTGATATTTAAAATTTATGATTCATATATATAAAGTATGAATTTTTTGAAATTTTATTAAAATGATATAATCATCAAAGATAAGAAAGTTTTGTTTCCTTACAAATCTGACTTTATGCTTTGAGTTTTACTCATATCACTATAAAACTAACTTTATTTTATTATATGAAAGTCAGAAATATTCATATGTCTATAATATTATTTTTAAAAATATCAAAATAATATTTTATATAAATTTAAATTATCTTAAAATTTAATAAGTTTTTTTTACTAAAATTTCATTTATTTTCTTAAATTATTGTCTTTGCTCATTATAAATTTTATTTTATGTTCAATTAATTTTTTTTAATATTTTTAAATACAATTTCTAATTTTTTTGGGATTAACACTATGTTATTATGTACATGTAAGATTGCATGTCCTATTTTTCGCATAATTTTTTTTTTCCTACTCTTTGTTGTGCACGTGATCGCTCTTGTTTATTTTGTATTAGGTATTGGTCAAAGTGTCAGACTGATCTGCTAATCAATGTTTAGACTATTATGGAAATTTGTGGACCACGCGGTTTTGCTATATATATATATATATATATATAATCACATGCTAATAATAAACAACATTGATTTCAAAATTAATGGCACATTAAGTTTTAAAACTTTACATTTTGTTCTTTTTAATTTTACAATTGCAACATTAATTTTAGCTCCTCAAAAATCCAAATAGCACAAACTTTTTCTTGAAATTTCACTTTAATGTTTTAATTTTAATGCAAAATATCTCATAATCTTTAAAAGTTTGTTAAAATAAGAAAGCATTTCTTATAATCTTCAAGTTATATGCTTACTAAAATAATTGTGTATTTCTTATTACAACTCATTAGGATTATGAGAATTCTTTTTGAAAAAGGATACATTATATTAATAAGAAAAAATATAAGCTTAACCTCTTAACTTTTTTTGAAATGAAAAATGAAATCACATTAATAAAACAATCCAATGGTACTTACAATAAAATCAAGATACATCATATTTAAAAAAAGGATAAATATAATTAACATATTGAACTAAACTTAATTATAATGCCAACTCTTTATCGTTTAAAGACTATCGATGTTAACACATTTTTTAATCGGAGAATTCTTATAAATCATGTTACAGCTTGTAAATTAATTTATCTTTACTTCCAAAGAAAATCTAACACCTTAATCACCTATAAGGCTAAAGAAAACCACAAAGAATAGACAAAATTTCTCATAAAGTGAACTAAAACTTTTAGATTTATCAAAGAGACAAATAGATTAGAAGAAAAATATTCAAGATCTGAACAAATATAAACCAAATGTAAATAAAGCTAAACAATACTAAAACAAAAAAGACAATAAAAAAGAAAAAAACAAAAGAGAAAGGGGAGGGGAGTTGATAGGGCTGCCAAAAGGAAGACAACAACTCCTTGCTTCCTAGAGAACACTATGGAAGGAAGGGAGCTGCAAAGGGAGAGGGGGAGAAGCTCAACCTTTTACCTTATTCTTAGAATGATATTTATAATATATATAATCAAAATAATTAACTCAAAGTTTAGTTAAAAGGTAATTAAAATAAAATTTTTATAGTTATTATAATTTTTTTCTTTACTGATAGTTAATGTAATTAGTGTTATGCCATGTATATATTAACTATATTTTATATTAATTTATTAAGAATGATCTTAAAAATGCTATATCTGATTATATGTATATTAAATAAAATTAGTTAAAAAGTTTTATAAAATTATGAATAATTTAGTTTATAGGTTTAAATTTTAGAAAATTAAAATATAAAATATAAAGGCTTAAAATCTATAAATATTAATTTAAAATTTAGATTTAGGTTTAGGTTTAGGTCCAAAATTAAATTTAAGTTTAGGCTACAAGATTAATTTATATGGTTATATTGTCTGTATTTATAATTTAAGTTAAAATACACAGAATTTTCTAAACTATGCCTCGATTATAAATAATTCTTCTAAATTTTAACATTTTATAACTAACTCTTCTTAACTATAAAAAACATATAAAAGATTCATTTCATACAGATTTTTTGTTAAATTTTATATGTCTCTTGATCAAACTTCAAATTGACTAAGAGAAAAGACTAAAATGCCCTTAATGATAATTTTGAACAAAAAGCTTCTTTACTAACCAGCCATGGCTTCCCAGTTGCAGTGTAGATAGCCATAGAATAGAACAAGCTATTCTGATGAAAAGAGAGACTCCTCTTCTTAACGTATTCTTCAGGCCTAAAACCTCTACCTCATAATAGTGACAAGGAAAATACTTAAGCAGTAAGATGCAACATTCATTAGTTGTAGAACTTTTTCTTTATCTTAATCTAATTAAGAATATGACAACCCAGGAAGCTTCTAAAAATGACCACACCATAACTAAACTAAAATTCGAATTAATTTCTTTCAAAATTGACAAAACTTTCAAGGCGAAAGGTACCATAATATATTTAATGAGAAACTATCATCTTGTGAATATTATGTATCCCAAGCAATACCCAACACAAAATAAATATCTTTCCTAGTCTAGCAACATAAAGCAAAAACAAAAAACCCAACCAAGGATAAGGAATAAATGAATTTTTAACTCAGTTAATAATATGCATCCATAATCACCAGAAATCAAATTAGAAGTATAGAAACATGCAAGAATAATAAGCATTGCATACCCAATGCCTAATTTCCAAATTAGTAAAACAAATTGCAATAGAGTAAAGGAAGAGAAGCCAGCTTATCATAAATAATAGTGATGACATTGAGCAAAATTAAGTTCCTAACTTTCCTGGATGCAAATAAAATCCTCTGCTAAAGAGATCTCTTTCTGAACAAAGACTTGAAACTCAAGTGTCCACTCTTCTAGGCCCAAATTTGAATCAAAGGGATTGACGAAACCTCCTTCTTTGGGCTATTGCTGAGGTTCTCGCGTTTAGAACTCGAAACATTTAATTTGATGGCCTTCGTCAATCTGGGACTCGAATTCGAGGTATTGGAAAGAAGAAGAAGAAGGATGGGAAGAAGAAAGGTGCAGAGAGCAATCTTCGAGACAATGTTGTCTTATACGCGTGGTATGAAATGGATTGAGAAAAGAGGATTTATATAATGAAGAGGAACAAGATGAAGATAGCGAAATTGAATCAAAATAACTTGCTCTATTTCGTGACCATTTACATTGCAACTAGGCAACCATGGTTGGTCAATGAAGAAGTTTTTTGCACAGAATTATTATTAAGGGTATTATGGTCTTCAATTTAAAATTTGATTAAGAAACATTTAAAATTTATTAAAAAATTTGATAGAAAAATTTTTTTTCATATTTTTTTATAATTAAAGAGGATTAATTAAAAAATTTTAAAATTTAAAAAATTTATTTATAATCGAGACATAATTTAAAATTTTTTTATATATTTTAACTTATAATTTATGACGTTATAATTAGGTTTAAATTTGTTTAACTCAATAAATTCAAATATTTTTTTAGTTCAAACCGTTTTAGTCTCCGAGTAAATCGAATTGGTCCAAACCAATTCAAACCAACGAACCGGCCCTTTCACAGTGCAACTTTTGTGGGGCTGGCGGACGAAGTTTACTGAAATAGACGGGCTCTTCGACAAATGACACAGCCCAATTGCAGCCACGTCGTTGCAACTTAAGTGACCAAAATAGTCCAACTCGCTCGGACCCCGCTGCATTGAACTAGCCTTATTTTGCCGTCACGCTTTCCCTCTTCCCACAATTTCCCTCTTCTCTGTCCCATTCCCAAATTTGGGAGTTGGAAAGAGAGTGCTACAGGAATTGGAGTGTTCAGCATTAACACTCACTCTGTGCCCTCTCTGCGCTCTAAGAGGCGGCATAGAGACAGGAGCGGTTTCTGCCTTCAATGCATGGAGATGGAGGAAGCCAAAGCCGAAGCAAAAGCCAAAACGCCAGGAATCGAACTTGACTGGGATAGACTCTTGCCCAGCCATGACAACCAACCGCCAGCCACGCTGATCGTCGAGCCTTCCCGCAGCACCAACGATTCCGCTACTCAACGTCCAAGGAACTCTGATTCTGACATGGCCTTCGATCGGCCGTATCCGCCGGATTACAGCCTAGAATGCCTCACTGATCACCAGCTTAGGGACTCGATTCGGAGCAAAAAATGGACGTTGGAGTGCATGAGTGGGAAATTGCCTGACGGAGGTGCGAAACTTGAAGCCATTCTCAAGCGCCATGAAGAGGAGCTGGAACGCAGGAAAATGAGGCTTCCTGAGAAGGTCTTTCTTTTGTTATGTTGTGAAACAATAGGCTGTTGTTGTTAGAGCTACTCTAAAGATATCCTCCATCTTGTGCCGAGAGCGTAGATAATAGAATTAGAAATGTGAGCAGAAATTGAGGTACTCCGTTTTATGTTGTCCTGGCGTCATACGATGTAGACATGGTAATGTTTTCACCTTGGCAATAAGGCTATCGTTAATGTACACCTTTGTTGTGATTTGGAATTAAATTCTGAAAAGGCATAAAATTTCGAAAGGGAGAAGAGTCTATTAAGCAATTGTTTTATTTTCATCATTGAACTCTAAACAGGTATTATTTTTTGTGGTTCGTTAATTATATAGGATTTTTTCCCAGTATAACTACTTATGTCTTTTTATGTTCCTTTGTAGAACAGGATGTTGATGAGAGTGAGAAGCCCGGACAAGCTGCAAGCTTAAATACTGTTGGTGAGGTTCTGGCTTTAATTGTGTGTGGCAAATCCTCATTATAGGTATCCATTGGTTGCATGTTTAATTAGTTGAAGTTGATGAAGTATTTAGGATATAATTTGAAGTTTACGTGATTGGATTAAGTCATAAAAGCAAAGGAATGGGCTTGTGACAAATAGGGTATCTAATGATTTGATGTGTCCTGGACTGGAAAGTGGTTGCAAGGGATCACAACTGATCCATTTGTGTCTTTCAATGTCAACGCCATTGTGGCACTGTGATGAAGGCATGATGTTTTCTGGTTGGGCCTTGGGTTGTATCATTGTTCCTTTGGAAAAGGAAAGGGAAATATGTTCACCTCCTCCCCCATTGTTTGTTTAATTGTGGAAACAGTGGAAAAAAATGTAAGTAACAGGTTGCGAATGTGATGCAGTGGACATTTGATATTAAAGCCATGATTTCTCTGTAAAGCAGGCTCTTGCACAAGATCAATTTATCTCTTTCCAGGATGCTTAATAGAGGGTGCTGAATTTATGTTGTAGGTTTGTCTAATGACTTGAGACAACAGAATATGTCATCGCAAGCAACCTCACGATCCTCATTTGCATCTCACTTTTTTAAGAAAATGGAAGAAGATGTAAGTTCCTTTGCATAATCGCATCATTTGTAAAAGTTGCTATTTTTCCCTCTAATTTGCCTGATGTTGCCATCTGATTTTGATTATTTAGCGTACTGATTCAACAACAGCCAAAGCATTTAACAAAGAGTTGCCACTTTTCAAACATTGCAACAATCAGAAAATGAAAGAAAATGGAGACTTTGCACGTAGGGGAAGAAAGAGAGATCGGTCAATTTCAAGACAATGGCCGTTACAATGTGCTAGCAATCTTTCCAAACATGATATCTTTAACGATGATAAAAGGCCCACGGCAACTTCTACTTTTTCCCTGCAGAACATAAAGAAAAACTTGTCTGAATGCTTTCCAAAAACGTAAGTGAATATCTTGCTTATGGTTCCAACCATTTAACACTATTGTGTGATTTTGGCTGAGGCATGCTCCTTATTTAGCCCTTGGGATGTATTGTGCATGTCATAAAACCAATGTGCTGCTATTGTTCTTGGAAGTTCTAGATTAATCAAATGTTCTGCTGCTACATTACAAGTTTGCTGTTCTTTCTTAATTATTAGGGCTGTATACGATGATCATAGGAAGAGTTTGAGTATTTATACTAGCTCTTCTACTTAGCTATATCTGCTCTAAAAGATTTGATATGTGAATAAGACAAAATAGCTTATATATGCTACTATGCTTTCACTGCTAAAAGGGTTGGCTTGAGCTTTAGTTATTTGATTTTAGGTGAAGATATTCTGTTGTTTATGATGTTTTATGCTTAAAGAAGTACATCATCATTTTCACTAACAGAGATGAGAGTTAACTGTGTTATTGGAATTAAAATTATTGACAAGGTTATCCATTCTGCATCCTTTTGACTTGAGATGAAGATGGGAGCAGATATAGTTTTTCATGTTTGGCTCTTACTGGAATTTTCTGAATAAATGAATTCATTATGTTGGATTCTTCTTTATTTCTTTACCTGCCCCGTAGGAAGGATGCTTTTCAGGCAACTCGACTGAAAGACTCAAGGTCCAGGAAGGTTTGTCTGTATTGTTTTCTTTATCCATTCATCTTTTGCTGTTATCCTTATAAATTTGGGATTCATATAATTCTCCATGAATCATAAAATCTGTCACAATTACTTGTGTGCCTTAATCATTCGCACCTTAGCTATTACATGTAATCAATAACTGATATATATTAAGTTTTAAACATGGTCAGCCTATTGTTCTAGATGATGACGACGAACTGCAGATTGTGGAGAAAACAGAGCAAGAAGATGAACTTGCTGAATAGTAAGGAAACTCCATTGCTTTTATATTTATTGTGGCTTTGGCAGTATGCCTATGAAACCATTACTTATTTTATTCCTACATCTCTTTTCAGCCTGAAAGAAGCAAAGATCTATTACCCTTCAAGGTACACTAAAAAATAATTGCTAGAAAATTGTCTCTCAACCACAATCTTATTTATCTATTTTATGTTGCATGACCTTTTCACTTTCCTCTTGTGATCGGGCAGTGATGATCCAGATTCTGTTGAAATTTATTACACAGACATAGATTGTCTTGCTACTGAATGCTACTTAACATCAACTATAATGAACTTCTACATACGGTATGTGTATTTGAGCTGTTTCACCTCTCTGCTTGCATGATACTTTTATTTTTTTCTGTAAAGGGAAAGTTGCTAGGTTTGATGTCATATTTTACTAGTTATTGGAGATTCATGGTGTGTGCTTGGTGGAAAAACAAAAGGGTAGACTGAAAGTGTGAAAATCATTACATGCTTGGTTAGTAAGACATTTATGGGTAATGTTAAGAGTTCAAACAAAATAATATGTTTTAACGAATGTTCCCTTAGTTTTGATGCCTTATTTGGCTAGTTATTGGAAAACTCAGTTTGTGTACATAAAGGAAAGGCCAAAAGAGTGAAAATGAGAAGTGAAAATCATTACATGCTTAATTAACAAGACCTTTAAGAGTAGTGTCCAGAGTTCAAACAAACTATTTATATGTGTTTAGTAATTTTCGCTTTTAATTCCTTTCTACTTTTGCTCATACACTGCGAGAGAAAAGTAAATTATTTTGAGTCCTTGTATTTTTCAGCTTTATTTATCAAGCACCAAAAAGTGAAAATGAAAATCTATCTTTTGCTCTCCATTTTCTCTTCCCTCTCTATTTTTCCCCTTTCCTACCAAGTGCATCATCAGTGTGAGTTGAGCTTTTCTATTCTTGCATGCCAAAATTGTAGTTGCTGAAACTCCAATTCTTCTTAATTCATATTTCTACAGGATATATGCCCAAAGATAGTTGTCATGGTTTTAAATTATTTAGTTGTATCGGCTATAATTGCATTAATGCCCTCAATGGGATTGAACACATGGGTTGATAATCCGTTTTGCTGTTAACTTATGTGAGCAACTGAGCATCATTGCTGGAAGTTTCGTAATGCTCCACTATGAAAATATATTTTTATTTTTTAATGACTTCATTTAGTTATTTTAGGTAATCAAATGATGGCGGAATGGGAGTACTATTTGGATCCAGTATGGAGTAGGGGAGTCGTGGAAGATTGTTTACTTGTCAGTCATTTTATATTGCTAGGGCCTACAATTTAAAAACTGAGAACGACTTATATTTTTCTCTCAAGTCTTATTCTAGGGATTTTCCTTGTAATCTGGTGAATTCTGTACCTGTGAGATTTTGAAACCTTGTCACCTTTAACTCTGATCACCCCTGTGACCCTTAATACTATTCCAACTCAAAGCTGTTGTCCCTGCCTAACCCTTTTTGTGCATACCAAGTAAACAAAGTGGAATAATATGCCTGCCATTATAATCTCTTGATTTGATTGCTATAACTGATTTTTCATACATAGAATTTATTGTGTGAGTCACCTCTTTAGTCCTTATAGGCTTTGTCTTGTTGAAAGCTTAAATTTTACTCATACGATAATTGTCTTTTTATATATTATGTGTGTTTGGTTTATACTAAACTTATGACTTATCTTCAATGGTCTAGATATTTACAGCAGCAAGCATCTCTGTTAAATAGATCAATCTCTGACTATCATTTTTTCAATACATATTTCTACAAGAAGCTTAAAGAGGCTGTTTCCTACAAGGTAGTTAATTTTCTTCTTGCTTGCATGCTTGCTCAATTGTATTTATGTGCATGGCTGCATGCTCACGGATTTATCCTTTTTTAGCAAGTTGACTCTAATATTTAAGATAAAATGCATTGTTCCATTCTAGAATTGGTAAGCCCTTTTCTACTTGACTGGTTTTATTACTAAATGATGTGTTAATGATACTATAATGTTGCTGTATTTTCTATAAATAAGTTTCTATTCTATATATGATTTTCTTGGTAACTTCATGGTAAATTGAGACCGAGGTCGCTCAACACCATAAGATGTAAATTGTTGACCTAAATAGGTACTCCTTGGGCATTAGAAAGATAGTATACAACAATAACAATAGTAAACCGAGCTTGATCCTATTGTGTGGATTTGGCTACATGAATAAAGCGATGTAATTGAGTTTTATTGAAAACCAAATCCTTGAAAGTTTTGTTTAAAAGATTTTTTATTTTTTTTTAAGTTTCACTTAATGTCTTCTTAGGTTTTCCTTTACTTCTTTTGATTGGGCTATTCTCCATTGGCTTGACTTTTCTCATTGGAGTTTATAATGGTCTTGTTCGCACTTGACCTAACCACCTTAGATTAGTTTCCCTAATATTTGCTTTAATAGGTGTTACACCTACTTTCCCTTGAACACACATTCATTTTAATATTTATCTTTTCTTGCATGTCCCATAGTTGTGAATTGCACAATAAAATGTGGATTGAATTGCGCCATCCCTATTGAGACCTTACTATGCACATTGCGCATGCAATTTTGTGCAATTACGTAGTCTACACATTTAACTTAGTATTCCTATCTTTGCTACTCCCATTTTATGCTTTTGTTGCACTTCATTGCTAGTACTCATTACATATAGCATCGCAAATGTTATAGTAGTTTGGTATAATTTTGGTCCTTTAAGTTTGATAGATACTTTGTAATTACGAATTACTTCTAAGGTATTTCTTTATTTCATCTACCTAACTTAAATCCTGTGTGTTACATCTCCATTGATCTGTTGTTACTTTAAAAGATCAATCCAAGATATCTAAAACGTAATACTTGTGGTGTATGTTGTGATCCCTAATTTTCACCTCCAAATTATTGCTAACTCATCTCTTATTAAACTTTCATTTCATATACTCTGTTTTCACCTACTTGATTGGAAGCTCTTTGATTCCACAGCCTCTTTCCACACCTTTAGCTTAGAGTTTGCTCCTTCTCTTGATTCTTCTACTAGAACTATATCATTTGCAAAAGGATTATATTCAAGAATTGTCTCTTGGATGTCCATAGTAAGTTTGTTCAAAACGAAAGTAAAAAATTATGGATTTGAGGTTGGTCCTTTGCGTGAATCTATTGTTATGGGAAAATCTTTTGTTACACATCCATGAATTTCCACATTAGTTGTTGCCCTGTCATATGTATCCTTTATAGCTTGAATGTATGCGATGCAAACTCCCTTTTTTTCCATAGCTTCCTATAAAACTTTTCGTGGCACTGTATTGTAAGCTTTTTCTAAGTCAATGAAAATCATACAACAACAACAACAACAACAACAACAAAAAACCGAGCCTTTTCCCACTAGGTGGGGTCGGCTACATGGATCAAACGACGCCATAAACTTCTATCCAAAACCAAATTTTTGGATATACCATTTAACCACAGATCTCTTTTAATCACCTCTCCAAGTATCCTTTTTGGTCTTCCTCTACATCTCCTCACAGGACTAAACACCATTTGGTCAACCTTTCGCACTGGTGCCTCTCTCGGTCTTCTTTGTACATGCCCAAACTACCGTAATCGGGTTTCTGTCATTTTCTCCTCAATAGGTGCCACCCCAACTCTCTCCCGAATATAATCATTTCGAATTTTGTCTTTTCTTGTATGTCCACTCATCCATCTCAACATTCTCATTTCTGCCACCCCTATTTTTTGCTCTTGTTGACCTTTCAACGCCCAGCACTCACTACCATAAAGCATAGCTGGTCTAATAGCAGTTCGATAAAATTTTCCTTTTAGCTTGGTAGATATTTTGCGATCACAAATAACCCCCGATGTGTTTCTCCATTTCATCCATCCAGCTTGGATCCTGTGTGAGACATCCCCATCAATCTCTCCATTACTTTGTAAAATCGACCCAAGGTACCGAAACTTGGACACCTGCGGTATGCTCTGCTTCCCAATTTTTATCTCCAAATTGCTGTTTTCTCGCCTCTTGCTAAATTTACACTCCATATACTCTGTTTTATTCCGACTTAAACAAAAACCCTTTGATTCCAAGGCTTCTCTCCACATTTCCACTTTACAATTCACCCCCTCTCTTGTTTTCCCTACTAGGACTATGTCATCAGCAAACAGCATATATTTCGAGACTGCATCTTGGATGTGTCCAGTAAGTACATCCATCACTAAAGTGAAAAGGTATGGACTTAAGGATGACCCTTGATGCAGACCGATCCTTATGTGAAAATCTTCTGTTACCCCTCCTTGAGTTCGCACATTTGTTGTAACTCCATCATACATATCCTTTATCGCACGAATATAAGCAATACGAACACCCTTCTTATCCAATGCTTTCCATAGGACTTCCCTTAGTACTCTGTCATAAGCTTTTTCCAAATCAATGAAGACCATATGCAAATCTTTTCCTCTACTTCGATACCGTTCCATCAAACTTCGTAGAAGATAAATAGCTTCTGTGGTGGATCTTCCTGGCATAAAACCAAATTGGTTCTCTGATATATGAGTCTCTTTTCTTAATCTCTGTTCAATCACTCTTTCCCAAAGTTTCATAGTATGGCTCATGAGTTTAATCCCCCTGTAGTTCCCACAATTTTGAATATCTCCTTTATTCTTGTAAGTGGGTATCAACGTACTCTTCCTCCATTCATCTGGCATCCTCTTGGACTTTAGTATCTCATTCAATAACTTGGTAAGCCAATAAATACCTCTCTCTCCCAAACACCTCCAAACCTCAATAGGTATGTTATCAGGACCCAAAGCCTTACCATTACCCATCTTCTTAAGTGCCTCCTTCACCTCTACTTCTCGAATTCTACGATAAAAAGCAAAGTTTTGATCCTCCTCCCGAGAACTTAAACGTTCCATGTCTATATTTGTTGACTGCCCCTCATTGAAAAGCTTGTGAAAATAACTTCTCCACCTTTCTCTGATATCTTTCTCTATTACCAAGACTTTTTCTTCTTTATCCTTGATACATTTCACTTGATCCAAATCTCTTGTTTTCCTTTCCTTTCCCTTAGCAAGCTTGTATATTTGCCGTTCTCCATTCTTTGTTCTCAAAGCTTGGTAAAATCCATCCAACGCTTTAGATCTTGCCTCACTAACTGCTTTCTTTGTCTCATTTCTAGCTGATCGATATTTCTCCCAATTTTCTTCCTTGTTATCAAGATGTAAAGCTTTGAAACACTCCCTCTTATACTTAATCTTCGCTTGAACATTCTCATCCCACCACCAAGATTCTTTACCTTTAGGGCCAAATCCTTTTGATTCCCCTAAAACTTTTTAGCTACCTTTCGGATCCCATTAGCCATCTCTTCCCACATATGGTTAGCACAATCTTGTGTTTCCCAAACTCTCTCTTCTATTAGCTTTCTCTGAAAAACCAACTGCTTTTCACCCTTTAGTTGCCACCACCTAATTCTTGGGTTTATAACTTTTCTGCTTCTCTGTTTCTGACTCTTCACCTGCATGTCCAGAATCAAAATCCTATGTTGTGTGGTCAAACTCTCCCCTGGTATAACTTTACAATCCTTATAGATCCTTTTATTCGTATTCCATACCAAAAAGAAATCTATTTGTGAACTTGAGGCCCCACTCCTGTAAGTGAATAGGTGCTCCTCCCGCTTTTTAAAACAAGTATTCGCAATCTTAAAGTCATAAGCCATTGCGAAGTCCAAAATTGATCTTCCTTCTTCATTTAATTCTCCTATACCAAAACCCCCATGAAATCCTGCATATTGCCCTGCATCCTTTCCAACATGACCATTAAGATCTCCACCTAAGACAATCTTTTCATGGTGGGGAATTCCTTGGACTAAACCCTCCAAATCTTCCCAAAACTTTACCTTTTCTTGTTCTTCCAGCCCCACTTGTGGTGCGTAAGCACTTATGATGCTAAGAGTCTCCTGTTCCACTACCATCTTAAGGGATAAAATCTTATCCCCTATCCTTTTAACATCCACTATATTACTTTTCCAAGTCTTATCCACAATAATACCAACTCCATTCTTTGCTCTAGTCTTCCCTGTATACCAAAACTTGAATCCTGAAATATCCAATTCCTTAGCCTTTGCTCCAACCCACTTGGTTTCCTGAAGACACAAAATGTTAACTCTCCTTCTGATCATAGTATCCACTACCTCCATAGACGTCCCGGTCAAAGTTCCAATATTCCAAGTGACAAAACGGATCTTGTTCCCCTGAACTAACTTCTTTACCCACATTCGTCCAGCAAGATGTGAGAACCCTTGCTTATTTAACACTACATCCGGGCGCTGATACAGCGGCTCTAGCTCATTTGACACTGTACTCGAGCCATACAGCGCGTTACTTCTGGGTAACGACCTAACATTAGCACTATAGTTTCGTTTGTCCATGTCATAAAGATTCGACGCAGTTTTACGTTGGCTGTCGACTACCTAACACAACCCTCCTCCTTTATCCAGGCTTGGGACCGGCTATGAAAAACACAGGCGGAGTTAAGTCAATGAAAATCATGTGTAGATTAATTTGTTTCCTTGAGTATCTTTTTGTCAAACGCCACAATAGGTATATAGCTTTCATAGTCAACCTCCCAAGGATAAAACCAAATTGGTTCTCTAATATATAGACCTCTTGTCTTAATCCACTCTCAGTTACTCTTTCCCATAGTTTCAAACTGTGGTTCATCAATTTAATCCCTTTGTAATTTACACAATTTTGTATATTTCCCTTATTCTTGTAAATATGCAACAATGTGCTCTTCCTCCACTCATTTGGCGTTCTCTTATACCTCATTATCTTGTTGAACAACCTAGTGACCCAAATTATGCCTTTCTCCCCTAAACTCTTCCTAACCTTAAAAAAAATATGATCTGGTCCAATAGCTTTAACATTGTTAATCTATTCTAGTGCTTATTTTACCTCAAATTCTTGAATTCTACAAGAAAAAGTATAATTTTAATCACCTGGTGGTTAAACTCTTTGTTTATACTTGTTGCATGCCCTTCATTGAATAACTTGTAGAAATAACTCCATCTTTCTTATCTTCATCCACTATCATAACTTTTCCATCTTTATTTTAAATACATTTTACTTGATCTAGATCTCTTGTCTTCCTTTCTTGTCCCTTGGCAAGTTTGTATTTATGTCTTTCTCCATTTTTGGTGCCTAAAGATTGATAGATGCCATCAAAAGTTTTGGATCTTACCTCACTAATTGCCATATTTGAATCTTTTTCAGCTACCTGATATTTTTCCTAATTTTCAAAACTTTTACAAAGGTGCAATGCTTGAGCTTCTCAGTATGCATGCATATATACAATCAATTTGGAGATTTTTAGCAAGTTATTATTTCTTTGTTTTGTTTTGTTGATTTTCTTTTTCTTTTGAGTGCATCTAGAATGAAGTTCTATCTGCTTTTAGACCAGAAGTGGGGCATGTGCTAAATGTGTGTTTAAACTGTAAACTTTAATAAAAGAAAAAACTTAAGAAAATAGAAAGTGGTATTATAGTTAGATAGATAGATACAACAAAAGAATTTAAAAATACAAATTAAACAATAGGGTGGTTAGAAAAGAAATGGAATCAAGAATGAGAAAAAGAAGAAAGTAGGGAGAGAAAATATAAGTCTAATTATGTTTAAATTTTGGGGCCAAATGTGAAGTTGGAAGCTGTCAGAAATATTTCTTTATTTGTAGTAAAATTATTTTTTTTCCTTCAAGCCAGTTTCCTCCCTGCTTCCTTTCTCTTTGTCCTTGATAAGCTCTAACTCAAATTTTATTGCAAAATCTAGAAAAGTGACAAAGAGGCATTATTTTTGAAGTTTAGAAGGTGGTGGAAGGGCGTAAATATTTTTGAGAAGGCGTATGTCCTAATTCCAATACACGAGGAGTAAGTTTTCTCAATAGTACTGAAGTTCTGTTTGTGACTGATAATTCTTACGAATGGTAGTGTGTTCCTTTTATGATCTATTTTGCAATAGATTATTATCTAAAAAAAATGCCTATCGCATGATAAGAAATGCCTTGAATGTGAAGACTGAAGAACCTTTTTTTAAAAGAAAAAACAAAAAGCTTTAATGCCATAGGTATAATGGAGGAGGGGGAAATATGCTTATTTGAATTTCAGTACTTGTGAATTTAAATTTTTTATATAAATGTGAAATTAGCTTTAAAATATTGGATGCATTAAGTGCGATAACAAGGAACCATTTGATCATAAGTGGACATCCTATGTTGATACTAACGGAAGTTTAAAAATTAAACATTTTTGTCCATGTTGTACATTTGCATTCCTGCTACCATGTCCACGCTAATATCTAAGATACCCTGCACTTTATTTTGAAATACTTAGATCAAATGCTGTCTCAGTCAATATTCTGTCACAAAATTGTCTCATTTTCATTAAAATTTACTAGTCTAGCAGAATGCACTTGGGCTTGATGAGTATGGCTTCAATAATATAAGATGAGCCTGATTGGTTTACCAATTTCAATGTTGGTGTTTTCTATTTAGATGACTTCCTGAATGAATTGAGAATTAATATGTATGTGTCACTTGGGATATGTTTATTTTTGCTTCTTTGTGTTGGTCAGTATTTTTTGGGTTGTCCTTGAGGATGCTCAAAGGGATTGGCACGCTTTACTGTGCTTTTTTTTATTGGGATATTTTTCTGTTCTTGTCTTCTTCTATCTTCAGTTGTTCTCAAGGAATATGTTTTATTTTTCTGCTTAATAGTATTCTTCCTTTACCGAAAAAGATCTATGGGTACAGAAGAGCTGGGGAGCAGAGTAAAAGATCTAGGGTAATTACCGTATATAGCTTGACTCTGACTCCTTATGTTTATAATCATGCTATATATACTCAACACTGACATTACACTATCATGAATGGGTTGACCTTGCCACTTCTTGTTAAACATATTTAGTAAGAATTAAGAGTCAAATTTAGGCCCTAAACTGACTTGTTGATAGCTCCTTTAGCAGTAAATGAACAAACAAACTTAGACGTTATATTAATCCAGTGTGTTGGTATTACAAGCTATCCAGTCTCCAAAATGGAAACTCAATATCATAAAAGTCATATACAAACGGCAATTGATTTTATGAAAATAGCATGAACACAATAAATTCTAAGAGGCAGTGGGTATAAGTCATGGATATTAGGTCAACCTGGGTTCAACTCTTTTACTCGTCATATCTTGCAGGGTGGTCCTTTCATAATGCCAGACCCTAATCCTGTAGTAACAAGTCCATTGTGAGTTGTGTCACAAATTGATGCCTGACACCCCTTGCTGAAGGTCATTGCCATATGCAATTCTACCACAATATTTGTTTTGCTGAAAGAGTGTATTGATAATGGAATAACTATTATGTTCATATCTGCCCCTAGAGCTCTTTTTCTCTGGCTGTTACTGATTAATGATTTTTCATGCACTCAGTCTTCATTGGAGCTTGGTCATTATATGTATCCCAGACAAGGAAGATGAATCAGGGCCAATCATACTTCATTTGGATTCTTTGGGTTTTCACTCTAGTAAATCAGTTTTTGATAATATGAGAAGGTGAGACAAAAGAAGCACTTGTATCCATTAATGTGTGACACATCTCAAGGTCATCCATGCGCTGTTCATCAGCTCTTAAATGTCTTTCTGAAAGATACAGGATAATTATTCTACGGTAAAATGTCTAGATGTTAGTTGTGAGCGTGGACAAGACTAATTTGTTATTGTAAGAATTTAATATGATGAAGTCGTGGTAATTGAGAAGAATGCTGCATCTTGGTTTACAGTTTGCATTGGGAGTGTTAGGGAATACATCAATAGATTTATGCCACTTGAAGTAAAGTGAAATGAGTTAAGTGATGATGTTAAATAAAACAATTGTTGAGGAATTCTGATAGAACTAGTTCATATTCACTTACTCTTCTATTTTCTTAAGGTTACTTTTAAGCTTGGCATCTGTCATTTTGTTTATCAACAAAGCAAGTTTTGTCAAATCTGAGTTAACATCAGAATGTTAACGGGAACTGTTCTGGTATTTTTTTCTGCATTTTAAAGATTTCATTAGAAACCCTGCATGCTTGAAGCTAGTTTTTATTTGCATCTTCTGATTGGCTCCTCTTTCTTTCTTTTTTTGTGTCTTCAATGTGAACTTCAATCTTAAACATGATGTGAAATTATACTTTTTAGCTATCTGAGAGAAGAATGGAACTATTTGCGTGAGCAATGTGTGTCTTCAGATATTCCAATTTCAGACAGAATATGGAACAATCTTTCTCGTAGACTTGAGCATGAAATCATCACGGTAAATTTATGCTTCAGTAAAATTCTGTAACCATGTATTAATATTATCTATAGTAGTTTTGTTTGAAGATGAGACATATCTTAATATTTATTATCCATGGTAGTTTTCTTTGAAGACGACATAATGATATCTGTGATGGTTTTGTTTAAAGATGTCATGTTATCTATTATTTTGTCTAAAAAAAACACTGGCCTTTTGTATATGGGATAAATGTCTCCTCTTTGCAAAAGTCCTTGTTTTGTCTAATGGAATAGATTGCTGATGTTGTCATTCTTTAAACTCACACTGTGATCATATTTGAAGGAGTGACCATTTTTTGAAGCCTTGTTTGGCTAACTGGCAAACAGGCAGAAAACTCAATTTGACAGCTTCAAGCTAAAGCTCTTTTAACCTTAACTTGTAACATAACCTTCAAGTCCATGAATATTTTGTTTCAAGAGGTTGACTGCTACTGCAAGTCCAGCATGTTAATGTTAAGTTATTGAAATTTCATGCTAGAAACCTAAGCAGTAACACTATTGTGTAGGATCTCAGTAATCACGATGCTTTTTGTGAAACACTGAATATTTTGGGATCTCAACCAATGTTCTTTGCGCAAGTTGCATTGATACACATGCTTCTGCACCAGGTTCCCCAACAGAAGAACGAGTATGACTGTGGTCTTTTTGTATTGTACTTCATTGAGCGTTTCATTGAAGAAGCTCCTAGAAGACTTAAAAAGAAAGATTTAGCTATGGTAAGATAAATAGTTATTCCTCAGTCTCATTTGAAGCAATGGATTTTATTGGCTGATACTTTTTAACTTACAGTTTGGCAAGCAGTGGTTCAAACCTGAAGAGGCTTCCAGTTTGAGAGTGAAAATCCGTAATTTGCTAAAAGAATTATTCGAAAATTCATGCAAGCATAACTGTAGCTCAGAATGTGCCCCTCTATCCTATTCTGTCGCTGCAACAGAATGTGTTTAGACTGTCATGGATTCTAGACATAGTCCTGAGCATGCATTGCTATCCTCATTTCATTAGATGAACAATCTGTGCATGGTACCCATGGTTAACAGTGGTTTTTCCCAGTTGGTGTACAGTCAGCAGTTATTCTGCAAGGAGTTTATTGAATCAGGATATCGTATTGACCTGTTGTTTAGTCCAACAGCCTTCTATACATAAAAAGGTGGCTTACATTTTGCTATGCATAAATACAACCAAATTGGCAAGTTTCTGACACTTCTTGTGGGTTAGAAATGCCATTAATTGTATAGTAAGTTACAGTACTGAGTTCACAGCCATAAATGGTAGGTTTCATGGTAAATCTGCCCATTATTTTGTCCTAAAATCTCATCTGATATTTGCATTTTTTGGCAAATGAAGTAGTGTTTATGTCAAGTTGAGTATTTTTTGAAGAGAAAAATGGGTAAGTATTTTAAGTTGTTTGTAAATGTAATACACTTATAAAAGTAGGCAAGTACATTATTTTAACTATTAGAAAAATGTAAATATATTTCTTCTGTTTATGTACTACTAAGTGTTAATAGTTACATAAAATTTACATAATTATTAATACACAATATTTTTTTTTATATGCTTTTGGATAAATTCAACATCAAAGCTTTGTCCTACTAAGAAATGAGTAATATGGATGAGCAATAAAATGAAAAGTTTACATAAAGTGAATAAAAGGTTAAACAATTAGTTTAAAAAAGTTATTATTTTGAAACAAAATTTTGATATATCAATATGTCAAAGATTGTATTTTGTATTAAATTACATTAAATTAATAAAAGTAACTCATTTGCTCAATTTAATAAAGTAGCACAACAACTAAATAATAAATATAAGATAATTTAGTTATCTTGTGTATAAAATTCTATATTTGTGTGTTATAAATTAAATATTAAAGGAGATATAGTGAAATTAAAATTAATGAAATAAAAAGAAATTCACCAATTATAAATTTTAAGAGATTATGAAAAAAATATTAGATAAATGATTGAAAGTGTTTGTGTATTTAAAGTAACTAAATTTTTTAGAGTTTTTTTTTAAAATTTTGTGAAAGTATTTATATTTAAATTTATTTAAATAATTAATAAAAAGATGTTGTTTGTATTAATTAAAAGATGCGAATTACGTTATGATTCATATTTAATGGTAGATAGACAAAAAAATGAATGTTTATATTGTTATAGTAAAAAGGTGTATTTATATATTTTAATAATTAAATGAATATATTTATCAAATTTTATAGTTGAAAAGTATATACTTAAAAGTTAAAAGTTAAAAGAATGTATGTATTTTTTCTTTTTTGTATATATAAATGAATATATGAATGTTGGGCAGGAGAAGAGTCTTGACATTAAACCTGGATTCACTGCGATTTGCATTGAATATTGGCCTCCGCTAACAAATTCAAGATGATAGAAGGCTTCTAATATAGCAATTAATGTGTTGACATCGTGTAAATTGATTTTAGAGAAATTCTTGTGTGGTTCAACTAATTTTCATTTTGGTGTGCCATATTAATGAAGAAAAGGACATTTTTTTTTTCTACTTCCGAAGAGTTCAGGCAGTTCTGTATAAAATTTGTTAGACAGGAGAATAAATCTCCAACAGTATTTTACAAACAAATCCTATATGACTTGAAAAAAAATTAAATCCAAGCACAATAACCTAAGGCAAGGTGTTTAGTGGTTAGGCTGTATGACTAATCATATTCATTATGCTAAAAGTATTATTTTTGGTTTCACAAAAAAAAAAGTGCATTATCTTTGGTGGTATTTGTTACCACAAAATCAATTATATACATAATTTTTGATAATTTTCAAAATTAATTTTACTCACATTTGATCTAAACGCGCATTTTCATAATTTCATACATTCAGAATCCTATTAACGTTGAACATTCAACTAGGTCCGGTCCGGCGTTCTAGGTTTTAAAAAAACTAGTAGGCCAAACAACTAGATTGGGGTGTACGCGCATGTTAAGAAAAAAGTGGGTTGCGATTGGGGGAGACAAAGCAGTATTTATACATTTGTGTAAGGAGTCATGGACTTGTAAGTTGGCTGTATAAATGTCATTTAGCGTATTCAGCTTAGGTCACGTTCATGGCGTTTAGTTAAGATAGATGTTTTAAAAGACTGATGAAAAATATCTACATACAAGCTCAGAGTTGGGGGTCCACGCACAAAATAGCAATTACTTACGGCGTTTCTTTTTCTCAGGAGTTTCGTGCACTTGTGCTTTCCTCCCGAGAGTCTTGAGCTGATAATTTTCGAAGGCAGCAGAAACAGCACCCACCTACGAGTAAAGTCGAAAAATCAATTCATCGGGCATAAAGTATATATTATTGAAAATAACTCCCAAGAAATTAAAATAAAGATTTCCTTCTGTGTATATTGTCACTAACCAATTCAGGCTTCTTACTGTATACCCTCACTATTATGTCTTGATAGAATGCTGGCAACAAGTGACTGATACGGTCGTCCTGGATTTGGAATTTGTTGTCACTCTCGTAGTCCTGATACAATAAAAAGCGGTTAAGCTCTCCGCAATGCATGTTTTATGTATTCAAAGGAAACTCAACATCTTTTCATGGTCCATATACTCCATTTCTTCCCAAATTTGAATCAGATCTGCTGCTATGGATAAGCAAGGTACGTATCTTAAATCTAAATACATGATTGATGTTATGTTCGAGGTTCCAGGTTTGGTATAGATCCTTTTTTCATTATCATTTGCAGTTGCATATTCATACAATAACGTGCAAAGAACTACTTCAAAGCAGTCGCAGGAGTGAAATGCAATGCTAAGACAAGAAAATAACTAATAATCATCATTAATCAAGAAGTTTAGAAAGAAAATAAAGTAACAATGAAGAATATCAGTGAGCTGAGTACCTGGAAAAAACTTATTCTGGATCAGGAGGTACATGCACAAAGAAAAAGATCAGGTGTCATACAACGCCAGCAGCTATCATATGTCAAAAAAGACCGTAGTGCTTTTACTTTAATAACGAGGTTGCTTTCACAAGTACCTTTCAAGAGGGTTTTCACTTCCACGAGTCAAATCAATTTTAACATTACACACAGCTACATCTTCTTCTTTCAAAGTGATGCCACCTGTAACCTGTATGGAAAACCTCAGCAAATCAGATAGCATGTGTATTAAGGCCCAAAAACATATCTTGTCAACATCAAAATGGACATGTCATATTGATGATATAAATTCAAGAACCTGGGAACAAACAATATCTTGGGGTGTGATGTTTCTGAAGTGGCCAAGTTGTTCCTTTGGAACAGAAAATTCATTGCAGAACTGCAAAGTGGAATAAGATTGTACAATTTAATAGCGCCTCTGGCATGGCTCGGTATGTAATAAAAAGGCTAATGAAAAAAAAAAAGGTGTAGTCCTCTCCTTCCCCTCTGAATTTATTAGTTAGAATACCTGGTATAGATCCCTCCTGCGAATGCGTAGAATCAAATCTTTAGATTCCTTAAGCTCTTGTGAGGGAGAAGCTTCAATTGTTTTAATAATTGAGTCATCTAACTGCAATTTAAGATAGAGAGTGATAGTTACATAATGCAGAATTCAGAAGCCCCTACTCCAAGAATTTAAGTACTCAAGACCTTCCAAAACTCAGATGGTTGATTAGTTGAGGATGCAATATCAAGGTATGGATTTGCCTTTACAAGTGCATCTATGACCATCAGCTCTATTGCCTGACAAATAAAACAAAACAAAATCTGATATGTCTTGTCTCTTAACACAGACAGAATTTAACTTCTGCATCACTAAAATTGGTACAATCACTCACCTTTACTTTTGCATGTGTATAGACTGTTCGATGCAAATCAGCACGGGTTGCAAATAATTTGTGAATTGTCAGATCTGACCAACATGTCAAACAGGGAGAATATACTGTAACTTCCACTGTAACAATGATATTAAAACTTTCAATATGTACTAACAATCTTTAGCACGATAACAAATCTCATCACCCATGACACGCATTGTCTCCATCAACCTGCAGGTTTCACAAAAATTATCAACCACATTTTGAAAAAGAGCCATGGAATGAAGTATGTGCCTGCGCATATTTCAAGAACATGCCAACATTTTAACTGCACGGATGTGCCCACCAAACAAAAGAAAAAAGAAAGCACCTCTCAGGCTGGAAGTTGCACCCTAAGCCACAGGCACGGGAATCACGAACAATGTAGTCAAACCTGCAAATGCATAAAATGACAGTCAGTTCTAAATTCAAGAGCACAGGTATCAATAAAAATCATACGAAAGGAGGAAGAAAGGCAGAAAAACATCGACTCACTTGTCAACATCAATTCCATTGCGACCATTTGCGACGATGTCATACAAGAACTGGTTTTCCTTCACCCAACATATAAAATGAGAATAAAAGCGGTCTGTAAGGAAGGTGAATGACGGAACCAGATATAGAAAAGGAAAAAAAAAAAAAAAAAAAGAATCAGGTAGTCTAAGATGACCTACTCTTTGTGAAGAATGCCCAGAGCTTGCAAGGATCATTTCCTGTCAAACTAAGAGAAGTGTATCAAAACCCCTTATCTACAAATTGAGATTCGCCAACACACTACACTAGTGGTTCTTCTTAATACGCAAAGAAAAAGGAAAATTAAAACCCTCAGAAGTAATATAATTTTAGTATTCAAAAAAATTGCAAGCTGAGAGGAAATGGAAAGTTGTCCAATCCATTAATAAAGTCACAGAACTAGAGCAACAGAGACTGCATCAATGTGCCTCTATTAGTTTTCTTTTAACATGTTGAACACCATCTAGAGAAACCACCATTTTTTTCATCACAATGGGAATTCGATTTTAGGAAACGCAATTTACTAGGAGAAGAAAGGAAGAAAGTTAAATTGATCATTACAATCTGACCTTCACTTTCTTGATGAGTTGAGGATCCACATCAATATTATGTTGATCAACAATGTAATCTATCATCTTCACAGACATGTCCTCATGAGACCTGAAAATAAAATGTTCATAACAGTAAAGGATGAATGTTCTAGCCAAAAATGATTTAACCATAACATATAGTAAATTCCAAAAAATTTGAATTCTATTGAAGAAAATATAATATGCTAGCAAAATCATAACAATAACAAACTAACACAGTAATACATTATATATCGCTCTGGAAGAATCATGATGCATGTATCCATGTCAAAAGAAAGTGAAGTAGTTCTAAAAGTAATTCAAGGAGACGCTTCAATTAACTAGAATATTAGACATACCATACAGATCCATTAAGAACCAGGGGAAGGAACCCAAGCTCAAACGCGTGGCTGAATGGCCCATGGCCAACATCATGCAAAAGTCCTAGACACAAAGATGATTAATAATAAAATAGTGCAATCATATAAGTCAACACAAAGAATTATTTTGGTAGAGATGTCAATTACCAGCAAGTTTTACGGCCAGTACATCAGAAGGCTCAATACCAAGCTCTGGGCCCTAAGAGGATAACATGTTTGTAAGAGCATAGTCTCATAAGCAGTATCTACGTAAGGGAGTTTTCAATTATATTTTACTTGGTATATTCTAACGATATCAATAGCTTTGCCAGCCAGCCAATAAACACCCAGCGAATGCTCAAAACGAGAGTGCACAGCCCCAGGGTAAACCATATGGGTGAGACCTGGATCATGTAATATTAGAAAATAGAATTACATCTAAAGACATCCCTAGATAAATACCTTTTAAACCTATTTCGCGAATAATTTATCCAGTAAAGGTTGCCTCACCAAGTTGCTTCAAATCACGAAGTCTGCATAATAATTAAAGTAGTCAAGAAAAGTCAAAGCAGGGCAATATGCAACTAATTAACTATATTTCTGGGAAGGTATACTTGCCTCTGAAATTGTTCTGTGTCAACGAACTTCAAAAATATCTGCAACGCACCACATAATTACACTTTACAACTACAACAGTATCAACAAGAAATAACAGAAATAGTAGTAGCCAAAAAAACAGCCTCTATCAAGTTTTTTGCATAAGAACAATTACATAATTCACATATCTTAAATAATAATCAATAAAATACCAGAATAGAGAAAAGTCAACAGTTATTAACCCCTAAACTATGTATTACCAAATTCAATCTGTTTCAGAAAAATTGTGTATAATTTTGCTGACAAATTATTTAATACTTGTAACTATTTCAAGGAGACCGTTACTTCATATCGGAATCAAACTATGTTCATCTTCAATTATTTTGAGTCTTTTTCGCTGCCTTTACTCTTTAGTACTTGATTTCAATGCACTAACTATGACGGCCTAGATTTTAAATTCTCTTTGCCTAAACAGAAACACTTGTAGTCAAACCAAATCTCGCAAATCAAAGCAAAAAAACATTTGTATGCAATTTCACACAGAATATACTTCAATCGGCCAGACCAAACTCCATCTCCAGAATGCATGATTCAAGATTTCAAACATGGATTCAATAATTACAGAACCTACGAATAAGAGATGAAGTGAGTAAAAAGCAAGAGAAAAAAATCGAAATGGAGAAGCCTTATCCGAGGTCGAGGATTGCGCTGCAGAAAATTTCAATGAAAACGAAACGTCAAAAACTGATTACTGGCTCAAGGAAGATGTTGCCATGCACGTTATCGCGAACGTGCTTCAGAAATTTCCTTTCCAGGGAGACCTCGTCGTACGAAGGAGCAGCCATTGCGTGCGTGCTAAGTGATCAGAGAGAGCAGCACGTAAGAACGAGAGCGAGAGAAGACAGAGCAAAGTGACTAGGCTCAGAAGCTGAAGAGAAAAACTGAGAATGTTAAGGTGAGAATGTGAATGTTAAGGTGGGCTGGTGGTGATGGACAAGCAAAGTTATGCCGCCAAAAAGATATTCGCTTATCACTCGCCAATTGGCGCGCGTACACACCGTCAAACAGGAAAATGGGAAGGCACAGGGGAGAGAGAAGAGAGAGTCAGCAATCCTTTTTCGTCTTTTACCTCCAAACGATTTTTGAAAAGAGTAATGTTATTTTTATAAAATTTTTAGCATAAATTATTTTCACTTATTTTAAATAAGATATTTTAAATTATTTTTATTTAAATATTATATTTTACTTTCATAATTTAATGTAACTAAAAAAATATAATTAAATATTAATAAAATATTTACAAAATAAATATTAAATAGATATTTCATTTTGATTTTATTATATTTTTAATCAAATAATTATATTTATTACATAATGTAAACTTAATAATTTATGTAATTATAAAAATAAATTTAGTATAAATATAGAACATTTGAAGTGAGATCAATAAGGTACGTAGTTATAAAAATATTTAATTTAATTTATTTTATTTTAAAATTTTATTTTAATTACTAAATTATATTTAGTAGAAAAATTATCTAATTTTACTTTTTTTAATATCTTCTCTAATATTAGTATTAATGATCAATAGCCTTCCTAGAATTAAATATAAGAATGAGATTAATTTTAATAATATTATAAATTTTAGAAAGTAATTTTAATTTTAAATTTATACAAACTATAATTTAATGTGTTTACTTGAATACTTATTAGCATCTAAATATATTTTATTAGTTAAGTTAGACCTTTAGAATATAGTATAATTTTTAAGTGTAAATAAAGTGAAGTATCATATTTAAATATCTAAAACAAATAAATATAATTTACTCAAAAGTTTCTAAAATTCTCATTAAAAAAATTTTATATCATTTTTTAGGTAAGCAAAGAAAGAAGAAAACAAGTATTTTTAGGTAAGCAAAGGGAATAATAGCTAACAATGCTATGTTTTCTTGTCTTAACAATTTCAATAATATAGCTAATAAGGTCTCATGCCGTGGGAGTAATGATAATTCATATCAGTTGTATAAGCCTATGTGGTCATGCCTCAATAATTGAGGAAGATGTTCAATTTGTCATCGTTGAATGCCGTGCTTCCTTTGCCGTTTGTAGTGACCAATGGACAACTTTTAGAACCGGGATTGTTTGACAAGAAAGTTATAAAATGTGAGAGAAAGGAATTAGTATAAAAGATAAATTTATATACCAAATTTAAGAAAAAGTTAAAAAAGTCAAATTTCATAAATATATGGCACAATGATCTTAAAAATCAAAAACATTGTGGAATTAGGAATTTGCATTTTTATTTTTTTATTTTAATAATTTTTTATTTATAATTTATGAGTCTTTTTTATTTATCTTTCTTACTTAATCCTTTGTATCTGTAGGAATGGTTGATTGGGAGTTCACTACTTGTTACTTAGAGATTGTACCCTTTGGTTTACATTATAGGAAAATTCTAACTCAAAATTTTAATCCACAATTAAATGTACAAAATAAGAATTTTATTTTTCCACCTCACTAACAATTAATGTTAGAGAGAGTTTGGAGTTCAAGAGAGATAGAGAGTTCAGAAATTAGGACCAAGGACTCAACTTTTAGACTAAGACTTGACATGAACCAACCATCTAGGATCTTGACCTTTCCTCAGGATCCTCGAGGTTCCTAACCTAGACCTTGACCTACATCATAGGACCCTCAGGTTCCTAATCTCTAAACCCTTAAATTCTTAGAATTCTTGACCTTAAACCTTGACATCGTAGGATCTTAGACCAAACCCCAACTCCTAGGGCCCTAGCTCTTAAGACCTAACTTTGGGGTTCCTAATTCTAAACCTTATGATTGAATTCTAACCTTAAGGACCTTTATGACTTGTCCTAGACCCTAAATCTTAATCGTAGGGTCTTCTAAGACTTAGGACACACCCTAACCTTCCTAAGACCTACACCCTACCTAAGGGTTCCTAAGATCTAGGACACACCCTAAATCTTGAATCCCTACCCTAGACCCCTAAGTGGGGAACTATTCACTACCCCCTAAGAACTAACCCTCCTAAAACCCTCGAACCTAACCCTAGACCCTAGGACCCTAATCCCTTATGACTTATCCTAGACCCTCAAACCTAAGCTTGACCTTTCCTAGATACCTTTACCCTAGAGACCTAGACCTCATACTACCATAGGTTTCCTACCTTGCCTTAAACCCTAAGCCTTATGACTCGACCTTGACCCTTGAACTTGACCCCGACTTCAACCTTCAAACCTTCTAAGACCAGACTAGGAAGGGTCTTAGGGTGGGACTGTAGTCCTTTGAACCTTAAGCCTTACCTCAGACGCCTAGGTGGGAAATTGTTCATTACCCCTAGACCTTGACCTACATCATAGGACCCCTAGGGTTCCAAATCCCTAAACCCTTAAATCCTCAAGGTTCTTGACCCTAGACCTTGACATCGTAGGATCTATTTACTATACCCTAAACATCGTAGGACCCCCAGGGTTCCTAATCCCTAAACCCTTAAATCTTCAAGGTTCTTGACCCCAGGCCTTGGCATCGTAGGATCTTAGACCAAACCTTGACCCCAGGACACATCTTAAATCATAGGATCTTAGCCACTAGGACACCAACTCCTGGGAGCTCCTAGAACCTTGGGGTTCCTAACTCTAAACCTTGACCTACTTAGACCTTACAATTGAATCCTGACCCTAAGACCCTTATGACTCGATCCTAAATCCTAAATCTTAATCCTAAAGGCTCCTAAGACTTAAGACACACCCTAAATCTTGACCTACCTTAGAACCCTAGCTTACATAAACCCTTAAACCTAACCCTAACCTCGACCTTTTAAGACCTACACCCTACCTAAGGGCTTTAAGAGCTAGGACACACCCTATTCATTACCTGACCCTAGACCCTAGGACCCTAATTCCTTATGACTCATCCTAGGCCGTTAAACCTAACCCTAACCTTTCCTAAAACCTAAACCTTAATCCTAAATACCTTTACCCTAGGTCCTCCAAAGACCTACCCTAGAACCCTAAACCTTAGACTACTATAGGTTTCCTATCCTAAACCTTAGGCCCTAAGCCTTATGACTTAACCTTAGACCCTTGAACTTGACCCCTTAACCTTTCTTGAGACTTACACCCTAACCCAAACCCCTAGGTAGGAAACTGTTCACTACCCTTCTAAGACTAAGTTGACCCCTAAGACCTACCCTAAACTTCTAAGACCCCCTAAGACCTAGACCATGCCAAGTTTTCCAACCCTAGGACCTTAGATCTTGACTCTAAGATCACCCTAGAATAGACTACACTAGGAAGGGTCCTAGGGTGGGACCGTAGTCCTTCGAACCCTAAGCCTTAAACCTAGCTAAGCCTTAAACCTAGTCCTTTGAACTCTAACCCTCAAACCCTAGTCCCTTGGACTTAAGGGCACACTTTAAGGTCCTTTGAACTTTAACCATAGGACCTTAAAATTGCCTAAGATGCTAGGACACACACACCACCCTAGACCTTAACCCTTAGATACTTAGGACCTTAAGCCTTCGAACCTAACCTTAGACCCTTGGATCTTGATGTACCTAAAGCCCTCTAGACTTTAGGACTCAAGGTTCCTAGACCTTAGAATTTGGCTCTAAGACTTGACCCTAGACCTAAGACCTCAGGACTCCTTAGGACCTTAGACCCAAACTAAGACACATTTTACTTTAAGACCCTTGTCCCTTGGACCCTAAGACACACCTTAAACCTTAAACTTTAAACCTTAGGTTAAGGTCTTAAATCCTAAATCCCTAAGGTAAGTCCAAAGACCCTAGGTTCCTAAGACCTACCATAGATCGAAGACCATAGGACTAAGAAGACTCTAGGTTCTTCAGACTTACCCTAAACCATAGATCCTAGGATCCTTGACCCTAGGACTCGACACTAAACCCTAGACTCTAGGACACCTTAAATTTCTTAAATTCTAAATTGTAAACCATAGGACCCTAAAAACTTAAATTCTAAATCCTTAAAATCCTCAAACTTAGGCCTAAACTCATCTTAAAATTTCAAAAACATCATATAAAAAAGTTATAAAAGCCATGTCATAAAAGTATCATGCCCTGTTAATTTTAAAGCACATTTGAGTGGGAGTAGTACTAAAGATTGAAAAAACATTCATATAAAGCTAGACTTCAGTTAGACAACCAAGTTAAATGATAATTAATTTTTAAGCATATTCAAAGAGAAAAAAAATGTACTACAACTGACGTAAAACAAGTTTGACAGCGAAGTTCAAACACAAATAAATTGAACACTAGTACCACCAGTATCTTTTTCAATGTTCATACAATATAGTCATTTCTAACTCTGTCACCTACTTAATTCCATATATTTCTGAATGTACAAAGAAGTAAACGCTAAGTAATTCCCATCGGCCTCAAATACATGAAGTAAAATAAAAATTAATTTTGAAGTATTTACAAAATTCACCGTGGATTAGACATATTAAATTGAAGGATTGGACTCTTTGTTGCATGAATTTTTTAACCAAAAATAATTCCTAGCGCTTATGACAATATTCCACACAGCTATGACCTCCTTAAAGAGAAGTTCACATCAATAATGTCACTAAAACCAAAACTATCAAAGAAACATTCACCTCAAGTGCCACCTTTTTAGGCATATTATCTCTAATTAATTTTCTTTTTCAGCTAACATGTCACTTCTTTGAATAAATCACAGAACTAAGCAATTAAATACTACATGCACTTGGCTACAAGTTAACTTTCAAAAGTTAATTCCCCACCAAGATATAACTTTCCACGATGGAACCCATTGGCCATTAATCCCATAGTTATTTATGGCATTGCGCATCATTGCTAAAAGGGGTTATAGGTACATTGCGAATTGCACTGCTGAAGGCAATATTGAAGCTCAGTGCACACTGCAAAATATATTAATATAACCCAAACAAATAATACAAAAGTAACAAAAATAAAGATGAAATGCTTAAGTAGAACTTAATAAAAAATGGAGGCTTAAAAACACAGCAGACTACAGAGAATAGCCTATAGCCAAGATCGAGAGAATGATGTTAGAAGCCATAAATTGCCGATATTGTCTATCTTAAGTGATATTACCCAAAGTTCTATGAAGTTTTTAAGTGCTACAGCTAATTATTTGCTACTACAAAGACTTCAATTTAAATATCTAATTAAATTAACAATGTAGCAAAGTTAAATGATAACCGAGAAAACATTCATTATAAGCACATTACAGTTAATAATAACTGATTTTTAAGCATATTGATATCAAAGAGGAAAAAATGTACCTACAGCAGACTGGAAGGGACTAAAAGGAATCATCCTAGGCCCTCGTTCACAAACACTCCTGCTCCTCGGAAACTTTAAAGCAGAAGTAACAACACAGCTTTTTTTGAGCAAAGCAGCAGTTTCTCCCTTTGCATCTGTCATCTTTGCCAAAAGCCCTCCACCAACTGAGCATCTGATACCTGAAACAGGGGTTCCCTCCTTCCTGACCTACCCTTTAATCATCGGAGACATTGGCTGAAAATAGCTGCTTTTCATTGAACTGCTAGGATCTTTCACAGGCGTACACAGACCAAAGTCCAAATTAACCGGCTTAACAACCACGGGAGAAGAAATTACATCTGCCCCATTTTTCCCTGTTCCCCCAGAACGTCTTCTCATAGCTGAATTGGACTTCTGTTCGATTCTTCCGCCATTTTCCATCAGACCCATCAATGGTGCCCGGGTGCAACAAGGGGGTTGTCTTCTTGGGAGTGGTTTTGTGCCTTTTCACTGAATTGCTAGGATCTTTCATAGGCGTACACCAACCAAAGTCCAAATTAACCAGCGTAAAAACCATGGGAGAAGAAATTACATTTCCCCCATTCTGCCTTGTTCCTCAAGAACCTCTTCTCATAGCTGAATTGGACTTCTATTCGATTCTTCTGCCACTTTCCATCAGACCCATCAATGGTGCCGTGATGCAACAAGGGGGTTGTCTTCCTGGGAGTGGTTTTGCGCCTTTTCAACGAACTGCTAGGATCTTTCACAGGCATACACCGACCAAAGTCCAAATTAACCAGCTTAACAACCATGGGAGAAGAAATTACATCTACCCCCTTTTGCCTTGTTCCCCAAGAACCTCTTCTCGTAGTTGAATTGGACTTCTGTTCTGCCACTTTCCATCAGACCCATCTATGGTGCCAGGGTGCAACAAGGGGGTTGTCTTCCTGGAAGTGGTTTTGCGCCTTTAACAATGGGAACAGGGTACCTTGGCTCCAATCTATCGACATAAATGAACTACCAGCTGCATTTTATTGCTGAGAACAAAATCTTCTTGCTTAGAGGGGAGACTGACCAAAATGGAGTGCGATGAAATTTGGGGTTTGATATTGCTGTTTATATCACACAACGTTCACAGGAAGAAGTGGCCGTTGGCAATGGTAAATTGAAGACTGCCGTTGGCAACGGTAACTTGGAGAAATTTTCAAAATTCATATTTAAGAACGTTGGGGTTAACGGCCATCTTATGTTGGTGTCTCACGTCATGATGGACTTCAAACGTATCTAGGCCCAATTGCCCTCGAAACAACGACGTCGTATTCCTAAGGCTGACCGTTGATGAGTAAAGTTCAACCACGTAATTGGTTTTAGTTCTGTAAAACAAATTAAAAACTGGCTCACGTAGTCAATATTATAGGCATGCCGGCATGCTTCTGTCGTTAGATGAACATGACTAAGTAATAGTTGATAAGCTGTTTTGACCCTTTGAAGTTCCAAATTATAGTGTTTTCTTTTTTCTTGTGGTCAGAGCTATGGTGATTTATAGTCACAACAAATATATATCCGATGTCGATGTCGTTAAATCGAGTTTAAGGCATGTTACTCATTCAGATGTTATCTAATTCCCTTCGTTTGGCCAGATTTTATTTGATTTGGTAATTGGGAAATGTGACACTTTTCCCGGTGAAAACCAAAAATTGGTGAGCAAACCTAGCCGAGATAATCAGAGGCCAATTTTACTTGAATATAAGGGTGGGATATTTGTCAAAGTTGCATCAACCATAAATTTATCAACCAGTAAAATAAAAATCATGATAATCATTGAGTTTAAGATGCATTATGTAAACCAGTATACGTATCAATGTACTACAGATTCCAAACTTGTCACAGAAACAAGGAATCATATCAAATGTTAAGTTGAAAGTTTACGCAACAAAGAAATCACTGCAAACCTTGCTATACATCATACATGAAACAATCTCGCAATATGAAGTGCTACCCATCAGAAAAAGATTAATCCAATCAAAAGCTGAAGCGGCCAAAAACATCTTACAAATGTCACTGCAATCAAGTTACATTATTGTGTACTATAAGAAATGGTATTTGGTTGGCCTAAAAACAAGATATCATAGGCATGCTATAGAGGTGTTGCAAAACCTGTCACAACAAAAACAAACATTTCAGGGTCCTGTTGAAGGAAGGACATGTCCAGCACAAACATAACACAGTAACCTGTATACTGATTAAAAGAGAAACACTGTGATTAAGATACTAAAATGACATTGTTTTTCACATAATTCCTGCAAAGGACTTAAATGCAAGTAACTTAGTGCATTAAATGACCTGAAGCCAGCAAAGTATTATTAAGTTGCAACTTTTGCTACCATCTTAAATTCTGATTAAATTTATTTGGGTCAAAGAAGCATACATTGAAGCACCAAAGGGGCAAAGAGAGTTCATTAAAACACAACAAAATACAATAGAGGTTCACAAAGTTCTCACAAAAAACGAATATCAGAACTAAAAGGCACTAGCTGGCTCGCAGGCCCTACAACTCCACTTAAATACAACTTCTATTATGTTTGCATAAGGCAGCAGACCTAAATAACCAGTAGAGTATAAGAGAATCACTTCCTCCTGCAAGCCAAGCGCATAGAGCCAATCTATTAACACAAAAGTCTCCTGTGTATATGTGGCTGATGCTACAATTACGACAGTCTTCATGAGGTGTCTGCAATAAGTTATTAAAGTACCATAATGGTGAGAATATAAGTTAGCATATGTACTAATTAGTAAATGAGCATGTTCCTCAATGTTACTTTTTTCATAAGTCGTAACCCCTATTCAAAGCTAATTTAAGTTCAAGTTCTTTGCCCATAACTCAGCTAGATCAGGCCATAGCCTTTGTTTCGTTTTCCCCTGACAAAACCCCTGTTGTTACAGGTTGGGGCCAACACCAGAGTGTCAGTATGTAATCTCACGTTTTAGACAATAATCTAGTCACTAAATATGACAGATGCAACAAGTACTACAAAACAGAAGGCCAACCTTGTCTCTCTTGGGTCAACTCTTGAACTAGTTTTAGTTAGAGTTTTTATAAAAAAAATGTTACAATTAAACCAGAAATTGCAAAGTTCTTCTTTTATTCCATTTGAATTCTTAGTCTTAGTATATTATCACCTATAAATCACCAGTATTACTATGTCAATACACCCCAGTGACAGCATGAGCCATCTAACACCAATTCTCAGGTTCACAGTTGGTTGCAGAGTTGTCTCCAATCTGTTCTTTTCCTCTAGTAATCGAAATTTAATCTCATCTCCTCCCTTTTGATGAAGTCACTGCTAATTCAACTAACCCTTTTTGGCTGAAATTTAAAGCCATCTAACACTCAAGTCATCTTCAATCTCTGTCAGGGGCACAAAGCATGAAGATAACAATCTTAAAGGTCCCGTAATCCTACAATACACATTGGGTAGCTACAACCCAAGCTATGCTAGTTAGTGATTTTCTAAGTTCTAAGTATAGTTGCTTCTTTCTTGAAGAGTACTTAGATTCGCTGTTACTGAACGAAGCCAAATGGATGGATAATGGATTATCCATTAACTTTTGGATTTTCAGTCATTCAAAGGGAGGGAGAGTGTAATTTACTCTAAATATTAACATTAAGACACAAATTTTACAGCTCTGCAGCAATTGCCGTTGCACGTACTGCAACCAACCCTCTATATTTTTCCTATGGGAAAATGAATACTCTGCATAATCTTTAACCAATTTTCCACAATATCAACACAAAAATAAAAATAAAGAGACACACAAAATTAGATAAAACTATTACAATTCACAGCCATGACAACAAAGCCTTATTCCTACGAAGTAGGGTTAGTTACATAGATACGCTATTAGATTCTATCAACAACCTAATTTTTAGGAATCTAATTTATCGTAAGATCCCTATTCTATGAATAAAGGCCGGATACGAGACCACAAATCGAAGGTAAGGGATTTGATAATCGAAGACAATGAGCAGTTAACTGCGCAATAACTGAGACCCCAAAAAAGAATGAGAGGGAAAGCTTGAAAGTTACCTTCTGATAGACACCCCCATTGGTTTTTGTGCAAAGACAGCAGAGAAGTAAACAAGGCAGAGGCAGTAACACTGTGCAAAGGCATCAAAGATATCTGTGCGCCCGCCAACTGCTCAGGAAGCCTAAAGAGCAACAATATTATTATTCTGAGGCATTAAAGATCACCGATTTTGATATCTCAAAGAGGGTTTAGAAACGACTTTAGAGTGAAATACAGAGCTTATAAGGCACAAAATATCAGAGGTTCTTCCTGGTTAATAATCGAATTGTTGATATTGATGCCCAAAAAGAACGCCATTTTATTTTCCACATGAACAAACTTAAATAACTGTCATTAACAACCACAAAGTTCAAGCAGCTTAAGAAAACTGTCAACGAAAATTAAATACAACGTAGGAATTCTATATAGTGTTCCACGAATTCCTTAACGAACAAAAGTTGGCAAGGGATTGAGCAAGAAAATGATGATATACGGGGGAAAAAATGATCTTTACCAGGAAAAGGAAAGCGACCGCTTTTGAGCAGAAACTCGAGAGGCAGTGGGGGATCTGCAAGAAGCCACCCCACTAAATTTAGCAGCATTTAGAGCAGAAGCAGCTGAAGAACGACGACATAGATGAGTTCTCGAAGAAGCCGAAGCGATTTGGAGGGTTCTTCTTGCACAATTAGCCGCCATGTCTTCTGCTCTGCACGAAGAGTCGCACTTGGCCACTGACAATCCAGTACCGGGAAAGAATCACCAAACAAGGTTACAAAGGGTCGTTATGGGCTGGGTCCAATAAAAATGGGGCCTCCAATGGCCTTTTTTTGCTTGTCCGCAATATCTACAACATATGGGCTCGTTTTGGGATTTGGGGTTGGAACAAGCTAAACCCAAATATATTGAGTAACAAAGTCTATACCGGCAGGAATTTGGGACAATTTTTTTTTGTCAAAGATACAATTGGGGATATTAGGGGAATGAGATGACTTAATTCTCTTTCTTCATTTAGAGAGTGGGCCAAACATCAGTTGTATGTGCTGTGTTAGTAATTTGGAATCCATTTCTTGTTCATATATTTTCAGTAGCCAAAATCAATGAGAAACCAAAGTCTTGGTCTCAACTTGCTGAAAACTTTAAAGACGCAAATAAAAAATGCATTTTTTTTCCCTATGAAGATGGTGACTTAGTTGGAAGTTGTAAGCTGATTTGACACCCTTTTTTTTTCCTTCTTTTTTATACTATATTGAAGAGGGACATTTTGTCACATTAGGGTTGCAAACCCATAAGGTGGGAGCTCCCATGCCTTATGATATAAAAATTAAAGATTTTGTTATATTAATTTGTGGATATATCTTAAAGTGTATAAATTGTTAAATATTTTTAATTATGTCTTTAGTGAATCTATATTTCCAATTATTAAAGACCACAAAAAAAACTGCAATTTGCATATGGGTATTATATTAAGGTTAGAATATAAAATGTCCGCATTTTTTAAATTCAACGAGAAAAGTATACCCTTACATATTTTTAGTCATAAGATTTTTATACATAATAAATAAAAATTATTTTTATTTTTATTTTTATAATAATAAATAAAAAATTATCTCTATTTATTATAAATATAAATATAAATTATACAAGAATAGCGAAACTTAGCCTAACAGAGCCACAGTTATATCCCTGCACAAGCCCATATGGGTTCTGAAACAGTGTCTAGTGCCGGAGGCGCATGCATAATGGAAATGGATGTCACCAATATTATTTGCTGCAGATGCCAAAGTTTGCCATGACCTTATCCTTCTTCATTTTCTGTCTCCCGTCTTTTTGTTCCGGAAAGGGAATGGAGTTAGGGCGCTGGAGGGAATATTTGATGGCTGATTGAAGCTTGATTCAATTACAGTTATCTATCTGCCAACAACAGCACCATGTCACTCCGAGTCATCCAGACACAAGTTATGGGGAGCCTGCAATAACTGTATAGCATTAATTCTCCACAGGAAACTTCCAAACCGCGAACATCTTGCAGCCCCAACTGGCAAACATTCCCCATTTCACTATGGATTCTTAGAGAAGTCTTGCGATCGTCTTGAAGCGCCAACTGCCAATCATTCCCCATTTCACTATGGATTCTTAGACAGGTATTGGCTCTCGCGTTCCGGTGCCCCAAGCTTTGTCTATGTTCTCTCTCATCTTAAACTCTTTCTTTCGTTTTTTTTTTTCCTTTTTAATATTTCTGTGAGAAATTATATACCCACTGTATTGATTTGAGTTGTAAAACTATCATTTTATGAATTGGATAAACTGAAACAACATAAACATTGTATAATCTTTCATATTTTTTCTCCAATTTTTTTTCACTTAAATTTTTTTATGTTTGCATGTGGCCAGATCTAAAAGCATCACCCAGGAAATTATAAAAGCACGTCTAAAGAGAAAATGCTAATAGTACCCAAATGCTGTGTACTATTAGCTTGCTTCAAATGAAAAAAAGTACTAAATGGTGTATTTATATTTTTTCTATTTCACATTGCGGCGTCAAAAAGTGTATACTCTTACAGTATGCTTAGATTGAAAAAAAAAAAAAAGAGATGACACTAATTATTTTTTTGAAAGTGTTAACGAACATGTATCATCACTCTTTAAACTAAAACCAATATAGGTTGGTGCATATAATTTTTTTATTTCTTATTTTGTTGCAGTAAGGTGCATGTTACTTATTTTTTTTATAATAAAAAAATTTAGGGGTGAGTAGAAACTACTTATTTTAAGACTAAACATGCCATATATTTTAATGAGGCTTACAATAATATATACAAATCATTTATCAGAAAAGATAATTAACAGATATTCAAATTTAAACTTTACAAATAAAATATTTTAAACATTGATAGTTAAACTAACCCATAGACAAGAAAAAATTACACAGGACATGTCACTTTGTGTTTGTCCATAAACTCTGTCTTTTTCGATGTGGATATTGCATCCAGAATTCCCAATCATGATCAACTAATGAAATAGTAGTAACAAAAAACAGGAAGAGAAAAAGAGGAGAAAGGCAAAACTTTTGGGTCACATAACCATCTGGTACAAAATTCAAATGGGGTTTTGGGATTAAAGAATCCAAAGCGGAAAACAACTGCCGATTGAGAAATTTTCATAATTCTTGCTGAAAATTATGAGTTATAACCCAACAAAGTAATTAGCTAGCAACTGAATGCAAATATGCCATGGCGTATGATACATAGTAGTAAAGAAATGTAGGAAATTTCCAAGTATAGCACCTCTTTTGTTATGGTTTCCTAGCTACCAAACTTAGAGCAGAGGATGGTCTTGATTCAGTATTGTCAGCGACCAATAGATGATAGTATGCAGTATCTCGTTAAGGAAATCCTAACAACTTTGCATTAAACAATTTAAAGGATCAATACGATAACTCGAAATTACAGTCCAACGAGCTCTTGGAGCTTGAGAGTTGAGAACACAAGGTACAAAACCAAGTCTCCAGCCCCTCCTTTGTGCATTGAAGCATGAGCTGGCTGTTCTTCATCCCCAGTATAGAAAGGAAGGGGAATGCTGCACATACACTATTTTTATCATAAAAAATTTATATTTTAAATCTGAAAGATTTAAAAAATTTAACGCTTCACTTAATGAATTAAAAGAATTAAATAAAATTAAAATTATAAAAATAAAAAGAAAACATTTTGCATTTTTATAATATATAAAAACACAATCTGTAAATACTCCAAATGAGCTTATCAATTGAAGTTTAATCTTTTTAACACATTTTATATTTTGTGTTATGCTATTTTTATTAGTAAAATTTTATTAATTTTTATAAAAATTTAAAACATTAAATTTATTAATTTCTACACATTAAAATGTAAAACTTATAACCTACGCAAATCAAAATCTAATTTATAGTGGCTTATAAGATTCTTTTTATCTTTTTACGGCTACTCAACTTTTCAAAAGGAAACAGTACTTCTATGAAGCATGCTCGCCAAAAGCTCACAAAGGGCCTCAGTTATTGGTTAGGTGCGGTGGCTTATGGTGTTGAAAAATATTATCACATCACATTTATTATCCTATTATTATAATAAAATAGCATGATATATAAATTTTTTAAATCTTATGATTAAAAATTTAATAAATAAAATAATAAGAATTTTGTATTGTAAATATTAATTAAAAATAAAATTATAAAATAATAATACTAAATACTTTTTGTGAGTCTATAAAGATTAAGATTTTTTAAAAAAATATTATATTGCAATATAAAGTTAAAAAAAATTAATAAAAAATAAATTTTAATACAATACAGAATAAAAAAAATCATTAAATCCTAATCCACCTTACGCAATTTTCCTGCTGCCTCCTTGCAAGATGAGGAAAGTACGGAGTGTCTGATCCACAGGACACACATTAATGGATTGACAAACTTTATTTAATCTATTGGGTGGATTCCTATCGTCTGGTTACTACTTTAATGCATAGTATAAATATGTACCTGAAACAGTTGAGGCAGTACTAGTATAATTTGGTGTATTCGGATAGAGTTTTTTTTTATTTTTTTATTTTCATTATTTTATAATATTTTTACTTATTTAAGGTATAAATTTAATTAAAAAATAAAAAATAAAAAATAAACAACCAGTTTCAGCTACTAGTATGATGCATAAAAAGTAGTTCTTCTAGAATATAACCGACAAGAAATGTAGCTTTGATAACTATTCAATAAAGCATTTTGATGTGAAACAACTTAAGCTTGCGCTTTATTTTAGAGCAGCATTATTTGCGTACGGAAATGAATTACAGCCTCGTCGGCTATAGCACAATAGAGGTGCCATTATCTACTATGATTTGCTTAAGTGCAGTGAAAATTTTGCTTGCTACGTTCAGAATCTGATGTCCTTTTGAAATTGGCTTGCTGTTTTGCTTTTAACGTTGCTGGCCATACAAACGGTCCATTTGAAAGCAATAGTTAACTGGTTTTTGAATGATCAAACGGCAACTGACCATCCAAATCTGATGCCCTTTTCATCAAGCATCTACTTGACTAATAGTCATTCACCCGTTTATCCACTTTGTAACGTTAAATTACTAATCATGGTGCCGTTGTGCTTTCGCTTTCATCTTTGCCCATGCCAATGCACTAAGTCAGTGAGCCAAGTTTCAAACAATTGGATCAGCAAGTCAAGGGGTTGGGGTGTCACCCTTTTAAAATCCGAGCATCATTAGACAGATAATTAGTTTATTATTAAAACAGATAGCTTCTTACAGAAATATGCAAATCTTTTCAAATACTCAATTAATTATTTTATAGAAAAAACATGGTCGTGATTTTAGAAAAATGTAAGTCCGCAAGTTAAATAATACTAACATATTATAAATATTTAATAATATTTAATTTATAAAGATATTAAAACCCAATAATTTTTATATAAAAAAAATATATTCACACTTAACAGAAACTATAAAAAACTTATGATGAAAAATTTAAAAGTTAGATTTATAAGTTTCATAAACTGAATCATGAAGTCAATAAATTTGATAATATACTTTTTAAGATAAATTTTTATAAAATTTAATTTGTAAAAATAAAAAATTATATATATATTGAAAGAAAAATGGACAAGGATTACAAAGCCACATAAGAAGAATCAAAGATGAGATTGCCCTCTACCAAGAATGTTACATAGCCATTTGATAAATGGGAATCTATGACAAGTAGTGTTAAACAAAGGTTAGGGTAGTTAATGATTCACTATTTTTAGACTATAGGATTAAGGAGCCTCTTGTTCAATCAAATAAGAGATGAACCACTAATAACGATCAAGAGCTGTTTGGTTATTGGCATATAGGACAATTGACAAAGTTCGGTTAAAGCCCTCCAACAGAGCAGTTGGGACTTGAGGGGAAAATAAGGAAGAAAATGATGGTGCCTTCCCAAGTTACCACCATTCGATTATTTGATGTTAGATGCTCACAAACCTGGAATATGAGACCAAATCAAGTATTGTTAAGCATGGATTTAGATCTTTTAACTTTGTTGTTTTTAAATTTTGATAATTTTTTTTGTATATTTTAAGTTTATAGTTTGACTCGTTCTATAAATAAGTATTAAAATAAAAAAATCTCAAACTATTAAGAATGGATATTTTGTTGATAAAAAGGGAGAGAATTAGATTACCACTCACTTAAGGATAGAAAGAAAAGTGATTAGACATTTTCTTGAAAGGCAACAAAGTCTGAAATTTCTCCTCAATTTTTGAGTTCATCTTAGAACTGAACCCAAGGCATATTAACTTGTTCTCATCATACTTGCACTATTTTTCCCTCCTTTTGGGACATTGGCCAACAATTGCTGTCTCGTGAACTTTCCCACACCAATACAACGGCGTATTTCGAGGGCTCTTGAGGACCACCTCATCCTTTAGTTCGCGTGGTTTTGCATACATGTGGAAAATCCGTTTTGTGTTCGCTAGTTTTCAATCGTTTTATTTCTTTTGCCCCCAAAAACTATTAACATATAACATATAGAATTGGATCATATTTATTATAACATTAAAATTGCATAATCTTTATAAAATTTATTTTATCAAATTCAACAAATGTATTGATAGTAAATAAATTTTATAAAATCTTAATAAAAAATTTAATGTAAGTAACATTGTTGTATTTCTTTTTGTCTCTACATAGTAGTCTTATCAAATACCCATTTCATATCACCAAAAAAAAAAAAAAAACCATTACTAGCACAAAATCAAAAGTTAAGTTATAGAAATCATTGCTTCATTTGGCTCTAATCATTAGGGAAGCCATAAAATACAAGAAAACACTTACAAAACGCTCACAATCATTTAAGTAATCATATAAATATACCTTCTTCCAAATGTAAACCATAACTTACTTTTCTTTAAAAAAAAAAAATCATTACTCCATTTCAAATCAAAAGGAAATTGGCTTGGGGTCGAGCCTGCTACCAGGATTTCTTTGCCACGGGGGCGAACCCTAAACAATCCAACCCCCTTAATCGGCTATGTTCCAGGTCATGTCATTCTCGAAGATCCAGTGACAAACCTCAATCCGACCCGGACCCGAGCCAAGAGCCAAGAAAGCTCCATTAGTCTGGCTCCAAGCTGTGGTGTCCAAGTGGCATATGGCAACGCCGTGGTTGATTTTGGCCTTGGTATTCGGGTCCAGAAGGTCTGCCTCATAGACCCGAACCTTCGGAACCGAGTGGCAGTAATAAAGCAGGTAAGGGAACAAGCTCTGATGGCATGAGACTGATTGGGTGACTTTACCACCGTTAATCCCTTTGACCGAACCCACCATAACGTTCTTCTTTGACCCGTTTACGTTCTCCGTGCTTCGAACTGCCACATTCCGACCCAGCACCGAAGTGGCAAAGTCGATCATGTCCTCGATCGAGCCCACGCACCGCTTGGTCTCACCCTTGCTGGGTGCCCTCTCACACTCACTCAAAGAGTCCATTATGATCTTGTCCATTGATGAATTGTCAGATACCTTGAAAATTTGCTTCAGCTCAGAGATCTTAGAGCTCGAGAATGGTAACTTTGACAGAATGGAACGGGGCAAAAACGACCTTTTGGGCATTTTATCTCTGATGTCCGGCATAGGCATCACCGTCCCTTGTTTCAGCATCGACTCCCGGAAGAATTTGCCCGGTTCCACCCACTTTTTTACCAAAGTAGCACTGGCAGCAGAGGTCGCCATTGAAGCACTGTGAGTGGAGCTCACATTGGTGTAACTAGCAAATGAGACACCCTCCTTCGCGTACTCCTTGAAGGTATTGTTCACGCCGTAACCCTTGAACCCAACCTGGTGCGACTGTGCTCCTTTGCCATACGAAGTGAACCTGTCTGTGCCTTCATTGAAGGATTTCCCATAGTTATTGAAATCAACGTTTGCAGCGTTTGAATTTTTCGCATACGATTGGAACGAATCGTCACCGACATTGGCTTGGTCTCTGTAATTGGCAAAGCTCTCAGAGGCTCCATTGCCACCATCTCCATAGTTCCTGAAGCTGTTGGTGGGGTTGTTCATGTCGACCCCGTAGTTCGTGAATGTGTCATTGGCAGCATTTGCAGTCTCGCCATAATTTTGAAACCCAGACCCAACAACATTGGAGCCTGTCCCGTAGCTGGAGAACTCGCTCAGGGCACCATTGCCATTTTTCCCGTAGCTAGTGAATGATTGGTCCCCTGCATTTCCATTCTCAGTGTAGCTGGTAAATGATTGGCTCCTCCCGTTGGCGTCGTCGGAGTACGCAGTGAATCGGAGGTCAGGGACATTGACTTCTTCAGCGTAGTGCTTGAACTCCCCGGCTCCACCGGTGGCACCGGCGGCGTAGCTGTGGAAGCTCTGGTCCACCACGTTGCCATCGGAGCCATAGTTGTCGAACTTGTCATCGTGGCCGGTGGAGTCGCGACTGTATCGCCGGAAATCGTTCACGGGAATGTTTTCCCCCAACGAGTAGTTCTTGAACGAGTCAACTCCGCCGGGTCGATCCGTTCCATAATTGGTGAAGTTCTTGTCCTGGTACACTGCAAAGTTGGAGTCTTTATCGTGCTTCTCTAAGCTGGCTCCCAAATCGGGGAAACAGAGGAGGTGCGCGGAGGAGCAGAATTCAGGAAGGCGCGTAGAGAGGGCGTTGCTGGCGGCGAGTTTGGCAAACGCTGCCGATTCCACGGCGCTCAAAGGGGACACCTTGGATAGTAGAAAAGATGGCTTTGGCGAACTGTTGCTGATCGCTTTGTTCCAATACCGAATCAGAAAAGCCATTGGGGTGAATGGGTTTTTCTCTCTAGCCACAGCATCCCCGGAACTCCCAATGGCGCCAGAGAAACTAACCTGCATTGCAAATTGTTAACAATGGCAAGAGATTAAAAAACAAATAAAAATTGAGCACTGAGACAATGAGAGTGAAGAGAGAAAACTGTGTGCTCACAATGAAAGAGAAGAGGATAAAAAGGAGGGCACTCGAAGGCATGAGTTGTTTCTGCATATTAGTTTTTCCCATTTTCCTCCTGAGATTGACAAAAGGAGAGAGAAAGGGGGAAGAGAGGGCTAAGAATGTTGGTGGTTTTGTTGGGTTGTATGCAAAAATTTATATTAGGGAGAACTGAGTCGAAAACGTTCGAGTAAAGGAGAGTGTCTCTGTCCGACTCTGTGACTCCGCGTATGAAAAATACGATTTGGAATGGGATTGGGCCTTCAATCCTCCTTTGCGTGAATGCTGAAAACCTGAAACTGACACTCACTCATCTCTGTCACGATAAAATTATCATAATATTAATTTGCTGCAATAATAAATTTGATTTTAGTGTATGAACTTGATGGCAGAATGAATGGAAACCAGGTTGAAACAAAAATTCAACGAACGAAAAATTCAGAAACTAATAGCAACGATGAGAGTAATGGTAAAACAGGGAGAAAAATGACCAAAGGGCATTGGATTTGTGAGCACAAACAAAGAATGCACCTTTGATGGGGTGGTTCATCGCTTGCATGAGCAACAAGGAAGGGGACGTATTTATAGGCACTGAAAGCCCTGACGACGCATTTTACAAGTGGAATAAATGGTAGTAAGAACTTAAAGATTATATGCATTCATTTTTAGAAAAAAATTTTGTAAGGAAAATTTTATTGTGATTTATTTAAAATATTATGATATAAAAATTGAATTAAAAAAAAAGAAAATAAGCACGAATTTAATTATTTAAGCAAAACTCAAATTTTACTTTTAAAAAAAGATACTCCCATCAATCAAAATACATAAAATTTTTATTAAATTTAATATAAATGATTAATTTATTAAATTTATAATTTAAATTATATAACTTAATAAATTTAAAAATTAAAATTTTTTAAATATAATTTTTATAAATTTTAATTTATAAAAATAAAAGAAAGAACGACTTTTTTGATGTTGGCCTCGATGAGAGTGAAACAGATATCAAGATAAACAATGGTGACACTTCACTACAAATCTACTACGTCAACTATGGGCTAGAGTAATACTGAATGGATTGGATTCTTCTGTTTTAAAGGATAGAAATTTTAAAAAGAAATAAATATAAAATTAAGAAAAAATAAAATAAAATAAAATAATTGAAATTTATGTATTAAATTATAAAAAAGCATCAAAATTAAAGAAAGAATAAAATCAAAAAATTTAAATTCAACACCGATAAAAACTATTAACAATAGGAAAATTCGATACGCGTTTACCCATTATTGGTATATTTTCAACTTCAATGGGAAGTAATTTCCAATTATATTCATTTAGTATGTAACATATCAGGAAGGCATCAGCTTAAAATACAAGAAACACGCAAGATTTGAAGTTTAGGGACACTAATGGGTGTGGGCACATAACATTTTGGCTGGTTGAGAGTGATGGTTTTGTCATTTCCAATTTCCCTTTAAATCAAGGCCTGAAAATGCACCCATCTCTAACACGATTCTCACACTTTTAATACATACAATCTTGTTTTTTTTTTGGGTAGGTGAGTAAACACAATTAATGTCCACCTGTTTTCTATATTATGCCAGCTCTTGTTATTAAGCACAATGGCAATGCTACCCTTCCAATTACTTAAAAGAATCAATATGGCTTGACTCAAGAGATCCCTTTAAAATCGATTTCGTATATTCAAAATCAATTTTGACAATAAGAAAATGTGTACGAATTTTATTATTTTTGTGAAAAATATCTCTATTATTTTTTTTCTATTAGATAAACCTACATATTTTATATATTTGTTTTAATAATTATATTCAAATCTATTCAAAATCCGTCAAAATTTCATTTGTACTCACGGAATTAACCGTCGAAAATTAAAAATTTTTCTATAGTGAATTATACTAAAGAAGCATTTGCAGAGTACTCCAAAAGCATTTAGCTTTTGTGATCTAAGGTGCATGGGAGAAGCAAGCCAAATCAAATATACGAGCTTGAAGGAAAGAACTAAAAAGTAGAACTAATTTTTTCGGGTGATTAGAAGTAGAAGTAATTGATACAACAGAAAAAGTTCATGTTACAGATGAATGTACCAGCATGTACTGTTACGTCTAGCACATGCATATTTCAGATGTTTAAGAGTGATAGCAAGGTATGTATGCGAATTTGAAATGGACAACAAAGGCAACCATCGAGCTTATTATTCTACCAAAAATTTTAATGCTATTTTCAAATGCAATTAAATTCAACAATAATCAAACTTAGATGTTTTTAAATAAAAAGTATAATTTACATTAAAAACATTATTTTGAAAAAAAAAACCGTAATACATCATCAATTTTACTATTCTTCTAAATTAAATTTTAATAAATACTTATTTAATAAAATTTTAATCATAAAATTTATTAAATTTTATAAATTAGACTATCAAATTTAATATATTCTACTATTAGTTTTTAATTTTGTAAGAATTTTTCCTGTTTATTAAGTGGGAGGAAAATTTTGATATAGTATATATAAAGAAAGTCATAATTTATAATTTATTTCTGTAAACGTTTAAGATTTATTATAAATTTGATATTAAAAGAAAAACATACAAAAGTTAAGCATTCGGTGGATACACCGCGATTTGCAGTCACATCACCACGATTAAGTCATAATGGGTAGTCATGTGTAACTGGTGAAAAGGTGATTGATGAGTGCACTTAGCTGCTAGATGACTGACCACCCCAATTTCCTTCATCCTAAGAATGGTTTAGCCAAATGTGAGAAAAGGAGAAAGAAAAAGGTGCAATGCACGAAAAAGCACAGCAGCATGCATTACCAAGAAAGCACGGCAATCAAACTCAATCTTCTTCTTCTACGAAAAGAAAAGATCAATCCTAAAAGTGGTAGACTGCCCAAACCACAAGGTCTCAAACCCTATTTCTCAAATGGGGTTTGCAGAATGAGACAGAAGCATAAAGTTGTGCATTCCCTTGTGCTGAATGAGAGGTATATTTTTAGAGAAAAACTCTTTCTCGCACAAAATGCTCACATGCAGCGTAAGAACGGACTCGTCTCTTTAACCCGTCCTTGTGTATGCCAATTGAACGCATTTAGCCGCTAATGATTTTGTTTTGTATTTATAATCTTGTGGTGATCCCTCTTTGCTCTTTCCAACAGTGCATTAACGTGAAGGAGACAGTGACAAACAAGCCTCGTGAGAATGGCACAAGCTGCAATTGATGCAACAGCCAAAGGCTAGTTTATGAAATCTAGTTTGTCTGCATTTGAGGCTAAGGACTTTTCGGGTCAATTACAAGTAGATATGCTTTGTTTGAACTGTGTCGGTTACGATTGTGATAAAACTGTTCAATTCAACTACACTAAATTATTATGTTGATTCCTTTCGTGTCTTACTATAGTAATTTGACACTAAAATAAGTTATGGGGATCATACAATTGAAAATCAATGTCCCACTTTAAACATCTTCACTTTGTTTGGATGGGTAAGTGGAAATAAATAATTGAGAAAATAGGATAGATATTATGTGCGGGAATAAAAATGTTCAAAGCGGTGGAGGAATTGTTGAATTTTACTGATTAGATTGTGAAATTTAATAATTTAAATTTTTTAAAATAAAAATTATATGAAAATAAAGATATAAAAATAATTATAGAAAATTAGTTCTACATTCAAATTTAAATGATTCAAACTCTTTGCTTTTTAGATTTATCAAATCTCACTCTATTAAAATCTAATATTTTTCCTAACCTATTTTATTTTCTTAAATCTGTTTACCCAATTGATAAATTTAACATTATCATACAATTATTAGACAATATCTTAGAATTTAAACTAATGTTGTAAATTATTTTTTTCTGTGAAAATTATATTTTTATAATTAATATTATAAGAATGTGCAAGCATCTAAATTTAATCCAATACAAAATTGAAATCAACCGTAGATTCTTCCAAATCTCCAATAGTATCTAGAATTTGGATTTTTAGTTTTTTATTTTGATATTTTTTCTATCTTATTTTACAATATATAAGTTTTACATTTTTTCTTTCATTAATTTTTTTTTTCTTAATTCTCTATCTATAGCATATCTAAACTTACTTAAAAAAAGTTAAAAGAATCCCTAAAATAGAAGTTGAGGCACGCATGAAGCACGAGAAAGGAACAGATGGCACAGAGAGAAAAATGATCATTGTAAAAGCTTTGTTTGATTTAGGAGCCGTAGGACTAAGGACACATGTGAGTAGCTGGGAATAGACCCAATATAGTCAATACTTACTAACTACATGCCATTTGATATCAATATGAGGAGAACAAAAATGTAAGAATAATGAGAAAATGACATAATCAACTTGCATGGTTTGGGAGATAAGACAGCATGCTGGTGTTAAATCATAGGCGTCTTTGTTTTTGTGCACAACTTGTGCTTCTTCTGCCTAACACTGTCAACTTGTCCTCTTGACTTATCCGGCTGGCTCAATATAAATGCCCCATTTTTCACAACAGTTAACCATATATGCCAAATTTTGAAGCCTAACCTATTTGATAGCTCATGGTTTTTACATGGGATAATGTATTTTTCTGCATGACTTCACCTTTCATCCAACCTACCTCCAAAAAAAAAAAAATGAAAGATCTCTCTTTAATTTTAGTGACAAAGGAGTAGTAGGTTATCTATCACACATACAAAAGATGTTGAGTTCAAACTAAGAAATTTAAAGGAGAAAAATTCCAAAACAACAACCGATTACTACTACACTACTAAAGCGCCGACACCTCTGTGTTTTTATTTTTTATCTGTATAGATAAAGATAGACTTTGGTACATGCACTACTGTTTTGGCTAGTTAACTGGGGTTGGAGGAGGAGGAATATCTTGGAGACCATATCTGAACTTGGGTGAGTTTCTTGAATGGGTGACAAGCCAAATAAATTGAGATTTCTGAGAAAGTTTTTTGCCAGTTTGACATGTTGCAGTGTTGGTGAGACAACAATAAAAGCAAATATTGCTAACATGGAAATAATTCATCACACAGAATTCTCTTTTTTTAGTCTGTGTATTAACTATGAGGAAGGATACAGATATGGGTGTTATAATGGCGTCAAGATGATACGATTACACAACCTCGACTAGGACAGCTTCTCAGAAGGGTTGTTGGTTTCAATTAATTGATTTAGTGGGTTGGTAATATCACAGTACATTAAGAACAAGAAACTTAATAAGTATTTGATAAAGAAGATATTCTCTATGCTCATTCCCTTATTAAATCTTTGCATTGCCCCTCTCTCTCTCTCTCGGTTTCTATACTCTCTTCTTCTGCTTTAGCTTTAATAGTCGAAGTCTTTAATTATGTCTAATTCTTTTTCTGCACTTGTAAAGCCCTCTGTTGAATTCAAAATGGTTGTGGAAGATGGGCGACTTTTAATGTGCTTGTTTACTGGGAAACTAAAAACAAAGAGCACAATCTCTTCTTTTCATAGGAAATTAACTCTTTATTTTTTTCAAGATATGAACTTTGTCAGCCAAACTTTAAAGTTACAGTCTTGTTGGCCAAGGTTTTTAATCATCGGTGCAACCAAAAGCACAGATGCCATGGAATTCTGAGTAGACGCCTTACATCACCAATTATTGAAATTCCATCAACCAATTCCTTTTTTTTTTACAGAAAAATAACAAGACACTTAATGGGTAAAGTACTAAATTCAAACTCAAAATTAAAAAAGTCCTAAGATAATAACAGATGTCACTACAACATTATAGGTACCCACTTCTACCAACCAATTCTTGATTGAACTAGATGAATATGGTTACAAAGTTTAACCTAGGAGAAGCTTCATATGATATTATCTAGTAATTAACACAAACAGGATTGGTATTTCTTCGTTGACAGAGTATATGGCAATGAAGAAAGTGTAATGAGTACAAAGAGGAATTGCTTTCTTTTATACGCAGAATTATTATTATTATAAATAAGACTTTAATATGTCACCATACCGACAGAAAGGTCACCATCACACTTTTTTAAATGGAGTCTATCAATGTGTTTCAGTAGTACTGCGCATGAAAAATAATTTGAGACAGATTTAGATGTAAAATATAAATGCAGTCCATCTGTGGTCATGCTCATGGACTTAAAAAAATCAGGTACATGTCGGATAAGCTTCAATTCATTGGTTTAACTTTAAACTTCAAACTTTAAATAGGACTCTGCATGAGTAGTCATTTTAATTTAAACAGACCTGAAACCTTAAAATTCAGTAATCACCCCATAAATGCATGGTGCCTACTTTTTCGGTCTAAGATTCGTGATGTTCAATGCAGGCTCAACAGCTATTAGTAGGTGCCTGATACAAAAAAATTGAGGCCTTTGTTAATACTTAGTAGCTACAAATTCATCTTTGCCTATGGTCTATGGCTGTTTCTATCTTGGCTTACTGATACTTCTTGTAGAATTGTATCACTTGTAAGGAGAAAGTAGTTCTATCTCCTCCTTTAATATACTCCTTATTGTAAAATAACAGAGGATTCAACATTATAATGGAAATCATTCAGATTAAAAATTATTAGGTATCGTCTAGTGGTGAGGGGTTTGAGTAATATTACGATTTAGATTCAAATCCTTTCTTCTCTATTTGTACGAAAAAAATACTCAGATTAACACAAAAGCCCTTTGTCAAAAAAAGGAGGGGATCAAGTTGCCAGATTTAGATGCAGAGTTTATCCCACTTTCTGAAAGTTCTATCTTGAACGCATTAATGTCCAGATTTCTTTATGTGGGTTCACCAGTTGTCCGTAAAGTGAGACATCTGTATTGTTTTCCTCAAGACGTAATGATACAACTATCAAGTGCAAAACTCGGAAATTATTGATTCCCACGTTTTCCATAATTCTTGTGTTCTCTAATATTCAGACGAGCTAGCTTTTCTTTTGTATTCATCTTTTTGGGGATGTTTCCACTTCTGTAAACGGAGCTTTGATGATCATTTATGTATCACAGTACCCGACACGCCTAGTTTGAATATCTTGCCTGCCCTCAATAATATCTCTCTCTCTTTTTCTCTCTCACTGAGCGCCAAATTTGAAAAGGGAAATTAAAACCTCATATATCAAAAGAGAACCTGATTCTTTCTTTCATTCACATTGTGCATCATTATTAGGACTTGGAGGGATTCAGAGAATCGCATTGTAAAATGGCTTTTGGGTATTGGTGAAGGCATCTCTTGTTTAGCATTGGGCCTCATAATTTACATAACTGCAGCCGCAAATGATATGTTCACCAATAAACTTCTCTTATTTTTAACAGATTAATCAATCCCAGAACAGCTTTCTCATAATTATGCAAAAAGAAGGTACTTGTTTATTTCCCCACTTGCCTTCTGCAGCAAGTACTAAATTAGTATGACCATTACATTGTCGTATGAATCCACATGCTATGATTGATGGCATGGTGAAAAGGAAATCACTTTGCAAGCATAATTATGCATATCCAACCAGTCAAAAAATTGACTAGCCATTCTTTAGATAATGATGATTGTACAAAATTATTGTTTAACTTAAGCTTATCTGACTTTTGGCCATGTTCATGACAAGCAAGAAGATGTTTGCGTGTTTAGAAGAATAATGTTGTTCAATTTAAACTTGCAGCAGTGAAAACTGGGAAAACTTCTGAAAAAGGCTGCTCAATTGTTTGAATTAGAGGAGAAATCTTCATGTGGCCCTTCATTAGCTTCTTAAGCTCATTGCGGCCACATGCATGTACTTTTCTTTGTTAAGAGACAATCCACTACGAGGTTTCTCTTAGTCTTTTGGTAATATACGGAAAGATTCCATCAACTCCTAAGAGCTTTGCCCTCACGATAATATGCTTTTCTTTATTTTTCTTCTGCAAAGTATCTCAGTTGATTTCAGTTAATCAAGAGCATCATATAAATATAATTATAGAGAGAGAGAGAGAGAGAGAGAAGGATAAATCATTTCACACATCAGAGTTGGTGATTTATTTTAAATATAAGACTGCTTAAAACAAAGGCGGCACATGATGGCCTTCTTTTAATGTCTTAAACAGTGCTATTATGCAGGATATCAAGTTCCTAACTAATGCTTTTTAGAAGTTGTATGATTAAATAAAAATATAATGTACTCCATAGTTCACCTTTTTCTTCATTTTTCTTTTCATTCTCTATATCCGTCCATTCAATCGGTTGCAGTTATCTCACACTGAGCAGGTCCGTTTTCTTTGCATGCATTAGCTAAAAGAAGAAAGTTGAAGGCATCAGAAAAAGAAAAAGTAAAATAAAAGAATATCATCCAATTTCCTCACAAGCTAGGGATGCTTCACGCATAATGTTAAGATAGATCTTCTTGTAGGGCAAGCCTGCTGGGATTTGGTCAGATATCAAATCAAACTTCCCAATGGAGGGAAACTCAATCCCTTGTATTATATGGTATCAGAACTAGCCTTATTATTTGTTTTCCTACAACTTAAGCTTCCAATTGAAGCAGCAATTGCACATGGGATTTAATACATATGGGGACCCCAAAAGATTCTTTTGCTTTAATTTCCATAGTACAAATTAGACATCAAAGTCTCTTAGACTGGATACATTTGTGGGATTGAATCTCGTCTTCATTAGACATGAAAGCTTTAGGGATTGAAGAGATTCACCTTTCTACTGTAAAACTTACACAAATAGGTGGAAATTGAACAAAAGAAAAGCAAGGAATGTTATAAAATTGATCACTACCATATGCTTTTACGAAACCCATAACATAGTTTACTTTGAGTTGTTAGTGGTCAGGTATAGATTAAAGAGAATAGTATAAAGTTCATAATTCCATTTGGAAATTAAAGGAGTAATTAAAGAGTAAAGTCTCCAGTATGTTCACTTTCAAGATAGGTATTGCTGTTTGCTTTGGCATCCAAGGTAATCCTATATATAGTATGTACTTATTTCATCTACTTACCATCCTTTGACACAGAAAGATCCACCGACATAGCATACAGTGATTATAATGATGATAGCAAAAGAAGTTCTCAGCCACCATAGAAAGTAAATGCATGCATGATTCCATGAATTCTTGCACAGGGGGCCAAATCGATCAGGCATGAGTGATCATTTTCAAAAGGAAAAAATAAAAAAAGACAGCAACCAGAGTTAGTGTGTTACTAAGTTTTCCTGATTCTTCCATCAAAATGCTTCACAAGAACTATTTGAAATTTTATTTAGATATCCCCATTGCTTCTTCAACCAACTTGCTGATCAACAATGGTTAATCTTTTGTAAAACTCACTTGGCTCCAAAGAAGCAGAGAACGCCATTTACCATTCAATTATTCACAACTAAATGCTTCTGAGTTTAGTTGTTCGAACAATCGTTAAAACTGTGTTTTCTTCTACCTTGATTCATTATAGCCATGTTAGAAGTTTCTTTTCATCATTGTGATCATTCACTAAGAAGTACATATACTGGCAGCCACTGAATTCTCTTCTGTAATAGTTCTAAGCAAATGTAATCAAAACAAGTCAAACAATCTAGATTCAAGCATTTCAATAAGCTTGAGTTTCGCCTCCCAAAAGTAATTGATCCAAGCATAATGTCCGTAGGCCTATTTGATTTTGCTACATCCAACTGTCTATTTTTCATTTGTCGCGGATGAAACCTACAAACTATTTTTCAAAGTTGTTACCGGCCTGCTAGCTTTCAACTGCTCACCAACATTGCCACTTTTTAAACACAATTCTGATGACGTTGATCCAACGTAATGCATTACTCCATGACAAAGTATTCTCTTTCTTTTGTTTGCATCCACTCCTCTTCTTCGTCAACCATTTCTACTTTTTTGCCTTCTTTCTTTTTCATTATCTATTCAGCCATGTGGATGGTCCTTTCACTACTTTAAACGGCATGATAATGTATGGAGCTTGAGTCCCACTTATACAAAGACAGACGGTGGTATGGATGAGGAGGGCCTACTCCTACGTACATATAGTCCACCTACTTGCTCAACACATTTCATTGATCAGTGATCTTCTGTTGTGTACAACTAAGCCACTGTCTGGTAGAAGGCATGATGCAGATGGATAAGATATGGTTTCTTCTGCTTGGGATTTTGTTTTTTTATATTAATAACGGATAATGATTCGCTATTCAATCTTGATACTCATTGTGTAAGTCTCCTCGCGTATATCCAGCATTACTCATTAAAAACCTTAAACTCTTCCCTCAAAACTCCCCTCGACTTAAATGTTGGGTTGATTACAGGCTTAGTGCCTCACCTGCCATTTGCATTCTTGCGTAATAAAATAGTAAGTACTTTTTTTTTTTTGTAATCTCTGTTAAGCAAATGGGTTATGCCCTCTTGAACTTAGCTCAAGTGGCTGAGAAGAATGAGAATTAAGGTAGAAGTTGTATGTTCAAGTTGATAGCGACTTCCAAGTATATCCCCACAAGAGTGAGATGCATTGCAAGATCGTTGTGAAGCAAACCAACTAGAGGGGAGAATAACCTTCTGTTACAAGTTCATGCTTTCAAGTATGACAATTGATGCATGACACTTTTGAGTCTTGAGCTGTATGTTAATCCCATCTGATACTCAACACTCGGAGTGTAAGTCAAGTGGTTGCTATTTGATATTGGTTTATGTGGGGACTGGGGAGGTGGCATGATTGATTCTGCATTGACCACAAGCCCAAAGGCATAATACTGTTATGTATATCCCCTGTTAGTTGTTGGCCATATCCTGATTCTGATTTTTATTAAAGCCAAGCCACTACCTGTGGGGCAAAAGGAACGGGGCGTGCTACTAGCACTAGGATCCCTAACACCAAGCTCCTCCACCGACGATGTTTTTCTTTTTCAATTCCAGGTCTTGGTTTGTCATGATGAATGATGCTTTGAAGACAGTGGCAACAAACTATCATACACTATACACTGATAACGAATGCCCACTTTCCATTCAAACCCATTCTATCAAATGATTCTGAAGGTTTTCAGCCTTGAGAACTCTGCTTATTCCAAATAAAGAGTCACTCTCCATCATGGAAAAAATTTTAATCCTCCCGAAGTTCGTACTCCTTCCACTTACATGAAAATCTATATTTAATTTTGTCAATAGTTTTAAATTAATGAATAATTGCCAATTCAAAAATAGGTGAAGAGTAATCTAAAGAATCCTAATTTTCGGTATTCCGAGAGGAATGCATTTTTTCCTCGATCATAAACCCTATTTCCTACTGAGAAGCTAATGAGTAATGGCACCTTTCTCCACTCAAACTATATCAAAATAATTTAAACACATCAAGTTAGAGTTACAAAATGCATTAAGTGTCCACTTAGAGACATTTTCCCTTCACCAAGGAAGCAGACAAGGGCCCGTCAGTAGATCATGATAGACTATGAGGATGAACAAAAGGATTAAATACAAAGGTTCACTTTCCTTATATAATATACTGATACACATAATCTAAAGTATAGTAAGATACATTAAATCCAAAATTAAATAGATAATAGTTAACAAAACAAAAAGCAAGATCTGGAAGCTAGTCCCTCTCTTCTTCCCCTTGCTTCCATAATCTTTTTAGCGGCTTCAACCAAATGGCTCCACCGAGTTTGCTGCACCAGTAAGAAGCAACTCTAAGTATTTCTAGCTTCCCAAATCTCTCTTCCTAAGGTGAACTCCATTGACCATGATCAGCTGTCCTACGGAGAAAAGTAGATTTCCTTGCTGAATTTGTTATTATTCTCATTAGAACATAGTAGAAATTGCAAAATGCTCCAGTAAGTCACTCCACAACAACATTCACAAGTTCGTATTCGATCAGGGACAAGTTGTTGTCTTCCTTCACAGTAAAAGTAGCAGGTTCAGTGACTTCAACACGGCCCCACTTGTCCACAGCAAGCCTCATTGATCCTTTGAACATGTCAATTTTGGCATTGCGCAAAATGACAGTAGTGCCCTCTTTCATCAAATCCACTGAACAGGAGCAAAATGGAACCAGGTATTATAAAAAGGAAAATGTCGAACACTTAGATATATGTCACCACGATCAACAATGCAGCTGAACAATGAATCTAGAGCTAAACAAAACATTACAACTCATTCATGGACAACAGGACAAAGCAAAATGGAACCAGTTATTATGAAAAGGAAAATGTTGGACATTTATATATATCTTACCATTATCAACAATGCAGCTGAACATGGAATTTTGAGCCACACATAAAATTCCAACTCGTTCATGGAAAACAGGACAAGTGACGTCATTAATAAAATTGTTTCTCATTTATAAATTAAAATTTACATCATATTTGAAATCTGAAAAGATAATTTTATTAAATGTAATTAAATGAAAAGTTCTTATAATAAGAACATGGACCTTCATATAAACTTATGTTTAATGCAATGCCACAAGTAATAGTAAGTTAAATATGACCACTGAACATTGAACTTCATTTGTTAGCTACTCTCTAACTAATTAAAGAAACTTTCATAACCAAGACCTGAACCTTTTGGATTTAAACCGACAAACTGCCTTGTTCTCAACAGAAGAGGAAGTGCCAATAAATCATTGACCACTAAAGCTAAAAAATATGACCAGCATTAAGTCAGATAAATGAAAACTAAGAAAACCAAGACTCTAAGAAAACAACGAAGAAAAACACACAACAAAAACAAGGCAATGCACCACTGTAAATTATAATAAATATGAGCATCACAAGCCCATAAAAGATCAATATAAGAAAGTTGTAGTATTGAAAAATTGAATGCATTCAGGTATACATATCTGTAACTTTTTTACCTAAGCTGAGCCCTCCACAAACCCACCCTGCAATTCTCTTTAATACCATGCAAAATACACTTCTATAGAGAAAGAGAATGAAGTGTAAAATTTTAAAAACTAGACCAAGAAAGAATAATTCCATCTTTGAAAAAGGTAAAGGAAAAAATAAACTACAACGAAGTCATCATTATTAAAAGCAAATATTGAAAGTCAGATAACAATTATGTATAATGTATTACAAATTCTTATCACATGAGCTCTTACTGTTCATAATTTGTTTATTAATACAGACACATGCTTTTTATGATAATAAATAATTATATAGGGTTTAGTGTTTCAAATGATACTAAAAAAACAAGTTGGCTTAAACAGTTGATGAAATTTTACAAGATTCAGTCCTTCATGTCAAGACAGATATAATGGCCCATCTTACATTAGTTGAGATGAGATTGTTTGGGCTTTGGCTACAACACCACACTTCTACATTCCTGTTCCCCATCATTCTGTGAATGTGTAGCCCTTGGTTATATCTGACCAGACATTTCCGTGCTCTGTACACTTTCTCAACTCTGTTAACCTCAATGCCCTTAATCATTTCATCCACTCCATGTCCTTTATTCCTTTCATTTCTTTTTGGTTTGACACTTTCACGACTTGGTTCCTGCTATCTTGAACTTCATTTCTGCTAGCCAAAGAGGGATAGAATTATTTTCACTCCAGATGATCAGGGTGAGTTTGTGTCTATGTCTAGGCATTCCAAAAAACAAAAGTGTCTTCTTTTCTTCTCCGTCTTCTTTTAATTACTCTTCCCGAAGCATATTAACTACTCTTCCAGAAGGGCTTAACAACCTAAATCCTAAATCTATGCCCAAATTGAGACCCAACCTGACATTGGAAACCAGCACCACTACAATGGTATGCTCCTATTTTACTAGTTTAGGACAATTTTAGATGCTTCAACTGCTATTAACAGTTCTGCAGTTGAATCCTGGGTGTGTATGTCTCCAGGCAATAATCAGACCCTAAAGCCAACTGGACCAATTTGCTTATAGTACCATGGTCCTACTCATATTTGGACAAAAATAAAATGCAATTCATCCTTTATATGTCAACCAAGTAACAAGTTGATTACTCCCAAAAAAGAAAATAGCAACATAATTGATGTTATTTTCTTCCATCCAATTTCTTTCATCTTGCAGTAAAACCTCCCCACTTTTCACTATCATTGAGATTAAGATAAATTATTCTGACCAGCATCAATTCAGCATCCTTTACATTCATGGAGCTTGGCTTTCATTGCAATCTGATAGCCAAACATCACACTCAAGCATGACATGGGAGAAACAAGCAAACACTATCTCATAGCTTAAGGAAGTGATGGAAAAAGACACAGTAAAGGCCATAGTTGTTAATAGTGCGCTATAGCGATCGCTATAACGCATAGCACTGCGCTATGGCCTTTTGCGCTACGCTACGAGGCATAGCGTAGCGCAGTGCATATAGCACAGCATAGCATGCGCTATGCTGTGCTATTTCTGCGCTATTGTGCAAAAATAGCGTGTACTATTTGCGCTATTAGTATTTGGCCCAATTTCTTTATTCTAAACCTTCTTCCGCCTATGCTATCTTTTTGATTTTGCTTTCCCTCCCTCCCTTCATTGCCTTTATCATATTTTTTAAGGCTATTTTATATATATTGTTATTATTTGGGGTTATATTATATATATAAAAATATATTTATATATATAATATAGTTGCGCTATTGTTCAAATAGCAGTGCGCAACGTTATGCGCTATATCGGAATGATCTCAAGCGCTATAAGTGCGCTATTCGCTATTAACAACTATGGTAAAGGCCTTAGTATCCCACTAATGTCCGAACTTTTCCAAAGCCAAAACTAACAATTTCAAAATCTTGTCATAAAAAACCTAGCAACAAACAAAACCTTGTCAACAAAGACTCGGTAAATATTTCTATAACTAATGTTAATAAAAACTAAAAGATCTCATGTTATAGGGGGAAAAAATCATTTTGCCATAGGCTACAACTCATCCCCCAGCCCCCAAGAAAACCTTCAATCGGAGTTTTTTATGATTTTCTAAATTCTCTGGGGTCACGTAAATTGGTTTGACAGCAAAGTTCAAACACAAAGAATTGAACACTAGTAACCCCCAGTATATATTCCAATGTTCAAAAACTCCAGTCCTTCCTGACTCCATCACCTGCGTAATTCCATATATATCTGAAAGTACAAAGAAGTGAAGACTAGTAACTCCTACCAACATCAAATACATGAAACAAAATAGAAATCAACTTTGAAATACTTAAATTAACTAGATGATCTTTCCATACCTAATATTATTTACAGAGTTCATTGCAAATCAGACAAATTAAGGATTTACTATAGAGCACATGCTCTTTGTTGCATGAATTTTGCAACCAAAAAAAAAATCCTAGCAGTTATAACATATTCCACACAATCATAACCTCCTTATAGAGAAGTTCACATCAATAATGTAACTAAGAGAAACCAAAACAATATATCACAGAAACAATCACCTCAAGTGCCACCTTCTTAGGCATAAATAATCTTTATTTATTTTTCTTCTTCAGCTAGCATGTAGTCACTTCTCTGAATAAATTACAGAATTAAGAAATTAAATATTACATGCACGTGGCTGCATGTGAACTTTCAATAGCTAATTCCCCACCAATACACAACTTTCAGAACTAAACCCATCAATCCCATAGTTATTTATGGCATCACGAACATCATTGCTCGAACGGGTCATGGACCATTGCACATTGTGAATTGGACACCCAGGGCAATATTGAAGTGCAGTGCACATTGTATAATATATTAATGTAACCCAAACAAATAATATAAAAATAAAAAAATAAAGATAAATTGGTTAAGTAGAACTTAATAAGAAAACAGAGGCTTAATAAAAACACAGCAGACTACAGAGAATAGCCTTCAGACTTGTGGAACTTGGTGGCTAGCCACTAGGCTCGGGCTAGACAAGGCTGGGCTGCTTTTCCATCCATAGAAAAAAGATTAAAGGTGAAGAGAGTGTTAAACAGAGAACGGAGAGACTAGTGGCTGCAAACCAAAAACAGGGAACAAAGCACTGTATAACTTAAAACAGAGCATTGTTGTTGGCTAGCAACTTGCAACTTCCAACAACTGCTGGACAAGGTTCATCAGCCTTCCCATACAATGAGAAGAGAAGAAATATGAAAAAAAAAAAAAGATTAAGAGATAGAGTGATTGCTGTCAAATCTGTCACACTCAGAACAGAGAGTGAGAGAAGAGCATAAGAGAGAGGGATTGATGTCAAGAGACATAAACTGCTGCTAGTGTCTATCCTAAGGGTCAAATTATATTGCCCAAAGTTTAATGGAGTTTTTAAGTGCTGCGGCTAATATTTTGCTATTATGCACAATATGCATAAATAAAAATTTGTTCACGTTGCACTAATCTAGCTACATGGGGCAATTATTATGCCATTTTAGCTGTGCAATGTGCAATTGCTATTTCACACAATTAACAACTATGATTAGTCCATATGAATTATGAATAATGCATCGAAGCATAATATAATGTTCCAATCTGAACCAGGCACTACTCATTTGAACGATGTAGCACATTTACTTTTTCAGTAACAACCATTAATACTATTATTCCATATAAGTCAATTATTGAAAGTACATAGAAAATCTGACATCAACACCACAAGGCAATTCGAGCAATAACTATTGCTGCGGTAGCGACGACTAGGAACTGATTTGGCACAAGTATGGGAAAACAACAAAGTCACTTAAGCAGGAACTGTCACAAACTGAGTCAACATATGACAGTCACACAGCAATATTTCCTATCACATAGCTTAACTCTCCCGGTCACCATTTCAGCATGCCAGGTCAGTAAATTCTTATGTGCGTCCCTCTACTACTATATGACATTAATTTGATTGGCCATCATATTAAAAAGTGATAAAATTAAATTTTCAAAACCAGGAATGAACGGAAAATGGACACAATCAGTTAAATACAGCAGTGGCAAGAAAATGTTTAATTAACAAGTCTCCACTGAACTAGTATTCTCACAAACATTCAATTCGTAAAGGCCAAAAGAATAAATGGACAAGAGAATGACTGGAAGTAATGGACATCAGAAAAGAGTTACGCCCACAAAACTAGACAAAATGCAATGCACTTGAAGCAAGATATGTGAATCCTGTAACTACAACAGAAGAATCCACCCCGTTCACCCAGTAAAATTAAAATATATAAAGCACTGTGATAACAAGATGACGACAAGAATACCATGATGCAGCAAGGATCTATAAAGAAGGGCCACGACACCAAAGCAATAATATCTATACCTTGATCATTTCTGGCAGTAAATATGATCATTCCAGTCTCATCACCCACCAAACATTCAGCAATTCGCATTTGACGAGGTTGAGGACCATCAGGACGACCCTTCTGCAACACCATCTTAGTGCTAACCACCTTCACAGTAAGAGTATGCCCACTGGTGCCCGGGCGAAGCTGGTCAACTTTGGTGAACACTGGCTTTCTCAATCCTGGTTTTGATTCTGCCATATTGAACAACCTACGAAACCAGAAGTCACAAAAAGCTCTACTTGAATATTGATTGAGGAACATGTCGAGGGGAACAAAAACAGCTTATTAACATTTCTCACTTTGATTATCTTTTCCATCCAATATTAATCAGCCAATAAAAACCCAATATTGGTAAATATGAATTACATATACAAGTGAGAAAACTTAGTTAAAGATCCTATCGGGACAAAAGTTTTAACCTTTCCATATCTCCAACATCAAACAATATTGGATGGAAATAATACTCACAAGAAATTTGCCATTCCACCAGACAAAATGAAGAAATTTGCATAAATCCTCCAATCAACTCACAGCCATAGTTGTACTTACGGTTTCATGCCTTAAAACCATGCTCAAACAAATCCATTAAGGGAAAAAATCCAAAAGCTTTCAAATTTTAAATTAGCGTATGAAAAAAAAAATGACAAAATAGATCAATGCATATAAGAAGCCTAACAATATATGGGGAAAGCAAAGACAAGAATCTATTAGCTTAAGCGATTTAGAGTAATGACTACTGAATAAGGAAAAAAGGGGTTTTGTGAAGTTCAGAGTGAATAACAGTGAAATTAAAAAGACTAAACAGGGGGAATCTGCCTCACCTGGGATTTGCAGAGCCGAGGATGCTGTTAGAAATTGGAGGAGAAGATCTGAACGTGAGAAACTGAAACGTAGTCGTCGTGGTCGGTTTTAAGGAGAAAAACTATGATATGGGCTGACCAGAAAATGGCTAACCCGACCCGGGTCCATATACGCGTTATTATTCCGGAAATCTATAATGAAATGGTTTTACAAAAGTAAGAATTTTCTTAAACATATAAAAGTGTTTTAGAAATATTTATTTCACCTTTTAAATTACAAAATGTCATAGAATATATTTAGTTTGATTTCTTAAATTTTATAAAAAATGTTTATGTAACTTATAATAGAATTAGTAGTTTCAAATAATTTTATATATATTTTTATCAAATTATTTTTAAAATCTTAAAATAATCTCTATACATTTTAAAATTAAAAAATAATTTATCTTTTTATTATATAAATCAATTAATAAATAATATATAATTTTACGTGCACCAATCCATTTCTAAAAAAATTTAATCTTTGCCCTGAAGGAGTGTATTTTATTAGTGAAAAACATTTTACATGAATAACATTGTCGTGTAAATTCTTAGGTTTATGATTTTCGTATTTTAAGATTTCCCTTCATTCAAAGCCTAGAAAAAGAACATAATATGGAGAAAGAAGTAATTCAAACTAGATTCATTTCGAAAATAATATGTAAATGCTTTTAAAATAATATTTTGAACTACGTATATGTGAAAGATAAATAAAATTAAAAAAAATCTACTTTTAAGAATAAGACATATATAATAAACATAACAAAAATATAAATAAAAATAAATAGATATAACACTGTTCAATTTATTTTTTTGATAAAAAAATAAATCGAACAGTGTTATAAAAAAAAATGAATCGAATACCTCGTTTAAGTGAACTGTTTCATGCCATGCCAACGCCGAGTTTTTGGTGACACGTGGTTTAAACACAAAATCTCTTTGAATCCACCCACGTTTTTTGTATCAATTCATTTCTGGAAATTTTCAGTTCTGACTTGGCAAGCAGCAATTGGGCGTTGCATGCGCGAGTAACATGTCAGACAAACTTTTTTTCATTTTTTTTATACTTTTGGTCAGTCTCTCTTCAAAAGAATCGGATGTAATAATAAGGATTTAACTTTTAGTAATTTTTTTATTTTTTTAAAGCTTAACACACACAAATCTTTTATTTTTTTTATATTTATCTCTCTAAAATTATATTTTAATAATTTTTCTCTTTATTTCCTTCGACAATTCAGCATATGAAATCACTTTTTTTTTCATTAGCTACTTTTTCCCTCGTGTCCGTCCCTTCAAAACCGGATCCCAGGTTACTAATATTGCTCGTTGGACTTGGAGCACGGATAAGCTGTTAGGAAACAAGCCCGTCTGTATGCCACTATCACCTCCACAACTTCCCAGCTCAGGAACCTCAACTCCTCCTCTCAAAATTTTCCTCACTTTGCGGGAAAATAGAAAACCAATACCCACAAGCACTTTCATTCAAAAACAGAAACTTTCAGCAAGGCCAGCCTGGGTTTTGGTGAAATCCCAGGCCAGTACTGCTCCTGCTTCTTCTGAAGCTGCTAAACTGACACCCATACCTTCTGAAATGAAGGCTTGGGTTTATGGGGAATATGGGAATAATGATGTTTGGAAGTATGAAACAAATGTTGCTGTGCCTGAAGTGAAAGAGGACCAGGTTCTCATAAGGTTGTTGCTGCGGCTCTTAACCCCGTTGATGCCAAGAGGAGGCAGGACAAGTTCAAAGCCACTGATTCACCTCTTCCCGTAACTCCCTTCCTTTTACTTTCTTCCATTTTAAGTTGTTGCTTGTTTTGGTGATGTGAGAAGTGATTGTGTGCCGATGACTCGATCTTTTGAAATGGATTTCTTTTCAATTACAATTGGCTCATCATGCTGAGCATGCCATGCAGTTTCCAAACATATGAAGAAAAGCGTACAAATTCATAAAATACAGTGAAGATTATAATGTTTCTTATAAATTTATTCTTTGAAATAATGACTTTCACATCACGCACTTCTCTTATAGACATAATTTTGACAACTGAATTGAACCCTACATTGACATGGCACCAAGATATTTAGGGAAAAGCTAGCCCCACAAATCCTGAAACACCTCACAAAGATATTGACTGTGAAATGTTAGATTTGTTGAATCATGAGAACTAGTAAATTTATTATTTGAATTCTTTTAAGTGAGTTTCAATTTGTGAGAAAAGAAGGACTACGTTGATTAATGTGGTTCTGCAAGTGGGTTTTATTTTCCCTTTTTCTTAAAGAACAACTTCGACAAATTTCTTGATCTCCTAGGAGTAATTAATTAACAATCAATTTTCACTTTTGTTTTTAGACTGTACCAGGCTATGATGTTGCTGGTGTGGTGGTAAAGGTTGGTAGAAAAGTAACGGAGTTCAAGGTGGGTGATGAAGTATATGGGGATGTAAATGAGAAGGCACTAGAAGGGCCTAAACAGTTCGGGTCTCTGGCAGAGTACACAGCTGTTGAAGCAAAAATTGCTAGCCCCAAAACCTAAGAACTTGGGTTTTGCTCAGGCTGCTAGTCTTCCGCTTGCAATTGAGACTGCTTATGATGGTTTGGAGAGGACTGGTTTTTCTGCTGGTAAATCTATTCTTGTTCTAAATGATTCTGGTGTAGTTGGTAGCCTAGTGATTCAGGTATTTCATTGTCTAATTAATTATTGCTTTTTACCTGCGTATATGAAAGCTGCTAAACTTTCTCCACTTCTAATGTATAAGATATAAATTTCACATTTGGCAGCTAGCTACGCAAGTGTTTGGCGCTTCAAGAGTTGCTGCTACTTCAAATACTAGAAATTTGGAGTTGTTAAAGAGCTTGGGTGCTGATTTGGATATTGACTACACAAAGGAGAACTTTGAAGATCTGCCAGAAAAATTTGATGTAGTTTATGATGCCATTGGTAATATTAAAATGCTTGAATTTATAAGGGAAGATTTGGTCACATGAATTTCTACTCACCTGAACTTCAGTCCATAAAAACTTAGTCATATTAAAAGTCACTGTTATGGTTGGTAGTGTTTATCATTTTCTGGTAATCGGGGTAATGTGAGAGAGCAGTGAAGGCAGTAAAATATGGTGGCAGTGTGGTAGCACTTACAGGTGCTGTTACACCCCCTGGCTTCAGATTTGTTGTGACTTCTGATGGAGCTGTGCTGAGGAAACTGAACCCTTATTTAGAGAGTGGGAAGGTGAAGCCAGTTGCAGAACCCAAAGGTCCATTCCCCTTTGCCCAGGTCGCTAAAGCATTCTCATACCTAGATACCAACCGAGCAACTGGCAAGGTTGTTATACATCAATCCCATGAATCAAAGAAAAGGGAAAGGCAATTTTGCTATATATGTATCTATCCATTAATGTTCAAACTTTGAATAGATAATAGTTAGTTGAGATTACAAAGAAAGATTATACCTGAAAAACTGCTCCCTTAGCATTCAAAGTCTCAAACTGCTTATTATCTTGGGTAGTTTATATATATATATATTTATATTTTTCATTCCATCAACTCAAATCAGTCTGACTCAGAAAGGTCTCAAATCACGAGCTCAAATCATGCAAAATTTAATTAAATTGGATATTTTAGTAACAGGTTTGAACTTCAGGTGGAACTTTCAGTAATAAAATGTGAGAGTTGATATTGGTACATGCTTTTTTAGTACACTATGCGTACACTGAAAAACAACATTTAGGTGAAAGAATTCTCTGTCTGTCTTGGGTGTATACGTAGCAAAACTTTTACTCTACCAACGCTACTAAATGTCTGTATTTCATTTTTCCCCTTAACATTGAGTCATAAATCCATTATCAATGAACATTAAACCGAATGAGCAACATAAATCAAACATCTTAATTCAATTTTTTAAAAATAAAATCTTCAAAAATTTTGTTTAAAAAAATTTTTCTACTAACATTTTCAATCTTATAAGAAAACACCTCTTCACAAAGGGAAAGATAAGCGGGAAATGTAAGTACAAAATTTTTCATTCTGATGAATTCAATGATATAAATGCCCTTGAATTGTAGTTCAAGTGGTGCTGAGTTCAATTCTTCTCAAAGCCAGCTTCATCTAGCTCTCAATGCAATCATATTGCTCCAATTTCATTGATAAATCAGTCCTAAAGCAAGTTTGACGGAACAAAATCATTATATAACGCAACTGAAAATGGTAGCAAAAAGCTTTGTCTGCTCACTAGCTCACACACTGTTATTTTTGCTGAATTAATCGCTTCTTCTTTTTCTTGTATTGCTGAAATATACTTTGCAAAAGGACTCATGTACAGAATGTAGTGCAGGGGACAGAGCACCGAAACTGGAGAAAGCTTAAACGGATACAGAGGGTGTAACTTTGAAGTCCAGATCCCACAGTTCAAAAGTGCCATTAACAAAATCATAATGTGCACCCTTCAATGCCAGTGTTTTCTTGGCAAGCCCATCTCTCACAAATGGGTAAGTCAACAGGTTCCCAAGGGATACATTCACAGCTTCCTGCATTAAAGAATTGGGCACGCAAAACCTTTACAAATACAGCATTTTACTTACTTTCTTTTCATTTCTAGTGTTTCCCAATTGACAACCTATTTCTAAGCAATGCCTAAAGTAAAGACGGTACTGTCACCCACTTACTTTCTCGCAGTTCGTGCATTGCTCTGAGAAGCTCAAGCTGTCTGCCTCTGTTTTCACCTTGGACTTCGCTGGATTGCAAATTTGGACCCACGGCTCTATGAATTCGCTGCAAGATCAGATGGTAAGAAAATTATTTCCAATTTTCTAAGCTAACTTTTTCTGATATGTCCCTGATTTAAGTTGTAGCAGAAGTCCTTGAATCAATAACACCACTTTATCTCATATAGTACTATAAAATTCTTCAGGAAATTAAGGAAACAAAAGCAATTCAAACAAATCCAATAACTAGTTAGGGAGGAGGAGACACAAAATGCCACATCAGGAAAATCATTATATATAAACCCATTTCTTATACAAGTGTGGAAACCAATTCGGATTTGAATGTCTCCGCTTCCCTCTTTCTCGATTTTAATAATTTTTTATCTATTAAATCCTCTAACTTATTGACATGACCAATAAACAATACCTTTTGACATGGAAAGTCAGGGTGCTTTGTACCACTTTACAATAACTCACATGTTTCTCTGATGTGCTGGACAAACTTTTGTTATGATGTCCAAAGTTTTGTTAATATAAATCCAACATATTCTACTATTTAGTTAATTAGGTCCAAAGAAACACATTATAAAAGATTGCCTACTTGATGATGCTTTCTCAAGCCTTTTGGATGCCTCCAATAAGATGCAACCAATGTGTAAAGAAAACTGTTAATTTACTCTGCCATTAAACCTCACATGAGAGTGATGACACTATTTAGCATTTAAGTCTGAAAAAGGAATCTTTGAACCACCCATTTTCTTGGAAGTTCTGAAAACATACAACTAATGTTTATACTTTCTCACCATTTGAGCTTTTAGCAGTCCTCCTTTCGGCAAATAGTGTTAATTTTTTGAGCCTTCTTTTTTAAGAGATGTAGGCAATAATACCATGGACTTACGTTGCAGTGGTCCCATCATCTGGGATAGACATTAGTCCCTTTATGCCCCCGCAGCAGCTGTGTCCAATGACCACAATATTTTCCACCTGTAATTAAGACAGTGCCCATTGGAATCAAGGAACAAAAATGAAAAGGCCAACTCTAGTTTTAAAAGAGAGACATCCTGTTCATTCAATAGACGACCACTCATATTTTCACTATCTACTTCTTTTCTCCTTTTTTTTATTTTTTTTTTTTTGGTTACCTTTTCTTTTAGGAAAAGTACTTTTCATTTAAGAAGGCTGACATGCATGCACTTCCGATAGAACAATGTACATAATTCTTTCTTTTTGATTGTATATACAACATACCACATATAAATAGAATTTTCATAAATTATCAAGAAATCTTATTAAATTTTTAAAACTTTGTTTTAAATTTTAATTTATAGAATCTAATAAATTTTATAATTTAAAATTTTTTTAATAAGTATTAATAAAAATTAAATTTATAAGAATAAAAAAATGTTCTTTTTCTATTTCAGATTCTGAAAGTAAGTTGTGGCGGGTAGGTGTTAGATTATGAATTCGCCAACTACAGCTTAATAAGGAAAAAGTCCAAGTTTGATACCAAAGCATGTAGCTGCGTGGTAGTTTGTACTTGCATACTTTAACAAACGCATCAATAACATAAAAGCAAATTGCAACACCAAATGAAATTCAATTTGACAGAATTAGATGCGTGTGGATCCCAACTAATAATGAGGCGACATATCATGTAGCCTCCACCACCAAACGTTCTTTTTTTTTCTAGATGACCCACCAACAAGAGAGAACGTATTATATTTGACAAAGAACAGAGAAGTACCAGAATAAATGGCAATTTACCTTCAAATGTAGGACTGCATATTCAATGGCAGCCCCTGTCCCTGCATACTTTGTCTGCATTGACAAAAGACGGATCAAACTTGGGTATTTGAGTCATTGTAGTTGTAATTGGATTACATAGTCAAAGTTGGGAGGCGAAACCTTGTCATAAGGTGGAACCATGTTGGCGATGTTTCGGACAACAAAGGCCTCACCGGGTTGGAAATCCAGCACGAGGGACGGGCAGACTCTCGAGTCTGAGCATGCAAATACCATAAACTGCACGTGTAATGATAACATAAATCAGTAACAGCGATTTATAATATAGAAACCAAAGGCTTAATTAGTTTATTATAAACCATCGGGTCATACATCTCAGCATAAATCAATTCAAATACCAACAAAAAAAAAGAAATGTATTTAGACTACAAACTTGGACCCCAATTTTACCCAATGGATGGCTGAAAGGGCAACTACATAATGACTGTATATAACATGGCTGACCTTTGGGCTCTGTCCTTTGGCAAGTTCGCCAAACAACTCTGGGTTCTTCCTGAAATGAAGATAGGCAGTGACCCAACCTTAGTAAGAAAGAAAGTGTCCTTATCTATCCGGAGGTGTCATTATCTCCATCAATTTATGGATAAAGGGCCACTTATAATGTCGCTTATCAGAGTTTAATTTAGAATTAGTATCATTATGATGTGTCTCTTTAATTTATGGAGGTTGTGATGGACATTTTGGCCCACTCTTACGAATAAAGGCTAATAAGTGCGCAGACAAATGAAAAGGGGACATTATAATAAAAATCCTGTTATTTTAACGTTTTAAAATATATACTTTGTCTTATATTTATTGAATATTATTAATTTAAAAAAATTTATATTTTATTTTTAATTTCATTCTTCTACCTAAGTAATGTAGCATAAGACATAAGTCTTATGACGTTGTCATATCATTTCTCTTATAATAATAAAGGACTGTATAGGAGGAGAGTTAGTGTATGTTGAAGGAAAGAATAAATTAATTAGAAAATGGAATTTTTTATAAAATTTAATTTAATTTAGGTTGATAATTAAAGTTGTAAGTTTTAATTTAAATTTAATAATTTAAATTTTTAAATAAATATTTAATAAAATTCATGACAAGATCATAACTGTTAGAAGATTAAGGTTTCGGTCTGAAAATTCAAAAACAAAGGACGTACGCAACTTACTCATATTTCTCTGTCTTGAAGTGAACGAACCCGGATCGGATCCTCTCGTCCGGGTTGAACGGCTTTGACCCGGCTGACTCCAACTCGGCCGTCAATTGCTTGATTTTTGTGGCGGCGACGTCCCCGAGATCAGCTTTCTCACTGCAACACCCAAAAAAGGCATTCAGACCGTTACCTAACCTTAAACGCGCAAGGCGACAGGCACTGTGGGCACCCAGAGGGTAAGTATTTGGTCAGCGGGTCCCACGTGCCGAACGACCTCCGCAAACGCGGTCCACTTATCGTGGCGGTGAACCACAAATGGCACTACAAACAAAATGAGCGAGTTGACGCAAAAGGACAGGAATTTAAGTCTCAATTACACAGAACGGAACTGGTAGTGTTGGGCTGAGAATTGACAGAGACAACCAAAAACAGATGGTACTTACCTGAGAAGCTTCGTCAGGCCTGCAATGGCTTCCTCGTAAGACTCTCCTGCCATGTCTTCCTTCTGCTGTCCAAACAGACAGAAACTTAGTTTTATCCAATTCGTTAATCCGAAATCTCCCGTTTCTAAAACAAATGAATTACTTCAGAAAAAAAAGAAACTGAGCAAGAGGAATTCGATCAGAAAGTTTTTAAATACCACGATCAAATAAACGAGAAAGAAAATGAAGTGATGAATAGAATCATCTCGGAGCAAGGATATATAAATTTGAACGATTCAGTTATAAAACAAACATGGAAATGGAAAAGATGAATCCTAAACGTGGATTGTTGCATCTGCATGATCTGAATCTGCAGAAGGAGAGGAAGAATTGAGAAGGCATCGCATCTGTACGGACCTTTTTCTGCACAGAGAAAGAGAGAGATTCTGGTACTGCTGAGATTTGGAGAAAAATTGGCGAGCAAGCAGTGCGTAATTTTCAAGTCCTCACGCGCAAAGGGCCATAAAGGAGTCACGTAGAGCGAGGCACAGAAGGTGGGGATGTATTTATAGTAAGACGCCCTAGGCCAGCAAGAGAGATCAAGCAATAAATTCAGGAGATGAGTACCAGAACTGGAATAATTCCAAAGAAATGGAGTATGCTATGTGAGGTAGAAGGTCAGGACATTTTTGTAAGGTAGTATTTTGATGATAATAATAATAATTAACGTAATCTATTTGTTGAAAAGGGCCATGATGGCTTGTGGATGAGATATATGGGGCAAGAAAAAGGTTACTCTCGGGACAATATGACCCAAAGTGTTGAAATTTTGTTTGGTATTTAAATTTTATAGTATAATTTATGAGATTTATGATATTTTATATTTTAAATTTTTTAAATAAATTTTTAATAAAATTTAATTTATAAAAATAAAAGAATCATGATGTAAAAAAAGTGTGGATGGATTGGACAGGGTTTTATATTTGTGTAACACCGGCATCACCTCCGTTTACATAGGGTCGGAAATTCAGAAGGATCAATAGGAAGTGTGAAATTGACCCCTGATTTCTTTTTCTTTTTGTCTTTATTTTAATATAATTACAAAAGTGAATGGATGATTGATAAGAAGGAATAGAAAATGGAGAGAGTGGGAGTCTGAAATGGTGGCGTGCTCTACGGTGAGTTGAGTCAACTAATGAGAAGGGGAGGTGGCTGCCACGTGGAGCGGACGAGTAGGAAATTTTGGGGGACAATAATGGGACACCCTCAATTATTGAAACCATCTTGCTATTTATGCATACCATAAAATTTCGGATCGAACGTCAACTGATATGTGATGAAATCAATTTCAGTAATGGACGGAAGACAATTGACTTTTTTTTTTTTTTTTTTACTATTTTTCTGTGATTGAAAAGATGGCCACCTTGGAAAACGCTGTAGACGAAGTTGACCTCATTGAGTTGAAAGAAGAAGCAGAAAATAAAATAGGAGTAGAGGATGGACCATGTCAACGTTGATTGGGGCAGAAAGTTGGCGGTTGAAGGCAATTGAAATGAGGGGGAACTGGGGAGATTGATATATAGGGATATTCAATTTTGTTTTGGTTGTAAATAATCCTTTCTCATATCATCAATTTCTCATAATTTGACCTTGACAAAATTTACGTATATCCTAATAAATAAAAATAAACAGTACAAAGTAATTCATGTGGAGGGCCAAAGCGACACATTAGAGCAAGTCTTATTATTTTTTATTTTTATATTTATATTTTATTTATAATATATAATTTAAGATCCATTCGTATAAAATTTTATATTTAATTTAAAATTAATTTTAAGTAATATATTATAAGTAAAATATAAATATAATATTTTTCCAATAGAGCCAAGAGAAGCCTAAGTTTCATCATCAATTCCTTGAACTTAGTGTGGGGAACACTTATAAAAGGATGAATCTATTTTACACACAGATTTTGACAAAAATCTCACTAGGCATGTCAAAACGGGCCAGCCCGCACCGACCCGCAATCGGGGCGGGTCGGGTCGGCCCGCATAATTGGCGGGCTGGAATTTACCTAACCCAACCCGCGCCCGCGGCGGGTTGCGGGTTAGGCAGGCCAGCCCGTTAAAAATTAAAAAAAATAAAAAATTTATTAAAAATTTAAATTTATGAATGATAATAAATGAGTAGTTAAATTTAATACACTAATTTTAAAATAATTACAAATAAATACAATCAAATTTACTTTTTAATAATATACCTAAAAGCATAACCTGAATTTAGCTTGTAATGAATTATAAAAACCTTGATTCTACTCATAAAATTGCTAATATACAACATTATTTTTTAGGCAAGGCTTCAATAATATTACTAACATACATGCACAATAAAATATGTGCCTACAAAGACATAAAGGTCATATTCCTATATGTGACAAAGTCTAACATTGATGTTATTCAAAATAAACTACATGCTAATTGAAAATAGAGTTATGCTATTATACATTTATACCATTATTTCTATATATGCAATGCTTGAGTTTTACACCTTAAATTATGATAACATAAAAGCTGAACAACTCAATACAAATATAAAGATAATATTTTCTGCTTCAAAAAATAATATATAAATGTGATATTGATGATAGCTATGTAATAACACAAGTTTTATATTATCATCTAAATGATTCAGAATGAGTTGTTACATAATATAATAATTTGTCTTCTCTTTAAACTCATCAATTTTTACTTGCCTTTTAACTCAAAACCTTTTAAAAATTCTTTTGTCTCTACGGTCACCTATAAAATCATACATTATACATAAGATATTCAAAACGTAAGAAAATTATATCTAAACTGTATGAGGATCCTGCCTAAATTACATAATCCAAATTGGAACCAAATGACAATCATTTGAATTGCCCTCCTCTTTCAATGCATATCCATTGATCTTGTTGTCATAATAGTATAACTTACAGTAATTTCTTAAAAGTTGAAACAATTTTAAATGATTTGTCATTTTAAAAAAAATTAAAATTAAATTAAAATTATGCGAGTTCAAACCCACGGGTTCAACCCGTCCCAACCCGCATTGACCCGCGGGTTATGCAGGTGCGGGCTAATTTACCCGCGAATAAATGGGCCACCTGTATAGTAACCCAACCCGCCCCTTATACATTGCGGGGCGGGCTGGCCCGGCGGGCCAAGCCCGTTTTGACATCCCTAAATCTCACAATAGATGATAGTTATTCTATTAGTCAAATTTTACAGCTCAATATAATTTATGGGGGATCCACTAATTTAATAGACTAAATCTTGTAAAGTGATAATTATATTAGAATAAAATATTAGAAATGAAGGGAGAGCCTATAAAATAGATACATTGCACATTTTAGAGTTGGTTAGTGTCGAATGCAGAACATGTGGAGGTAAACTAAAAGCGTACCGAGACAACCCGGCTTGTGCAGCACAGCATCATGCATTTCTTGAATGTTGCAGCCATGAGGGTGTGTTTGCAGGCTAGAATCCTCTCCCACCTGCAAATTGCTGCAGACGCAATATTGATTTCAAACCTCGTTATTAGTAAGTTAATCAATCATAAAACTAAGAGCAAGATGGTTGAAACGGTGAATATGAAATCAAAAGAGGTAGAATTGAGAATGGCGATGGAAAAAATAAGCAAACAGGCAGCTGGTATTTGTGCTGGAAAGGACTTACCCGAAACAAAAAGTTGTGGGAACTCAGAGACCCAAGGCGAACCTGGGGAAGATAGAAATGGATGTTAAGTTAGAAAGGAAATCAAAAGGAATCTGGAGGGCATATTCAAAGGTGAAAGAAAGTAAGCGGATAAAGAAAGCGAAATGTCAGTTAATGCGAGCTCTGTGTTTGTAATGGACGCTGGCTACTCCCTTATCCCAATTCTTAAACCCACTTACACTGCTGTCTGCTGCTGGTTTAGCTACGTACGTCACCTTAAGCCACAGGTGGAAGTGAGGACAAAATTGAGAATCATTTTATGTGATTGCCGTGTGATGTATTTGAATGGTTGCTGTTTGCTCGAGTTTCACCTAACGGTTCAGAAAATATATATTGTGGATGCCAAAATTCCAAATTATTCACCATAAAATAGGTTTAATACAAGCAACTTATTTCTCAAAAATTTATTAAAAAATATATGAAAATGAATTAAGTAATATATAATTAATATTGCTTTCCTTGGCTTGGCAACGAAAGTAGAGGCAGGGATAGAAGCAGCAGCAGCAGCAGGTGGCTCGCTGCCGGGGTCACTGGTGGCGGGCTGGTGTTGTTGGTCGTTTTAGTAGTGATGGTATTTTGTTATGTAAAGGAATGAATGCTCATTGCAATATATGTGGGAGGAATGGCTAATCCGTCATTCCCTTGGAAATGGGCTTTTCTGTTTCATTGGCCCAATCAAAACATAGGCCATACAATTCGACAGAACACAACCTAATGGATTTTGGGTTTGGGCCATTTAGTTATGCTTTCCTCGGCCTTATCAAGCGTACTTTTTTTGGCTACTTAGGAAGTGCCCCTTTTTTTGGTAGAAATAGGAAATGCTCTTTTAATTGGATAGAAACTGTCCATTCCTGTGTTGAGTTATGACATGTTTGCCTTTTGGTGGCTGAGGACAAAATAAATGTGGTGGTCCTGACCCACATATAATTTTTTCATTTCAAAATATATAAATCGTTTATTAAATTTTACAAATTAAAATATAACACCCACAGCATACCACAACTCCTTTTTATTATGTGAGGATTACTTGAGAGACTTTTTACTCCAAGTGTAGATATCTAATATTCAGCCACTCACACATTATTATTATTATTATTATTATTATTATTATTATTATTATTATTAAAACTCCATTTTAATCATCTACTGATAAGGTGATTTTTATTTAATCTGTTAAATTTTCTTAATAAGATATTTCACCATCAAAAATCTTTTGTGAAAAAAAAACTTGATTAAAAATAATTTTTAAGTATGAAAGTCTCAATTAAAAAATTTTAATTGTGAATGACTAAAATAAAAATCATCTCATTAGTGAAGAATTAAAATGAGATTTTAATCCTTTCTCTTTATTATTAAAAAAAAATTTAATTGTTCCCTCAATTGGCACTTCAATCGTTTTTGTTGAACACTAATCAAATAATGCCTAAATAGAGTGAGAATGCTTTGAGAAAGAAGTGAGAATTTTAAGATTCAAATTCACTCCCTAATGCTTATCAATTAAGGATAATAATATATGTATACATAAATTATATACACAAATTATATATATTTTCATATTTTCCTTATTCTTTCTCTTACATTTAAAAATTTATGTCTGTACATATGCTGCTCGCCCGCGCTCCTATAACATTTTACATCAATGGACACCACTCACTCACTGGCCTCGTGCACCTATTTATCATGCAAAACGTACTTCACTCTGCGGTCTGTTAGATTTTTGACAACGCGTCAGATCAAGGGGTCATGTGAAAAAACGTTACCTTACTGACGGTAATGCCGTGCTGGTTGGTTCCTGGGTGGACATGTTGAACTGGCCACATAGGTTGTTTCGTTTTCAAAATCAAAATCTTCATTTATTCTTTTATTTGAAAAAAGCTGGACAGTGTCAATGTCATCGATCCGTTCCTCACTGGAAACTCAAACATTTTGTTTGCCACATGGTTTTGCCGAGAAATGCCGCAACCTTGTCAGTGTAGAAGGCTGCCTAATCAAAACCTTATCATCAACTCTAAACTGCTGTTTGCCCATCGAGGTTATAGACCCCAATATCCGCAAGTCGTTTGTGGTCGTATGTATCTTGCTGGGACTGAAACCTTACATCTTACTATCACCTTGTTTAATCCGGAAATGTTCCTGAGGATTGCCCTCTTGTAAGTTTGGCCGCTGTCTGTGACTTACTAATGGTTTGTTATTTTGGACAGAGATATGCAAAAGAAGCCCAGGATCTTCTTCTTTGTTTTTTCTTAAAAAAAAAAGTGAAGAATGTGATGTCAATTCCGCGTATAACCTAACTATTTAAAGTTTATATTATTTTAAGTGAATATTTTTTTAAAGATAAATTAAGAGATCATTAAAGAATGAAAAGATATAATTATCTTGGATTAAATTTGAATTAAGCAACATTATTTTCATCCCAATCAGTTTTTAAACTACAACCTAAATTATTTTTTAATAAAATAATGAATAGATAATTACCCATAACTAAAAGTAAAAAATAAATCACATCAAAAAATAAAAACACGACACAAACAAAGATGACATAACTACATTGTTCTTTAATTTGTAAGTACAAATTTTATAATGACACCGAATTTACATCATTGGTCATCTTTAGGGAAGTGGGAACTCTTGTAAAGAGCAAAAAAATTCCCCAATTTTCCTATTTTGGCTAAAGAAATTTTTAAACAATAGTTAGCTTCCTCTACCTTAAGCGTTTACATTAAAAATAATAAATTTTTAATTAATCAGATAAATCTGTTGTAAATTGAGAAGAGCGCGCAGCAGAAGAACTCAGAAAGGATGAACGTTCCTGCTCAGTCTGTTCACATTGGTGAAGAACCCAACCAGATCTTGCCTGTACGGTAAATACGACTTCCGTTTATCACTTTCCTTCCTCGCCCTATACATCACGTAGTGATTCTCGTGCGCCGACGACACCCCTTTACCCTTTGCTTCCCTTGTGACTACGTTCTTCGCCGGCTGCTCCTCCTTCACCTCCAATTTTGCCGCCTTTTTGGTTTTCTCGCCTGAACCTCTCAGCTTCCTGCTGCTCGCAGTCGTAGCCGACGGCTTCAGAAAGACAAAAGCGTCCTTCCCATCGCTATTGCTTCGGAGCTTCATCTCTCGGAACCTCCAGAGCTTCGAGAAGCCAGTGGAGTTGCTCTTCTTGCATTTCTCCCTCGCCTCCATGGCCGTCTTCCTTGACCACTCGCAGTACGGCCCCTCCGGTGCTCCGTCCGATTCGGAGGCAGACGACGAGGTTGAAGACGATATTTCGCTTTGCTCGAAGAAGAGCTTCCTCAACGGCGGCCGGGAAGGCGAGTCGCCGCCGTCATAAACGCTGGTGAAGAGAAGATCTCGGTTGAAAATAGGAAACATTGGGCGGATCAGACCGTTATCGAACACCTCATCGGCAGAAACTGGGGATCCATCGGGAATTGCGCAAGCGAAGCTAAACTCTTCGTCGTCATCTTCCTCTCCCTCTTTTGCCTCCGCCACTTCATTTCTCAAATCCTGATCCTCAATTTTCAACTTCGCTTTCAAATCTTCCGCAAATCCATCCGCCGTTTCATTATCGCAAGTCTCCCCCTCTTTTTTCAGCTGCGCTCCAAAATCCTCAGCAAACTTTCTAGGAATCTCAGCGAGTTCATCGGAAGGCGAAGCATGCAAACCACTAAACGTGGGAGACAAAGCTAAAATGGAAACCGCTTGCATTTTTGCTTGCAAATCTCAAAATATGTGTGCTTTTTGGTGTGGCAGTGTGTAAAGAGACCGCTAGCTGTTTATAAGGTGGGGTTGGTTTTTGAATTGGTTGGGTTTTAATAAGGTTGTTGGGTACAGGATCAGGGATGAAAGGTGAGGAGTACGAAGTTGTTAACTGTATGTAATCAAGCTACTGTATTTTAGTTTTTGCGGTTTTTATACGAAACCAAGGCATCGGCGGGCGACCCAAAATGTCGGATTTATTGATGATTTTTAAACCTTTGAACTACCGACGTTTGTTGTTGGGTTGGGGGTAAGGTTGGGCGGCAAAAGGGAATTACGATTTTTCCTTTTCGGGATGCGTTCACACGCTACACGTGTTGAGCTGTACACGCGGAACGTCATGAGTGACTCACTGCGCGTTAGCTTCTTGGTGGGTTCTGGAATTCTCGTTCCCCCAGGAGTGGCGGTAACTGTAAATAATGAATATCTTAAATTTATAAAATGCGAATTAGAGAAAGAAAATATATTGTATTTAGGTTATTAAAGGAATTTGACCTAGTTCATGTATTTCACTCACGCCCACTTCATGCGTGCCCTATCATTTTTGAAGAAAGCGCAGACCTCAGGGGTGATGTAATGCAAACGGCAGTGATGACTAATATCATTGTGATATATCTTACGCAATTTTTGAATATATTTTTTCGTATAATTATATAAAATTCTTAAATATATATTGTTAAATTCATATTATTTAAACATTTTTATATAATTTATATAAAAATAGTATGGTCAAACTTATATAAAAATAATAACTTATAAGGGGTTGAGTATTGTTGAATTTCTTAGTTGACAAGGTTTTCTTTTTTTTTTTTGTAATCTCTATCTATTTGTGGGGGCATTAATGAGACAAAAAAAAGGTGTTACGATCTTTCATTATTTTGTTCTGTCTTTTTTTTTTTTTTTTTGAAATTTACTGTCTCCATTGTTCTTTTGAATTAAATAAGTCATTTAATCTGTGTGCAATACCTAACCCAGCCTACTCAGCATCCTCTTATATTAAAAAATTATATAACAATTTAAAAAACATAATTCTAATACACACGAAATTACATATAAATAACAGCGCTTGTTATTTCAGATGAATAATTAGTTTCACGGTGAGGTTATTGAATGTGTACGTGTGAAAGATATAATTCTCATATTTTCAGTTAGTTCTGGCTAAATATTATATTAAAATAATAAAAATTCTATTTACATTTTAAAAATGTTCTTCTCATACATTTCGTATCTCTCTTTAAATTAGGTAAGGCTCATATTATATGTTATAAAAATTTTATATCTTTACATAGTGCAAATACAATAATACTCTTTACTTTTTGTAAGACGAAAGAATAAAGTTGAGACCCTGTGATGAACATAAGTAAAAACATGAGGAGAACGTATGGAAATAACATTCCTCTATTTTGCAGGACTCAAATTCAAGCAAGCATTAATTAATAGTTATGGGAATTTATTTAAGTTTCCTAAAGTGTTAGCAACTATTATTTTTTCTTTTAAAAATTAAGTCTGCTTTTTTAAGTAATGAGAACAGTAATAAATTATTTAAAATATGAAATATTTTAAATATAAACTCAAAATTTGTAAAACATACTTCAAAGCAAGAATAGATTATGCTACACTATAAAGGTGCTAGCTAGCAACATTTGCACTTGGATTATGAGAAGGTATATACATTTATATATATATATATATATATATATATATATATATATATTAGTATGTCTAAGTAATGCATGTCATTTTATTCTGAAATCTCCCAAATTCTACAAAATCAAGTGAAAGATAGGTAGATATCAAAGTATAAATTAGGGGCCAACATATATAGTAATACTGTCTATACCATGAAGGACGGAAAATCGTATTGGTACGAATTTTGTATGAATGTTTTGTCCATCACGGTGAGATAGAAAAATAGAAAAAGAAATAAAAGAATATAAAATATATAAATTTTGTGTAAATTTTTTTTTTCTGTATATCATTGCTTAAAAAAAAAGAGCCAAGAGAGATTGTTGGCATTTGCGCTGACATCACTGTTATTGATGGGTTGGTTTTTTAAACTGTTAATCAACCCAATATAATTTAAACGTGAATTGACTTGTTCAATTCTTATTATATGTGCACTTTTAGATAGCAGACACGAGGTGCCCCTTTTCTCATCATATTTTCAAAAGAGGACCATGCTTTGCTTGTTTGCTTGCTTGCTTGGGTGACAATCAATTTGATAGTGCTAAAATAAAAAAAAAAAATTATTGATTCTTATTATATATAATTTTTAAAGATATAAATTTTTTAATTTATTTATATATATATTTTGAATAAAACTGAATGTACATATTTTATTTTTTAGCTTAATTTTTACTTTATATTTTTAATTAAACCCTGTTATATATATTTTTTAAAATATAAATTTTATCTTTTTATTTTATATTTTAATTTATTTTTATGTATATATATAATAATATATAAAAATACACATGCATATCATTTTCTTTCTGATTAGCTAGTTGAAATCCCAATGTCTGTGGATAGTTTCTATATTTGGCAACACGTTTCCGCTTTTATAGACCATCAAATTTGTTGAAACACCAAGAAGCTTCCGCTTCCAGAAGCAAACTATGGAGTTCCAACTAACTCACGTGCTGCCTGCAGAGCACAACTATCCAACAATTCCAATTTGTCAATTCATTTTTATTAATCTCTTTAAGATGGAAAAAAGTTAGGCCACCAAAAGTAACTTCCTAAATTTTCATAAAATTTAATAAGGTACATTAATTTATTAAATTTTATATTTTAATTTATAAATTTTAATAAAATTAATTATTTATATAAATATTTAATAAAATTTAATTTATAATAATAACATGACCTTTTAAGGTGAAGCTGAAAAAGGGTATAGTTTATATGCTATACTTTAAAGGAAAAATTTTTTTACTGACAAAGTGATTTGCTAATGACTCATAAAAATAAAATTAATAGTTATATTATTTAATTTAATAGTTTGAATAATTTAAATTATTTATAATAAAATTTTGATGAATTTTAATTTGTACAATAATCCTTTAAATCATTTATGCACTGTGCTTTAATTTTAATCATAACATAGAAACTGTGCTTTAAATCATTGACTTGTAGGCTGGTCGAACTGGTTCCGTTTTGTGTTAGTTGGAAACGGGCGGGTCAAAATTGTCCACATGAATCCATTTACACCTCGTAAAGGGTTTTGAAAAAGTCCGAGGTTTCCATGTTTCGTTCGCCAGTCTGCTTAGTTGTTTTTCAATATTGGGGCGCACTCAATCCTCCCAAACCCAATTAAATATCTAAAAAAAGTGATGTTCTTTTCATATAGTTGGTTGTAGTTGATCTTAGATTATGTGACTACTGTTATTCTAAATATTTTTTGAAAGACTCATTTATGGTAAAATCTAATTTTTTTTATTTATTTGTTCAATTATTCAAACTTTTATTTTCTCTCTATCAAGTCATTCCCTGCAATCTATCTCAAATTGGGAAGAATCTCAATCTGTGTAATCATATTTGGCTTTTTATCTTTATTAGAAGCGGTTAATGTAAGACACTGATTATATTCACTTAATAATAAGAAGCATTTAATGTAAGATAGGGATTACCATAAATATATTTATTTAATAGTATCAAAGTGAAAGTCTACTTTCGAATTAGAGTTAGAGTAGAGAGGAAGTAGCAGATAAAGAGAGTATATATAGGGTGGACCTGGCTTGGGGTAACCTAAAAACTTGTTCGCGGCATAGTTCCGTGCCAACGTTTCTAGCGGGAGCCAGAAACGGCTTTTGATTGGGGTTTCTCAGGAAGGCAAGTAGGATTTAAACTTTGAACGTGTGAAATTGTGTATATACCCTTTAAAAAAGTGGACCCATAATACTTGGAGAAGTGCTATTTAAACATAGTAAATTCACGTTTCTGTGTACGCTTATAACGTGGCCATCACCCAAAGAGAGCTGCGATTTTTATGCACTTTTTTCCATACGCCTTGTATACTTATTATTATTTTTTTTTAAAATACAAAAGATAAACAGTAAAATGTACTGTTCATACTTTGTTTTTTTAAATTAAAAAACATAAAAAAACTGAAAACGTAGAAAATATATAAAAATTCGACGTAAACCAATCATTACCCGTTTTTTTTTAGCTCATAATTTTCTGTTTCTCAGCCACGTCATGACGTGGCTGAGAAACGTCGGTCTCCGTCACGCTAATATTTGAGTCTCGATACATGCACCTTCTTAGACGGAAAATTCTATTTTTTCGCCCTTTTGAGATACGTCTCAGCCATGTCATTGACGTTTAAAAAGGAAAAGATTAAAATCTTTTTTTGCTCCTTTAAAAATGAATAAATTTTTAATTTAGTTTTTTATTATTAAATTTTTTTATTTTAATCCTCCAAAAATTAATTAACTTCTATTTCAATCCCTCATTATTAAAAATTTTTAATTAAGTCTTTCAAAGATTGAAATTGATATCAATCAAGTCCCTCAATTAAGATGATTGTTAACAAGGTCAAAATTGTTGACGTGACACGCTAACGTGACAGATTTTGATGACGTGGCACGCTGATGCGGTAGAATTTGATGACGTGGCAAAATTTGATGACGTGACAGGATATTGGGTGACGTGTTATGCTAACGTGGTCAAAATTGGTTGACGTGGCTGCTGACGTCAGCATGCCACGTCAGTAATTTTGACCTTATTAGCAATCATTCTAATTGAGAAACTTGATTGATATCAATTTCAATCTTTGGAGGACTTAATTAAGAATTTTTAATAATAAGGGACTAAAATAAAAGCTAATTAATCTCTGGAGGACCAAAATAAAAAAATTTAATAGTGAGTAACTAAATTAAAAGTTTGTTCATCTTTAAAGAACTAAAAGAGAATTTTACTCAAAGGAAAATCATAACAATGGCTGATATGAGTAAGGCGTAGCATAATTGTAGCCCTAACAGACGTAGGAATGGCAAAGCCCTCCTTAGACTTCCGTAATAGGTACACATAAAAAGTAAAATTAATTAAAACTTCTTTCTTCGCGTACATGCAAACGAACGTTGAAGGGCGTACTATTATAGTTATTAAGTATTTGGATTGCACTAAACTTTGATTATTTTAAAAGAATAAAACTTGTATTCATTGTTTGTTATAAAACTCAATTTGTCGTACTAATCTTATAACACTGTCAATTAATTTAATTCATTTAATACAATAGGTTTCACAATATAATTTATAAAATTTAATACTTTAAAATATTTTAAGTAAGTATTAATTAGTTTTGTTTATAAAAATAGTAAGATCCTAAAGGTTAATACCACTTTGATATCTACCAAAAAGTTTTGCAATAGCAATTTGAAATTAGTTGTAACATTAAAAATTGTGACACATGACACTCTTGCTATTAGATGTAGATTTTCAAACTTTCACTTTTAGAAGTTAGGAATAAAGTAAGAATGATAAAAATAAAATTAAACGAGTAAAAAAAATTAATGAAAAAAAGAGTAAAACCTACAAATAAAATAAAAATAAACACAAAGTTACCAAACTTAAATAATAAAAAATAAGAAGATAAAAATCTCTTACCAACAAGAGAACAGGACCAATTGACAAAATACAAAAACACGTAGAGTTTCTTCAACGCAACATAATAATGGAGACTTTATGACATGCTCTTTCCTTACTTTGCAAGTAAGGATTTATGGAAATTTCTAAGAAGAAAAATTCTCCCAAAAGCTGATAACAATCACAAACTTTATTACAGTTTAGGAAAACGCCACAAAGAACTATCACGGCCATCAATTTGTCGTCTGAAACCTAGTAGTGTAGATCCCACGTAATCAACGACTGCGACAATTGTTTGTGGCTTTTTGGCGAGATGCCTTTGCTTTGGAATAGCTAGGCTCTAACAGACACCATGGAAGAGACTAGGGAAGCATCGCATGGCTATTCACGCTTCTTATTACTGAGATCAGTAGTTTGTCCCCTGTTATCTTTCTCACTTTCTTGATCCATTCTTGTTTTTGAATCCTCTCTTCCTGCAGCCAAGCATAATTGATAGGAATCAGACTGCAGCTGCAAAGTAGTGCACAGCAGACACAAGAAGAATGCTGAAAGCCTTGTAAAACACAGGATCACAAGAACACTGTGTACTTACTCTGTAATGACAAAAGAATTTGACTATTAAAGCCATTTTTGATGGTTCCAGATGCACAAAAAGTGCTGCCAACAATTTTGGAAAGGATGTTGGTCCAGATTCTAATGCTTGTGGTAACCGAGAAACTGAAAAATAGTTAACAACATATCACCATTCATCCAAGCACATTATAAAATATATAATATAACTGTCTTTCATTCTCATAAATTAAATTTTATTATATATTTACCTAAAAAATTTAAATTATTAATTTGTTAAATTTAATAATTTGTCAGGCATTTAGTTGATTGTGTTATGTTAGATGTTCTCAAATTTGTCACGAAGACCTTTCTTTTGCGTACGAAAGATAGGAAATTACTCAACTTACCCTTAGGATCATACTTGAAACTGATAATATAATAAGGATGAATGTGTGAATTCATGAAAGCATTCCATATAATGTATTTTCTGGGTGCTGAAATGTTATCCACTCCTGAGTCATAGTTCTTTGAACTGGGCTGGCTCTTCTTTGAACCAGCAGGAACAACTTCTACACCGCCTAATATCACCCTACAGAGGAGCACATGCCTTATTCCATCCTCATCTGCCACCGCAGACACAGCACTGTGAAAAGCAAAACAAAATCTTAGCTTTTTAAGTTTTTTTGAACCAGAAAACTTAAAACATAATTTATAATTAATGGAGATAATTAACAGAGACACTTTAAAAATTACCCATCAATGGAAAACTTGGTAGGGTACAAGCAAATCCCAACACCATGAGATTCATCATCATCTCCTTCTTCTTCAGTTCTGCTTCTGCATCTGCTAAACCCAGTTGACACAATCTCTAACAGCTCCTCCAAGGAGCCACCATACCAAGCATGCCTCATATTAGCATTGCCACCACACTTATTAGCAATCGCGTTTGAGAAGATCGAAAAGGAATCTGAACGAGCTTGCCTTACCAAATCACAAGAACTGTTGTTCTTGTGAACAGCCATAATAGTAGTGAGAGGCCCCATAAATTCCATGCCTTCTAAAAATCTCTTCTTTATTATTTTGTATTCAGCATTCCCTTCTTCTAAGTTGATCAACCCGTTCCTGAGAAAATCTTCCTCTCGTCTGGACTCCTTGGATGGAGGCTTCCATGACCCATCATCAGCTGAAATTTCGTCATCATCAAAATTTGCTGATAATTGCATCTCCACTGGCTCCATCTGTTTGTTTGACAAATTAGAAGAAAAATATGAGATATCCTAAGAACCATAACATAGCTTTTATCAGAACCCAAATTTGAAATGCTAGCAAAGCCCATAAGCTCCGGTATACCTAGTTATTTGGAAGAGCACTATAATCTACTGTAATACAGTACAATTATAGTAGAAATACAGACTAAAAATTTTAATTTGAGATGAAGAAAAAGTAATTTAAAGTTTGTATTATGGAGAGTAATAGTAGCAGACTCTCCAGTAGAATTAGAATTAGAGTAGAGAGGAAGTAGCAGATAAAGAGAGCATATATAGGGTGGACCTGGCTTGGGGTAACCTAAAAACTTGTTTGCGGCATAGTTCCGTGCCAACGTTTCTAACAGGACCCAGAAACGGCTTTGGATTGGGGTTCTCAGGAAGGCAAGTAGGATTTAAAATTTGAACGTGTGAAATTATATATACACCCTTTAAAAAAGTGGACCCATAATATTTGAGTCTCGATACATGTACCTTCTTAGACTTCCGTAATAGGAACACATAAAAAGGAAAATTAATTAAAGAGTAAATTTATACCTACATCGTTTGTCAATATTTTTTATTTTTATTTTAAAATAAAATATAAATAATTTATATATATTATTTATATTTTTAATTTTTAAATTTAAAAAAATATAAAAATAATCAATAAATATATATTTATCAATGTAAAAATAACACCACTCTTAATTACAACTTCTTTCTTCGCGTACATGCAAACGAACGTTTAAGGGCGTACTGTTATAGTTATCAAGTATTTGGATTGCGCTAAACTTTGATAATTTTAAAAGAATAAAACTTGCATTCATTGTTTGTTATAAAACTCAATTTGTCTTACTAATCTTATAACACTGTCAATAATTTAAAAGGATACAACATTCATTTTTCTTCCCTAATTAAATTCTCACACTTATTTTAAAAGTTTATTATCAGCTTCAGAAGAACTCTTCGGGCTCTCAATAACATAGACTTTGGGATGGGGAATAATGATCAACCAAAAGTTGTAAATTTTATTATAATTCTTTTAAGATAATAATAAATTAACGGTGTAATACAATTTCCGGCCTGAAATTTACATTGTTTTTTCTATTATTTTTTTTTAAATATTATGTTCATATCGTTTCTTTTGTTGTAAGTTATGACCTTATTGATATTGAAACTATGAACTTTATTTTTTTTAGTTGCTTTTCTTGTATTATTATTTTTTTATTAACAAAATGTAACTCTCACTAAATATGAGAGTTTCAAATTGTTTTCACAATTAATTTGTGAAATTTAATAATCTAATTTTTTTAAGTAAATTTAATAAAAAAATTATTTATGATAATAGCATTATACCTTTATTGTTCACTAAATGTTATAATTTTTGTTTTATATTTGTGAACTATATTATATTTTAATTAAAAAATACCAATTTAATGACTGAGCAATTATGAGCATTGAATTATAAAATTCTAATTTTAGAAAAACATAAATAACGCTTTATAGTCAATGACCAAACACATGTTTGCTATGAACCTTTTTAATTTTGATGATAACAAATCTTAATTGTTATTAATGATGATTAGCATATATACTTTAATGAAAATTTTGATTGAAATAATTTTTACTAAGCAATTATTTAAAACAGCATTCAATTGTAGTCTTTTGGATTAAAGGCTTATTTGTGACTGCATTTATTGATATAATGATTTGGAGTTATGTATTGCTTAAGAATATATTGACCAAGCAAGAATAATTTGATTTGAGATAATATTCTTACAATATTTATTGTTACTTTATTTCGGCCTTATCAAAAAGATGTTGTATCTATTGCGGACATTAACCATTTCAGCTACGAAGAAATTATGATGGTCATATAATGATATTCAAATTAATTAATCAGAAGTGTATAAAATGGTAATCAAGCCAAATTTTTGTTGAGAGGATTTTGAGGCCCTTCAAAATTGGAGGTGGACATAAAAATTTTAAGTAGTTAAAGTAATATATATATATATATATATAATATTATATATATATATGTAAAGAATGTTAGATATAATGTAATTAGATTTTAATGTAAAACCTATATTTTTTAGTAACAAGTGATAAATAATTCTTAATTTATACAATTTTTTTTTTATAATATTCGTTTGATATAACTATGAATAGAATTGATTTTAGTAAAATTGTGTTGAAAATAATTGATGGTAAAAGGTTGAATTTTTATAATTAATATGTGTTTGAAGATACTATTTTAGAATTAATTTTACAAGATTGATTAAATTAGGGTAAAATGATTAAAATTGTGTTTAAATATAAATAACAAAAAAAAGATAAATTTTTTTTATATAATAGTCTAATATTATTAAATAAGTTTAAATTTTATATGAGCATAATTGATTTCTTTTCACATGATGTAAAATTTTCCTCACTTTTATTAGCATTAATTTTAGTATGCCAAAATTTATTTTACTTGTTTCATAAAAATGCACCCAAACATGCAAGTTTACTGTAGAAATTAATTTTGAGGCCCGCAATAAATTATGAAAATGTATCCAAAGAGGTACAGATAATCAAATAATAATGGGGGCAGTTTCAGAGCAATAATATATATTATATATATTTAAAAATGTAATGGGGACTTGCCCCCATAACTCGCGACATGGATTGGGGTCCTCTCCTTTAAAAATAAAAAAGTAAATGAGAAATAAATATAAAATAATAAAATTTATATATTAAATTATAAAAAAATAAAAAAAATAAAAATAAAAAAATCTAAATCTAACCCCCATTGCTCAAATTGCGCAACAGACTAAAAGAAATTCTGCAAAGTTTACAATGGTCATAATTTTAGAACATTAGCAAGTGGGATCACCGACCCAATGAAAAGAAGCAGAGAGAAAAACAAGAATAGCTTGCTGAGTCTCTATTTTGTGCTTCAAAAGGAAAATATAAAACTCTGTCGTGTTGAGTGGAAAGCTCGAGGGCTATTCCAAGGTAAATATACTTGTTAGAGAGTCATTTCAAAGTTGTATCAAGCTTCTTTAGTAAGCAAATAATTTCTTCATCAATCTCTTGTAATCCCTAATCTGGGCGTGCTTTGTTCTGAGCGTTTTTAACTTGGAGAGGCTGGTGTCAAACACTGCTCGTTAATGGGCTTGGAGAGTCTAGTCAAAATATTGCTTGTATAAGCTTGGAGGCACTTTTACAAAATATATTCGTTATAGTAAAATCTCTCTCAAGTAGTTGTTTGAGAACACTGAATAGATAAGAACATATTGTCACCAAACTAGCTATAAAATTGTGTTTAATTTTCTCTTCTCTAACTCATCTAGTTTCTGCCCTATTATATTTCTGCTGCTACAATGATTTGGACTTGCATAACTGATTAGTTTTTGGACGGAAATTTGAAATATCCTGAAAGTTGTGGTGTTTTGTTAAAACTGGTTTTTGAATAATTCACCCATATTATCTACTTTTCACCAACAATAATTGTCCATCTTAGATTGAAATTGATAATCCTAAAGACATAATAATTCTTATATATATTTATTTTATTTCTTATAAAATAAATGATAAATTACTTAATACACACGAAAAATTTTAAATTTAACCTCAAAATATTAGAAGAAAAGACACTAAAACATATTGGGTTCTACTGCCCCACTAACATACCAGTTCTAAATATACTTTTATATGACAAGGAGGAGCCAGAACTTCATTAGTCAACTATAAAAAATCTATAACAAGGGAACAAACATCATACTCGAATCCAAATTCAGATTATATAAATCTTAGTCCAAAAATGAGTAGTTGTATTCACAACCCTGATTATTACAATTATTATAACCATTCTTATTCGCACAAAATTAATTATTATTTATAAGTATTATTATTCATCACTAGAAAATTGTGCCAAGTCATTCAAATTCTACTAAGCCCAATCTAATGAGCCGTCAAATTGTTAGAAATTTGGGTGGTGTAAAATTTTTGAAAAAGCTCTCAGCAAAATTTACGTAGACTATTGAAATTTTGGATCCTATAAATAATTTATGAAATTTAATAAATTAAATAATTTATTATTTTTTAAATAAATATTTAATAAAATTTAATTAATAAGAATAATAAATAAAACTACAAATTTTTATATAAAAATATTTACATGCTATATTAAACTTATTTTGTAATAGTTTGACTTAATTAGTGCACTACAAAAATTTTGCATTCACTGATAGCTTGAGCAATAGTATAAAGAGACAAGTCGTCGGTAATATAAAATTATTAGCGGGTTGATTGAGGGACACAATCCCTCAGTATACGCATTCTTGATAATTTTTACTTATGAATTTTATTTAAACTACTGAAAAATTATCTCTCAATATTTATCTTATTTTAAAAAAATAAAATTAAACAATTTAATTTCAATACTAACTAATTCTAATATAAGCTTAAATTATAACCTAATATAAACCATAACTTAATTTAAACCTAAATTAAATAATCTAATTTCAATGTTAACTAATTTTAAAATAAACGTCAAAATATAGTCATGACATCTTAAGTCATTTATCCTAACTTCAATACATATTAATTTGTCAAATATAATGATGAATGAGAAGTTTTATATTACCAACTCTAAACCAACAAAGAACACAACAAATGAAAAAGGAATATAGAACAAATCACTCTCACTCTCACTGAAAATAGAGAGAGAAAATCACTGTTAGAAGGAGAAGTATGATAATGAAAAATAGAGAGAAAATCAAACAAGGAACCAAAGAAACACCAAGAGGAAGTGCCAGAAGCCCCTTGCTGAGGCGCAAATTGGTTGAAGAGTGCGGAATGATGCTATGATACAGAGTTAGAGGACGCGTAAGGAAAAATGGGGAAGGGGAGTAAGTTTTAAAATTTTATGGGAATTATGAACGGATAGGTTCATTGGTAATCATTAATAAATTGATGTGTTTTAATAAAATAGGTATTATTGATAATCATTAGTAAAAGAAGCTTAAAATCTCTAATTGATATAATTGCAAGCATGATTTTTTAATCGATAAAACATATTCATTAGTAAAAAGTTAGCCTTATAAATTATTAAGGGATATAGTTTTCGATAATTGAGGAGTATATCTCTTGGTAATAATAATTTTTTTTTCGTTGATAATACCCACGATAAATTTTTGCCAATTACTGATGGTAAAATTTTTTTATCAATATGTAAGAATGGTTTGTTTGTTTTACCAATAGAAATTTGACCCATTTATAATTTTACCTTAATCTATTGGTGATATTTAATTTTGTTGACAGATCACATTCAAAAAATTTTCCATCCATAAACTAGAAATTTCTAATAGTAATGAGTCAGTTTGATTAGGAAGTTAGCTTAATTAACTGGAAAATTAAGAAAAAAATGGCCATAAAATAGGGCCAAACCCCGAAAAAATGTGGCCATAAAATTAGATCAAACTCCCGGTGTCAAGCGCGCAATGAATTATAATGAATTATAGTGCTTGATAGTGATTGAAAGAGTTAATTATTGTATTGATTATACTATTTAGCATATTAGATAGCTTATATCAAAAGCATATGCAAAATCATGCACAGTTTACAGAACGGTGATCAAGACATGATATAGAAGATTCATTGAATGATATCTCTTGCATTTTGTGATGAAACCCATGGGCCACATCCCTCGTGCTTCTTCTCTGATACCCATTTGCTGCAATTGTTGGAAATAGCCAAGAACAACGAGAAGGGCACAAGCAAAAAGAAGTACAAGAAAGGCAATAAAAAACTGCTGTTGTGGATAATTCCTTATCAACAAGCCAGCAAAGTATACTATTCTTCAGCATCTGTACTGAATAGCAATTAGCAACTATTGTCCCAACAATTCAAAAATGTTTGAGATATAAAATATTAAATTATTTAAGTTTTTATTTAATATTTTAAATTTTTAGTTTCTATGACTACTTAGTTAATAGTTTGATTTTTGTCATCTTATAATTAAAAATTATTCATATTTTAAACTTAAAAACAAGACTTTAGTATAAAAAAATGTAAAAAAAATATAAAATATAAAATTATTCCTTAACTTCCATCTATTTAGCATAGTTGAGATAACCAGAAAAAAAAAAAGAGCTCAGTAATTTATACTAAACTAAATTTATGCATACAGAAGCCCTAAATTTGTATAAGATGCAATTTCTGTTACAGAAAATGTTCAGTAACACAGAAATGGAATGGTGCAAGGTTTGGTCAAAAATAAAAAAGTTTGTAAATCAAAAGTGCCAGCGTGGAATGGAAGCAACGCTATGAGTCCATGGCTCCCTGCAAGCCGTCCTGAGCCTAATATTGAGAGTGCTAGAACAACAACGGCTAATGCAGTGGAGTGAGAGAGAATTCGTCTGGTGAAATCTGTTTGGAGAAGTAGAAAGTATGGGAAAATGATAGAACACGTTATAAGTTTGTCTTCAATATGTGTTTGTACAATTATTTTCTGTAAAGGGTGTTATTTACACTTTGACCCATGGTTGGCGCGAAAATTGCATACGGGTCAATCGGGCGAGGCCCGGTAGGTGCCGCAATGGAAAGCTGCACCCGTTGGGCGTTGCGCGGTAACCCCAGATTCAAGGGGAGAGGTAACATTTGGCTTCATAACAAACTCAAAGAAATCCAACAAGAATCTATGTAACGAAACAAACTACATTCTTCTTTCCTTAAAAAGAGAGGATTTTTAGGGCTTATGATTCATTTGCAATGGCTAATAATTTTGTTCATTTTCTTCAAAATTAATTATTTGGGCACACACTTTCTCTCTCCAACCCCAATGCGTTGCATTGCGCTGGTAATCCTGTTCGCGCAAAATGTCAGTTCAACGATTAGCTGACCATTTCTTCAAATCCAGCAATGCATTGCAAACAATCCCAAGTTCTTGTTGTTCTTAGTCCCTCGTGTTTTGATTTTTAAACTCATTCTTCTTCTGTTCAATTGGGTTGTACGTAAACAGTTTTCATGTTCCGTTTTACACATTTTCTTTGTTTGCCAATAATTCTGAAGAAACAAGGTAGAATTCAGTTTTCTTATACTTTCTATCAAGTGAGAATCACGTTAAAGTTTCTGATAGAATTAGAAGATTAATGGATTTGAAAAACGATCAGAATTCTTCTACGCATTCAAAAGCGTCATCATCTAAATCGGATCAGGGTCCGGATTCAGGTTCCTCTCATGGGTCCCAGGCTCAGGCACCAATGCCTCTGTTCTTGTTAGATGATGGAAATTCGCCGCAAAGTTCTCCATCCAAGGCATCGCCACAGCAATCGCAGTCTCCGCCGCCTCCATCCAGTCCACCACCCCCTGAATCCTCTCCATCTCCGCCACCGCCACCCCCATCCCCACCACACCATTGGCCACCGCCGTCGTCACCTCCGCCGTCGCCGTCGCCGTCGCCACCTCCACCTCCACCGTCCCCGACTCCGTCGCCACCTCCACCTCCACCGTCGCCGTCTCCGTCACCTCCTCCACCTTCACCGCCATCACCCGCATCGAGTCATGTTGATTCTCCCTCCCCTAGACAATCACCTTCAACGCACTCAGATGACTCGCCTTCACCTGATAAGCCAACTCCACCACCTCCGTCCCCTAGAGATGTTTCCGGAACCTCTAACGAATCACCACCACTTCCGTCCCCTGGTGATGTTTCCACCCGAAATGGTAGTTCTCCGCCGAAGACGCTTAGCTCGCCGACGCCGCCAATGGCGTCTGGCCATCCTCCACTGGCGCATTCGCCAGGCATGTCCTCCGGCTTTGGCACCCACTCAAAATCACCTCGTGTTTCTTCTGATAACTCCTCGCCGTCCACATCAGGAGGTGGCAGTGACAACAATTCAGTAAAATATTTTGGTTATATACTCGCCGGAGCCTTCATGGTTGCCATAGTTGCAGTAGTTCTTGTGCTATTGTTTAGGAGGAAGAACAAACGCGGGGATGTTTATGTTTCATCTTACTTGCCGCCCCCAAATAACTTTCCCATGGAAGCAGGTAAAAATTATTTGCAGTCATTTTCTGCTTTGCTATGTTATATTGCCTTGTACTTCTGACTTCATATCTAATGAAAATTGGCCTCCAGGCGTGGATGTGCATTACTATGGACAGCAGCCTAGTATTCTGAATCGTCCACAAGATGGGTTTTATAATTCGCAACACCCACAATCTCCAGACACAGGGCCCAAGAGTGCTCAAATAGCTTTCAGCTTTGAGAAGATTGTTGAAATAACTAATGGATTTTCTAGTCAATATGTGATAGGGAAGGGGGGATTTGGTTGTGTTTACAAAGCTTCACTGCCTGATGGAAGAGCAGTAGCAGTCAAGCAGCTGAAGGCTGGCAGTGGCCAAGGGGAAAGAGAGTTTAGGGCGGAGATGGAGATAATCAGCCGTGTTCACCATCGACATTTGGTATCATTAGTGGGTTATTGCATATCTGAGCAGCAAAGAGTTCTTATTTATGAGTTTGTTCCCAATGGAACTCTTGATCGTCATTTGCATGGTAACGTGAGTTTCCCCCTTCTTTTTTTTTTTCTTTTTTAGGAAAAAAAATTTATCTCACAAGAGAAGTGAAGTTTATGTTTTCTCTATTAATGATTTGATTCTCAATGTGGATTACTTGTACATGCTCACAGGCAATGGGATGCCAGTTTTGGATTGGGCCAAAAGGCTGAAGATAGCAATCGGTGCAGCAAAAGGGTTAGCATATCTTCATGAAGATTGTAAGTATAACTTGCATTTGCTTTATGAATTCATATCTTCTTACAGTTAAGCATATGTTTGTTTTTAAATGTTGGCTATTTCATCAGAACAATTCATTATGCCTATTATCATTCTCAAAACTAAGTCCCGCTTTTATCGTCTCAAAGCACTCCTGCCTTTCTCTGTATGTAAATTAGGGCTAATAACCTACTGATTTCATTGTTGTTATTTTCTCATCCCTTGCCTGTGCATGATGTTTGATGAGATTTACTAAAAGATATCTGCTAGATTTGAAAAAGCGTTATTGAAGCCGAGAACTGACCCAAATCTTAGGAGATCTTACTGTACAAATTGCCTTTAAAATTTTAAAACTTAACATTATTATGAAGTTCATATTAGTCTCTATAAATCCCAATACTTTTTAGTCAATTTGTGTTGTCTCGCTCTGCTTTTCATGAATTGCATGATCACCCTCATACCTCATGTTCTAGTTTGTTGGAAACTAGTGCAAAGATTATTGACTGTGCTTTTGTGAATTTGTCCAAGCACAAGTCACAATAATTAATCCCAATTCTACTTCAACCTTTTGCATTATTTTCTAATTCATTTTTTCCTGTCACTATTTTAGCTGTTTTGCACTTCTATGAATCGCTGACTTTTAATTTATATGTTTCTAGGCCACCCAAAGATTATCCACCGTGATATTAAGTCGGCAAACATACTTTTAGATAATGCCTATGAGGCACAGGTACAGTTCTATGGTTTCTTTTACTTTTTAATTTTTTTTTAGAAAGAAAATATATGTTTCTTTTGTCATTTTTATTACCAAAAAGTGACCTCTCGAAATGCAAGGTACTAAATATGCTAATTTGACCTTTTTCTTAACACAGGTTTCAGACTTTGGACTGGCCAAGCTAACTGATGATGCCAATACTCATATATCTACCCGTGTTGTGGGAACCTTTGGGTAGGTTTTATTTGTCTAATTCTGGAGCAGTACATTATGATGAATCTGGAATTTTGTTGGGAGTTAGGACTAGCTGTCAGTGGTAAATAACTTCCTGGTTGATAAAGGAAAGAAATTCCTTTTTGTGTGATGATATGGAATGGAATTGGTGGAATTTTTGTTTCTAGTCTGGAAAAACCCTGTAGCCTAATTTACCACTTCATTTCATCCTGGAGGTTTTGAAAACACCTTATAGTTCGATTTTACAACAAAATCATTTTTATCTGGGTTCAATAACTTGTAATCAGATATTTTGTCTGCAAACCGACTTTGGTAATACCCAGTTTCAAATTACAATGTTCTCAAATAGATTCTTACTTCACTTTGTAGGTACATGGCTCCAGAGTATGCAACTAGTGGAAAATTGACAGATCGATCAGATGTTTTCTCATTTGGAGTTGTTCTCCTTGAGCTTGTAACAGGAAGGAAACCTGTTGATCAAACTCAGCCTGTCGGGGATGAGAGTTTGGTTGAATGGGTATGGACACATCTTTTTTCTTAATTTATGAATTGAAATAAAAATTTTCTATTCTTTTCCCATCCTCAGCTCTCTCCACTTATTTTGAAGGCTAAAGACTATTGCAAATGAATGGAAGTCATGTTCCTGTATACACTATATCATAAAGAACAGATGTTCTAGTTGCTATAACAGCCTGTATTAGAATGATGATATTCTGTCCCACAAAAGCACTGTCCTAGTATGCTGGCTGTTTCTGAGGCACATTACATTTGTATGCATGGAAGAAGAGAGTTTCAGTGGCCATTTTCTGTGTTTTTTGTAAAGGAGATCTATGTTTGAAACGTGCAACAAACCAAGGTTCTAGGTACTATATCTGTGTTTATTTGTAATGTAGTTCTATGTTTTTAGGTCTCTTCAAGGTAATCTCTTCGGGTACAGTAAACCATTAGAAATTGTGTATTGGTTAAATATAAGTTTATGTAAGAATCGTCCTCATTTTGGAGAATTTTCATTTTCATGGGAGTCCTCTTTAAAATCTACTCAGTCTGAGTATAGCTTACGATATTCAGGTGAAAGATACTGTATCAATGTCAGAGAGGGTTCTAGGAGTTTGTATGTTGGAAAGCACTGAGACATATTGATTAACCTAACTGTTCGTCCGCCCATTAACTTGCATTTAACCCATATCGTGGGTTCTCGTATAATATTTCAATATTCAAATTTTGATACTTATCTGCGCAGAATATTATGCATGCTTCACATGTTCAACTGCTGACTGGGATTATTTTTAAATGTGACAAAAATTAAAGATAAGTATTTCATTTAACAATGTTATCCATTTACAGGCCCGGCCACTTCTCCTTCGTGCCGTTGAAACTGGTGACTTTAAAGAATTAGTAGATCCAAGACTAGAGCGGCATTATGTAGAGAGTGAAATGCTCAGAATGATTGAAGCAGCAGCGGCATGTGTTCGCCATTCTGCTCCAAATCGGCCTCGAATGGTTCAGGTAAAATTAAGAAACAGCTATTTTGGTACATAAGAACATCTTTTTACTTATCAACCTTGTGATTGGTTTCTCTGGACAATTATCTTTGTTTTTAGCATTTGTTAGCTCTCTTAAAGAGGGAAAAGGTTTAGCTAATGCTTCTGTGGATTCGATCAGGTGGTAAGAGCCTTGGATAGTGGAGATCAACCAGCTGACCTATCTAATGGGATGAAATATGGTCAAAGCATTGTTTATGATTCTGCCCAGTATAATGAAGACATCATGAGATTCAGGAGAATGAACAATCGCAGCTGTGATGATTCTGAATATGATATGTACAGTGGAGAATACGGTTCTTCAAGTCTGTCTGGATCTCAACATGCATGGGTCAGGGGTAGTTTAAGTGGCGAATCAGAGTATCGAGCACTCAACACAAGTAGTAACAGTACTGAGGATAGGTATTTTAGGCAATGCTCATAGCACTAGTACTGAGCATAGGCATATTGAGGGTCTAAAGCTGCCTGTTTCAAACAAGTGACTTTCGCCAAAGTTCCCTATTGGGGCAAGGATTTACCTCAGCTTACAGCACCCCATGAAAGATACATTAAGATTGCCTTTGCTTGACTTATTGCTGATTTAGTGTATAGAATAGCATTATTTACTTGGTTTCTATCCTTCAATTTCTTTTTCTATCTTCTTCCCCCTAATTTTTTAATCTCGGGGGATGTTAAATGGTTGTAAAATTACGAACTTTATTGAGGTGCCTTTAATTCTTTATTATCAACAGATACCGCTTATTGATGCTGAATCTGGGAAGATTCGAGTTCCATACGGCACATTTGCAATGATAACATAAACTCTTGAAATAGATGAAGGATGGTTTATATTTCCCTTTCTGAAATTATGGAAATGAGTAGCAACTAGATCTTGCCACGGTTAATAGGAAAAAGATTTTGGTCCTGGAGTCATAAACCAGTATATAACAGTAAATAACTCAATTATTTCTTCTAGGGGCATTAATGCTTCACACATTTCAACAAATTAATGCTGTATTCTGCTGGTTGGCATCAGTTCCCTACACCTTTACCTCAATTGTCAGAATGTTTAGGACTTTTCCATCAAATATGGTCACATTTGCATCAGCTACCTGCAATCCAATTGAATGTATAGCTTCCATCAACTTTGCAAATCCATCTCGCTTCGGCTCAGAGTCTGATTTAACTAAAAAATTTGCCCTGCCGATCCGGTTCACTTCCACTTGCGCCTGGGAACATGTTAACAAATACATAGGCATTAGGGCAGGATGTAGGGATATAACAGTAGGGCAGAACTCAAGCCAGCTCTTTGTATCTCCATCTTTGTCTTTCTGGTGCAATCTGAGGAATTTTGGTTGAGCTCAGTAGGAGGAAGTCATCTGGTAACTCCTTGTTCCCTGTCAGCTGGCATCCTCAACTGTGTTGTGGTCTTGTCACAATCTTCTACATCCAAATCTTTCATCTCATCTTGAAGTTCTCATACTAGCTCCAAAAATTCCTGTATAAAGTCTATTGCGTCTCCAAAAACGATGCTCTATCCATCTGTCAAAACTCATTGTGCTAGATACTATAAGCTGGATGAAGAAGAAAATCTTATATATAGAGTGTTTAAGTTACATAATTTTTCTCTACCTTGGTTATTTTTGCAAATAGAAGCCGCAGAGTCAAAAGCCCACCTTTGACCCTGTTCCTCCTAAAGATGCCATGATAAAGAAAACCAACAAATGATTAGTGCAGGATAGTTCACTATATTCTAAGTTACATTAAAGTAGGTGATATGTTTAAAATTTAATTTTAAAATTATATTTGTTAGAAGATATTTATTATTTAACTCTTGTTTCAAATAAAAATTAATTTCACTTTAAAAGTAAAAATATCTCATAAAAATTAAAAAAAAAAGAACTATCAAATCATATAAAACTTTCCATTTTGAGCATCGTTATTCCCACACCATGGAGGACATAGAATTCTTATAGAATTCCGTGTCCTCCCTTGAATTGTGTGGGACCCACACCTTGACAAGATAATTTTCTGTTAGCGTTTCTTTTCCTTGTATATAGAAGGGACAATGTAACAAGATTATGTAGAGAGAGAAAGTAATGTACCAAGAATACGATGGCATTGATAAAAGAAGCTGGGCAAGAGCCTCACAATCCTTAGTTCTAACTGGATATGCTGAAATCGTGTATCCCTGCAAATGGGAGCCAGGAGGTATTCTTCACCCTTTTCCTCTTTGGTCTTCACCAGCTCATTATTTCCATGGGAGGCTCCTCTACAATAGCAACCCAGCCACTAAATACACAGATTAAAGAAAGGGGTAAGAATTAATTGATTAAAGATCCAGATTGTCAAATGAATGAACAAGTTTCCACTTTCCATGCGATTGATGTAAAATGGCTTCTTCAATACCTTGTTGGGTCATCCCCATATGTCCAAACAGCTATTTAATGCCAAGCCTTAGTCTCTACCAGGTGTATAAGCCACTCCACTGCAATCCACAAACCTCTTATTGTTCCCTCTGATTGTGCAACTTTGCTCTTAGCTTTGTTTTGAGTGTAGTTATTTGACAGAGCTTTCACTCTTTTTCTTTATAACAGTCTCCCAATTTGAAGCGCACGACAAGGGTAATCAACTATTCATTTCCAAGAGGGGAATGGTGTATCATTCTAGTCAGTAGCATGTCTTTGGCAGTGGGAATCTTACACACACCTACAGAGACTGAGGGCCAGAAGCAGTTTTGACTCACATTCCAGCCCAAGTAACCCAGTACAACCATCCAAATGTTCATGCTGCACCGAAAGCAATCCATAACTGCACAATCATCAGTTTTTTTTTTTTAATAAATTTTTTGAGGTGGGTTGTGTTTGGATACTAGTCTTTTGGTTTTGATCATAGTTAAGATATTAGTTACAGAACCTTTATTCTCACAATTTGAATATCCCAAAAATCTTAAATTCAAATAATTAAATTTATCTATAAGAAATGCTAGGTACATATTTTCACTCTATAGATACAATGCATGTTACTGACTCACATAACCCATTAAAACAAAAGTTCAAAATAACTCAATTAACTCAATCTATCCAAGTAGCAATATGCATTCCTTGTATGAAGTGACAAAGTGTTTGCAGCTTTATTTATTTAAAAATTAATTTAAATTTTATTTAGATCATTAAATTTATATCACAAAAAATAAAGAAATAAAAAAAGCAGAGCAAAATGGTCTTCACTCTTCTGTTGCACTACAGAGCAACATATTACAAAAGCGTAGTTGAGTTTCAACCCCCCCCCCCCCCCCCCCCCGCCCCCAAAAAAAAAAAGCGTAGTTGAGTTCTTTCCCCTTGTGTCCTTGCCATATGTGCTCCGACGTTACAGGCCAGAAGTTCAGTGGACTTTAGGAAATTTGTTACAACACCATCACCATGTATAAAGCGAGTACATTTCAATTTGCAATTGGTATTCTAATTCTAGGAGACTGAAAAACACAGAAGATAAACATAAACACAATCACAATGCTATAATGGGAATCGCCAACATAAGATTGCTCAGTGCACATATTTGATGTCGTCTAGAAAAACTATCATGCACCTGCTCTTAGCCCTCAAACTTTATTTCAAAAGTCTTCATGCAGTAGCTGGTGGCTGTGGCTTGGGTCCTCTGTTTCCTCCATTGCCTCCAGTAGCTGGTGGCAGTGGCTTGGGTCCTCTGCTTCCTCCATTGCCACCAGTAGCTGGCGGCAGTGGCTTGGGTCCTCTGCTTCCTCCATGTCCATTTATTTTGGATGCTGCAATTCTCTTGTCAAATCCAAATTCAATATCCGCTACTTTGGGGCGAAAGGCGTGGTTTTGCTTTTGCTGTTTAATGGATTTCTGGTTGTTGTTGTGGCTGTGCTTGTTGTAGCGCCGGTTGCAGAGCCGTCCAAGGAAGCATCCAATGGCCGAAATGGCAATAATTACAGCCAGGACAATGAAAACTGTCCCAAAAGACCCACTTGAATGGTAAGACGCAGGCTGGTTAGTGGCGATGTTTGGGTAAACTTGAACAGGTTGTTGCGGTGGCTGTTGTGGCAGTTGGGGTTGTTGCTGTGGTTGAACTTGGAAAGACATCTTCAGGGTTGAATTAGAGGAGTGAAATTGGCTTGAGGTGTTGGGAACTTTGGGGAAATTATGGGGTATGGCAAAAAGCTTGCAACTCTAGTTCTTTGAGTGCAGACCAAGGGAAATTTCGTTTAACTGATTAAGCAATCAAGTAGATTCAATGTGAGGAAAGGATGTGTAATATGTATACAAGTGTTTCAAATTAGTAGGATTTTGAATTCAAAAAAGAGTGAAGGGAGGAACTTTCTTTAATAAAAGAGAGAACTAAAGATATTCTGTGTTCTTTACTGCAAAAAAGAAAAAAAAAAGAAAAAAAAAAAGAAGGTACTGGCCATTGTAATTGCATTGTAAGTAGAGAAAGTAAGATTTTTGGACATCACACTCACAAGACCCCATGAAAGTAATTCAAGGGTTAAGATTTTGTATATTTTTTTTAATAAATTTATTCGTGGAAAAACTGAGTGTTGATTCTTTGATTTAAAATTAGATAATATTTAAAAGAAAATAAAATATTAATAAAAGAAAAAAAAAACTTACTCATTAAATTATATAAAGAAATAAAAAAATTAATAAAATCAGTAAATAAAAAAATAAGAAAATCTAAATACCAACTTATACAAAATATACACAATACACCATTTATACCATTAGCAATTAGTGGCCAATGATATATCATACAGACCTTGTGCTCAAACTTCATTGTGCAATTAACAAGGGAGACCTAGCTTTCAACTTAGAGACCAATGACCAATGGCAATATGACTCTTATTATCTTTTTGTTTTCCATTTCGTTCATTCTAATATACTTCCTCCCGATTACAATAAATGCCATTTTAGAATTTTTTTTCCTTTTTTTCTTTATTATTTTCTTAAAATTAAAATAACATTAATTATTTCTTTTCAATAATATTCTCATTAAAATCATTATTTTTATTAAATACTCAATTAAAATATTTTCTTTTTCATCTTTTAAGTTTTTTATAAAAAAAATTATAAAAATAAAAAAATATTTAAAACTATTTAATGATTTTTTTAATTCTTATACATTAACTTTAAATAATAGATAATATCTACTGCAGGGAATACCAAACATAAAAGTTGACTAGAATTATTCTATTTTCACTCATGTTAAATTTAAGTAAAAAAAATGAACATTCCAATTATGAAGTATTCCTTCCAACTAAAATACTACGTAATGCGGTATGCTAACAATTGAGCTACCCATGCCCAGGCTGATGTTGTTTACGTTAAAAAATTTTGGAAACAACTTTTATTTTTTAATGTAACTTAGGAAGCAAAGATAATTCACTCAACCAAATTCGACTAGCTTGTCGAATTTTGTGAAAGAGAGATTAGAGATATACGCTGTTCACATTGGGATTAGCGTAAAACATCATAAACTTCAATTTCCAAGCACAATCTTAATGGGGTCATCGTTGCCATATTGTCCCCTTGTTCCTTTTTCGCTTTTGAAAGAGGGAATCTGCCTGACAGTATTGTGCTGGGATTGATTTTCTGTCCATAGATGATTAAAGACTTTTTTTCATTAAAAAAGTAATTGGCTTGAAGTTGTTTAGAACAATAATAAGTGTATGTGGGAGCGTTCATTCACATTATTTTTTGAATAAAATATAGTTATTATTTAAATATAAGAGATAATATTATAATTGTATAGAATTATATTATTTTTTATGCAACTTAATATATTTTTTATTTGATAGTTAAAAATTAATATTTTTAAAATAAAGACATTTTTTAGATAAAAATTATAATATTTTTTAATTCATAATTAAAAATTAATATCTTTCAAAACAAAAATATTTACTTAATAAATGATTCAACTAATGCTCTTTTGCAATGATGTATGCATAATTATTGTATTGAAGTGCTTTTTAAGTGAATTAAGTCTATTAAATAAACAAATAAAAATTTTAGTACAGTACTTTCGTTGGTATATAAATTTTAGTGTCGTACTTGTACATAAATATTATGCAAATAATATATTATCTAATATATATCTTATTATAAGATTAAAGTTTAATTTTAGAGTTATTTTTATTTAAAGAAGTTATTATTTAGTTTATGTTTTAAATAAAGATTAATTTTACTTAAAAAAATAAAAATATCTTATACAAATTAAAAAAATACATATTTCTTATGAAGATAATACATGTGGCAACAGGTTCATAGGGCTGTATCTGGCTACCTGTTATTGTTATGAGTAATGTTGGTTATAATATTATCACACATATATGGCTCGAACAGAGTCAATTTCATATTAATGACATTGGAGAAGATTTCCATTTTTTCATTATTTTTAATTTGTTGTCTTTTCTTTTGTTTAGTCCATAAGTTTATTTATTTATTTATTAGCATTCTCACCCCAAGAAATTAAAATGAATAAAGCTATTTTCACAGGAAGAAATTGTCAAAAATTTCACGTAAAAATATGGTAGCAGCCCAAATCTTCTTTCACCTTAAGAACTTAGCTTTAACGCAAATAAATATGCAAGCTAGCTTTCCTTTAGGTGAAATTTTTGTCCATCATTTGCGTGGAAAGTATAGGACTCAATTAGAATTAGCCACTAGGCCCAAACATAGAGGCCCAATGACCCTTAGGTGGGGTCAGAGTCCATCCTTCCTCCCGCCCCAGTATTCTTGCAGTCCGGAACATCAAGCTCAGGCTCAAGGTGGGCTCTCACCAAAAGAACCATGGGTCCATTGCAATTTGTTAGGGTTTGAACTCCTCCAGCCTTTAGCTGGGTCCATTGAAATGTCTAAACGGACTTTCAGCAAAACTATAAATGACCCAGAAAAAAATTCAAAAAACAAAACGAACTAGACAAAAACAAAGCCAAAATGGGACAATGAGAGCGGGAATTATGTAGAAAATGATTCTCCGTAAGATACACTTTGTTAAAAAGAGGTTTGAGGCCAAATTTTTTGGGTTGCCATTATTACACATTCGACTCTTTAGAAACCATGAATTCATTGACGGAGTTGGACCAGAAATTTGAGGTTGAGCACATTCTTTTTTGATAAAATACACCAAATTTTGTTGCCCTTTAGATTATGTATTAAAAAATATCCTACAATATTAATTGAGACAAATTACCTCACATACTTCAAAGTTATATAAATTACCTTAATATATTTTAAATTATTTTTAAATTATTATTAAATCATACTTAATTACCTTTAAATTATTCTTATACAGCTTAAATTATTTTAATAGTAGGGTATATAGGGGTAATTTATAAAATTTTTACAATGTAAGGGATGATTTCATTGATTTATCTCATTTGATACCATAACAAATTTTTTTGTACATGACCTAAGTGTTAAAAATTTTAATATATTTTTTCCTTCCTTTTTTGTTTTCATTCTAGATGCAATGGCAAGGTAACAGGTATTGTGCAATGAGAATAACTGTGGAGCTACGTTATGTGTTGTTGGGGCAGCTATTTCCACTACACTTCTAAAATTATAAAGTTAGACATATACTTCAAATTATTGCCCTCCTAAATATTTAAAATTGTCCCCATAGAAATTTGGTAATTCGTACCTATTTGAATATTTTTTTATAAATAATTTTAGATTTTAAAATCAACCCTTGCAATAAATATGTATGTCTAGGTGTATTTTGATAAAATAAGTAAGATCAAATTTGATATGCAAAAATAAATTCTGATAAAAATGAGGAATATTTTGCTTATTCAGTGTAAAGAAATTAACTCTACTCATATAAAATTTGAATTTATTTAAAAACATTTAGCTACTATATTAAAAATTAATTTCATATTTTTTTTTGTTATTTTACATCCAAATACAATTTTAGTAACTTTACTCAAATATAATTCATTTTATAAAATAATTCTAAAAGAGCATATCTAAATACAAACCAACTATAAAATAATCAACTTTTTTTGTATCAATTATTTTTAACTCAATCATGCTAAAATCAATTATATTCATAATTATATTAAACGGGTATTGTAATATTTTTTATTATAAAGAATTATTTATTCTTCTTACTCAAAAATATAAATTTACACTAAAATTTAATTACATTGTATTTTACATTCTTTAAATATATATAGTATATTATATATTTATTATCTCACTATTCAAAATTTTAAAAATAATGCTGATTGTATATAAAAGTTAAGTATGATTAGCTTACAAGTGGGTACATTGATTTAGAGGGGAAAAAAATATCAAAAATTATATAAAAGTTATGCTATCTAACGGTGCTGCAAAAGTCATACAAGTATGATGGCTTCCTTCTTACAAGCAAAATTTATGGGAAGCAAGGCTTCCCTTTTACTCATCAAAGGATTACACAAGCTTCTTAGCAAAGAATATTTTTATACTTATAATTTTTATTTATTTTATTTATTTTTTAATAATTAAAAAATAAATTACATCTATAAGTATTATTCATTATTAAAATTACAATTATAATCCCAATATTTTTCTACAACCAAAAGTGTTGCAATTGCTGTTAAAGATATTTTAATGATACCTCATAGTGGTGACATCACCAAGATGATGTCATCCTAAAGACATTTTTTAGGGATTCTCCCCTTGTCAATAGGATGACACCGACTTTCCTTCACCTGAAATTTTTAATTTTGCACTCACTATTCATGGGGCAGTGCGGTTTTTATGTCACTCTAATGAGAATTAATATTTATATATTTATAATTTTTATTTATTTATTTTTTAATTAATTTATTTAATTTTTAATATTTTACACGTAAGTGAAGCATAACCCTTCCAGTAACATTTTCCGGCGGGAATGTTGCGTTAGATCTTAGGAACTTTTTGGGGTTTCTTAATCTCAGCCTGAGTGTAGTTTGGACTTTGCTTCCTTCGAATTTCCCATAAAAAAATATAATTAAGAAATTAAATGATTTGTTTACCTTTAACCTCTAATTAAACCTGTGTACTGTATTTGTTCGGTGGTTAATAAAAGAAGTGCAATAGGTGTTAATTAATAATATGAAATTAACATTACTTGTTTTAGTAATAATCTTAACAATTTATGCGAAATATATTAAAAAATTGAAAAATTTGTAAATTAAAATTATATAAAGTATCACAATCCTTGCATGTTATCATTTTTTATATTAGTTTTATTTAATTTTTATCATGTTATTAGATTTATTATATTTTACATATTATTTTATATTAAAATATAAAATAAATACTTAGAATTTAAACAGCGGCAGTAGGCTGTCCGATCCATGTGCTGTGAAAGATTCTTGCTGGCGAGTCGGTCCAGTCCTACTTTTGATTTTTATGACAATGTTTCTTTCCACCATTACGCGTCACCTTAGGATTCGACAAACGTTGGAATATCTAAGCGATGGGATTAGCTTTCGGCGGAAAAGAAGACTCCTCATTCAAATCAAGAAGTCTCCAGAAAAACCAAGAGAGGCGAAGTGCCAGGAAATTTTCCACGTGACTTTACTTACGTCTCCCTATAAACAGCCCCTCCCACACTACTTCGACATGTAATCTCGGCTGCAACAAATTGTTCACACTGAGCTCTGAGAAGTGAACAAAAATGGCAAGTGCTGAAGATGTTGCCCATGACATTCAATCACTGCTCTCTTCTTCCGAAAGAGACTACCTTGTTCGGAACAACGGCGATCAGGTACCCCTCTTACTCTAAGCTATTACCTTTGATCGTTGTGAATTTTGTTTCGAGTTTTCTCGGGATAGTATTAAATCTAGGATTTGGAATGGTTGGCAGCTTTTAGAGAAGCGTTCAATTTCGTTGTGTTTGATCGTATCTGCTCTGGTTTTTATGCTTACCATGGAAAATAACTTTGTTAGAGATATAAAATCAGCTTTTGGGTGATTAGTTCCTTCACAAACTTATAGTGGTGAATGGCTTTTGTCAGCGGTTCATAAAATTGGAATGTATGGATGTTTCATGGCTTTGATGATAACTGAAAATTTGATGAGGGAATCAGTTCTAGTTTTGTAGTTGCTGCGTGATTGATGTTTGTAATTTGCTACTTTTTTTGGGAGAGAGGAGAAAGGGACAAAGAAATTGGTATATTGTTGTTTACTGATGTTGACTTTGTTTATAGATTTTCTGTCATGCTGATTCTTGAACCATCGTATTGTTATGAAATTGCAGAGACTCATTCCTTGTGTTTTGAATTTTACAGGTGAAAATTGACAGCTTGAAGGGAAAGAAACTTGGATTATATTTTTCAGCATCCGGGTGCGGTCCATGTATACGATTCACCCCAACTTTGGTGGAAATTTACAATGCAGTGTCTACAAAAGGTGACTTTGAGATCATCTTCGTCAGTGCAGATGCCGATGATGAGTCCTTCAGCAGTTACTTCTCCAAGATGCCATGGCTTGCTATCCCATTTTCTGATTCAGACACACGCGAACGACTTGATGAATTGTTCACGGGAATGGAAATTCCCCACCTTGTAATACTTGATGAAAGTGGCAAAGTTGTCACTGAAGATGGAGTTGAGGTCTTTGAGGAGTACGGAATTGAAGTATATCCTTTTACAGCAGAAAGGATCAAAGAATTGAAAGATCAAGAGGAGGAAGCTAAGAGGAACCAATCTTTGAAATCTCTCTTGGTTTCCAGTTCACGTGACTTTGTGATATCTTCTGATGGAAAAAATGTAATTTTCAGTTACTTGACTCTCTTTGTTTTGAGATAGTAATTTCCTTTAGTTAAAAATTGTGGTTGTCTACCTGGAAACACATTGTTCATATCCAAAATTGTTATGTCCCAAATCATGTACGTGCAGGTTCTTGTCTCTGAATTTGAGGGGAAGACAGTAGGTCTGTATTTCTCAGCGTTTTCATACAAATCCTGTGTTGACTTTACTCCAAAGCTTGTGGAAGTTTATGAGGAGCTGAAGGCAAAGGGTGAGAATTTTGAGGTTGTGTTGATACCCCAAGATAATAATGAAGAATCCTTCAAGGAAGGAGTAAAAAGTGTGCCTTGGTCGTCATTGCCTCTTAAGGACAAGAGCTGTCAAAAGCTGGTTCGGTACTTTGAGCTGTCAACCCTACCCACATTGGTTATCATAGGGCCAGATGGGAAGACTCTTCATTCCAATGTTGCCGAGGCCGTTGAGGAGCACGGGATTGTTGCATACCCTTTCACTCCTGAAAAGTTTACAGAGCTTGCTGAGATAGAGAAGGCCAAAGAAGAAGCTCAAACCCTTGAGTCGATTTTGGTTTCTGGTGACCAAGATTTTGTCATAGGGAAAGATGGTGTCAAGGTGAACTTTTGAAATTTTGAAACAATTAGACATTATGTCTTTTCCTAGTGTTCCTACTTTTCTTTTTTCATTTTTCCTCCCTCTATCTGTCTTTGTTAATTTTACTTTCAGCAGCGATATTAACAAGTTAATGGACGTTCCCATTTTCAGATTTCCATCTCAGAATTAGTGGGGAAGACCATCCTCCTCTATTTCTCAGCCCACTGGTGTCCTCCATGCCGTGCATTCTTGCCAAAACTTACTGAAGCATATCACAAGATTAAGGAAAAGGATAATGCATTTGAAGTCATTTTCATCTCAAGTGATAGAGATCAAGCTTCATTTGACGAATTCTTTGGAGGAATGCCATGGTTGGCACTTCCCTTTGGTGACTCAAGGAAGGCATTCCTGAGTCGCAAATTCAAGGTACATGGCATCCCCATGCTGGTGGCCATTGGACCAAGTGGCCGTACTGTCACAAAAAAAGCTAGAGATCTTGTTACGCTTCATGGGGCTGAAGCTTATCCTTTCACAGAGGACAGATCAAAGAATTAGAATCTGAGGATAGGGAAGAGAACCCTGAAGATGACGAAGATGATGCCAAGGAGGAAGAAAATACCAAAGATGGATGGATTTGTGATGGAGAAGTATGCACAAAAACCTGAAGTGTGCTTGTCAGATTTGGTTGGCCTCTGCTTTATAGTTATTTGCGTATATGGTGTGAAGCTTATTTCTATCGTGCCTTGTAAGTTTTTTTAAGTATTTTGGATTATGGATGGTGTGTTGTGAACTGTGAATGCCGTCTTTTTCCTCTTGTTATATATCTGGTTAAATCGGCTATAAATTATTACTATCCTTCTATATTTTTGAATAATAGTATTTGTATGTGTGTTAAGCGTGTGTTCAGTACACATATGAAAAGAGGAAGCGCAAGAGAAATACAAAGTATATTAAATTTATCTATATATATATATTATTATTTCATCTTTAATCCCCCTGCTCTCAAACGTAAATTTGATCTTAGAAGAAAAATACTGATCTTAAAGTTTTGAATTTGGTTAGACACAGAAAGATTCCCGACCTCCAAAAGGAGTGTTCACACTGCCCTTTCCGCATCATTGCTTGTCCTTTTGCCCTTATTCCGTTTCATTCATGTCTCAAGTACTGTGGCTCTTTTACAGTGTTTACCAACGCATGTCTTGTGCCTCAGCTTTTCATCCTCATCTTTGCTTTTTTCTTGTGCTGTGCCTTTCGTGATCGTCTTCGCTTTTTTCTTGATTGTCGGTGCATCAGTCAAGACAAGCTTAGCCACACGCTCTCTTAATTGACGTGTATCAATAAAGAGACGTTAAAGCAAAAATTCTCTCACTTCTTCTATGGTTATCAATTTGTCATGAATGATTTTATTTTATTTTGTCAAAATGCACCCAGCTATCAAAAATGATTTCACTTTTTCTTTCAATGCACCCAACTACAACTTTCTACTGTAAGAATTGATTTTAAGGTAAAAAATTGGGTTTGGTGAGAGATTCAAAGATATTTTATGCAGAATAATACAAATGTTACAAGGAAAATAAGAGATTAATTGAATGTGAGTTATTAAATATTTATTAAATTAAATATAAATTATTAAGTATGTAAATTTTATATTACAACATGTAAAATTTAATAGAATTAATTGTGTGAATTTTTCAAGTTAATTTATTTTTATAAATTTCAAAAGATAGAGGGGCTGATATTACACTCATCAAGAAAGTGCATTACATTTAGTTTATCAACATGGATTCTAACATGAAGTCATCGTTTTTAAGATAGGTTTGTTTAGCTCTTATCTTAGAAAAAATTAATTTTTTATCCAAAAATAGAGAGATATCCTCGAACAAGTTAAAAAATATGTGCATTACATTTTTAGTTGCCTCATCACATGAAGCTTAGGCATTACTAAATCTTAAATCTTTAGTTAGTCAAACCAAATTAAATTTAGACATTATGAGCGTTATAATGGTCAAAATTTACGACCACACCCCAACATAGGTGTTTGAGAGGACTATTTAAAATAACTACCACCACACAAATCCCCTTTTATTGATAATAATAATAATAGTTAATTAAAAAGGAAGATAAACTCTATAGTTTAACAATAACACACCAAATCTTATATCATTAAGTGAGATTGATGACATAAATTAAATTTACCTTTTATCATAAACCAAATGTTAACAAGAAAAAAAAACTCTATAGTTTAACAACTATAAAGAATATTATACGACTACCAAAACCAAAATTATCACCTTATTATGATATTTAAGAGTGTCAACTCATTAAAATTAATACAGCAGCTGCCAAACCAAGAACCATAAACTCGAGCAAATAAGGAGAAACACAAGCCCTAGATTTAACCTTTAAAAAATGTATTTTAGAATGATAATATTGCCATATAAATATCACAACATTGAGTACCTATGTTGGCAATAAAACATATTTCTCGTTTAGTTCTCTTTCTTATGCTAAAAATATTTCTTTTACTATTAAAATAAGAGAGAAATAGCAATTAAACCATACATAATAGCATCAAGTTAGTTACGCTTTACAAATGACATAAACTATGGCAGGAAGTTATTGAGAATACAATGCGCAAAACTTATGAAGTGTTGTAGCACAAATACACTAATTCGTTGTTCTGAAAGCGAATATTTGCTTCAGCGGCTCAGGTCCTATTATTTTCTTCAACTTATGACTTTTAGGGCTACTTTGGAATTCTATACAATCAATGATCTTGCTTGTTTCGAACTTCTTAAAATTGAGCCTCCCTTGAAGAACAGGATATCTCCTACTGCCTTTGGATTTGGCCAAGACCTTCCTAGGAGATATACCCTCCTCGCCATCAACACTATGGTCATCATTTGTGATGAAGTACACTAGCTTGGTAAGAGAGCCTACCAACACACACAACATTATTGTGAGGAAAGAGCCAGCTGAACTGTATACAAAACTTTTCTTCACAATTAATCACAAGTAAGCAGAATTTTTTGACAAAAAATAATGATGGTATGACAGCAGCATAATAATTATGGCCTTTAAATTTTTCAATACTGAGAAACCAGTGTCATACTCATTCCCATGGAGCAAGTTAGATTAACAAATGTGATGACAATAACAAGAGATAATTCAGAGCCAACATACATTCCAATTAATCAACTATCTTGTCGAATTTTGTGAAAGAGAGATTAGAGATATACGCTGTTCACATTGGGATTAGCGTAAAACATCATAAACTTCAATTTCCAAGCACAATCTTAATGGGGTCATCGTTGCCATATTGTCCCCTTGTTCCTTTTTCGCTTTTGAAAGAGGGAATCTGCCTGACAGTATTGTGTTGGGATTGATTTTCTGTCCATAGATGATTAAAGACTTTTTTTCATTAAAAGTAATTGGCTTGAAGTTGTTTAGAACAATAATAAGTGCGTGTGGGAGCGTTCACTCACATTATTTTTTGAATAAAATATAGTTATTATTTAAATATAAGAGCTAATATTATAATTGTATAAAATTATATTATTTTTTATACAATTTAATATATTTTTTACTTGATAGTTAAAAATTAATTTTTTAAAAATAAAAATATTTTTTAGATAAAATTTATAATATTTTTTAATTAATAATTAAAAATTAATCTCTTTTAAAACAAAAATATTTATTTAATAAATGATTCAACTAATGCTCTTTTGCAATGATGTATGCATAATTATTGTATTGAAGTACTTTTTACCTGAATTAAGTCTATTAAATAAACAAATAAAAATTTTAATACAATACTTTCGTTGGTACATAAATTTTAGTGTCGTACTTGTATATAAATATCGTGCAAATAATATATTATCTAATATATCTTATTATAAGATTAAAGTTTAATTTTAGAGTTATTTTTATTTAAAGAAATTATTATTTAGTTTATGTTTTAAATAAAGATTAATTTCACTTAAAAAAATAAAAATATCTTATACAAATTAAAAAAATACATATTTCTTATGAAGAAAATATATGTGGCAACAGGTTCATAGGGCTGTATCTGGCTACCTGTTATTGTTATGAGTAATGTTGTTTATAATATTATCACACATATATGGCTCGAACAGAGTCAATTTCATATTAATGACATTGGAGAACCTTTTTTTAAGTAGGACATTGGAGAAGATTTCCATTTTTTTCATTATTTTTTATTTTTAGTCTTTTCTTTTGTTTAGTCCATAAGTATCTTTATTTATTTATTTATTTTTGGCATCCTCACCCCAAGAAATTAAAATGAATAAAGCTATTTTCACAGGAAGAAATTGTCAAAAATTTCACGTAAAAATATGGTGGCAGCCAAAATCTTCTTTCACCTTAAGAACTTATCTTTAACGCAAATAAATATGCACGCTAGCTTCCCTTTAGGTGCAAATTCTTGTCCATCATTTGCGTGGAAAGTATAGGACTCAATTAGAATCAGCCATTAGGCCCAAACATAGAGGCCCAATGATCCTTAGCTGGGGTCAGAGTCCATCCTTCCTCTCGCCCAAGTATTCTTGCAGTCCGGAACATGAAGCTCAGGCTCTAGGTGGGCTCTCACCGAAAGAACCATGGGTCCATTGCAATTTGTCAGGGGTTGAATTCCTCCAGCCTTTAGCTGGGTCCATTAAACTTGTGAAAGGTTGAAGATCTCCAGGCTCCAGCAAAATGTCTAAACGGACTTTCAGCAAAATTATAAATGACCCAGAAAAAAAAATTCAAAAAACAAAACGAACTAGACAAAAACAAAGCCAAAATGGGACAATGAGAGCGGGAATTATGTAGAAAATGATTCTCTGTAAGATACACTTTGTTAAAAAGAGGTTTGAAGCCAAATTTTTTGGGTTGCCATTATTACACATTCGACTCTTTAGAAACCATGAATTATTGACGGAGTTGGACCAGAAATTTGAGGTTGAGCACATTCTTTTTTGATAAAATACACCAAATTTTGTTGCCCTTTAGATTATGTATTAAAAAATATCCTACAATATTAATTGAGATAAATTACCTCACATACTTCAAAGTTATATAAATTACCTTCACATATTTTAAATTGTCTTTAAATTATTATTAAATTATACTTAATTACCTTTAAATTATTCTAATAGAAGGGTATATAGGGGTAATTTATAAAATTTTTACAATGTAAGGGATGATTTTATTGATTTATCTCATTTGATATCATTAAAAAAAATTTTATACATGACCTAAAATGTTAAAAATTTGAATATATTTTTTCCTTCCTTTTTTGTTTTCATTCTAGATGCAATGGCAAGGTAATAGGTATCGTGCAATGAGAATAACTGGCGGAGCTACGTTATGTGTTGTTGGGGCAGCTATTTCCACTACACTTCTAAAATTATAAAGTTAGACATATACTTCAAATTATTGCCCTCCTAAATATTTAAAATTGTCCCCATAGAAATTTGGTGATTCGTACCTATTTGAATATTTTTTTTATAAATAATTTTAGATTTTAAAATCAACCCTTGCAATAAATATGTATGTCTGGGTGTATTTTGATAAAATAAGTAAGATCAATTTTGATATGCAAAAATAAATTTTGATAAAAATGAGGAATATTTTGCTTATTCAGTGTAAAGAAATTAACTCTACTCATATAAAATTTGAATTTATTTAAAAACATTTAGCTACTATATTAAAAATTAATTTCATATTTTTTTTGTTATTTTACATCCAAATACAATTTTAGTAACTTTACTCAAATATAATTCATTTTATAAAATAATTCTAAAAGAGCATATCTAAATACAAACCAACTATAAAATAATCGACTTTTTTTGTATCAATTATTTTTAACTCAATCATGCTAAAATCAATTATATTCATAATTATATTAAACGGGTATTGTAATATTTTTTATTATAAAAAATTATTTATTCTTCTTACTCAAAAATATAAATTTACACTAAAATTTAATTACATTATATTTTACATTCTTTAAATATATATAACATATTATATATTTATTATCTCACTATTCAAAATTTTAAAAATAATGCTGATTGTATATAAAAGTTAAGTATGATTAGCTTACAAGTGGATACATTGATTCAGAGGGGAAAAAATTATAAAAAATTATATAAAAGTTATGCTATCTAACGGTGCTGCAAAAGTCATACAAGTATGATGGCTTCCTTCTTACAAGCAAAATTTATGGGAAGCAAGGCTTCCCTTTTACACATCAAAGGATTAAACAAGCTTCATAGCAAAGAATATTTTTAAACTTATAATTTTTATTTTTTATTTATTTTTTAATAATTAAAAAATAAATTACATCTATAAATATGATTCATTATTAAAATTACAATTATAATCCCAATATTTTTCTACAGCCAAAAGTGTTGCAATTGCTGTTAAAGATATTTAATGATACCTCATAGCGGTGACATCACCAAGATAATGTCATCCTAAACATATTTTATAGGGATTCTCCCCTTGTCAATAGGATGACACCGACTTTCCTTCACCTGAAAGTTTTAATTTTGCACTCACAATTCGCGTGGCAGTGCGGTTTTTGTGTCACCCTGCTGAGAATTAATATTTTTATTTTTATATTTATAATAATTATTTATTTATTTATTTTTTAATTAATTTATTTAATTTTTAATATTTTACACGTAAGTGAAGCATAACCCTTCCAGTAACATTTTCCAGTGGGAATGTTGCGTTAGATCTTAGGAAATTTTTGGGGTTTCTTAATCTCAGCCTGAGTGTAGTTTGGACTTTGCTTCCTTCGAATTTCCCATAAAAAAATTATAATTAAGAAATTAAATGATTTGTTTACCTTTAACCTCTAATTAAACCTATGTGTACTGTATTTATTCAGTCGTTAATAAAAAAAAAGTGCAATAGGTGTTAATTAATAATATGAAATTAACATTACTTGTTTTAGTAATAATCTTAACAATTTATGAGAAATATATTAAAAATTTGAAAAATTTGTAAATTAAAATTATAAAAAGTATCACAATCCTCGCATGTTATCATTTTTTACATTAATTTTATTTAATTTTTATCATGTTATTAAATTTATTATATTTTACATATTATTTTATATTAAAATATAAAATAAATACTTAGAATTTAAACAGCGACAGTAGGCTGTCCGATCCATGGGCTGTGAAAGATTCTAGCTGGCGAGTCGGTCCAGTGCTACTTTTGATTTTTATGACAATGTTTCTTTCCACCGTTACGCGTCACCTTAGGATTCGATAAACGTTGGAATATCTAAGCAATGGGATTAGCTTCGGCGGAAAAGAAGACTCCTCATTCAGATCAAGAAGTCTCTAGAAAAACCCAGAGAGGCGAAGTGCCAGGAAATTTTCCTCGTGACTCTACTTACGTCTCCCTATAAACAGCCCCTCCCACACAACTTCGACATGTAATCTCGGCTGCAACAAATTGTTCACACTGAGCTCTGAGAAGTGAACAAAAATGGCAAGTGCTGAAGATGTTGCCCATGACATTCAATCTCTGCTCTCTTCTTCCGAAAGAGACTACCTTGTTCGGAACAACGGCGATCAGGTACTCCTCTTAATCTAAGCTATTACCTTTGATCGTTGTGAATTTTGTTTCGACTTTTCTCGGGATAGTATTAAATCTGGGATTTGGAATGGTTGGAAGCTTTTAGAGAAGCGTTCAATTTCGTTGTGTTTGATCGTATCTGCTCTGGTTTTTATGCTTAGTATGGAAAATAACTTTGTTAAAGATATAAAATCAGCTTTTGGGTGATTAGTTCCTTCACAAACTTATAGTGGTGAATGGCTTTTGTCAGCGGTTCATAAAATTGGAATGTATGGATGTTTCATGGCTTTGATGATAACTGAAAATTTGATGAGGGAATCAGTTCTAGTTTTGTAGCTGCTGCGTGATTGATGTTTGTAATTTGCTACTTTTTTTGGGAGAGAGGAGAAAGGGACAAAGAAATTGGTATATTGTTGTTTACTGATGTTGACTTTGTTTATAGATTTTCTGTCATGCTGATTCTTGAACCATCGTATTGTTATGAAATTGCAGAGACTCATTCCTTATGTTTTGAATTTTACAGGTGAAAATTGACAGCTTGAAGGGAAAGAAACTTGGATTATATTTTTCAGCATCCTGGTGCGGTCCATGTAAACGATTCAGCCCAACTTTGGTGGGAATTTACAATGAAGTGTCTACAAAAGGTGACTTTGAGATCATCTTCGTCAGTGCAGATGCCGATGATGAGTCCTTCAGCAGTTACTTCTCCAAGATGCCATGGCTTGCTATCCCATTTTCTGATTCAGACTCACGCAAACGACTTGATGAATTGTTCAAGGTAATGGGAATTCCCCACCTTGTAATACTTGATGAAAGTGGCAAAGTTGTCACTGAAGATGGAGTTGAGGTCTTTGGGGAGTACGGAATTGAAGGATATCCTTTTACAGCAGAAAGGATCAAAGAATTGAAAGATCAAGAGGAGGAAGCTAGGAGGAATCAATCTTTGAAATCTCTCTTGGTTTCCAGTTCGCGTGACTTTGTGATATCTTCTGATGGAAACAATGTAATTTTCAGTTACTTGACTCTCTTTGTTTGGAGATAGTAATTTCCTTTAGTTAAAAATTGTGGTTGTCTACCTGGAAACACATTGTTCATATCCAAAATTGTTATGTCCCAAATAATGTACATGCAGGTTCTTGTCTCTGAATTTGAGGGGAAGACAGTGGGTCTGTATTTCTCAGCGTTTTCATACAAATCCTGTGTTGACTTTACTCCAAAGCTTGTGGAAGTTTATAAGGAGTTGAAGGCAAAGGGTGAGAATTTCGAGGTTGTGTTGATACCCCTAGATAATGATGAAGAATCCTTCAAGGAAGGATTAAAAAGTGTGCCTTGGTCGTCATTGCCTTTTAAGGACAAGAGCTGTCAAAAGCTGGTTCGGTACTTTGAGCTGTCAACACTACCCACATTGGTTATCATAGGGCCAGATGGGAAGACTCTTCATTCCAATGTTGCCGAGGCCGTTGAGGAGCACGGGATTGTTGCATACCCTTTCACTCCTGAAAAGTTTACAGAGCTTGCTGAGATAGAGAAGGCCAAAGAAGAAGCTCAAACCCTTGAGTCGATTTTGGTTTCTGGTGACCAAGATTTTGTCATAGGGAAAGATGGTGTCAAGGTGAACTTTTGAAATTTTGAAACAATTAGACATTGTGTCTTTTCCTAGTGTTCCTACTTTTCTTTTTTCATTTTTCCTCCCTCTATCTGTCTTTGTTAATTTTACTTTCAGCAGCGATATTAACAAGTTAATGGACGTTCCCATTTTCAGATTTCCATCTCAGAATTAGTGGGGAAGACCATCCTCCTCTATTTCTCAGCCCACTGGTGTCCTCCATGCCGTACATTCTTGCCAAAACTTACTGAAGCATATCACAAGATTAAGGAAAAGGATAATGCATTTGAAGTCATTTTCATCTCAAGTGATAGAGATCAAGATTCATTTGACGAATTCTTTAGAGGAATGCCATGGTTGGCACTTCCCTTTGGTGACTCAAGGAAGGCATTCCTGAGTCGCAAATTCAAGGTATATGGCATCCCCATGCTGGTGGCCATTGGACCAAGTGGCCGTACTGTCACAAAAGAAGCTAGAGATCTTGTTATGCTTCATGGTGCTGAAGCTTATCCTTTCACAGAGGACAGAATCAAAGAATTAGAATCTGAGGATAGGGAAGATAACCCTGAAGATGGCGAAGATGATGCCAAGGAGGAAGAAAATACCAAAGATGGATGGATTTGTGATGGAGAAGTATGCACAAAACCCTGAAGTGTGCTTGTCAGATTTGGTTGGCCTCTGCTTTATAGTTATTTGCGTATATGGTGTGAAGCTTATTTCTATCGTGCCTTGTAAGTTTTTTTAAGTATTTTGCATTATGGATGGTGTGTTGTGAACCGTGAATGCTGTCTTATTCCTCTTGTTATATATCTGGTTAAATCGGCTATAAATTATTACTATCCTTCTATATTTTTGAATAATAGTATTTGTATGTGTGTTAAGCGTGTGTTCAGTACACATATGAAAGAGGAAGCGCAAGAGAAATACAAAGTATATTAAATTTATCTATATATATATATTATTATTTCATCTTTAATCCCCCTGCTCTCAAACGTAAATTTGATCTTAGAAGAAAAATACCGATCTTAAAGTTTTGAATTTGGTTAGACGCAGAAAGATTCCCGACCTCCAAAAGGAGTGTTCACACTGCCCTTTCCCCATCATTGCTTGTCCGTTTGCCCTTATTCCGTTTTATTTATGTCTCAAGCACTGTGGCTCTAGTCAATTGCTACTGTTACAGTGTTTACCAACGCATGTCTTGTGCCTCAGCTTTTCATCCTCATCTTTGCTTTTTTCTTGTGCTGTGCCTTTCGTGATCGTCTTCGCTTTTTTCTTGATTGTCGGTGCATCAGTCAAGACAAGCTTAGCCACACGCTCTCTTAATTGACGCGTATCAATAAAGAGACGTTAAAGCAAAAATTCTCTCACTTCTTCTATGGTTATCAATTTGTCATGAATGATTTTATTTTATTTTGTCAAAATGCACCCAGCTATCAAAAATGATTTCACTTTTTCTTTCAATGCACCCAACCACAACTTTCTACTGTAAGAATTGATTTTAAGGTAAAAAATTGGGTTTGGTGAGAGATTCAAAGATGCTTTATGCAGAATAATACAAATGTTACAAGGAAAACAAAAGATTAATTGAATGTGAGTTATTAAATATTTATTAAATTAAATATAAATTATTAAGCATGTAAATTTTATATTACAACATGTAAAATTTAATAGAATTAATTGTGTGAATTTTTCAAGTTAATTTATTTTTATAAATTTCAAAAGATAGAGGGGCTGATATTACACTCATCAAGAAAGTGCATTACATTTAGTTTATCAACATGGATTATAACATGAAGTCATCGTTTTTAAGATAGGTTTGTTTAGCTCTTATCTTAAAAAAATTAATTTTTTATCCAAAAATAGAGAGATATCCTCGAACAAGTTAAAAAATATGTGCATTACATTTTTAGTTACCTCATCACATGAAGCTTAGGCATTACTAAATCTTAAATCTTTAGTTAGTCTAACCAAATTAAATTTAGACATTATCAGCGTTATAATGGTCAAAATTTACAAACGCACCCCAACATAGGTGTTTGAGAAGACTATTTAAAATAACTACCACCACACAAATCCCCTTTTATTGATAATAATAATAATAATAATAATAATAATAATAATAGTTAGTTAAAAGGAAGATAAACTCTATAGTTTAACAATAACACACCAAATCTTATATCATTAAGTAAGATTGATGACATAAATTAAATTTACCTTTTATCATAAACCAAATGTTAAAAAGAAAAAAAAAAAAAACTCTATAGTTTAACAACTATAAAGAATATTATACAATTACCAAAACCAAAATTATCACCTTATTATGATATTTAAGAGTGTCAACAAATTAAAATTAATACAGCAGCTGCTAAACCAAGAACCATACACTTGAGCAAACGAGGAGAAAAACAAGCCCGAGATTTAAACTTTAAAAAATGTATTTTAGAATGATAATATTGCCATATAAATATCACAACATTGAGTACCTATGTTGGCAATAAAACATATTTCTCGTTTAGTTCTCTTTCTTATGCTAAAAATATTTCTTTTACTGTTAAAATAAAATAGAAATAACAATTAAACCATACATAATAGCATCAAGTTAGTTACGCTTTACAAATTACATAAACTATGGCATCAAGTTATTGAGAATACAATGCGCAAAACTTATGAAGTGTTGTAGCACAAATACACTAATTCGTTGTTCTGAAAGCGAATATTTGCTTCAGCGGCTCAGGTCCTGTTTTCTTCGACTCATGACCTTGAGGCTATTTTGGAATTCTATCTGTTTACGCTCTAAAAGACTATAAATTGGGACTAGTTTGGTAGATTGTTCAGGTTCTCTCTTGCCCTCTTCCTCCTTAAGATTTAGAGTTTTTAACCTTTAATTTTGATGATTTTCTTTTTTTGTTTCTCTATTTTACAATGTGGAAGTGAGAAAAAAAAATGATGCAAAAATAAAGAGAAAAAGTTACCCCAATCATACAACAAAAAAATTAAGAAATCTAATCATTCTCATTATATGAATTACAATATTTAGTGCTGATGTTTTGCTCAAGGTGAAATTTAAGTTGGGGACACTTAGGCCGCAAATAGAGAGATTTTAGCGTTTTAACTGCATACTACTACACTAGCATGAAACTAAAATTGACAAGAGGTAAAACAAGAGGGTCTATTATGGCTTCTATTCTTAAAGATAGAATTTTATTAAATTATTACTTAAAAAATTTAAACTGTGCATTCTGTCCAAACTCATTTGCTAGGTTTCTCTAGAATATATTGTTATATTTTAAATATAAAGAAACTTAGTGTATATTTAATAAATAAAAAATTATATTAAGAAAAATCAAAGACCCTATAGAGTATGTTTAACAAACACTTCAGCTGGCCAATGTCCGACCCCCGCCCATTTCATGGTATCTGAGGGGAATCACCACCTGGACAACTGATGCTTTTACATGATTTGCTTGCATAAGCTGCCAGAATCAGAGAGGGGTTTGAGGCTGAAAGTCCAAGGGAGACCTTCCCAGAATTCTGATAAAAAACGCAGGCCTAGTTGGTAACTTGCCTGACATTCAATAATGACGGATTTTGCTAAGAAAAAAAAAATGCAAAGCAAAATCAGTTAAGACTCCTGAGCGCCAAATGGCTTACCTGTGTCTCATGTCTCACTTATCAAAATTTCTTAACACGTTCTATTTATTTTAAAAGTGTTGTTATACTTACATTTTTATCTTTATATTTTGTTTATAACATTATTTAAAGCTAGTTTTAAATAGTATAAAATTTTATATTCAATTTAAGACTAATTTCAGATTAACATTTGTATAAAAAAAATATAAATATAAATATAAAAACGTAAATGTATCATTAATCTTACTTTAAAGATGCTAATGAAACTTCATGGAAATCAACGACAAACTAAGCTTACAACTAAATCTTTTTCTTTATGGCAAACTAAATTTATAACTGAATCTTTTTTTATAAGTGAGATTGATTACAGATCAAATGATATTATTTCTTTCAATTAAAAAATAAATATTTAGAGATTTTTTTTTATAAAAGAAAGTCATTCTTAATATTTTCTCCTAACGTCTTCATTTACTTCTTAATAGGCCAGTAATTATCGGCTATTGTATCCACTAGTTTAAGTTAGCTCTTACCTGCCTTTCCAATGCGTGGTATTGCTCAACAGAGTCGGATTATGGTAACTCAAAAAGCCAAAAGAAAAAAAAAATCATTGAACTATATTAATCCAGGTTACATTTAATGCATTCATGTAATCCTAAACAATTATAAGCTATTATACAAACCATCAAGAGGTTTAATGGCACTAGCTTATGAATTGTCATTCTAATTAGTTGTTTTCCTCTAATCTCAAGTCTCGATCATTTGTAACATAAATATTTCAAACTTATAGCCATTTTACAGAATACAAGTTGTACAAGTGCAAGTCATGCAGGCAATGAAGAATTGCCTCATCTAATTAGCATAAACACTGCACTCTATACTATCATCTCCAACTAATTTCCCGTCTAGTGGATCGTGCATTTTATCCACCGTACATGAGACATTGCTGGGAGTTTGCTGCATCATTTGATTAACCAATAAATCTTGGAGACCATGCTTGTCAGAACTCATAAAAGCACCCATAGCTCCAAGAAACCCTTCATGCCGCAAAAACATAGCTTTTGCCTCGCATTTAGACCTGCAAAAATAATAGTTTTACTATTCTCACCGTCCAAGTCTTATTAGATGTTCATTTAAAATAATTTATATTATTAAATTTATTAAATTTTACAAATAAAACTGTAGAATTCATAAATCCTATGTAATGCAGTTTTTCCAAAAATAAAAAGGGTTGTAATGTCTTTTTCCTGATATATATGCCCAAGGACAAACAAGGGACAAACAAAATCGGCTCAAAGGTCACAAAAAACCTTCCACTCAGTTTTATTGGTAGACACAATAAGCACAACAGTGTCCTACCTCCTAAGTCAACTATAGCAGACATTTCACACTTCCTCGACCCTGAGCCCCTGCCCAGCCTACACTAGGAATAAACACCTACCATCTTACAAAGGCTAGCATCTACAGTTGCATGCACAGGAAATTATGGCAATATATAAAAGTGATTATATCTTATGCTACGGATCATATTCTCATTTAATCATTGGGAATTTACCTGTTTGTGTCTGTAGTGTATCTTTAGCACTATAGCACCGAAGCTTATATATTAAAAGTGATGGTTGTTATGAGACGGCAGCAGGTTTACAATGTGCTCTGTCCTTAATATCAAGGATAAGCCAACGACCCCATGCTATAAATAATTTGAAGCACCAAAGTGACAGGAGGTGTAAGGGACTTCCTTACCACTTACCAGAATTTTACAGCAACAGATATTGTGTCCATTGTAAAAGGATGACTCCGAATGAAAAATCCAGCGTAAAAAATCCTCTTCAGCCCAAATCGAAGAGCAGTTAAGTAAGAGATCTGAGTGGAGAAAAAAATGAAAAAACAGGTCAAACAGCAAATCCAATTCAGCAGTGAAGCCTGAGATGAATATACACAGGGTGGACATATATAAGGGCAGGGCCAGCAGAAGCAAAGTCATATACAAACAGATAGGTTTTACTTTCCTTGCTTTAGAAAAGTATATTGGCCAGATTTCTCTCTATTTTCGTCCAAAACAACATTTAGAAACCCTCATAGCAAAAAACATTCATTGAAAGACACAAAAATATGAAATATTTCCTATGAATTTATTACTACTCTTGTTCTCACTAAAATATGTTGTGCATTATTGTAAAGATTTGACCTTTCGTGTATATTGAATTAACTGTGTAATCTCTACTCCCCCGACACCCCTTCCCCCAAACAAAGAATGATCTTATTGAGATTTGTCATATTTGTCCTAAAATATATAGCACTTCTGTGCTCATATAAATCTCTTCTTGAGATGATCTTCATGAAATTATCATAATTTTATCATTTGGATAAGTAAAGGGTGGCTGACCAATAGGTGTCATATGCATATCATTCAGCTGTCCGGGCAAGTCCAAATGTAGGCCATCACAAGGTGAAAAAAGTGGCGCTTAACAAGTTTAGAAGGTCTCAACGTATATAGAAGGGCTACAAGAACATGACTGGAAGATGCAAAAGAAGAATTTTAATTTTTCACTTCACAATATAGTCATTAGAGAAATCCTGGAGAAAGTAACTCTTTTTGAATGTTGATAATGTTTTGCTTCAAGTTTCATGAAAAAGACTTTTAAATACTCCATTTTAAGCACCATCATAGAAGATGAGACAAAAACTAGAAATTATGACACAAAATAAAACGCACATTAAAGCATACACAGAGAGAGCATCAGTCATAAAGACATACACATGGACTCATTACTGGCTGAGAATCATTATATTATGTTTATCAAAAGAATGGATTACAACTCAAGGAGCTTGATGATACACTGCACTGGATACATACATACATACAATATAGCAGTACTTGTTAATATTTTGTAATGCAAGGTATCCATCTAACTGCAACTGACCTGTCCAATATTATTTGATATCATTCTTAGAAGAGACCGAGCAATGTCCTCAGCTTTGTAATCTTCAAGCTTCTTATTATCAGAAATTGCCTTCCCAAAACTGGAAGCTATTGTAGTTGATGAAAGACCTATCTGTTATCAATCAAAGGAAAAGAGGTACAGTTAACAACTACCAGCAAAAATTATTCTCCATAAAAAAAAATCTTGGTTTACACAAACTCTTCAAAGAACAGTAACATCAATGATAGTCTTATAATCTTAAACAAGAAAAAGGACTTACACTGTCATTAGTCATACCTTTGAATAGTCCATTCCACCATAAATATCACCCACGAGCATATCTATCACTCTGTTGTTCCCTCGATAACTTAATTCCAGCAACTCATCAAAACTAAAGCAGAGAGTATGTTTATGTTACAGGTAAATTACTCAACATGGAGATCAATAATGAATTAGCAAGGATTACCAACCTCTTGCACCCAGTTAAAAGCTTTCCCAAACCCCAGAAAGTGCCTCCACCAATACTTGTTCCACTTACTCGCTCAAACTTTCCATCTCCTTCCACCTAAATGAAAATTATTATAGGATCATTTGAAATTCTTAGAAAAGATTACACATTTGGAATCATAGCGTTTGTAACTTGAATGATGACTACCTTGATCATGCTAACACCAGACCCAATATTAACAAGAAGATAGGGATAGAGATCTTTGTGGTCAATCTGCTCAAAATGTTTCTCACCATCCATATAGGTAAATGCTTCCTGATGGACCACCTATTGAAAGAAGAACCAGAACAGAGATGACATTTTGTGTTGAAAGGGTATTCTCCGAATTTGAGCTATGTGACTGGATAACTTCAGTTCACAGAATGACAAGACGAAAAGATATAAACTTAACTCAAAAGTATGAACTGCCATAACATTCCAAAAAGTCATAGTGGTAGTCAATATAAGATTGCTGTCCATGCTCACATATTTCCTTACAATAAGAACTATATTATGCTTATCCAAAGAATGGATTAAAACTCAAGATACTCATTGAATTCATAATGCAGTAGTTCACAAATACTTTCACTTGACTGCAAAAAGTCTTGGAGTTGCATAATGGATAATGATTCATATCTTATGATTCAAACAAGTATATTGAGATTAGTTACACAGAACCCCTAATTTGAATTAGCATACCAGCGACCAGTTTAATTTATTTGATGAAATAAGTTAGTCATTCTTAAGATATAAAATTATTTATGAGCCTTCGCGAACAACTTAATCTTTTAAAAGAGTTAGTTCTTGACATGACATCAGAGTCTGTGTTAAGAGTTCAATTCTTGTTGTTTTCATTCTTGAAAAAATTAAGTTGAATTTCGCCACAAGGTTTGGTAGACCTGTGGGTTGTCCAACCTTTAAGACCAAGGACTTTCATGTGAAGAGGCATGATAAAAATATAAAAACTATTCATGAGTCTTTACCAAATAGCTTAAGCTTCTAGGAAAGTTAGTTTTTGACAATCATCAACAAAGAGATAAACATAAAATATCTTCCAGGACAATCAAACTTGATGTCCACAAAGAAAAAATCAAAAGGTATGACTATAAAATCACCTTTTGATGAGTCAAATCATGCCCTATGCAACTGCATGCCTAAACTGGACTACAGGTTTACAGGTGCCACTTACTACACTTAACCATTATGCAATGTTAAAATTTCAGAGTTATGCCTATATACATAATTTTTTGGGACATCAGAGATATTTCTCTGAATGACAGGAGGAAAAATGATATAAATTGCATGACAATTTGAAGTGAATAATTACAATAAGATGATTTTATCATTATATCAACAATGTAACAGAGGTAGTATGTGGTATTCTGATCACACCTTCAGTAGAAAATTTGCTCCTGCAACAAGACAATCCATTTCATCTTCCTTGTCAAGACTGACCCCAAGTTTTTCCTTGAAGAGATCTGCATATTTGTATGCACCACCACCTGTTGCCTTCTCACGAATAGTTGTTCATTCTTAAGAAGTACATAACATAAACTCAAGTGCCTCATGCAATAATATAGGTATCTCTTTAAACATGTGTGTGTTTATATGTATCATCTGGAAACTACTGACATACTTCTCACACAACGTCTGAATAAATATGACCATCATATAAACAGAGTTAAGGAGTTGAGATTGTTTAAATGAACATGGAGGTCACAGAAGAGACAAACTCAAACAGGTAACTAGTCTAAATAGAATCTATAGATTTTTCTCAAAGCTAATTTTGTTAAAAGGGCAAAGGACTAACTCCTATCTGCACAATCAAAGAGGGAATAGTGAACAAATTCTGTATGCTAGAATGTGCTCTACCATTTTTATTTTGATTACCTTAATAGCTGTAGTCTGACTTCCAGGAACCTCTTGCTGCTCACTACCTGAATTCAACATCAGTTGCGGTCAATTGACCAGAAGTGCTTGACACACTATAAAGATTTGAAGTTGACCTCATAAAAGCAGATTTAACATTTAAAAACATATGATGACAAGTCTTGTAAGAAATATGTTAATATATATATTCAAGGAAATAAAAAAATTTGAAACTCTGCACTGTAGTTTGGCTTTGGGCTTTGGAAACTTATTCACCAGCTAAGCAAAACTAAAGTCAACCTTAATTGTCAAGGTCAAATGCTAGCCTAACCAAGCTTGAATTTCTTCATATTTATTATACTGAACTAGGTCCAAGTGATGAACAGTTTAACACTCAATCCATCTTGAACAAACAATATATAGAGCAAGTAAAGGAAAAATTTATACAGAAGGAAAGAAGATAGGGATCAACTTTACACTTAGCAAATAAGAAGAAACACTATTCAGTCAGGTTGGTATCTAATAAAAATTTTTTGAGAGTAACCCAATAGAAATCAAATGAGCTCCTAATGGCTTGATACACTCAGTATGCTCCCAGATCAAGTCTGCGAGAGTCATACATTACTTACCTTGAACTTAGTTGCAGGCCTAACAAATTGTGGTTCCATTGAGATAAACACCTTCTAGAGTTGCAAAACAAAGAAAGACAATTCTGCACATACCTCCAACTCCAAGATGAAGTTTCATGGACTTGATAAACTCTATACAATCAATGATCTTGCTTGTTTCAAACTTCTTAAAATTGAGCCTCCCTTGAAGAACAGGATAGCTCCTACTGCCTTTGGATTTGGCCAAGACCTTCCTAGGAGATATACCCTCCTCGCCATCAACACTATGGTCATCATTTGTGATGAAGTACACTAGCTTGGTAAGAGAGCCTACCAACACACACAACATTGTTGTGAGGAAAGAACCAGCTGAACTGTATACAAAACTTTTCTTCACAATTAATCACAAGTGAGCAGAATTTTTGACAAAAAATAATGATGGTATGACAGCAGCATAATAATTATGACCTTTAAATTTTTCAATAATGAGAAACCAGTGTCATACTCATTCCCATGGAGCAAGTTAGATTAACAAATGTGATGACATTAAAAAGAGATAATTCACAGCCAACATGCATTCCAATTAATCAACTAGAGAACATAATGCGCACATCTGAAAAATGAGCTGGACTGCAGAGCAAAATACCAGCCTTTAATATACTAAAAAATTCCTAGTATTCATTAGAATGCAAACGAGGTCCAATAAACAAACACTGGCAGACAAACAATCACAGACAGACAAGTTGCCAAGCATATACAATTAGAGTGACTCATAACATAACAAGAAATAAAACAAGAGAGAACATGAAATCAAGCTTGAAGTTTTAGTCATGCACGAGAATAACCCATAAAATATGAAGCATAGATGCTTACCTAAACACACATCATTAAATTGAAGCAATTAACTTTCAACTCTAAAAATAATTACAATTGAACATAGCCTAGGAAAAAACTTGCAACAGGACTGATGGGATAAAGTTTAAAGTTTGCGCCTAATATCAAAAGCCAGATAACATTGGCTTGGTTTGGATGTGAATTTCCTTCAACTTCAACCTTTCTGTAATCCAAAATGTTTTCTAATTTCTAGTCCAAAAAATTATAGTTTCACAGTCAAAACACGAATTATTCTTATAGTGAACCCTTAACCTTATTTTACTATCTGATATACCGCTTGGTCCTAGAATCATGATTGCTTTAACATGTATGGTGCTATGATTGCAGTTTTACAGCCCACCCCCACCGGTCAAGCATATTTTCAGAATGTTGACAGTGAGAACATGACCTCGAGAATTCTAACATAATTAAGGATAATGAGAACAAATAATAGACTACATGATCTCCAAAGTCCATATTTTCTGAAAACTTAAAAAAAATGTTTAATAATTTCCAGGGTCAGCCATTCTCATTCTCAATGAGCAATTTAGATAGTCAAAAGTGATATCCGCAAAATTACAGAAACGTAACTCCTCCATAATCATGCAGAATTAGGAAGTTATTATAACGTGCGAGTGCCACTCTTAATCTCAACGCCCAAGGTAAACAATAAGGAGCCAACTTGGATTCCAATTAATCAAGTTGCAAAATTAACATATACAGTTGAAGAGTAAGCTATGCAAAGCAAAATTATAATTTATAAGAAAATTAGGTAATCTTCTCATGTGATGCATAATAAGATTAGAAACGAGGCTCAGTAAGCAACCATAGAAGGGCAAACAACCAATTATGGTATTATATATTCATTACAATAACCCAAAATGAGAAACAAAATAAGAGACCAACTCCAAATCCAAGCTTCAATTTTTCAACATATACGAATATAACCCATAAATTTGTGCGAAGCAAAGATGCCAACGTGAATACAAATCACGAAAGTCAATAGTTTAAAAATTCAACGTCGGAAACAATTACAGAAGAACAGAGCTTGGGAAACGGAGAAATTGAAAACAGAAGAGGATAAGGTAAAAATTACCCCCAATATCCAGAGCGAGATGATATATACAACCAGATTGGCTCGGATCCAAATTTTCTTCGATTTCAACCTTTGTGGGATCCATGATTTTGTTATCTACCCTCTATGTTCTTAGCTGTTTTTACTATAGTAAATGGTGGTGATGTGGTTCTCTGGGTAGGACCCGGAATTTTAATACCAACGACCCCGCGCCCATCGCAAAGCATCCAAAGAAGAAATTATGAAAAAAGAGTAAATATTCCTTTTCTTATTAAAAAAAGAGAGTAAATATTCCTTTTTTGGATTCTTTGTGCTGATTTGAACCTTTTGTACCCTGGCTTTCTCCTAACCAAGAAGCCAAAGGGGAACCAGCAGTAAATATTTCTTTTGAAATGGATGATTGGCCTTTGTCTTTCAAAAGGATAATTACAGTAACCAGTGAAAAGCAATCGAGATGGTACAATTTTAGGAAAGAATAAAAAAGTAGTATGCTTGTCTCACTAATATTTTTTTTTTCATTTAATTTTGGCTTGTTTTGAAATGTTATTGATTTCAGAATTTCAGATTTCCGTCCTAAAGGTCAAAGGAGGGAGTAGGTTTATAGTGGTTTGGTGATTGGCAGAATGGCAGATGTGAAGTGGTAGCCGAATAAGGTAATTGGAATTTGGTTAGTAGAAGGATAGTCCAAATGGACATTAATATTTGAATAAATTAAAATAGTATAAATTGTATATAATTTGTTATATTATTTTGTTAACTTTTTTCTCACCTATTTTTTTTAACACATGGTCAAAGCATAGTTCTATAAGCATTATTTGTGTAAATGTATACATAGCATACATAATAACAAAAAAAAAAAAATTGTATCAACATTCGTTTAATTAGTAGGAATTTAAACAATTTACATAAACTATTTTAGATTTAATCTAGATCTTGTGACTAAAGAAAACACATTTACAAAAAAAATTATCACTTCAGTGCCTCTTTAGTTTTCACTTACCAAGTGGATACTAAAAAATTTTTTGCTTAATGCTAGTTAGAAGAATACTATCCACTTCAACATGGGCTTTTGTTTTGTCATTAACATGGGCTTTTTATCGGGTTAGATATGTGCTGGTTACCGGATTCGCGCGCATCCATACCTTTTGGCACTGTTCTATTTAAAATTTCGATTGTCAAAAGATTCAAAATCATGCTCAGTTTCTATTCGTTCTAGAGAGTGAGAGAGAAGGAGTTCCCCCTATGACTATGGAGTTCTCTTCGGTTCGGAAGCTTTGTCTACACGTGAATTTAAACTTCACCGCAAAACGCTTCAATTTCTTTACAAATCGCTTAACTCTCATCGATTTTTGCTTCTCTGATTTTCTCCGTCATTCTGAATGTTCGATTCGTTTGGTTATATGCATGAATTCGTGATTGCAGTTAATTTCTTCAGCGTATCGAAGATGCCGATTATCCGAACAGTTTTGCAGACTATCTGTTATTCTCAATCGCTCTTCATCTTCGCGTCAGCCTCTTACTCGAACTTCAAGTAAGCTTCTCCCTCTGTTCTAAAATCCTGAAATTGCATTACGGCCTGAGATTTTGTTCTTCAAGTAGTTTTGATTTTCTCGTTAAATTTCAAACACGGCCAATGTCCAGAAAATCATAGGTAAGCATTAATGGAACACGCCGTTTGAATGCTTTAAAATGAGTAAAAACGATGTCACCTGGTCTTTTAGATCTTAAAAATTGATGACACATACACCTATCAAGTATCAACACAGCAAGCTAGATCTCAAGCGTTGTATATTGTGAATCTGTGAAGGTAACTTCTATAAAATTTTGAGAGCTGTGAGTAGTATGTAATGAAGGGAATTTTCAATTTGCTGTAAGCAGTTTCTGATACTGGCATCGGAAGCTGCTTGGAGGAATTTCATGACTTGAAGTTTTCGTCGGCAAGTGCTGCTGAGAATTGGGGTAAGTGAAGAATTAATGGCCATTATTAACAAATTTGCTTCCATTTTTGTAACTTTCAATTTCTTATTGATTTTTTTTTTTCGGCATGCTCTTCGTAAAACAGATGGAGTGCTTTCTGTCAAAACAACCTGTAAGTTGAATGCTCTCAAGGTAGTTGTGATTTGATCTGATTGAACATTTAGATATGCAGAAGCAGTTACTCAAAGATTAAGAACTATACTTTGCATCCGTTCAGTTATCAAGTGCAAAAGATAATATTGGCCATCCTTTTTGCATGATGACAATGGTTCTTCCATGTTTTTTTTTGAAAGGAATAGTTCATCAATCATATGGATACTTGTCAAATCTTCTTAATGTCTTTGTTGTTGTGTAGTCATTCTGCATAGTAATTCAATAGTGACTTAGAGATCAATCATTTAACCATTAAATTCTAATATAATTGTTATTATAATCTATGGTTGCAGGCATCAACGATAATGTGATACATAATTATCAGGTAAATTTGAAAGAAAGTGGTTCCTCAAGAAGGATTAGTAGGCTACCTTCAAACGCAAAAAATGGTACAAAATTCAGGTATGCAAGTCACTTATTTTTATTAATATACGACTAATTTGTTTAAGTTGCCTTCTTACAATTGTGTGATTGTCTTATTTATCAGTGGCACAGAAGTTTGCCTGTCTTCCTTTGTAAGCCTTGACCTTTTATTGGCGGAGATACATGGCTTTTTACAGAAGGTCTGTTGACATTCTTGTGAACTTTATTAAATCTCTTGTTGCATGATGTTGCTAAACGATTTCTGGATAATAGGCAGTTGTCATGTGACAATACAAGCACCAGAATCACATATGTTTTCTAAATGGAAAATTTAAGAGCACAAACTAAGATTAAAGTCCTTTAGCAATATATGTTGTTGGAAGTACACTATGTAAACCTAGTTAAACGAGGTAGCAAAGCGATTGGTGGTGCACTTAGTAATTTGGAATTGGATATTGTGATTTATGTTTATATTGATTACCAGTTGACTGGACCACCTTATGTTACAGCATAAGTTAGGCAACAGATATTCCATTCATAGAAAGAAATGTCAAATTCTGGACTAAGGCAGTGCAAATTCTTCCATCTCTTTTGCATTTCTTAACTGGTGCAGTGTCTTAAGCAGTTAACAGTTGAGGGTGAGGATCATTTAATAATAATTAGCTATTAGTGGCTGCTTCATTATTTCTGCCTATTAATGTCAAACTGTTATGTTCATACGATATGGGTTTCCTTTTTTAAATGTTTATCAGTTATAATGCTATGAGTCATATGTAGCTTGTGCAACTAGATTATGCATGAATTTCCAATATCAATGTATATGTCTCTGCAAAATGTTCTTCTGATATCATGTTTGTATCAAAGTATTAGAATTTTTGTTCTATTTATTTCTTTATTTATTTTTTTGCAGATGCTCATTCTACTGATTCCTGTAAGTTTAAGGGAAACAAATTCAACATGCTATAATGTTTTCATGTATTTCTGAACCATGGAAACCTCCAGTAATATTGATAATGCTGCTGGAAAGTTTTTTTTTTTTTTTTAATCTCACCTGCAATCTAATACTATAAATTCTGCCAAGTTACACTCACATTGTGCAATCTAATACTAAGCAAGTTTTTCTTTAGAATGTTGCCATTGAATTGGCAGCAGAAGATGGTGATGTTCCTGGATCAAGATATGAAAAGGTCTTTCTTGCAAATGAGGGCAAGCTAGTGTCTCTCTTGGCCTCAAATCTTGAAATTCTGAAGTCAGGCTTTGGAGATTATGTCTTGAAGCACGGAAATATTTTAAACAATAATTGCAATTCTTGCTTCCCAAGTTGGTATTTTCACAATCTCATTTCAACTTCCTGTTCATAACGTAGAATCATTGTGTTATTGTTCTGGATGCGGTAGACTATTTGGTGTGCTACATTAAATCCACTCGGGAGACTCTCCATATAGTTTATATGTTGCAGCACCTCATTTTTTGGTGCCATATACTAATAATCATTTTGAACTATCCTATATCAACACTCTTTATACTTTGACAAATGTAAGATGTAGTATAGTTTTCAATTGATTTCATGGAGAAAATAATTTTTCTTTAGTATCTCATAGAACATTGAATTAGTTAAGAAAAACATTGCTACTTTAAGGCTCGTTCCAATGGACACAAGGAATTGTAGTAATTATGTACTAGAATTTAAACCTTGTGAACTGATTAAGGTAGTATATATGTTGTGTTCAATACTTTTTTGGCCAGAACTGTGTGCATGCTTCATTAAAGAAAGTCTTTTGTAGTTCAAAGCATGGACTAACTAACAGTCATAGAATTGTCTACTTTTGCACCTTTGTTAGCGAAAATCTCAAGGTTGGGAGTGGAATAGCATGCTGCGTTGATAACCATCTACATACTGAACTGGTGGTGGAAGTAGTGATAGTAATAAGCTATATATCAAAGCAGAACAGCCCTTGCTTTAGAGAGTGTGGTGGTAAAACAGAGGTTCTTCATCGTGTCTCTTTAATTTTACTTTTAATTTCGATTTTTTAGACAATAATGATCAATGTATTTTGCTAAACGTGACTATAGAAAGGAAAAAAGTTATATTTCTAAATAATATTTCTATGATTGCTGACATTAATTTCTGTGTTAAAAAACCATCTTAATTCATTGGTTAATTTTTATAAATAATTTTATGATGATTTTTTAATTAATCCTTTTATAGTTCCGATCGAGTAGAAGAGCAATATATATGCCAAGGGATAGAGCACACATCTCATCTGTTGAAGTGCCACTTATGAACTGAAATAGTATTCTCGCGTACGAGACATTTGGCCTTTGAAATAGGATTCAAAATTTTAGATCCTCTCCTTTTCCTTAAGAACATGACAGTGTCATGTTGAGTGATAAAGACACATGTTGCAGAGGGGCCCACTATTGCAGTAGTCCTCCCCTAGAGTTGTTCGTGTCCTTCTCTCTGCGAACATGACACTATCTTAGTATCATGTTTCTAAAGAAAAGGAGGATCCAAATACTGAATAATATGACATGGACTTAAATTGGAACAAATAACAAAGCCATTTGTCTCAGATTACCTTACCTAAGTAGACATGTGAGTACATAAACAGAAAACAACTTCTATGCTAGTCTTTCTTCTCCTATCATGCTAATTTGTTTGCCACTGTATAATTGTATTAAAATGAAGAATAAGTTATGCCTTGCCCATTTGGTTGAGTAGGAAATTATTTCATCCTATCTTGGTAAAGTTTAATTGCTTGGAGCTTTGAAGATATCTGATCACCTCAGTCATATGGTTAGTGCTTCCTAAGTTGTTCCTGGTGTTGGTGGACTTGTTGGCATGTGATCAGACAGTTAATTTATTTATATTATCTTGGATGAGCAAAAAGAGAAGCATGAATTTGTCCTTATTTCTGGGGCCAGAAGTTTACTTCTCAACAAAAGTTGCATATACATTAAGATAAATTCATGAAGAGATTTTTGTTGATTTAGTCACTTGTTTATTATTTTTTTTCCTGACCGAAACCTTTTTTTAATTTTTTGAGATAAGATTTCTCTGGACTGTCTTGCCCTTTGCGCAGCCAGTTTTATGTTAAGTCCATCAAGGTCTAAACGAACTGCAAATGACTTAAGTTTATGATATAAATTTGCCACTGATAGGTTGAATTTAGAATTTCAAAGACAAGAACAAATCCTTAAGGATCCACTGAAAGTGATAATAAAAAGGATATAATATTGGAGTAATAGATCACACATAATTATTGTTTTCTTAATTTTCTCTTTATGTGTGCACTCTTTTTGTTCTTTGTTGTAGGTGATGTTTATTTGTCTTTTATTTTTGATGATTACATTGTTTTTTATCAGGTCCTGTATTTTAAGGATTTTTCACCTTGTATAATCTCCCTACCATCTATGAAGGCGTTGAAAAGCATTGACTGGAGAAGATATGGGTTGAATGTTGTGTGCATGGTGCAGCAAGATGGCTTTGCATTACTAGAATGGGAAAATTTACGACCAGATGTTCACATTGATATTGCGCTCCATTCTTATTATAAACAATATCCATCATTAGATTCATCCTTGTTTCTTTATCTGAGATAATAATCTATGCTTTGGTGTAAGACATTGCCTTAGCCAATGCATTAGAATGGTGCACATTCAGTTTTTTAAGTTGCATCTTCTATCTTGCTTATACTATATTTTAAATGTGACAAATTGGCATACACTGTTAAATACATGCATACGTATGAGCATACATATTCCAGCATCTTTCTTATTTGTATTTGATATACCTCCTTGACATTTTGCCAAGACTACGATATCATCACCGATGAAAAATAATCAACTTGAAAGAAATCTTGTCAAAAGAGCTATTAAAATTTCACTGGATGAATTGAAGGAGAAGCATGCAGGGATTCTTCTAAGTGCCCATGCCCTTAAGGTAAAACTCTCCCCCTCACCCCTTCTCTCTCTCTCTCTCTCTCTCTCTCTGTGAGACAGAGATGACATGTTAAATTTCATAAGCGATGGTCTTTAATTGGATTTTATTTTTCTTTTTGGAATGTTTTGCCTTCCAAGCCATGGCTTATACCATGTGCTCATTATAAAAGGCTTATGGTAAAACCTTTATTGTTTCTTGCTATCTTTAGACAAACGTTTAAAACTGAAAAGTTCTTCATACCATGTACTCATTATAAATGTTTCTGATTCTTTAAACAAGTAACAAACTGTGCCTATTGGATGGTGTTCATGGTGAATGATTTAGCATCTCAGATGTGTTTAAATGATCTGTCAAATTTTTGTCCTTGTACTGTTAAGAAGCTTTGAAGTTGTCTCTCCTTTTCCTTTTGATATCTTTGGACTTAATATTAATTGGTTTCATAAATCTTCAGATCCGCAGTTATGCTCCTGATCTCGCAAAAACAATTGCTGGCCTAATCATGTCATCCAATGACTTAGATTTCCAGAGTGAATGCCTTTCTCTTCTTGGATTACAGTCCCAAGGAGTTGGAAATGAAATTGTTGAAAACAGCATTAAGGAAAGGATTGTTTCAGTCATAGAGATGAACGACAAAAAGACCCAGAAAACTAAAGAAGTTGCGCCTTTCCTTTTTGAAGATGACCGTATGCATGAGGTAGAGTTTCAAGACAACGATTAGAAAGGTATGACTTCAGTCCCTTGGATAACTGCTTTCTTGCGTCTGCTGTCCATCATTTAAATTACCCATCCCTTTAGTTTCCAAGGAAGTGCATATTTAATAAATGCAGTTTTTAGTATATCGATACCAGATGACGATCATCGGGGGTCTGCTGGCGTTTAACTTTGATATGCATTCTTCACATTTTAAATGCTTGCATTTAGTATGCTGACATCAAAATTACAAGTGAAAGCATAAATGCTTTTTTTCCCCTTTTGGCATCGGGAAAATCAAGATGCCTAACATTTTTTTTTTCATATTCTGGGCAACCCATGGAGATTTGAACAAGTTTTAGCTGCTATATCAAACGTATATATCTGCCAGGAGCCCTTGGCTTGTTGGCGTATGCCGCAGTTACTGAACTTGTAGTGTGCGAGTTTGATCTCTAATTCTTTCTTTTTTACACTTCCTCGTGAAGTCACTTGTCACCTAAAAAAAAAAAAAACGTATATATCTTACTAGCCTTTTTTTGGCGAAACAATTCTACTCATATTTATTAGATGACTACTTAGCCAATGAAGAAAGGAAGAGTCCTGAAAACCTAGTATCTTGTGTTTCATTAAACAAGTGCAGAGTGCAACAATCAATGCTATTGCAAAGAGGAGAAAAAAAGAAACGAAAGGATAAAGATACAAAAATTAACGCATAAGAACTTAATCTCTATGACAGTCACCAAAAATAAAACAAAATTTTAAGCAATACTAATGTTGTCTTTAAAAAATTGTTTATCAGGGACTAATTTTTTGGTAATGGAAGGAAAAACTAATACTTTATGCAAAGAAAAATTAAGAACCATAAAATCAGTAGGAGAATCAAGAATGGAGAGCAATTTCCAGTAAGAACAGTAGCGTACCGGTGTGATAGAAAATATATTACCTGTTTGAGTAGTAACGGTAGTGTCAAATGTGCAACAGTGCAAGGGTTTGAACAGTGTTTAGAATTGGGCAGAAGCATTTATAGAAATTATTTGAAACGTGGACAATAACGAACATTATGTGCAGGATCATAACACAGTTGATATTGAAACAGGCTAGAAAATTGTGAAAAATAAGTAGAGGGACCAAGAAGCCCAGGGCCTAATAAAGGAGATGGTGATCTTGGAATGGAAGAAGGTTTGTGAGGCGGACGAAGTGGTATTTCTGGTGTGGAATAGAGCACTGTATTGTCTGTGCTGGTTTGAACCCTTGGCTTCATCGATAGGGTTAAAACTCTTCAACGAACAAGCCAAAGGGGAATCGTTTTAAGAACAGGATGGAGAGGATTGATGTGGGTGGAGGGCGAGGATATCGAGATGTACTGGGTCTGTTAGAACTAGATTGGTTGTGATGTCCATCTCCGCCACCGGCAAGTGGCAAAAGCCCAAAACTTATGCAAAATTGGGAAAATAAGGCCAAATATTGACATCTAAGACTTTGTCAAACCTTCGGATTAAGTACACCAAGGAAGAAGAGAAACCTTCAAGCAACTTTATATTTACTAATTCCCCTTCATGTGGCATCGCAAAACATTGACTAATAATATAGGTAAATCCAAAATCCTCTTGGTCAGACGATGGATTTTGAGAACATATATGTGTAACAAACGCATGTCTCGTGTGACGTAATGACATTTCACTTTAATTTAAGTCCTGGCTCTTGAATATATTATATATTCATGAATAATAAAAGAACACAAGATTAATTACCTTCAAACACCTTTCAAACTTTAATATATTTTTAATAGAGAAAAATATATTTTTTAACTTTAAATAATTTGTAAGTATATTTTTTAATTATTAAGATAATATAAATATATTTTTTTAATCATTAAAATAATATAAATATATATTTTTATTTATTTATCATTAAATGTTAATAGTTAATTGACTTAAATATGATTATTAATACATATAATATTTTTTATTAATTATTTAAATGAATTTAAATTAAAAAAATATAAAGTGATTGTAATTTACTGAATTGATTTTTAATTTCATAATTTATTATTAATTGTTTTGAAGATAAATATTCTTATTTTAGTTATAATATATATTTTTTTTATAAAATAGTGATATAGGATATATAATTTTTTATAGTTACTATTTTAAGATAAAATAATATTAAAATATATAAATAAAATAATATATTTATGTTATTTTAATAATTAAATAAATATATTTATTAATTTTTATAATTAAAAAATATTTTAAATAATTTAATATTAAAAGAACATGTAGATATTTTTCTCATTTTAATATAATATATATGCTAACATTACCCGATCTCCCCAACAAAAGAAAGGCAAAGTCGAGCCTTGAAACCTATCTATGAAAAGCGAAAGAGAAAACATAAGAAAAAACAAACAAAAGGGAGGAGATCAGTACAACAACTCTTAAGTAGTCTTTTCTTAATTTGGATTACTTTTCAAGCACCAGAGGGAGCAGAAATGTTGAAATCCTGGGCTCAGGAATTGAAGCCATGATTGATGACCTTGATAACGCGTCTTCCTTCCCCTGCATCCAGGTTTTCCGGCTTAAAATTGAGGGACAACGTCTTGATCTCTTCCCTGTCCATACTAGCTTCCTTGCCAGTATATCTCCATGGTTTGGAACCCTATTGCATGTAAACAAATTATGCAAAAACGTTGTTTGGTTTCAGTCAATTCATGTTGAAATTGGTGATACTTGAAGCAGAAAAAAATCTCTGACAGCTGCACAGTAGTGGACCACTTTAACTTTTTCAAGCTCCACATTCTCTGGGTGGCCCCATAACATAGCCTAAATCAGGTTGTATACCAAAGGAATAGGCATGTATATCTTTTGAAAGAACGTATTCAAGAAATCCTACCACGATAATGCTATGATCAAGAAACTTTAGTTAAAATACGGTCCCATTGATTGTTTCTAAGTTTCAATTAAGTTTTTTTAGGGTGCATGGGGAATCATTTTATGAATTGAACAAATGACTTCAGTTTAAATCTCCACCCGCCCCAACCACCTGAGCTTAGCCCAGTGCCTAGGTCTCTCTTTTAAGTCCGTGCTACCTATATCTATGTCTCTGTAATTACTGGAATATATTCGATCAAAGAGCTACAAAGTAATAGTAATTACACCTAAAGAAATTTAAGGACTATGCGACTTGCTCTGCAAAAGGCGCGGGGGGAGTCATTTGGAGAGTGTCAAGAAGGCTTTCATAGGTTAGACGGCTAGGCTCAAACACAAACATGCCGGCATTGAAATACAATGGAGGAGGAGAACCCATTTCAGTTGGCCAAGTAAACTTATCAGGACATTGCTGGCAATACCCAATCTCATACTGTGGGGAGCTGCTCCATGTTTTCTCACAAAGCAGTCCATCACTGCATAGAAGTCTGGTGTGTCCAACAAATGGTCTATATTGTCGAACACCTGGATGTCTGGGTCCAAATATATCATCTTGCTGTACTCCTCAAACTCCGGATTCAATTAATGGACAGAGATAAGTACATTTAGTTCTTTTGAGCTCAATTAATATTTGGAAAAGGGACAAATATGTTGGATTTGTCAAGACGTATGCCATAGCTTTATGCGTTTGTGTAGGGTAGCCACGATTGGGCCATATATTAAGAATACTATATACAGGTGATTACCTCTGTGGAGGGCACAATTATTGATATCCCATGTTGCCTTCGACCACCGTTTAGACTATTAGTGTTAAGGTTACCCCTAGTTAACCAGTAAACAATATTTGAAGCTTTTAGGTGAAGGTTTAATCTCTAATAGGTAATTACGAATTAATAAAGACTATGAGATGGACTGTCACAGTCATATAAAAAACTAAGATGAAGCTGACTCACATTCCATATGCGTAGCTTGGAGTAGTTGATGACATAGTAAGCCATGGCAAATTGTACTTGGTTCTCTGGAGGATCGATGGGCTCAATCTCACGGATAATGCAACCCTGAGACCTCAAAATTTCACGGTGCTCTTCAGGAACGTCTGGCAGTATAGCAACCGCTAAAGGGTATGCGCTTTTCACTTTGCGCAATCCCCTGGCCAAACCCACAGCCCCCTTTACATAGTCACCATGTCCAGTCAAAAATGTCACATAGGCCCTTTTGGAGTAGCCTGTGTTCATCGTTGAGACCTGAAAATTATCTCATAATTTTGTCCACTAATACTTCTGCCATTCCATCATAATTTCATATCATTCTAATTCGTATAGCATTCTTAAAGTGCTGATGAGACTTTTAACTACTTTTAACAAATTACAAGTTTCGCTTGGCAAAATGTCAATACCAGTTTAGGAGAACACAAAATATGGAGCAGAAAAATTAATTATTTAGATAAACTTCTTTCAAAATCTGATTCAAATTTTTGAATTTTTTTCTTAAATTTACTCTGAATCTAGCAATAAGAAGCTACTATAAAAGCAATCCTACTTTGAACCTTAATTATTAAAGCACCATACTAGTTTAATAATAAAATTCTTAAATGCATTGTTTGCCTTGTGCACAAGATCATTGCCCTTTAAGTTTGCTTCTTACAGACATAGTTATATATTCACTATCTACTAAGGCGATGTGATAAAATAAAGTCAATTAAAGATTGTATTAGTAGAAATTAATAGGCTTGATTTTATTTCTATTTTATTTTTTAGACTATCTTTCTGTTTTGTAGATGAAGATTAATATCTTCAAAATATGATTAAGTATCTAAATAAAATATTTTTAAGCAAATTTTTTTGTACATAAAATCTTAATTAAACTTAAAATAATTTATTTAAAATATTGACACTCTTTATAATCAAATTAACTCGGGATGGGATAAGTTTGATTCTTTTATTTTGTTCCACTTCACCCAACTTACTTTATTACAGAAGATATATTAAAATAAAAAATTGTACTTACATCACATGGTGAAAGATCTAGAGAGCTAATGAACAACTTTATATTGTGGGAGGTTCTAAAATTTGCCTTTACGTCACTTCCAAAGGATTAGAAAAAGTAATAATATATCTATACTCTTAGATATATAAATTTTTTACAACTATAATGAAACAAATAAGGCGTACTCACTTACTTATTTGTTGTTGGAGCCATAATAACATAGAAATAGAGTTTTTTGATAAGAAAACGTTGAAGGTTTCATTGTCCCCAACTTCTATGGAATCAAGATGATGATGGTTTACCGATAATGGAACATAGTTCCAACTATTCTTATGTAAGGCACACCTCGAATTACATTTTGCAGAACTCCCCATCCATACAGCTCGAGTATAGGATAATTCTTCACACACCTTATTTTTTAATAAAAGGCCACATCTCACTTGAAATTCTTAATTGATTGTATAAGTAGCTAATTAAAGAATGAGAAATATGAGATGTAAAATTTGTAAGAACAATTGGAGTGCAGAGGAACACAACTCCGGGAGATTGGGGTCTGCTGACTTCTTTGAGAGGACTCACAGAAACCAATCCTTACTCCATTTATTAAAAAAAAAAATGATTTTTGTTTTACACGATAAAATAACTTCTTCTCACAGAAGTTAATAAACCCCAATCCAACTCCGGGTTATGTGACCAAATAAGTCATCACCTATGATCGTTACAAATTATAAATGGTAATTCTTTAGATGCCAAGGTTATAATTCAATCAGGTCTACCTCAGATAAACTGATACTATTTGCACTTCAATTTTTTCACAGTTCATACATACCTCCATTCACATTTGAAAAATGTAAAATTTTTAAAATTGAATTTATTAAGTTACAATATATCAAATATTTATAAAATTGAATCTTAAAATGATTTATAAACCATTAGATTTGAGCCTTACAAATAATCTAACAATTCAACCTATGATGATTAATATATTTAATAATTTAAAATTTTTAAATAATTTTATTTTAAAAATCTATTTATGAGAATAATAAAACTCTTCACATTTAGTATTGTTTTTCCCCTTGAGCAATGCACATCAACCTTATTGTTTTCCACATTAAATCAATGATAACTGGCATGTGAAAAAATTCAGAACAGGTAGTCCACACAAGTAGGAATCATGCTTGATCCAGAACAGGCACACCTATGCAAATGTTTAGAAAAATAAAAATAATAAAGTTACCCCCGGCTGTTTAATCGTAAATCCACCTACCCGAAACTGCTTGAATAGAGCTCAACAGATGTTCAGTTTGCGCTAAGGTCTGAAGCATGCATACAGTTTGTAAACATAATAATAGTACCGTAGCTCTCAAGGTCTCAAAAAACGAATCACCGATGTAAGATTAATTTGAGAAGGGGATGGCGATTTGAATGTTTCCATTACAGTTATGAACATTGCATCCAAACCCAAAGAAAAGCTCAAAAGTATTACAAATCCCATAAAACAAACTTCTACTAAAATTATAGCCACCAAGATGTCCTAAACCAAGACAAAAACACAAATCAATTTGTTTCAGAAGAGGACCAAAAAACTAGATAATATTCACCCCTGCATCCAGAATTACCAGTCCACTAGAAGACTCCAAAAGATAATTAAGCCTGTAAAAACAGAAAAATTGGGAATGAATCACCTCAGTAATTTCTTTATGGCGTACACCTTTATTTATTGACAACAAGACGGCAAAGAAAAAGTATTTCTAATGCTTGTGACCACAAAAATTGAATGGCTACTAAAGATGCTAAAGCACACGACCGCAAGATACAGATTGGATGGTGCACTTTCACTACCAATCCTAATGAACTTGATTGTTTAGATTTTCCATATATCAAACTTTTGTTTAAATCAATATATATACAAAAATGTAGAGAGAAGTCAGTAGATAGTAGATACCTTGTTGGCTATGTTGTTGGAAAGCCAATCCAAACCCTCATAAAGGCCCTCGCCAGAGGTTGCACACGTGCTCTGTATGTACCTGGAAAGACCACAAAAGCATGTTAGACCGTCTCAGGATAGTCCTCAATACTGTAAAAACAACAAAGGCATAGTGATCAAAACATTTACCAGTGCCGCTGCCTCAGAGAATGGAGACCCAGCTTGTCAGTGATCTCAGCAGCATTCATTGCGTTAGGGAGATCTTGTTTGTTAGCAAACACAAGCAATACTGCATCTCTTAGTTCATCCTGAAAAGAAAATTAAAAAGATACAGCATTTTGAACATTCTCTTGTTTCATCACAAATAAAGCCAAACAGAAATCAAAGGAATTTGAGGCAACAATTCTTGTGAAGATCCTTGTGTACATGAACATGGCACAAAGAAGAGCAGCATTTAATTTCAAAAGAGCTTGCCAAGTAAAGAACTGCTAATGCAACTTCCAAACATTATGTCCATCTAAAAACCCATTCTAAATTGACTGAAGTACCTCATTCAACATTCTATGCAACTCATCTCTGGCCTCAACAATTCGGTCCCTGTCATTGCTGTCTACGACAAATATAAGACCCTGTGTGTTCTGGAAGTAATGCCTCCACAAGGGCCGAATCTGCAAAAGAAAACAATTTTTCAACCATTGAAATCCAAAGCAAATATCTTGGGAACCAGAAGCATTTAAGTTGTTCTGCAGTGAAAGACAAGTGATCTACACATTAAACATCTAGCAACTTATAAATTCAAGGATCACAGTTTTACCTTGTCCTGGCCACCAACATCCCAAACAGTGAAGCTAATATTCTTGTATTCTACAGTCTCCACATTGAACCCTGAATAATAATAATAATAATATGATGTCCATGAAAAGCACACCACTACTTATCCCGTAAACAAGGAACATAGTAGCATAAAAAAATGACAGCAATCTCGTGATCTAAACTTTCTGCCAATGATATAATATGATAAAGCATCAAAGATATACAACAAAGAAATCAGCAGAATATATAAGGGGGTCAGAAAACTGCAGCTTCACTAACTGACTATAATAAAGCTACAATCCAATCCCAAAAACCAGAAAAGGCCCTAGAAAATATTAAAAAACAAATTGATCTAGGGCTATTTTCATTGCATTCATGCGCATGAACAAGTAGCTCTTGCCATAACAAAGACAAATGATTATTTAACTATTTTTCTAAGTAAAATCATGTCTATTTTCGGAACATCCCTCCAAATAAAAAAGTGTACAACGTGAAGTTATTAGAAAAATATAACATGCAATAAGATCATAATTATTTTGCTTATCTCAAAGCCTAGAGAAACCTTAATTTAATTATGAGGCGTTTGGATGCCACTGCCAGTATCTCACCATAAGGCATTAGAAACTATATTACAAAATAACAATATAGCATTCAAGCTTGCGGAATCAGCTGGGGATTGGAGAACTCATTATTCAACTCCCACTGCACATGGAGAACTAAACTAAAGATATAATGGATACTGTAAGACTTTAATTCAAAGATCAGTAAGAAATGTATGATAAAAAGTTCTTTTTCAAGGTTCTTTTATGAATTGTTCTCTTACATTGTATGCAGGAGCCATCATAAAAGCTCATTAACGTAATGGCCTTTAAGATCAGTTATTAGCGTGGATCCTATTGCAAATTGTTAAGTTAATATTTTAATTATTAAGATTATTAAGGATAACAGAAAATCTAATCCAATAAAGAGGTAAAACAGGAATTACAATTCAACTGTTTGATCGGAACAAAACTCTAGCAAAGTCCAGAAACTTACCAATCGTAGGAATTGTAGTGACTATCTCCCCAAGCTTCAGCTTGTACAGAATAGTGGTCTTACCAGCAGCATCAAGACCAACCATCAGAATTCGCATTTCCTTCTTGGCAAATAGCCGACTGAAAAGCTTGGTGAATGTTAACCCCATTTATCCTTCTGCCCGTGTACCCCTACATTTTCACATTACAGTAACCAATAACCGGCCTTAGTTTATATAGAAACAAAATTCCAACTCATACATGTTATTCCATAAAACAGAAATTATTGGACAATCCACATTTTCCCACGAAACGTACTCAAGCTAAAGCGTTAACAAAGAGAATCAAGTAAATGCCCCTCGATTCAGCCAGATCTCCAACTAGATGGGGAAACAGCAACATGCAAATTCATTCGTAAGATGTAATCGTTTCATTACAACGAAAACGGATCGCAACATGCAAAATTACATAATTAACATCACATTGCAAATATTTCCTACCGATTCAACACAGGGACCGTGAGAACCGAAACGATCAGAACAGTTAGATACCTAAATGCTCAGATCAAAGATCAAAAGGTATAAAAAAAAAAATACAAACCTAAAAACTGAAAGCATCGAGGAAAAAACCCGAATCGAACCATATACTCGCCAATAAATTCAATTGAGATTGTAGAATGAACAGAAAATTTTTATGCCACGCGAAATTGTATAAGCGAGAAAGTTTGCTCCAATGTGAAAACCCAAAGGAAACACAAATTCAAACTGATCTCACTAGGCTTGGATCGATATCCATGAATGCAACGGAAACATAGCAGTCTCAGGTTTAGGTTTACCTTGGGAGGTGTGCGCTTGAGAGATCTGGTACGACAAACGAGAAATCGACACAATCACACGAGCGAGGTGAGCAAAGCTTCACACCAACGCGAAATAGGGTGGAGAAGCGTCAACGAAAGGGGATTTTATAGCGAATAGACCAGAGGTACCGGCATTGTTTACGGCGTCTTGGTTTGGTTAAAATGACGAAAACACCCACGAAGTGATTCAGTAGCCTGTTTGGAAGCTTCGAAAAGCACTAATTGTTTGAAAAATAAAATTTTATTTTTATAATCTTATCTTCGTAAAATTTTTATAAAAATTATAATTAATATAAATATTAAATTATTAATTTTATTAATTAAAATATGAGATATAATAAACTTAATAATCATTACACCTATTATAAATATTATGTGAAAAATATTAAATGAGAGTAACATTTTCTATAATTATAAGTAATAAATATGGTTTTTATAAGAACGAATTAGTATTAACTTTTAAAAGTAAATTAGGTCTATCTTTTTAATGTTGTTGTTGATACTACATCTGAATATCTTCTTATTTCAGAAACCATACAAAATATCTTTTAATTAACCATCGTAAGTGATAAATTTGATGACAAAAGGGGTAAGAATCAGGTTAACTTTTCTAGTTTTAAATGGTAGAATTATTTTTTGGTACAAGGGTAGCATTTTTGTATGCTTTGAAGGATTAATATGTAATATTCAATTGATCAGAAAAAATAAAAAAAAGGTGGGCTATTTCTATTTTCAAGTACGATGTATCCGTCAACAAAGTTGGCTACATGTCAGTATCTTCATCACGTGCATTAAAGGTAACGGGTCGGTCGATTTGAATAACAAATAGTAATGGTGCTTAAAAGAGTATGTGTGACCATTCTGCATATGTTACAAAACCAGAATCGATTGCTGCCACGTTTCCTTAAAGGGTGCTTTCGGTCTTTATGATTCAATTAATTCAGGTTAGAGAACAAATCATCAGGCAGATCTACTTCATTTGCATGCAGTTTTAGCCAGGTTCTAACATCCATCCACATGCCAATTATAAGGTGGCAGAGGAATTTAGATTTTTTATCTTTGTTTTTTTTAATTTTAATAATTTTTTATTTTTTAATTTATCTCAAAATATATTTTTTAAGTCTTTTTTTTCTTTATCAACTCTATTTATATCTTAATTTTATATTTATCTTTCTTTATTACATCATATACCTTTAAATCTCAAAGAAGATCCTAATCCGTGGTAGAGGTAATACAAAGTTGAGGAAAAGCTCATGTGGGCAGAGAAATGAACAAACGAAAATGGGGGTCAAGGTTATTGTCATAAGAGTAATATATAAGGCAATCTTCGAACAATCAAATAATTGATCAAATCAATCTCACATATACCATACTTAAGGTGCACAATGTGAACTATTTATCTTTTCTATTATGCAGTAATCCAATACACACTCAAACCCTCTTATGTCGTCCTTACTTGGTATACAAACGTAAATTTTATGTTTTTCTTCCGGTCAAATTGATAAGATTAGAAATACAAACTCTCTTATGTCGTCCTTACTTGATTTAATACCAAATATAATTTCTCTCTACATTATTTTTCATATTTAACCACGTATTTCAATAGGACTGTTTCATAATTGTCTATGATGTTGCTATCTACAAATAATCTTTGATTGTTTTATACAGAGATCCCCTACAGCTTATAATCAAGCGCCAAATGGTTTTTAAAATGAGTTTTATTACTACTTCAACATAATATAACACCCAAGACTCTTAATTCAAATATGAGACTCCAGTCAACAACGCTTTTTCCTTTCTCTTTTCGCTTTTACGATGTTTTTCACATTGGATTGAGTAAGAGTTTTGTGAGATATTGTTGGAATAGTAAAATAATAATAATATATATACATAATAATTTTATACCCTGATTACACACTCTCACATTCTCTTTTCCCCTATTCTCTTTTATCAAAATTGTTTTTCTCTATTTGTAAGGTGAAAGTGTACACCTTTGTACATCTATCATTTTCATAGTAAAACTCTTTTGATATAAAGATAAAGATTTAGCCAATCACCCGTAAAAAAACAAAGATAAAGATGTTACTGTTCTTTGCCAATTTATCAGTCCCTCCAATAGGGCAGCATGAAGAAAAAAAGTCCTCCCAGAATTGAGCTGAACTGCATACTAATGTACATCGGCCACAAGATTATGACCAGGTAGATAATGACTATTTACTATACAAGTTACAGATCAAGATAACCTAATGGGCAAAGTTCATAGATGATAGGTATTTGTAAGCTACCCAGCCGTGTCAACAAATATGGGCAGAAATTGTAACATATCTAATTTACAGTTTCAGACAACCTCACTGCCTAACTTATACTTCGTCTAGAAATTCAAACCGGCTACACACCTGCAGTGCGGTCTCTCTTTGTTTCTTGAGTTCCAACTTCCAAGAGAATATGGAACTACATATAGCTACCTTAGAAGCCTCTGGACAGCATCTAAAACAGGAAACAAGAAAGCAAAAGTTAGGAAGAAATCCAATGAGTGCTTTCCTAATACAATTTGTCTTGGTGCAGACATCTTCAGTAGACAAGACTGATGTTTGATAAGCAATCAATAAACAAAGAAGACACTGAATTCAGTAGACGAGGAACCCAAGACATATGCATTACTTTAGTATTCCATTCAGTTGCCAACAATGATTTGTCATAATCTGTATATTCATAATAAGAGCTGAGAGTAGATGCTCCGGAGTAGCATGAAACTCTAATTCGATTTGAAAGTCTAAAATCAGACAATCGAGTAAAATGACGAATTAGATATAAACTAGTTATATATTGATTGAATGCAATCTAAATCAAAATAAAAAATCGCCCTTTCCCATTTTATGGTAGAACAAAATATAACTAGAATCTGTACACTATATATAGAAACTTGCACCAAAAATAAATAAAATAACTAGAAATTACCTGGATAATTAAAATACCTGTTTAATGCTCGCCCAATAAATATTGGATTAGCGCCAATACTGAGCCCAACGATGAATGGTCTCAACCATTTGAGGAAACAATGCACTGACGCTTTCATTGATAAGATCCTGGAAGAAATGTATGCTGGCTTCATCATCCAAGTCTAACCGAAACTTTTCCTGAAGCTGTATAGCCAGAAACTTTGGTTAGAGTAAAAAGGGAAAAACATGTATTGACTGAGTATTTATTAAAACATGAAGGAGCTTACCTTAAGAATACCTTTTTCAGGATCAGAAGCAATATCAGGAATATTGGAACCCGCCATCAAGTGAAATAAATTTAAAATTAGGTTACTAGATTTCCGAAGAATGTTGTATGCTTCACAACAATAGGACTTGAACCTTGTATAATATTGGCTGCGGGAGGACAAAGTAAACAATCACTTTCTCAACATTCTAGGGTATAAAACACATGATCCAATCAATGTCTTAAACCCATCATAAATCATCCAATGTGAATTTCACCTTTCAGCTCCACCCATAGCCTCAACCATTTCTTTGCAAAGCTTCATCGGTGGTGGGAATGGCTTAGGATCTCGCCCAAGAATGAAACCAAAATCAACATGGAAAAGACGTCCATCATCTCTTAGGAGGAGGTTGTCTAAGTGCCTACCAACAAAAACACTCAATATATTCGGATATTCACTTCCACTTTCCCCAAGAAGTAGGGAAACAAATAAGGCTTATTTTAACATTGATACAAACCATTCCATAAAAATATAGAAAAAATGATTAAATCTGAGTTAGCCTTCGTCACTAAAAACTGAAAAAAGAATCTTATACGCCATATGTGCCTGTTATATGCTTTATAAATTAGAAAAATCAAAACAGTTAACTAACACATACGGCAACAACACCTGATAACCTAATGTAAAGATTACTCTGTTTTTGAATTAGACAACAGCATAGCTCACTTGTCTCGGCCTTCTTTCTTTCCTTCCCTTTGCCTTCTCTTGTGTTGATAGAGAAAGATGGATGTCACCATTAAACTTCACACCTATAACAATCTCTAGCCATAATCTTGCTTAATTATTGCATTAAGATGGTAAACTACCAAATCATGCGAAATGCATAATTTCTTCTTTTTTTTTTTCTTTTTTTTTTTTCCAATTTTCAGTCAAAGAAGAAAGAGAGAAGTCGAAATGGAGAATAAGATATGCTACTTAAATAAATAAAAACAACCAATCAGTAAAAAGGCAGAGAGAGCACATCAATATAAAGAAGCCCTTTAAACAATTAAACTGATTCTTCACATCTAACACCCCCCAAAAAAAAAAAACCCTTAATATACACACAATTAGAAAACCAGGGAGGCCAAGAAGACAACCCTATGAGCAAGTGCAAATATCTCTCCTTAAAAATTCTAAAATCATTAAACCAAATGATGCAGACCATGTCATCTAATATGGTCCAAGAAAATAATATCAAGACAATTAATTCAGACAAAAACAATATGTAATGACTAGATTCAATGATCACCTGTCCCCGATACCAAGTATATATGTGATAACAGAGTAGCCAGCACAGCTTTTTATGAATGTTTCAAGACAGGTGGCCGTAATTCCAAAAGGTCCATGATGATCAGGATGAAACTTCTGTAAATAGCTTATGATGCTGCGATGCTCTGAAAGAATCTAAAAATGAAAGGGCCACATATGAGTTTAGTATTGTACATCCTACAACCAGGTATCATTTGCTGAACATCAAAGAGAGGAGGATAATACTAAACCAGGCAACTAAGAAACTCCAAAACCTAATTTCTTCAAAGGATTCACATATTGCAACTATCATGGGCCTTTAAGAATTGAATTTTAAATTTGAAGTACTTTAAAATTACTTTCCATATTGTATATTTATCTTCAAAAAAATAAAAACAGAAAAAATATTCACTGAAATTTAGCCACAACTGGTTAACCACAAGTGGTCCAACATGGTTTGGTGGCTAGACCTTTTAAAATTTTCCCATTGGTCATTTAAGCAATTAAAAAAAAATAAAAAAGGACACCTCCAGATTCATTCTTCAAATAACATGTTTATGCGCTATTCAAAACTCTCATTGGTTGTTTCTAGTCAACATTCAATAATAGTTCCTTCTACTGTCAGAGGTCCCAATAGTCACAGAAGGAAAAGAAAAATGGTTAAACATAAAAGGAATCAGGACCAAGATAGCTTTGGAATTTCCAATTGCACATATTACTCATTATTAACATTAAAAAAAAAAAAATCAAAGATTGATCATCAAAGTTTCAGTCACAAAGCAAGCAGCACCTATATCTTAATTCAAGAAACATTTTCTAAGGCCATCATACCTGGGCCAATGAACGGGATGGAATGAATTCCAACATGCCTTCATCTTGCCCAGTTGCCAGCACCTTATATGGTGTTAAATGCAGATCAAGGTTCTCTAACTTTAGCAATCGATCCATGAGTGATACCACTTGAACAACCTACAAAAAATGATGTTTATATAGCTAAACTCATACTTTCTAAACATCCATCTTCAATTGCATGAAAAGATTGTCTAAATGTGTGTGTCCTTGTGGACTGTATGTCAATGCTTATGCACAGGTAAACATGAAGAAAGAAGAAGAGTTCATAAAAATACCAACTGGTCCTGCCGAATATCATCTCCCTTTTTAAATATGATTTTACAAGTTCCACTGTTTGCTGTTCTAAAAGTAAGTCGCAAAGGATGCAATGCACTCTTAAATATCGATGACTCTGATGGTACAATCCCAGTAATGAGGACACCTGGTGCGAGAGGTGATCGTATTGGCTAAAAATGAAACATAGTATCATTTACTGTGGGAAAGCAAAGCTAACATTTGAGTAAATATCCAAAATTGACTCAGATATAAGAATTGGAAATAAAACAGGTTGCCGAGATTTGATCGTTTTAAGCAGGCTCATGTAAGAGTAATACCTCATCAAAATAGGTAAGTTCACTAAGTAGACCAGACAGCAGCTGTCTAAGCTTTTCAATCTTCTTCTGGGTATTGCCACGAACATTCCTTACATCTCTCATGATTGAACACAACTGAGCAGTCAGTTCTGTCTGACGTACCAAACTCTGCCACAGTTTAAACCCATCCTCCTCTCTGCTCACTCCAGCTCCCAACTGTTTCAAACGGGAAGTAATTGTTGAAATCCAAAATAGATCATTCAAACCAGCCTTTTCATCACTTTTAACCTATCACATATATCTTTGAATGCTGAAAGCAAGAAGAGTATCAACTGGACTTCTTTTCAAAAAAACTTGATTCCATACTCAAACCAGCCTCTTCATCACCTTTAACCTATCACATATATCTCTAAAGGTTGAAAGCAAGAAGAGTGTCAACTGGACTACTTTTTGGAAAATTTGATTCCATGATGTAAAATTAAACTTTTTTCTTTTTAATGTTACCCAACAAATTTAAATCTAGTGGTGTTCTTCAGGTGTGAAAAAAAATTAAGGAAATTCACTTCTTCAGGGTGAAGAAAAGTTTCAATTACACTGAACACCTGAAACTTTCTCACCCTGGGCATCTCAAGACCATGCGGGAGTAAAACTGAAGCAGAAAAGACAAAGCTATATCGGAAATTCACAAACGAAAAAAACAAGTTCAGCATCTAATCAGAAAGTATTTTTCAATAGTAGATAGAAACTCCCTAAACTTAAACTAATAAGCAAATTCTTAGGCATCAAAAAACTCATGAGCTCACACCTTCATCATATTCTCCTCCAGAATCTCATAAGTGCAATAAAACCGTTTGGCATATGCAGGATCATAAAGTTCAACTGCTACAAACCAGCGAAGAAAGCTAGCGAATTCAATATTGCGTAATGCTGCCAAGGGTAAAAGGGTTTATTAGGTAAGAGCCAAATATAACCAAAATTAGCACTTGAACTCACTTTAAATCCTAAAGTACAAACCACGTTGGACAAGGAAATGAGAAAGCCGAGATTTGTCAGAGCGTTCAAACCGGAGAGCCTGAACAAGTTGAAGCAAGTAACATTGGAGCTCTTCATCATCAGCTCTTTCAAGAACACTAACAGCATAGGCACGGACCTGAAAAGAAGTAGTAGGGTACAACCTTATCTAGTGCATAAACTTATCTTCACTGAAAAGAAAGTTGTAAAATGAAGTAACACATCTATACTAACACTAATGGTAAAGGGGGTGCATTGACATCTCAAAGTTAACCAATCCCTTGTCTAGTACGATTGAAATTAACAAATATTTCACCAAAGTTGTGTTTTTATCATGGAAATATAATAATAAATTATAAAAGAAAGAAAAAAGAAAACATATAACTAGGAGGACAAGATATCCTGCTGAGCAAAGGCACAAACACAAAACAACAAGGGAGGCCATAATAGCATAAATGGCACAAGACATTAGTCTTCCTAGTATTGCCAAAAACCTAGACACTAATCAAAAGAAACTATTCCAAACTGATAGGACATATCCAGATTTAACCTATTTCCAATGGAAGAGACTGCCTAACAGCGTGAACGGGTGAGCAGCAACTACAAAGCTTGACACATAACCAACATATGAGGAGAAAGAGCTTTCTAAATGAAAAGAGATAGACTTCAATCTCCTACAATCTAGCGTAGCTTCCAGAATACTAATCTTTCCATTTCTTTGACATTTGTTCAACCATAATTTAACTTTGAAAGGTTATTTTTACTGAATAAATCAACAAGAAGAAGACAACTAGAGCACAGGACCAGAAATCACCTTGAAATGGGATGAACTAATAAAAGCCCAAGCAACTGGTAACAAAATTCAAATTGGTAGAAACTAAAGCCCCATTGCTTCTAAAATTGTGTTATCCAAAAGGTAAACTAGGTACAAAAATTTTCCAGATCATTAAAATTTATATGTTGATTGCAGCCATGAAAAGCATGAATAATCTGCCATTTGTGAGAAACCTAAACTAGTTGTAGCAAAAGGTAAAATACCTGGGATCACTATCAATCCAACTGCCCAATACCCTAGCCTTGCTCTGAGTGAAACCCAAACAACCCCAATCCTTGTATTGCAATAACTAATGATATCAGTTATTGGATTCCGAAATTTTAATAGAGAAGGTGGATTAGCTCAAGGAAAAAAATTAGAGAAGGTGGATCGTTGGAAGCTGATATGGAAATGTTAATCAGTGCGCTTGAGACAGTATCACTTAAAATTCGCTTTTACACCATAAGGGCTTTTCACAAGTACACAGTGCACAAGAGAGAAAGAGACACTTGAAATTCTGTGAAAATTGTATGTAGGAAGGCTAAATAAATGATATGCTTATTTAAAATATATCATTAAAATCACCTCTTCACTTTCAAAAACAGGTGACAGAAGTTCCAGAGCATCACAGACATCAATCATTTCCCACTTGCCCATCAGTTCCAACGCTTGTTTGGCTTCCTGTATTAAGATGAACATTACAGAATGTCATAATTTCTATCTTAACTTTCCCAAAGAATAAGAAATTGAAGACAAATGAACTAAAAGATGACAAGAAAGGCCCTGGAACTAAAAGAAAATTAAAAAAATAAGAAGTTTAAAAGAGTTGAGATTTAGAGAAGAAAGTAGAAAGAAGAAGAGGAATAGAAAGACAATGGAAGAAGAGAGGAAGAAACAGTTGGGACTGAAGTCTGTCCCAATAGCAGCACACACACACTGTCTTATTCACATAAAATAGAAAATTACACTATTGCCCTTAGAAAGTAAAGAAAAGAAACTTCTAAAATACAACAGCAACTCAACAAAAAGTACAGAGACAAGGCCGTGGGGACCCATCATCTCCAGCAGACAGAGCCCCAAATCCATATTTCTGAGCAAATGGCCACTTTTAGCTCCATCCCCACATATAAATTCTCAACAAAAATGTTGCCATGCAAACATTCAGTTGTTTCCCATCCTGAAGAAGAAATTTATCATTGATATTATCATTGATATCCTTCTGGGATAAGATTTGACTGTTAATGGATGCACTAGGACTTCCAATTCACGATGGAGACATAAGCTAGTACACATTCTATTGCACTAAACTATAGGGGCCTGTTTGTTCCTGTTTCTAAACACAATTTTTTTTTAACAAAAAACTGTTTGGATAAGGTTTTTTTTTTTTATTTTGAAAATTATTCTCCAAATATGTACTTTTACAATAGAAAATCCAAAACAACATTGATTTCTTCTGTGTTTTGTTCCCAAATCTACTGTTAATGACCGTCGCAATTCTGTCAATACTCTTAATGGCATTTATGTCATTATTTTGACTGAATTCCTTTACTACAACTGACATAGTACTATTCATCTATAATAAAGAACCAAAGAAAGAAGAAAAACAAAGCAGGAAACAAAGAGGCCCTAAAATTCCCCATTTTTTGTTTGTTTTCTTTTTCTTTTTCAGTTATTTGACAGTAAAATTTTTGTGGCAGTATGAAGAAAGCTACAAGTTCAAGTTTTAAAAATTCACCAAATTGTTATGAGAAGAATTCATTACACTTAAGCAGTACTACCAATCATATGTCAGAACATCATTTTTTCACCTTCAAAGATGATAACAAACTAACCTGAACATCACTCCACTCAACACAACGAAGGAACTTTGTGAGAGCCCTCTTCTCAGACATCAAAGAAAAACGAAATTTCCACAACAGCTGCCTCTCATCTCCACTCAAAGTCCTTGTTGGCGGGTATTTTAGGATTCTCTGTATGGATCTTAACATAAAGGGACAAGTAAAAAAGTTAGAAAAATCAAACAACACATCTACAGACCAGAGATAAGGGAGATCTGAAATACTGGCAAAGGGAAGAAAAAAGTTGTTCAAGGCTTAAAGCACATATCCAGAAGATAGAATCATCAAAACAATAAAACAGATCAGTCCCAGATAAGCTACAAGCCCAGCTGGTGTCATCACTTCTTTTTCCTGTTTATCCATTGAGATAAGACAAATCAAGTATCCCAATTGTTTTCCGACTAGTGTTTGGGTGGCTTACTAGATTAATATTCATCTGACCAAATATAACCCTAAACTGCCAAGCAGTTCTGACTAAATGCTCTGGCTGCAATTACATTGTCCATTTCTTTCAGCTTAATAAATTATCTTCTGCAACAGAAAATTTCCCAAGATATATCACGATCAGACTTTTTAGTAAAATTTTACTCCTTTCCATAGAATCAAATTCCCAGCTAGATCCCAGATCGTTTAGTTCTGTGAATTTAAACATCCAGCACCAAAACAAGTGGTGGAGAACTTCATTAACATGTTAATTTTCTTTCTACTTACAATATATCAATTTCAAGAACCAAAGAGGTAATGCCTGGACAGGTGTAGGTCAAAAGTAGATGTAGTCTTGGACTATGTAAGTCCACACACACACAAAAAGTTGGGGCGGGGGGAAACCTTAATCCAATGAATTTGACATTAGCTCTGTAGGGCCTGGTAGCAAAAATTTACAATATTCTAATCATGCAAAAGTTTAAGCTTACTTTCTCTCATTCGAGCTTGGTTTCAGATCTCTGTCTATGACACCACGAGTCAAACTCCTGGCTAGCTTTAATTGCTTGTGCTCAGAGGGATTTGTCTTTCCCACTTCAGGATCCCAGACAGTAACAATATCATTGGTCGAAGCTATAGGGGATGGTAACAGAAAATTTGGACCTGATTCCTACATTTTCTCATGCACAAGAGTTATTACATGCATAGAATAGAACCAATATCTATATTATCAATTAACGAAAAAATTGCATCAGTAACTTCAAGCATAATCACAGTACAATGGAATCTATTAGCTGCACCTAAAATTTCCCCCTTAAGAAAATGAAGACAAAAAACATCAGAAGCCTCCACTAGTTTGCAGGTACACACAAGGCAGAACCTAAATATTGTCAAAGCTGTATGGTAGATTGTAGAGCTAATAACTAAAACAGCTGGTGGTTTTTTCAACCATCTTGCTTAGACTCATAACAAAATCAACCATGAGGCTATACAGCTCCAAAAATAAAGCAAAAAATATCAGATAACACTTTAATTGACAATAAGAGACAGCGATACCAGAAAAACAACTCTATGCTCCAAACTCCAGAAATCTACAACCAGGTACAAATGAGAACTTCCTTTTCTAGAGCTTTCACGTTCCTTAATTCTCTCCATAGATTTAAATGTAAGGCGGTCCAGCCAGTCCACACGTTGAATTTGACCTCGCTCATACTTGTTCACAAGCTTTTCCAAGCGCTCCAACTCCCCACGCTCATGCCTAGGGACCTATTGAGGATGAACTGATATTTCATTAAAAAATGAAAAATAATATTATATATGACATCTAACATCGCCTAAAAATGCTCATACCTTTCCAGGAGTACTAGTAGGAAATGTTCCATCTGCTTCTTTTCCAACCCAAAGCCTAAGCTTTTGCTTTCCAGTTTTGAGTTGCTTTTTGCTGTTAAAGAGAAGAATTGTGGCTCCCCCAATCAACACCTCATCCATACCACGTGAAACATCCCAAACCTGTTCAAGCGAGAATAGCAGTAAATTACTGAAGCTCATACCATACAAATTTCAAAGTTTTGATATCTTATAACATCATAAAGAAATATTTAAAAACATAAGCATAAGAATTGCACAACATGTGATAAGTGATGTGAACAAACTATAAATTTTAGACAGAAGCATAGGAAATTTTCATGAAGAAAAAAACTGAAGGTGATGCTGATCATTGATAGGAATTTCGCCATTACCATCAGGAGTTAATGATTACAATTTTTAGATAGCACTATTTAAAATTAGAAAACTTCTTTAAGAATTTAACACAATTTTGGCTTTTAAGTGTTTGCAGGCTTCCAATTGTTTGGGAATTTGGTTTCATTTGAAGAAAAATAAGGTGCCAGATTTGTATACACAAGAAAATCATGATTCCTAAGGCATTTACTACATAAAAAGCTACTTATCCTTTGCATTGTTAAAAGGCATGTCATTTCCTCAACTTAGTTTTCTTTTTTATTTTTCTCTTTTAATTCACCTCTCTCTGTTCTCCCACTTCCCTCCTCTGTCCTTCCATCTCTCTCCCCTATTACCTACCAGTCCTCAGCAGGTTGATAAAATTAACACCAGATTGAATGCAAGAAAAAACTCAACCAGACTCCAAGTCTCGGTCCAGTTAAAGAGCAGCCACGGAGAGTTCCATAGAGCTACTAAATCCTTAGAAATTTAAGCTTTGGTGTTATGGTGTCTTGAAGGGTGCAAAAAATAAGTATATAAACTGATGTTACAAACTTACAGTGAAAGCAAGTTGTGACTGAACAGTTAAGTCACGATATTTAGTTGTCAATGTGATGAGCTCATTCCAACAATAAGATGGTCCTGTAGATTCCAACCTTCACCAGATGATTCAAAAAATTAAATTCCAAAGAAACAATATATTGTCAACATAAGACTGTCACATGGCTGATTAGGTAAAAAGTATTTTTAATTTTTTAAATAAAAAGGAAACATTACAAAAAAAGTATAAATATGAGTCATCTTTCATTAGAACATATCCTAATGTCTGTAAGAATTTTGCAGTCCTACTAGTTCAGGCCCCAAAGGCATTGTTAAGAAATTAAAGCAAATAAGTACTGAAAACAAATGGCCCAGGAAAAAGGAAAATCCTAGGAAATTTCCTCCTTTATCTATTATTTACTAGACAATAACTATGAAAAATTAAGCACTTAAAAAGGAATAACAAACAAAAGAATAAATACATACATATGCAAAAGATGTACAAAATGACTATTCGTTTATAATGTCATTTCTAATTGACCAAGTGGCATGAACTACAACTTAAATACTGAAATGTCTTGTTTAAGTTCTCACAAAGATATATTGCATAATAAATACTTCAATTGTAAGAAAAAACCTTGTTCTCGTGGGAAGGCCAAATGGTGCACCATCGATATACAATGCACACTCAACATATAACTCTGCTCTTTTATCCTCCGCTGGCGTATCATTTTCTGCTAGTGAAAGATGAACAAGGTTCTAAACAAAAAGCTACTTATTTGAAAGCGAACACATAACAATTTCTTATAATAACTATACGTTACATTCTATGAAATTATAAAATGTACAGCCATCAAATTTAAGCAGTCAATCAATAACTTATTTATTGTACAAGTACGGAAGCAGGAGTATTAACATTATGTTATGCCGCTGCTCTAAGTTAAATCATGTTTCCTTGAAATTTTTTCACCACCTAGATGGACATATTGAGATCCACGGTTGCTGGAACACACACCCTTCTTCATGCTATAATAAACTGAGGCAAACACTTCAAATATATCAATAAACTGGCAACATTCATCAACCAATACTAAACTTCATGCCAGACAAAAGCGTAATGAACATTGGACTTTGGGGGATTCCAATAACAATTAAAATTTATTTGTCCAGCACCCATAATTCATTGACATCGAAAGTTTCCTGTCAGTCCAATTTGGCAAGTGTTCAGTTCCTAACAAGGTTTAAGCACTACAAATTCAATTATTTTCTGACTTAACAATTTACTAAACAACTAAACAGAAAAACATACTCATGATTCTGAAAGGAAAACCTACCTGAATTTGGGGACTTCCGAGGGGGCAAATTACCTTCCAGGCGCTCAACACGGAAGGCCACTGGAAGATTGATATCGTATGTCAAGAAGAAGCGAAACTCGTTCCCACTCATGCCCAATTCCTTGTACTTCTCTTTTTCGTAGAACTTAGAAGCTATAGATTTTCATGGCTAGGGTTCTAGAAGCTTTTCATGATCCTCTCAAATTCTTTGACCCGCTGACGGTAAAAGCTGCCAGCAAGATTTCAGTTCGCGCTGGAGTCGCAGGACTTGCGGGAGTTGGAAGCATAGATGGAGTAAAACGGAACAGCTCGTTCGGAACCGGAAGTATAAGAGGACGAAAAAGACACGTAATCATATACCCTCCGAGATGGTTTTTTTGGTTAATAATTAATCACTATTTTTTTCACTGGGGACGTGAAAATGAATAAAAATAAAAAATTAGAGAATTTATCCACTGTGAGCCTAATCCTGCAACAGATCTGAATAATAATAATAATAATAATAACAGCAGTTTTAATTTTAATTTTAATTTTTTTTCAATAATTGCGGTCATTCATGGATGGTCGCGTAGTATTGTAGCCAGCCATCTGTAATGAGTTTCTTCTTCTTTTTTCTTCGGTGATTATATTGAATTTCTTCTATCAGTTCTATGTTACAGTTAAGCTTAATAGTGCCTGCTACGGTTGGGCACTTATGTATGCCACTCAAGTACTTATATTAAGCCTTGCTATCTTAGCTTCTTCCTCCTATCACCATTCATAGGCTTCACTTAAGCGTTAGGATTTCTCTTCAAACAACCAGGATATATTCAATTTCTGAAGATATATCAAAAAGTAAGTGCTGCAAAAATAATTGCGACTATCACAATAATTCAAGATATAACCAAAAGAATGAATTATAGTATGTTGAAAAAAAAAATACTACTTAACTGGTATGTTAAATATGAGAAAATTAAGATGAAAATTATTTTGTAATTTAGATATAAAAAATTATATATTTTTAATATAAAAGTTTATATTATTTTGATGTGAAAAGTTATGCCTTTTGTACATGAACAATTATTTTTTTTTTTAAATTCCCACAAAATATCCCCACATCTTTAGTATTATAAACAATTATGTCTATTACTTTAAACTAAATAATTATATTTATTAAAATAAATAATCATGTCTATTAATCAAATACTCATTCATATATATAAATACCATAATATAAAAATGGGATTCATTCACAAAAATTAACACTATTTACATATTTTCTCTTCCTTAGTCTTTTAAATCAAATTAGTGAGGGTAACATTCATTTTAAGATTAGTGTAAATTTGCACCCTTCAAGACATAAATATTTTTTTCGTATTACTCCATCTCTGCTTTCTACTCCTTTTTCTCTAATGATCTTAAGGTGAATATTCTTGATGAAGTCTCACTCTAAAAATGCAACATTCAAACTGATAAATCAAAATGTGATAAAATTGATTTACTTTGATGGAACCAATTTTAATTGTAGGAAAGACAATATCACTTTCCTACTTAGTGCCCTAAAGATTACATATGTGCTAGACCCAAATTTAAGGAAAATTCTGAAATCAAATAATGATGATTTTGATTAAATCAAGGCAAAAGGAAAATGAAGTATTGTGTAGATGACACATTCTAAACAAACTCTTTGACCATCTATATAATCTCTTTATTGGTGTTTAGTTGTCAAGAGAATATGGCATGCATCGGCATACAAATACAATAATGAGTGACAAAATAAGTTCTTAATCATAAAACTCTTTTAATTTAAAATGCTTGATCATTTATCTATTATGAATCAAAAATATGATTTACTAGTTATGGTATCCAAATTAAAGGATTTAAAAGTTAATATTTCTGAATCATTGCAAGTGAGGGCTATCATAACAAAGTTACTTTTCAATTGGAATGATTACAAAAATAAATTGTTATACATCACATAAGATTTCACATTAGAGAAAATTCAAAAGCACTTCAAGATTAAAAAGAAAACTCGTAATCTTCAAAAGAAACATATTCAAAATGACTCCAAAGTGAATGGTCTTGGTGAAAAGAAATTCCAACACTATCCTGTAGATATATTGCATAAAACCTAGTAACAATTTAGTGGGGCAATATTCATCTTGAGAACAATGTATATTTGCATGCTTCAAAACACAAATATTTTCTCCAAATTACTCCATCTCTGCTTTCTACTCATTTTTCTCTAACATGGACAAGACACACTTATCTCATGTCTTAGGTTGGTAATAACTGCGATAATTTAAGATCAAGGTCGCCTTTGGAACTTAGAAAAATCTGGGCGTCTGCGCTGCATGTATGCTGTTTTTCCTTCATTAGCTTCCTCTGTGCCATAAAATATCAGTGTTGCATTTCCACCAAGTTCCTGCAATTAAGATAGGCACAATCAAAGTATGCATGCAGATGGATGAGAAACAAGATCGAATTAGAATTTGGGCAGCCTGGATAAATGGAATAAATTGTGTACCCATGGTATAGTCAGAATGGCTACAGTTATTTATCAGCAAGTATAGTATAGAGTAAGATACCTGAAGTCCTGCATGGCCATCATCCACAGCATTAAGTGCTGACTTGAGAACCCGAATTGCAGTTGGACTGTTCCTCAGTATCTCCCGACACCAATTTATTGTTTCTTTCTCCAACTTTTCTAGCTGGACCAAATTTAAACACCACAGTCACTATGAGTACAAGGGTAAGTGTCCATCTCCAATAGCTATTGGAGCTTCCTATATCTTAAGTGATTCCTTGAAAATTCATGACAATGTTAATTGTTAATGAAGTAAGAATATGCCACATAAATTTTGGTTGACAGGAATCAGCATTGCAGTATCAAGAACTCTTCAGATGGACATGAACTTACTGGTACAACAGTGTTGACAAGGCCCATTTTTTCTGCTTCAACAGCAGTATAAAATCTTGAGAGGAACCACATTTCACGTGCTTTTTTTGGTCCTACCTGTTCTAAGATGTTTAGTTTCTAAATTTTGGATTGCAAAGATCAAGATAACACCGCCAATCAACTATTGGGCTGAGCAGTAAGGTGATGAAGTAACAACAAATATTTTGAAATTAAGGCTTACCAAACGAGACATGATAGAACTTCCATAACCAGCATCAAAGCTTCCTACCTGCCATATGTGCAGATATAGATGTGGTTACAAATTTATGATGTAGTACTTGTTAGAGATAAAACCTATTCCTCAACTTCCACATAATAGCTTAAATTTTTAGTATGACTGATTGCTTAACAATACTGTCACACAGAGGACCGGGGGCAATTAAAGTTTGGATTTGTATATATATGAAGCATATCTCTGATGTATATTCTTTATCAGTACTAATATTTAGAACAAACTATGTGCCTTAGAAACAAGGGAGAGAAGGATACAATCACCTTAGGACCAGTTTGGCCAAAAATAGCATTATCTGCTGCAATAGTTAGATCACAAACCATATGTAATACATGTCCCCCTCCGACAGCATAACCTGCTACCTGTTATAATGTTAGGAAAAAAACTCTTCCACATAAAATAAGAATAACAAGAATTAAGAAAGTGAGCATGATTTTATTAACTAGAGAGGCCTCAATTTGTAAAACTTAAAATAACTTGGGAGTATTCGAGAAAGACCAAAAAGGACACTGGACAGGTGATTAAAAGAGATTTTTGGTTAAATGTTATATCCAAAAATTTGGTTTCAGATAGAAGTTTATGGCATTGTTTGATCCATATAGCCGACCTCACCTAGTGAAAAAAGGCTCGGTTTGTTGTTGTTGTTGTTATTCAGCTATTTCATTGGATGAGATGTGGGAAGGAGGAAAGATAATTTGAACAAAAAATATGAAGATTCATAGATATATTAAACCATGACTTTTCATGACTTGCAGGTAGTTAACAATACAAGGAAATGAAAGAAAGAATAAAGGTGCACTTTGCCATTAAGAGTACCATTGCAATTACTGGCTTTGGAAGACGGCGAATCTGGACCTGCAATAGTAAAAGGGAATCAGGAAAAAGAATAAGAATGAGATAGGAGCAAATGCTTTTTCCTATAACATGACAAATGCAACAATGAATTTTCTCATAGCAAATAACAGAAACAACACAATCGCAGGAAACTTTAGGATTCATGCTCCATTGAGTAGGATGCGGTAAATCAAGGCTCTGATAAAACTACGCAAATAATGGTGCTGCCATTGTGCCAATAGGAAAATCTAAATCAACCAAATTACCTGCAAGTCTAACACATTAAGGCGACCAATATTTTCACAATCCGAATAACCATCTTCAGTTCTCAAAGCCTGGTCACCACCACTACAGAATGCCTTGGTTCCCTACAATGGTAAATGTTATCAACATCATCTCCATACCGTTCTGCACATGAATAGGTTTTCAATACAACAGTTGTGTCAAAATGGCCTTGCTACATAGAAATCATAAAAAAAGATAGTTTGCATTAACAATAGGTTAATGGCCAACTACCAGTTTTTTCAACAAATCAAAACTTGCTAAGAAAGTATACCTTGCATGGGCGTTTTGCTGGCAATTTGATAGGAATTAATGATTTCAAAAGCTGACAACGTAGGACCTATAATAAGTTACAGTTGCTTAAGACACACCCAACATGGGACAAGAACACATTGGGTACCTTCCCAGTAAAAATGATGACCCCCACAGAGCTATCATCCCTGGCATCGTTGAAAGCACGAATAAGCTCCTTAATGGTATGGGGCCGGAACGCATTCCTCCTCTCTGGCCTATTAATAGTAATCTACAACAGTCCCCAAAATGGATCAAAATCACAACTTTAAAAAGCAAAATAACTGCAAAGGGCTGGTTTTTAGTGTTAAAATAGTGGGTTAACCTTTGCTATGGCTTCGCCTACTGCCTTCTCGTATACAATGTCAGCAAATTCCTTTCCAGACTCATCGGAGGCAATCCTCCAAACGACATCGTGAGAGGGGACTTCACCATGGACCCGGTGGTAGCTATCATTCATGGAAGTGTTACACAATTCCACTCCCCCATAACGAGAAGGTGCCGAGTGGCAGGGGATCAAGTGGTTGGCTACAGAGGCCACCCTTCTCTTCATGGTTTTTAGATCCTTCTCTGTCATTGGAGTTCCGGTTCTAGCACTTCACCAATGAGGCAGTGACTATTTTGTTTTGAGTAATCAAAAAGCGTTTGACTATTTGAAAGCGGAATTTTGAAAGGGCAGCCTGAGAGGGGACGGCGGCAGCATTGTTATCAGTTTTAAAAGAGAGGTTGAAGATTTTGGTGGCCATGGAATTTGGTTTTCTTGATTTTGGCTGCTTGGATAAGATAAGGTGAGCTCTACGTATAGCTGGGACTGTAGTTAGAAGGAAAAGTGGGCAAGACCGCGTCCGTGAAAGATGAGAAACGGTGCGTTTCTTTACCTGCCCTAAACGCTGCGTTTTTTTCCCCTTCATTTTGCTCACCCGTCACCGGGGCCACTCATCTGGTGGCTGCTGAGTTCGCTTCTGCAATTATGGTGCGGTTTGGAAAGTTTTCTGAAATTTTTTCTATAAATTTATCTTCACAAATTCATCATTTTCTCAAAAAGTGAACGCAGCTGTATGATGTCAGAAATTTTGCGAGAAAACGCCTAAGAAGTCAGTTCTAAACGAAGAAATGTATGAACTTGCAGGCAAACTCTTTTCTTTTCTAAGAAGCTGATGGTACTTGAATTAGTTTGTTTTACAATGTTTATGATTGTAAGAATGGAGTGATTACATTATAAAATTGATTCTATTTACTTTTTAATGTTTATTTACTTAATGATTCTTTGGTCTAACAAAGACTAGATTGTGGAACTGTTGAATACCAATTTGGGACACATTTGCACTCTGACATGGAGTTTTCTTGTGACAGCTCTTATGGGTTTTGTGGACCTTGTAGTCTATGTTCAAAATGCCACTTCGATGTTAAACCTCAATATTTTTTTTCTAGATTTCAGACTCAAACCACTCTCCTGCCTCTTGACTGATCTGCAGGATAGTACAACTGTGTATTGTCTTCACAGAGAAGGTAATTTTTTTCATCATTATTATTTTTTATTGGCAAGGATATTGAATTACAACTCCTTGAGAATGTGCAGTGACAAAACACTGATAGCCTGCTGATTTTAGCAGTTCAATTGTTTCTTTTAACCCATCTTGCCTTTTTTATGTTCTAAATGAACACAATCACGTGTGGTTTTTGACCAAATTGAACTAGGCCAATAGATAAAAAAGGCAACCAAACATATTGAAATGCACTTCTGATATCATGAAGAGGTTTTTATCATTACTTGTTTCCCATTCTCTTCCCTGTTATCAAAAATAGAAATTATAATTGCTTTTTGGCTGGTAAAACTTTATTAGACCTTATGGCATTATGCTGTATAGTTCAGACGTTTCTTTGGGCCTTTGTCTGGGAAGGGAAGATGAAAATTTGGAGGTGTTTCTCAAATTTTTTCTGATAAATTTTCAAACGTCTAGAAACTAAGTAAAGCTCGATGTTCCTTCTCACGATTCCATGGTTTTGTTTTGGAACTGACTGCCTTTTTAGGTCCCTTATGTCTTCAGATTGTTGTTGATTTCATTTTCTTGTTGTTGTCATTAAATGTTTCCTTAAATGATTACAGGGGGGAAGACAGTGAATGTAGACGTCTGGTAGGAGCACCATCTAAATTAAATTCCATGAAGGCAATAAAGAATTGGGAGGGATCTCAGATCTTAATAATTATCAATCAGTCAAGCAATTGCATTTGTTTGTTTGCTCTCCTTCGATCTTCTTATTTACATATGAATGCTATAAGTTGTTGGGGACCTCAATTTTAGGTTGATAAAGTGTTACGCTTCACTCAATGCTTTATTCTGGGTGTCAAGACGTAACAGCGTAACAGGTGCCTGGATGAGTTACAATATAGACAAGAAAGACGTGTTTGATGTGTTCTTGAATTTATGAAGTATTTAGTTTTGTCCATTAAACTAGGAGCAGAATTCACTCAAATAAAGTATGTTAATTATTCTTAATATGATAAAGAGTTCCTCCATGTTCAATGTGATTTTCATTGTTGTGCATCTTGATTCCTGATCTTTTATTGGAAGCTTTCAAACAGCCACTCCTTACTGGCGTAGTTGATTCCCAACTGCTCTTTGCTGTTCTATGCAACCTCCATGCAAGATCTCTTTTATTCATCATGTTTGAATTTATCTGTGTTACACTTTACGGAAGTTGTAAATAAATTAGCAAACTGATGTGTCAATGGCACGTCATTATGTTCTTTCTTCTTCTCCTTTAATTAAAACTCCTTAATTCAGACTATATATGGATTATTGGATACATAGATGCAAGCATTTGTATAATATCTCACACTCAGGCAATATGCAACAGGAAGAAAGCTGCCTTACATACTACCCTTGGCCTCTTGCTTAAAGCAGGGCCAGTATACTTTCATAAATAATAAATTAGTGTTACCCTAATGGAGAAAATTTCCTATAAAGAAGTACGTTTACACTATTCATGCTTTATCTAACTGTTTGACGGTGTGAAGGAATCTCTGAAACTTGTTCACCATACCAGGCAAGCATCCATCTGAATTTGCGATCAACACAAATCGTGATTAGTCTGAATTCGATTGTTTGATGGCTTCCCAATCTGTAAACAAGCAATTGGCGGAACTGTGGGAGTCCTTAATTCACCGTAAGTCTGCCAGCAGAATGGATCGTATAGGTGGTATTGTTCTTGAACTGGGTTTAGCTCAATGGAGGTTAAAGAAACATCTACACATGGTAGGCTGTCACTACAGGCGAAATGTACTGGCTTTACTGTGTATGTCCCCCTTACTCTTTCATAGTTGATTCCTGCAAGAGCCACTGCGGATGTTTGGTTTGCGCATATTCTTTTATCACAATAGAATTGGTCGATCACAATTGGGAGTTGAACTTCAGACACTTGTATATTTGAGAACAGTACCCCCTGCACAGAGCCTGATCCACCCTACAGAAATTTTATATAATCTGTAAGAGATTAACTTCGTTCATCAAGCTCTAAACCTGGAAGTGATGGGAGTATTTGGATTGAATTAGATATTTGTTACATTTGATTGACTGATATCAGACAGTAGGTTACAGGAAATTCATATTCCACTGCATATAAAATCTGCATTTCAACATAAATATTTAATTTAACATTACCCTGAAATATTATCCAGATAATGCTCAAAGGCTTCAAATAGACTTCTAACAAACTCATTTTCTTTCCAAAAGTTTAACAATTAATCCATTTAGTTGACTATCCATGCTTAGCTAATTTATTTTTGTATTCATTTTGATTTATGTAGCTGACCCCTAATAGAATACGACTTTGTTGGTTATTGTTATTGTATTAATTTTGAGAAGGTGTAGTGACACCCCTTTTAGGGTTGTGTATTTTCGCATGTATGCAGAGAGGTTGGATTTGCATATGAATATGTAGCATAAATTTAGTTGTAATTCGAAGGTGCAAAGTTAAGGGGTGTGAGTTTTCAGGGAGAAGGTGGGTATGTAAGACTTATTTAAGTTTATGACTTTCAACTAAGCAATATTTTTAATTAAAGGGGCTTATAATTTACCTGCCATGTTTTAATTCTGACACCATTCATTGTATTGTGCATGATGACGTCTCTGACAGTAATGTTTGAGACACAGGCTCTAGTGTTATCCTTTCCTAGACCTCCAATGCTGATTCCATGCCCTGGCCCACAGTTGACATTGTGTACGTACACATTTGAGCATCCAGTTTGTATAGAAACACAATCATCTCCTGCACAACAGTTTCAATGTAAAGCTTAGCCAACTTGAAATATTCTTGTCTATAAGTCTAGGTTATATGATGTGCTTTTGGTTTTTGCCCATAGGCAATGCTTTTCCAGGAGATTTCTTCTAGTTCTTAATAAAGTTACTCTCGTTTTGCTGTCATAAAAAATAGACCTTCTGATGTGCTCTGTTCATTCCATGTTCTGCCAAGTAGGGCCTCAATTAGAAAGTTGGAAAGGAGGAATAAGAAGCAGAAATTCTGTTTGCTAGAAGACAAGAATAATTCTTGTCCGTGGATTTAAAAAGTAGATTGGATACTACAGCAGGGATTTTGTACTTGACCTGTGCCACGTAGCCAATAGCTAATCTATGAAACAATGAGAGATTGTTAGTTGCCGTGCATCCTACTTTTTGTGGCCATGGATAGGATAAGATAACGTCCTGTGTTTTGAAGGATCATATATCATGCATCTGAGCTCTGTTCTTCTGTTTTCTTCTTTTGTTGTTAGGTTTTATTTCTAACTTTGACTACATTATCATTATATGCATAGGTTGTCAATGTCTTGAGCCCGTAGTCTTATTTTCTTAGTCAATCTTCGAACTTAGCCTATGACCTCTGTTGATTAGATGAACGTGGAAACAATGCAATTACTATTATTAGTAATCAAGTATTACCGCAGGCTAAACTGCTGCTGTGAATCAGTACATCTCTGGAGTTCTGAAGGTGAATTCCATCTGTATTGGGGCTGTCACCAGGAGATGATATGGTCATATCATGTACCAAGACTCCATTGCAGTTGTCAAACTTGAGGTGGCATTGTGGACTATTCTGAATTGTGATGCCTGTGACCGTTGGACTAAAACTCCCATAGAACCGCAATGCCTGTGCAACAGTAATACTATCATGAATCTTCATGTTACATAATCAATTGGACATGAATTCAATTCATTTTGTAAAGTGGCCCTCACAGTTGGCTTGATGCTTGGCATTTTCCCTCCCAACTCACTTTGAATCTGGGACAGTTGGAAAAGTATGAAAATGATTAGCTTCTAATGAGCAAGCGATTGCGTTGTAAGGTGCAAAGCAACAAAGAAAATTACCGGCATTGGTGGCCTCCCTGGTTTTGTGTTGTTTATAGGGACTATGAGCTTTTCTTCATCATCTATGGGATCATCAAATGGTTGAGATTGCCACCATACTGAGCCTCTTCCATCAATATTACCCTTTCCTTGAATGGTAATTCCTACCAGCTTTGTAAAGTCCAGCCATTGTAACAATCCTCTGCCCCAAACCTCGGGGTTTGTTGGAGCAATAATCGTACCATCAAGCTGACAAAACATCATCTTGTCAGCATAGTAACTGAAGTGTTGGTTGCTACAGAGGGCATCTAAATAAGATAATCATTATGTACGGAAAAGGGAAGGAGGTGGTGGGCAATGCAAGTATTTCCAACTTCACGACTGTTTTTTATTGTCTTTTTCTGAAATCCTAATAAGACAGAAGATGCATGCAATTGTCTTTTGTCGAATTTTGTTTGGCTTGAGATGTGGGGTATGATGTCTTCGCAAGCTATTTAGTGTTGTTTTTTCTTTCCACTTATTTTCTGCTTAGGTGGTGGTCAAGTTACCTGGAAAACAATGTTGGGTTTACAGTATGGACCCGAGAATGAAATCGGTCCCACAAGGAAGACATAGTCTGCTGGGATGAGCATGGTTGATGCCTCTACCTTACAAGCAGCTGCCCATGCGGCTTGAAATGCCTGCGTTGAACGGGAACTACTTCAATCAAAGAACTCTTTTAAGAGTAAATTGTATTCATGGTCACAGTACTACAGAAATCTCATTCACACTGAAAAGTAAATAAAAAACATACTCTGAAATCTCAAATAGGTCATTAAATTACTTAATTTAAGATATTAAGTTCATTCAAAATTATATTTTCACTAAGAATAAATAGAGAGTAATTCTTAATTATATGTTTTTTGTAAATTTCCTCACTTAAGAATAGCCGAACTTTAAGGCAATAAATACATAGAATACATTTATATAGCCTGCAAAAAACAATTGTATCTTATTGCCCCTGAATGGTTGTGTGAGCAGGGTTTTGTTTTTGGGGGTAATAGCATTTTTATAATAATATGGTTTTAGATTGTGCATATGTGTAGGTGCTATTATTCTAAGGAATTGTGAATAACTGCTGTAACGAGAATCGTTTTTCTAGTGGGTCCCACCCCATTGGCTTCTTCTTGTGTCTTCACCTTTATGTATTTCCCACTTTTCGGCGTTCATTTTCAATTATAATCTACAAAATCACAGTTAACTACCTCTAATAACAATTATAAACTGCATGATCAAATTGTAGAGAGAAAACACAGGAATGGTAATATTTAATTTAACACTTAAATGGCCTATTATTTGTGTCACCAAATATAGTCTTATAATTTTGATCACCCCCTCCCCAAAGAGCGAGAGAGAGAGAGAGAGAGAGAGAGAGAGGGCCAAAGACCAAGGATACAGTCACCAAAACCCAAACTATGCTACTATCTATCAATGGCATAATATAAACAAAATTTAGAGTGCATCCCGTATTAAAGTGGAAATTATAAATTTGGTAACAAATACAGTATATCTAACCATATACAATTTTAAATTTGCCACACTTCCTGAAAATTAAGCATATAATAAAAAATTCCCCTGCATTCCCCTGAATTTTCATGGTAACACTGCATTCTGTGACAAAATGAAAACATCTTAGTGTTTGACGTTAACTTGTCAACAAAAGGAACATCAAAACCAGTTTCCTGAGCAAAGATGAGATTCAAAAGAGTAATTTACCTTTGTATCATCAGTATTTCCATCTCCCTTCGCTCCAAAATCGAGCACATTAAAGATAGCAGAGTACCCACCATTGTAAGCTTTTGGTGGTGGAGTTGGGGGCCTATTTTCTCTTGGCTTAGGAATTGGCGGTGATGATGGAGTGCTTTTATATGGTGGAACCTTTGGTGATGGTGGGGTGCTTTTATGTGATGGAGGCTTTGGTTTTGATCCTCCATTATGGTTGTTGTGGCTATTTCCATAACTCTTTGCTTTCCTCTTATACAGAGAATCGGAGGCAGCTCTGCTCTGCCTCCAATGCTTCCCTCTTCTTGCAATGCAGGATTCAAAATTGGAAGACCAGATAAGAAAAGAAATGAGAATCATAGATGTGAAGCCCCTGAAACTAAAGCCACCCATTTTTAGTAGTTCTGTGGGAATGTGTTTAGAGAGAGAGGCAGAGAGAAACAGAGAGCCTCTTTGTATTGCCAAAAAACAAGTGACAGTTATGCTTTAAATAAGGAGAGCACTGGAGGGATTAAAGGACTCTAGATGCAGACACAAAGTATAAAAAATTCTAGATAATGCCAGGCATTTATGATTCATTCTCCTTTCCTCCTTTTCTCTTTCATTAATTAGTTTGCTTTACTTTTTGTGAAATTTGGTTAAAATTTGTTTAGTGAGAGAAGCAGAGATGCTCTTTCCACATATCAGAAAAAGTTATTGCATGTGATTAATCAGATTGGTTCTGGGGTTATAATTGTCATTCAACTATGCTTACATGCTCAGCATGATTAAACAATTTATACAATTAGATTAGATGAGGGTAGAGGCCAAATCTACCCATTGTCTTGTCCAACTTTCTGATAATTTTTCTGGTTTACCCCATTATTAGCATTGTTCGTTCTTTGTTTGATACCAATTATAAGAGACTGGAAAGTAGATAATGATAATTATCTACAATAATTTCTTTCAGGGCTAGCAATCATTGGTATGGTTATAATAAAATTAGATGTCGATGGTCCTGAATCCTTCTTACAAATGCAAGACCTGTTTCAAATGTGCAAATTATTTTGGAAAATGTGTTACCCTGTTCATTTAGGGATTAATGAATCTAATCCAGATAAAGTTTACAACAAACGGTATATTTGGTTTCATAAAACAGCAATGCCATGCAGAACCAATATAACGGAAGTAAGGTGTGTGTAAGGCAAATAATTACTGGTTTCGACTTGCTTTACATGTGTCTTGCTTTTATTTTATTGCATCTAAATAGCATAATTAGTGCATATCGTTCGAGTAACAATAGAATTATATGTTTATTTTTATATTTTTAATGTAACAATTTATTTAAAATTAATCTCAAATAAATTATAAAATTTTATATAATAAAATATTAAAAACTAAAAATAAAGTGGTAACTCTATTATCCCTATCTCCTCCTTATCCGTTTTATATGCATCACATTCTTCTCCTTTTTTCCCTTATTCGTGCACAAATTGTGCATACTAACTTCTATTAGTAATGTAATAAGCCAAAGATTTGATGCGAAGGCCAAAATGATACACGTGAGTGGGTCTATCGGGTGTCAAGGGCACTGATTATAACAGCTCTTTATGATCACATGCAACCTTCACGGGCCAACTTTTGTGTACTTTGTCTTCTTAAGCCACTCTCTATGGTCAGGAAGAAACTTCTTAGCCTATCTCCTCCAATTTCGCTTCCTCCCTTTTTTTTTTTCTTTATTCTCTTTATTAGGCCAAAAGTGCAAATTTGCTAGTGACCCCAAAATGACTGAGAAAAGGAAAAAAAAAATATATTCTAACTGCTTTATTAAAAAAAAAAAAAACAGATAAGCAGTTGCATAATCAAGTTTTTCCCTTATAAAAAATTATTAAATAATTTTGATATATTTCATGACATAATTAATATAATATAATAAACCCAATAATAAATTATCATGGTTAGCAAAAATTATAGAAATAAAAGTTTATTAGTAGCTAATATACCACATTATGGATCTCCATTTTTTTAATTAATGTAAAAATAAGTAAAGAAAATATATAAAATTAAAAAAATTAATTAAAAAAATACTTACACATTAAATTATAAAAAATATCATTAAAATTAATAAAAAAATTTAAAATATCTAAATCCTCTGCATAATATATGTCACGTGTTATGAGTAAACAGTAACTGAACACAGTTGAAAAGCAGAAAAAAATATAGTTACGTGAATGTAGCTGTTATATGGAATGATGAGATAAAAGAATAAAACAGCATTTTAATCTTTATCTCACTTTAGTAAAGGGTGAAGCGTTGGAAGACGTGATAGAAACGTCTCTAAAAAAGATGTAGAAATATCACTATTCGTTGAAAGAAGGTTTTGAGAGAAACCCTCCAAAACGCCCACAGATTTGCGGCATTGTTTGTGCGTGCTGGACAACATTTTTTCTGTGCAAATGAATAAAAACAAGTGGAAAAGTACATTACTATGTTGCAGCTGGACAACGCGTCTGATCAGATGGTTCTCAAATCTATCGAGGCCCCAAAGCGCAAAAGTAAAAAAGACACGGCAAGGAAGAAAAAAGTTGAACAGAAATCAAACAAACGAACAAGAAAATTTATTTTCGTTAAAGACCAAATGTCAAATCCCTTGAGGTGCAATTTGATGTTGAAGAAACAGATCATGAGGGTTAGATATGGGTAATGATTCTTTATTTTTATTTTTTTTGGTGGATGGGTAATGATTCTGAAACCATTGCTGCGTTTCTTTCTTTCATTTCCCATTTTGCCACGCCCCATCCATTTGTATATCTTCTGCAATTGGCTTCCAATTCTCAGAGTTACCAAAGCAGCATTTCTTTTCCTTTCTCTGCTTTCAAAAAAATTACTTAAATCCATTAGCATCTCATTCTTTTTTTTTTTTGAATGTAAAACGAGTATCTTCGCATTTTTTGAATGTAAAATTAATTTTATTTTTAGTTTTTAACTTAAAAATTTTAAGCCGCAGTAAGCTATTATTACAGTAGTTACTTGTTGGTATGAAGTACCCCATTTCTTCAGTGATACAATAAACATGCTATTTCAATTTACAACGTGGCACATTAGGTGCCACAATTTGATATCCAATTCACTTTCAACTGAATCACCATGAGACACATGAATTGTCAAAGATATATCCTTCACATAATATAATATTTATAAAATCAAAGAAAAAATAGTCTTGTAATATATATTTTTAAAAGTATAAATTTAATATATTTTTTTATACTTTTTATATCTTTTTTAAATTTATTTTTTTACATATATATATACAATACATATATATATATATTATTTTTTAAATAAAATACTTTATACAAATGTATATTTGTACTCATCTTAAATATAAAAATTACAAAATTGATATATTAACTTAGCCGCACTCATAATAAAGTTTTGGTTAAGGTGAAAGCTATATGAACAAACGAGCACTAAAATTGCTTACAATGATTGAAAGGTAATTGAAAGTGGCTTAGAGGTATTATGAGTTTTGAATTTTATACTTATATTATTTTTAAATTTTAATATCATTTTAGTTTATATTTAAATATATTTTATATATTTTACATGTTTTAATTTTATATTTATATTCCTTTTACTTTATCTTTTCCTTTAAATCCTAAAAATAGGATCCAAATCCCGTAGAATGCATAATCATGTGCAGTCATCTATGGATTTCTGTTATTTGCATTTCTTCTTACCACTTCACCCCTCAGAGTTTAGTATGAGTATTGATATTTATATATAAAAATTTTACATATATTTTATATTTTTTTCTAAAAATTTATATTTAAATGTATATTTTTATGTATTCTTTTTATATACACCTATTATTTTGTGATTACTTTTCTGGATTACATGAAGGTTCTGGTTGAATGTCAGCTGTCAGCTACGTATTTACATAAATGCCACTAATTGGAGCCACTCCTCATTCCCATCTGCATACCCCGAAACAGTGTTTATCTGGGAGTCTCTTGACCTCTTCCCTCAGTCTCTTTCCCTTCAGAATTTGCTCCCTATAAGCTGCTTCCTCTCATAAAATTTAATTCTCTCAAAATTCTCAAACCCCTTTTTTCCACTTCCAATGTTCTGTCATATATGTGATTGTTACCATTGTTTTGATTCACAGGTGCTAGTTTTTAATTGAATTGTATGACACAAAAACATTGTAAAGATTTTAAAATAGAAAACAAAAATAGTTTTTTGTTATAAAAATGGTGAATGCACAACTTGGTCAAGAACACAGATGCATTTATTATAAGTCCCCAACACCAAAGGACATGAAAAACCCACGTAAGAAATTCAAGTGGTCAAATTTAATTTTATTATTTTTTTTTAAATTTAAAAATTTATATTATAATTTTTTAATGTTAAAAAAAGAAAAACTCACATGTATACTTAAAAATTCTGTTTATTATTATTTTTGTGTTTTTCTTTTCTTTAGTTAATTCCAATTTGCCTGAGTTTGCAGTTTTTTGCTCTCCCTGTGGTGACAGTCATAAGAGAATATGGCGTTGTGAGAGAAAGAGAGAATAGCTTAGCCGTCCTTTTATGGTTATGTGCTCGTGAACTTGAAGTTCTCCCGTGAAGTCCATGCGCACAGATGATTAGGGTTTGGTTCTCTCCATTATTAATTTTGTGAATATGTTTCAGTGACCATCTATGGCATAAAAAATGGTGTGCTTCCAATGGCGTTAGCTAGTCATCCACTTGTGCAGCAAAATATGACCCATTATTGAAAAAAAAAAAAAAAAAAGAAGAATTCTTGTATTGTATGCACCCTCCACCAACCTTCAACAAACTAACGTTATATGCACATCCAATATAATAGTCAAACTTTCCGGCATCATTTTCTGTTTTTTTGTGATTTGCGTTTAGCTGACATTTTTTTTAAATCTTTTTCGTAAGTAATACTAAAACATATAATTATTCCTTTATTACATTATTTTTCTTTTTTAATTGGCTTATAGTAGTCATATTGAGGACATTTATATAATGGTAATTTCAATGCAAGAAAAGGATGGCATTAATTTCCCCGGTTTCCTTGCTTCGTTGAAAAGTAGTCCCTTGCTTAGGTGGAAAGTACAGGCATGGCCAATGTCTTACCTATTGGTCATATCATTCCCCTGTTACAGAAGAAAGCTCATATGCTTTAGGTTCCACACCCATCAGTTAACAGAGAAAATGAGATAATTTTAAGAGAAATAAGTTATTTAATATATATTTAAAATTTGTTTAAATTTAGAAAAAAAATTTAAAACAACAAATGCGCATAATTGCACCCTTTGAGAATACCAACCAAAAAAAAAATCTATTTTTAGAAAAAAATTATTTACTTTAATATTTTAAATATCTTTAAAAAAATTAACCTTTACTTATACAATATTAAATAAATTTTTTTTGCTTTAACAACAATTTAGATTCGACGTCACAATCTCAACATTCAACATTAATGAATACGGCATGCTCGCGGAAAATGTTGCTACATTTAAGGTACTTAAGCTTGTCATCACTCTTGGTTCACGGATGATTCTAGAAATTTGAAGATGGCATGCGTGGATAAAACTAATGCTTTCATGAGTAAAAAAGAGATTAAAAAGATAAACAGTGATCAATGCGGTTGCAATCTGATCGTGAAGCTTTCCCGTTGGGGATTTCTCGTTGCTGTTGTTGCTGGCTGGAGCTGTTGATGTTACAGTTTGTGGACTTGTGGACGGCAGCCATGTGCATGTGAATTTTCTTTTGGGAAGAAGACCATGTGCATATGTGTATGATCTTCAAATTTTGATTCTTAAATTTATCAGAGAGACAACAGACAAAACCGTATTTGTCTCCTCCACTTTTGTTTGTATCCCATGGGGCATGGGCCTTTACTTGTGTTCATGACCAACAAAAAAGGCCATTTTCCTTACCAATATATGTTCACGGATCGCTTTGAGCCCCTAAAGTTTCTCGCTTTATCAATAATTTCATTGGAGGAGGAGACCTCAAACACTTCCTAGCTGTCCCTTATTGGCCTATAATGCAGGCGCATCACCCTTATCTCACCGCAAATACCAATATGACACATTCACACAGAGACAACGACTTCATTTTGGCTATGATTAGAGGGCACTGTACAAATCCATGTGCCCCTTTTGGTTTTTGCTTCCATGGATGTTCATCGTGTCATTTAGATCAGAGCAGCCATAAGTAGCACCCTATCAACATGTACGAAATTTATGCAGAAGGAGGGCATGCCGTACTTTTATAAGAAGTGCAACAATCTTTGTTTGTCTTAAGAAGAAAATTTAAAATAATCTCTCTGTTTAATTAATCAATGTATAACACTTGCTAAGTGTTGACTAGTTCAATGCATGTTTCTTAATACAAATTTCTTTAAGATCTTATATATCATAGGTCATATATTGCAGTTGCTATAATGGGCTGTCTCTGTGTGAATGTATATTTAAGAAAGAAAAAAGATATGTCCACAACACTTTTGTTATTTAATCCTTACAATTGGAAACTACAATGTGTTTATTTCTTAGATCTTACAAAGCTACAATTCCGTAAAATCTAATAATTTGATTATTTAAATTTTATATTATGAGATTAAATAAAAATAAAATTATAAAAATGATAATACTCTTTAAAAAAAGGATCGAGACTATATGCATATTTTGCTAATAAAATACTAATAAAGCCATTCAAGCAATGGTTTACTTATTTTTATAAATTAAACTTACAAACACTTTATTTAAAAAAAATGTAAATGATTAAATTTATTGAATCATATAAATTAAATTATGAAATAATTATGAAATTTAATAGATTTAAGCACCTATTATTTGTTGTAAGCATTTTGTTCCCACACAAAAAGTAGGAACAACTTTTGTCTTAACGCAATTGCTTGGGAGGTAAGACTTGAATTGGGATCCCTTCTCTTCTAATGAAAAAGTTTTAATTTCTTTTAATTGAAAAAGAAATGACATAAATTCAAAGGTTTAGTGTAGTTGGTGTGAACACATAGAATTATTTGACAACTACAAGTTTAATTTTTAAAGAGACCTTTGGGATCAAAGATTTATATTACTACTCATTTTGAAAGATATTGGACCCACTCAAGTTGAGAGACCTGAAGAATTTGTGCCTCTAATAGGATACCTCATGATTCATCTAAAAAAAAAAAAAAGAATGACATAGAAACACACAAAAAATAAACCTTGTAATTGAAAAATTGGAAAGGCATCATTCTTGCTGTTGAGCGGTAGCGTATGGTGATTGCTTGTCTCAATTAAAGATGTGGAACCCAGCGCATTGAGATATTGATATTGTTACATTTTAAGCTCGAGTTTTTGTTTTCCTACTAAGCTGGACAACTCTCTACTTAGGGGACTGGGGAATATGCCTGGGGTCTAGTAATTTGGCAAGCTGAATAAGATGGTCCAAAGCTAGAGGGGACTGCCTGAAATTGGTACTTTAAGAAAAACAGTAAGAGACACATCTGCCACCTGTCAAATAACAGATAGACATGACTGATTGATGACCTGTTCTCTGGACCATTACATTCACATAAGCAAAATGGAATATAAATTTGTTATCTATATAGCCATGTCTATCCATTCTGATCCAAAGTGAAGATGCTAAGTTCCCATCATCTAGATCAGCACCTTGTTGGCTTTTGGGATGGGGAACTGCGGGTCTGAACAGCCTTTGCTTTGAAATCCAAATGAGGACAATTGTATGTTGAAGAACTAAACCCATGAAACCAATAGCTTTTGTTAGTGTCATATTGTTTTTATAGAACAGAAGTAACAATTTCTTACAGGAGCATTTATACGCAAGTTAGTAGAGTTATTCAGGAGAGGCTGCTGAAAAAAGAATTCCCCCTTTGTTGTTTTCCTTTTTCAATGTGGGTTAGCAGATTTGTGCTTTAAATTAGTCAATCAAAATTGGTCCCAAGATGTTGTACAGTTCTTCACTTCTTTGGACCACAATGTCAATATCTTCCAGGCACATAAACTGTTCTGCAGAATTCATGCGTTTGTCGCTTTGCAATGACAGGAAGCTAGCCAATTAAATACATTTTAATAAGCAGAAGTCAGTAATCATATAGTTTCTTAATTCTTTGCGTTTGTTACCATTAACATTAAGTAATAGATTGATGATAATTATGAACTGGACTGAGTATCACCTGGCCCCTTCTTGTCTATATCTTTAACTGATACCCTTAACCTTGTCATTGCTGCTCAAAGTTCAATTATAGCAGAAGAAAATGAATGGATGAATAAAATAACTTGATCTTGCTCTTACCAAAAAACAAAAACTTGATGATCCCTCTTTCCTATCTGATGGGACAAGTGTTTTACGCATGAACCTATTTGTCATGGCAAAAAATGTGAGTGTACTAACAAAGCCCAACTTTTATTATTTTCCTTGTAACATGGTCCAACTTGATCCAATCCAAATTGACAAAGCGTGAAGCACCAGAGGGTGTTATCAGATCAATTTTCCATGACTGGTTACATATTTAAGAATAAAGGTAGTTCCACGTAAGTGGAATTACAAAACTGTCATAAGCACAGTAGTCAACCATTGAATATTTGGGTTTTGCGAATTAATATATGAATCTAACAAATTTAATAATTTATATTTTTTTAAATAAATAATTAGTACGTAGATATAATAAAATTGCATATTTAAGCAGCCACTCAATTTCCCCGTTTATTTCAGATTCATCACGCTAGGATGCTGTTCTTGTACTTGGCTTCAATGGTATCTTTAGCAGTCATACAAATTTAGAAATTGAGTCTATAAAAAACCAATAATCACAAAGAAATCATATGCAAAATTATAAATAGAATCAATATTGCCAAATTGATATTTTTGTTTTCTTTCGACAACCTAGACGGCATCAGCAACTTTTTCTATTTTCTGGAATCAATCTCAGCGTATTTTCTAATTATTAACCAAAACCATCCCTTGTATTGTCTCACACCTAAAATATCCTCCATGAAACCCCTGCTATCGCACCTTTTGCTCCATTTACCCAAAATTATATAATCAAATAGATTATTATACTGCATCTATTATGAATCAACTTAAAGTTCAGTGTGACGAATATCCTCTGTAATTGATTCTGCAACGTCAGCACTTTTGTCATTGGAACTAAGGCAATCAGCAGAAGGATGCACGACCCCATAGCCAAATCCTTGAGCAGAGTGGCAGTATGTCTCCACCGTACCATCTTGTTTCTCCAAGTCAACATTGCTAAGGACTAAGTTGCTGCAGGGAACTGTGTCACTGCAGTCAAATTTAATGGCCTTCGCACTCATTGTAGTCCCACTAATGTTCTGGTACATGATCTCACTTATCTCCACAGCTGATGTCTAACAAAAAGAATAGAGAGAGAAAAATTTAAACAACTATTAAAGTATTAACGTGTTTTCACTTAGTCTATAAGTGATTTGAATAGTGTAGGAGTGACTATGATGACAACCTCCTAAAAATGTGGAAGAACGCAATTAGAGGCAGGAAACTTGGAGAGTGTACCTGGTTTTGGCAAGTAACCGGTGAATCACAATAGAACTGGTCTATAATAATGGGGTTAGATACATCTTCCATCCTCACATTCTGAAAGCGCACCCCACGAACATACCCAGATCCTCCCTATATGCCATAAAAGGACGGAGTAATTCTAGTCATTTTCAAATACACTGATTCCCACCAGAATATGGGCATCTATTCTGAAACGCTACAATTTGGAAAACCTTTGCATACTTAAACAATACGGTAGCATTTGTTATACTGTTGCTTTGTTTTCAATGCAAAAAATTACTTTGAGACTTTGCTTTCAGCAGCATACCATCTAAATACAACCAACTGCATGCTTAAAGGCTATGGCAGAAATGGAGATACACATCTCCCTTCCCCACATAAAAATTCTTGAAAGGAAGTTAGGGGCTACTGAAATCTGTTTCTTAAAGCAAATGTTTCCCAAATAATATTATCAAAATTTAGAACATTACCTGCCAAGTCTTAACCCTGACACCGTTGGTTGTGTCCCGAAGAACTGCTGTATCCACAATTACCTTTGTGACTATGCCAGTGGAGTTGTCCTTTCCAAGGCTTCCAATGCTAAAATAATATTTAAAATGAAAAAAAGGCCATGGTGTTAATGACTTTGGGCAAGTCAATGGACTAATTACCTTATTAAGTAACTGATAATTTTGACTTAGATGGGAGGGGGACATGAAGATTAGATACTACCTGATTCCATGTCCTGGTCCACAATAAATTCTCTTCATTTTGATATTAGAGCTAGCATTGACAATTGATATGCAGTCATCTCCTGAATATAAAAATGATAATGTAGGAGTATTTGCAGTTAAGCATTGATTTGTTGAAAAATGATAACCTTTGCACTAAACTTTATTCCATTTAAAAAAAAAAATTAACTCGTATTCCATTTTTGCTGTCTGAGTCTCTTTGGCTGTTCCAAAGTGTTAGTGTTGTCCAAATTGCGGTGGCGGGTAAAGCTCATTTAATCTATGACAATCTAGTTTTAAATTCTATTTCTAGTGTTCTGTAAAATGGGGAAACTAAAAGGATTTAACCAAAAAAAAAAAAAAAATTGGAATGATCAACAAAACAAAAACCTGTTCCAATTTTGCTGTCCTGGATTATGACATTTGTTGATTCAGTTATGTGGATTCCGTCAGTGTTTGGGCTGTCTCCCGGAGCTGACACTTTCACGCCATAAATTCGAACAGAATTAGATCGTGATATGACAAAATGCATCTGTTGGCTATTCTGGATAGTTAGTCCTTTCACCTTAATAGCTGAGCTTGAATCAATGGTTAATGCCTGCAATATCCTCTCAAGTTAAATACTTGGTAACCTTGATTACACATTTTGCAAAACCTTTTGCCAGAAATTATTGAATGCAACAGTGTTTAAGAAATTGGGTCTTACTGTCGGAGCACCCCTGCAAGGCTGTGAAAAATAAAGGGACAAAAACAGATTAGAAATGCTGCCTTTGGTTAAAGTTTTTGTATAAAACCACCAATAAACTAAGGTCAAGTTCTGAAAAGTTACATTTGACTTGTTCTTTTTGCAAGATGCTGCCCACCATTTGTTGCCTGAGCCATCAATAACTCCAGCACCTTGGAAAACGGCTTTATCCAATTTAGAGAAATCAAGCCAAACCCGTTGAAATTTCGGATCCCAATTCTTGGGCTCATCTGGGGCTACTATTGTTCCATCAATCTGGCAAGGATAAATCATGCCAATAAACATATTAATTAAGACTGCTCAAGTTAAACTGAGTATGTTCGTGTGCATACGTATGATTACCTGGATGATTAGCTTGTCTGCACAAGGCCCATTGAATTGTGTTGCATTGACCAGATAACTACGTCCCTGGGGAACTAAGAATATAGATTTTGGTGTAGAGCAAGCAACGTCCCATGCTTTTTGAAAAGCCTGGCAATCACACAACCAGAAGAGAGATACGTCAAAAATAAAAGAGTAAGTAATCTGGTCAATCAATGATGCATCACCCATGTAACCAGTACTGTGAGAACATTTGCCCATGACAAATAATGTAAAAGAGGCGAAGTGTATGTTTAGCACATTAATTGAGTTCAAGCAATGATATGCAATTACAAACATCAGGTCATTTCATTGAAAATAACGAAAGAACTGACCTCTGTATCATCAGATAATCCATTTCCAACTGCACCAAAGCTATCTACATTCACAAGAACCTTTCCACCACGCTCACTTGTCCATGAAGGGATCTCTGAAAGTTCTACCTCATTCTCTTCTACGTCCAGGCTTTCAAGCTTTTCAAGTATGCCAATGTTGTCACATACCATGTTTCCTACAACTCCAAGCCCCGATATCAGCAAACCAAGTGAGTAGACCAAGAAGAATTTGTCCATATTTTCTGCGTTGGCTGTAATGCAAGTATTGGTTTTGGTTGAATTGATTAATTTCAGTGAATACACCGGTTATAAATTTATATGTGCAAATTAGCTCTGGAAATGAAGGATTTGGAGAGGGCTTTATGGCTTGGCTTAAAAGTGGATGAAGGTGTTATATTTTCTACATGCCCACTCTTAAAGTACAAGGAAAAATTTTTGTAGTATTTTGCTTTACTCATCAACCAATTACAAAGCTCGCCAGTTACCAGTATACGTTGAACTCTTTCTCCCCTTTGCCCCACAAGAAAGAGGAGTGGATAACAGATAATCTAAGAGGCCTTTTACATTCTCCAAGCAATCTCAATTTGCAGAAGTTTGTCAGGGCCATACAATGTGTGCACAAACAATCAAACAGCGATTTTTTTTTTTTTTTTTATAAGAAGTCGCCAGTTAGTTACACCAAATAGGGAACACAAATGCCGACCTCATTTTCTTGGCATGGGCACCCAAAACATCTAGTAAAAGAAAACTTTGCCTTAGAATTCAGGATTTGCGGACTTCCCAAAACAGACAAGGTCTTACCAGCTCAGGAAACATCTTCACTAGCTTGGCAGAATGCGCCACGAACTTTGCTCACCCCATCTGGAACGCTATTTTTTCGCGGTCACTGTTTGACTTTAATCTCAATTAAACTACGACCTATCTCCCGAGTCATCTTCCTTGCTAGAACGACCTCTCTGATATGTATTCGTTCATGTATCAAGTTCCCCAATCTCAGAACGCTAGTTTGAAGCTTGCAACCAAATGGCTGGATCATAGGGTCTAATTTTAAAATTGAGATGACCAAATTAAATTTTTCATTATAAAAACCTTAAATAAAAAATTCTGAAAAAAAAAAAAAAAAATTTTGGGGTTAAAGAGGTCATCAAGGAGTTGCAAGTTGCAACATTGCAAAGTTCTCTCATGAAGGCATTCAAATACGGCTACTGAACTTTCAATATCACTGCAATTTCGGTGCATATCGATTGAAGCATAAAACGTAAATCTGCTTCCAAAACTGATATATGACAAATGCAGAAACAAACACCAATGAACGCATGGATGGCCTCTGCCCCATTAATTGTATAGTTGTAAATTGTGGGTTTTTTTTTGCCTTAAATTAGTATAAGTTGAATGGGAAAGAAAATAAAAGCATAAAAAAAGAAGAAACTTAAAAATGATGGCAGAAAGAATTTAAATTTAAATTCTTTTATAATACTATTTAAACTTCTCATTATTAAATTATATCTAGTAACTTTATAATTGTTAATGATAAAACATATAAAATGGTTCTTCAAAAATATAGTTATACTCATTTTAATCTCTCACACATTTAATTCAATTAATTGATGCTCAAAAAATAGACAAGACATACAAAATTGTTCTTCATAAATAAAATTATGTCTAATTTAATTATTCATAGATTTAATTCTATTAATTGGTACTTCATAAATATAAATCACCTATAATTTGGTCTCTAAACCTAAATCTTAAATTTTAAATCCTAAAACTATAAAACTGTTAAAAAAAACCTAATCCCTAAATCATAATTTCAAAATTTTAAAATCCTGAATCCTTAAATATTAAAATCTTAATATCCCAAATTTTACACTAAATCTCTAGTTAGGATTTAGGCACTTGTTTATGATTTAGGGTTTTTGTTTACGTGTTATGGTTTAGGTTTATAATTTTAGAGTTTAAGATTTTATGATTTTAAAATTTAAAATTTGTATTTAGGAATTATGATATAGGAGATTTTTTTTTTTGATACATATGATATAGGAGATTAGAAATTAAGAATTTAGTGTTTATGATTTTCATATTTAGTGTTTATAAGGAACTAAATTAGAAATAATTTCTATCTTTAAAAAATTAATTAATAAAATTAAATTTATGAGAAACTAATTTACATATAACTCTATCTTTGAGAGACTATTTTGTAAAATTTAAAAATTAAAATGTTAACATTTATCGTAAATAAGAAGTTTAGAATTAATAAGCGTTAAACTCTCATAGATTTTAAAGACAAACTTTCCTTCTACAAAACTTTTAATATATATGTAGAGAGGAGTGTGTGTGTGTGTGTATGTATTAGATATTAGATTGTTAGTGAAGTGGAAAAATCAAAATATCTCATAACTGTATCAAAATAAAATAAAATGCCTTAACATAAAAACTTTTTTTTTGAATTTGTATATGAATTAATTCATGTTTTGTTCATTCAATTGACATATTTGTGGATTAAAATTTTGAGTTGGATTTCTTGCACATTGGAAAGCTAGGACCAGTAATGGGTAGCTAAGCCAACCGTTGAACTTGAGCTTTCGCCCACCCTGTTTTTTGTTTTTTTTTTGGGTACAATTCGCAGACCCTCTTATGATCCGTAGCTTTACAATAATCTACTTTCCAGAATCGAACATTAGTCTGCGTTAAGCTATTATTGAGCAAGTAAATTTCTGCATATCATAAATCCAGCTGAAATTTTTTTAAATTTGCCCCTCAAAATAGCAAGCATATGCTTGGAAGCCAAGCACCCCATATGCTGCTTGACCACCAACCAATGTCCTCACAGTGCACATGTAACAGGAAAGTGCTTAGCCACGCAACCAATTCCGCCTCCTTCGTATATAAGAAATAATCGATCACCCCATTCGGGGGCAAGAGACAGAAATAATGAAATGACAAGAAGCAAATCTCATTGTATCAAACTGCAATCAATTATTTGTTGGTGTGGTTTCTATCTAAAAATTAGCATGAAACACTCACAGCCCTTTATGATGAAGACTTGCAGCAGTTACAAGCAAATTTATGACGAGTGTAACAAATAACCAAGTCTTACACATACATGACTCGTCTTTAATGGTAAAAACAACAGCACATGTTGCGAAGTAAAAAGGAAAAAAATATAAATCAATCTTAGTTCATTTTTAAATTATTTTCCAATTACATTGACATCAAGATTCATTTTTTTTTCACACAACAGAACCAGATGACAGATGGATTTGACTATGCTTTCACATCTTCCCATCAATGGCATTAACATGCAGAAGCAATGGCCTCCAAAAGGGAGGCTGTGAATCGCATCTGGGTTTCTTCATCAATTCTTGAAAAGAGAGGAACATGGACAAACAAAGACTTAATACCCTTCTGTTCTGCAAATCTGAGGGAGTGGTAATAAACATAATTGCAAACAAAGCGTCCTGCGTCATCTGATATCATCACATCATATGCCCCCTTCTTCAAGGATTTCAGAATTGACTCAACTGAGATAGAAGTCTTCAACAGACAAATGATAAATGGTTATGGAAGACAATGAAAAGAAAGAGCTAAAGGAAGTAAATGCTTCAAATTGGAAATACACCGCATAGCCACGATATCATGCAAGTACGACAGTGCTTTCTTTCTGCTTATAGAGTGTTCTAGTACAGATGATTCCTCCAAACAATTACGGACAAATTCCACACATATATTACCACAACTCTTTCTTCTAAATCAAATTGTAGAAAAGTGGTGTAATCTAGGTTTTGCTTTGCTAGTTCATAACAGTTTAACGACTTTTGCCAACAAATTTAACATTCCAACTCACCAATAAACTCCATACCTCTCATATACAATAACCATAAAAAGAACTTATCTTCTCACCCTGTCATTTTGACCAAGCCACAAGAATGTGCTATGCACATGTCAGGGCAATACAGCCGAATTAAAAAATCTGCTGTCATTTTCCCTTATCATTCATATGTTCTTTTAAACTTACTCTTACTTGAAGGAGACAAAGGATGTTAAAATAAGAAAGGATTTTTCTTCAATTGAATGAAATATCTAGAAGTAAAACTAAATTCAGTTGTTAACCCTAAAGACTGGGATAAGATTTATTGAGAGTTGGCATAGGCTTCAATGTTCATCACAAAATGAAATAAAATTTGAAGATTTTGTAGAAGCATGAATAAGTTATAACAGTAGAAGGGCACAAACTCTTAGTCATCATTAACAGCACCTATCATGTAAATGAGGTATGAGTCACAATATATAATTCCATGAAACAACAATATACCTGTCTTATTCTGGAAATTCCTCCATCTTCAGGGACAACAGGGACTTGCTGAAAAGTTATAAGAAAAGGAGATTTAGGTGATGAAAACCATGAGAGCAAGTTAGGGAATTCTTCAAACTATTATGGAAAAGTTTGTAGCTTTTACAATAAATAAAGTCACAGAATCATAACTTACCTGAGGTTGCCATCCTAACTCATCTGGGCAGCGGAAAGTGGCTTCGTTTGCAGCCTGCCGCTCAATGGCAAACTTCAGAGCCCCACTATTCACCCCCAAGTGAAGCTGAAGCATAAATTTGGCATAAATACATTAATCAAACAATCTAGAAATACAAAACGGTATCTTCAAAATGCATTTCTACATAACAGCATATTTTATCCAAATGTCCTATGAAAGTTGTCTTCCCACTGACATAATAATGGCCTTATAAACTAGAATTAGATACTTTCATTTGCATCATAAGAGTACCTAGCAACACAGAAAAAGATGGGGAGAAACAAGATTACAACAAATAAGAAATCAATCATATCTAAACAAGAAAATGTCTTTCAGCCAATGCACTGCTATCTCCAGTAGCAAATGCATAGCATTCATGTGATGGTTGCAACCAACTGCGACTTGGTGGCTTCTAATTACAAAAACAATTGAAAAAGACTAATAGAAGTCAAAATGTGTACCGTCAATTTTCCATCGCTTTTAACAAGATTGCCTGCCACTTTTACTGTAGCAGTCATTCTGAAAGACCAGGATATTTCCATTATAATTATGATTTCAAAGTTAAACCAATATATGCAAGAATTACGTGACACGAAAACTCTATTAGAAAAACACAGCTGCAGCATTGGTATTTAATAGATATTACACATAATCACAATTTGTGATGAAATATTAGATAGTGTTAGTACTAAAGTGTTTTAGGTGGTAAACTGATGCATGTAGTACAAGACTTACTTTACTGGTAATTAACTTACAAGTTAAAAGGCTTTCTTGACCCATTTTCTTTTTCAAACCAGCAAGTCCAGTTCTCCCAGTTTGGTTCTACTTCTACCAAAGCAACTAAATGCATGCTTCTTAAGAGACTGTTTTGAGAAATTGTATAGGATGCTATCCATATTATTGCAATTAATTTACAAGCAACAAAATCAACAACTTGATTGAGATCTAAAATTATAAGAAGCTAAATGAGGAAAACTAACCCATATAACATGTGCATTACTAGCAGCATCTGTTTTTGAAATAACAGATTCCAGTGTCTGGTAAAGCTGAGGAAGTGCACCAACCCCAGCCGCATCAAGCACAGTACAGCTCCCAAGAGTTACACCAGCAGGTAGGCCTCTTCTTTGAACATAATCCTTCAGGTTACCAACAATAGCCTCTGTGGGATTTTCACCAACTCCTTGAAACTTTTTAAATCCAGTTACATGAATGGTAATGGTCTTGGGCCCTTCAGACCCCATCTCCTCGTTCAAGATACGGATGCAGTTCCCAATTTCAATAAATCCTGTTAACAAGCCCACTAGTATGGCAGGCCCTATAAATATCAAGAATAACCAATATCAACCAATCATCCTGTTAAATTAATGATTCCAAGGAATCCCATTAAAATCTAGGCTCCTACAGCAGGCTACAAACAAAGGCACTCCCTGTATAACATCATGGAGCCATGCTTTTGCATTTACTATACAAAATCACCACCAAGTGGACTGGGAGCTTCAACCAGTTACACTTTGACACATCATGAGTTTACTAGTGCAATAAGCAATAAGTAAATAGTAAGGGGAATATAGAACTCCTGGGCTCCAACAATTTTTACAGCAGACGTATAGTTACAACAGATATTACTCCTTTGACCATTTCCATGGTTTTACTTTGGTTTTCTTTTTTCTTCGTTGGGCGGGGGTTTATCACACTATTAGAGCATTTCCCTCACTACATAACACATCTTCTGCACCGTGAATGGATTATCTTTTGTTGTGACTGTTCATTTAGGCCTATGTTGAGCCATTAGATATATGTTCCAGCAAAAAGACCAGAAAAAGAAAGGGCCACCAAATAGATGGGCTACGGTAAATGATGCTTTCAAATGAGGAACTTCGAAACTTTAAAAGAACAAAGCATATTGATGAGCAAAAGCTTACAGAATTTATAAAACATCAGATATCAACAATCCAACTCCTTAATCCTCGGCCATACAGTTCTAAATTACGCAATTATTTCATGACCCACGATTAGTTATATAAGTTTGTAAATCATAAACTATTCCGTGCAATAATAACATACATTCTAATACACTTTAAACCAGCCAATTCATTCACTGAAGAACAAGTCAAGACACACGGTCCTTCACTAATAACAACATATCTCTCAATTTTCAAGAATTACATATTTTGAAGGAAATAGAAAAAGAAAAAAAATAAGAACATAATAAGAAGCAATAAAAATTATAAGCATGTTCAGTAGGAGATGAAATCAACACCAGCTACAGAGAACTCTACACAGTAGACAGAATTGCATTACAAATTGAAACAACGTCAATTAGACGAGAAAGTGAGAACAGAGATACCTGGGAACTCACGCTACAGGGAGAATTTTGATTATTCCAAGCCGCCAGAGAGAGAACGAGGAGAGAAAGAGCAAAGCATCCAATTTTGATTTTCTTTGGCGTCCTTTCGCGTTTTACTTGGGGCAATGATTTGTTGAGGGAGCATTTGTAAATTGCCCTTGGTTCGCCGAATTATTATGATACTACCCCTCCCGGTGATTTGTCTGACTTGGATGATTGGATCTCCGAATGGATAAGTGTTGGCGGGTTTATATGTCATTGACGGTTTCCTGAATTGCGTTGACTGGCTGACTAAACGACAAACGTCTGGTAGGTGTCTTGGTTCTTGATCCAAACGGTGGCAGCTCCACACCTTCCACGCCATCTTGATGACCAGGAAAACTGAAGTCTTCTGATAAAAGCCATTTCACAAAATTAGTATAGGGCCTTAAATTTTACCATTTAGATTGTAAAATTTAGTATATTAATAATTTAGATTTTTTTATTAACTTTTTAAAAAATTAATTTATATTAATTAATGTAAAATGTTAAGTTTATTAATTAAAAAATTAGTTTCGTCTATGTCTACATCTATACTTCTATACAAAAATGTTTGCATTAAAAATGGCATGAAAATTTCACATTACAAGGAGTACAATAAAATTAAGAACTATGATATGAATTATTTATTTTGATCTAAACATGATTAATCTTGTTGTTTTTAATTAAAAATAACTTCAAAAAATAATTTTAATTGAGTAAAATAATTTATTAAAATTAAGAAAATATAATTAGTAAAACTAATTTTATAAGAATTAACAAATTAAAAAATATGGCAATGACAGAAATCAATTTCATTATAAAAAAAACTAATTCTAATAAAATTAAGAAACGAAAACTAAAATAAAAAGAAAAAGAAAACTAATTATATTATTATTGTAACAAAATATCTTTTCGAGATGTTTAATTAAGAAAAATAAGTCTGTTAGAACTCAATAGTCAATTTTAAAAAAAAAAAAAAAAACTGGTTCTATTATTAAAATAAAAAATATTATTTGTGCCAAAATAACATAATGGTCAAATTGCGATTTCATCCAATTTGACAAATGATAACTTCTTTTACTGGAGGAACAGGGGCATGGGAAGGTGGGCTGGCTACTGACATGTGGAAAGCCCACTCATTAGCAAAACTTAAATCGCATGTGGGCAATATTAGTCTTTGCTAGATGAGTAGACCTGGAGTGTTGTCGCGCGGTAAGAAAACGCTAAATATTTGGCACAAAAGTGAGGGCAAGATCAAGGTTCTGACATGGTGCTATACAGTGGTATGCATAGGTTGGGTCTAAATAAAAAACTAATTTTTTAAGATATCTTTTTGGGGTTCAATCTCAAGAGTCGTCATTGATGGGAGATTTTATACGATAATCATTTGCGAACTGGTAAGAATTATTTTTTGACTTAAAAGATTCAAAGATACTTTGTGATATTTAAAAAAAAAAATTTAGTTAAGTTAAAAAAATTTAAATTTAAATTTTTTATCTTAAATCTAACTAACAATATGTACGAATTTAGGTTGTTGTATTTATATGTATATTTTGCCAATATAATATCACAAGTTGATTCAATTTGCACGCCTCTAATATACAAAAATGTTGATTTTCTCCTTTTTCTCATAATTGGGCATTTTTCTTTCGTATTGAAAGAATATACAATGCACTTTTCGAGAATTTCAGCTCAAATGCTGGTGGAAGGATCAATTTTCAATGTATATACAGATCTTCATAAAGATAAGAAAGCTTGCCTGCAAAGCATAAGGCGTATGTCATAGACTCGTAGAGTGCCGACAAAACAAAATATGTAAAAGAACTACATCGCAATCTTTCTCTTGAGAATGGGTAACTATTATATACATGCATCAAGCTCCAACCAAGTATACCTCACCCGAGCATAACGAGCAGGCCTCCAATGACCAATAAGGCAGACAAAGGAGGAAAATTTTGAGAAAAGAGAAAAAGAATTTGTTCATATTCCATTTCTCAAAGGAGAAAAAATAAATGAGGCTGGCAAATTTTTGGCCTCAAAGGAATTAAAATAAACATGATCATTCTATACTTGTTGCCAATTGAATAGAAAAGTAAAGAAGAGCCCAATAAAATCTCGTGGTCCGTTAATTCGCTGCACAGTCAACTCTAGCAATATTGTTGGAGCAAAACCATAGAGTTTGGCATAGTTGGTAAGGAAGCTGTGACATGGGTTGCAAGTCCACTTTTCAGGGGTTTGATTCTAATAGTAACTTTTGTGATCAGAGGTTTAATTTGTTCACGCACTCTCAACTTGAGGGGAATTAAAACCACCTAAAAGATTGAGATAATTTTTGAGAAACCAACCAAAAAAAAATAACACTTTTAAGCCAAGGAAATGAATTTAGTGCGGAAGAAGATGAAAAGTTTGATTCTAATAGTAACCTCTGGGGTTAGAGGTTTAATCCGATTGTGTGCTTCCGTTTTGACGGGATTAGAATTACCTAAAAATGTAGGGATGCATCACGAGAAACCTAAAAACAATAATACTTTCAAGCCAAGGGAATGAATTTGGTGCGAAAAAAGGTGAAAGGCTGTGCTCGTGAGTGCATTACATAGAGTTATGTGGTCACATGGTTATAATTTTTTTTTTTAAAAAAAAATTTGGGATAAGTGAGAAAGGAATGGAACGAAATTAGAATAGATTTAAATGACTTAAATTTTTTTTATTAATTTTCATAATTATTTTAATAATTTAATATGTTTGTTTTATTTTATTTTCTATTTTATTTTCTCTTATTGTATATATTAATTTTCTTTTAAAAAATTAAAAAAATCTAAATCCTTGTAGAATCTAAACTTAGAGCATTTTTGACAAGAGGTTTAATTAAACTTTGACTGTTTGGCTTGAATATTTGTTGAAGCCCTTGTGTTACGATAAAATATATCAACTCATTTAGCATAGCTTAATGGTAAGAAGTTTAAGTAATATAGCAGAAAAATCAAAATAACATCAATTCACCAATTATACACATTCCACATGTTATAATTTGAGCAAATAGCATTAGTTCACCAATTGTCCTTATTTTAACTTGTTATAATCTATCTACAAGTTTATGAAAATTGATCAATAATCTATTTAAGATACTTTTTTTTAATATTTCGTAAATGAGAATTTTGTCTCCTCTAAAGAGCATGATAAAACACTAAGTTTAGATTAATTATAGATTTATTTATTAATAAATTTTATAATTTAAAATAAATATATAAAAATATTTTGTTTATAAAATAACAATACATATATCTTTTTTCTTAGACTTTTGGATTAATTTGTTTACAAGAAAGAAAAATTTTAGGGAAATAAATATAAAATTTAAAAATAAAATTTATATATTAAATTAATTAAAAAATAATCAAAATAAAAAGAGAAAGAAAGTGAAGAATCAAATCTTTAAACTTCCCCATTCTTTCCGGACTGTAACATGCAGCTTCGCACGGTCTCCGCTGGTTGAACGGAAGAACTAGTCTAGTACAGTAGGGCTGAACACTTACACTTAGTATTACGTGAGTGCTGAAAATATTTGGCGCCGTCTGGTCGCCTAAGTTCGCAGCAGTGCAGCGAGTCCGAAGGCAAAGATTCCGACAAGTGGCGTTTCGGTTTCCGTTCCCATTTTCAATTTTCCCTCTCATTCTTGCCTCCCGCTGTAGCAACAAATTATGGTAATCATGAACTTTTAATTTTAAATTTGATTCTTTATTATTGAGCACCACACACTCACCATCAGAAATGGGAAACAAAACCCTAAACATTGTACGGAATTAGATTCCAGTTTTAAGTTTTGCTTCCTACTCTCTGTTGGCGCCACACACCAAAACGCAAACCGCCCTAACCCATGGTTTTTCTTTCCTTTTCCCTTGTAATTAATTTATATTCCGTTTTTATATTGAAAATATAAAAGCACCACACTGAAATACTAACCAACATAAGGCAGAGTACAACAGTTGATTCATTATTGTGTGTGCAGAAACAGGCTTCTCACTTGGTGCTTTTGGTTTCTTTGACAGTCAAGTGTGCAAGCTTGATTAGTGATTTTCTATTTTTGAATGTTCTATGGAGCGTGGCAGGAAGCGGCTGCGGGAGGATCAACCATCGGTGGTGGAAGCTGGGCAGATAGCTCCGGAGAACTTGTGTGGGCTCCGCGAAGGAAAAGAGAGGGAAGTTGGGGACGCGATTTCCGTGGATGGAGGTCATGGGGAGAATGAGGGGAAGAGAAGAGAGACAAGTTTGGATCTTGATGCTGAGAAAGAGCAGGGGAATGACTTTCACGACGGCAAGGGAAATGGCGGTTTTGGGAGACAAGTTAATAACGGCCTATTCCCCAAAATGGAAGATGGGAAAATGCTAACGTTCGCTGAGAATGTAGTGGTCATGGCTGGTGAATCTTTAAAAATTGATCATGATGGGGGTTTGGGTCGGAGAAATAAAGATGATGGAGCAGAATGTTGTTCTTATGAGAAACCAGGCGAAGAAGCTGCTGTAAAAAAGAGGCGTGGTAGAAAGAGTAAGGCGGAGAAGGAGGCCTTGAACAAGGAGATTTTGTCTTTAAAAGTTGAACAGGATGGTGGTTTGGGTCGGAGAAGTAAAGATGATGGAGCAGAATGTTGTTCTTATGAGAAACCAGGCAAAGAAGCTGCTGTAAAAAAGAGGCGTGGTAGAAAGAGTAAGGCGGAGAAGGAGGCCTTGAACAAGGAGCTTTTATCTTTAAAAATTGAACAGGATGGTTGTTTTGGTCGGAGAAATAAAGAAGATGGGGCAGAATATTGTTCTTTGAAGAAACCAGACAAAGAAGTTGTTGTAACAAAGAAACGTGGTAGAAAGAGTAAGGCGGAGAAAGAGGCCTTGAAAAAGGAGTTCTTGGTGGATGGGATTAAGCAGAAAGCTGATAATGAAACTGTGCAGCGTGCTGTAGATAATGGTAACAAAGTGATGGAAGGCGAAGTTAAAGTGGGGCAAGGTGACAGATTTGAAGGAGAAGATAATGTGAATATTACTAAGAAGCGTGGTAGGAAGAAGGCACGGAATGTGGTCAGAAAGGACGTGGTGGCACATGATACTGATTATGAAACATTTAGTAATATATGTTCAAAGGACGCGGGAGAGAAGAAAGTTGAGGAAGATAATGGTTTTGATGGAGATGATGAAGGTGGTTTGATGGAGACAGAAATCCCAGAAGATCCACAATGCTGCAGTAAGAAATCACAACTAGACATAGATGACAGCTGTGGTGGTGCTCGATCTATCAAGGTGAAGTTTCGAGGGCCTGGCAGAAAAAGAAAGAAAGCTAAGAAAAATGAGGGCATTGAGTTGAAAGCAAGCAAAGTAGGCAGTGAAAATAAGGAAGGTTCAAGACGTAGGAAGGCAGCTAATAATGTGAAGGCAGAAGATGGGGTTTTAGGAGCTCATGGTTATTCTTTGAGGACTTGTAAAGTTGAGAGACATGAAATGCCCAAAGTAAACAAGAAAAATTCTAAAGTATGGAAACCTTTCCACTCAGTGACTATTGTGTTTTACTTTTACGTCATATATAATTTGCAAATTTGGTCATTGTTCTATTTCTTGATAAACAGTGGATTGAAGAAGAGTCCTTAATGTGCCATCAATGTCAGAGAAATGACAAAGGCCGGGTTGTTAGGTGCAAAAGTTGTAAGCGGAAAAGATTTTGCATCCCCTGTTTATATAATTGGTATAGTTTGCTTTGCTTCTGTTCTCTCGTTATGTTAGAATTCTGTTCCATGTATTTCAGTTAAACAGTCGATGAGCATACTTGTTTTGTGGGATAACATCTGTATTATGTCTACCCATTTAAGCCTATCCTTACTGTCCTATTAACAAACAATTTGCGTGTTTGAAAGCTGCTGTTAGAAGGAACTAGTAAGTAAAATATTGAGCTGTTAAATCCATGTGTGGGTGCAATCTTCTGTTGGTTGCATTGGCTTTTGTGTTTTCTTTGGCTTTATCCTTTGGAATTTTAGGAAAGCACAAGCACAATTTGCACTCTACTAGTGCCCTATGAATAACTAAGCAAAGTTTCACTTTAAAAGAAAAATTCTGTAAGATCAATGCTGCAAGTTTAGGTGATGAAAGTTCAAGACCAGTGCCTTACAAGCGATTGCTGATTAATATAAATGTGATACCATGCAATAATGGTTTGAATACTTTATCTGTGAATTTAACCTATCAATTACTAGAGATTATTGAATCCATTTCAATTTTTATGCCCAACTCAATGAAAACGGTAAGATTTGAAAGGAAAGAAATTTTTGGAAAGCCTACCTGGTCAAACATATTAAGTGAAATAATTTCTTGTAAGTATTGTTTTGGACCATCGGAGCTTCTCAGTTTTGGTGTGCAGAATACCCTGGTGGATTGGCTTTGACATTTGGCATTGTCTAAAGCAGTGTTTAGTTAATTCTATACGTGGAAACATAATAAACCTTGTGCTCTTGTTTGCAATTTCATTATCAATATGAACTAAATGACGCTAATGTGATAGTGGGGTAAGCATCTGGATGGAGAACTTGGAAATTTAGAAAATTCCAATGAAACATAAAGGGAATGCTTTACATATTAGTTCTTAAAACAATGAGCAAGCTTTTGCATAAATGATACCCATGTTGAATGGGTTTGCTAAGCAGACTAAAAAGCTTGATTTAAATAGCCAATACACTAATTGCTAGAAATGTTCCCCTTTTTCATGGATAATGTGAAAACTTTTCAATTATATTTTTTGCTTCTTAGTTAGTAATGATAACTGCTTGCTGTCCTTCATCTTTGAATTGTCTTGTGAAGGTATCCTCAAATGAAAGAGAATGATGTTGCTGAGGCATGTCCTGTGTGCCGTGGAAATTGCAATTGCAAAGCATGCTTGCGATCTGATGAACTAATCAATGTCAGCTCTTGTCCCCTTCTAGATTGGATTTTACTATTTGTTGTACATTTGAGGTTTGACGAAATTGTTTACTGTAGAATATGAAGAGCATAGAGGAAATCAATGCAGATGAGGAAATTGAGCACTCTAAGTATCTGCTAGAAACACTTGTTCCATATTTGAGGCAGCTGGATGAGGAACAAAAAACTGAGAAGGAGATAGAAGCTAAGAGACAGGGTAATTTTCCTTGAATGGGCTGGATTGATCTTACTGCCATATAGGCGATGCTTATTTTGCTTACAATTCATCTAAGTTCATGCAGGGCTAACTATGATTAGTGCATATTTAAATAAGTTATACAATCCTGGATTCCTGGTCCACTTAAGTGAGTGTTAGATTTGATTGTGCTGCACATGGCTTTTGAAGTTGTTCTTTGATGCTATTGAGTAGCAGTTTCCTTGGCATTCTGAAGACTGGCTGCAGTGTGGTTTATTGAACTTTTGGTCTTTGTTTAGCCTGAATGTTGCTGTTGCAGACTGGCAATTTGTTTCTTTTAATTGATTACTTGGTTTGTTGGCTTTGCCGATGTTTCTTGGTTCTATTTTCTTGTGCTTCTTGTTTTAGAATCAAACCATAATTGTTTTCTTTTCTTACCCACTTGATTACCTGTATTTATTTTTCCTGTCTGTGCCTTAGCTTGTGTTACATCAAATCCTATATCCCTCCTAAGACCTTAGCATAAGTTCAACATTATTTTCATTCTTTGATCTGCTTTATTGGGGCGCAGGGCTCTCATTTTCAGAGTTAGAGATAGAAAAAGCAAATTTCTCTGAAGATGAGCGTGTCTACTGGTTGGGTTTTTCTCTCTATCCTTAATGTTATTATCTTATCATAACATTGCGGTTGATCTAAAATTAATATTCTTTTGCAGTGATAACTGCAAAACTTCAATATTTGATTATCATAGAAGCTGTCCAAAATGTTCATTTGACCTCTGTCTAGTCTGTTGCCGTGAGATTCGTCAGGAGCAGCTACTGGGAGGTGCAGAGCCAGTTGAATTTGAGTTTATCTGCCAGGGACTGGACTATCTACATGGTGGAGAGGGAAAAATAATTCAGTTAGATGCTGAGACTAAGCCTGAGGATCGGGACTGGTCAAGATCTGGGTTGAAGGCAAGAAGTGATGGTGGCATCACTTGTCCAAGGGTTAATGATGGTTGTGATTGTACTACTCTCAAACTGAGATGCATATTCCCTGACAATTCGACTTCAGAATTAGTAAAGAAAGCAGAAACATTTGCTGGAGCATATAAACATGAAGATGTAGTGCAGACTGCTGAGCATTGGTGTTCATCTTTCAATCTAGATGGTAAAGCTGTTGTTAGAACTGATTGCATGAGGAAGGCAGCATCTCGTCAAGATTCCAGTGACAACTATTTATACTGTCCAAGGGCTGTAGATGTCCAACATGGGGATCTGAAGCATTTTCAGTGGCACTGGATCAAAGGAGAGCCTGTGATTGTTAGCGATGTGCTCGAATGTACATCTGGTTTAAGCTGGGAACCACTTGTCATGTGGCGAGCTTTTCGTCAGATAACTAAAACGAAGCATGATCAGCATTTGGCAGTGAAGGTCCTTGATTGCTTGGATTGGTGTGAGGTTAGTTTCTTTGTCAAGCTTGAACTAGGATGACTTAAAATCAACAGCTTAGCCGTATTTTGATAAAATTTTCCACTTTAATAAGTTGTTCTTCATAATTGTAAATTAGATGCCTCATTTTGGAAGTTAAAGAATGTTTTATTTCTTAAATTCAGATATTCTAAATTTTTTCTTTTACAATCTTTTTATTGAAGAAATTTTTACCAACTTCTTTGACCAGAAGAAACTGGAATTAATTTTTCTGTTTTCTTTGGCATGCCATGCGGGGAACCCAAAATCACAAGCCCTGCTGCTTGCCTTTTGCTATCATTCCCATTTTTATTTGGATATGGCCTCATCACCTCAGATTCTCTCTGTTGTTAACTGTTCCTTTCTTCTTTCCTTACCAAGCTCCTAAAGTTGGTTCCATCTCTTATGTGGCAAATCTATCTTTGCCTCTCTCCTGTGCCCCTTTGTCTTTCTTTTGTCTGCTTTGATCACCCAAGTTCTGCTTCTCTGTTGCTTTTTAAGTATTCCCCACTTCTCTTCTCCTCTGCTACTATAAACAATTTTATGTGATTAACAGCTTTTAACTTGTAATGTAGAATTTTTTTACTTGCGGCTTGTGGGTTTGGCACTGAGTTTTCAGTAATTGAATGCAGGGAGATATCAATATCCATCAATTCTTTACAGGCTATTCTAAAGCTAGGTTTGATAAGTGTTCATGGCCACAGATATTGAAACTGAAAGATTGGCCTCCTTCTAATTTATTTGAGGAACGAATGCCACGCCATTGTGCTGAGTTCATCTCTTCCTTGCCCTACAAGGAGTATACAGATCCACACAAAGGTGTTTGTAACCTTGCTAGCAAGTTGCCACCGAAAAGTCTGAAGCCAGATATTGGGCCAAAGACGTATATTGCGTATGGAGTTGCTCAGGAGCTTGGGCGTGGTGATTCTGTCACAAAGCTTCACTGTGATATGTCTGATGCCGTATGCATTGTTACCTTGATTCTTTTTACCTTCCTTTTTTTCCCTCATAGAAGCACTTTTAACATAGAATTTATCAACAGAACTGAATTGGGGGAAAGTTTGTGTGCCATATAATTAGATCTGTCCTGTTGAGCCAGTAAATTGCTATTTTCATATACGGTTCTTGAAAGTTGGTTGTGGTTTCAAGTCCATTGCTAGAATTTTTTTATTCAGGGCATGGACTTAAATCCTAAACTCTTATAATCCCAGCATCTAACAGCTTGATAGGATCTGCCTATTTTTTGTTTTTAGTATCTTTAATTCCAATTTTTAACTCTAATTTCTTGTCTCTAAGTTGAAGCATATATTTATTTTGCTAGTCACTGTCAGTACTAACGTTCATGTTACTCATATTGATTCAAGTCGTTTCAACAAGAATCTCTGTGGCCCTAGTTTCCCAAGTTTCATAGGAACTCCTCCACCATGCATATGTTTCAATTCAAAACAGGGGATTTGCAGCATATTTTAAATTGCGTGTCCTAAAAGGACAAGCTATTGTCCTTTTTTGAGATTGGAAAATCATTTACCAACTATCAAGCATTTCTGTTTAGTGGCAATAAATGCATTATTAGGGTGCCAGTATGTGAGTTGTTTTATTCTTTTTTGTGGTTATGTCAAGATGACTTTCATAATAGATGAAAATAAATCTCTCTCTGTTGGTCCCTTATTATAGTTTGCTCTGGTCTTATTAATTAAACTAAAATCATGTGGTGCAGTATCTGTATTTTAGCAGTTTAACAGCAAGATGGCTATTTAGTTACTTCTGTTTTGAGGGGCTGAATGTATTAATTATAGGAGAAGCATGACACCTGATTTCATCTGTTAGTTGGTGGAATGTGGGTGTCAATGAGGTTTGTCTTAAAGCATCCTTTCTTTATCTGTTGGCTGTTTAGGTGAATTTATTGACGCATACTGCTGAAGTGACCCTAGAAGCCAAACAGCTTGCAACTATAGTGAAACTGAAACAAAAGCACCAAGAGCAGGACAGAAGGGAGCTACATGTTGATAGTTTAGGGGTGGAAACTGATGTGGACAATGCCGTGCCTGATGTTTTATCTTCCTCTATGAATTCAGCTGACAAACAAGATAATATTGAAATTCCAAAACATGTCAGTGGTGTGTTTGTTGGTAATGTGGCTGATCAGATTTATCAACCTACTGATAGTATTGAGAACTTTGTTTCAAACAAGCACATCCCCTCATTTGGATTGGGGCCCAACAAGTCAGAGGTGAAAATGAAACAAGAAAACAGTGGGGACAATGTTGATTCTTCAAATTTGGAAAGTACTTTAGTTGGGGATGCTCCTGAAGGAGGTGCTATCTGGGATATTTTTCGGAGACAGGATGTCCCTAAACTGGAGGAATATCTGAGGAAACACTTCAGAGAATTTAGGCATGTGCATTGTTGTCCATTACAGCAGGTAAACTATATTTGTCATTTGGGCCTGGTTACTTGTCAAGTTGCTTGTATTCAAGTTACGAAGGTGCATGGTTCCTTTGTAGTGGTTATTTAAGTTATCTATGTATTATGCTTTATTACTGGCTTATAATATTTGATGTTGGACATAGATAAGAATCAAAATAATCCAATTTTCTCTCAATTTAAAGTTTCACACTGTGATAGGGTTGTTTGAGGGTCTCACAAATGTATATGTTAAGATAGGTTACTTCACTTGAATACTACATTTTTGGTGGTTGCGGGAGCAATATTGAGAATTTATGTTCCCAAAAAAGTTTTTTAATTAAGATGGAAAGTTTGGATGCCTAGCTGATAACCAAGTATTGTGACATGTGATACTGATTATTTTGCCTATTAGTCGGACATAGTTAAATCAATATTTTCAGATTGTAATTATGGAAGATTTGGATAATGATTTTGCTGTGGGTTGTTGCATGCTGATAACTGATAATCTCTTTGCACAATTGTATTTTTGTAAATGGCATTAACTTTGATATCACAGGTTATTCACCCTATCCATGATCAGACCTTTTATTTGACTATGGAGCATAAGAGGAAGCTAAAGGAGGAGTATGGTTAGTTAGTTTATTTTTTTTTTTATTTTCTCCGTGCTAGATTGTGGGGGGCCTTGTCTTAGTGGAATCCTGTTTATCACATGTTGATGGTTCAAAATTTTCCCCTCCCTGTGTAGGAATTGAACCATGGACATTCACTCAAAAACTTGGAGATGCTGTTTTTATTCCAGCAGGCTGTCCTCACCAAGTCCGAAATTTGAAGGTTACATATATAGAAATGCCCCCTGCTCTTTACTATTATTATGTTCTGATAGTTTTCCTATAGTATGTAATCCTAATCCTAATTTTTTTTTCTTGACTGCTGAATCACGGAGGGAGTGGTTTAAATTATTCAATATTGCTTTTTGGATTACATTGGGTCTTAGCATTAATATGATATATGTGTTGTCTATGATTATAACCCCTTAAGAAAAATTAAGCATGCTTTTCTTTTACACGAGCAGAATTATATTTTATGAGAAGTGAATTTGGTTGTTTTTCTTCAATTTAATATCTTAAATAGTAAATAGACTTATAGACTTGCATTTGCTTGTGGAGACACTTAAAAATGGGTTTACTTATATGCTATGTTGGACGTGCTATCTGTATTTATGCCCATGTTTGCTGCCTTTTTCAGTCCTGCATTAAGGTTGCCCTCGATTTTGTCTCACCTGAGAATGTTGGTGAGTGTTTCCGGTTGACGGAGGAATTTCGCATTCTTCCCAGAAATCACAGGGCCACAGAGGACAAATTAGAGGTGCACAAACATTTGTTATTGTTGTGCCGTTTCTGACTCTTTTGGTTACATCTCCCTCTTCGTAAAAAAGTTGCTTTCGCCAGATGGTACATTGTACTTGATAAGCTATGAATGGGGGAGCATATGGTTAGTAGAATCTGAAATTAGTTCATTATGAAAATACTTCACTATTCACGATTACAATTGGCTCAAGTTATTTGCCTTTTTGTTGATTCCTTAGCATTATTCGCATAATCCCCCCTCTATGAATGTACCTGCTTAGAAGAACTACACCACAGACCTATGATTTTTGCATTCAAAACTCATAATTTTAATGCATGTTAACTGAATTTGAATCCCTAGAGTTATGTTTCTTTTAACTTTGATGACTTTTCTCTAGCTGTCTATTTTACTTTTAAATCTAATTTGTGGGTCTCATATTTTGTTTCACTAATTTTCTCTTTTAATTTTATATATATATATATATATATAAATATATCTCTCCATCTATGACTTTGGGCTGATAACTCTAGGGGATTCTAATCTTGCCTTGTTTTGGTTAATTACATGGCTTATGCTATTGTTGCAATATGTAACTTGATAAATTTGTTGATATTTGTTCCATTCCAAATTCAACCTGAATGATGGAAGCATTAGGGACGGAGTTCAACGGTCTTTATCTGACGATTATGTAATGGGAATAGGTTTTTTTTATTTTAATTTTTTGAAAGCTGTATGAGGATTTAGCTTCTGATTGTTGCTTCATTGAGCAGGTGAAGAAAATGACAATTCATGCAGTGAATAATGCAGTGGAAAAATTGGAGAAAGCAAGGTTAGAAATTACAAACTAAATCTATGATCGAAATTTTTACAACATTCACCTCAAATACAGTATGGTACATTCTATTTACTGTAATCTTATATATATTAGGTTTTATTTACATCAGTGTGCCTTTGCAATATTGCTGTCAAGAAGTTTTTTTACTGTTGTCACTTATATCTGAACGCTAGGTGGTGTTTTTAGGGTCATGGTCCAATATCTAATTTGGATCACTTATCAGATTGACCATTGTTTATTCGAATTTCAGGTGTTCAGTAAACTAAGGCTGAATTGTAATTATATCTCAAACACGATGCCCATGGACGCGTTTCCATGTATTAGATTACATATAGCTTATATGGGGCGCGATGATGCTGATGTCATGGATCTCAAGAAAGGTTATCTGGTTTTGCTTTCTAATGGCCGGCATACATTCACATGTTCCTCTTGATGTCTGGTATTATAATGGTGTAAAAAGGTATCATTTAGTCGTGTACTAGAATGTGAAGTGTCCAGTCTTCTGGTGTTTAAGGGCATTGGCTGACGAGAGCATTGTAATTTTGTAACCTGGAAATGCATGATGGATTACATTCCAAGGCGAAATGTCCAGACTTGGAATGTATACAGGCATTTGCTGATGAGAGCATTGTATTTTTTGATTGTGGAAATGCATTATGAATTAGATTCCATTCCCCTTTTCCCCCTTTTCCCAAATCTATTCCATACTAAAATTCGTGCATTGTCTCTGAAGACGTTGCTTTTATGTGTGCTTCAATTTAAAACTCGGCGCTCCAATGTTTTATCTACTTCAGAGAACTTCAAAATGGATGACGCAGTTTCCTTGAAGTAGCTAACGGAGGAATGCATAATGGATGAAGGCACTTGTGGGATAAGAAAGGTGATCCATTATTAATAATTAATAATATTAATAATTTAATTATGGTTCGAGAATTGCAGAGAGGAAGGAACAGTGGTGTTGATGATGACGAGTACCGATGAAGAGATTGAGTAGTCTCATCTCATTTATTGAGGGGCAGAATGGGCATTTGCATCTGGTGTGGAAGAATTGGACATGTCCATGGTGAGAGAAGTGGATTTAGAAAGGCGATTTAATCTGTTTTCATGAAAAACAAGAGTAGTGCGAAGTTTAACGTAGGTGGGGAGAGGAGCACGGGTAGAGAGATTGATGATGATACTTTCACAAGAAGGCAAGCCATCTAGAATATGAATAAAAAGATCGTCTTCGGATATATAGTGTGACCCGTAGAGAATTGAGAGTCAAAAATTAATTTGGCTTTCTAAAGGTAGACAGAAATGGTTTGGTTACTTTTTTGAAGACAGTAAAAGTCAGATTTGAGTTGAAGGAGGCAGGTATGAGCCTGGTCCTGAAAAAGTTGTTGGATGGATTTCCATGCATCAAAGGTAGCGAGCACAGTGTCTGGTTTGATAATACTCTGAAGAATTTCTGTAGAGATTGTGGCCTGAATTTAGGAAAGCACAACGAAACTTTTTGTTTTCCAGGTAAGGAAAGCAGGATTGGATAAGGTAATCTTGTTTTCTCCTTCTATGGGGGGTGACGGGAATGGTGTTCCGTCTATGTGATTATGAAAATCAAAGGCTTTAAAAACAGGAATGAAGTGGGAGCGCCGACAAAGATAATTGGTAAAGTCTAGTACGAACATAGTTTTTGATGTTTGATACGGTTTGTGCTGGGTGGTGGGTAGTGGATGCTGGGGAAGAAGAAAAAGTTGTAGTTTTTGGAGAAGAGTTTGCAGACAAGTCAAGAGCCATGGCAAATAATTTTTCTAGAGCTCTTATACTACGAAGAAATGCAAAAGAGTATTATAACATTATAGGTAATACAGTATTTGTAATACAATAGAAGAGGTTGCAACAGATTGGATAGTGTGAATACAAATTAACAACCTTAACAATATACAAGAGTCCTATTATACGTCTGTTATTATTGTCTTCGAATGATCTTCCCACGGTTTCCTGGGTGAAATAACAGGTGACCAACATTCCCACTATATGAATGCTTGGAGTGTCATTGCCACGAGAAAATTCAATCATAAAGCTAACTCTACTCAGCCCCCCGCTCCTTGACAGATGCAAATCAATGCCTGAACTGAAGCAACTTCATTCTATCGTGATCTCGTCTGGTTTATCTCAGGATGACCCATTCACATCCAGAATTCTTTGCTTTTCGGCACTATCCAATTTGGGCGACATTGATTATTCCTACAGAGTTTTCTCCCAGCTCTTCAATCTGATAATGTTAAACACAATCATATTGTTTTATGAAAAATTCTCTAATCTAATCCAAGATTAATTTAATTACAGTCGAATAGAAGAGAGTCAATCTTACCATCCTAAAGGAGACTAAGAAGACTTATATCCAAATTACATTTTCAAGTTGAGATGAATAAGAAGACGTTTACTTTAGTGGTTGTGCAAATTTGATTATTATATTAACGTATAAAAATCTTATTTATATAAACTTGAAACTTGTATATTTTTATTCATTATTCTTATTTTTGCATTAAAATATTTCAATAATTTATTTACAATATTTAAGTTTTGTCATAAACAAAATTTAAACAAAAAGTAAAATCAAATGATTTTCTTTTACTTTTAAAATTTATTCTCAAAATAAAATTTCTCAAATAGGTATTTTGTCCCTTAATATTTTTAAACTGTTTTCAGAATAATTTAAGCAAACGGTTTTTTTTCATACTTTTATCCCGTAAAATAATACTGAAAATAATTTTTAAAAACAACAAAATAAAAAATAGAATCAACCAAACCCTTAGTTTATTTTGTTTTTTAATTTCTTCCGTGCAAGAATGCGGGGGGTCCTGTTCTTTGTGGAATATTCCTGGTTATCATACGTTGATGGTTCAAGTTTTTCCCCTCCCTCTGTAGGAATAGAACCATTGACATTCATTTAAAATCTTATTATATTATGAGCAAGGTGTCTAGACTTAGGTTAGTGTTAACCGACTTGAAAAATTGCTAAACTAAAACTTTAATCTTTATGCCCGTGACGGTTAAGAGTTGTGTCATGACAATCTTGGAATAGAGAAATTCCATTTTCGTAAACTTTCTCTTTTTGTGAATTCAAATTGCAAGTCAATGACTCTAAAATAAAAGTTAAAAATAATTAATTCGCTAACATTAATTATTTATTTCTAAATTTTCGAATGCAAATAGATACAAATAAAATTAGGTACCACACTGGCCTCCAGGTCCTCCATAGAGGAAGGCTTGCCTAAAAGCTGGCCCCTCATCACCATGATACAAGAGGTCATAGCAATGGCTCCCAGCATCATTAGAAATCTTCACATCGTTAGGATATATGTCTGCTTCTTTAAACTCTGAGTTTACGACTTTAACCTGAGCAAAGGCAGCAGCCCTCCCATACTTTGCTGAAGGGAACTCACCACTCCCCATTGGTGGACTAATTCCATTAGGAGAAGCAAGGGTCGTGCCACCATATTTAACCGAAGATGCCCCATCGGCCAAGTGAGTGAAAATTTGCTTTGGCCAATAACCGATTACTGAATCATTTGCACCAATAAACCACCAGTGACCAGTTGATCGATCCTAATATATTAAAATAATTGAGAATGAATGTTCAAATGGAGCAATGTATGATACAAATAGAAAATATTAATAAAACTATTTTATTCCCTTTATTATGTTCAGTCTATTTACTCCAAAAACAAAAAACGTTATAGTCCCTTAGAAATGCAATAAAAATTACCTGTTTAATTGAAATGCCAACAAACCATTGTTCTCCTCCAAAAATGGATGGAGGGCCCGTTTTTTGTCCAAGGCGCATTGTCGGATGGACTTGCACAAAACCTGGGCACATCACATTATAGCAGCCAGTTTTGCGATAACCATCCACCTATTTTATGCGGATGTTTAATTAGAGTCACTGGTAGTCAACACATTAAAAAAGTTTCATAAACTATATGAAAAGGAATTTCGTACTGTCCAGTAGCCAGTTACTCTTGTAGCATTGTCACCGTATAGTTTTGGATGCACCTAACACGTCATATATGTAATTGGTTAGTCCGTGTGTGTCTAAATGATTTGTCACACCTCCAACAAAAATAATGAAATGATTTGTGATGCTAAACAAAAGTACAAGATAAAAAAGATTCACTTACAGCCCATCCAACTTGAAGACTATTGCGTTCAACAGGAGGGCCGTTTTGAAGCCAAATTAGAGCCATGCTATATTGGTCCATTTTCACGGCTGGATTATAGTCGTTGATATTTGCACTAGCTCCATGATATACTCTGCTTTGGGTTGTCTCAAGGGTAACAAACTACAAGCAACAACAACACAATATTTAATGTGAGTTTTATTTAATTATTTCATTAGTCAAACAGATAGAATTAATAAGGAAAATAGATTGGAAGGGTTAGAATTATACTATATCTATACCATCAAATTTATTGAGTTTTATAATTTAAATTCAAATTTAAATTTAATAAATTTAATAATTTTAATTATGAGATTTGGATTAGGATGAACTTAGTAAAATAAAGAAAGATGATTATGATTAGAAAATTAACAATTATGATCTATTTATTTATATTTAATAATAATAATAATTATTAATTTTTTATTAATAATTATTCACTTGTATTTTATTTTTTACAATGCATCTTACATTTTATAAAATTCTAATTTCTAATAATTAATTATAAGAATTAAATCAGAAGAAAGTTATGTAAATGGTGAAACTCTTTAAACTAAGTGTGTATGGATAGCAAACTAAAGCCTAATAAAAGCAAGAATACACACACACACACACACACACACATATATATATATATATATATATATATATATATGATATTTCAAATAAAATCATATTTCAGATTATTACTGTGACATTGTTAAAATAATATGAATTGAATTAAATTTATTATATAATTAAACACAAAATATGATTAACAAAATATAAACACTTCCAGCTATGACTTACATGTTGGCCAGGATATTCCTTGGAAAACATATGAAATTTTGTGTTTTGTAATTTTAACTTTTGAATAGGAACCTTCCCTGGTGGACATCCTTCAGTAACCTCATCGACCTTTGAAGATTTACCAATGTAGGATGATCTTCTTTTGATTGTCCTCTTTAGGAAACTTGGCCATAACTGTGATGCAAAACATAGTAGAATTTGTGTTAAAAATAAAAACATAGAATCAGGTTGGCAAATCGAATATATATATGACTTTATAAAAATCATTTCAATTACAAGAAGCATTTTTCTCTTTAATCACCTGAACTTTGTGGCTTTTAAGTAAAGGATGTTCAAATGCTGGTTGCTTGTAGATATCTACACACTCAAACTCACCATCTTCTATGGGCTGTATGCACAAAATCAAATAACAAATATGTAAACTAAATAGAATAAAAAAAGATTTCATAAACTTAAATTTGAAATACCTGACTTCTTTGAAGTTCATGTATTTTAGGGAATTGAGGTCGTTCCTCTTTTGTAGTTTTGCCGCTTGCGCAAAACGCATTGTTGCTCCAACATAGAATAATAATTAAAAGCAAATTCAAACCCATTGGAATTTTCAGTCCAGAGGTGTCTACAAATTGTTGAATATAACATATTTATATGAGTTATGTTTGACTTGAAATGCATACGGCCTCGTATATGATTGCATATTAATTGTTACTTTTTTTTAAAATCAAGATTGCATTAATGTTTCTTTTTCATTTATATCCATATTTAACTTTCACTATCTTCATTTATTTTGTTGACTTTTAAGTTTTGAAATTTTTTATAAAAAAAGATATTTTTATAAAAGAAGCAAACTTTTTTTTATATTAAGACAATTCAATATTTTTTTTAAATTTTTATACATTTTTCTAAAATTACATTACAGATATTATGAAAAAAAATAACTTAACATTCAATGACATTTATTGTTGCGATAAATGTGACATTTAATGTTGCAATAAATATAACTTTAATAAATGCAACATTTAAGGTTGCAAAAATTTTAAATAAATGAAAAACAATTTAAAGTCGTAAATATCTCTAACTAATATATTTAGATTAATAATAAAAAAGACTAGGGTAAGTAAAAACCACCCACCCAATTGGTTCACGGGTTATAGCAGATGAATTGTGAAATAAAATCGGTTTAATTTCGGTCAACGGGTGTTCAAGCCGTAGTAACCGCACCATACCCAACGTAACAGCAATTTGTAGATCAGTCATAGGTTGCTACAGAGAGAAAGCCTTCCTCAATTATTTGTCCTTTCAGTTGAATTCTCTCTCACATCACAGCAACCATAACCTTCCATTCTCATTCGTTATCATCATTTTCTCTCTTTGCTGTTCACAACAATGACTATAAAAGAGTGGCGGTGGCATAGAACTAAACGGAATCCCATGTATGCATCCACAAAGAAAGATATAGTTCGGTTTTGCAAGGCTCCCTCAAATTCCTAAGGCTCCAAAACCCAAAATAAAATCATCGAAAATTGTTTGCTTTGATCTCTCTCTTCGGAGCTCCTATCACGATGCCACCATTATTGTTGGTTTGTCATTCTCAAACTGTCTAGATCTCAGCGTTACTGCCACTGTAATTTCGAAAAGCCCCCGCGGCTTCGTCACCATACCTCTGAGGCAATCTTCATGCATCTATTTTCAACTCATATCAATTCATTTATCTTGGATTTGAGAGTGTCCCTTTTGTCCAACTAGTATTATGCCCTATTTTATTTGTCTTCAATACTATTTGAGCCTAGCTTTAGTGGTCTATCTCAAATGCAGATTGATATTGTCGACCTCCAATATGATATTCCTAGTATCCAATTTGATATCACTAATCTTGTGTTTGATATTTTTTGTGTCTCATTTTATCTCAACTTTAGACATAATATATATGTCCGAATTTAAATATAAATTTTTAAATTTAAATTGTATTTCGAACTCAAAATTGATATGTCCAAATTTAGATTTAATATTTTCAATTATTGTTTTAAAACGCTAAGACTCTATAAGTTATCATTGAAAAATCATTGATGTACATGCTATTTGTTGTCATAGCTCTTATATGCTATCTAAATCTTTTTAAGTGTTCTTTATTTTTATGTTTTATATAATAAGCTTAAGCATCTATCATATATGCTTCAACTTTATGAGATATACTAAAAATATAGGATTAATTTTTTATTTATATTTATATTTATTTATGTTTAATTTTTTATTATATTCTTGTTTTTTATTATTAAATTTAGAATTATAGACAGATTTATAATCCATAATTTCCTATATAAAAAGTCATTAGTGACATGAGTCTTTACACACTTTAGTATTCTAATGCAGTACTATACAATTTTTTTCTCTCTTTCCTCTTAATTTCTTACAGAGCTTTTGTTTTTATCACAAGAATTCTCATTTCCTTCCATCAAATTTATCTGCCACATAAGCTTGGTGGGGTTTTGAACAGTGATTTAGTTACCTGGATGGATTTGTTGCTGAAACTATTTGATACTCTTATTTTTCTGTTTGCCCATCAGACAATTTGGCCCTCTCTGTGTTTTATATCTTCTAATTGGTAGATGGTACCGCATCTGGGTAGTTCAATTGTCTCCGCCTTCTTTCTCTCCTTTTTCTGTTTTATTTATTCGATGACTTTGAACGCTCTATGCTGGCTTTTAAGGGTATAGCCTGCTACCACTACTAGAATAATAAGAGTAGAAATCTTACAAGTTTATGGCAGTTCAAGTGGCTCAGAAATGGATCAATTGTACACCAGCTACCAAAGAGACTAGAAGGGAATACGAAAGTTAATCTCTATTTTGTATGAGAGTAACTGGGGTCTGAATCCTTTCTTTTAATGATATATATATATTTTTTTTGGTAACAAGAGAATCTTAATATGGCTTTTATAGAAAAAAGAATGGAGATAGGATCGAATCTCGGTACAGGTTCAAGAATAAGGGCATTTATGTCAGCTGAGCTGTCAGTTTTTCTTTTAATGATATTTGATTATTGATAGTTATATCAGTTTGAAGGAATGATGAAATCAGCCTCATGATGCCATGTATAGGGGGCTATGGTGCTGGTATGAAAGAAATGCCCATATCTTTTTCATGTTTGTGCAGTAACCCTACTTGAGAAACTGCATCTTACCAAGTTTAACGATATTTGATGATATGCTCCTCTTAATTCTTTTAGAATTATTTTTTGTTGTTTTTCAAGCTCCATAGAATAGAGATACTGCAAGAACTTTGCTTGCTTGCTTTTGGTTGTGTTGTCCTGAATCATTGCTGGAATTCACTTGCTCTTGGGCTGTAGTCTTTTGTCATGTCCTGGTTGCACTAAAAACATCTTTGGAAGATGTTAAAATAAGGCCAAAAACTTGGAGCCCTACCTCCAAAAACGACGAACCGTGACTATAAATGGAGCTAAGTCAAGCCATATCACTTCGTTTTTACTTTCAGAATATTTCCAAAAAATTACTTGATAACACTGAATGGTAACTCCAAGAATTACATACCCCTGTGCCCTTGCTGAGATAAAGATCCCCTCCACAAAATTGAAGCCGAACACCACCATCATCTCCCCAACCCGTGTTCTGGATTCTTCTGGCAATTGCTATGTTGTTTGGTTGCCAGAATGCCTGAAATTTAAGGAAAGGAACTAAGCACTTTTGACGCAGATAGTCAGGAATCAAAAAAGGACGTACATATAAGAATTGTGGCCCAGAGTAGTGTCCACGGATGGGAACTATAATTACGAATTGTATGCAGGTATCTATGAGCTCTACAAGCCACCGTAGGAAATATGGCCCATAGTAGATCCCACGCATTCATGCAGGCTAGAACTACATACATACACATTGAATTTAATGTAGTTATGTATAAGTGCTTTTAAAGAAGTTCTCACCTCATGCTGTCATTTTTATTTCTTGTTTATGTAATGCAATAAATGTGTATGGTTAATTCTAAAATACAGCATCTTTATTTACTAAATTCATAAGTATTCTTATTTTTTAAAATTAATATATTGTCGAATTCCAAGGATGAAACAAATAACACCCAAAGGTTGAACCAGTTAACTTCTCAATCCTTACTCAATAAGAAAATGATTTTTTTAGAGAGACAATGAGAAAGACAATCAGTGCTATCAAAAACACCAGGGATTTTATTTTTTTATAAGGTGGTTTTGACTCTCAAAATCTGTTAGGCAACTGCCTACTGTAGGAAATACAAGAAAATAGATAAACAATTGAGATACATGTGGCAGGGTCTGAAGGGGATTGTTAATAGTAGTTGTATTGTATTAGTAGTCATTATCTGGTGGTTGACTGACAATATAAGTACCGTGACTCAGAGGGCAAAGGGTAGGATTTGGTTTAAGGAAAATGGGGGAGTTCTCTGGTCCTCGAATTAGATTTTGGGCTATCCTATTATGGGGTAGATTTGTTATTCTTCATATGCTGTATATGTGTGTGTAATTTGTGTTGTATCGAGAATAATAAGAAGATCCTATTATTTGGTATCAGAACCTGGTTGGAGAAAAGATTCTTGGGGATGGATGATTCTAGATTGATAGACTTTTCAAAGAAGATGGAGATGATTGTAGATGGCGCCAGAAGTGACATAGCGAGGATTCTTGAAAGGTTGACGAACCTGGAAGGGAGGTTGGCAACTACGAAGGTATCCTCAATGGAGAGAACAGATTCTGTACGAGTTCACAATCAGATACAGGAGGATCCTGTGGGAAAAATCCTTGGATCATGTATGCGTAGAAGTGAGTTCCCGGATGGGAGAGGATCCACAGAGTGGATGGGCAATGGATGACGGTTTATTGACTGGACCTCAGAGGATGAAGATGTGGGCTTCGATTACCGAGTTGAGTGATTTCCGGCGATCAAACAAGGGGATTACTGATTGGAATGTGTTCCGTCAATTGCAGAAAAGGGCAATGGCGCATTCATTTCTGCGGGGACTTGGCAAAGGTCCACTGTGGTCTGTCTTTGATGCCAAGTCTCATCCTAAAGTTTTTCGTGCATGCATGGTAGTCAAGATGAGTATGAAAATTCGACATGATCCTGAATTTGTAAAAGGTGGCCAAACCTCCTTGAAGGAGATCATCACTTTGAGAAACTCTGAATCTCGTATATCGGTACAGCGTATATCGTATTGTGACTCTGTTGGGGTGCTTAACAATAGCTAACATCCATCCAGTAGTGCCAGAAGAAGCTGCAGCTGATGCCATTAAAACAGTTTTAGATTTGGATTGTGGGTCTTTCATGGGCTTACACATTTAGGATGCTGCAAAGAAAGGCTTGTTAAGTGAAGCTGATGTGAAAGGGGGTTTGGTGACTACACTATAAGTCCAAATGATACTTGGAATTTTTGATTGTGAACCATGGGCTCAGCATATCGGAACTGGGTTCAAGGGATGAGTGCACCTATGCTCACCAAGAACTCGCCCTTGAAGTTGCAAGACAAACTGCTAAGAATGCGGGTGTACACTGCATTTTGGCTGTCATTTGGTACAACTCTACTGCCACTGTCACCATGATTCCCCAGCCTTTGGTGAATCATTTAACAACCTTTCACCTTGAGGACATGGTGAAATTTATGGGGAGAAAATTGTTAGGCAATGGTCTACTCGAAGAAATACAAGAAAGTAGATAAAAAAATAGAGATACATATGGCAGCGTCTCAATGGGGTAGATATTAATAGTAGTTATACTGCAGTAGTGGTTAATTATTTGATAGTTATTGGACTGATAATATAAAAGTTAGAGGGCAAAGGGCAGGATTTGGGTTAAGGAGATGGGAAGGTCCTCTAGTCCTTGAAATCAGACTTAGGCTATCCTGATATGGGGTAGATTTATTATTTTTCATATGCCTGTATATGTGTGTGTAATTTGTATATTTGTACTGATAAGAATAAGATCCTATTAAAATCCAAGTCATGTTTCTGAAGAAGAAAGTCCTGAAGAGCCTTCAAAGCTTGCAGTTGAATTATTAGCTTTTCATCAAACGAATTTTTGTTCAAATTGCTATGTTATTTTTTTGTTTCAAACTTTCTTATGTTTGTGAATAATCTTTACCGGAGTCTGTCATAATGTTGACAATTTTGAGACACCTACGAAGAGGTCCCGTGTTGGAGACAAAGGGAAAGCAATTGTTGATGAGGAGGACCAGTTGTCATGTACCAGGACGATTAGATCTATCAAGACTGAACAAGATTGAAGAATGAGAGATTGAGTGTTGCAGTAGCGAGCCAAATGTCCTATTTGTAGTCTTCTATGGTAGATGTCTGTTGCTTGATTATAAGTTGCATGACTCTTTAAATTATTTTTGACTTCTAGGAGTTGTTTGCATTTTAAGTGGTTGTTGATGCAGTTATAATGCATATCTTTTTCAATAATTATAGAATCTTCTCCTCCCTGACTGCATTCTTCGGAATTTTATGTGGTTGTTGATGCACTTTTCAGGCATATCCTTTCATATAAAATTATGTGGACTTAAATTTTGGTTGCCTAGCTAGAAGCAGTAAAAATTGTTTGACTTATTAGCTTCATAAAGAAAATCCATGTCACAAGTATTTTAGCTAAATCTATTGTATTAGAAAAATTAATTTTCAGAATATACTTTGAAGCAAACTCGACAAATATATATATATATTAATTCTAGAGGTAAAATATAAATATTTTAAAGTAAAAATTGTCTAAAGAAATTAACCAAGTAATTGTTTTATCTTACGTATATCCAACTCAAATTTATTAACGTCAATTCAATTTTTGACATAACGATAAGAAATGAAAATTGAAAGACAAACTTTGATTACGTAACTTTTAATAAATGATTAATTTCTTTTACAGATTCACAAACACTTTGAAAGTCAAGCTAATGTATAGAGGAAATATGTATAAGCTATACTAAATAGATACATATTTATTTTCATTTTTTTTTGTGCGATACATCAACCTACATTCTAATATTATATAATACATATATATATATATATATATATATTAAAGACAATTGAGGAAATTAAGACAACATATATAAAGTCTTACGAAGATAAAACTTAACACAAGTATTTTTCGAAGATAGGTTAAGTCCAATTTAAGGGGTCGGATCCGGCTGTGGTGCTGGGGCGACACGAGGATCGCCGCTCGTGGAATGGTTCCAAAGGCAGCATCCAATACTTATTATAAGCCATATTACAATTCCCACAGATATTGCAAGTGGGCAAACCCATAGTAACAAAAAATTTAGGTGATTATGGAGATGCCATGGATCCATCCTGTAATAAGTACAGTACAATGCTTTTAATTTGTGAGTAATCAGAAAATAATATGAAAAAGCCAATCAAATTTCGTAATATACTGATATATATATATATATATATATATATATATATATATATATATATATATATATATATAGTCCCTAGCTACGTAACAAAAACTGAAAAAGCTTAAATGTAAGGCTTTAGGAGCTGAAGATACCTGTAATTTCAACGCTGGAGATATGGCTTCTTATCAATTAGACAGCAATTTGATGACTTGAATATAAGAACCTCACACACTCCAGCGAGCGGCTATATATAGGCCATTATTTGAGAAAGAGTGAGTGGGGGATCGGATCATTCTCAAGCTTTGTTTCAGTCGTACTACTTTTGCTTCTTAATTTCTTCCTCGTATTTTTTTCTTTGTTAGTTTTCTCCTAAAGCAATCTGATTATATATATGCAATTCACGTCTTTCCTTTTATAATTGGGTCTTCGTCTTCACGTGAATCAATTTTGGTTGTTCACCGCTATTGCTGGCCAACTAGCTAGCACACTCCCCCTCATTCATCTCTAGTTACATTAAATACTTAGGAATTCAAATATTTGAAGCTAAAAAGAACAAAAAAATATATGAATTATAATAATTGAAGTATAAAATGATTTTTTGAATTAAATATGAGATCCAGTAGATTATTCTATCAAATAATACTGCAAAAAAGAAGGTAAAAAAAATTCAGTTCAATTTTTGTTTTTACCCAACATTTATTTGGACTATATAAATTACTAATATTCCTCTAAATCAGGTGTACAAACAAATTTGCTACGAATTTCTATTTGCTATAAAGAAGAGTGAAAATAAAGGCTGGCCAAATATGTATATAAAAAGGCCATGCAAAGCGTGAAGAACTGTTTATATTTCCACATTGAAATTGATACGTTGGAGACAGGTGAGTGATGCCTACGCCACTGATTGATAGTTATAATAACCTCATGGCATTGCATGTTATGATCATATCCTCTAATGAGAGAGTTGCAAGTATTTATTTAGTTGCTAGCTGTTGCTACCTTAGCTCATCTCTGTTGCCATTCCAAACAATTACGAAAATGACAAATACTTACCATTTTTACGTCCCGCAGCTTGGCCTAATTGATCAGTTTCTGCTCGACAGTTCTCACCCTTCAACTTTCCATTTCCTCATTTCCATCCCCTTTTATACATTCTACCGTATCTTCCTATTCTTCCATGCCACTCTCATCTTGTTCATCTTTTTTTATCTTCTTCTCCTCCATTGACCATTTTGACAATTCAATTCTCTATTTCTTACCATTGCTTCCCTTCTTTACTCTCTTAGATACCTGTTGTCCACTTATGCATCTCAACCCCAACGTACCCGTTCTTTTTGCATCAATCTCTTTCTTTCTCTCTCTCGCATTTTTATTTATTTTAACTTATACAGCTATCTACCACATCGGATAACGGCCTCTTCATTAATTAGTAAAACAAGATTCATAAGAAATAATGTTCTAAACTTTAATTCCCAACTGACATAATAATTTGTGTGCTTTCAGTTAGCGATTTTTTATTCTTACAGATTAAAACTAATCAAAATCATATTTAAAGAAATTTAAACTATTAAATTTAGCAGATGTCTCAGTCTCAAATTACATTTGACAATAGTTTTTGTATGTCTTTATTTACTAAACTGATTTTAGTGGGACTTTAAGTTTCCCTGGTGCCGAATGACAATTGTCTTTTCCATGTTGCTTATGACATGTGAGGACAAGAGATAGATGCTAGCTCCGATTTGTCGTCCCGAAGATGCCAATATATATATAATGGACTTGCCATGTTTTGGACACTTCCCTTGACCCTGGCATTACGAGGCTTGTCCATGTTAGCACATACGATGTTCTGTTTGGTGGAAAGCAGATCTTCAATGGAGATATATAGCAGCTTGCTCTTCTTTCTGCAGGTTACATTTGAATTCATCCAACCCCCACTCAGAAGTTTGGGTTATGAACCACCAAAGACTTCCATAGCTGTTGATCATGCTCTTATATATTCTTGAGAGGAGTTATATAAATCCATGTATTTCTAGAGTAACATACCAACAAATTAAAGCAAACTCATTTAATTTGGAGATGATATACCCAATGAGCCTTGGGTGGAAGTGAATTGAGAGTGTACGACCAAAATCTCTTTTCAAAACACCAGAGCTACTTATGTAACTACAAATTCATGCAATAGAGAGAGAGAGAGAGAGAGAGAGAAAACATTGTAAAAAAATGACAAATTACAAATAGAGAACCAAAATGATTAATTTCTTAACAGAGCATGTGAAAAATAGATATAATATATGCGTTGAACATAATGAATGTCCATGCAAATGAGGTGGGAGTTAATTTTTTGGACACCATGTTGTATCTTTGTTGTAAGGGATGGTTTTTCACATGATGGTTTTCATATGTAACTTGACCTATCTATTATGATTAAGTCATTTCATTCCTCAATTATTCTTAATAAAAAAAAAAGAAACTCACTGCTCACACAAGAGAAAGAATAGGTCATATCTTTCATGAGGAAAGGTTACATTTTGTATAAGCCAATCCATGACCAAAAAAGTCAAAACATTAGAGTGGAAAGAAGTTTCTAATTAAGGGATTCTTGAAATTGCATCATTTTATTTTAGTGACTTTTTCTCTATTTATAATTTAATTTGTGGGTCTTTTTTTCTAATATTTTAACTCTCTTAGTCTTGATTTTATTTTTGTCTTTCTCTTAGTGCAGCTCAAGAAAGTTAAGGAATTCTAACCCGAATTCTATGGTTAAGACTTTTGATTAGACGTCTGGATTTGCAGTCCTCTTTCTCTCCATTTCATATTTCCTATCTATTGGTGTGTGGATTCCACTTGTGCTTGAGTCCCTGTTCATTATCATATACCGTTAATGGATACACTTTGATAAAGAGTGATCGTGGGGGACCATTCATGTGAATTCTGAAGCTTTCAGTCATGGTACTTTGGCGTGTTTACTCCTTGTTATATATTCTCATTGTTAGTTTTTCTCCAAAGCATCTTGAATATATACAATCCACGTCTTTCCTTTTATGGATATGGGTCTTCGTCTTGACATGAATCAGTCTTCGTTGTTCAGTGCTATTGCTAGGCAACTACTACCCCTTCAATGATCTTTATTTAATGGTTATGTATGTATTCAGATATCCATATAAATATGAGCTGGCTAGTTAAATACGTACGAAGAGTTTAAACAAAAATATCTTTTGGCGGAGTACTGACATTTGAAGATTTCTATCCAAAAAAACAAAAGGCTTGACCAATGCAAATTAGTTCAAGTAGTAGGGAGTTGAGCACTTTAAATAAGCAGTTCTGAGTTTAATTCAAACCTTGTATATAGAGAAAACTTGTTTGAGAAAGATCTATTTATTTTTCTATCTTCAATATCTTAAAGATATTAATTTTCATCTGCCAAATCAAGATATTCTAGGAGACCAAAAAAAAAAAGGACTTGAGTTTAGGTCAAATAGTCTAACCTAACCTTGTTCCCCTCCTTTTTTACATTCAATTCTCATATTGTAACATTTTTATTACTTAAAGAAAAAGGCAGCACTCAACATATTAAATTTTTAACTATAATGTCTCATTGTTCCCAAATTAGAAAGAATTGAAACTCTTCAGAGTAAAACTAAAATATTTCACGGGTAAAATTCACAAATATATTGAACTTGGAGGTTTTATTTATGAGTATGTTTGAATGTATTAAAATAATTGAAGAATAAAATTATTTTTTAAAATCAAATATTTCAACGCAACAACATTTATAAAAACTTCACAAAACTTACACACTAGCATCCACATTTGAGAAAAGGAAAAAGAAGGACATTTTGACACTTTATGAGTTATGCATAAAAACAAATACGTGTAACATAAAAAAAAAAGTTGACAGTAGTACTATGAACAAGAAGGCAAAAAAATTAAGTTCAATATTGTTTTAACCCAACAATTACTAAAAATTACTATTATTTCTCAAAATCAGGTGTAAAAGAGGTACAATTTTGTATTTGCTATAAAGAAACAAAGGCTAGCCAAATATTTATATAAAAAGGTCATGCAAAGTGTGAAGAATTGTTTACATTTTGACTTTGAAATTGATACGTTGGAGACAGGGGAGTGATGACGAAGCCACTGATTGATAATTATAACCACATGCCACTGCATGTTATGATCATGATATCCACAGAGATTATGGCTATTTGTTGTTTCCTATATGGGGTCTTTGGGGTTTCCCTTTCTAGTAACCTTATTATTCTCACCACTTTCCCAATGTGGCAAAGTTCAGATTACCCTTTGGACCGATGATCAAACCAGGTTCGGTTCCCACTACCACTTGCCCAGCCTTTATTGAGGAGACAAGGTAGGGCTCGTTTTCTCCACTTTATTACATGAAACGCCCTTGCCACACATCCCTCTCATCCTGGCCATCTGATGTGATGGACCCCACAGCCGGGGTCATACTTTTCTCAGATGCAGAATTAATTCCTCGGTCCTGCATGGTACTTCCACTGCATTGCTAGCTGCACATAAACATAAACAAACTGAAAGGTTATGACATGCATTGACACCCTCTCTCTCTCTCTCTCTCTCTCTCTCTCTCGCTCCACCTCCACATCACCAAAGGGTAGTTTTGAACTTTCCCATTGTCTTTGAGAAATAGCCTTTATTTCATGATGTTAAGTAGCTTGGGTTGATCAGATTTTGATGAAGTTCTGACTCACAAGGAAAGGAAGATATTATTTTGAGGTATGCACATTTTGAACTCCTCACACCACCTTCTTCTTCTTTCTCTCTCCTCTTCTTATGAACTCAATCTCCCAAAATACCAGTACGCAAGCTCCCACTTCTTGAAACCTTTCTTTAATGGCGTCTCCTCTAGGCTAGCCAAATCATTCCCTTAATTCACAAGCTCCACCCTAATCAAGAAACTTGTATGTTCCCAATTTGTTTCTTTTCTAGCTACAACCAATTATTATACACGCATGATATATTTATTTTATCAAGTCTCAACCCTAGCTAGCTAATGTAAGCAGAATGGTTAATTATTCCATTTTTTGCTGCATCACTTATTTTCTGGTTCATCATTCAAAAAAAGGGCATAATTTTCTTTTGCTTTGCTCTTTCTTTAACTGGTAATAATTAATGAAACAGAGGTAGAGGAAAGAGGGGACCGTATCATAATTAAAGGCTATATAGAAAGGTTAGGGTTTTGCTCAGATGGGAAGGGGGAAGATTGAGATCAAGCGGATCCAGAACACCACCACCAGGCAAGTCACCTTCTCGAAACGCCGTGCCGGACTCGTCAAGAAGACTCATGAGCTCTCTGTGCTCTGTGATGCCCAGATTGGCCTCATCATCTTCTCCAGCACTGGCAAAATGTTTCAGTATTGCACTGAACCCTTCAGGTATGCAAAAAGATAGAACTTATATGAAATCCTTTTTATATTTTATATATTGAATCTGTTTGATCTACAGCGTCACAAGTCTGCTGTTTCCCTTCAAATATATTTCTATTGCTCTAGAATTAAATTGCTTGATTTTTCTTTTAATTTTCTCTTTCAGTTTTTCCAAACAGTGACTCCTTCCCAGCTAGGGTTTCCTCCTTGTTTCGTCTTCTGCTCTTACTCTCTCTCTCTGTGTCTCTCTCTGTGTGACTAATTTCTCTGTGTAAGAGAGAGAAAGTGATGCATGGCTTCCATTTCTGAAACACGAGGTTGACCCAGCCCTTGGACTTGAGTGGTTCTGACACAGTGTGTGTGTGTGTATATATATATATATGCATAACATTATAATATCTGAGTTTATTTTAATTTCTTTGTTCAGGCGTAGCATGTGGTGGATACATTTCATTTTCATCCATACACATCGCTTCTGTGTACTACAAAATTAGGAATCCCACTTATTCTAACTTCTTTGTCTGAATCACGTCACCATTTTTAATGTTTTATTTCTTTTGTAATTTCCTCACAAAATTGATTTCTCCCTTCGTGGTGAAGGAAAACTACTTGATTTAACTTCATACTTACATTCTAACACATTCATGTACTTCTAAAGCAGTGAAACATGTCTTAAATATATATTCATATCAATTGGTCAAAAAGAATATTGCCATAAAATATGTTATACACAAAATTGCTGCATTTTTATGTATGAATGTACATCATCTATCGGTTTGGTATATTTAATAATTACAAATAGAATTCTTAATTATTTTTTTTGGTACAAATGCATAGAAAGGATTTCAAATAAAATTTGTAATTATGTAATAATGTATTAACTAGGTAATCAAACTTGAAATTTTTCTCAGGATGGAGCAGATCATTGAAAGGTATCAGAGAGCTACAGGAGCTCGCATACCGGAGCATGACAACCGGGTATAATAATATTGCTCTTGCACCGATTAATTTTCATTATCATTAATTGTAATTTAATGTTGGCTTAACTTGCCTTGAGTAATTAATTAGTTCCTAATGTTTTGCTTCTAAATTTGTTATTTTCTAGGAGGATTTATTCAATGAAGTGGCAATGTTGAGGCAGGAAACTCTCCGTCTTGAACTGGGAATTCAACGATTCGTTGGGGAGGACATGAACTCTTTACAATTTGAGGATCTGGGTAAGCTTGAAGAAGAGCTAGAAAACTCTGTTAACAAAGTTCGAAACCGTAAGGTATTCATTCTGCTCTTGAATTGCTATGCTTTGTTCAACTTGTTATTGTTTCTTTTCTGAGTTTTGTCAACAAAATATTTGAACTGAAATTACTAGCTAGATATTAATATTTTGAACCCTCTCCTGCCTTCTGAGCGGCCATGCAGAATGAGCTCTTGCAACAGCAGCTAGATAATCTCCGCAGGAAGGTCACATTATATATACCTCTCTCTCTCTCTTTCAGGACACGAATTCACACAAGCATACACACACACACACACACTTATATATATAGGCAATCATCCATATTGAATCATTCTTTCTGGTTGCTTAGGAAAGAATTTTGGAAGACGAAAACAACAATTTGTCCCATTGGGTAAGTGTATATATCCAAATTGAAGTGCACTTTATTATAAATTTTAATTAATATATAATCTGTGGTGAAATCATTAATTTGTTTCAGAAAAAGGATTGTGTTTTGCTTTAAATAAACAATTATATATATTATATGATGAGGCACCAATGAATGAATTAACTAGATTCAGGAGCACCGAGCAGTGATGGAGTTTCAGAAGGCTGCAGTGGAGGGAAAACCAGAGGAACATCAGCAGCACATTATGGATCATTTCTCATTCTATGAAGAGCAAGCTGGCAATGGTGGTGGTGGCATCCTTCAACTTGCCCCTGTCGTTCCTCCTCACTTTCACCCTTATCTTCAGCTCGCACAGCCCAATATCCAAGACTCAGTCAGACCTCGAGATCACCCATAGCCAAAGCTAGCAATGGTATATATAACAATATATTCAAAGTAATTACCACCAATCAATTAATGCCTTTTTTTCTTTTCTCTTTTTCATATGAATATCTGTTGTAGAAACTGCTAACCACTTGATCATTTTCTCCTTTGCTAGTTGAGTAGTTTCTGCCTTCTGGGAGACCTTCTGTTGCATTAAAAAGAGAGCATGAATTGCCGATTGCTAGTTATTTTTTATTAATTAATTAATTTTAAGTGCTGGGTTCATGGTTTTTGCAGAGCGATTGATGGTATCATTTCCCTTTCTGAAGGAAATGCATGGTAGGATGGAAGCAGCTATGTATGAACAAGCTTGAAGATATAACTCGCTTTTCTATATTATGAAGTGTGGCTCAGGACTTTAAACTCTTTACTTCTATAAATGTTGCGTAATAAAGTACTTAATTATGTTAGTTTATTTATTTCTGATTGAAAAATTAAAGATTAGAGAGAAAATTATATATTATCATTAGCTGAGAAACTTCCCCCTTGGAATTCTATTTCCATCTCAAGTGATCATGTGTATAAGAGACATATCTAGTGAAAGTAATAGCTTAATGTGAGAGATGAAAATATATATGAACAATCTTAGCATCCAAATAAAATATCCAAAATTTAAAATATCATTCTCTTCAATGCTGGCGCTCTGAATTGAATTTATGTAAGATTCTTGTTGTACTACTTCTTTTATAATACCCTTTCTTGTATTTAACTATATTTTCTTATAAAATAAATGACATATCTGATATGTATGAAGTTAAATATAAAAGATTATTATAAAAAACATTTATAATATCTTTTCTTGTATTCAATTATATTTGTTTGTAAAAATGGGTGACATATTTAATATGTATGAGACTGAATACAAAATGAGTTATTGTAAAAGAGGACTAGCATTACAAATTAACCCCTTTAATTAAAAACCAAAAAAAAAAAATGATTCAATAGGTATAATTGCAAGTTGTATATATTCTTTTTTTATTATTGTGAGGTATACCAACAGGTTTCCAAGTGCATTGCGCTTTGCTAATTTGAGTGTGTCATACGGCACAAAATTTAAATACACAGCTGAATAATTAACTTGGAAAATAAATAAAATTGAAACTATTAGATACAATTATATATACTCAAAATATTTACCAATGTCTAATTTAAACTAGAGAGTCAACTTGTTTAAATGTTAGAGATACTCGTGTACATCATATGGTTTGGGAAAATAATGATTGATTTGTAATGCTCATCTCTCTCTCTCTCTACTGCCCCTCTCTCTGTGTCTACTGTCCTTCCAAGAAAGGAGAGAACCAATATGCTTCCTAAGAATTTAGTTCTTTTTTTTTTTTTTCTTGTTCTGGTGCTTCCTAAGAATTTAGTTCATTGTACCAAGCCAAAAATAGAAGATAAATGAATTCTGTCATTTTCATTTAATTGATTTTCTAATCTACATGTAGATAATCTGGCCAGAGGAATACCACTTTATTTTTCTTCTTGAAAAGAGTATCAGTTTTATTCTCATCATCTTTCATGATCGAAGTCTCTTATACATCAGTAGAGCCTGTTTAGTACAAGTTAATTTGTTGCATGATATAACAGGAGTGCATTTAACTCTCAAAGTGAGTGTACTTCAAATTTTTAGTGTAAATAGGTAACTGTCCATTAACATAAAAATAAAATGTTCATAAGTTTAAGTCCTACGAAGAACATCTCAATATTCTAGATATAGATGCTATGTTGATTACAGGTATCAACTTACCTCAGCAAGACGATACGTCTGTGATATGAAGGATTCGGACTCATGAAATGGTGCATGTAAAAGTCAAGATCGCGCAAGATCTAACCCTGAAAAATCACTTTGCCCTTATGAGAATAAGTTTCAATACCCGAAATTGAGAGCTTTACGTACAAAGAACAAGATTTCTTCTAAAAGTGCTGAAAACGTTGGTCACGGTGTGCATGCGAAAAATAGAGCAATATTTTCCACACCAAGAAAATGATTTCCAATGACAGAGCATCCTTCTGCTTTCTTCCACCTTCTCTCCTTTGCCAAGATTTTATATGTTATTCTTCTTGCTTGTAATGATACAAATAAATAGATATGCAACACATATGCCGAGCAATTCAGAAAGTTAGATTCCCATTCAGTTGAAATGAAAGGATGCATGGTCATATCTGTCTCTACTTTCTAATGATGCTTAGAACCACTTGCAGTTTTCTTACATAACCATTTAAAACCGTAAGAAGTTAATGGCTGTACGATGAGCACACATCAGTTGGTTCAACTGACGACAAATAATTAAACATAATCAATCTTTTGCCATCTCACCTGCACAATGTTCAAGCAAGAGAGAAAGTGAAACAAATCAATGAGTAAAATTTGGAAAATTGAATGCAGTGTTCATGTGGTAAGCAAATTAAGAAAATCTGAAAAGTGAAATGCAAATGTTCACTTTGATGTGATGAGGAATATATTATCATGCTTTCCCTTTGTTGGGAGGGTAATTTGCACATCCATATAAGGAAGAACACAAAAGACGTCACGTTCACTGCATTCGTCCAAAGCTCAACAAACATTTAAGTATAGAGGAAAGGTTCATGATGCTGATTAGTTGCCATAAACAGTTCAAGACAGTTTCTGTAATGATTCTAGTTAACTTAGTTCTGGCTTTTGTCAATTTACTTCTCAAGAGAGTTCTCAACGAAGGAATGAGCTACTTGTTCATAACAACATATCGGCAGTTAATTTTAGCCATTTTCTTGGCACCTATTGCCTGTTTCTATGAAAGGTAAGATCTACAAAGCTTAAGCACTTACCTCATGGTTATCATGACAGGTAGAATTAATTTTCTGAAGAAGTTGTTAGTTTAATACAATATCTGGTTTTAGTACTTCTGACAGTTTACAACACAGATAACACAGTTCGTTCTCTTATCCTTGGAGGAAAAACAAACTGGAGGCTCAAATAATATGTCTCCTTTTCCTTAGTGCTCTTGTGGGGTAAGCATTCTTTAATCGAATACACACACTTCCAACTCTTAACGTGTGTTTTCCTGATTGCAGCAACTGTAACTATCCACTAAATTTTATTTGTCTTTCAGTGTAACTCTCTCTCAAAACCTATTCCTTCTTGGACTTGAATATGCATCTGCCACATTCTCGTGTGCATTCCCCAACATGGTGCCTGTGTTTACATTCATTATGGCACTACCATTTGGGTAAGTCAAACAAACAGGTATAATCACTGGATTACGGAATATAGCTAGAATAGTTTTAACCCCTTGATTTAAAATTCTTTTAGCATAGAGAAGGTGAGCTTGAAAAGCAAGGGCAATAAAGCCAAGGTCTTGGGAACTTCTGTGTGCATTGGTGGAGCTTTGTTATCGGCCCTTTATAAAGGAATGCCCTTGGTTAACCCACAATCCCAACACACAGCAAGCATAGCTACGACAGAACCATCAACAAGTAAGTTAGAAAAATCGGTCATAGGTTCAATACTTCCGACTGCAGGCTGCCTCTTCTGGTCTTCGTGGTTCCTAATACAAGCAAGGGTAAAAAAAAGGGCATCCATGTCAATACTCTGGTGTAGCCATTTCGTCCCTTTTTGGCGCCATTCAATCAGCATTATTAACTTTGGTCATCAAGAGGAATAACGCCACGTGGGTTCTCAAAGGAAAGTTACAAATAATGGCTGTCATATATGCTGTAAGTAATGTATACCATAGTCAATAGTTCCTTTCCAATTTGAAGTTAAAATCTAGATATCAATTTACAATATAAGAGGAACATTCAACAAGAGTTTGCTTGTGTTGTGAAATCAGGGGTTGGTGGGATCAGGATTGTGTTATGTGGCAATGTCATGGTGGGTCAAAAAAAGGGGTCCAGTTTTTACCGCAGCATTTACCCCATTTATACAGATAATTGTGCCTGTGCTTGATTTTTCTATATTACAAGAGGAAATTTACCTGGGAAGGTTGTTACCGTTATTTTTCACGCTTTTAAACTGCACTGCCTCTAACGCATCCCTCTTTGAAATAAGCAGTGTTGCAGGATCTGTCTTGGTTATTGTAGGCATGTACATTCTTCTATGGGGAAAAAGTATGGAAGGAGAGCAAAATGTGGTGAAAGATACACAAACAAATCAAGATGAAGAATGTCACTAGCAATTCCCATCAATGCCAATAGGAATACTTCTGATATGCTCCAGGTATTTGTGCGCTGTAGTCTAATGGGGACACAATTTGTGTGAATCACAAAGTGAAGCAATATGCTGGAACCAAAAGCTAAAAGTTTTTTAGAGAATTTCCTGTAAGACAGAATGTCTAATGTCTACAAATGAAGCTGCTAAATTGAGGATTACTTTGTCAATTATTCAAGTCAATTACCCTCTAACAGTCTAAACTGTACGTCAACCACTGCAAGCATATTCTATAATATGCATATGTATAAAGTATTTGCATTTGTACATGCCAACGACAGAGTTCCAACTTTATAGGTAGAGTTAATTCAGCATCCGCTCACCTATATCTGGACTATTAAAGTAAGGTAAGCTATTTTAGCTTACTTCCTGTTAAAAATGAAAAACTTTGATAAAGGAGAGAAAACCAACTTAAATCAGTCTTGATTAAATGAAAATAAACACCCACCATTCCACCTTGGCACCTTGTATGTTCTAATTGAACAGATAGCATGATAATCAGAATATCAAACAGCTTTGACATGCATACAAAATCCTACAAATTGGTGATTGTACGCCTGTAGTTTTTCCTTGAGAAAAAAAAGTTTATATAGTAAAAACCCTTAAAACTCTAAATCAGGCTATTTTAATTTACTTAAGATTTCAGTGCCTTTAATGTTTAATCACACTCTGTCACATAAAAAACAATGAAACTTGCTTAAATAAGAAACACTTAAGATTTAGCCATTTACTTAAAAGGACAGTAAGATAACCATCTTCTATCCAAATATCATACAAAGAACTATGCTGATTTTCCCAGTGAAAGCCAAGCTTCATTTGATATACAACAAAATCTAGCATTGAATAAGTTTCTTCAAAAGCAGGATGTGTTGCATCATGCACAATAAATCTATGAAGGAATCCAGATAATTTCACGAGACTCAATTCTGGTGATTTTTTCACCCGTCTTCTCTCCATGGTTTCTCTTATGCTTCTAGCATCATCCCAGCATTTAACAACTGCATAAACATTTGATCTGGTCCTAGCTCAATAAGCTTCTGGCCAACTATTTCCTCAAGATTTAATAAACCTACTAAGAAGGGCGCCTAACATGGAAGCTCTAGGCTCTTAGGGCATTTGACATATGAATTTGTACACAATGGCTACCTGACCTGCAAGTGCCAGCACATCCACCATGCAAGTGTAATGCTCGCTTGTAGGTGTCATTCTACATGTATTAAGGCTCTCAAAGAAGTACCATGCTTTCTTTACTGACCCTTTTTAAGCACATGCAGTCAACAAGCACAAGTAGATAATTTCATCACGACTGATACCAACTAGTTGCTTTTCCTTAAACAATTTAAGAGATTCTTCAACCAGCCCATGTCCTACGAGACCTCCAAGCATTGTATCCCAAAATAACACATCAGTTTGACTCTTTGGGACACCATGGAATACAAGTAAAGCCATATTTGGCATACATGTCTACAAGAGAAGTCTTCAACACCATTGTCGAAGATTTTCCATTGTCAACATATACTCGTGCATCATTCTCGCCCTCTAAAGAACACATAAGTGAGTACAAGCACGCATCACACTCGCCATAGTCACTTCATTAGCCTCAGGTCCAACAACCAGCATTGTTTTAAAGACAGTCATAGTTTATCTGTATTCCCCTGCCTTAACCATCAATCAAAGAGCTTCATGACACCATATATCTCTATAACATTGATTCAAACACTATTTGAGCCAAAAACATGTCTGCACACTTAGCATAACCATCCAACATGGATTTCCATGAAACAAAGCTTTTATTAGCATTTCATCAACCACCTTGCATGCGCAAATTATATTCCCACAAAGAAAGTACATATCAATCAAAGAATTTTGGGTATATCTATCACACTCATCCCCAGTCTTTACAATGTGGGCATGCACAGATGCACCAGTTTATTGGTTTAAAAGAAGTGCCGATGCCTTTACAAGGAAAGGGTATCTTAAGTAGTACGGTGCAACCCCAAGTCCAAGAAAAATACAGAGAATGAATCGGATGTTCGCTATTCGAGTAGCCTCTAAAGATTGTGTTTAACATTGTCAGATTGGAGAGCTGGGAGAAAACTCTGTAGGAATGATCAATTTCACCCAAATTGGATAGTGCAGAAAAACAAGGAATTCTGGATATGAATTCATCTTGAGATAACCCAAAAGAGATCACGGATAGAATGAAGTTGCTTCAGTTCATGCATTGATTTGCATCTGTCAAGAAGCCGGAGGCTGAGTAGAGTTAGCTTTATAATTGAATTTTTACATGGCAATGACACTCCAAGCATTCAGAGATATAATATTTTGTATAACCTGTAAGTTTCAGCTTCAAGTTTATGTCTCCCCCAGGCTACGCTGACCTAAGAAAAGACAACATCATTCAGAGTCTAAGGATATACAGGCCAAAAAAAGATGCAATATGGAACTCCATCTGGATCCTCCATAGTGTAAGCTGTACTTTGGAAAGTAACTGCAAGCACCCTAACCCTTCAAATGGTATAGGGCTAAGACGATAACATGTTACTAAATAATGCGTTTCTGCGATCAAATCCAACAATTTTTATCCAAAAAAATGTAATTGGAAAAAGAATCATGAGAACTTCAAATTCATGCAAAGAGAACTCAAAGAGAGGATTCCAAAGGACCTGAACTCCAAACCCAAAACCAAAATCCAGAGTTTACAAATCTTACCAATCTGTTTTACTTTAAAACTATATTCGGAAGTTTAGCTGAGTACCTTCAAAATTTCTGCAGCATATACGGCAGTTACCTTTGTCCCAGTCACAGCTGCTTAAACCGAAGTGCCATATCTGGTACCGTATCAAGTAAGGGGGACTCATTACTCATACAATGCTAAAGTATCAATATTACACAGGGCCCAAGGGACATAAGCTCCTTACAACTCTCATACTTCAAGCGCATTACAAATCTATCACCAAAAATTTTAAGACTTTTGAAAATTCAAATTATAGTTTTAATATCCTCGACAAGAACCTAATTCTCAATCTTCACATATCTTGGATTGGAATACTTTACCGTTGGAATATTTAATTTTGTTAAATTTTAAATTAGAGAATGATTCTTAATTGTGGAATTCATTATTTTTTCTCATATACTTTTTTAATTTTTTACAAGATGTTTTTCTCACTTATACTTTATCCTTCTAGTTAGCTTTTTTCTTGAAGATGGTTAGCATACCTATTTTCCATTATCCTGATTTGATTATACAAGAGCTGCAAAGAGTTAAACATATTGATCTCTAATGAATTTTGTGTAGTTTGTGTGCACTGTGTGATTTGTAAATAAATAACATCACTTTTTGTTAATCAACCTAGATACTTTGTACTAAAAATTAATGTAATAAAATCATATTTAATAAATTAAATTTTAAAGTATTTTATAAGCAGAGCTTAATTTTAACTTGAAAGATATAAAAATAATATATAATAAATCCAATTTCAGTAAACAAATTCAATAAATTTGGAAACAATTTAGTGTATATTAAAATAAGATTTCATGTTAACCAACGAAAAGAGATTTTCATAACAAATTTTTAAGAAGATATTATAGGTATTCTGATAACAATATCAAAAAATAATAATTTGAAATTAGAATTAACATTAAAATTTTGAAAAAAAAAATAGCATTTTATAATAAAATATGAAAAAGATAGAAAAAATAATTTTTTAAGTAAAAACAGTTAATATACTTCACAAATTTAATTTTTATAATAAAATAATATTTTAATAAAAAATTATAGTCAAATAAAATATTTCTGAATTTACAAATGTTAGCTCTAAACGTGATTAAAAAGAACTCTAAATTTAATTAATAGAAAACACAATTAAACTTCCGCCATCTCAATTATTCAATTATTTGCCCTCCTTTATCTGCAAAGAATGGTGTTATTTCTACCAAGGAGTTGAGGGCCCTGGTAGCCTTCGCTGATTCTTGAATTCGATCTTCTCCAATTTCTCTGTCACTCTCTCTGCTCTGCTTCTCTCTCTTTCTATGGAGAATAACAACACCACCAACAACAATAACGCCAAACTGGATTCAGGTGCAGCCAAACCCAACAACAACAACAGCAGCAACATCGAAGCCGAAGAGCATTCCAATTTGAATGCGGAGGAAAACATAGAACAAGTGGAACAAGATGAAGATGAAGAAGGAACTGGATCTGGGTCTACCCAATCTCCTCCTCGCCACCCTTCCAGAACTCCTTTCACTAATCTCAGTCAGGTCGATGCTGACCAGGCCCTTGCACGAACCCTGCAAGACCAGGTCAGTCTTCCCTCCTCTAATTGTTCCTCTTGGTTTTAATTCAAATTTCTTGTTTTTATTTTATTTCTGGTTATTCAGGGTTCTTAATTTTTATAAATTCCGTTCCGATTTTATGCTCTGTTTGGTGGCTAAGAAATTTTCCAAAATAAAAAGGAAAATAGTTTGGGAAAATGAACTCAAAAGCTTTAGCTCTCATTTTTATTGTTGAGACATATGGGGTTTATTCAAATTGAAGAAGTATCGAAGGATTCATACAAAATGAAAAGCTCTACCGATTCAAAACACAATTGGTGAAAATGCATATACTTGATAATCGACAGGAGTGGACCCATTGTAACAATAAAAATCTTTCTGTATTAGAATCTTGAAGTTCCTTGCACCCATAATCCAATACCAAATCTTGTTCTGTTATCTTCTGTAAGCTGGGAACATAATATTACGTTGTCATTTTATGTCATAATACTAAATGATAGCATTCTCAATTAACTCATGCGGGGCAGTTTCTATAATTATTCTCCAGACTAGTGAAGCATGAGAACATTCAAAGTACCAGCAGTTTATGTGTCTATCAGGGAATTTTCTTTACGAAACAGTTTATGAGTAGAGTTATACTTCATGATCCTAAATAAACATAAAATAGCACTTTTATATCACTGATTCACATCCTTTGTTTGCTTTCAACCTGGTGCTTCCAACTATCAAGCTGTGCGAAATTAGTTGTATAAAACAAATGAGTTTCCACAATCTGTTTTTTGTTGACGGTATTTAATGGCTTTGAGTTTTGAAATTTCCTCGTCTGTTAGCAACCGTACAACATTATCAATAGGATGAATTCTTAATTCAGTTTGATTACTTTATTTTCTTAGTTTGTTATCATATGATAGAATTTAGCTAATTCCACTCCCATCACCTTGTCTTTCCCTCCCTTACATTTTCTTTGACTGGCAGCAACATCTATAGCTCTACTTTTGCATCAAAGGGAAGTGGATGGACCGGCAGGATCAGGATGTCATGTCTTGACAATTATAGTTATTCCACTGTTGATCCTGTACTGCAGAAGTTTTGTACCTATACTTCTGTGTCTGGCTGACCATCCCCATTTTTAAGGATCAGATTTTGGGAATCAAGTTTATGTAGTTGTAACAATTTACCTGGCCACCCATCAAGATTTGCTTTTGGGTGTGGGAAGAGTAATCCTATTTATCAGCACAGCTACTGGGATCCATTATTTTTTAAGTTACAATTCTTTTTTTCCTTTCCAGGGAAACATGCATTTCTTCAATTTGTTGTTGCACTACTTTTTTTGGTGGCTACACAACAATCTCTGGTTTATTGAAATTACAACTTTTTTTGGAAGATGATGGTCTAATAATCTTGCAAGTGGTAGAGAAGTGACTGAATTGTATGAGAAAGAGTGTTGAAAGATATATTAGCATTAGATTATGATGTCAATTTATTTGTAAAAGGATTGTTGTCAAGAAAATTTACTCATCTGATAGTTGTGAATGCATTTAACTATTTGAATTGAAATCATTTTATGTGGGGAAAGCTTATAGTTTTCTAAACAAGGAGCTGAGTTTAGTTTTTTTTTTTTTTTTCTTTTTGAATATTCGTCTGGTTCAATTATTGGTTTGCTAAAATTCTTGATTGTTTTCTTTCACTTTGCATGTGCTTCTGATGTATATACCATGGGTCTATCAATTATTGAGTAGGAAAGGGCATTCATGATGCTGAGAATGAACAATGAAGGAAGTGATTACGGAAGTTGGGAAGCTGCAAGCTATTTGCATGATGATGGGGATGATTTTGATGACTTACATGATGGAACTGATGTAGATGACGACGACGACGACGACGACGATGATGATGAGGAATATGAGAATGAAGATGCATTTGATGCCCATGCTCATGCTGGTGTTGAAGAAAATGACAATCCCAGCATTGAATTTGATCCGGATGTATACTCAAGTGATGAAGCCTATGCAAGAGCATTACAAGAGGCTGAAGAGAGGGATATGGCAGCTAGACTGTTGGCCCAGGCTGGGATAAATAATCGTAAGTGTTCTTGACCATGAGCTTTACACTTAGTATTTTTTTTTTTAAAATTTTTGAAACTACCCAACAATTAGAATTGCTAGTTACCTTCCCAATTGCAGGGGAGGTAGAGGACGCAGAGGATCATGGTACGAATTCTCAGGTATATATCTATATTCTATCTGCATGTGGATATACACAAACTCGTGAATTATTTTTGTGTATATGCTCACATGCATACTAAGGGGCATGCAGAACTGCTAAAGAGATAGCTAGGCATCTGGTATATTAGTGCTTCTTCTTGTTTAAATTATTAATTCAAATTATTTCCTATTTATTTAGGGGAATATTTTGTGTCAATTAGGAAAGTGGCTCTCGTGGGTAAATAGTAGTTTTATTCAGTGTTATTTTATTTAAAGAAAAGTATGACATTGATTAACGTTTTCTTTTACACAAGTCAATTAGTGTTAAGTAGTTGTATTCTATAGAAGTCTGTATCAAAGTTGGTACATATGAGACCAAATATATGCAACAATTGACTGAAAGAAAATGATTATGTGGTTTTTGATTTGGGATCAGGGTTGCTTTATGTTAATTAGGGTTTTAATTTGGAGTTTTTCTTTTTCTAATATTTTTCAGTTAGGAATGTAGTTCATCATTTATTTGGATAGGATATTATGTCCTAGTGTTCTGCATATTTGGTTATTACTTTATTTCATAAAGATTATTTTGTGGAGGGGCTATATAGATTACTTTTCTCATAAATTTAGAGCCATTTGCTTGATTGTTGATGTCAATAGATTTTGGGAGTTGTTTCTATGGTGCTAGGTTCCCTCTTCTACATCACTTCCTGACTATTCAATTGTACTCACAAGCTGCATGTTGGTGTACCATTGGGTTAATTGGCCATTCCATCTGAATACTGTATGAATTAGTGACAGAATCCAGCTCATGAATTTCACATGATTGGCTGAACTTATCTTTGTTCTGAAGCTAGACTTACTCAACTATTGCTGAAGCTAGTCCTTGGAGCCTTATGTTCTATTTCTTCAATTGGTTTGTCTTCTTCCTTTAAAATTCCAAAAAGGGTATATAGATATTCTCTTACTCTTTGAAGCCACCATCCCCAAGCTTCTTTATCAAACTTTAAAGCCTACAATTTCCAGTTTTAAGCCTTTCATTCCTTCATCTACTATTTCTTCTCCTTCCTTTTCCTTTTCATAATTGTTGTAGAAAAAGCCACGTATCTCTGCCACTTTGCTGGAACTGGGGACTGGGGTTAAAAACCAAGGCTACCCTTTTGGTGTTGCTCTGTGTTTTTAACTTTTTGATCCACTTGTACTTGAACTGTATCCAGAAATTATGCTGTGGTTCCATGACCTGTGCTCAGTATGAAGTTTGCTCCCTTTACCCTTCTGGATGACCCGATTTTGAATTTGACGTGGGTGTAGATTTGAGGCTGAAAGGGCTAGTGTTGTTGAACTTTCCTAGACCAAGATGATGCCAAAGCACCTGAAGTGTTCAATTTTTGTGGTGTGGTGAATACTTAGAGATTTTCTGTGTTAGTAGGAAGAAAATGTTGAATTTGGAAGTCAAATGGGTCTCTCTAATTGTTGCATATCAATTGTTTGAGAGGTATTGGTACCCAATGGAAGGTAATACAAGCGCTTATCATTCTTCTACCATAGCCACTAAGAGAATGTTAGGCCATGTCTGCCAGTTATAGTTGCAGACAAGATACACTTAAAATTTAAATTGAATCATATCACTTCCAGTGGTGTTGGAAATTCCTAACCCAGCTTCATTTTCAACTTGAACTTTCTTACCGATATTTGTTCATATATTGTCATGGTTGAAGGTGGTCATTTGGTATGTGTTGAAAGATGAGCAAAGTATATATTAACATCAATTGATGATATTATATTAGATATTTGTGCCGTTATATAACATCTGAGTTCAAGGCATTGAAAGCTTTTTACTTTCCAGGCTTTGAAATCAACTTTAAAAATACATATTGTTACTTTAATTGCTTGAAGTTTTAAATTTTTATGGTTTGATTAAATTATTCATTTATTTAGGACTTCGGATATAGTTTGATTATAATGCTTTATCTAGTACATGTAGCTTGTTTATTTAAAAAAAATATCTAAATCAAGTACAATTAAATATTAATAAATTTCATTTGATTGTTGATTCCTATCCAAATAAAGGGTAAAATTTGCACAAAAATATAATTCTCATGATAAACATGAACTTTAGAGACGATCGTTTTAGACTTTGCAGCATAGGGTGGATTGAATAATTTTTATTACATACTTTTAAAAGGGTATGGCATCTTCATTATTTGTAAGCTTTTTTGCAGCAATTTTTTTTTATTATTGTTAATTTTGTAAAATAAAATGTCAATGCATTGCATGGATCTAAACTTAGTGACAGGCATAAAAAATGACTTTCCTTTCCTTTCTTTAGTTGTTTTAAAAATAAGGGAAAGTGATGAAAAGATTGGAGTTTGAGGGGATACGGGGAGCTACCTCTGAGCTGTTACTTTCCCTTCTAAAATCCCTGAATAAGTAGTGGTATATAATTTTACCTTGTTTCTCCTTACCTTCCCCTTCCACTTCTCAATGCAGAGATAGCCTAAGGCATCTCTGACCATAAATTCTATCATTACACTGTATCCAAATACCTTTGTTTATTAGCAAACAAAGTACACTTCTGCAAAGGCATATCCTCATTCATTCGTGAAGGCAGTATAGCCCAGGGAAAGCACTAGAGAATGCAGCCTACCAAATCCATTGATCCTTCTACAAATGCGATAATACAGAATGAGATGCTCATATTATGTTAATGTGGTTAATCTTGATTTAACTATAATTTTGAAATTAGGAATTGTAAATGGATATTTAGCGTTTAATTATGAGTAATTTGGAAATTTAGGTAATGGATGTTTGGCTCTTGGATGAGTTTATTCGTATAAGGATTAGTTATTTTAGTTTAGGATTTCTAGAGTCTTGAGTTATGGTTGTTTGATTACCTACATAAGGCATATTATCTCTCAAGTCTGCACCTTGTCCTTGATTTTGACTAATTGAGAATATTTGAGAATTTTGGCTTTCCTCGGTTCTTGATAAGAAGGAAGGGTTTTCTTGTGATGTAAGGAATTGGCATGAGTAATATACCTAGGGGTTGGCATCACATCCGTCCTAGTCCATACTTGTGATTACCTTTTGCCATGGGTAACATAGTTATCTTGTTTTACATAACCTCATCTTTATGTTGCTTTTTCTCTTCACCTTTTGTAATGGTTATTTGCCTGGTCCTGGACTTTGTAATTATGTATTCTGGTAAAGACAGAATCAATGAGACTGGATTTGTTTTGTTATTCTTTTCTTGTTACCATAGCATTTAGTGATGTACAGTGGTTAATTTTGTTCTTTATATGCATCTCATTGTCCGTGTAATTCAGCAGGATGCATGGGAGGATGTTGATCCAGATGAACTTTTATATGAGGTGACCTTGCTCATGTCTGAGTTAGTGTAACGTTGCTCCATCCCCTTTTTATCTCATAGTTTAGGAGTGTGGTTCAAATGTTTCAGGAACTATTGGCATTGGGTGAAGTAGTTGGGACTGAGAATAGAGGTCTTTCTTCTGATACTATTGCCTCTTTGCCTTCAGTCAACTACAAGACAGGAAGTGACCAGCATGGAAGCAATGATTCGTATGTGCAAGTTCTGGTACTTTTTATTTTAGCTGTGATCATGCTGTACGATTGTATTTGATTGTTGTGGACTGTTTCAGGTGTGTCATTTGCCGGGTGGATTATGAGGATGGTGAGTCCTTGACCGTTCTTTCCTGCAAACATTTGTACCATCCTGAGTGCATTAACAATTGGTTGAAAATAAACAAGGTATGATTATACCCTTCTCCTACATAACGCTTTTGCTTTGGTTTATTTTCATTCTTTTTGGCTGTACACTATGCATGGAAGTTTCTGGGCGGGAGAGATCATTAGTAGTCAGGGAGGAGTACCACATAGGATTATACCTTCACCAATCAAACATAGCCTCGTGTGATGGCGATGCAATAACAAGGAGGCATCTGTGAAGGTTCATCATGTGATGTCATACCTGTATAGTTGCCATGATTTAAATGGTCTAGAGTTGTGTGTATCTCTCTGGGCAGAGGGTTGATTGTTAATGCATCTGTTTAACTTAAATCCATATTATTCTTTTTTTATTTATTTATTTTTTGTTAATGCTACTGTGGGCTGCTGGGATGATGGGCATGGCAATACCTAGTATGTTTTAAAAATTTTAAACTCGTTTTAGGTGTTGGTTAAAAGATTGCAGTCCCCCTATTTTTACAAACTGAATCTCACAAAAACCTTACTTAAATAAATTCAAATCATTAAATTTACTGATTTAACTACTTATACTGATTTTTGTAAGGTTTGTTAACCTCATTTTGTGGGAAGATCTTTTCACAAAAGATTAATATTTCATCTTTTGTATATTTGAAAGAGTACCTAAAGAGTGCTTTGCACCTGTCCTTATGCTTTGGGTTATTTTGAGTAAGTATGGGTTAGAACAGAATGCTTGTGGTGCCAATCTAGCTAGACTGCAACTCATGCTTGTCCTTCAGACAAATTGGTTTCTTTGGGTTTGGGTGATGGTTCTTGTTGATAAATATTTTTAAGTAAATATTTGAACAAACCAATTTTTATTCCAGGATGCAACGACTATAGTTGCTTTGTAAAAATTATTAATTTTTTCTTTGCTTTTCTCAAGTGCTAAATGCCTTTGACCTGTACATCCATGATCCACTAATGCAGAAATGAACAATGATAATATTGTAGATTTTGTTAGTTCTTGATTATCTGTAATTTGGGAATTATGGATTGTAATTGGGTGATTAGGATTCATTTGGGAATTTTAGAGTTTAATTGTATTAATTCTTAGTTATGTAATGCTTGTAGCAGAAAGTTGACCAGAAATTGTAGTGTGAGATTATGGACAATTTCTTATCTTCATTATCAGGAGACATCTTTGTATCTCAGCTTGATCATTATTTTTCTCTATTTGTTGAGCTTGCCCCCTTCACAAGATATTAGTGTAACATGTGCCAACAATGTGACAAACCTAAATTAGTTGTATCTTGAGTTACTTGTGGTGCAGCAACTATAGCATAACCCTTGCTGCTCTGTCTGCAGGTTTGCCCTGTTTGCAGTGCTGAGGCATCAGCTTCTGGAAGCAGCTTGTAGGATCTAATAATTGTTCATTGCAATATGATGAAAATCTGTATAAGTTGGGGGTTATTATCGCTTATTTTAGCAGTATGCCATGTTGGGGAGAGTCCGTGTTTAATTGTATCCAGCTTCTTCAGTTAAAATATAAGGATCAAACCTTTGGAAATAGTTTACTGGGTTGACATGCCTTTTTAATGAAATGACTGGCATGAGAGCCAACCTTTTTCTGCATTTGATTTATTTCACGGGGGGCTGAGGGCAGAGGGGAGGGAACGGTACGGGGCTGTTATCAAATTTTTGTGTAATTGCTTGTGGCACTGTAATTTTTCACAGTCGTCTTCAATATGAGGCATGCTGCTGTATTAAGAGATTCCTGGCAGTTCTGTTCAAGGTTACAACACTTTATATTTATCCCCATGACCATCATTTTTGCTATGATTTTGTCATGTTCAATTTCAACTTGGTGTGCAAGATTAGAGTTGACCATTCTACCCAGGATCGAGTCCTTAAAAGTCAATTGTGATTTTCACCGTGTGCTGATATTGGCACTTAATTGGTGTTCACGTGAAGTACACAAGACATGTGTATGTTATTTTTACCAGTAATTCATTTATTACTCAATCTTATCAACTACCCAAAAAGCTATACATCATTTGTCTTTCATGCGAAGAGTCTACATTTCAACTATCATCCTTCTCATCTGGCCGTAACTGTCTCTATATATCTTTTATATCGCCGATAATGCTGACTTTTTAACATGCCAAAAAGATTTGTTCTTTTTGTTGTACAGCCTTTTTCTTATTACTATTTTGCTTTAGATTTGAAGGCATTGATTGGTGGAAAAAATAATATGATTCACACATGCATTCTCAACCCCAAACCCCCACCAAAAGAAATGAATGCAAATTTGACTGAGTTTCTATTATTTGTAACTGTAATTTTCTTATCTTCATAGGTGCAGTACTTAAGTTCTACTGAGTGTGTTATTAGTTTGTGTTATCTACATTGTTTGCGTTCTAATAAAGAATGAATTCTGTATCTGACCGCTCCTTGTGTTTGGATCTAATCTGTAAGTATTAATGGAAAGGACTCTAAGATGAGGTTTGGAAGTCGTTAAACTCTTAGCAGGTGTTTGTGTCTGGTTTGCAATTGCAGCCTATCGCAGACATGTAAGATGCTTAGGCATCGGAGTTTAGTACACAGGCATGAGATCATCTGAGACATGTTCAAATTCTTCCCTCAGCTTCTCATCCCTTGAGATGTTAGGCGTGTGATTCAAAATAGTTGAGAATTTATTTCCATAAATTAATTTTATTCATCATATACGCCTAAGAATCTAATATACTACAAATGTCCACCTATTTTATAACCTAGCATCTTATAGCCAGCTGCCAAAGATGCATAGATATCAAAGATAATTGCTTTCTTATGTTCACTTTGATTTATAGATTTCTGGCATCTTAATTAGAAAAAAAATTAGTATTTTTAACATGAATTGATTAAATGTTGTGATAATTGCTATTTGGTTACTTTTGTCAATTTAGTCCCCAATAAATAAATAGAATTGTGTAAATTTAATCTCAGAGATTTAATCTGGTTCAAATCGTTCCTGTTTTATTTGATATCAAAATTGTTATCGAATTATTAACGGTTTTTGTTATATCCCAAGATCGTCAAAATGCTGTTAGACACAAAAGATAGAATATTATAAATTTTGTTTACTATTCTAATCTATACCATGTGATTTTATTTAGAAATAACATAATCAATTCATATCGAATAACATTTCTACGTCATTTAAAAACAATCAAATGTTATATTAATGTCGGAAATCAGTAATTTATCTATAAGTTTTTAATTTTCATAAAACAAAGAAGTGACATTGAATCAAATTAAAGTTTTGAAGAATCAAATGAATATAATTGTTCTATTAAGGATCAAATTGATATTAATAATATCTCTAGAGTAGAAACATAAGACCTAAATCAAAAAGTATACTATTACCGTTGTATAGTATTATGATTATTTAGACATAACGCTGACAAGGCAGCATCCAGCAATGTTTATATCCTTTTCAGTGCCAGGTAGGATACGCATTTGCCACATCAGCACTGTACAGGTGGAGTTGTGAAAACTAGTTATCACCAGGGACCTAATCAGGAAGGAATTTTGAATTAGAAGGGCATGATTACAAGCTTTTAAAATGTATGGACCGTTTTGAATTCAAGGTGAAACTGAGGGAACAAGATTGTAATCAAACCAAAATTCAAACTATGCTTAAACTTAATATAGAATCTCCACCTAATATAAGCATTAAAAAATGTAGTACTATATATATATACACACGTTCCATCTACACCTGTAGCAACATGTGGAAAAGTAACTAATTGGAACCAACATGATCGAGAGTAGAAGTTATATATATCTGAAGCAAAATTAGAATATAACAACTGGACAAAGGGTAAAAAAAAACTTCAGTAGCGCTCCCAGAGAGACCCATTCTTTCTGTAACAAATTCAAATTAAATTGAAAAGAAACATAAGAATAGCATGTATCTTATACTACTACCATTCAAAAGATAACACCACCTGCTAAACTTTCATACTTATGCAGATGAAGGAGCCTCCCATCAATTTCTTCATAGATAACAGCTGCTCCACATTCTCACATTTCTCTGCACCTATTTTATTAATATGTGAAGCACCTCTTTTATTAGATAACATATGTGACCAGTCAAATCTTCTGAAGTACATGTATAGTGTGTTTTCCAGGTTGAACCTAATTGAAGTTTAGTACATCCTGCCTTAAAATATACCAAGTTTAGGATAAGGGGTGACCTATTTACAACTTGACATGGTGAAATCAAACATGTCTTGAAGCTGAATCTTATGAGCCTGATCAAACATAATTTTATCAATACAAAATTTAAGCCGCGAATATCACAAGAAGAAATTATTCAAGAGCTTACATAGATGCGAAAGTGGAGCAACTGACTTTTGTCTTAACCGCAGTTAGAACCTTGGACAGAAGACCATGAGCTTTAGATTCAAGGGCTTGAAATCTAAAGTTAAACATTTTGTGGAAACCCTCAGCCAAGTGTCTGTCCAGCTTGGATCTTTTTCTTCATTCAACTTGGGAGTTTGAATCAGAGAACACTAACAATTTAAATCAAAAAGTTCAAAATGTGAGATTCACCAATAGCAAAGCCATATCAAAGAGCAGTATAGCTGAGAAATTTTTGAAAGGAGAAGTAAAACGAAAAATATCCTACTCATATTTTCCCCTTTAATTACTTTTCAAAATCCAGCAACCTAGCAAGCGACATGGGACATACCTCACTAAATTGCAAACCTAACGTTCTATTTGCTGGCCAATTATCAGAGGGGCATGACAGATGTGTCTGTGTTAGATCCGTTTCTAACCCAAATTGATCTAATTTGTTATATAACAAAAAATTCCTTCGGCTTGTAGGCAGAAATGATTGAATCCCATTGATCAAACAATAGGCTCAGGTTCAACTTCACTGCCAAGAGTTGTAAGACAAGATGTAGGAATTTTTCCCTCTTCCATAAGAACTTGGATGCCTAAGGATGTTCTAGGATCCTTAGAGAATTTAAGTATAGCATCTCTCACAATAAAGTAGTTTTTATCATGGCATTGTGGACAGAATCCTCTGTCAACCATCTCTTTCAAAATCTCAAATGCTGAGGGCACATTTAAATCTGATAGAAAAGCACTTAGCAATGCCGTATAAATGAATGGGTCAGCCTTCATTTCTTTCTGTTCCATCTCCCTTAGATAATGGAGGGCTGTGGTGGGCCTACAACATTTACAAAGACCATAAATAAGTGCCATAAAAGCAATTCTATTTGGAGCACAACCTTTTCTATCCATCTCATTCCAAACCAAAAGAGCATCATCAGGCTTTTCTGCTCTGCATAACCCATCCACCAAAGTTGTGTATGTAATCACATTAGGCTCCTTGTTTTCTTTAGACATCCGTGAAAGAAGCACCATGGCCCTATCAATAGAACCATTTTTGCACCAACTATCTATGAGCTGATTGTAGGTAACAACTGAGGGAGAAAGACCCCTCATAACAATCTCATCCAGTAAACTTTCAGCCTCTGCCATTCTGTTTGCCTTACAGAGCCCACTTATCAATATGTTAAAAGCAACCACATCAAGACAGTAGCCACGAGAACACAAATCCTTGTATAAATGCAAGGCTTGATCCACTTCCTGTATATCAATCAAACCACCAATAGCTGCAGAATAGGAAATTATATCGGGAAGGAAACCTTCTTGAACCATGTTGCTGAGAAAGTTGCAGGCTTCCACAGCCCTCCCATGTGCACATAGCTGTTTTACAAGAAGGGTAGAATGTTTTATCCATGGCTCATGCCCACAAGAACGCATCTCCTTTAGCAAATTGATGGCTCCTAAAATATCCTTTCTTCTACAAAGACATGCATATATAGAGTTATGGGTAAATTGAGTTGGTTCCAGTCCTGATTCTTTCATCTCCCTCAAGAGCACAAAGCTTTCCTCCAATCTATTGGAATTGCAAAGTTCATTGATCAGATTGTTATAAATCAAGGTATTTGATTTACAGACAATTCGTCGCATATCACCGAAGAGGCTCAGGGCAAGGTCCAACCTACCAGTTTTGAGCAATCCATCTATAACAATACGGAAGGAAGTGGTATTAGGAACAACTGTTCTACTGATGCTAGAGAAAATATCCATCTGGTCATCAGTACAAGACTTGTTGTGAATCATCATCTGAAGAAGGTTATAAGCTTCATCCATCAACCCATCACTGACATAACAATTCAAAACAGCATTGTAAAGCACAATAATAGTTTTGTAATCCTCATCTTCGGGAATTTCTTGTAGTAATTTTATAATTGTACTTTTGTCTGAACAAGATGATATTAATTTGGAAAGGATTCCAGCATCAGGTTGAATACCAGATTCCTTCATTTCCGAATATAAACAGAAAGCCTTGTCAAGCTCTTTATTTCTGCATAGTCCTCCAATCAGGACATCATACACTGAAACATCCGGGGTGAAACCCACCTTCCGCATTTTAACAAACAACTGGTGGGCCTTATCCACATGGGACTCTTTCACAAACCCATGTATCAGAACACAAACTGTTTTCTCATTTAATTTAATGTCTTGGACATCCATTCTCTCCACTAACTCAAACGCTTTATCCACCTCGCCCCACTTACTGAAAGACAATGCCAGCATAGAGTAAATATGTTCATCAACCCAACCCATATCCTGCATTTTTTTGAAAACATCTAAAGCTTGTTTAAACTTACCAGAATTGCAATAAGCTTGCATAACTGGGGTCAGTGTATATTTATCAAATTCCCACCCGAAATTGCGCATCTCTTTCAGTCTCATTTCCATCAAATCAATTGAGCTAAACTTGGCCATAGCCTCCAGCAAACAGTTGTAGCTGTAACTATTGGGAACGCAAAGACCCTTTACTCTGACTTCATCAAAAAACAGATTAGCTTCTTCTACCAACCCAACGCTCCCCAGACATCTAATCAAGAAACCCAATGCTCCAGGAGTAAACGGGCATCTTGAATTCAGAATATCCTCAGTCATCACTCTCAATGGAGCACTCTGCTGGGTACGAGACAAGATTGAAGCCATGGCATTATAAGTATAGCAATTATGCTTATACCCCTGTTGACTTGAAGCCCAATTGAAAAACAACAGAGCTATTTTCCAACTTTTTAGTCCTTTGAGCACAGATTCAACAGCTTTAGGGGTGATTATTGGTGCAAGATGCTTGAGTTCAGGGATATCTGGAGAAAAGGGTCGTCTGGTAAAGAACGAAATAAGGGCATGAACGACTCTTGCATTATCAGAGTCGTAAGATATGGGTCCACGAGACTCTGTCTCTGTGGTGCAAAAGGGGATTTTGGAAATTTGGAGAGAGTAAAGAGCACAAACTTTGCTTAATTTGCAGCTATTCTGACGACACAGTGTCAGCCTTATCAATGCCATGGGAGTGGAGAGCAGCTTGGACGCTTTGGTATCTTATATTCTTCTGCGCCAACAACTTCTGTTCAGTATCCGTTTTGCTATTCCCGGTTTTAGACAGCCGGAGCCGCAAGGACAATGGCGAAAGTAACGCGGATACAGTGGGATGTGGACTACATAATAAAAAGTCGAAAAATGTGAAGTGTAAAATAAAAAGCAGTCTAAGGAATGTACAATTTTTCATAATTTAATGGCAGTATTATAAATTTTTTAATTATTAATATTAAATTTTGATTTTAATTGTGAGAGGACATATGCTAATTATACTGTCCTCCCACGTAAAGGTAACATTGTTCTAAAAACTCTATATATAATACTTTAGTCGAACATCTAAAATTTTAGCCCTTAAACATGATTATTTAAATATAAATAAATTTACAAAAAAATAATTATTTGATAAAACTTTAATTCATTTAAGTTTCTAATTAAAATTAATATGGTTATTAATTTTAACAAAAAATGATAATATTAAAAAATAAACAGAATATGGAATCACGATGGTTCTGCACCAAATTTGTTCCTAGTGATGCTGTCATTGATGGCTTTATATATACATATATATATATATATATATATATATAAAAGATATTGATTGAAAAAAGAATTACAGCAATTCTACTTCTACCAAAAAGGAGGACACCAAACTCTCACAATTTTATATTTCTACTCAAAAGATTAATCAAGAAAAACAAATAAAAGACGCCGAATGAATTCTTGTATAAAGTCTAACTTTTTCTAAATTTATGCATTGAAATGTCTTGGCATTGAGGATTTTTTGTTTTTATCTTGGCCATCGTTTTTTAAAAATGTGATTCTTCTCACTCAAATTTCGCTCAAAAGGTTGGGTGGTATATAAAATAATGTAAAAAAAGTATTGTAGAATAATATTTTCTCCCTAACGATATAAAAATTTCTGGAGTGGCGTATGATTATTGAATGGAACAATTTAGGAGAAATTGGACAGGTGATCTCCATCCTGCAACAACCTATTCAACTTAACAACTCCACTATTGTAACTTCATTCGGGTTTTGCATTACATAAATGAACCTCAAATTATGGTCAAGGTTTATGATGGAAGATGTAATTGAGCCTGTATTATACCATTTGAGCATGTATTCTATCATACAAAATAATATTGCCTGGATGTCACAATCGAGAATAAACTGGAATTTGTGCAACTGAAACAATTAACATCAGAGGGAGACAAAAAGATAAGATATCCTTTAGTAGAAGCTTCCATCACTACAACCTTGTGTATTTGCAGTTTAGGTTATACACGTACAGAAAGAGTAATAGCCTCTTACATTGTGTCATCAAAGAAACTGGAGAAGATTTGCTACTACCCCGCAACCTTCGAAAGGTGAGTCATACTTTTGAATGACTTAACTAATTTTACAAACAGCAACATAACTGACTATGGCACTGATATTGATTCCAAAAGGCCATCCAGATAATCTTTTAGTTTCACTTTCGTAATTGCACCTTCCCTTCTGCTTTCTGGTACTTCCTGCCCATTCTTGAAGAGTATCAAAGTTGGTAGCCCGTAGACTTTATACTCTTCAATCAGCCGCGGGTTTGCATCGTGATCAATCTTTACAACTCTTAATCTGTCTCCATACTCCTACAAGTTATTATATAAAATTTCATATTTGAAAAAAGAAAAAAAGTGAGATACCAAGAAACAGCTAAAGCGCTTGACAAAAATTACTGACATGATTGCTAATCATTTGTGACAGCCAGTGGATTTATGTTTCTTAAACTGAAAATTCAGGATTCTCCAACCAAACCTACTCATATCAAACTCAAAGGGGCATAAATGGATCACCGTCCCAACAAATTAACAATAAAGGTTGGGAAGATGAGCAGCATTCATAAAAATTATAACGGAATAATTCATGTAATTCATCATGAACAAAATTTGGGATGTGGATATGTGCATGTACACGTTGTGAATCTCTTTTCTCCCTGACTGAACACATTATTTCATTAATTATGCTAATGACACATTTCACTCCAAAAAAAATCACACCCCTTCTGCACCACTAGATTACATCTGGATCTACCAACACTTATCTACGCAAATTCATATACAATCAAACAACTTTACGCAAAGGCAAGAAAACACACTCCTGGAAGTGGTATTAACTATCATTTTTCTCTTTCATAGATGGAGAATGTCAATATTCCAGCTTCTTAACTCCTAGCTCAGTGATGTACTCAATAACTCAAAAAACAGTTATGCATTACACCAGTGCTTTAAAACGTCAAAATTAGAACATCTCTCTCTCTCTCTCTCTCTCTCTCTCTCTCTCTCTCTCTCTCTCTCTCTCTCTCTCTCTCTCTCCCTCTCCCTCCCCCTCCCCCTCCCTCTCCCTCCCCCTCCCCCTCCCTCTCCCTCTCCCTCTCTCCCTCTCCCTCTCCCTCTCCCTCTCCCTCTCCCTCTCCCTCTCTCTCTCTCTCTCTCCCTCCCTCTCTCTCTCTCTCTCTCTAAAGAAAACTTTTAATCTAACTATTATTCTACTACAACCATATCAGATACACCAAAACATTTGAAAAAACCATAAAATCTTGCCTAACCTACTAAGAATGAGCAGGGACTTCATTCCTTAAACACTGTTGAACTAAGAAATTTAAGTTTTTCCCTTGTATATTTACCTAACTTCAAGATTTTTTTCTTATTTACATATTTAATGTATGCCTTCATCATTCTTACCGGAAGATCAACAAGAAATCCTCCAATCTATCAACAAAATCATGAATTCCCGACGTTTATCATATGTATTTCATCAATGAGGGCAAAATAATGCATCCCATGGAAGACAACCTTAATCACTATAGCTGTAAAGACATCAACTAGAACTTCAAAACAATCTTCAGAAATAAGGAACCATTTTTCTTCATTAACTATCAACAAGAAGACTTTTGCAATCCCCAGTTTCTAGATGTTGATGTATCTCAGTCTCCCTTCAAATGGTTCCGGCATAGAGCTAATTGACAATGAGTTGTTTTCATTCCTCTTCTAGCCATTTGGTGGTGGAATTTTGGGTGGATTAAATCCACCAATTTTTGTCTTTCCCTAACATGTATTTTATCTTCTTTGCATCAGCCTCCTTTATGTAGATTCATTAGTTTATAAGATTACAGTAATTTTTTAAGGCTTTGAATTCGAATATTTCATCAGGGATCAAAGCAATTACTGAATTAGGGTCTATCTTGACTATACAGGAGTTTGCTCATTTTGTTACCTACTTCTGATAAAAGGGTGAAGCTACGATTCCTCTGGCATGTATTCCTGCATATCCTTTTGTCAGTTTCTTACCACTCTCCAGCTAAATATAACTTGCTTCCTGTGACCCCATTAAGAAGTCCAAAATTTGAGAAAAATTCAAATCTTTTAGTTGGACAGCCAGAAACAACAAGATAAAATATAATGCATTATTGAAGGTTCAGCAGCCTCACAAAGCACTTTCTTCAAGTATGTGCATTGTGTGTGAAAGTTATTTTTGAAATTACAGCTCATTTGTTCTTACCTTGTCCTGCTTCCAGTTAAATCCAGAAAAGACTTTCCCGACTATTTGCAGACTCTGGGATTTTGCTCAAACTTGGAGGGGACACAAAAACCATGTCTATATTTGTTCAATTCACCGATAACGATGGAAAGCATGGTAAGTCATATAATCCCTCCAATTCACTCGTCCCCAAGCAATCATCAATGAAGATCCACATTGGCACCTAACAGTTAATCTCACACGAAGCAAATCTGTTGTCACCACTGATCTCCCTCTTTCTCCCCAAAGTTGATGTACAACAATTAAAGCCTAAATGCCTCAATCAACGAGGTGGCAGCCTCTCTTTAAGACACTATTCACTTGTGTAAAAATTAAAAAATAAAACAGAATACAAAAATCTCAATCCAAGTCTAACTCAGTGATTTATTATTGATACATCATTCCTTTAAAATTAATCCGACTTACTTATTGTTTATCTTTATATGAATGTCAGATAGCATCTACTATCCCTATTGATCACTAAAAATAGCATCTTGAGTTAAAAACCCAAGATTGCAGTTGAATGGAGTAACATCTAAATGCTCATTCAAAATATAATTGTAGAGAGCTCAGTTTGATTGCACGTAGCTATAACTAAGAAAGCTGAATTATAAATTTTGAAAGGTCAAATTAGAAAGAAAGAGAGAGACCTGCGCAACCCATTCCATCGCGGGAGAGATTAAACGGCAAGGACCGCACCAATTAGCAACGAACTCAACGAGAACGGGACGGTCTGCCTTCAAGACGGTGTCAGAGAACTGGGTCTCATTGATCTCCGTGATACCGGCGCCGCAAGTCACTGTAAGTTGGGGAACAGTAGAAGAAGCTGGGAATCTGAATCTTTGTTGGCTTCGACTTCGAGTTGTAAAGGAATGGTGGAAAAGCTTGAAGGAGCAGGGAGTGAAAGAAAGAGATGGGGAGTAAGAGGTAGAGGCAGAAGAAACTGTACGACGGGGATAGAGCCGTGGTGGCTCTGACAGTGACGCTGAATTGGAGATGATAGTGTCCATGTGTTGAACAACAGAGCCAGCGGCCGTGAGAACTGAGAAGGAAGGATCAGAATCAAAGCATTAAGAGAGGTCGAGAATCAGACAGTGAGAGTTGAGATGAGAGGAGGAAATCGGCAGTTAAAATTAGCGCCACTTAAATTTTGGCCACAGCAGTCATTGCCCATTGGCACATGCTCACGTGCTACACATGTGACCCGGCTGTTTTGCATTCTGTCAAAGAATAAAAGCAAATTTCCCCTTTTACCAATAAAAAAAGGGAACTTTCTAGGTACGAACAAACTTACCAAATTATTAAGAATAATGCTAAGGGAAATACTAGAAGTATGTTACAAAATGCCCATCTCCTTTCACATAAAAAAAATTAGAGAAAAAATATAAGAGAGAGAAAGCAAGAGCATAAACTTTGCATATGTAATAATATGTACTTTTATCATTACTCAATATTAAATAGATGCAACGTATCCATTGAGCTAAATAAAAATAAATCTTTATTTATATTTTTTCATAAAATTAAATAAAATCAATTTTTATTTATTTTACATATACTTTTTTCTATTATTAGTAAATCTAAACTAAAACTCTTATAAAGACATGGAGACAAAAAATTATTTTTGAGTGAAACTTAAAATATCTTTTAGTTGACAATAAAAAATTAATCTTATTACTAAAACAAACATCATCTTTTTTAATAAAATTTTTTTTATACATATAATTTAAATTAAATTTAAAATTACATATTTAAAAAATTAAATTATCTATCAACTTTATTAAACCTTGTTAATAAACACATCTAATATTTAAAGTTGAATAATCGTATATGGGTTCTAACCCCTTACAACCAGATTGTTATCCATTAACCAACTAAATATTGTGAGTTATTGCCATATTGGTTCTGTTTTGGAGATTCTTTTTGCTTACAACTAGTATAGTCCTAATATAAAAATCTACCATCGGCGTTCACAGCGCGGCTGGGCAATTAGTTGCTAGTTACTGAAGGTGGTGGCGGTGCTTATCAATGTATACCCCTAGATAACTTTGGATGGCCAGGAAGCCAAGAACTGCCGTCAACAGCTGGGGCCAGGGCTATAAAATACTTTCTAGTAACAAAATGTTATTGATCAAATTTCGTCCATCTCAATCGTTTACTAATGAACTAAGATGCTAAGTTCGCAAATATACAAACTCAATCTGTATAGGTTTTCCGTGTCTCGTCAGTCATCAATATTTACCTCTCTGGATTGTTCATCATAAGCAGATGCTAGGTGGGAATCAAAATATTCATACTTATCTTCGTCTTCTTCTTCCTCCTCCTCCTCCTCCTCATCATCATCATCACCACCACTGTCTACAAATCCAACAACACCATTAACTCTATGTAAATTGCTGCTATCAGTGGAAGGTCCTACAAGCTGCCTAGCCTCTTTTCTCTCTTTGTCTGTTTTTGCCAAAGACAAAAGGACATTTTTCGCTTTATCATCAGGAGGAAGCCCGCTAGATTCCATCTCCTTAAACCAAAGAACAGCACTGCCGAAGTCCCCATTTTTTCCATATGCATCCATGATTGTGGTCAAAATAGTTTGATTGGCCTTGATTCCACGCTCATGCATTTCCTCATATTTCTCCATTACCTTCCCAAGATCATTCATTTTAGCATACCCTTTAATCAAGGTTCCATAAGTGACAACATTTGGCTCAAAACCATCTAGTATCAATCTTTTGAAAAACTTCTCAGCACCCTCCATGTCAGATGCATTGACATAAGCTGATAACATAGTAGTGTACGAGCATAGATCAGGATAATATCTGCATTAGAAAAAGTAGTGATAAGAGAAGTATGACCTTGTGCATGAAAACAAGGTTGACAAGTAAGATTTGTTCTATAAATTCCAAATCGAAATGTTCCTCATGTGAAAAGCAACTATCTGCTAAAGTACAATTAATGGTTATAAATTTTCCTATAGAAAAGGACGTCTTACAATTTAAACAGTATGCAACTAGGTCTAAGCAATGCTACAACCATATCAACGAGCCTTGAACATTTTACATGAGGAATGAGTCTTACTTCTAGGAAGCATTGGATCAGATCATTCTAGTTCAAAAAAATGTATCAGTTCTCAACACTCACAGACTTTTTTGTCAACTATGAAAAGTTGCATAGAAAGGCCTCCAAATACTGTGTCAACATTATGGAGTGATTTAGCCGTATATTAAATGGCCCACCACAAGGCGCGTAGTTTATTTGACAGAGTAAAGGCTATGCTTCATGGAAAATTAAGGGTTTCAAAACATGTTATGAACTTTTTGCTGTGCAGTCTATCTGCCAGAATAAATTACAGAAAAAATATATTTTCGGAAGATAAGTTCAACAAACATTTTCAATTCAATCTATTCTCCAGACTCTCAGACAAATGGAGCATAGAACATTTTATATTTTTCTACTTTCAACAGGATATCCTTTGGAAAGGATAAATGCAGAAGAATTATAAAAGACAAAAAATATCTTTCTATCTCACTTCCCTGCAAAAAGTTCACACAGAAACACCTATCCTTCTTAACCATTAATCATGACCAATAAATAGACTTTAGGTTCTTATATAAATAGCTTCTAGAATGGAAATGTAGAAGTTTAATATTTACAATGGCAGAATGCTTTTGAAAATAAATAACTGACGAGGAGGAAACACAATTTACCTATCCCTTCTCATGCTCTTAAACACAGTCCGAGCCTGCTCTACCATTCCCGATATTGAAAATGCATCAAGCAAAATATTGTAAGCCTTCTGGGTTGGTCTGTGAAAAGGAAGACGATACTGTAAAATTACAAACCTAATGAAATGATGCAATAATTTAGGAACACTCCAATATGCTATTTTTTTTACATATATAGGAACCTTAATTATACAGAGGCTGCTGACCTTAAATTCCTTTCAGGCAGGCTACATTTTTTTTGTTGTTCCATTTCGGCAGATAGAAGGTTATGGATGCTTAGACTGTTGAGGTTCAGATACTTGTAAATCAATCCTCGAGTTTTCTATTTGTATTCCAAATGTTCAAAATTATTCCATATTTAAGTTTTTTTACTTTAAGTCTAAGGTGAAGATTTTTGTTTGGGAAGCTGCATTCATTAGAATTAGTACAAATGATGCGCTGCAGACTCACTCACAAGGCTATATATTTCCTGAATAGTGACGTCTGTGTATGAAGTTGCTTGCCAGTTTTAATTTTTTGAATTTTTGAGGAGCAGTGGTCTTGTGGAGATTTCTTGAATCAATTTCTGTCTATGCATTTGATAGGCTTCAATAGGAAGGATAGAAAAATTCTTTGGCAATGTACTCTTCTTGCAGGGTTATGCTTTTAGTGGAGCATAATGCAACAGCTTTTTTTCTGCCTCCAATGTATTGCAGGATGGGTTTTTTCTTCTTGGCTTCCATGTGGGTGTTGGCATATGGTTTACATTGGGGATGTTTTGCAAACCTACCAAGTGATACGAAAAGATTTTTTGAGGCAGTTTTCTTTTGTTTCCAATGTTTTGTTCTTTCTCATTTAGTTGCTGTACAAGGATTTCTTATAGCCCTTCCTTGTACTTCTCTTCTTTTTCTCAATGAATTCTTTTATTGACAAGGAAAAATAATTGTCAAATCAGATTGCAACTTGTAAGCAATTAACTGAAAAAGCCCGTTATGCAAAATTCTTTTTAAAAGTGAAAAAAGATTATATGTATAGGCCTGGAAGATCTCATCCAGGTTGGTATACTAATTGGTCAAGCAACAAACTGTTATACTGATGTTACAGTAGATTGGTAATCCCCTTACAAACGATGCTAGCAAATATAGGAATTTAAATACATGAGTTCATACTAATAATGTAGCATATATCATTTGCATGAATATCTTAATTATGAAGATAATATTATTATTGAAAATATTGGTTACTTTAACTTTACCTATTTGACTATACCTTAAAAAGTAAAGTGCTAACTTATCCACTTAAAATGATTACTACAGATATTATAATTCAATACTGGATCACTATAAGGATATCAACATTCATATCAGTTATCACAAAATCTGCTATATAGTATTATAATACGAGGGTTTTACAGTAACATTACTTTTGGTACCTCTTGCACCATGAATTGTTGGATTTTGCATTGAGATTTGTCCAACGGTCATCCAACAGTAAATATTACTGTCAACTAGGAAGGGCTACCAATAACAAGGGCACCATAAATTCTCCCTCATAATAATATGATAAAGCAGACAATCGTGACTTAAGGTGTATGCATCACTAAATTCAAGTTTGTAACAAATATTAAAATAAAAAACTTTGTCAATTTTATATAATATAATTATAAGCAAGTAAGTTACTGCATAAAACAATATGCGAATTAGTTAATTTTTATGGTTAATTAGTTCTATAACTGTTGTTGTTAGGTTTAGTATAAACATGCTAAAATTGAATGTCATATTCAGTCGATTGGTAAGAGTGATTTTTGAAAAGATAACTATGACTACATAAATCTATCCTCAAAGTGGAGTTTTCCAAACTTTTAAGACCAGAGATCAAAAACATATGTTTGTCTGTCACACCTGACACCAGCATCAAGCATTTCCTCAAAGACAGCTAGTGCTTCATCCTCCCTTCTTGCCTTCCCGTAAGCATTAACAAGTAAGGCATAGCTCACAACATCGGGTTTCAGACCAGCTCTTTGCATCTAAAATTAGGCATTCACTTCAAAATATGAAGAGTTGATTATAAACAAGATATTAAAGGGGACACAGAAGGAAAAAAAAAAGTTGAAAATTAATAAAAAGTAAAGCCCAGCCCTCATAATGCCTCCCAAAGAGATTTAAACAAACATTCCGTATGAGATAATTATGGTGTCAAGAGAGCCTCTTGTGCGTAAGTACAAGATATTTGTTATATTCAGTAATTAGAGATTTGATGTTTTGGTAAAATTTTGACTTAATGAGCAAGGAGAAAGATTTCTAAACCATAAGAAAAAATGCATAATCAACAATTTGTAGGAATTAGAAGAGACTGTTTTGCATGTCCCCAACCACAATTCAAAGACAATGCCAAAAGAGTGATGATTGAGCCTTAACTTAAGAATTATAGGCCATCTTCTGTGAAGTAGTAAATCTGGAATTTCACAAGAGTATTGCAGAGATTCAAACCTTGTGACCTTTTATATGCTATAGGATAGCTTAGGGGTTTATAATATTTAGCTATTTGTACTGTTCACAAAAAGTTCCACATTAACAGCCTCATTCCAGTAGGGAAAAACCCACTCTCCCGCCACCCCCTCTCTGCCAAGGGCTGCCACCTCTTCTTGTGCAATAACCCTCAATCAACCCTCCCAGAACTCCTAACTGGAAAATAACCTATCACAAGATCCATCTCCTATTTAACAAATTCCTGCCACTTGTTTGATATAAAGCTATTTGTATCCACTTTGACATCATCTGACTCTCAAACAAAGTCAATCACAAGCTCACGTCACTTTTGTCCCCAAAAACCACTAGTAAACTCTTTGCAAAACATACAGATAAACATAGGCAAATGTCCCCAACCTCTACTCAACTAGGTGTTTAAAGTTCATGCTAATATTTCATTTTTTTTTTCAAGATAAAGACTTTTTGGCTACTTTTCCTCTGCCATTTCAGTTTTCAGTATTACTACCTGGTTTTTGCACAAAGGTAATTTAACATATTCACTTGCATATACCTGTAATCAAGAACATAAATCTAATGGACGATCAATTAGAATCTTTCAAAATATATAATTAGAGTTAGCAATCTTTTTTTTATGTGAGTCTTAGGTATCTATACAAAAATATCCTAATAAACGATAAAAATTTGTTATGAACTTATAACTAAAAATTGAAATCATTCCCGATATTACTTTACAAGACAACACCTATCATTCTCCTTGGCTTTCCCAATTCCCACCAACTTTGACAATAATAAAGTGGCAACATTTTAAGACCTGTAGGATCCATCTTCCATACCCTATCCGAAACTTTTCTGGGTGTTAAGAAAGATATTGGTTATTGGAGACAAACGTATTACTTAGAGTTCAAAATACAAATGTTGATACATATAGCTTCTTTGCTAAACAGCAACGTTGGACAATAATTTCATAATCATTCACATAATTGCCTATTTCCAACTTCATTAACTATGGCTTTCAGAAGATAATCTCAAAAATACAAAATAGAAAATGTCCACAAGTTAGCTATGATAAATAGAATAACATTTGGGGCTAGTCTCAATTCTCAAATGACAAGAGCAATCTAGAAAAAGAGTTCTAAACATAAATCAGCTCAACAACAGTTTCTTTTCTTTCAGATATAAAAATTGAAAATAATTTCATGTAAAAAGCATCAAGCCTGTAAATTTATTTTACGGAAAATATGCTGCCCTACAACAGAGCTGAAATGAGCGAATTGCATATCCACCACTTATTGTACTTGGAAAAACATATTAGATAGGGATTCAAATTTACCTGGTCATAAATCTTCGAAACTTCCTTGTAATTTGTTTCAAATGACATCAGGCTATTATAAGTTACCGTAGATTGTTCAATTCCTCGCTCAGCCATCAATGCAAATGTCTTTCGAGCTTTTTCATAACTTTTAGCCTTCTTATACATATAAATCATCATGTGAAACATCTTCTGATCTGGTTTCAAAAATGAACTTTCATTATTCAGTAGGTTGTGAAATAATTCTTCAGCTTCCTTAAACTTGTTTGCCTGCAGTTGTACCAAATATTAAAATAAAAATATTAACAGTCAAACAAAATATCTTTTCATCAACACTCAATAGTAGCATGATAACTTCAAAAATTTACATCTCTAAGCTCAACTCAGTTACCTTAAGCAATTTTAAGATGCAACCAGGAACTTAAAAATACAATGAATCACAAGATAGCACAATAATTCAAATTTTTTTAAATATACCTTTGTAAAAAGGAGTTAATAACATAAACAACAGGTAATACAACATATAAAATAAATAAAATTCTTGGATCCTCAATACAGGTTACAGATAAAGCTATAGCTTTTTTGTCAGTGTGTCCATTTAGGCATTTATTTGTTTAAGCGTACTGAAAGAAATCAAAGTCAATAAGGAATAATGACACTTTGCTTCATTCAATATTCCTCAGAGGGCAATAAAAGCTCACAGAACAAAAGGCATGTTTACCTCAACAAATGTTTTGAGTATTATTTGATATGTCAAAGCAGAAGGTTCAGGACCTGACTGCTGCATCCTACGAAATATTGCTTCAGCATTATTAGATCGACCTCCTCTTCCATAAGCTTCCATTAAAGCAGTCTGAGATATGACATTTGGAGCAAAACCTTTCTTATTCATCAAGTTCAAGACCCTCTCAGCACCATTGAAGTCCCCAAGCTTTCCATAAGCCGTTATAAGCATCAAGTAATCCATCTCACTAAAGTCCCACCAGTTTTGAGTACGGAGCCATTCAAGAATCTAAAGAGAATAGAAGCAAGCATGTCCCGGATAATTAGAATGACTTAAATATATCAAGCAAGAAAGTAATGCATTCACTAATAGAGTCTTATCAAGTTCAACAATTGAAACCAAACTATCAAGTACATTGTTGCTTGCTCTATGCCAGAAGCCATAATCAAATAAATTTGAGGTAAAAAAATTTATGAGCAATGCCATACTGCACACAAGAAAACCACCAGGTTCATAACTCCAACTTAATTGCTTCCTTAAATTCAAATGACATAGGATTACACCCTTGTATACCTCACTGACAAGGTTCCACCTCCTTAATTGCTTATATCTAACTAAGGTACCAACAACGAGGTCCCTAGGAATAGTCTGATTTCTTGTTCTTTGGCTATTCAGCACTGAAACTGCAGAACCGGTGTCATCAATTTCCTTCATCAGTCTCTTCCAATTCTTCTGATCAGCTTCATCAGCTGCATCCTTAAACACTTCCATTTTCTTCCTCTTCTGCAAGAATTTTCTCGGCGCTAACATACCCATAGAAACCACTGCCATTCTCGCACTTATCTTGATATTCGCAATTCCATTATCTGATTTACTGCAAAATACAGACAACATAGGTACTGTGTGTAATGGAACGCAACAACACTAACTCAGTCAACAAACTAACGAATAAAAATTCACTTTTTTTAAATGATATTTCTTAGGCATTAGTGTAACAATTGGAGTTGATAACAACAACAAATAACAAGGGAATGATGATACATATCCTTCCTCTATTGAAAACGTGAAAAGTTATAACACCAATGCTATTAGATAGAGAAAACTGAATCATATAATATGCATTCTTTCAAATAGGACAGCTAGTTCGTTTGAAACCGCTTTCACTTTACGTCGACCCATTACAGCCACTCACTCGTCAAGCTTGGAAAATTCCTTGATTTTACAACCCAGAAGTAAACCACCATCAACGAAATCATTACGAAGCACTTGAATTGAGAAAGAAAAATATGAAACAAACGTAAATTAATAAATAAATTATGAAAATTATTAAAACAAAAGCGAAGAAGAAAGTAATTGGGGGAGTTTAATTTTCACCTTCTGTTTAGGGGTGGCAAAGGCAGTTGTCCCCAGTGAGATTTGAAAATAAGGCTACACATGCTGAAAAAAGGTAAGAAACAGAGAATACAAAACTTCTGGCTATGGAGAAGAATGGCCGTGTGCGCTTCCGCTAGACTAGCTTCCAATGCCACTTTCGTTTAGGACGAAAACTAGAGAAGAAAAGGTAAAATATCTGTCGACGCTGCGCTAATAGATAATTAGATATCGATTGATCGAAATATCTGATAATGCTGGCCTCGATTGGCGGCAACTAGCATAGCCGCATAGTATAATAGCACCGAGCACGACCCGAAACCGTGGGCCCGGGCCGGATTCGCCTTGTCGATTGTAATCCGACTTTGAACCGTTATCCTACAAGTAACCCGATGTAGTTCAGTGTGTTTCTACCATGAAAAAAGTGTGCTCTTATATAAATTTATTCACAAATTTTTCACATATTAATCTTTATTTATATTTTGTTACAATTTTATATAGAAACAAATCTTTATTCTTTGAATAAGTTTACGTGGACTCGTAATAGATTATCCGAATTATTTTTGTCAAAAACAAAGCCAATTGAGCACAATTTGAATAGGAATGATATTCCATCGCACTGGATTCTAGTTGATCGATGTAAGAGGGGAATAGGTTCCTTTGTATAGTCCTTGAGACATGTAATCATAAAACTCTGGAAAGGAATAAGATTAAAATTTTTTTAAAAAATAAAAATAAAAGTGTAAGTAAATTATTAATATTTGATAACTTACATCATATATAAACTGTGATATAAGTATACATTGTTTTAGTACGTTTTAAGGTAAAACGGTACATTTTTCGTTTAAACATAAAAAATGTTGCATAAAAGTATCATTTTCCTTATATAATTACCTTGTTTAGTTGAATTGCTTCTTGTAGCAAATCACATCTTGGGGATTATATGAAATCTGTAGTATTTTATTGACTTCGGTAAGAATCTCGTAAAGTTCTACCAGACTGTATGATCGAAATCCTCCTTGTAACCTAGTATATATTGATGTCATTAAGAATCTCGAAATTTATTTGGAGTTGTAAAGCTGTTATTGTGCAACTGAAGTGCCAAAATTTCTCTATCGCAGGACACGCTGATGGACTTATATTTTTCAACAAATTACCATTTTAAAAGCCTTGGTATATGAAATGATCGTTCTCTTAATATTGCATTTAGGAGAGGGAGAGACAAAATGGGGAAAAAAACTGCAATGACGTGGTGATAGAATGATACAGATACACATGATCAAGTGCGAACCAAACATCATTTGATAATTAATCCAAAACACTTCATAATTATCAACAAATTGAGAGAAACTTCCCATGAATCCATAGATGGACCCACAATGGCAATTGCACTATTCAAAGCTAACGCCGTCTGCCCTCCAAAAGTGTTACAATAGAAACCCAACTTCTAATTATTAATTTTTTTTTTATCACAATTATCCATAAACCCATGCCAGGAAAAGATCATAATACAAAATCACAGTACATGGCTTGAGCTTGAGCTTACACATACTGTTTGCTCACCACCAGCAATTTGCCAAATCAGATAGGCTCTTACAATACACTCTGCTGATGACATACACTATATCCTCTAGAATTAACAAATGAAACATTATAAAGAAAATTTGACACCCTCATCATCAGCTGAAGTTCCCTTAAAGATCACAAGCTTCCCCTTCTGCTCCAATAGTTTCAAAGCGCGATTCAAAATAGTGTGGTCTATCCCGTGAAGCTCTGCAGTATATCAGAAAGTTACAGAACGAGAACAATTCCAGTCAAAATGCACTGTGGCAGCATGTTACATATAACTAAAACGACAGTATCACAATGGCCTCAAAAACGATAGTTGATGAACATGCAAGTTTCTATCTATGGTGTGAAGTATGGGAAGGGCTAGGACAATTCTTTAAACAACAATTTCTACACTTATCTGTAACAGTAGACACAAGCACATAGAAAGTTGACATTACACTAGTTGAAGCAAATGTTGATCACTTTTCTTTCCATGGAGAGGACAATAAGCAAATTGATTAGGACCATATAATGTTTTGTAATAGATGCCTAAAAGAAATGTCATAAAAATGAGGCCTTTTGCAGGATAATCCCTTATTCACACAATATGCCACATTAGATTCTCTCATACCACCCAGAAAAGCAATGGCTTTCGATTTAATCTAACAAGGCGATTAAAAGCTAAACATATCGTTTACTTGGAAATTTAAATACCTATCAATAATGAGAAATTGATTCTACTGTGCTCTAGCTGCACTCCAAGTTAAATCTATTGACATGAAATTCGCGCCAGGGTCTGTCCAGTGCACTTCCCAAGGCAAAATACATATCATTTACTTGCAAATTTAAATGGGAAGCATGAAATTCGAGAAAAACCATAGGCTACAGCAATGGTTAATAACTATTACACATGTAAGGAGTGAGTGAGTTGAAAAACACTGAACAAAAGCACATAATAAAAGAAATATAACAAGTATGAAAGGAGATCGAATGCAATACTTAAAATACAAATGAGACATACACAAAACACATTACAACCATTCTGAACCATCTTTTAAATCTCACTCAATCTTGTCCTATCCCAATATTCAGCATACCAAACAAGGCTCAGGTACAGTTAAAGATCACCTGTTCCTTGAGATTCAGTCCCTGAGCGAATTTCCTCTTTTGTCACAACACTATCCTCCAATCCATTATCTTTAACCTAGTCAAAATAGGAGCAAATTCAGTTGCAATGCAATGAGTAACTATTTTTGTTTTGCAATTATCAAAATAGCAATGTTAACCTACAAACTGCAAAATAAGGTCAGCCCAATCTTGAATCCGGTGCCAGAGAATAAGACATTTCCTGTGCCCTTTATCCATCCATTCAGCACGTCCTGCTAAATCAGAATGACAGTTCAGGCTTTTCTTTGAACCAACCATGATCATAAGAATTACAAAACTAGAAACATGACAACAAACCTTCAGATACTAAGGCTGAAAGGAACACTTGTCTTGCTTCATGACTGAGAGACCCTGCACTATCAACGATCAGAAAACAAAGTATATGGCTGAAGGGGAAACAAGCAAAAGAGTCACAGACAACTATAGGAGCTTTCATAGGACCAGTCAACTCAATAATTGCATGAAATTGGTCCAGAAGACAGAAATATTAAACTTACTTTCAATAACAGGATTAGAAAATAAGGGGAAATCTTCTTCAAGCCCAATGACAAATATCTTCTGTGTTTTGCAGTAATCTAATATAAGATCTTTCCATAGTTGTACCTGCTTCTCTCTAGTGTCTCTCACTGGTTGCAAGCTGAAAGGAAGACACAAAAGGTACAGGCCTAATCAACCATAAGCTTGCATCTGGTCAACATTCAATGCGAGTGCAAGATTCATCATGATAACCACCATGTGATGTGCAATGGATTATTTACAAATATGAGAAAATATATTTTTTTAGTTACCTAGGAATTAAACCTGAGGCCTTTACTCTAACCCATCCTTACTACTTGAGCTAAACCCAAGTGGCCATATGAGAGAGAAGAACAAATCCTGCAACACCTTTCACATGCAACCCAATGACATAAATGACTTAGGGCTTGGATTTCAAACCGATGACACATATGACTCATCAGAATATAACAAATCAATAACCGCTCATCCTTCATATACCCTTTCTTTTGAAAGCTAAAGTTCATCAACCTTGAAATTTTTGATTTGAATCATCTTTGGAACACCATGTTGTTGTTCAAGTGTAACACCATGTCAAATAGAATTTCTAAAGCTCCGGCTACTCCAAAATGGCAGGATTTGTAATCAGTAGCCACCGCTTCTGAAGAACAGTCATGAAAACCAGCAAAAGGGCTAAAGCAGTACATTAAATTTCAAGAGCCTAGTTCCCTAGATAACAAGATCACTTGTGAGCGCATTGAAAACCTCATGAACAATAACATCCATGTCAAAACACAGTTGGAGTCCTCCATCCAAGCCTCTCCTCCTATTTGAGGGGTTTAAATGAGCTGAACTGAGCCAAATATTGGTTAGGTTAGACTTGGTTCATTTATTATACGAGCTTTTCAAGCTTGACTTGTTTATCATACGAGCCTTAGATTTTTTTCAAGCTTGGCTTGTTTAATAAACAAGTTTATCAAGCTTGTTAACGAAAGTTTGTTTGATTTTAATATCATTTTCTAAAATTAAATTAAATAAACTATTTCAAAATTTGAATAAATCTAATGAATCTTAATCAAAGTGAAATGATCTTAAACCTATTATTATATTAATGTAAGTTTTATTATATAACAAATTATTCTTATAATATAAAACATAAAAAATTATAATAATAAACAATTTCTTTTATTTTATCTATACTATTTTATTGATAAACAAACTATTCGCAAGCTTTGTGAGCCGAATACTAAAAACCTCAAGCTTGGGTCGTTTAATAAACAAGCCTATAACAATGCTCAAGCTTGTTTAATTAATATACAAACAAGTTTAAACTGAACTTTAAAATAATTCACGAATAGCTTAATTCGTTTACAACCTTCCTCCTATTTAATGAATTTAGATATGTATAAAAAGTAGAAAGAGATACACAGATATTGGTTCAAGAAATCACAAAATCATAAATTGATTAGAAGAGGAAAAGTGAAAAGAACCAACAGCTGATTTCAAACCATACATAGTAAGCATGAAAATCTCACAAACTAAACAAAGAAAACACTGCAGAGTGACACGGGAATTACGTGAAATATGGTGGGTAATTGAAGAAATGTGGTAGCTTGAACTCGCCCAGTTTCTGCATCTCCCCCAGTGCCACCTCTGGAATTGGGAGAAAAAATATACTCAATTATGTCTTCAAACAAAACTTAACTGATCATCAGGATAACATAACAGTTTTTATTAACAAACAGTTAAAACTGTACAACTTCTACTTGTTACTTGTCCATTTGTTTCACTGGAAATTGGTCTTCTTAGGGAAATGACAAAATGTATTCTGTGGAATATTGTTCCAATTAATTTCTTATTTGGCCAGATAATTTCCGATCACCACCCAAATATAGCAATATAAAAAAAAAGCAATAAATCAGCACTAAAAAGTTAAAACACGAGGGATTGAACTGGTAATGACATTATATAAACTATGCAGCAGAAGCGTGCTTAAGATTTTGAGTGACTGGTTTAAACCTCTTATGTCGATGCTAATTAATCTCAAACAAGCCAACATTCATCGCTTAAATCATAAAGGAAACAAGAAGCTCAGATAGGCCATACATAATTCTGTATCTATCAGCAAAATGCACCAAAACACGGATGAGCACCTCAGTTTAGCAAAAAAAAGAAAAAACACAAATAAAAAGGCACAAATTAACCGGGGAAAAAACAAGATCGCTGTATAGCAGAACGAGCGAAAACTCCTTTTCCAGAAAACCAAAGACTCCATCTACAATTTTCGAATTTTCACCTCTCTATAATGAAGAAAAATCAAAATAAAGCACTGCAGACGATGAGATTGAAATAAGTAATGGTTTTTACTTCTCGTCGGAGCAATGATCGGACACTTGACGGCGGTAGCACAGCAGACGGCGGTACCACAGACTTAGACTGAAAGAGAGACGCAGGAATTTGAGAGTAAGAGAGATCTTTCGAGTTTGGACGCAGACGATTGGGAAGCTCGGGCTTTCATTTCCAAAATATAAAAAATGAAAGCGGAAGTAATTTTTGACAAATTTTTTTTATGAGTCTACGCACCGAAATTTTAGAAAAAAAAAAATAGTTTTTTTTAGATTTTATTTTCCGTCGAAATAAAAATCACAGTAAAACAAGCTGGTCAACAGAGTTTAGAAAGAAAGGCCTGAAACTTCTCCACCTTCTCTTGGCAGTCAACTGAAGCGAAGTGGCATCTCTCTCCCTCTCTGAAGCTTCTTTCAGCGCCTTCCTTCACTCTCTTTTGATTCTCCTATTTTCTATTGATCTCTTATCTCTTGTTCTTCTCCTATCCTCTGCTTCATCTTCCTCCCCGCGGTGATACACGCAGAGCTTGAGACCTGGCTTTACAGAGGACCAGTCTCTCTTCTCTGATCTCCGATGCTTGTCCCTCTCTGAATTTGAGCTCGCCAGAACAAAATCAATTGGCCGTGAAAGCAAATCACGAATTAAGCATTGGAGAATCTGACATCAGCATTCTGATTTCTAGGTCAATTGGGCTCCTTATTGGAGTTGAAAGAAGAGGGGCATTGGCTTCAATTAAGGGGTAAATTACTAGTCCCTAATTTTTCCAATTGAATGCATTGAGGAATTTGATAACATATCAGGGTAGAAGAAGTGGAAAAAATTACAATTATGGCAGTTAAGAGCATCAAGAAAAGCTGAGTATATTCATTATTGAATAATTATGGTTCAGTTGATAACATGATTTCATAAGCAATGATTACATTAAATACTAGAGGCAAAATTACAGGAAGAAGCAGGGGATGGAGTGAAGCACTGTGTGTGTAATAGTAAAACCAAATTTACATAATGGCAGTGGTATTATTAATGGTACAAAGAAGTGATTAGAGGGAAAAATCAATCTGTCTTTTGGACTTCTATATATAAAAGTATAATGTAGATTGTACAATATGATGATAAATTATATAGATTTAGATAAATTTCTATGTAAAATTTTGTAAATGACATTAAGTGTTTTTCAATAATGTACTAAACAAGGGAAAGCTCTTTTTCTTAAGTTGTCCAAACTACAAAAAATTAACTCATGTTCCCAAAATGCATATTCCAAAAAAAAAAAAAAATCCTTTGACAACCACCTTTTCAGTGAAACACACGGGCCCCAAGTAACAAGTAGAAACTGTAAGTTTAGATTAAAATACTTGCTATCAGTGCAAACAAAATGTTGGATTGGCATTTTAGCAAAATAAAAAATAAGGACAATTAAGAAATTGTATGTTAAAAAGTACAAAATCATTTAGTTTCCTGAAACAATCCTGAGGTTTTTTCCTTTTTCAAAACACGTCTTTCAAAAAAAATTCTTTTATGTGCTAACTCATCATTCCTCGAAGTTGAATGCACCCCCTCCCACCAGTGTCATCTTTTCTGGGAGCTGGGAGTGCAATTTTTCTGTTAGTTTCGGTCTCTCTCTAAGCTATGCATGATTGTACTCATCAGTGATTGAGATCTGCATGATTTATGAATCAGGTCATTACACAAGTTTAAAAATATGTTGAAGCTTTTGTTTCTGTTGCGCAGAAATTTATTGGGCTTTGTCACAGCTAAAATCAGTTGAATCGCCATTCTTGCGGTACTTGCAATGTTTAGTGAGAGAGAAATGTCTGTGTAAGTACAACACTATTCTATCTGCAACTCAAGAATTAAATGCCTATTTGCCGCGAGAAGACTAATGAATGATTTAAAAGAAATTGATTAAAACTGACATGTTAATTGCTAATCATATTTGAAAGTTCCCATTTTTTATAAAAAATAAAACAACGAGAAATGTTAGCTATGTTAGATGGGATATTGCAGATTCTGAGTGATTGCTACATGAATATTAAAAGTTTGAGTATTCATGTTATCAGAGCTATAAAAAAGAAACATTCATATTCAGTTTACTCCTATAGTGGTCTGCTTGATGAGAGAAAAGAAGATATCTGTACCCTAACTGGTAATTGTTGACATTTTTTAATAGGGTTGCTTCTGCACCTGGAAAGGTGTTGATGACAGGTGGTTACCTTATTTTGGAGAGACCAAATGCAGGACTTGTACTCAGTACAAATGCCCGGTTTTATGCAATTGTGAAACCTCTGTATGAAGAACTAAAACCTGATAGCTGGGCATGGGTGCGTTGTTATTATACATGTTGTGTTGCTCTTTGGATACTAAGTGGTATATTATTATTGCTGGTGCTGAGTTATATGTTATACCTTCTTGCTTGCGTCACCTCAGGCATGGACAGATGTGAAATTAACATCTCCTCAGCTTTCCAGAGAATGCATGTACAAATTGGCTTTGAAGAATCTTACAATACAATCCGTTTCTTCAGGGCAAGTTATACCTGTTACATTTTTCTGCACTTGTAATTCAAGTGTCTCTTCCTCATTCTTTATGAAACTAAAGCATATATAATTGCAGAAATTGAAATCCAAATATGATAAATTAGCATAGCAAGTGATGAATTTACTGAAATATAGAAATTTGTTTACTGTTAGACTTAGATAGAGATTAAGTTCTGTATTCTATGTATTATTTCTATAGCAATAGATTGAGTGTAGAGTTAAAATAATAAGGAAAGGTTGACAATAACTGGCAATATAATTTCAGTGAAACAAGGAATCCTTTTATGGAATATGCAATTCAGTATTCTGTGGCTGCTGCTTATGCAACTTTTGACAAGAATAAGAAGGACTTATTGCACAAACTACTTTTACAAGGTAATGTATAATTTATGTTTTTACTACTCTTTCATGAAGGAAAAAAAGGTTCAAACCTTTTATTTTCTAACCAGATTAGTCTTGCAGGTCTTGATATTACGATTTTGGGTTGCAATGACTTTTATTCATATAGAAACCAGGTAATTAAACATCTTTTCCTTTTGAAACTTCCTGTCTACTTTTGCGTCGTATAATTTATTCCTTGTTATTTATCTTATGGGAGTATCTTTTTCCTATCTTTGAAGTAATTAGAATTGTTTTTGTTGGAAATTTCTTGTGATGTCCATTCTGTTCACTGCTAACATGAACAACCAAACTGCATTAGTCTGTACTGAAGAATTTTTCTTTCTTCTTTTGTTCTTTTGTCCATCTCAAAGTTGCTGCCTCAATTTCTGCTTCATTTTTCATCAGTCATAAGTCTTCCTCCTTAAACTTTTTTAGGACTTGAACTGTACATAGTATTTAAAGCTTAAGCGTAGAAATTCATTTGCTAATAAATTCTTCTGCAGATTGAGCAACGTGGACTCCCTTTGACACCAGAATCATTGACCACTCTACCACCTTTTGCCTCCATAACCTTCAACTCTGAAGTTGCCAATGTAGGAAATTGCAAACCTGAAGTAGCTAAAACTGGATTGGGCTCATCAGCAGCAATGACAACAGCCGTAGTTGCTGCTTTACTTCATTATTTGGGACTTGTAAGACTTTCCTCATCTAAAGATCATCAAGAAAGGAAGGATACTACAGATCTAGATGTGGTTCATAAGATAGCTCAAACTGCTCACTGTCTTGCACAAGGGAAAGTAGGCAGTGGGTTTGATGTCAGTTCAGCTGTTTATGGCAGTCAACGCTACATGCGGTTTTCACCAGAAGTGATTTCTTCTGCTCAGGTCTTCTTTCTTCCCTCCCCCCTCCTTCTCCTGTCCTCATGTGTATTTGCTTTTGTCTGTACATGGCGAGTTATGTTGTGTATTGAGCAACAAAACTCTAATTCTTATAAGTCCTAGACCAAGCTCTTCACTGTAACATTTATAATGAAGAGATTTTTTTGGACTGAGTCAGCTTGTTTGATGAAGCTATTACAAAGGAACAGGAGACTGCCATATTATACCCTCCCTAGTTTGTCTGATCTGCAAAATTCTATTATTCTGTGGATTTTGGAAAACTAATGACAAATATGTTTGCACCTTGCATAATGTATGGTCTCCGCTATGAGTTATAGTTAGTCCTTTTTCCACAATACTTGTAAACTGGCACCATGTTCTTTCCATAGGGCCTTTTTCCTTAGGGGGAAAAAATTCCTAGATGGACCCATGATTCCAATGCTAATTCTTGCTATAAATACCATATATTTTAAATGCTCATTCTCTGTGAAAAGGTTGTTAGGTTGCTCTTGTTGGTTATCTCTATACACACTGTTTTTTTGGAATTATAATAAATGTGTCTTGGAAGTGTTAATAAATTACATTTTCTTGATTTCATTGACATTGCAGGCTGCAACAAAAGGAGTGCCTTTAGCAGAATTTATCACTGACATTCTAAATGGAAAATGGGACCATGAGAGGATTATGTTTTCTTTACCACCCTTGATGACTCTTGTAAGATATTTAGTTTTCACATATTTTGGTACAGATACATTTTTGCATGCCTTACATTTAGTCAATTTCTTCCCTTCCTCCCCATGCCCCCAATTTTCTTTTTTCTTTTTTTGGGTTCTAAAAGGAAGATGTGACCATCAGAGGACTCTCTTATAGTTCCTCTAGCTTCATGTACAGTCTCTCCTCTCTACAATCCACATTTTGGGCTTTTGATTGCCAAATGTTGACTTGATTGCTTGGGTTCTGCCAACCTATGAAATCCAGCACTCTGCTGACCTTGTAAATCTGTTTGGCAATAATTTATTGGTAGAGCCAACAATGGATGCCCTAATCCAGATCAACTACTAAGTATTAATATTACTTTGTAGTTATACACAATTTTCCTCTATTTATAGAGCTGTCATCCTCCTTGTGTAAATTGTCTCCAGTGAATCGTATAATGTTCCTGTTTCTCACCAGATGTGAACACAGTTTTCCCTATCCTGACCTGCCATAGTATATTTGATTGTGACAAATGTGTGCAGGAAACAATTGATAAACACTGAACTGAAAGGGTTTATTTCACTAAGATCAGTGTTGGTGTCTTGCTTTAAGGTAACAAAATAACTTAATTTGGATGCGATGAAATAGAGGGGGTAAGAATGGAGTGGAGTTGAACATTTGGAAGCTTTTTAAAGGATGGAGTAAATATGTTGAAATTAGAAAATTTGAAATGAGGCTTTCACCTATGATCTCATGTTGCAACAATATACATGAGGATGATATAGGAAGGTCAACTTCTCACTTCATCCCTTCCCTCCTTAAGCATCCAGACAATATACATGTGTTTCCACTCCTTCCCTTCCCAGTCCACTCCATTATGAACTACTCCTTCCCTCTTCCTCCAAAACTCCTAAACATGCCTTAATGCTTCTTTTCTGCAATAATATTCCTAAAATCAAGTAAACCAACCTATTAAAAAAATTCAAATTTTTAGTTTCTATGATAAAATAAATTGTATCATATATTAAACCATAAAAATATTTATGCGTGCACATTTATATTGACAACAGTTGGTGCTACTGTGCCTCACTTTAAAGTTTTACCCTTCTTCCATTCCTGATAAGTTAGAAGAGTTGATTTATTGCTAATTTTGCAATTTAATTCCATAGATAATGCAAATGTATTATTCGGTGTCAAAGGTCCATTTTCATGTCCCTTAGCCTTTTCTGGTTCTGTAACTGACAGATTATGTTAAAGATTGGTAAACACTGTTATGGCAAATACTTTATCTCTCTTTCTCTTCTTGTATTCTATTTTTCTTTTCTTTGAATCATATGACATATCTTGTTGCATGTGTTGATTATTCTTCTCTTCTAGTTATTAGGAGAACCAGGAACTGGTGGATCATCCACACCATCAATGGTAAGTGCTGTAAAAAAATGGCAGAAGTCTGACCCTCAGAATTCTGTGGACACATGGAGCAGGTTGTCAGAGGCAAATTCAGCACTGGAAATTGAGCTGAACTTGTTAAGCAAATTAGCTAAGGAACAATGGGATGCATATGAAAGTGTGATTAACAACTGCAGCATGCTCAGATCAGAGAAGGTGTATCTTGTGCTAACTTGTTATAGTGTTAATGGAAGTGATTTGAAGATCAAAATATCGTTCTTTTGCAACTAGAGTAAATTAATGATATTTCTTAGTTTTAGATCCAAATAAGATCTGATCATTATGACCCTCTATTATACTTAGCCTTTGCATCAGAATAATTTCTGCATGTCATTTGATGACGTTTTCACAAAAGAGTGCATCCACATTTTTGCCTGTGTCAGATTTATTATTGTTGATATTTATGAATGAGATGCTGGCTTGGTGTTGCTCCATTTCGAATTATCCTAGCAAAAGAGTACAGTATGAACTAGTCTGATCTCAAGCTAATTAGCAGGGAATGGTCACACTCAGTTGAAACTTGAAAGACTTTGGTACCTAGAAATTTTAAGCTCCTAACTATACTTCTTAGCCTCCTTCATACTTGATATATGCATAATGCTTCTGAAAATTCTACCCCATGGCATATTATCCCTAGAAAGAAAATAATACTGTGACTGATGGGAAGCACACGTGGAAAAAAACTAGGATTTATGCAACTGTATGCTAAGTTTAGTAGCCATTTCGGCTTGGGTTTCAATTTCAGGTTGTGAATTTCTTAACGACATATGTGATCTTCCTTTTGTGGAGACTGCTCTTTTATACCACTTTAACAACATCAAGATTCAATTATTTTCGCACTATCTTGTGAAATTCCTTCTGGTTCTTCTTCTTATATGTTGATGTTGAAATGCAAACTGCATGATCATTCAGTGGATAGAACAAGCTTCTGAACCAAACAAAGAAGCAGTTATTGAAGCACTTCTGGGTGCAAAAGATGCCATGCTTAGAATCAGATATTTTATGCGCAAAATGGGTGAGGCTGCAGGAGTTCCAGTAAGTTCATTCCCCCGAGTGCTCGTTCTTAGTGTTTTCTGCATGTATTGATTTTCCTCCTGATAATGTATTTACAAGTGGATTATACATGCCGTGTTGGATAATCATTATTAATTATACTTAACTCTTTTTTTTTTTTTTAAATAGTAGTGGTGTTGCCTTATCCATCAATATTTTATTCCCCGAGGTACATCTCTTTCCATTTCACAAGAATAAGAGTTATCAAGTTAACTTCGACAGATTTATGCCATCACCTCCCATTAGGATAGATGAAGTCCGAATCATTTAATTCAAATATTGTTGCTCCAATTTATATTGGTTAACCCAGTCACTGCCCGCATCCCATGAAAAAGAGTTGGATTTGGGCTTTTAGATTTGTTTAATGGACTTAGTATAATTTAGAATAGCATGCATTGCCGGAATACTTGGTCATGACGGATATGTTCTAGACTACGGTTTCATTTACCATGAATGTGCCTGATCATGCTTGTTGGCTTATGAATTCACTTCACTACTTTTAAACAAGTTGCATGGACAACTTCTCTGGAGGTAGCTGATACAAGTGTGAGAAAGTAACAGAAATTGACTGACTACTGAGATTCAGTTCGTAGGAGCAACATGCTATTACAAATCCCCTCAAATCAATTCGAATGACCGATTTAATCAGTTATCTCAGGATTTAGATTGTGGTTGAGTTTTAATGCCATAGCTACAAGATTTTGTTATAATTTTATATGAAGTGTAATATCGGGGTCTGGTATCACGTTCTCATATTTGCTGTCCTTGTTGATTTCAATGCTTTTCAATATATAACGTAAAATTAAGTTTGCCAGTCTCATGAATTACAAAATATACAGATTGAACCAGAATCACAAACACAGCTTTTAGATGCTACTATGAACATCGAAGGAGTTTTGTTGGCTGGAGTTCCAGGAGCAGGAGGATTTGATGCAATCTTTGCGGTCACCTTGGGAGATTCAAGCAGCAGTGTGACAAAAGCATGGAGCTCACTCAATGTTCTTGCCCTGCTAGTTACAGAAGATCCCTGTGGTGTTTCTTTAGAAAGTGCTGATCCACGAATCAATGAAATCACATCAGCCGTGTCTTCATTTCATGTCGAATAAATTCCTTCCTATCATTTAAATATTGTAAATCAACAGCAAATCTTTACCTGGAATGTGTTGTAGGCTAGGTGAATTAATTTCTTTTTCTTTTTTTTTTTTTTGGTTTTGGGCGGTGGAATGATTTCATGTCTGTTATTAGTTACTTTGGTGATAATATAATAAAGGTGCAGTTCTTTCAAGCTGGTATGCATTTTATTTGTTACCAAAATGTCTGCAGCTGTACCCATTTTCCATAACTAAAGAACACAATGCACCGATTTGTGCCCAACATCTTTGAAGTTCTAATGTGCCTATCAATTCTGTAAATGGAGGAATTGTTATAAATAACTCAATTGCTAATTTCTGACTATGAGATTTCTGTCCCTGCCTCTTTTATTCTTAATCTACATGAAGTGATACTAGTGATGTGTGTGGTATATAGCCTTCAAATTTTAGCTGCCATTTCATTTGGTGAATCATGTCGTAAATGCTGTCAAATTTTGGTTAAGTCTTGTACTGTGAAACAAACTTGTAGAGCTTTCTCTTGGTTTCAACCAAAGCCATACCACATCATTAGGCTTGATTGGCATGCTCTTCAAGGGATCAGTCTTCCCTGAGCGTCCCCGCTTGCCTTAAAAGGTCCACCATGCAACCACAGCTATAAACTGTTAGTTCAATCTTATGCTCAAATTGTATACGATTGAAGCACTGTAAGCCCTCATTGACATGGCCAGAACAACTGCAAGCACTGTATCAGCATTTCCGAAATACTCCCACTCAGCAATTACATTTGTAGCAGAACAAAAGGCTTTATTCTGCTGCCCAATTTGCCACCGCCAGGGAAGACTTGTTTCATTGGAGAGACGGCGGCCAAATTCCGACAAGATTTTGGAGATGAAACTTCAGCTAAACGATAAAGTTAAGTATAGCTGAGGAGTCGCCACTCTTCCCATGAAAAGTATGGCCACTTCTATGCTGCAGATTGTTGCATTTGTGTATCATGGATATTTTACCCGTTGGATGGAAATGAATGAATATAATTAATACTCTAATGACACAAATAAAACTAATATTTTAACTTTCATTTCCTAAAATGGTACATTTTCTATCCACTTGCTTTTTTCGAACGATGAATTTTAATTTTTATTGCCCGTCAGTATATGCGAGGGTCTGGGATCCTCTTACTGAACATCCAAACAATAGTTATAAATCCTCTCCTTTGTACTCAATTCTACTCTACTGACTAATATTATAGAACAGATCATACCGAATTTGCTGTAGGTATAATAAGATGATTTAACACATCTCAATAAAACATTCACCAAGCTAGAAAGTTAAAAAGGATATTGAACCAAGAAAAAATAATTATTCTGAACAGCTATTAAATAATAAACCTAAATAACCACTGATTTTTCTCTTCTGAATCTAATATTTCCAACTCGTCACTTTCCCATATAAAGACAGAATTTCATCCATTGAATTCCGCTCTAGTGAGTTTTTAAAACAACATTCAAAACCATGAGAATAATATTTCCTTTTTCACCCATTTCCTTAACCAATTCTGCTTGATGATGGTGACATGTTGAACCTTAAATAAATGCCATCATACCAAATTAGTTTACACAAAATCTAGCCCTCCTTTTTGCAGAAAGTGCTCGGAAGAACCTTCTGATGACTTTAATCTTGGCCAGGTAACGCACATTAAGAAAGTCTCTAAACATTAACAGATGGGCTCGAAATGGCAGCGGGTTGTAAGATAAATGTGAAATCCACCATTCCGAGCTCAACCTCCTCCATTCTCAATACAACAAATTTGACAAAGTTGTGTGTCATGGTGACACTAAACTACAATGCAACAACACAACACACAAGCTTGCCTATATAACTACTAATTAGATATAATGTAACAATAATATGTTAAGATCCTTACCTATAATACAATGATGATGAAAATTCACACCCAAAATATTCTATATTACACCGCAACCAAGTGATTCAAATTGATCTAATTTGAAATTACCTTTTAACAGATTTTAGAAAAGTTAAACTCAGTTAATTGTTATTTAAGCAGCCAACTTACTGCAACAAATTAATTCAAGAAATTTCCAAGACCAGTCGAGCCTAACTGCCAGCCCTTTAGCTTTCTAAATTATTCTTTCATCTTGGGATATAACAAAAAGTTAAAAAAGAAACATAAAAAAAGAGAGATTAGAAATACTAGCTGGATCGTTTAATGCAACAAGATTGGAAGGAGACATACCAAATTGATGGAACACTAATGCTGTAAAATGACTTACATTCTATCGAATAAAATCCATAAATTGAAACTTTAGTCGTAGATTTTCTTTCCCCCTCAATGTTGGGGCAGAGGCGGCCTCTTTTCCAACATTTCATATTGGTGAACAAAATTATCCTGCAAGGAGTTTTTACATTAGAGACATAAATTAGGACAAAAATAATCATAAACATGAAACAATCAAAAGAACAATATCCGCAAAATCTAACCTTGCGAATTATTTCAAATGTGTTTGGATCAAAACAGTGATAAGATCCTCTCTCATATGTGTTTGTTTTAACAAGCGGCTCAATGTTGGGTACTCTTATAAACCACAAGCGATGCTCCTTTTGATAAAACCAGCCTCTGTTGTAACTGAGAGAAGCAGCGTACCCCATTAGAAATTGTTACTTGGGAAAATATAATTCAGGAATAAGATCCATCCCCCCCCCCCCCAGAAAAAAAAAAGAGAGAACAAAAGAAGAGATGCATTGGAGGAAATGTGCATACAGCTCATTCGCCGCATATAGTTGTGCCTCATCTTTGGGCATGCTGCAAAGAAGGTAATAATTATACTTAAGAACAATAACCCACTACTCAATACCAAAGCAAACAAAATTAAGTTTACATAAACACCTGTAAAATATGTAAAACAATGTTTCCACTGTAAACTTTGAAAAATGACCTTGCTGCACAACCCAAAAAAAATTAGCCCAAAAAACAAGGGAAGAAGATGCGATTAGTAATGTTATAAAACATGATGAAGAGCATCTTACAAGAAGGACAGGTGGCTGTTTAGCATAGTAACATTGTGGCACCGTGAATTCTGGATCACCCTTGGCTGGTTCATCAGACCATGGAGACCCAAATGTCTTGTGAAGATTTTCCGTTGAATTCAAGTTTAACCCAAGTGTGGTAAGATCAATACCAAGTGCAAGAGATGTCAGATCAGGATCACTCATCCTGATCACACTTAACAAGCCAAGCAAACCAAATGGATCTGGTGTAGATTGTGCAGCTTGCACAGACTTCATGCCCTGATCCCTAAAAGACTGATTTACAGCAGACATTTGTTGAAGGCGAAACTGTGATTGATTCTGGTGCTGTTGATACTGCTGAATGAGTTGGTCATAAGATCCCATAGCAGAAACTGTATTTGGAGAATTTAGAGGTCTTAATCCAATGCCGGGAGGTCCACTTGTCTAAACCAAAAATCCAGAAGTAATTTGAATGTCAGATGCATTTAGAGAAGAGACCAAATTTCAGCTCAAAGGGGCACCTCATACTGCAAGACAAGCTAAACTCAAAGGATGAAAGAATAGGGTATATATATGATATAGAAACATGTGCCCTCAATTAAATATGAGCAAAAATAAAACTAAGCCATAAAATCAACAGACCTGTGAATGATAGGTTGAATGTGAAGATGGAAATATATCTGAACCATGTAGATGGAGAAGATCCTGATTATTTACAGACGAAAAGGATACACCACCACTACTGACTGAAGGAGCATGCTGCTGTTGCTGTTGAGGACGATGAGATGAATACGTTCCCCCCAAGCTGAACCCAGCCGACCTTCCCATCTGCATATGGAAGGCACGGAAGATTCAGAACATGTATCTATTTTTCATATTATACATATATAGATAGAGATAGGATTCGCCCATCTTCTACAACATGTAACTCACAGAGAAATGCTGCGATTGCATCATTGACACAGTATTGTCATGAAGTTGTTCTTTCTGGTGCATATCCATGGCATAATCTGCATTACCACCTGTACAAAAACTAAAATGGTCAAAAACAAATGCTGGAGAACTGACCACTGTCCACTCAGCACAATTTCTGAGCAATAAATGGATAGCCAAATATAATTATAAAAAACCAATTGCTGTCATTCCCATCAAACATTAAAAGATTACAACAACAACAACAACAAAAAAGAGCTTTATCCCACTAGGTACGGTCAGTTACGTAGATTAAACGCCGTAATAAAATTTTATCTGAAACCAGAAATATCATTCAATCAAAAGTCTCTTTTAATAACCTCTTCAAGTGTCCTTTTTAGTCTTTTTCTATGTCTCTTCATTGGATTAAAAATCATTTGATCAATCTTTCTCAATGGAGCCTCTTGTGGTCTTCTTTGCACGTGCCTAAACCACCGTAATGGAGTTTCTGTTTTCCTCAATAGGTGTTACACCAACTCTCTCTCAAATACAATCATTCCGAATTGTCTTTTCTTATATGTCCACTCATTCATCTCAATATTCTCATATTTGCTACCCCCATTTTTTGTTCGTGTTGACCTTTTTAGAGCCCAAAACTCACTACCATAGAGCATAACTAGTCTAATAATAGTTCAGTAAAACTTTCCTTTAAACTTGCTAGATATTTTTCGATCACAAATGACCCTCGAGGTGTTACTCTATTTCATCCACCAGTTTGGATTCTGTGTGTGACATCCCCATCAATCTTTCTATTACTTTGTAAAATCAATTTAAGATATCAAAACTTGAACACTTGTGGTATACTATGCTCTTTAATTTTTATCTTCAAATCATTATTTGCTCACTTCTTGCTAAATTTACACTCCATATACTATGTTTTACTCCTACTTAAACAAAAACCCTTTGATTCCAAAGCTTCTATTCATATCTCCAATTTACAATTAACCTTCTCTCTTGACTCCTCTACTAGGACTATATCATCTATAAAAAGTATATATTCTGAAACTGCATATTGGATGTGTCCAGTAAATACATCTATCACTAAAGTGAAAAGGTATAAACTTAAAAATGACCCTTGATACAAATCAATCTTTATGAAAAAATCTTCTGTCACCCCTCCTTGAGTCCTCACAGTTGTTGTAACCCTATCATACATATCCTTTATAGTGAAAATATAAGCAATATGAACATCATTCTTTTCCAATGCCTTTTATAGGACTTCCCTTGGCACTCTATCATAAGCTTTTTCTAAGTCAATAAAAATCATATACAAGTCTTTCTCTCTACTTCGGTGTCGTTCTATCAAATCTTATAAAAGATACATAGCCTCCGTGGTTGATTTTTCTGACATAAAACCAAATTGGTTTTCTGATATATAAGTCTCTTTTCCTAATCTGTGTTCAATCACTCTTTTCCAAAATTTCATAATATGACTTGAGTTTAATCCCCCAATAGTTTCCACAATTCTAAATATCTCCCTTATTCTCATAAGTGGGTATTAATGTACTCTTCCTCCATTCATCTAGCATTCTCTTGGACCTCAATATCTCATTGAACTACTTGGTAAGCCAAAAAATACCTTCCTCTCCCAAACACCTCCAAAACTCAATAGGTATTTTATCATGATCCATAGTCTTACCATTGTCCATCTTCTTAAGTGCCTCCTTCAGCTCAACTTCCTGAATTTTACAATAAAAAGCAAAGTTTTGATCCTCCTCTCAAGTAGTTAAACCTTTCATGTCTATATTTGTTGTCTACTCCTCATTGAAAAGCTTGTGAAAATAACTTTTCCATTTTTCTTTGATATTTGCCTCTGCTACTAAGACTTTTCCCTCTTTATCCTTAATGCATTTCACTTTATCCAAATATCTTATTTTTCTTTCCCTTCCCTTAGCAAGCTTCCCCATTATTTATTCCTAAAGCTTGGTAAAACCCCTCAAACATTTTAGATCTCACCTCACTAACTACTTTCTTTATCTCATTTTTAGCTGACTAATACTTCTCCCAATTTTCTTCTTTGTTACCAAGATGTAAAGCTTTGAAACACTCTCTTTTATATTTAATCTTCTCCTGCACACTCTCATCCCACTACCAAGATTTTTTATCTTTGGGACCAAATCCTTTTGATTTCCCCAATTTTGCTTTAGCTACCTTCCGAACCACATTTGCCATCTTTTCTCACATAAGATTAGCACATTTTTGTGCCTCCCAAACTCTCTCCTCCATTAGTTTTCTTTGAAAAACCAACTGCTTTTCACCTTTTAGTTGCCACCACCTAATTCTTGGATTTATAACTTATCTGATTCGCTATTTCCAACTCTTTACATGCATATTAAGGACCAAAACCTATGTTGTGTGGTCAAATCTCACCTGGTATAACTTTACAATCTTTATAGATCCTTTAGTTGTATTTTGTACCAAAAATAAATCTATTTGCGAGCTTAAGAATCCACTCTTGTATGTGATTAGGTGCTCCTCTTGCTTCTTGAAAGATTCATCAGTAAAAGCCTAATAGAAACACTAATTATTGTGCAACATTAAGAGTAATTAAAACCCTACCTAATAGGATAAAGTTTTATTCGTTGTTGTTATATAGTCATTAAAACATCCCCACTAAATGCATAACAAGTCAAACTGATATAATAAATGATACAAAAGCCTGTATCCCTTATAACTACCATAACCAATCAAAAGGACCATATATCAACAAAGTATTCATGCACAATTCATAATGTATAAAGCACAAGTAAAAAAGCAATCAAGCTAAGCAAAAATAAAAAACATCCACAAGTTAGGAAGGGATCCCAAGGGGGCCGATGGGGGCTCTAGTCCCCATGATCCAAACAAATAATTCAATAAAGGGTCTTGCTATGCTATCCCCCAATATTTAAATACCCCCTATTTGAAATGGAATGTACGTTGTATTTAGTCACAAACATGTGTCCCACACTATTACAAGGGAATGTAACTTAATGCAAGAAGGAGTTGTGGAATAAAGGGGAATGGAGGGAGGGGGTAGCATAGCAACTCCTTTAAATAAAAACATGTTAAAAATCATGCCAACTCAGATATTGACTCACAGTCTCTCATGTTGGCTTCCCTAATTCTCAAGTGAACCAAGAAACTTCTCATAAGTATAACTTGGTTTGTTTGAATAGCTCAAGAAGTGAGCAGTCCATTATACAGTTAACTTACATAAGAATGTAAGCCAGCCAACAATTTGTAAGCAAGAACATTTCACTAATTTTTCCCCCTCATACAAGACATTTTGTTTTTCTATATTTATGTCTATTTTCTATCTTTTATATATATCCATATTAATATGGAAAAACTTCCCCTTGGTGTCTTTAGTCTCAACTCAACATACTTACCCTATCCTAAATTGAAGGAACTCAAGGTTAAAGGGTAGTTAGAGAAAATTTGAAACTATTTCATTCTATTTCTATCTTCTAAACTAAAATAACATTAAAAACAAACTGACATGCATCTTCAGATACCAGTAACTGATGATAGCAAATAATCTTACACGATTTTTCCATTCATTTGTATATTTTATTATAGTTGTATATATTACAATAATTCCTTATCCTAAACTAAAGGAAAGTCAAGGTTAATGGGCAGTTACTTCAAATTCTAAAACTCTTTTATTCTCCCTTTATCCTCTACAACAACAACAACTACAACAAAAAAACCAAGTCTTATCCCATTAAGTGAAGTTAGTTACATAAATCAAATAATGACATTAGGTTCCACCAAAAACTAGATTTTCAATAGTGTTATTTATGTCCCTTTATCCTGTAAACTAAAACAAAATTAAATGTGAACTCACACATATGTTAGTGTTAAAGATATAAAACCATTCATGAACCTTTATCTAATAGCTTAAAACTTTTAAGAGAGTCGGTTCTTGATATACTATCAAAGTCTGTGGTCAGGAGTTCGATTCTTATTTCTCCCATTCTAGAAAAAATTAAGTTGAATTTCAACACAAGATTTGGTAAGCCTGTATGCATTTCATGGACCTATGAGTTGTCCACACATCGAGCCCAAAGGGTTTTCATGTGAGGGAGTGTTACAGATATAAAACTATTTATAAACCTTCACCAAACAGTTTAAACTTTTAGAAGAGTTGATTCTCGGCAATTTGGAATTAGGATATTAGTAATCATTGATTGCTCATAATTGTACATAATTTTTCTATTCATTTGTATATTTCTTATGTTTCTCTGTATAAAGCATCATTCTACTTTCTAACAAATATAAGCTTGTCTTGGAACTCTTCAACTAAATTAGGGAAGATATAAATTTATGGGAACTCTTCAAGTCAGTGAAATTACATATAATAACCACTCTGAGTAGTTATCTTTCCTTCATTGTAAATATTTTATTTAGGATTTCTGAATTAACCCCAAAATTTATTTACTAGAATACAATCTCGAATATATTGTTAACCTGGAAAAATTTTTATGATTAACTTTAATTTTTATGATTAACTGACAGAGATCATCATATTTTTATAAAATCTATGCTCAGGTTCAACAAATGTATAATTTCATTTGATAGTAATATTAAAAGTAATATTTTCTTTCTGAACCCTCCAATCTTTCTAATCTAGATTCTTCCGCCTGGAAGACCTTCTGAAAAGGAAGGCATAAATCTCATTCTGACCACATGTCCATACGCAGAACATCGTTTTTAACCTCCAAATAGGAAAAGAAGATTCTACAATACATTAGAATGACAAAAACTTATATCCAAAGAACAAATGTATAACCCATTAGGCCACATATCTGAGCCATACAATATACGTCACCTTTAAATCCTGGTAAAGCCGGAAAATCTTCATTTTGTATGCTAAATTCTTGATTTTGTTGGACTATAGGACTCACACCCAGGCCCTGCTTTCGTAAGGAACCTGAAAGTTTTGCTTCATGTCATTCCTAATGGAAATGGACAAGTACATCAAGAAAAAGAACATTTCCCTCCACGTACCCAACTGTCCTTGAGGCCCTCCAGCAGAACTGGGTCGACTTGATAATTGAGGGAAGTCATTGATGTCAAAAGGTGAACTGTCATTTGAATTCACATCATTCAACATCCCCATTGAGTTCAAATTATTTACTGCTTGAACATGGCTTTGTGAAAGTGGGCCTCCAGCACTAGGATAAGAACTTCCTAGCATTGAAATTACCTGTGGAGATCCTGAACCAAAAAATATGCTATCACCACTGAGAACATAACTAATCTAAATAAGACCAACTCAATGTCAAAGCAAAAACTTCAAGTATAATATACACCAAAAATAGAAATACGTTGATCATGTACTTAATATAAAGATGATACAACAAGCATTTTTTTATATGGTAGCTAAAGTGCATTTTGCCACTACAGCAACATATAACTTTCACATAACACAGCATGAAATGAAATCATTTGACAAAAGGAATGTGTAATAAACATGAGACAGCAAGTTTGAAGCAATCAGACTTCATATTTTGGGTCAAATCAAGTGTAGGAAAGTGGAACCGCAAGAATAAACATGTTCCAAAAAGTGGAGTAAATTACAGACTTCTCTTTTGTTTAAGATAATAATCCAGTCTTTCAATGGCATGAGAAGAAATAAATTGGAAGAATGTCAGTTTTGGTTGACTTATTTCGACTTCAGTTCATAAGAACCAAAAAAAAGTTAACAATGTTCAACAAGTGTTTAATGTGTTAACCACACACAGACTTAATTATACATTTTTTATTAACCTGACCTAAAATGGAAGTATGTTCAACAACCCAGCCAAAATTTGTTATTCTCCCTAAATTTCTACAGCCATCAAAGGGGGTGGAATGAAGGACACATACAAGGTAATTTCATATCCATCCCCATAAAGACCAATAAACTAAAGAAGCTAAAACCAATGCATCTTTTCTAAGAGAGATAATGAGATAAAAAACAATCCATACATGGCCCCAACAAAAAAATGAAAACTTCAAAACTTATTTTATTGAAAAAATTTAGTTGACTAAACCACATTGATCTTGTATTAAAAATTTAGTTTACAATTTAAACACCAACCCCCCAAAACCACTAAGTAAACATCAAAAGATGCAATGTCAAAGATATCATAGCCACAAAATGCTTATAAATCCTTCTACAAATTCCAAAATTAAAAAAAAAGGGTGACCAGAGATATAGAGACGGGAAAATAAAGTATGTCTAAGGAGCACAGTTCAAAAAACCAAATCATGTTAACCCATAACTATTGCAAATGACAAATTTCTAAGCACTCCAACTACTTCTCATCTGACGCAATAAAATAGTCCCTAAGAAAATGGCAGCCAAGATTATCAAACGAATAACATATGGAAATTTTATTTTGAAAAAGGAATGCATCAATACATTTCACCCAAAAAAAATTATGGGTAAAAGAATTACATGAAAATGCCCCCCAAAATATAATCCATTCAAGACATTAAACACAAAAATGAAAGTCACCTCAAAACAATCAATTATTTCTTAGGTGATACAAATTTCATTTCACACCACTTCCTTGCATTTGTGACTACCAAAATACATACCTTGTGGAAGCACACCACTCATCAATCGATTCTGTCCTTGCACACTTAGACCACCAGATCCATTGTTTGCACTTAAATTTAGGCGAGAAGCGAGACCGGGCACAGACAATCCCCCACCAGAGCTAATGCTCCTCCCAATGTTCCCACCACCAACCATGTTTCCCATAGAACTTGTAATTCGAGGACCTGCATTTCCCAAAATTGGGGATACTCCCAATCCTGGAACAGCACTTCGGTTACCAATTGCAGCAGATGTTGGAAGAATCCCAGGAATAGAACCACCAACTCCATTTGTGCTACTACTAAACCCAGGGTTTCCTACAACACTTATACCTCCTCTATTGGTGACTCCTGAATGTCCATGGGAGCCGCCATGAGATAGCTGCAAAAATTATTTGAGAGTGGAGATGAAAAGACAGTATATAATGCAACAGAGGAGACTCAAATGACAGAGAAAAGAGCTGAAGGTGTTCAAATATTCAATTAGTAATCTCAAAATATGTCTGAACATAAATGCTTGCACTCATACCTGTGACAATGCAACAGGAAGATTATTTGACGCAAATCTTCCACTAGAAAGGGTGCCAGTGGGTTGTTGAACCCCTCCAGATGGAACACTATTCATTGTTGAGTTTCTTGATGTAAGTGTACCTGGCATGTTGGGAACATTAAAGCTCCCATGAATATTGTGCAACCCCTGAATAGCTCCTGCAGCAAGAACCTAGCAATTATACAACTAAATCTGCAGAGAAAACTTAGTAACTCCAGCAAAATCTGCCCACCAGTGTGATGAAAGATGGGGGAGGCTGCACCAGATTGACCAGAAAACGATGTAGCAAAAGACCTCCCAGTACCATCTGGAAGATTTGAAGCTGATCCGTTCAGAGAAGACTGCAAACAGAACTGTGTTACAATTTTAAATTGATGATCAAGACATGCCAACAAAAGAACCAACAAATAGATTATTTACAATTCAAATTGATTGAAGGCACGTCCTTCTGAATTGTTTCTCATAAAACCCAGTATATACTGAAATGTGAAACCCAATAAATATCTTATGGGCTTATCGCAAAGGCATGTTAACAAACGCCAACAATTTTTAACCAAAAGACACACTATAGTATTCTGAAATCACAATGCCATCATGCATGAAACACTAAATCTTTCACCGAACAGATCAAAGATCAGAACTGTCCAGGAGAATGTAAACAGAATTTACAAACTAGACTTTTGAGCATATTATTGAGAACAAAGGAAGTGCATGCCCCACCACAAGCCATGTACTTCAATCTAGCAAGATAGTAATCTTAAACTTCGATAAAAACTCATTAAAATAGCAAATTATCACAGTTCTAAACGAACTTAGATAGAGTGATGGTTTAGCCAGTTGGTAGTCATCATTGTGCTAAAGAGTGAAGGGCCAGCTCAACTATTGCTAACAGTCTTTATAATGAAACAAGATAAAATAAGGAAACGAAAGTTGCAGAGCATGATGGAATACATTAAGTAACCCCGACATTGCATGAATTTCAAAAGGTCATGCAAAAAGTGACCCCTTTGCTGAGAACAGCCCTCCCTTCGTATTCAGAGTCAACAGATGGGACAACAATCCGTAGAGCCTTTCCTTGCAACCCGTCACTCGCCTGAACCAAGAAAAATGACATGATCGTTAACAGACAATACCAGACACCATATAATACGATTTCAGTCTAATTTCAACTTCTAAAAAAGCTTTCAAACCAAAACATGTCAGTCTGTTAAGCCTGCCAAAGCTTTCACCAGTGTAATCAATAAGTTCTATAAACCCAACCCCCCAGGATCTACGAACTGGTTCGCTCGCCCCATATCGCGGCGCTTGTGCTTTGGCCATCGGGATGGGGGAAATGGCGACCCATCCCCACAGAAGAACATGAAAAGGGAGGAAGAGTGAGAAGAAGAAGCAGTAAAATACCTTGCCGTCTATCAGACGCAGAAGAAAATGGAAATGTATGGAAATTGGTATTCCGTCGCAGTGGCAAATTATGATTAAAAACAAATTATGAGACGAAGTAGGTTCTTAGTCATTGGTGCCATGGCCGTGTTGTGTGTTGTCTGCCGCCGACCACCAAGCAACGTGAGGATAACAGAAGCTCCGACGAGACAAGTGAGACGGAACACAGATGGGTGAAGAAGATGAAACCCTACTGTCACATCCAGTCTTCACCTTTTTTTTTTTTTTGGTGATTAACTTTTTTTTTTTTGTATATGACGAGAACCGTTAGATGCTGGCATTTTTTGGTCAATCCAGATTAACGGGTGCCCAGACGGGTCATGCACCAATTCCAATCTAATTTTTTCAGCTCTGTGCACTAAAAAAGAGAAATGGTAAATTTACGTGCCACATCACAAAGAAAAATATTTAACATTACAACGCATTTCAATTTTAAATGTTTTTTTAATTGTAGTTGTAGTTACTCAGAACTAGCCACCCCTCCTAAAAAATGTGGAAGGGATTTCTCACGGGACCTACATACAATATAGCCAGATCAATTGGGTTCTAGTAGTTTTTAAATATATATATATAAAATTTAATTTAAAAAATTTAATAAATTTAGTTAAAATGATAGGTTTATAAAATATAAATTTATTAAATAATTATAAATTAATATAATATATTAAGTATAATAAATTTTATAATTTAATTTTTAGAATTTAAAAACTTTAGTAATTTGAATTTTTACAATTAAAAATTTTATAAAATTTATTTATAAAAATAAAAAGATAATTAATGATATTGAAAACTTTTATTTATTTATTTATTTTCATTTTAATGTTTCAAAATCTAAAGTTTTGAACGCGATCTTAATTTTCTATAATTTAATAACCTACTGCAAGAGGGATAATAAATAAGAGCTCTTTTTAAAAATTTAAAATAAATAAATGAGAAAAAATATGAGTCTTGCTATTAAGGATCATTTTCTAACATATAGAAATATAAAAATATATCCTAACGGTAAGAAATCTAAATCATTCCCAACATGAGTTACGATTTTGATTGGATATTTTCGGATAATGTTGTAAGTATAACTCAAAAAATATTATTAAAATATTCATCCATTTGTTCTTAATAAATTAAGATAGATCAAAATTTCGCTAAATATATATATTTCATAAAAATTATAGATTGAATGATGTTTTTATATAATTATTTTTTTAGTTTTATTTACCCACTTAAAAGCTATATTTATGACTAGAAAAATAGGATTTTTATCCACTGAGTTCCTTTTTTTTTTTTTTTGGCTTTTCCGATTGCATCTGATAGAAGCATGATTTATTAGTTTGACCGATTCTTATTATTTTTACTTGTTCGACCAATATACCAACTTAATTGGTCAAACTGAACTGATTCCATTTTGTGTTTTTAAACCGGGTTATACGTTTTTCATAAGAGTCTATGTTGATTGCAAAAAAAATAAGACAATCAATTTCATTAGTTTATGTTTTTTGAAACGAAAAAAAAAAACAGTATTTCTTTTTAAAGTGTTTTATTTGGAATTCAAGCGTAAGTTAATTATATTCAAATAACAATTTAAATGGTCTCATAATTCATACTTTTAGTAAGAAATTTATGCTACTGTTCAATTTTGATGCGCTGTGTGTACTTTGTATGAGATAGTTTCTGGGTGTGATTAGTGGTCGGTATTGGGAGTTGAAACTTTTCCCTTGTAAAGCCTGCAGAGTTGGATGTTCCTCAGTTGCGAGTGTACTATGAGCCTGTGTGGCCGGATTTTTGGAGGTCTTATGCCTTAGCTTCCGCAAGAGCATTGCTGATCTTACACTCACATCGATGCCCGATGGACACAGAATCTTGTGTCTACTAATAGACAGTCGTGTTAAATTTAGGTGAGGGCATTGTATAGTTAGTGTACGCGCTCTTACAAAAAGTATAAAACTTTAACCTTAATAGTAGAAAAAAATAATGATGTTGTTATTAAGTTGTGAAATGTTGTACATTTATTGTCCTGCTTTCAATTGTATATGTATCATTTTTTCAATAAATTAGGTAAATCCCAATCAATTTTCCAGTAGATACGATTTTTTTATCTAATTAATAAAATTTGATATAATTAATAGATAATTAAATTTTTTAAATATAGTATTTTAAATTCAATTTAAATTATATATATAAAAAAATTTATTATAAAATATTATGTCTATTTTAATAACTTATTTATCTCGAAAATATTAATCTTTAACTATCAACTAAGAGATATATAAATTTTATCTAAAATTTCTTGTCCAATGAGTGTTAGATTATAATTTTTGCTTCTACAAACAATACTTATACTGTTGGTCTTGAGAAGTTAGGTTCAAGTTGTGTTATTCATATACTTAAATTTATCACATAATTTATGCTATTAATATTTGTAACCATTAATTGAATGTGGAGATACCATTCACAAGTCTAATCAATAGTTATAAATATTGATATTATGAATTATGTGTTAATTTTAAATATAATAAAAAAATTATTCAAATTTTTTAAATAATATTTTTATGAATTTCAGTTTCCAGAATGTAGGCATTGATCTTGATCTCCGATACTCAAAAGTCAAAATCATTGGAGCACAGGCACGCAAGGAATAAGGTTGTTGACTGCGTACGCTCCATGATACTTGCTGCTATTCTTAATTGCAACAACTATTGTACCACTCTAGTTGGTTAAATCGTGCTCCCCAAGAACAAATATATAATCAAATATGTATTCTTACAAATAAATCAAAAACCAGCAACAACCATATATGATTCTTAGTTGACTGCCAGAATAACTTGCAAGTTCGTCAAGAGGGGGGAAAAGAAATTCCATTCCCATTAATGAAGGCTATTTTCAAGCATTGAATTGTCAGCGAGCCATTCTTATGTGTGCTGAACAAGTTTGGGGATCTTATATAAATGCAAAGGAGCAAAGATCCTAAGCGAAGAAGTGAATTGAGCTCCTCAATTGCTTTGGAGTCTTGGCCACGATCAGGTGGGAGGTCAAAAAGAAGAAGCAAGGAGAGAAATAGAAATTTTGCTCAAATTGAATATGAGCAAAAGAGCTGCATGTCTGCATGCCCTTTTGGGGCTAATAGCAGGTCTCATTTTCAGCTCATGTATTTGTGGGACTCCTAGAAAATTTAAAGCAGCTAATGAAGCCAACCTCTGGGGAATTATGGGTAAGTTGATCACTTCAATGCAATTTTCAACTTTCTATAAATGGGTTGTCCTTTATTTATTTTTTATGAATATTTTGTAAACATCTGTTTCTAAATATAGAGTTTCTGTATATAAATTCCCATTCAAAGATAGATAATGTTTAATTTATACATTTTTTTGATGTGTTCAGTATACATAAGAATGAGACAAACAATTGTTATGCAAATCAAATGTTTAAAAAAAATGCATAAGGGTAACATTTTTGTTCAAAGATATACAATTGTGCTTATATGATTTTAGTTTTGAATTTGAATATGTAGAGAAATCAGTGAGCAGTACAGCAAAAGCCATTTGGAATTGCATCCTCATTCTGGCCATCAAGTTTCAGCACTACCTTATCTGCAGGTGTGTGGATCCCAAGAAAAGCGCAGCTGATTACAGCATGGTTATGCCATTTTGGGTGGCATTTACACTCTCACTTTCTTGTATGTCAGCCCTCACATTCAGCTGAGTGAACCTCTCAAAATAAGGAATGCTCCTTTGTACTCTGCCGGTTCTTGTTCGGGTGGAAGAGGCTTCCATTGCAATCGCCAAGCACACGCCATACCGGAATATAGTTTGCCAGGCACTACTCTGAATTAATCCGCTGGGCACTTGTGGCATGAAATTGGCTTCCTCAAACCATGCCTTATGCAATGGAATTGTCTAAATTGGAAAAGTAATCTTAGAGACCAAAAGTGAGGCCAGGACAGAGGCAGAAAAATATGTATTAATATTTGTCATGTCAACTTTTAAAATATCAAAGAAAGCTTATGTGCCTGTATGTATCTTCTATCTATATATTAATATATATAAAATAAATATAAAAAAATCAGGATGGAATATTATAATGGGGTAGAATAGCAGCATAGGATGTTGTCTCACTTCAAAAAGAAAATTCAGTGTATGCAAATCAAGAAAAGGTGCATCAAATCCTTGGCACAATTATGTATCACCCTTTTGGGTTGCTTTTGCTAATTAATAAAGTTGGTACTGGTTAGGCAAAATAACGAGACTGCATTAATAATAATAATTTGACCTGCTTGGTATTATTCAAAGGTCCCATTAAGACTCCGAATGATGTAAAAAATTGTAAGGGGAGTAAAAAAATAAAGATAGAATAACAGCACCCATTTTCTTGAGATCTTTTCTTTTTTCAGTTTGGGCTCAAAAAGCCATAGAAAATCCCACTTTTGGGCCCAGGAACTAAAAGGAATGGCCCAATTGGAACAGTCGAGCGACGCAACACTGTCATTGCAGTTGGATGATTCTGTGATATTCAAATTAAGCCCATAAAAAAATACCAAAAAAGGAAGAATATCTTGAGAAGTGGACGTGGCAAAAGACGTGTGGATGATGAAACTTATTACAGCAAGCTGGATTTTACCCGAAACATCCACTCCAACAACGAAGTACGGAAAGTAAATGGGGCCCTTCCTGACAACCCGACTTAAATTCCCCTTTCGGGTACCCCGTACCACTGCGCGTTCCCCCCAATTCTTCTTCTTCAAATACACTAAGCTACCCAAGACGCAACAAACAATAAATACAGTCCTATTATTTGGAAGAAACAAAAAAAAATATCTTTTGTTAACTAAAAAAATATATAATTTTTAATTTAATAGTTGGAATAAAATTTATTAAAACAAATATAGTCAAATAAATTAGATTAGATAAGATTACATTATTCTCTCTTGCAATTGAATAATTATGTTTAGTTTAGATTACAATGTCACTTGGTCTTCTAAGATATTACATGTCATCAAACTTAGACCTATTGCATTATATTTGGACATATCTACTTGTCTTTTTTATTTTCTATTGATTGGCATTAAATATATTAGTTTTATTTAATATCAAGTACAATAAATTAATGAAACTCACTTAACCCAAGCCTAACATGCTTAAATCAATTCTTTTGTAGGAATTGCACCATACTTGTAAACAGGATAGCTAATGTGCACAATCATCAACTGCATTCGACTTTGTTAGTTTCTCTTGACAATGTTTACCTTATAATTCTTTCTAAAAGTTTAAAAATTTTAAAAAAGAATTGAATTATTATCTTATATTATTGGTTTTATATTCATATATAAAATTATAATTAAAAAAAAAAGAGGCGCGTGAGATAGAAGAGGTGCAGAGAGGGAGAGCACTAGCCGATGAGAAGAGCTGAGAGGAGGAAAGTAAAGGAGGGGGCAAAGAGGGGGGGGGGGGGGGGGAGGAGAGAAGAGGCGGGTGGGAGTGACTGTGAGCTGTGGGGGGTGAGTACTGGGCCCCACAACCCATGTGCCCTTCTCCTGTCTCCACCAGCTCCTGCCGCTCAATGATTAGAGCTCCGTTCCCTCTTCTCCGTCTCCGCTGCCCCATCTCTCTTTCCCCCCCCCACCCCCCCCCCCCCCTCAACGCACACCACTCTCATCGTCTCTTTATTTCTCTTCTGCTGAATTAAAATCTTTTCCTTTCTCTCTCTAGAATACACTCTCACACACAGTCACCAGCAAAAAACCAGGTAGCTTCCTTTTTAGCCAAAACAAAAACCATTCTATCTCTCTTTTGGAGACAAAGACCTGCAAGTTTAGAATAACCCATGTCTAACTCTGATGGAACCACCAACGGCGTCAATAACGGCGCAGTCATTGAATTTGACCCTCAGAGGCAGCAGTCTTCATCTGGTAACGGTGCTCTAGTCGTCAAGAAGCCGCCCTCAAAGGACCGTCACAGCAAAGTGGACGGCCGTGGACGCCGTATACGCATGCCGATCATTTGTGCCGCACGTGTCTTTCAGCTCACACGGGAGTTGGGTCACAAGTCCGATGGTCAGACCATCGAGTGGCTTCTCCGCCAAGCTGAGCCCTCCATCATAGCCGCCACCGGCACCGGTACCACCCCTGCCAGCTTCTCCACTGTCTCCATCTCCGTCCGAGGCGGTCCTGGCAGTGGCTCTAGCTCCTTGTCCTCCTCTTCAACCACTTCTTCGCTGGACCACAAGCCCCTGCCGGGTGCGTCCCCCTTCATACTCGGGAAACGCATAAGGGCCGATGATGACGCTGCCAAGGATGATGGCGTCTCCGTGGGACCCACTGTGGGGTCTATAGTAGGTCCTACTACCCCAGCCGGGTTGTGGGCCCTTCCGGGCAGGCCCGACTTCGGACAGGTATGGAGCTTTGCGGCGGCGGCTGCTCCGCCGGAAATGGTGGTGCAGCCTGCGGCAGTTTCGGTCTCGCAGCAGCAGCAAGCTTCGTTGTTCGCTCACCATCATCATCACCAGCAAGCAGCCATGGGAGAGGCGTCGGCGGCTAGACTGGGGAATTACCTTCCTGGGCATCTGAATTTACTGGCTTCATTGTCGGGTGGACCTGGAAATTCAGGTCGGAGAGACGATGAGCCTCGCTAATTGGGGTTAGAAGCTAGTATTATAGTCAATTTGGTGGCAGTGGTTGCGGAAGGTGGTGTTGTTCTTCGTATATAAATATTGTGTATGGTTATCGCTTTGTTGTGTGTGCAAATCAGAAGATTCTTAGTAAAATTCAGGGTTAGGGATTTTAGTTTTGAGTGGAGAAGTCCATGAATTAAGGAATTCATTTAGGTTTTTCTTTTTTCTTTTTTTTGGGTTCCTCCTGGTTTGGAAATTAATTAGGTTCTTAGAAGATTAAATTTGTTTAGATTCTGGAGTTATGCTGGAGAAGGGAGAGAAGGAAGAAGAATTTCAATATATACATTTGGTGATATATAACTGAAGATTGAGGCTGGAAGTGGTTTTCAGAACCTTGATCAATAAGCAAGTCCAATGGAATTCATAGTGTTATTGTACTAAGAGAGTGCTTCAAGTTGAAGACTAAGCTTCGAATGCTGGGTTGCATTGCATTATTGCTTTTGTTTCACAATGGGTTTTGACTGACAGTCCTAATGGGGTGTAGAAGTTTGATTATGGCGGTAGAAGAAGTAATTAGTGCTTGCATACTCAAGTCCACGCTGATTGCTGAGTGGCTGTGTTTCTGATAGTCAGATGTCTCCTTTAAGATTCAGGTCCTCCCAATTTGTTGGAGTACCCTACTTGTCAATACAGAATGAAAATACATGTTTCTTGGCTGCAATTTGGGCAATCTTTTTAGGGATTGAGGTCCAAAGTGGCCAAGTTCCGAGTTCAGAGCAACTGCACTGCTGGTGAATTATGTTCTCTCCTCCCCTTTCCCCGCACTGTGGGAAAGTTAAAGCTCTGGTTCTACTCTGTAAGACCTCTGTTTTGAGATTTTTGTCTGCAATTCTTAGCCATTTCTTAGATTGATCAGCGTGAGAATAATGTGTTTTCTTGTTTGTAAGTGGATTGTTTTGGGTGCTGGTGATGTGAATAAAGAACCCACTGTTTCTTTCTCTATCTCTCACTCGTGTTTAAATAGTGTATATGAATTGATTTTGCAGCCAAACATTTGAATTTTCAATTTTGAACGGTTTAATTGACTCGGTTTCCTTTTTTTTGGTACAGACTCGGTTTCCTTTCTTGTCCTTAATTTTAATTTGCTAATATGACCGTTTTTAAAGCAAGGATAACTGTTATAAATATTTGGGAAAAGCTACTCCTATAAATAAAAACCTTACAAAATCAATATTAGCAGCGAGTAGTCGTAAAATTTAATAAATTAAATAATATGAAAATGTTTTATGTTAAATTTAATTTATAAAAATAACAAACTTTAAACATCATAATACTTTGGTGGTTTTGAAACTTTTTCAGACAAAAAACAATTATGGGAGTGTATGTAGTTCTCTGCTAGTTTTTGTCATTACCATTTACTGTCCCTGGGAATTTGTGTTCTGCCCTTGCGCTATTTAGGGAAAGAAGATAAGGTTTGGAACAACTTATATTCAGTTTTTCTGTTTTATATGTACATGTAGCGAAAGATGAAACCTGTGGACGAATGGTAAAAGTATTTTATATGTTCCCAATTTTGGTTAAAAGGTATCCTACTTGCTATTTATTGCATATGATTCAGCAAGGTCATTCATTTGTGTCTGATATCTTGTGTCTTGATGACTTTGACGTATTTAAACTGGTATTCCTGACATCCGCTTTTATTGCCCCACTCTTGAAAACTGCCATGTGCATTTGCCTCTTTCCTTTTTACCCTCCCAACAAAATCACTCTCAATGCGGTATAGCAGTGGAAGGAAAGGACCGGCTGAAGCATTGAATTTCTGCATAACTCTAACACGCACAAAAAGCTTCATTAATGTCCTAACTACTTGAGAGATTTTTTCAACAAACACTGTTTCCTGCTTCCTTCAAATGTAACTGGGAAGTTTCAGTGGGAAAATGCCTGGCATTGCTGGGGCATAATTTGGGAGGGAATAGGAGAAAGATGATTACATTGGCTTTCTTTCCGATCGAGCATGATACTTGCAGAGTGTTCACAAAGGAATTACATTCCCCTTCACCTCTCCAGAGAAATCGCAGTGCATCTCAGTGTGGCTAACCACTTGTTTGTAAGTATTTTCATTTCATGGTGAAGCTGAGCTAACTGGTGTAAGTATTTTCGTTGCATTGGAAAATTTATTAAATTTCATAGGGTAAAAAATTTTAACTAGGAGAAAATAGAGACAGGGAGGACAAGGGGTTGGGCATTCCTTCTCATTCACTTCTCCTTATGTTGTACTTTCATGCATGTGGATTTTTGGTGGGGTTTTTAATTTGATAGGGGATACTAACATGTCTGTTAATTATTGCTAAGCAGAAGAGTCAGCAACAAAATAATTGATGGGTCCCAGAAATTAAATGTGTAGGTGACACTAGTTAAAAATGATCTCATTTGGATTTTGGGACCATATTTAAACTCCCACAGAATGGCCACTTGGGCTACTTTCAATGGGCCACGTAATTGGTACAGATTGTGAGTGAGACTGGGATGGAATATGGATGTCCCCCATTAAACGTAAGCGAAAACTAGAAAAAGATTTCTGTTATTTCTGGCAAAATATTAAGGGCACTGCCGAACCCAAATTAGTTAATCATTTTGCATGAATAAATGGTAAAGAAAGTGATTAATAAGAAACTTCATACAGAATTGTTAAGTGACAATGGTGTCCTTCGATCCCAAAAAGTGACAACCCTTATGCCGTGCCAATTGTTGGGGACGTCACAATTCAAAGTGGTTATAATTTAATAATAGTTATTAAATGTTTATTTGTATTTTTAAAATTTAAAAATTTATAATTTAATTTGTAAATTTTAATAAATTTAATTATTTAAATTATTTAAGTAAATATTTAAATTTTAAAAAAAGAAAAACTGATTCTCATAAACTGTTAACCTAGTCGGTATTCTTAGAAGATTTTGGAGGGGATGAAGGTTCAATAAGCAGGACCGAGGCAGCCATGGCCTTGGACTCACCCAATAGCTCCAACCAAGCAGCTAATTGTCATCCTTTGACCCAGCCAGATATAGCTCTGCTGACGCAAAGTAGTTAGCCGAATTCTTGACTTTTTTTTTTTCAAATTTTAATAACATAATTTTTATTTTTTTTATAATTTTAATGTATAAATATATTTTTATTAAATTTTCATTTACTCTCTCACTTAAGATTTTCTGCTGTAACAGTAAAGAATTTGTATCCCTTATAATTATATAGTTAATAGTTTGTTCTCCTTATCCTATATTTTAAATTTATTAAATAATTTAGCACAAGCTTTTGATTGAGCATGTGTTTTGCCTACTTTTTAGACTTTAAGTGCTTTTGTTTTATGAAAGTTATATTTGAAATAACAAAAATTAATAATAATTTAGTTTTTGACAAAGCACAAAAGTATTTTATGGTTTTCTTATAATACTCTTAGAAGCCATCTCATCAGCTTGATAATCAATATTACATAGTGTTTCTGTGATTACACTATACCAAATGTGATAAAAATTAAATGAAATAAAAAATATAATTTTCTAATTAATCATTATTATTAATTTATTTAATAATACTTAACATGTAATATTTGTATACACTTGTATAATAGTGACAATACTTACCATTTTGCACAAGAGCATATCAATTAACTATAAATTCAATGTACTTATTATTTTATTTAATAATTTTTATTCTACAAGATACATATTATAAATAGGAGTCAGATATTAAAAACCTTAAAAACAAACTCTTCTTATTCTATATATTTTTGAATAAATTACTAACATTTTTTTGGTAACCCTAAAATTATTATTTTACTATGGTGGAGCGTTGCAAACAAGACAAAAAAAAAATATAGATTATAAAAATTGAGAGAGGATAATCAATAAAATAATTATACGTGCACAAATATTTTATACACAAAAAAGTTACATGTAATTTGTAATTTTCATAAAATTAATGAATAATTTTTATAAAATCGATAGAAAATTTTATATTTTTTTAGTGTAACTTATGTCCGAATTAATTTATAATAAATTTTGTAAAAATTACAAATCAAAGTGATCGAAGGGTTCAGGGTTGTGTCGTGTGACACAGTTGTGTTCTTTTGACCCGGTTCATTTCTGCCAAAAGGCAGCTGAATTCCCCGAATCCCCAAATCCAAGACAACAAAGAAAAAGAGGTTTGTGTTGTCAACTGGTGAATTGTGAGAAAGAAAGATAATGGCGTCGTCGAAGAGTGGAGTTGGAAGAGTAGCGGAGCTGGAGAAGATGAGCGTGGAGCAGCTGAAGGCAGGGAAGGAACAGGCGGAGGCGGAGGTCAAAATATTCTGCAAGATAGCCTCTCTAATATTCACACTGCCACCTCTCGTCTCGAGATTGCCTCTTCGGCCCTCCACGATCTCTCTCTCCGCCCTCAAGGTCTACTTCCTTTCTTTCGTCCTTCCTTCCTTCTTTCTTTGGACTTGATTACTGCCTAACAATTGCTAAGTTGAAATCCCAATGCATCACAACATTCAGGGAAGAAGACGCTGGTTCCTCTCACTGCGTCACTCTATGTACCTGGCACTTTTGATGATGCAGATCAAGTTTTGGTAGATGTTGGAACCGGATACTTCATTGAGGTGACTTGATGGCTTTCCCTCTATAAGTATTGTCAATGCTGATTGCTTGCCAGAATAATTTTAAAAAAATTTTCTTCCTATTTCAGTTTAAAATTTTAAAAATAATTTTAAAAAAATTTTCTTTTTAATTTAATTTAAAATTTTTTTTTAAAAAAAATACTTATATCACCCATATAATTATTTAAAGACCTGACTTATTTTTCTCTTCTTTTTTAAAAGATCTACCTAAAATAAAAAGTGTACAAATTAACTATATTTTAGATCAAAATCCATATCACTCTCCCTTATCACATTTTCAAAGTAAGCTTCCAAAAAAAAACTAAAAATAGGCTCCCAAATAATTTAATAAAGATAAAGACAATAAAGCCCCTGAAAGCATGAAAATTGCATGCCATACCTCTAGTAAGGAAGGAAGTCTCGTGCCGGTGGATGCGGAGGTTTGGGACACTTTGGAGGCAGCGTCAAGACCGGCGGCAAGAACTGGTTTCACCACGGTATGTAGGCGGAGCGTTATGCTTCAAGATTCCAAGCAGTAGCGGCCGCTTTCTATGGCTGTCAGTGGCGATTCTGCCGCAGCCAAAGCAACGGTATGGCGTTGAAGAAGAACCGGCGGGTGGCAAGGCGCTGAGTCTTCCAACGGCTGAAGGTTCCAGCGGCTGCGAACTTCTGGTGCCGTGATGGAGACCAGACCGAGAGGAACAGCCACCGAGCGAGTTGGTGGAGTTTGGTGCCGACGGTGCAACGTGATGAAGTGTGAACGAACCACGGCCGGAACGAGCTGGGTACGTTGTAGAACGGAGAAGCTGGACGAAGGAACTAAGACCGGCTAGCTGCAGCAAAGCTGAGCGACGATGATGGAAGATGAGGACGCTTGGTTCTTGCTCGGCTTCTTGCGTGAAAGTGCTCTCAGTTTCCCTTTTTCCGCTTCTTTTTCAGTGTGTGTCTGGTTTTGGGAGTGTGTAGTGCGTGTGGTGCCGTAGAGTGAAGCGCAGGGGTGAGCTTCTCTTGGTTCGTGGTGCCGTGAAATGCTTCCTCTGTGTTGTGCCGTGAAACATGCAGTGCTTCAAGAGTGCAGCGGTTATGTCGTGGACGGAAGTGCGGTGGCTGTGTCGTGGAAGGTAGTGCAGTGGATGGCTATGTCCTGTTGGCTGAAAGTGGGCATAGGTTGTTTTCGGGAGGGAAGGTGTGAGTGGATGAACGTGGGTGAGGTGTTAAGGAGTGCAGTGGATGCAATTCAATCTTTTCAGTTTTTTGAGTGTTTTTTTTTCTCGAGAGTGCTGCTCGTTTCTGTCAAAGGTGGCAAAGATGTGGGTGGCCGAGGTGGTGAGAAAGTTCTGAGTTAAAGGGAACACTGTTGAGGGTGTTTGCTGATTTTTCCCATTTGATTTCGCCTATGAACAGTAAAGAAAAGGCGGCTTAAGTAGTGTAACTGATGTGGGGGTTGCTGGTAGCCGTAGGGTTTGGGTTGTGTATATGGTGCAGTGGAAGTTTCTTGAGATGAGAGTGCTGAAGCTTTCTTTTTGAGAATCCTGTGTGCCCGAGAGCGTGTAGCCGGCTTCAAGAGTTCAATGGAGCGTTTTCACGGGAGTGTGATGATGGCAAGGTGGCGAGGATGTTGATCTCAAAATTTTCGTGGCTTCCCTCCCTTTTAACGTGCCTGTGCGAGTGGGTTTTTATCCTTGCATAGTTTAGAATTTGTTATTTAGTCTGATTATTGTTTCCTAATTCTATCTTAACTTGTATCTTCTTATCTAACAATTTATTTATCTCTTTATCAAATTTTATCTTTTATCTTTTGTGATTTTCTTGAATTTATCTTTATTTTTCTGATTTTTAGTTTTATTTTCTGATTTTCTTAGATTTATTCTTTTCATTTACTTGAATTATCTTGGATTTATTTTTATTTTTCTGAATTATCTTGGAATTTATTTGATTTTTCTATTTTTTTGAATTTATTTGATTTTTGGTTTTATTTTTCATTTTTTTTAATTTTTCTTATATTGGGTTTTAATTTTGAGTTTGTGATTTTTGATTTGGACTTTTTTTTCTTAAAAATTAAATTTTATTATTTAAAATTTTATATTGTAAGTCAGACAAAATTGAGTGTTTACACAGTATTTTAGAGACAATGTTTATGATCTCCTCCCCTATCTTCTTTAATTCCAATAGATACTGATTAGTGATTAAATGTTATATTCATTCTGCAAACAGAAAACAATGGCTGAAGGAAAAGATTATTGTGAGCGCAAAACCAATTTGCTGAAATCAAATTTTGATAAACTGGTCGAGGTAAGTTTTCTGTTGTAAATATGGTTCGAAATTATCACCCTTTCTTGACAACATAACATGTTAGGCTACAGCCTTCTGAATGTTATCTTCTTTAAGATGAACCCTTAAAGCATGACATGTTCTATTGATGCAATTAAATGTATCCACGTGAACCATAGAATTTCTTGCTTTTAGAGACTGGGGAATTTTCTTCTCTTGTTCTCACTACTTGTTGCGTAGGAAAGAAAAATCTGCCCGAATGATTTTTTTCTTCGTTGGGTCTTTTATTTACATGATGATTGTAGTTTGAACTAATTTACCTTTTCATGTTAAGCCGTATAAAATTAGAGCTTTTTCTTAAGTTCAATATGTTTACAATAAATTAAAGTTTGGAAGGATTACTGAAGAGGCAAAATGCAAAATGCAAACTGCAGGTTGCATCCAAGAAGAAAAGTGTAGCAGATGAAGCCAGGGTCATTTTACAGGCAATATTAAAGCAATTAGCTTCTTCAACATAGCAAGTTGGTGGTAGAAAATCCAGGTGACAGAAGGTTGCTGACTTTAATATTCTCTTTTAACTCATGCTATTTGCGGGGTCTGTGTCTGTGAGAGTTAAATTACCCATGACGCTTCCCATCTTACAATTTGAATGGAGAGAGTTTCCTTGCTGTTATTCGCGCATATCCAACTCAGCTGCACTCCTATTTTCAACTAAAATATTGTGTATATGAGGGGAAGTTGAAGATTCACTTCAGGAGTGTGCTAGACTTGCGTTTACGTGTGAATGCATAATGCTTAACGTTCTCCAGAGTTAAACCTTAAAGTCTTGCATATCTGTAAGCATACATAGAAGGACGGGATGCATCTGAAGATCTGCTCTGCACGGTGAATTCAGCCTTCATTAGATGAATTCATAATGCAACTTTCTCAGCAATTACACTTGGGTGCAAATTTAAACTTATTAGTGCATGGTGTAAATTTCAAAAAGTGTATAGGAAGAAACCATTCCGACTTTTTTGCTATATGAGAGAGAATAGGACGGTATCAAATTTAACTGTTTTTTTATTTTTATAAATTAAATTTTATAAATATTTTATGTAAAAAAATTTAAATAATTAAATTTATTAAAATTTATAAATTAAACTATAAAATTACTTAATCTAATATATTACAATATACTTTTTGAGCGCTTTTAAAAGCCCTCATTTAATGAGAATTTGTTTTTCTTAAATTCACATAGAAGTTTCTCCAGTTGTATTAATGACAGCGTAGACATGAATGTGGACGAGTTCAGAGTAAAAGTAATCAGAATGTACCCAAGCAAAAGCGGATGGCGAATTGAGCATATATGACTAAAGAAAATGAAAGCTCACTGCTGGTACTCGTTTGTCGCCCTCAATCATGTAGTAGAGCAACGAACACGAGATAAAAGTGCCACTCATATTTACATATACTTTCACTACTTAAGTCGTTCAAAATAAGACTCCCTCAATCTTTCTGGCAGTCTCAGGGCAGACCCGACCTGAACGATTTCCTGGTGCCCGTAATTATAAGAGCTGTATTATCTTCAGCAAAAGAAATAAATGCCACCATTATATCCGGCTCCGTGATCCATGTTGCATCCAACAGAAAAATGTGGCTAAAAGGCCGCCCTCATGCCTTTTTTAAACTAAATTATCTTCAGGGGGACAGGATTAGGAAAGAGGAAGTCTTGGAACAAAAGAACTAATGCAGTTTCGACTCCTTGGTTATCCCTTAAGCAGATTCTATTGAATGAGAAACTAACCGGCGGGATAGACGATGCTTAGGATAAAACTAGAGTCATCCTAAATTCAGTCAGAACTTTGGAGCTCTTACCACACAACGAATAACACTGTATGGCATTCAAAACTATCTGTGTATGTGAAATGCTCATAAATACCCTGATTCCCGAAGGTATATAACTGGAATTTTAGAATCTAACTTTAATTTGGAATATAATTTACATCATGTTTATTTTAGTATTCAGAAAACCACGTAAGACTGCCGGAAGATATGCGCAAGCATCACACGAATAAACACAATCACAGAACAATGGGATGGAGACTGTTTCTGCCAACACTAGCTACATCCACGGCTCCACAGTCTTAAAATCTTAAAATACAAAGAATCAGCATTACAAGAAAACGTCACTACTTTAAATAAAAAATCTTACCTTTTGTACGTTGCACAACTTTAACTTATCTTTCTAAAGTTAGCAACTTTTTGGAGAATCACTAACGCCGCAAGAATGATAATTTCATGTGCCATGTATTATTGAATTTCATCCAAAAGATTTCCTTTTTCTGTAAAAATCCATTTTCACAGAAATGATGCACAGTCAGCTAACCTTGATAGAGTAATTTAGAGTGACTTGGGCTATTTGCATTGTGTGCAAGCAAGATCCTTTTCGTGTGAGCTGTAATTAACACAAGGACACAACGCACCCAAGCCACTATTTTTACTCGAATAACATGAAAAATAAAATAGTAAACTGAGGGGAAGTCACACCATACAACATAGATATCCAATTGCAAGCTATGTTGTCCAACAGAGTCAGCAACTTATGCCTTCAAAAGTTACGAAGCAAATAAGGATACAGAGGATGTAAGCCCTCAAGATTATGCTAACCAAGAATAGCACATTTGTAGGTTTGTTAGCTGTACCTTGAAGATCTGCAATGCGGTGAGACAAAAATTGGTTTCTCCTGGCACGGAAATATGGAACCATAATCTTCATCACTAGTTGACCTAACCATGTTTTTTTGGCTCGCACAGCTCCATACATGATAAGGGACATAAAAAGGAACCTACTAGCACGTCATACCATCAGGCAGGTGTAAACTCAATTATTTGGCAGATATCAAACTATTTTGATGATTCACGGATGAGTGTGACAGGATACAAATAGTTCAGCCTGCAGAATTGGTTAGTCTCCATCTCACAAATGGCACCCCAGACACAACTCGTTGGCCATATTCCTCATACTGTGAACCAAAAAATTGCCTTAAGAAAAACTCTTCATATGGTATCCTCTGCACAAAGAAGCGCCAAACAACAATTGCAAAGGCAACGGTTGATACAGGATTGCAGAGCATTATTTGAGTGCCAACAGACCAAATAAGGAAACCACAATAACTAGGATGACGGATGTATCTAAAAATACCATGAGTAATCAGTTCATGATGTTCATCATGATAAGTCCTTATAAGATGAGTAAAGGCTTTCCCTGCTGTTATAATTGCCATCTTCCTTATAATTTCCCCAATCACAACCATTGACAGGCCCAAATTACTGACTACCCATTGTTCCTTCAACTCAGGAAACAAAAAAATCTCAATAAAGTATTCAAGCAACGAAAAGATCATGGCCAGCAGATAGTTTTTACTAATCAAAAGGGACTTGAGAGTCACATTTGATATCCCATGGAAGGCAACTGCTAGGACATATTCAGAACCGTGAAAGAAGAACACTGCAAAGAGCATCTGAGACAACTGTCTGCAAGCTGTGTAGCTAAAGACTTCTGCCATTTTTTATCAAATAAAGTAAATCAGTTCATCTCCAGTTCCAACATGATCAGAGCTAAGTTTGATATGCCACAGAAAGACTTGAATGATAAAATCTTCTGAGGTATAATTCAAACCTGAAAAAGATGCTGAAAAATGTAAAATTAGGATTGGAAATTGGATTCCATCACTGAGAAGATTCTTCAAGAAGGGCATCTAGAATAATAAAGGATGAGGATGCGTCAAAATGAGAGCTCAGGTCTCAATGAAGAAAGGTCCAGGACCTGTTTTTATGAGGAGAATTGTAAGGCCTGAAAAGGTATCAATGCAATCAAGAAAACATAGACTCTAAGCTCAGAAGCATTGAATGCAGTTTAATTTAATACAAGGAAAAACCACAATTATCTATAGGTTTACAAGTTTATAAGAAAAAAAAATTTGATTGTATATCAAAGTAGTACCTTTCTAAGTAATCCATTTCTTTAACTGATAAAGGTCTTTGGTAATATGCTGGTCAGGGGTGATATGGTCTAGTATTTGAATTTTGAACCAATCAAATTATAAGTTTTATTTGCTGAAGTACCTAAGAAAAAAACAACTAAAATATTGTTAAACTTGATATGTGATGCATCTTCTTCTTGGAACGTTGCAGCTAAAGTATCTTTTACTATGGACATATAAGGCCTCAGATCAAGGTTATAAAGCACAGGAATTCATGTCAAACTCAACTTGTAAACTTGTAAGAGTTGGCAAGATGAAGAAACTAGCAAATAGAAAAAAAACACATATATGTTGGAAAAGATGTATGTTTCAACCTTCTATCGGTTAAATACTGTTTTTAATTAGTTTTTAGATTTGATAATCCTTGCATCACAGTGGTCTGCGCCAATCAACTTTATTTGTCAATATAAATTGTCTTCTACTGAAGTCTAAGACATGTCCAAATTGTTGGTATTATAATATTTAAAAATTCATCTTGTGAAATCTAAATGTTCATCTGTATTGCTTAAAATCTTATTGATACATTTTTTAGTATTTAATGTATGCTAAAATTAAAAATTCATTGACTCATTGTTCACGGTAAGGTTGGGATCTTTATCATAAACCTTTTGTTTTAGGTCATGTAAGCTTTAATACTGCAAAGCAAATAAATCACGGCTCTGCCCCTGCTTTTAGGTTTACTACCACAGGAGTAATGCAACACTCACAAAAGTAATGACAGATGAAGTCAAAGTCACATAAGTCTGTGCAGGGCATTGGATGAATGATAGACTGCCAAATCAATGTCCTGCACAGCCCATCGCAACTTTTTGCAGCAATATATTTGCAATAGTAGCACCATTCAAATCATAAAATAAAGGTTTATTTGGATGGAAAATTTTGGAGGGAAAGAGGAGGGAAGGAAAGGGTAAATTGTTTCTGAATTTTTTTGATACAGAGAAGAATGAAGGATTTTGAATATCCCCCAAACTCCCCTTGCTTCACCTTTTTTTTTCCTCAAAATTGGCTGATTTTGAGGGAAAAACCAATTAATCCTCCATTTTCTTCCCTTGCTTATTTTAAACATCCAAACAAGGGGAAGGAAAATCATCACTGAAAACCTCAATTTTCCGCTCTTCCCTTCCTTCTTCATCCAATTTCTTCTTTTCCCTTCCCCTCCCAAACTCTGAAAAGCACGCTAATGAAAAGTGTCACAAATTAAACATTCCTGGTCGTCAGTCAGAAGCATAATACAAATTCAAATATGTCAAATATAAGAAATAAATGCCAGTTTGATAATACTCTAGTTTCTACTCCACTTTAGTCCTGAACTACTCCACAAAATCAACTTCGGACCCAGATCTTAGCCTCTAGTTTTACAAAGTTTTCCTGTATTTTCCTCTTGTCTCTTTCCCTTCAACTAAACCAGCTCTAAGTTGCAGCAGCTAGTTTCTTGATATCCAGCCATTCTTTGCCTTCCAAAACCTCACTGATTTTCAACCTCGTACAATATAACTTCTGTTAGAAAACTTGGTTGTCTCTTTATATTATTAATTGACGTTGTGTTTGAATGAGGCATTTTTAAATTCCTCTACAGTCTTCCCCTAATATTATTTTTGTTGTATGGCCTATACTAATGGCCCAATTGAGTAGACATGTTGCATTATGATAACTAACTGAATGCATCTCAAGTTACATATTATCGACCCTAGCAATTCTACCGCATAAACTTGTTAGGTATCTTACTTTAGGCACATCTACAAGGCAAGCCATTACATAATATTTCATAATGGGATACTTATGAGTTCAAATTAGACAAAATTCTAATTTATATCCACTGTTAATGTAAAACATAATACACTAAGTAAACAAGAAAGCACCACATCGTATTTGACTTACAGTAAAAAAAATTTTACAGTTTTTAATGAAATGGCTGCACATGGTTGATTGATTGATAGCCTAAAATTTTTTTTACACTGACAGTGGATCAAAAATTTAATTCCAAAAGAAGTTGATTCAATTGTAACTAATTGAATTTTTCAATGACATCAAAACATAAAATGAATGCCTAAACTAAGTCACAGGCCATATGCAGGTCCACTATTCCATGCCCTGGACAAAGCCATAATGTCCAAAAGCTATAGCATACTAATTGATGAAGTATTTTCAGAAACCTATACAAATATGCGATTCAGTGCATAACCATTTGAGAATAAGACCAGCAATACAGCACATGCAGGTTCTATTCTTGAGATAGCAATATTAAGTTGGCAAGTTAAGAAGCAGAACAATGTACATGGTTCAGTCACGGAAACCATACCTTATACTTTCCTGCAATCGCTAATGAAACCCACTAATGAAAACCCATAAACAAGCGATACATAAGAAAATGAGAACCACTACAATTCCGCACGCTCTGATATTAAATCCGTATCAAAATACAGACACATACACGGTAGTCGATCGGAAAAGCGGTGCTGAAACCAACGAGATGGGATTATCGATCTGCAAGAAGCGAAGTGATTTGAAGAACTAGGGTTTAAGCTAGGGAGAGAGATGTCGTGCTGTTTGCATGGCGGGCATTGAAGCGAGCGCAAGCAGGCAGAGAAGAGTTGACAATGAAGAGTCAGACTCGAACGAGAAGAATCGAAACATAGTGGGCAGAAATTTCAGAAATGCCACTTATCGTGTTATTTCAAATTGCAATAAAAATTAGCAAAATCTCAAATGAGGAAGCGAGGAAGCTACGTTAGGTTTGCTATTTTACGAATTTGTGATATGTGAGCAGGCATTCAAGACACGCATTTTAACACGCACTGGTGCATCTTAAAACACCAGAGATAGTGTAGAAACAAATCCCAATCAGTAAGATGCATCCATAATCTCCAGAAAACAGGGCACACGCTGAGAGATTTGAGGAGGAATGACTAGGTATTCTTGATACATGAGGAGGGAGAAGGATGTTCTTACCAGACTCTAAGCAGCAAAGGTTGAAGGCAGCTGCAGCAAGGAGAGGGAGGCTGGAGCAGAGGGCGGCAACTTCTCCAATGAGCTGAGTAAAGAGAAGAAGCGTGGGAAGGAGGACCATACTGCAGAGCGAAACTTGACTGGCGGCGTTTGGTAAATTGGCAACGAAAACGGTTTCGTTTTCCTCAGAACGAGAAATTGAGAACAAAAAAAAAAAAAACAAACAAGTGAGTTTTGTTTCCAATTTTCTGTTTTAAAACAAATTTATGAAATACAGCTTTTAAAAATTGTTCACTCAAAAAACAATTCATTAAACAAGTTTTATATTTATTATTTACAAAAATAATAAAACTGTTTTTTGAAACACTATCTAAACATACTCTAAAACTTCAATAAAACTGTTTAACATCGAAACATATTTCAAAGTCTTATATTATGTCCCATAAAAATGTCCCAAAAACGGCTAAGACATACACAATTATTTTCGAAAAAATTATTCTCACAAAATGAGGTACATAAAAATTTCATAGAAATTAGTGTGAATTATTTAATTAATTAAATTTTATTAAATAAATTGAATAATTTAAATTATTTAAAATAAAAATTTTATAAATTTATTTTATAAAAATAGAAGGAATTTTTTTATGTAGGCATGTGTTTTATTACTTAAATTTGAGTGAAAACATGGTGAAAATACTAACTTACATTCTAAATAATTCAGTATAATTCAAATTGAATTCATATGAGTTTTCAAATCATTTTAAATTATCAAGTTTGTTAGAACTCCATATATGTTTAGTGTTTTTAGTTGTTGACTTGTTGCTTAGACTTTTACAAATGACACTCATAAATATTTGAGGTAATTAATGTAATGTAAATATTAGATGTGAGTAAGCTACTAAAGATAAACTAATGACGAGAATATTGACTTATTTATAAAAAAGCCATATATTCACCACAAAAATATGGCTCTTATCTTCGTCACATGATCTTTCACAAATCAAAATGGGTTAAACTTGTGCATCTTCCAAACGAGAATTGCAGTAATCTTTCATGTAATTCTTAAAAAAAAAAAAAAAAATGCACTACCCATTTGTATCTATCAATTTTCCTTCATTTGGGCTATAAAAGATTGAAAATATCAAGATTCATTAAATCTTTTTTACTAACATTTTATAAAACATTTATTATCATTAGATATAATGAGATATATCTATAAGTATGTTAAAGCCACCCTATCCATTGACAATGAATACATTTTGTAAAATCTTAATAAAAAAATAGTGAGAGTAGCACAGTTAATGCCAAGAGTTACAGCCGGGTATATTGTCTACCGTGCATGTAAGCCTGGCTTCCAACAACTACCGTAGTTGCGTGCTACATTTTATTGTGCCAAAACAGAGGCACCGATTTCTTAGTTCCCGAAGTTTCCACTTCGATCGAATTTTGGGATAAGGTGCCAAGACTTCAAGGCCAAGATATATAGCTCCTTTTTCTTTTTGTCAAAACAATAAAAGTTAGATATAACTACTACAAAAATAATTGAAAAATGTACAACTACGTTAGTCAAGAGCTCTTCCACTTTGATTAGCACAAGTTGAACGCAGTATACTTTTACCAACATACTTCGTTAAAATGAGCCCCATAGAACAGCACGATAGGAGTTCCCGGACAGAATGACAAAATAAGTAAAACGGGGTAAATGTGTTTCCATAACATGAATCATTTTATGCTGGAATATTCGATTGAGTTACCTCAACAATCATCATTTTAAAGGGCCAAAACATGTCCATACGCTGCCTAACCAAGTGGAGTAAAATCAAGAGAAGTGAGAGAAAAAAATCATGGAATGAATTATGCAAGATTAGTCTTGCCAAAATTGGAATTCCTACGCCTGCAAATCTATAATAAGGTTCTTACAGCTTCGCAATTTGATGTGGATGAAACTCATCTGCAATCCGCGCCGACTGCATCAAAAATGGTTTTGAAACCATCTCTTTCCAAGCATTCAGCCAATTCAGTCTACAATCAATGCAATAAAACTGTTTCAGATAAGTTTTTGTCCCGCCAACATCCCATCCTGATGATAACCAGGAAGGCCGTTGCTTTCAGTATGTTATGTTAACTCTCAACATATTGATCACGAACACTATAAAAAAAATTAATACATAAAAAAAATTAATATAATTAAAACAAAATCGAGGCTAATCCAAGGTCAGTGCTACGCTCACATCTCGACATACAGATTTGATTTTAGCTTCCTTCTGATTTATTGTTGAGAGAATTTTCACAAAAATTGCCATACTAACTGTCCCACTGGAACCCATGCAAAGTTCATCAATTCAAAAAAGACCAGTCCATTGCACAAGGCTTAGCATGACCAATTTTTTCACTGTTTTGGACTCTACATGCAGCTAGAGCTCATTCGAGTTTTAAGACGCATGAGTTCGACGAGAGGCGTGTCCATTGCTTTTGGGGAGAAGCAATGCCCGTTTAAAGCACCTTTTCCCTTCCAATGCTTTCTCACTGTTGGGTGCACATATTGAGGTTTCAATAAGTAACATTAAATTCCACCTATGGGCTCAGTAATGTGTGGAGGTCGCTGTTCCTTATCACCAATTATAGATGAAAGCACCAGATTATGTTCCAACTTTCATTTCATTACTCACCAAGCAGAAAAGCTAAAGCCACAGATTTTCCAAAGAGCTGCACTTTCTCCCCCTTCTCTGATAAGCTAGTACTCATTCCATTTATTGAAAGAAAGTCAACAACACATGGCAAATGTCGCATGCTGAATAGTTCTAGATAGTGCAAATGACCCACATTCTTCAAATTTCATCATAATCACTTATCCCTAAGATCCCATACTTTTCTCTACTTTCTCAAGCTAAAATAACTCATGCCCCACCTCCCTCCTCCACGCCTGCCACCATCAACCATATAAAGATGATAATACTGGAAAGATGTGCAACCATTCAACCCAGATGGGCATACTACAAATTTGACACACAAATTTTAAAACACCCAGCCCTTTATTCTTCCCTTTTGAAAGCATCAATTTGGTGAACATACAGTTCTGTCTGATTTTAGAGTCATGAACGGATTAAACCAGAGTCCTCAAATGTGTGAGGTTATTACCTTTATCTGAGGAATAAGTGCAGGTCCCTCATAGGCAAATGCTGTATAGAGCTGAACAAGAGTCGCTCCAGCTCGTATTTTCTTGTATGCCTCCTCACCACTAGGTTGCAAGAAAAAGCATAGAAGGGTTAGATAAAGAATTGTTTAGTTTCTTCTCATTCTCGTCATTGAAAGATACTGAAACAGATATCTGAGAAACCAACTATGCTATACATGTAGGGCATAGCTTTACCTGCTAATGCCCCCACAGCCTATCAAAGGAATCTTTCCCTGAAAAACATGAATAAACCATCTTAAGTTGTCAAGCAAAAGTAAACATAAATAAGCATACAACATGGAAGAAAGAAAACATGTAGACAAAGGCAAGTGGATTCGAATTAAGTTGATGAGCATCAGTAAAACAGCTGAATGAGAAAGTCAATATCTTGCTTGCATTGGAAAGAACTTATGTAAATCAGTGAGACCTTATGGACTACACTGTGTGCATCTCAATGCTTGTTACAGGTATCTGCTGGCCATATAATCCAGTTCCACTTTCCCAATACATCGAGGAATGAACTTCTTTAACTCTTTATCATAAAAATGATGTACTGGCATAAATGGAACCCACTACTTCCACTTAAAGTAAGTCACAACCCTCACGCACAACATATAAAGACTAGTCTCTATTTACTATTATGGAAAAAAACGAATAGAGACCAGTCTCTATTTGTTGTGTGAGAGGATTTTCTGACTTATTTTAAGAGTGAGTATCATTTTCCAGCATAAACACATCAGATCTAGAGTTATACGTATTGATGATTTGTAAGCAGCAAGAACTCTGAGAAATAAAACGCGTGCTGATTCTTCAGAATACCTTCTATGATGTAATGATGATAGCTGTGATTCAGCAACCTAGAGTACTACGTTTAAGGCTAAAACTAAATGAAGTTGTAGCACACATTAAGATAGACAGGAAAATAAATCCTTTGCAGGCACTAATTAGATCTTATCTCAGAACTGTTTTGACCAAATTCAAACCACAAAAAGAAGAAAACAAACATACCTTTGTCAAAATATACATCTCCTTCAAGATATTGGTAGATAAATTAAAAAGAGGCTTCCCACTCAAGCCGCCATTTTCTGTAGCCAGTGGATTTCTACTGACAGAATCTGGTCTTGAAATGGTTGTATTTGATATAATCTAGATAACCAAAAAACAAAGAAAAAGGTTTCATCAGTAACAATAATTATTCAAAAAAATGAGGGATTGTGTAATGTCATAGTCAATCACAAAGAATACTAGAAAACATGTGAAAAAATTATTTTCTTCTTCCACCTCTTATTCTTTGTGCTTATCAACCAATTTAATGAAGGGTAAGGTGGGGATTCCTTACATCCCTTGTATAAGCACTTTTTCAAGGGACTTCTAGTCTCTGGGGCAGGCCCTGACGGACAGAGAAGGGGGCAGGAAGGGGCCTTTTGTCTAAAATAATTTTATCTCTAGTTTTCTTTTATCCCCCAAATAAAATTAATAACTAGAAGAGCATTGTTTGAGGTCGATATCCAAGTGTAACTCTATTAGCAATAGAACTATGAAGGTTCTAGGCAGAACATTCAGAGGCAATTGCCTTTTTATACATGATGTACAGCAACAGGCTTCCTATAATTAAGTAGACAAATAGCTATGATTAGGAGATATACAGCCTAGGATCAAGGGAATTTACATCAGAATAAATTTAGATATACAAGGAAATAAATGTCTAAAAATCCTATAAGTTAGGAATATCTACAATATCTGCTATATATCGCTAACACTCCCCCTCAAGCTGGTGAGTGAATATCCCTTAGTCCCAGCTTGCTAATTAATTCCTGAAACTTTGGAAGGCCTTCAGTGAGTACATCTGCTATTTGATCTGCTGACCAGACATATGGGAGATTATGCCATCTTCCAGTTTTTCTTTTATAAAGTGCTTATCAATCTCCACATGCTTTGTGTGGTCATGCTGGACTGGATTATGAGCAATGCTAATTGCTGACTTGTTATCACAATACAAGTTCATTGATTCTGGTCACTTAATTCTCAGATCATCTAGTATTATTTTCAACCATAGTAGTTCACAAATTCTTTGAGCTATAGCAATACGACTGAGCTTCATGCTCAACCATAGCAAAAGCATGTACTTGAAATTTTCTGCACCACTGGATCCCAAAATGAGATTGTAAAAGGATTCCCACCCAAGAATATACACAAATAAGTGAAAGGCCACTGCAAAACAAAACAACCCAGCAGAGAAGCCAAAGAGTTGAGAACTTCATCCTCCAAGTTGATACCTGCCAAGCCACTCTCAGAAAGGTTAATCACCTTGCCTCACTCCCCGCTGGTGCCTAAACCAAGATGGAACGCATTGAACTTCTATAACTATACTTTTAACACCTTTAACTCTTTCAACTTTAAAAAAACTTATGTTCAATGTTGTATTTTACGTTTAATACAATTGGCTTCAGTTGCCTTTAAAGTCAAGATGCATTGCAGTTGTGTGAAATTTTTTTCTTCGAAACATATATTGGTTCTTTTGAGTCATATTTGATACTTATAACAGACAATGCACTTCACTAACGAGTGCACTGGCTCCCAGACCTCTTGGCACAAGTGTGCCAATCAATGATATTAGGCAAGAGAAAAGGAGAGCATGTGTAAGTGCAAAAGAAGAACAAAGTTGAAATTTGTTAAAGGACGAATACGTACCAGCCCATCTAAGCGAAGAGCCAAGGCAACCTGTAAGAGAATAAGTCATTAAACACTAAAGAGATGGAGTTCAGAAATTGTAGATTAACATGCCTATGCTTACTGCTGCAATATCTTCTAGGTCTTCTTTGGACAGATCTGGAGCAATTTTTACAAGCAACGGAGGTGGGCCCTCCTCACCCCATTGCATTTCATCACAAGCAGCTTGAACCTTAAAAAAAAAAAAGGATTCTAAAGTGAATATTGCAATTATGCAATACAATAAATAAATAAGGAGAAGGAAAGCTTCATATCTTACTTACCTTCTTTACAAGATCTTTCAATTGATTTCTACCTTGAAGCATGCGCAAGCCAGGGGTATTGGGTGATGAAACATTTATAACCTAGAATGTGATGACAGGATGTGTTAACAAATAATTAAAAAAGTGTGATAACAAGTGTTCATCTCTCACTTTCCCAAAGCTGGTTGCATCTCTAGGCTATACATTTCTAAAGTATTTGACATCTAATCCAATGTTGTCAATGGCCTGTGGCAGACAGCCCAAAAAAGGCCATGGCACCATGGCAGATGGCATGGCTGCCTCCATGTTGAAGTATGGCAACCACCATTGACAACAATGATCTAATACTTGCTTAAGCCTTGCCCTACCTTCATGCAAATATCCTCAATTTTTAACTATACGTCTTTATTGCATCACACTTCACACATCCACCTAAACATTCAACATTTGGTAAATGTCACCATAAGTGTTATCTAAAGGGTTTATTTGTCAGACATGCAGAGAGACAGGCAAACTTTGCATATGTAATGTATATTCCTTGTTCTAGTTTTTTTTGGGTTTCTCCTAGGAGGATTTCTTTTCCTCTGCTCTTGTTCTTCTACTTCTCTTCTCCATCAATAGTTCTTTTATCAAAATAAATAAATGAAGTGTTTACAAATGACCTTTTGTTTGTTGCCTATTAGTACTAGCTGAAGCATTTACACCGAGTGGATTTTATACAAATTGGAAAATGGTATGGTGTTGGCCAAAATGGAACTTGCAAGCCTAGAATTTTATTCCTGTCCCCTCTGAGGATGCGAAGTTCCTATACTTTTCACTGTGATCCCTGTCCTTCAGTTGATGTAAGTTGCAAGTAGCGGACTAACCCTCTCTCATTAGATACAACCTTGCTTCTTGTGAATTTTTGGAGTTAAAAAACAGTAAAGGCAGTGTTCTTAGGTGTAAATATTTCATTTTTTTTGGTCATTAATAATTCTCATGGTAGGAGAGATGTGAATGTTATGATGGTTAAATGAACATACGAGAAAATATAAGATTTGAAATGATTGTATTCAAAAGAAAGTTGGTGTCACACCTTGTTAGAAAAGAGAAAAATAATTTGTGAAACTATACCCACTAGGGTGACTAGCAAGTATATTTATATTAGAAAAGTAGTACTACAGTACAAGTATGATAGTACAAGAGCTCTAGTCTAAGACCAAGCCCACTAGCTAGGCCTATTATTCAACTAACTATTTTAACATTACCCCTCAAGCTGGAGCATATATATTAACCATGCCCAACTTGTTACAAATGTCCTGAATTCGTGCCCCCGAAAATGACTTAGTGAAGATATTTGCAAGTTGATCCCCTGTTCTGACATACTTGAAACTAATGATTCCTTCTTCAAATTTCTGTCTAATAAAATGACAGTATACCTCAACATGTTTCGTTCTTTCATAAAAGACGGTGTTAGTGGCAATATGAGTCGCTACATGATTATCACACCATAACTCCATGCCATCAAGGCATTCCATCCTAAGCTGACAAAGAAGATAAGAAATCCAAATAAGCTTAGCAGTGGTATGTGCCATGACTCAATATTCAAACTCAGCACTAATACGGGACACTGCAGCCTGCTTCTTTTTTTTCCAAGATACGAGATTGTCACCTATAAATGTGCAGTATCCTGAAGTAGACCTTCGATCCATAAGACACCCTGCCCAATCTGCATCTGAAAATCTCTTAACTCCACAATGACCATGACTCTAATAGAGCAAGCTAAGTCCTGAAGATTTTTTTAAATACTTAAAAATATGCACCACTGCTTCCCAATGGGAGGTTCTAGGAGTAGCCATAAACTGGCTGACTACACTTACAGAAAATGCAATGTCCGATCTTGTAGTAGTGAGATAGTTAAACTTTCCTACCAATCGTCTGTACTACGCTAGACTGTCCTGTAGTTCTCTATCTTCCACTCTCAGTTTTACATTTGGAATCATAGGCGTAGTTTGACACCCAAAAAGCCTGTTTTCTCCAACATGTTTAGGACATATTTCCTTTGAGATAACATAATTCCTTTGTGACTTTTAACCACTTCGATACCTACGAAGTATCGTACTGATCCCAACTCCTTAGTTTAAAATTTTGTCTTCAGAAAAGCCTTCAAATCTAAAATGCCAATAAAATCACTTCCTGTAATGACAATATCATCCACATAAATGGCTAATAGAATACACCTTGATGCAAGATGCCTGAAGAACACTGAGTGGTCATGGTCACTTTTCTTCAAACCAAACTCTACCACAACATTGCTAAATTTGCCAAAATAGGCTCAAGGAGATTGCTTGAGCCCATGTAGCGACTTTTTTAAGCCAACAAACATGTCCACTTTCCCCCTGAGCAACATACCAAGGTGGTTTCTCTATATAAATTTCCTCAGCAAGATTACTATGGAGGAAAGCATTCTTGACATCAAGTTGATGTAAAGCCTAATAACTAGATGCAACCAAAGAAATAAGTAACTGAACAGAAGTAAGCTTAGCCACTGGTGAGAATGTCTTAGAGTAGTTAATACCATATATCTAAGCATACTCCTTTGCAACAAGACGGGCCTTGAGCTGGGCAACACATCCATCCAAATTTACTTTAACAGTGTAGACCCATTTACACCCAATAGTAGACTTCCCAGGGGGCAACGGAACCACATCCCAAGTTTGATTATGGTCAAGGGCTATTATTTCCTCATTCATCGCATCTTGCCAGCCAAAGTGAACCAGTGCCTCTGTAAGAGACTTAGGAATAGTAATGAAATCCAAGGAAGCAATGAACGATTGAAAAGAAGACGGTAAAGAAGTATAAGACACAATAGGAGCAATAGGGTGAGAGATGACACAATTACCTAGGAGAGTACAACTATGAATACCTTTACGATGAGCAATAGGAAGATCCAAATCAAATGGTAGATCCTCAAACAAAGAAGCAGGTGAGGAGGAGTCTAGAGTTGGTGTAGTACTGGGGATCAAGTCAGGAGCCGGAGATGCTAGAGGTGCTGGAGCCCTGCGAGAATACACTTGTTTAAGGGAGGGACGAACAAGAATGGCATGATCAAAGATAGAAGGACATGGAGAACTAGAAGAAAGAGAAGACACCAAGAAAAAATCATCTACTGTTGTATGGGACTCATTTGGTGGAGATGGAAGAGCAAGAAGGCTGAAATTCAAAGAAAGTAACATCAACAGAGACAAAGTAACAACCCAAGTCTGGAGAATAGCACCTATACCATTTTTTATGACGAGGGTAACCAAGAAATACACATTTCAATGATCGTGCATCAAGTTTAGACACTTAGGGATGATGATCCTTAACAAAACAAGTGCAACCAAAGACACGAGGAGGGAAAGGAAACAATGAGGATGAAGGAAATAATAGATGAAAAAGTAATTTTACCACCAAGGATAATAAAAGGCATCTAGTCAATGAGAAAGCAAGTTGTGGAAACCGAATTAGCCCAAAATTGTTTCAACACTTTCATTTCAAAGAGAATGGCTCAGGAGACCTCTAATAAGTGTCTATTCTTCCTTTCGGTAACCCCATCTTGCTATGGAGTAGTGGGGTAAGAAAACTGATGTCAAATTCCCTACTGCAGTAAAGAGGATAAAAATTGGGTAAAAGAATACTCTGTCGTATTATCACTGCGCAAGCACTTAGTTGAGACATTAAATTGAGTCTTTGTTTTAGCACGAAAAGCACAAAATATAAAAAATAATTCAGAGCGTTTATTTATAAAATAAAGCCAAGTAACCCTAAAAAAGTCATCCACAAATACAACAAAATACCGGAAACCAGACTTAGAAACAACTGAACAAGTGCTTCAAACATCAAAATGTACTAACTCAAATGGGGATTAAACTCTCTTATTGATTCGAGGGACATAAGACCGACGATGCTACTTAGCAAATTGACATGACTCACAAGGTAAACTAGACATGGATTGTAAACTAAGATACAGTTTCTTTAGAGACTCCAAAGAAGGATAGCCGAGACGACAATGGAGTTGCAGTGAAGATAAGACAGCAGAAGCTTCTGAGCAAGGGACCTAATCATCAAGTGTATACAAACCGCCAGACTCGTAACTTCTATCAAAGCATATACAAACCACCAGACTCGTAACCTCTATAAAAAATCTTCTTCATCAAAAGATCTTAAAAAATACAATGATCAGAGAAAAAGAAAATATCACAATTGTAAGTACAAGTGAGTCGACTAATAGATAACAAATTAAATGAAAATTAGGAAAGACACAAAACACTAGATAAAGTAATATCAGGAGAGACAATAGCAAAGCCACTCCCAACAACTGAAGTAGCAGACCCATGAGCTAACTTGACACTAGAAGAGTTAGCAGATAATTGAAAAAATGACAAAGTACCTGTGTTTCTCGTCATATAATCAGTAGCACCATAATCAATGACCCACTTAAACTTGGAATCAAAAAGACAAGCAATAGAATTGCCTGTCTGAACCATGGTTATAGTGGAGGTGAAAGATTGAGAGGCCTAAAACTGGCTATACCGGACAAACTCATTATCAGTCATGACAACCATCTGAGTGGTTCCAGATTCTGGTTTTGTTGTGGCATGGGCAGACTGGGACGATTGAGTATATCTTTCTTGTAAATTAGAACAGTTCCTCTTAAAGTGTCCCAACTCATGATAGTAATGACATTCAATATGACCCAAGTTAGGACTACCACCATCACCTTATGCTCCCCCTATCTCACTACGCTCACCTATATCATGACTTTGGCCTCTTCCACCTTTAAGAGTAAGACCACCATGCACTCCTTGGGTAATAGAGCTTAGTAAAATAGATGATTTATGTGTAGATGGTTGAGAAGGCAAGTCTCGTGCTACATGGAGAAGTTGGGAGTATACACTCTTTATTGTAAGTGACTTAAAATTAGACAGAATTTGTTGATGAGCCATTCCTAATTCAGATGGCAACATGGACAAAAAACACAAAGCACCCAACTATTCAGCTGAGCCTGCATAGCTACAACATCATTGGTAACAGGCATGAGATTCTCCCACTATTCAAAAATGCAATTACATTCAGTAAACATTTGAGACAAGAATTTCCCTTTCCCATCCAAATGGAAGAGAACTTGAAATGTTTTATATAACTGGTCAAATTATCTTTACCAGAGTATATGCCATCCAAAAACTCCCAAAGTTCTTTGACTGTTTCACAATGGTTGATATTATCCCCAACTCCACTCTTTAGGGTATTAAAAAGGAGACTAAATAGCTGTTTGTCTTCCATGATCCACTTTAGTTTGGAAACACAAACCAGCGGCGTATCGATGAGATGGGCCTCCTTTCTAATGCCGCTGAGGAAGATTTGAATGACTTTCTTCTATGATGTGTATTATCGCCCATCAAGGTCTAATATGCGGTCAATGATTTTTGTAGCCACATGAATAATTTCTGAAAACAATATTTGATCATTGAGTTTCACCTCATTGTTATTCATGATTGTATTTTCCATGGCTCAAGAAGAATTGGAATCACTGTCAACCATTCATAACAAGAAACACCAAACAGTAAGAAAGCACAAAGAAATAGAATTTATACACAAGTAGCTGCTGTCCAATCACTAAACTTCACCCAAATAACACCAAACAACACAAGACACGGTCTAAACTTGCTTCAGACAGTATCAAAACACACCACCCACAATTGAGATGACCCTAAATCGAACCAACTAGCCGTCAACCAAAACAAAACAGGTTCAAAACACCTCAAATAGGTCTCTAACACATCAAACCACACCAAAAAAGCAAAAAAAATTCCTCAAATTGCGCCAAACAACCCCAAATCGCACCTCCCACGCGTCCCACCAGAGCCCTAGCACTGTCTCCACCTCTAGCACCTCTCACCTCTCACCTCTCACCTTTTGGATACCAAACTGTGCTATATGCCCATGGTTCCAAATATAAATCTGGCACTGGAAGATGGAGAACTGCTGGACAGTCCAAAGCGGTACATACAACTGGTAGGAAAACTGAACTATCTCACTATTTCAAGACCGGACATTGCATTTTCTGTAAGTGTAATCAGCCAATTTATGGCTACTCCTAGAACCTCCCACTAGGAAGTAGTGGTGCACATTTTGAAGTATTTGAAAAAGTCTCCAAAACTTGACTTGCTCTATCAAAGTCATAGTCATTGTAGGGTTGAGGGATTTTCAGATGCAGATTGGGCAGGGTGTTCTATGGATCGAAGGTCTACTTTAGGATATTGCGAATTTATAAGTGGCAAACTAGTATCTTGGAAAAATAAGAAGGCTGTAGTGTCCCGCTCTAGTGTTAAGTCCGAATATCAAGCCATGGCACATGCCACTGCTGAGCTTGTTTGGATTTCTTATCTTCTTCATTAGCTTGGGATGGAATGCCTTGATAGCATGAAGTTATGGTGTGATAATCATACAGCAACTTATATTGTCACTAACCCCATCTTTCATGAAAGAACGAAACATATTGAGGTAGACTGCCATTTTATTAGACAAATTGAAAGAAGGAGTCATTAGTCTCAAGTATGTTAGAACAGGGGATCAGCTTGCAAATATCTTCATTAAGTCCCTTTCGAGGAAACGGATTTAGGATATTTGTAACAAGCTGGACATGTTCAATATATATGCTCTAGCTTGAGGGCGAGTGTTAGAATAGTTAATTGAATAATGGGCCTAGCTAGTGGGCTTGGTTCTAGACTAGAACTATCGTACTATTGTCTCATACTATCGTACTTGTATTATAGTACTACTTTTCTAGTATAAATATACATGCTAGTCACCTTATTGGATATAGTTTCATAAATTATTCTTCTCTTTTCTAATAACTTGTATGAAATGCTTTTCAAACCTGGCAAATTGAAAAAAAAAAAAAAAAAAGAAAGAAAGATCTTCGCTTGATTGAGTGTTATACAGCTCATACAGCTCTCATATGTACACTATTCTAACGGACTACTTCTATCTAACTGCACAGTGGAAGATGCTTAGCATGCATGAGGAAGGACAAAGTGTTTAATCACTTGCATTCAACATTAGAATAGGCCTTTGGCCTATAAGAAAAATATGCCTACCAAGTAATCAGCATACTGGGACAATGTATGAACTCCTTGCACATAATCTGCTGCAGCATCTTCACTTGTCTTATTTTTTCCAAGATTGACACCAAGAATGCCAGGACCAGCTTTTCCACCATGTCTGACTTCATCACTGGAAGAAGTTGAAGTACTTGAAGTTTCATCCAACTTCCTCTTACCATGCTGTGCTCCCAGGCGCTTCGCAACCACAACAATTCCCTCACTATTAAAGCCACATCTATTTATCACAGCACTGCACACAAAATTGACCCGTCTTATAGCATGTTAAATAAAATAAAGAACCTCAATAAGCTTACTCTATCCAACATTACAACTTCCACTTTTCCAAAAATATTTCTATTGAAATCACAAACGTTAACAAAAAAGATGAAGCAGATATAAATTATACATCAGAAGCAGAAGAAATAGAAAACAAATTACAATCTCTTACCCTTCCCTTTGCAACCTGAAGATGCGAGGCTTTGGATTGCCATCCTGTGGAACAGGCGTGACAGACCCAACCTCCACAAAGCCAAAGCCCAGCCCAAGTAAACCATCAACAGCCTCTGCATTTTTATCAAAGCCTGCAGCTAGACCTATTGGGTTGGAAAATTTTCTTCCCCAAACTTCAAGTCCTAAGCTTGATGGATCAGGTCTCTTCTCCCTGGGCACCCAACCATGAGCTGCTGCTGAGACACCTAATCTGTGTGCTACCTCGGGGTCCAGAAGAGCAAAAAAAGGATTCACAAGTTTTGTCGCTGAAAATAACCACCCACTGCAGAGAATATAAATTGAAATTAGGACCCCACATTTCTGAGGTTTGCAATTCACTTATAGAACTGGCAAAAATGTAATGGTATATGTGTATGTGTCTCTCTCTCCCCCTAGGAAGATTAAAACAAGGTAATGCCTACATAAGCCCTCATGTCAAGAACATAACAAATGAAAATAGAAAAACATACACTACATTCTTGCCACATTAAGTCAGATTCCTGGACATTTTTCAACAAATGTTAGCTTAGATGATCTAATCATAAATAAAGATCCCCAAGAACAATTCTTAATCCTTTAAAACATGATCCTCACAAGCAACTTTGACAATCCTCCTTTCATAATTCCTAAGAATCAATAAATACCGTCTTTACCTAGCTAACTTTTACAACTAATCAAGAACCTTTAATGGACCTAAGTGTGTTCTTGTTTCATAGGGCTAATCTTATCATGTTGATTTGCACCTTAAAGAGTGTATGTCCAATCTCACCCGCACACAATGGCAAGTTAACAAAGCTCAACTATAACTATTCAATTGGAAGAACAATTGTTGATTATTACAATGTCCATAAGAAAACACAATTTTTTATAAAGTTTGTCTTCCCCTCAATTCGTCACCAACATCTTGCCTGCAAAACTCTGCCTCTCATTCACTATTAGCTTATGATGATGTGGGACATGTTTGATAGAACCTTGGGCACTGCCAAATTACACTTAGAATTCTATGTACCACATTTGTTGTCCAAACTCAACCGAAAATGCATCAAATTTACATTTTCTCAGACTTTTCATGACTTACAAAAAGTTTCAAAAACTGTCATCTGCGTAACTAATGTTTTCAGAATTTCTTCTCCCACCAGACACTAACAATTTATAATCCAAATTCCAACCTCCATTCTCACTCAATCACCATGAAATAGAAAAAATAAATAAATTCTTTGCAGGATTCTAACCAGCAAAAGAGAACTCATGGAATACAAAGGACAGGACAGGAGGATAAGAAGATATCACCACATTAATCCATATTTCAAGAGTACCTAATTTTCCTTCCCATATTGGAGAAAAGATAGCACCAGGGTACATGTAAATTGATTACAACCTATTTGGGCCATGTCAATCATTTTCTGTATAGAGCATAAACAAAGACAAAGATATATGCTAAGTCTGTGCTGATACAAGTGCTGGTACACATTATAAACATGCACAATTTACTCTGTATGTGCCAAACTTGAAATGTTAAATCTTCTGCTACTCAATTGCAATGAGTAATTCTCAAATTTAAAGTCGTTCTTTATTTTCAGTGTTAATTAGGTTTCCTTAACAGACTATCATAGAGGATTGTTTTTCCTTTTCTACAGGAAAAGAAATTATACCAGTATGAATAGCATTTTTCCCCTCAAGACGAATCAAAATAACATGTCAACATGAAATGTACATCAGAAGTTAAAAAGAAAAACTAATGGGTTACTCCCAGAGTTGCATAACCTAAATTCTGTACATCCCATACACCATAAGAATGGCTTTCTAATACACAGAACAAAGGAAAAAACTGTGAGATGCAAGCAACATCAAATTCTATACCAACACTGAAAGAGCAACATATGGAATGCAAAATTTCATCTGACAAGATACTAGCACTGAGGGAAAAAAAAAAAGTGCAAGAGGATACCAAATTCAGCTAGCATAAAAGACAGCAGCACCATAAAAATTCTATCATTATGATAGAACTGTCACACTTCAAAGCCAGCAGTCTACTAACAAACTGTCGCATCATTAAATAAATTCCTTGCTTAGTTATTATTCCAAGGAAGTTGAAAATGAAGAAAGAGATTATTTAAACTTTCATCACTAAAAGGACACTAACAATCATAACCCCTAGCTGATAGTCCCTTCTTCACATCAGTAACTTGACAATCACATAAGCAGCTTTTGACCATGACAGAGCAGATATCTTTAACAGAGCTGTAGCAACTGGCTTCTTCCTCAAACCATTCTAGTACAAACTTCCTCCCTGTAAGTTGCCAGACTAGCCAGAAGTACAGATCAAAATATATACAAATTCCACTCCGATAAATACCAAATATGGGAATGATGGAAAAATCAGGAATTGAATGTAAAAGTCCCTTTCTGCACCAAGCAACTTGCCACCTTCCTCAGCATCTTCTTTTTTTTTTTCTTTTTTTTTTTCCTCATTTAGTTGAATAAATAGCTCGAAAATACTGCATAATGACAACTATACCCTGTACAACATTTTCCTACTTACCTAATACAATCCTAAAGTCATTATCACTTTCTTTCAAGCTCATATTTACACACACTTTAATCTTGTTACAAATATGAAAGATCCACTGAGCAACCTTAAAGAACAACTTAGCTTCAGAAGCTATGAACAACTTGAAACCACGTAATAAGCTAAATTTGCAATGAGATCAACATCTTCAACCAATGCTCAATGAAACCATGAGTTCAGGAAATATCAGCATCTCTGAAAACCCAAAAACCATGTCAAGAATTTCATCTCAGTAAACAGAAAACCAACCTTGCCATTTATCAGGTCATTAATCCTAACAGTGGATCAAATTCCAATTATGTCCATTTGATCTAGGATATAATTTGGCCAATTGACTCTTTCTTCCTAAGTTGCTCTGCCCAGCTGTCAGACACCCCAATCAACAATAAGTCTCCTAGGTGTGATCCATTTCAGGATCATAAGGTATAGAAGATTCCAATGTAGTTGAATAACTGCAAGGGAGTTTTCTGTTTCTAGATGGGTATTCAGCTTACATTTCTCTAGCATTCTCCCGCATTTTCTATTTCTACTCAAAGTCCCTGTAGGGAGAGCTGTGAGGATAGAAAAGATTTTAAGGGACTTTTCTGTCAAGGTTAGTAACATAATTTGGATGCTTTGCCGTAGGCAAGTAGGTGGCTTTGGTCTTGGCAAATTGGTGCCTTAAAACATAGCTGTTGGCAGGCAAGTGTTTTTCTTGGCAAAATCACTTGGTGTGTCCAAATAGTCTAAGAGCTTCTTGTTTCTTTAGAAGATCAATATCATTATATGATGAGTAAGTCTCTGCGTGAATATAGATATTTTGATTCTAAAGTATAATTAAAGCAGAACAAACTGTATACAACGGAAAAATTCACTCAAACAATTAAATGAAGTACCAGAAAGTAGCTTCATCCACAGTACTCACATAAGCTCCACCAGCTATAACAAGGCCTATGGTTGCTCCTGTCAACAACCTTCCCTGCAATTCAAAGTCATCAGAATATGTACCTTAGAATCATATAATATTATTGCTAACTGCAGTGGCAGATCTTGGAGCAAATTTTGGGGGGACCAAATGATATGCATTAACTAATATATTAAAAAATTTTGTGATGAGATAATAAAAATTTCAAACATTCATAGTACAAAAATACATAGAGGCTCCTATTGAAGAGAAAATGACAAAAGCTCAGTTATAGTGATTTTGGCATGTACAAAGAAAAGAAGCTCTAGTAAGAAAAGTTAATCAAATAATTTTTAATCTAATAAAGAGAAGTAGAGAAGGATTAAAATGGACACTTGGAAAGATTGTTAAAAGGGATTTGATAAATAGTATTTTTGAAAACTTGGTTTCCGATAGAACTCAACGGTATCTTTTAATCCATGTAGCGGACTTTATTTTGTGAGATAAGGCTTCGTATGTTGCTGTATTCATAGTTACAAAAATATGTATTAACAATTTTAAAATATTTAACTTTTTCAAGTTAACTGTAATTTTGTTTGAGCTAATTCATAACTCATTCAATTTAATTTTAACTTTTCTAAAGCTTTATTGTAACTTTCCTCAAAACTTTTGCAACTCTTTTAGTTTGAATGTAACTTTGGCTAATCTTTTTCGTAAGGTTTTTTTTTTTTTTTTTAAGTTCTACATTAACAGTTTAATTGTAACATTGTTTAAGCTAATATGTAACTATGGTAGGGATACTTTTTAACTCCTGTAGTTTAATTGAAGCTTTATTGAAGTTTCCTTATAGCTTTTTCATATGCTATCCCACTCCCACATGCGTAAACAAGTTGAACAAATATATGTTGTCTACAAATTCATTCAATATGTAAATAAGTTGGGGTAAGGTCATGAGTTTTATTTTTGGGAACACAAACACATACTATTTAACAATTTTAGTTCAAGAAACAAAAAACTAGATATGAGACACCACTCCTAGAACCCTCTTTAAATGATAAACCCCTAAATTAAATACCAAGAAGAAACTAGTTTATTCCCAGATTCCAATTTCCATGAACCCATCATAGCAAAACCATAAATAGATAAGACATATATAAGAAAATGAAAGGCACACCTTGTAGTTAAACTGAAAAATAAAAGAATATGGGTCATTAAACTATAAGAAGAGAAGTTATTATAAGAAGTTAGGGTGAGACAAAGAAGATGGTGTGGGTGACAACTTGAGGCAAAAAGTTTGCATGCATGAGAAGTGAAGATAGCATATTTGTATTCTTTTTATCTATGAACATTTTATTTTCCTTTTCAATTTTTCAATTTTGTACATTACTTTTAAGTTTTTGGTTAAATATTTAATATAAATTGTATTATTGTGGGTTTAGTATTTCAAAAAAGTCTAGACTTTTAATTTGATAATTTCGTGGACTAGTTTTGGAAGCCTTACATTAATTTTTAGACTGAAAAACATTGGGGAAGTGGGGGGGCCAACATAAATTTTACCTTGAACAAAAAATTTTTTTTTTTGGGGGGGGGGGGGGGGGGGGGGGGAGAGGGAGAGATGGTCCCCCTAGTCCCAGAGAAGCTCCACCATTGGCTATCTAGTAACTAATAGGCAGACATCAAGTATATCAAAACAATTCAAAAGGATTATTAGTTTGGACGTTGATAGAAAAAAAACGAAGCACAAGCAATATATAAAAAATTTGTCTTATTTCTTAAACAAGGATTCCTAGAAAAAGAAGAGGGGAGAGGGGCAAGAGAGAGAGATGTTTACAATAGAATAAGATTGAAAGAAATTATTATGAAGTTTCAGTTCAAAGCAATATTCAGTTTTAATATAAGTTAATTGTTTATCATAACTCAAAAATTTTCTCTATGAACAAAAGGCATCCACACCAAACATAGCCCTAGTTTCTACTCCAAAACCTCTAAAATGTTAACTCCAAATAATATTTGATTTTATTCCTTTTCATCCATCCATTTCTCATGGCCGCAAACAATATGAATTCAATTTAGAGCATAGACAACATAGACATCAAGAGTTGACCGTGGATGAAAGAAACAAACTTTACCCAGCCCCTCTCTTGACAGAAAAGTTATGATTGTACAGCATCTGACAGAATATTGAGAAAGAGGATGCACTGAAGAATTATATGTCCCTATAAAAAAAAAATTCCCAATTTCTGCCTACTCCAGCAAACATCAAAAGACATTTGGTTTGTACTGTGCTTATATGTATTCCCAAGACAAGCATTCTCACTCCACATATGTATTCCATTTTAGAAAAAAAAATGGAAAAGGGAAAGAAAAAAAGAAAAAGAGAAGTTTACAATACACAATATAGTCTCCATACACAGCCTAAATTTCAAAAACCACAGTCATCCCAACTGGTTATTAGGTGCAAACCTTAATTCAAATTATGCACAAGGGGAAGAACCTCATTTCAACATTCCATTGGTAGAAGATACAAGACACTTAAAACTCAGCAAGGATTGGTAAATTCATTCCACTCTTTTAAGTCCTTCGCCCTATCAACTTAAGTGATTAAATTGTAAGCAAAGCAGAAAGCATATGACATATGGTCACGCACAAATATAATATAGAAATTTTAAACTGTCACAGAGCAAGTATAAAAACTTTGCTCGAAAGGAATGTAGATTTAACAGATGATCCGGATTAAGATATTAGAATAACATGGTCCAAACTTTCATGGAGATGTCCATCTCCAGAAATCCGTTTCCCTTTTATTATATGTAAGACTTTGAGAAGCCAGTAAATACGTACTGATTAACCAGGAAACAATAGAAATGAATTGGAATAAAATGCATCCCTCTTAAAACATAGTGGGTTGCCTCAAAGGAAAATCAATGAGGCATCCGCCAACCCAAAGTTATTTCAAAAGTAGTCCTTGTTTATTTCAATTGAAAATCTCAGCAAAAACACTTTTCAAGGAGATTTTACTTAGAATTACTAAAAAAATGCCGACGTATACATGTGAACAAATTAAGAGATGATAGTACTAGTAGAAAGCATACTTTCTTTGAAGCGTGAGTGACCTTAGGGGCAGTTTCAGCCGCAGATGAGTAATATCTGGAGCCTCGCAGAGGACTAGAAACAACCCTTCTGAGCAGAAAATCTCTCAGTAATTTCCTCGAACATGCGGCCATTACTTTAAAGAATTTAAAAGTATCTGTGAAAAAGAATTCTAACTTGAAAGTGGCACCCAGAAAAGCAATTTACGGAACGCTGGGAAGCAGAGTGGGAATGAAAGAGGGTAGAAACTAAAGAGATTCTGGGTCCTAATGTTTCGTTTTATCCAAAGTTTGAAAGGGAAAAGGGATAGTAACGGTTTACCCACACGAGTAGTTGCAGCTGCACTGACACCACCGAAGGTTCAGATTGTAGGCGGCGGCGATGGTGGCTTACATATTTTCGGCGATGGCAAGTAGAATGTTTCGGCGTTACGCGTACATTTTTAAAACTTATATTCTCTCATATTTTTTTAATTTTTAATTTTTACTTTTTTAATTTATTTTTTAAATACAGTAAAATATATATAACATTTTTTAATTTTTATGGATACGAACATGCTTATAATATAAAATTTATATAAACTTTTTATTTTTAATTTTTATTTATATTTATTCATATTTATATAATATATAAAATTACACGAACATAACCTCTCTTTAAAATGGATGTCGTGTTTACAATATTTTTAAAAATAAATGAAAAATAATAATTTATACATCTATATATATATTAGTATTTATATATGAAATATAGAATTCATAAACATAAATATATGTGAATTAATATTATAGTATTTATATATAAATTTTATTTATAACACTTTTTTTATAAGTTATGTTTGCCAAACTGTAATTTTATTAATTAGTTTGTAAATATATACATTATGCGTAAATTTAAATAAATTAATATAAATTTTTTAAATAATTAATTCATGTTAAAACAAATATTTGATAAAAGAATATTAAAAGTTACAAAATAAATTTTGACCCAGTTTCGAAATTTTAAAATGAATTTTGTAAAAATAAAAATACAAACATAAATATAAAATAAAGAAAAAATATTGATATATAAATTTCAACACCTACGATATAAATAACGTAGCATATCTTACTTGAAGTGATTAAAGAATAGGAAAAAAATAAAAAGTTGAAAGAATATCCTATTATTCAATCATATATATTTTTTTTTTGGAGATTTAAAGATGGAAAAAAATAAAAGAGATAATTATAAAATTAAGAAAAAAATTAGTTAAAAAATTAAAGTTTATAAAGTATATTTTAATATAAATTAAAAAATAAATAAAATATCATAAAAAATGTTAAAATACATTAAATTTTCTTAAACTAAGGAATAATTGCAAAAAATTTCTTAAATTTTTAAACTTTATATAAAATTCTCTTCAATTCAATAAAGTTGACAAAAAATCTTCTCTTAATATTTTTTGTTAAAAATTAAACAAAATCCTAAATTTTTTGATTAAACTCCAAATTGAATATAAAAAGATTAAAATATCACTTCAAAAATTCACACAGCTTGAAACCCTAAGTTGGAACCTAGAAATGCTCTCTCCCCCGCCCCAAATTGTAGCAAGTGCTCGGTTCGTGAATGAATCACTTTGGCAAAGAGTTACTGGAGTTGCCATCTTGCACTAATCAAATTCGAAGGGTAAGACAGCTGCTCCCCTCCCAAACCCTGCTGATGATGAATATGACAAGCCCTTCTCCATAAGCCAGGCAAGATCTATCAGGTCTCTTTATGGATTTTATTGCTTAAGTTCAATCTTCTACTAAGTTTGGGCATTGTCTGGTGTCACCTCAATTTTTTAAGGCATTTTGAAAAGCTAAGCCACAGCGATTTCTTGTTATTGTCCCATTTTCTAACATCTAGATGTGAGATTGTTGTCGGAGCTGAAGAACCTGCTTCATAAATTGTTAATGTATTCATACAACTAAAATGTAAATTTGCGTGCCCTTCAGCAAAAATTATGGACAATGTCACTGTGTAAGTCTGAGTTTCTCAACCCAATGTGCAGAAATATATCAATTTGAATGTGTTCAAAATATTATAAAATCATAACTCCAGTGGTGTTTGCATAGTTGCTGATGTCTCAAATACGAGACGCTACTTTATAGTAATTTCATAACTCACCCTTTCAAATTCTGTTTTTTACCGTGCAGATGGAATGTATCAGCTAGTGGTACTCGCCCTAACCCACAAGGATCTTTCAGATATGGTTCCATCAATGTGACGAATATTTATGTATTAAGGAATAAGCTGTCAGAGAAGACTAAGGGGAAGCTACGAGCTACACTTAGAGGGATCTCTTTTGTCAATCCTTCAACTCCAATAGCGCGAATTGGGGTTGGGGAGAGAGCGGTTTTGGATTCCAAATTTGGATTTCAAGGGGTGCGAAATTTTTAAGAGGCATTATGATAACTTTTTTTAGTTAATTTGGAGTTTGTTCTAAAAATTTAGGGTTCTATTTAATTTTTAATAAAAAAACAAAAAAGATTTTTATCAATTTTAATAATTTAAGAAAAGTTTTATACAAAATTTAAAAATTTATTAGAATTTTTTTACAATTAATCTTTAATTCAAGATAATTTTGTATATTTTAACTTAAAAAATAAAAATAAAAGATTCAAATGTTAGGATCATAAAAGAAAAAGAATTTAATGATTTGAACACTCTCTATTACAATTATCAATCAGTACCATCCTTAATAAGCAAATGTTTGACACTCGCCTTGATATACAATTTAAACTGAACTTAAATGTCTTTCCTTTTTGACAAATAATGTCATATATTAATTTGAAAATAATTTTAATTTTTATAAAAAGAAATTAGTCTAAACATTTATTTAAAAATGATAACATAGCAAAAAAAATTCCTGCTTTCGACACTGTTGAAGATCTAAATAGTTATATTATTAATTAAATATTACATGCAACCACATATGTATATCTAGTTAAAGAGAAATGATAATTTATTTTTCTTTAGAGTAATGACATTTACATATAAAAACTTTGTACATACTTTATACATTCTTTCCTATTTTTTTTTTAAAAAAAACTTTCCTTTAGATGTGCTTGTCTATCATTTCTCTTTCTTTATCATGGTTACAATTCGTGTAAGACATTCACGCTAAAGCCTTTTATAATAAATATAATCATTTGGCGCAAATTAATGTGTGATATTAATAATCATAACTATATTTCTTATCCATCCCACATCTTAGGACATACGTATGTTGGCATGAATTTAAACTCACAAACATGTTCACAAAATGTGGAAGATGCATATTTAATCTTTCTATTCTTTATTTCAGTAAAGTTGGTTGAAAATCGTAATAAAAAAATTATCTCAAATTTATAAATTATTATCAATTTTATTATATTATAAAAGTACAAGTACAAGTATAGATAGTTTCTCTACTATTTAAGAAGAGTAAATTGGTCTTTCAACTTTCAATTTGAACAAATTAATCACTCTAAAAGTGATGTTCAGCAAATTCAGTCCCATGCATTATCAAAACAAAAATTATGTCCATGCCTTTATAACACGGCTTGCCAGTGCATCCGTGAATTCCTAATCTCTCATTTATTAGCAGCTAACATAACTTAATCACATTTATGCGGAGAAAAAATTGTCACTCATGTGCTTTGTTAAGAAAGAGTCATTGCATATTGGCCTTTATAATGAGGGTTTGGCAGGCTGAGAAGACATTAACGCTATTTTGGGTACAAAGTAAGGGTGTTTAACTATTAGGGTTTGATTTATGGTATTTGATTATATAACAAATTCTATGCGCAATTGTGAGGGATTAAATTCCATCAATTTTACTTCTAAGAGATTAAGTTTACTTAATTTTATTTTTAATGGGACTTATTTGATTAAATAAAAAATTGAATGACTAATTTGTTCTTTTTAAAAAATAGATAATATGCTCTTTATATTGTATAACAACCTATACCTTTAAATTTTAGGATGCCATGAGATATTGAATAAAAAGGTAGATTAAAGATAAATTTTATTTGTATAAATAACTATGTTATTAAAGGTGGTGCATCATTATTTACATGCAATTTAAGCATAAGAACAACCCACAAGTCAATTAAGAATTATTCCCTAATAGTGCATACAACATTTTTGTATAATTATTATACACTCAACATTTTTCTCTGAGATGGTTAATGAGCTTTAATTACCTAAAATATGTTTTGGTAGAATAAAATATTGTATTCTAAATTACTACCTATTCTTTAAATATTTGATACCTATAATTTAAATAATTAACAATAAGTACCTCATATAATGAATGCTTAAAAATTTAATTATATAATTCAATAAATAAGTAAGAAAATAACATTAAACAAGAAATAAATAACAAATTTTCGTTTTACTTTTAGGTTGATATCCTACCTCTTTTGTCTTACTTTACCATGAATTAATTACATTTTTTCAATAAAAGCGAATGATTTAATTGACTATCTTCTCCTATAAAATCACTCAATACGAAGTAAAATAATTAAACGTGAATAACATAGCAATACTTTTAATTTTTATATTTTTATTTATGTAAAAATTTGAGCCGGTGACTGAGCTTGAAATATTCGCGTTCCAGTTGTTCGCTAAATTTGTTTATAAATACGAGGCTGGTATCATCTCCCCGCCCCATCCGATTACTGCCCCAGCAAGCGCCGGAAGCCCTAATACCGCTTCAGGATTGTTACTGGTATCTTTTGGCATTCATCCGCTGGGATCTTTCTCAGGTTGACGCAGCTTCTCAAGGTACTCTCTATCCTTCTCACTTTATCTCTATTCTGTTCCGATTACACCTCTTGTGCGTGTCTGGGTGCAGAAGATGAGTCGTACTGACCTGTTTGGTTAGGTAGATTATTCGTGGAAGATCGGAACCTAAAGTCGATGAATTTGAGTTGATCATAGGTACCCATGAGGTGAAACGTTGTATTTGATTTGAACAGTTATTGATTTGAATAGAATTCTGCATCTGTGCAAAATATGGAAGAAATTTTCGTATTCGTGCTTCGTGTGAATTTCCATATTTTATCCGTTTCTCTGGACCCCAAGAGGCTCCTCGTAACGAATTGAGGTTTAATGTTAGGGTGGAAATGTCTGACGATTAATTCATCTTGTAATTCTTAAAATTTAGCGCAAATGTTTGGTGTTTTCTTCCATCTTCCCTTTACTTATTCTTTAAAGGGGGCTGGATAACATAAGAAACACCAGTAGATATGATAGGTATGACAGGTTTTTTTAAAACAAACCAGAAACCAGGAAAAATAATAAAGAAACATTAATTAAGCATGGTTTGCTAATTTCTTTCAGATACTCTGTCAGCTGAACACCTTAAAGAGGTGTGCAGGACTACTTTAACCAATAAAGGATGCTGTGTCGGTGCTTTATCTCTATCCTTAACATTTTGACTTCTCTTTCCAAAAATAAATACCTTGCAGTAGCATGTATTGAAAATCACCAGAGCGCCTTTCCTTCCTTTGTCTTTTTTCAATATCTTTGAAATGACATATCAGAAACAACTCTGAAGTTATCGGACAAATTCATTATTTCTCAAGAATACTAAAAAGCCTATTCCATAGATATCTAGCAGCTGGGCAATGTAAGAATAAATGTTTACAACTCTCTGAAATTGAAATGAACATTTAGCAGACATCAGGAGAGAGTGCTTTCTGTGGTCTCTGAACCTGAAACAAATTATTTTTGTTGATCCTGTTGGGTACTACAGTACAATCTGGAGTATCATTCTTCTGTCTTTAGACTCATTTTTCTTATCTAAATGTTGCCAATGTGGAGTTTGACACCATTTCTAGTACCTTGTAAGTGTTAATCACCTCCTTTGTACTGGCGTACTTCAATTCATGGAAAAATTTCTTTGTCAAGATTAGTTATACAAACAAGAAATTTTGCAAATTCAAGGTATTAAGTTGCAGCAGTTCAATTACCCTAGCATTTCAGGTTCCATGAAATTCCAAATTGCCTCATCCAAACGCAACCTGAATCAAGGTGTAACTTTAATTGCTTGCCATCTTCTATCATGATCTCATATTCTTTCACTTTCCTTAATATGGGAAGAGGTGGCACTACATGTAATTCATTGTTATAAGCAATGCCTTAAGGACCTGATTAGGTTATGGCTTTGACTTTTATTACATGTCTGTTCTGTTTGTCAATGGCAGTAGGCTGTTTAGGAGTTTGAGCTTTTAAGTACTTAAATATATAAATACTCGTAATAGTGGTTAGTAAGCTATGTTATATACAAATGTTTCTGTTGGGCAATAATTACTGAAACATTTGTCCTTCTCTTCATTGAATTATTTTTTTCATTATCTTTTCTTTAAAATGTTTCCATCTGTTGCTTCAATTGCAGTACTTTTTGGAGTTTAAAATGCGTATGATTCTTCCTTCTTTTCTCTTCCTATGCTTCGCTAGTCTCTTAGTTTTCTTCATGTAAACACAATATCTTTCTTTTGTATTCTATAACCAAGTACAACATTTTTTAGCATGATCACGTGGCGTGCAAAATTCCTTCTTTGTATTCTATAGTAGTATTCTCAGTAGTTTTAAGATATCTTAGTATTCTTTGTATTCTACAGCATTTCAGTGTCCTATCTTCAGGGCTGATTAATTGGATATCTTCTCAAACTTATTTGAGGATTGCCTGTTTATCTTTCAGTTGTTACTAGTTAGTACTGCTAGCAGATCTGCAGATTTTAGTTAAGAAACTGCTTAATTAGCTAGATTGAGAATTAATTGTTTTGGAGTTGTTCAAGTTACTACTTTTTGGTTCTTACTTGAAAACTCGAGCTTAAAGTGAAGTGATTCGTTAAAATACTTTTAGAGTAATGAGAAGTTTGATCTTAGTCACCCTCTTTTTTGTAGTCAACATTTCAATATAAAGTATTGTTTAGTGTGAAATTAAGGTGTTGTAAGTTGTAAGCCTTTTTTTTCTCCTTTTAATGCTTCACTCCTATGGTTTTCATATAAAGGGATGTGCTAGAATTATGAATATTAACTAAGTTCTAGAGGATATAGGTGTTTTACTCAGGCTAGGATCTCCCTACAACTAGATCCTTTGCCCTTCTCGTTAAAAACTCATGGTGAGAGCCTTTCAATCAACCTTCACCTCCCCAAGAGTCTAGTCAAGCCACTCCTAGTATGAAATCCACCCCTCCTAGCTCAAATAGGTGGAAGTCAGCCTTAATTGAGGTGTCCCCCAATTCCACAGTTAGCTCTTGGCAAATTCTTTCTGAATGCCTCCTATGTCCTTCACCTAGCTTCATTGAAAAGGCTTAGTTTCTTCAACCTTTTAACTTTAGCTTCTGTGGTACCTTTTTAGAAATGTAGTTGTGGTAAGCCCCATAGCTATCATAACCACAAGTCTCAACATATCCTTGAAGTTTCAAAGTTTTTGTTTGGGCTTATGATACCCCGTCTTGAATAGAGGGAAAGTTCCAAGAGGTGACAAAGATCCATAGAGGCTTATTCTTGTTTAACAAAGGTGTTTGTGATACTTTCCATTGGTTGAATCTCCCCCGATAGATTGGACTATTTATCCTCTCTAAGAATGATGACACAAAGGTTCTTTTCTGGACATTTGTGTAAAGGGCCATACATTTGCTTGTACTGAAAGCATCTGCCTTCTTCTTGGTGTTAGAGATACTCTTGGTATGTGATGCGTCTCGCCCCTTGTTGCCTAGCTGTTGAGAAATAGTTAGAACTAGTTGTTGAAACTGTCGGGTTCCAAATGGGATCATGGGCTGTGTTGTTTGCAACCATGGATCTAAATACCAAGTGATTTGAACCTTGAGTTGTCGGAAGTTGGTTGGCCTCGACTCGAGATTGAAAGTTAGTGAGCTCGAGAACTGTGTTGGTTGTCTAATTTGTGAATAAGTGGACCTTACTACTTGTAGTTCCTCCCACTTGAGGAAGCCGTTTGATATGCCATGGCTTGAGCTCGTAAGTAAACCTGACCACCTGCATCTCCAATGAACTCATCCTCAATGTCTTGTGACCAATTCATGGCCTTGAGACATCGTGGGGATTGTGTGTCCTCACTTTTCTCTCAATTTCCTCATATAAACCATTCATAAAATAACCAAAGGCCGATTCATCAAGCATTCCATTGACTAGAGAGGCCAAGAGTTCATATGGTTGGATTTAGTCTTCCACTCACTCTCTCTCTCTCTCTTAAATTTTTTTTTTATTGGCTGAAAACTGCTCAAAAGAATTCCTAGTTTTTTGCCAGCAATAACGTTGAATCATCTCGACAGTCAGCAACTCCTGTGTTAGCTCAGGGAATTTCTTTTGGAGGCATTGGAACTCATGAACAATTGGTCCCACCATGCTAAAGAAAGCTTGTTGGACCTTCATTTTGGGTTTGGTGCGCTGGATTTGTAAGTACTTCTTTGTGTAAGTTATCCACTCTGCCAAATCATGGTCGTGGAAGTTCTTTAAATCAGAATCAGTGACAATAGGTAGGTGTATCACCACCATGATTGTTCCCCTTAGACAATAAAGATGGTACATCTCTCTTCCTGCATAAGATTTCCCCATAGCTTGCCTGGCCACCAAAGATTTTCCATTGGGCGTCATGCCCTATTTCTACATCCAAGCTTGAAGTAGCTCCTCATCTCATCCATTGCCTCTAGTTTAGTCTCAATATGCTCCACATGTTGTTCCATCACGGTCAATCTCATGTCCCATTCATCGCCTATTTTATGTAACACCTCCAAGCTCCTCTCCAAAGTGTCAAGTCTAGAATCCATCTTGCCGAAGGCATTTGGTAGGTTGAACCAATTGATGGATTTTGAATTGTAAAACAAGACGTGTATCATATGTAGGGGATAAGTAGTACTAGTTTTAGGAGTGGAGGGACGTCTGTATCACCTTTATTATAGGATTACAAGGAAGAAGTAGGAAATTGGAGGATCAATGGAGCTGATCTCCCCTATGACAGAGTCCCTTGCTAAGAGAATTTCCCTTGGCCCCAGAACTGTGCTCTTAACATAATTCACACAATACTCACCATGCCTCTCTCCCTCTAACGAAGAAATACCAGCCTTATTCCTTATGTGTCGTACAGGCCCTAATCTTCACATGATTGTCAAGTATGCTCCTAACTAACTTTTCTCTCTTTGACCAATAGTCCCTTCCCCGGATTACCAACTTGGTTCCCATGATACATCTTCCTCTCATATACCTTCTGGGCCTGAGGCTTGGTTTTTCCCAAGGTCCCAACTTCAATTGGGACTTTTGGGGATTTAGCTGAGGTGCTATCATGGTTCCTTAAAATACTTTTAGAGTTGGTTGACTAAGTAAGTAGAAGTTTGATCTTAGTAACACTCTCTTGTAATCATCATTTCATTATAAAGTACTTTTTAGTGTTAAAACAAGTTGTTGTTAGTTGTAAGCCTTTTTATTTTTAAATGCTTCATTCCTACTTGGTTTTCGCACAAATGGATACACTAGAGTTATGAATACCAAGTTTTAAGGTTAAGTTATGAAGACCGCTTTAGGTTTCAGTAAAAAAAATCAATGGTATATAGCCCAATGAAGAGGACTAGAGGAAGACCAATAAGAACATTTGGAGAGACTGTTAAAAAGGGATCTTATGATAAATGGTATTGTTGAAAACTTGGTTTTTAATAGAACCCAATGACATATTTTGATCTATGTAGCCAGCTTCATTTAATAGGATAAGGTTTTGTGTTATTCTTCTCTTCTCTCATTTTCTTTTTCCGGTCTCTGCCTCCTTAATTGAATTGTCTTTGCTTCGTCTGGTTAATGTGAGACATCAAAAGTTTTAAGGAAGGCAACAAAATGTGCTTAATTTTTTGATAGCTTGCAGTTATATTTTCCTTTGGAAGCTTGTGTGCTTGGGTCACATAATATGGAACAAGAAGACAGCAAGAAAGACCGACAGAATCCTCCAGAAGTGTCCTGTAAACCCCAATCATCAAAAAACGATGGTGGTGAGATGGGTGAGGAGAATCCCCCTGAAGGATTTAATAAACCAGAGTGTAGTGCCAAGAATACTTTGCGGTCATTAAAGGTGAAATCTAAGATTGTGAAAAAATCTCAGACTGGTAAATTGACCAAAAAGAATGTGGGTGCTAAGCAGAGGAAGAATAAGAAATTGCTGGGTAACAAAGAAAGTTGCAGCAATGGAGAAGAGAATGGTAAGAAACAAATTTCAGAAAACAACCAAGAGAAGAGAACTACTGATGAAAAGCCTAAGGAGAAGGGCCAGCAGGCTGAGAAGAATAATGAGGACAATCAAAATAGGAGCACTGGTGACAAACTACTTAATGGTAAGAGACTTAAAAGTCATCATGTCCCAAAAAATAAAGAGAAGATCATTGAGTCGGATAAGAGTCAACAAAAACAGAAGAAGAAAGAGAAGCATCAAGTGTCAAACAAGGGTGAAAGGAGTATAAGGAACAGATATAAGCTTGAACGCATGGAAAAGAGTGAATTTAATGAGAAAAAGAAAGAAATGCTTGGTGGGTTTATATTCATGTGCAATGCAAAGACAAAGCCAGATTGTTTTCGTTATCGTGTCATGGGTGTTTCAAAGGGTAAAAAAGACGTTGTTTTAGGAGTCAAGCCTGGGCTTAAGCTTTTTCTATATGATTTTGATCTTAAGCTTATGTATGGAATTTACAAGGCGTCATCTTCTGGTGGACTGAAACTTGAACCGAGAGCTTTTGGTGGTTCCTTTCCTGTTCAGGTTACTTTACTCCCATATTTGATTTCTGACCTCATATTTTTGAGGTAGTTCCTGTTGTTGTTTAATCAAGGATTTATGTGCTGATGGTTTAGTTCTACAGGTTAGGTTCAATATTGACAAGGATTGTTTCCCACTACCTGAGAGCATTTTCAAAAGAGCCATCAAGGATAATTATAATGAAAAGCAAAAGTTCAAAACTGAACTTACTGTAAGACAAGTGAGATTCAAATCTAGCCTCTGGTGTAGCGGCTTCTGTTTTGATCTATTCTTGATTTGATAATATTAAAATCTTCTGTTTCAGGTTAGGAAGCTTACACAACTTTTTAAACCAGTAGGAATACATTCTAGTTTGCAGCCTGTCCGAACCCCCCCAAAAGCAATAATTCAGAAGAGAGAAGAACCTGATGGGGTTAGTGGATTATGGTCCCATTCTCAGAGGGAAAGACCTACCAGAGATCATTATGTCAAAAGTCATGTAAGTAGTTATAATGTGCTCTCTCATGAAAGGGATCACCGAATGGAGCGTAGAGAGGAAATTCCTTATGAAAGAGATTGCCAAGTTGAACGGAGAGAGGAAATTCCCTACGAAAGAGATCGCCGAATTGAACGGAGAGAGGAAATTCCCTGTGAAAGAGATCGTCGAATTGAACTGAGAGAGGAAATTCCTCATAAGTTATTCCTTACTGAAAAGGATTATCGAGCTTATGGCCTACGTGGAGATAGAAGAAACATGACACCACCTTCTCATTTTAATTCTGTGCTCGAACCCTTCAAGAGAGGTTATGAAAGAGAGCATGTTCATGGCCAGGATCCCATTTACAGAGACAACGTCCCTTTGCATGCAGTAAGTCCTGGCATGGATCCACTTTATTTGAATGAAAGTCAGGTCTATAGTAATACCCGGAGAAATGACTATACTATGGATACTGAACATGCCTATCACTATAGTGCATCAATGAGGGACCCCTATTTGCCAACTTTGAGTAGAGAGGAAATCTCTTCAAGCTCTTATTTGCGTGGTGGAAGAACCTTGATTGGGGCTGATGATATGCAGAGGAGGGAAAGCGTTCAGGAAAGGCTATACTCAACATATGCTGCTGATGCTTTGTCTGATTATAATCAGATGCAACACTATCATGAAGCCAGGCGAGAAGCAACACCCGTGCCAGTTTCATCTCGTTACTCTTTTGCTGGCCCTTCGTATTCATTTCGCTAACTTAAATATGCACCTTGACTTTCTAAAATGTGTTCCTTAATATTATCTTCCTATTCAGTGCTTGGTGGGCATTTGTACAAGTTACCTCTTTGGTCATTTCGCTGTAACTTTACATGTGCAGAATGCCATTGAGAATGACAATTTACAGCCCAGGTGCTAGCTTAGAAAATTTAGTGAGCTAGATAGCGTTGTTTCAATCGATTCCATCAGCTCAGGACAAGTTAATACTATGCATGGGGGAGGTTTACAGCGTGTTCCCATAAACTTCAGCGTCTTAGATAATGCATGTAACGGATCTTTCACTAACGTCCATATCATATTGTGCTTATGGATAATAAATTCTATCGTGCGACTTTCTAGCCTTTTTGGTCCCTTGTTCTGGAATGTCCGATCTAGCGCTGCGTTTTTTTTCTTCCAAAAGGATGCATAAGAGGTCCGGCTCTTTTCTAGAATTCCTACTGACTGTGATAGAAATTTTTAGTGCTTCTTTACTTCAGATTTAAGAGCACTGATTTTACATAGATATATGACTACAAAGACCAGAATATATCGTCTCGACCCCAAAGGGTTTTTGAGATGCCCGACACAAATGACATGAACAATGCATTTTGTAAGAATTCAAACTTTTAAAAAAGAACAATACTTTTACCTTTTCTATGCTATTTATTCTATTTGCTGAGGTCCAACACTTATATATCTTTTATTGAGGTTAAGTATTGATTTTATTTATCTTTACAATTTTTTTATAATTAGTAATTATTTAGTTTATTTAAGCAATTTAGGTATGAAAATTATGGTTGTAATCACTTAAATAACTAATTAAATAAACTTTACAATTATATTTTATAAAAAAGTCGAATTAAGTTTTTTTATATTATATTTAAATAACTATTTAAATAAATTAAATAATTATTTAAATATAAATAAATAGGAAATAGTAATATAACCTGAGTGAAATACAGTATACATCATAACTGAGGATTAAATTGAGATAATTTAAACCTAATGAGTATAGAAGTAATTCTCCCAAAACAAATTCTTTAATGTTATATTGTATATTTTGATTTTAGTAAATTAGAAAAGGTCGCTGAAAGGCTTCTGATTGGCCGGTGTATGGTGAGACATAATGGGGTCCAATTATGCATACCACAGATCTGAATGCGACTATGAGAAGGAGACACTATAGGTGCGTTACACCTTACGCAGCAAACATTTGCCGGCCTTTTTCAAAAGATCAAGGGATGCGTTAGAGGGACGCAATCAGGTACCCTCGCGTCCACGTTAATGTCATCTCCAGCAGTCCAATGACAATCATACTGTACGAATTCAAAACCGCCAAATACAGCTTTGACTTCCCCCCCGTTTCCACAATCCTTGCAATGCAAATTTGACCATTGCTTTGCTCCCACTCTTTTTCGTCAACACCAATCATTAAAATATAAATAAGTAGTCATAATAATAATAACAATGACTCAACACCTTTGCTTTATTTTGCTTTTCCATGTCATTTCTTCTTTCATTCTTTTTTCTCTCTCTTTTTTTTTTAAGGCACTAATTTTTTATTTGATATTCCAACAACACCCTCTTTAAATCTTCATCTCCCTAACATCTATCATTTTAATTATCACTATTGAGGAAAATCTCACTAAAATTATAATTCAAAATGTTTTTTAATTATTTTAAATCTATATTACTAAAATAAATCTTTTTAATAACCATTTATCTGTCATTATAAATTCATAATTAAGTAAAAAATTACGAAACTATCTATCACTCATTTTTCATGTTTAAAGCATGATTTGCTCTTCTATAATAGTTGGCTACCAACGACTCATTCATTCGAGAAATTATTTATAATATCTATATTTCCTTTAATATTACATATAAAAAAACTAGTAATAATTAGTTCAATAAAATAAAAAATTATGGTCATACACAAACTCTAGTAACAAGTTAATTAAGTTATGGAACTACATATTGACAAGTGTTCTCTAAACTTTGTCAATTTTTGAGTGAGAGTGTTTGGATCTACTTTGGACACAAACATATGAAAAGAATGAACAAATTATATAACATTCTCATGATTGAAAAATGGGTTGTTGAAACACATTAAGAGCTTTAATCAAATACTGGCATTCAATTGTTCTTTTGCAACAATCCATGTGGTTCAAAACTCCTCTTTCTATTATCCTTCTCCAAGTTCTAACTTTCCCATGTACCAAAAAAAAAGTGAAATTTATTTTTTTTCAAAAAATAAATTGACATTTAATCACTTGCTAATTAGAAAAATTATGCATCATTTCATCTAATCTAAATCTACACGATAAAAATATTTTGATGAGAATAAAATTTAATGCTAAAAGTCAAGCAAAAGAAAAACTTTTTCTTCAAAGAGAAAAGAATGAATACCTTCCATAGTATGAAGCAATAACTGATGATATTATTATCTAATAAATTACATTTTGGCTGAATTTGACAGCATAACTTAAATTAAAACTATGAACACTGTCTCAAGCTAGTAACATGTGGCTAGTAATTAATACCATGTGCCCATCTGGTATACAAACAAATAAAATCTTGAACTAAAATGTCAAGTTAAGTATAGTCCCTTAAAATAATTAATAATGCTACAAAAAAATTAACAAAACATATTTAATATTTTTTGTTATATTAAAATGATGGATGATCTTATTTTTATTGATAGCAATATAGCAATTTTTATATGTTGTAAGGCTACCTAAAAGAATCATCATTGATTGAAGACTATACACCTAATACTTTATCGGAAATTTTAAAAATTGCATTTCACAACCACACACTATAATTGACATGATTTTTAATTAGTTTATTGGTAAAAATATCATAGATGCATGAATCTCCTTTACTTACTTGTCATAATTTGGTTATTTAGTAATTAATATTAATGACATTATATTAATTAATATTAAATATACAATAATATAATAATAATGATATGATAATAATTGTCAGACAACTAATAATTAATATAAATCTTTTGTTTTTTAGAATTTAAAAATAAAAATATAATAAAAGAGAAATAGATATAAAATTATGATAAAAAATTAATAAAAATGAATAAAAAAAGTATTAAAAGACAAATATGTTAATCCAATGGCTAGTTTCGTTAGACTTAAAAAAGGAAGGGTAGTTTCGTCAGTTCAATTGGTTCCCGAAATCTCATTTTAAACTGGTTGGTTGGGAAAGCAAAGCCCGCAATTTTAATGCCACAAAAATCACATAAAAAGAATTCAAATTCGAAGTAGATTTCCTCCTTTATCTGTTTCCTTCTGTGTTTTTTTTTCTTACTTTATTGCGTTTGAGCGCAAAACAGAGGAAGCGAAGCCAGAAAAGCTGCCTCCTCTGCCCCCGCCTTCGATGGTTGGCAGAGACATTTTTCATATTCTATCCTCCAGTGCCTGGAAACCAAACGTCCCTTGCTAGACTCTTCTTCAACCAGCTGCTGCTTCTTTCTGAACGCTCCAACCTCAGCTCCATTCTGCAAGATCTTGCTCCTGAAGTCAGTGTTCTTGTTTAGTCTTGCTGATTGTGGTTTCTGAGCTGCTTTTGCCGCCTCACCAGCTGTTCTGCAAGATTGATCAGTGTTTACGCTTCTTTTAGGTCAAAAATCGGAACTGATCAGAGTATAATCGGAGTTTAGGTGCGTGTTTGTCTGCTTTCTTACGGTTCGGTTTTAGTTCCACATGCGCTGTGGTTGGAGGAAATTTGTTAAGAATGAAAATTGGTAATTTATGCTTTCTGTTGTTTTTCAGTATCTAAGTGAATGTGAGGCATCTGAATTCAGTTGAACTTTTCTGTTGTCTGGTTTCCTGGAAGATATATCTCATTCAAAGTTGCACTATATTCCAATTGCTGCTTTCTGTGGAGCCCATTTTGCCGTAAAATGAAAGATCTGGTTTTATAATTGTTCCGGCATTTTCAAAAGAAAAAAAAAAGTGTTAGAAGCTTGAAGACGTCTTTCAACTTTCTAAGGAGTTTCAGGTAACAGATCGGAGGGTTTAAGGTTCCGTTATCTTCTAGGTCGTGTTGCTTGGGTCTCTAGATTAGGCTAAGTGGTTTGCGCCTGTGTTGAAATTATGCAGCTTTGAATGAAGTTGAACATATCAATGGCGACTTTAAGTCAGGATCGCTAGAGAAGAGCGTGTATGTTGAGCTTTGGTCCCCTCCATTATGTTTATCCGATTAAGCCATTGGATGGGACCTTGTTAAAAGTTTGAAAGGCCCTTTTGGTTGAAAAGTTAACTTTTTGGAAAAATCTATCTTATCCCATTTCATTTGCTGCTGGTAACCCAATCGTTGGTGAAGGCAGAAGTCTTAAGGGAAAATGACTCAGACATCCATGGCTCCCCCTGCTTCCCAGTCTATCAAATCATTGCCTCCTCAGTTCAAGTTCACAGGTAATCCATCCCCTGATCTTCTGGAAAAGCTTGAAGGAGTTAAATTGGTAAGGAGTGGTATGACTGGATCAAGTTGTCCCGAGAATGGTGCTCTAGTTGGGGAGGTTTCTGAGGAAGTTCAGAACCGTGCTGGTGACATGGATATCTTTGATGAGGATTCGCCATATAGTGAAAAAACTATATCATTAGAAGGCAGGCCTTCAATTGGTGATGAGGACGTAGAATCTGATCCTCAGCATCTCTCATCAATCTCAACATCCTGCAAAGAACACAGGTGGAGTGATACAACATCTTATGCTTCAAAGAAGGTACTTGTAGCTTCTGATATAATTGCTCAGTTGGATAAATAACTTGATTTTTCTGGAAAGAATGTCCAAAACTTAGTTGCATTTTGTTAAATTTATTAGTTGAAGGTTTCTGTGTTAAAAAAATTAAGACTAAGATATCGGTGTCTTGCCACATCTTGCTAGTTCTTCATGTATTTATATATGTTGCTGCCAGCATTTTTGGTTGATTCAGTAATAGTTTCACTTGAGATATTGTAGATTATTTTTATAGGCTATCTAACTATATTTAGGGATTTGAGGTTAATTTAAGCTACATTTATGGTCCTTCATCAGAAATGTGTTTACAAATGATGTGTGAAAGCTTTCAAAGGCATAACTCATTAATTTTGAACTAGCAGTTGAGGAACATAAACCTTATTTGAATTCTAAACTACGTGATCCCATTCTCAGATGTTGGCAATTGATGTGAATGCATTAAAAGGAAGTTTAGAAAATGGGCAAATTTGTTATTATATGTTTAAATATGTAAGAAGAAGAAACAAGGATAAACAAGCATTGGATTCAAACTTAGTACTTCTAAATATGGTGTTGAGAGTGTCAATTTAGAACTTGATGAGAATCAGTTAAAAGTTGAATTCACACCATTGTGTTTGCCTTATGGTGCTCTAAATTCCACTTTGATGAGAATCAGTTAAAAGAAACCTGGGATGAATTTAGAATCAGAAGTGTGGGACTGATACTAAACAAGTTGTTTTTTAAGTTATTGTCAAGTGAAAGTATTTGCCCAGTAATTTTTTTGGTTCATATGCAATTATTAAAATAGAGCCTGATTTAACTTCATCAATCAGGTTAATCAATAGAATTTTGTAAGTTGACAACGTATTCTCACATCATGTTGTAGAAATTAGTAATTGACTGAACCTTCGACAATTCAAAATTTTTTTTTTGTTCATCAAATCACGTAAGAGAGCCACAAGGCCCACCAAGTGGGACAAATGAGAGGTACTGAAACGAAAGCAACAGAACTGGTAAAATCATCTAAAACTTGACATATGGGAGGTCAGGACTGCATCTATGAAGGCCGATTAACTACACAACCTGATGCCCAAAGGATTTATCAAAACAAAGCTGGGAAATCATGGTCTATAAAAGCTATACACCAATTTTCAGATCATAGTTTTTATGACTTTGTTTTAGTTGTCATCATTAATGGTTTTAAACGAGCTATTACCTTCCTCCATCTTTAATGTTCGTTGTTTCAGAAGCTTCAATCTTGGTTTCAACTTCCAAATGGTAATTGGGAGCTAGGGAAGATTATATCAACTACAGGAATTGAGTCTGTTATTTCACTGTCTGATGGGAAGGTGAGAAATGTTATGAAATTGGTAAATGATGGTTCTATAGTGTTTCCTGATTAACTATATGCTCTTCCCCCTATTTATAGGTCTTAAAGGTGAAAGCTGAAAGTTTGTTACAAGCGAATCCTGATATTCTTGATGGGGTGGATGACCTCATGCAACTTAGTTATTTAAATGAACCATCAGTTTTATACAATCTGCAATATAGATACAATCAGAGTATGATTTATGTGAGTCTTTTATATCTCTGGGATGCTTCCTTTTAACGTTGCTTCCTAAGTGTAATTTGTTTAAGCGTCTTTATTTGTATAACTGTGTGCAATTCAGACTAAAGCAGGACCTGTTTTGGTTGCCATAAATCCCTTTAAGAAAGTTCCTCTGTATGGCACTGATTATATTGAAGCATACAAGCGTAGATCAGTTGATAGTCCTCATGTATATGCCATTACAGATACAGCCATCCGGGAAATGATACAAGGTGCTTTTCCCTTTCCCTTTATATGCATATGTAGAAGGAGATTTAGTTAGCAATGTCAACACCTTAAATTCTCACTCTGTTCTTCTTTTGCTTTTGCAGATGAAGTGAATCAATCTATAATAATAAGGTCAGTATATTATTAGCAAGCTCTCTGTCACATTTATGTTCATACGCCTTATGAATTGACCTTTTATCAGCAGCTTGTGATCACAGATGGTTGGATGTCTCTCTTATTTTCTTCTCTGTAGACTGCTGCAATCTCAATTTTATTAGTTGAATTTTGTGTGGGTATTGCATGCATACTGGTCCTAAGTTATTCCCCTTTTTTTCCTTTTCTCTAAATGCTATGAACTGAATTGTGTCATCATTATTGTGTTTATTCTTGTCTACGCATTCTGGAGGAAATATTAGGCATTTCGTTTTTGATAGTTACTTAGAATCTCATATTGACCATTCCTCGACCTTGTAGCTAGCTTGGAACTAGTGAAGGAATAAGTTTTATAAAAAATTCTTTCCATATCATATAATTTTATAAGGGGTAGAGGAAGATCAAGAAGGATATTTAGAGAGATTGTGAAAGGAGATCATATGATAAATGGTATTTCTGAAAATTTGGTTTTTTATAGAACTTAGTGGTATTGTTTGATTCATATAACCGACCCTATCGTGTGGAATAAAGCTTTGTTTGTTGTTCTTGTTCTTATATCATGTAATTTTATAAGTATCCCTGTAGAAATAAAAATAAAAGAAAACCTTACGTAAGCATTAGTATTCATAACTTCATATTCATGTTTCTTAATGTAATATTCTTTTTCCTTTTTGATTTTCTGTCCTTTTAAGTTTCAACTCACTAGTTGCATGATGTTTATAATTTGATTTTTAGATACCTGAGTCACAATGTTCTAATTTGCTATACTTGGGCCCTGTTGAAATATTTGTTTGGAGTGGTCCTTGCTTGGAATTCTCGAGTTTTAAACTTTCTTTCATCCATCCTTGTTAAATTTTAAAATTTGAATTTTAGGGAACTTTGCTTGATTTATTGGATGCAAAGAAATATAATTTTGGAATGAGCTTCTCAAATATTTTCTGCTATTTTAATCTTTTAATAAATATAAGAACTAACTCATACTGTGTAAGTTTTTGTCAATTATTTTGAGCTTCTCTCTTATTTTTCCTTATTGCTATTGAATTGGGACTTACAATAATTCTAATCATCTACTTACTCAGTGGTGAAAGTGGAGCAGGGAAGACTGAGACAGCAAAGATAGCAATGCAGTACTTGGCTGCCCTTGGTGGTGGAAGTGGAATAGAGTATGAGATATTAAAAACTAATCCAATACTTGAAGCCTTTGGTAATGCAAAAACATTGAGAAATGACAACTCGAGTCGTTTTGTAAGATTTCCCATTCATCATAATCATATTGATTCTGCAGTTTAGCCATTTTTGAAGGTTTGGAGAATTTCATAAGAAAGTTCTCAACTTCTTATAATTTGATTGAACTTGTCACAGGGAAAGCTCATAGAGATTCACTTCAGCGAAATAGGAAAAATATCGGGTGCTAATATTCAAACATGTACGTTTTTTGCTGAATTCTGTGGTTGAAATCGTATGTCTTTGCTTTTGGTTGAAACTTTCAACTAACAGTAATGCCAATTGTTTCTATCCACCTGTTGAATTTTTGTGCGGCTTCCTGCATAACCATAAACAGTTTTGCTTGAAAAGGTGATTCATTTTACCAAGTTATTCTTACTCTTTGTTTTAATTTGTGTTCAGCTTATATTAAATGTTTGATCTGGTTTGTTAACAGTCTAGAGTAGTCCAATGCAATGAAGGGGAAAGGTCATATCACATATTTTATCAGCTTTGTGCTGGGGCATCACCTTCTCTGAGGGGTAACCACTACCTTCCTTCTATTTCACTTCTGGTGATATATTTGTTTCATATTGTGGATAATAGTTCAGTCTCTTTGTTGTGTGGACATTTTAGTTGATGATGGCAATGAAGTATACCAATGTGATTACTCCAAAGTAAACCGTAGTTATTCCATTCTTAAAGAATTGCAAAGTCTGTGCATTTTTCTTTGACAGAAACAAGTCATGAATGTCAGAATTGTATCATTTGCACAATTTTATTGAGTGGAAACTGGTTTGGTTCAGTCAGTGTATCACTGTATTCATTGGTTCAGTTCCCTGCAAATTGGGGGAATTTTATTTTCTCATTAATTAGGAGGATACTGAAGACAAACTCACAGACTAATGTAGATACCGAAAGCATAACCTTGCATGCAAGGGTTTTCTCTTCATTTTTATTATTCTAGGTTTGTACACAAATATTTGCCTTCTGTTTGATGTTATCAGTTCTGTATACTTACTCTGTATTTGCCTTCTCTCTTTTGTTGTTTTTATTTAATTTTATAACTCAGACAAGATAAATCTGCAAAGTGCGGAAGACTATAAGTATTTGAGGCAGAGCAGTTGTTATTCAATTAGTGGAGTTAATGATGCAGAAGAATTTCGGATGGTTATGGTACCTTTCTTTTTTGATATATTTTATTAATAACAGTTGCAGATATTCTGCCTCTATATAGAGTCATAGACTTCTCTAGTTGTTTTACTACCTTTGTTTCTTTGACCATAAATTGTTTTGGAAAATGATAGTTTGGCAGCCGTATGAACTTATCATACTATTAATGAAATCCAGGAAGCTTTGGATGTTGTCCACATCAGCAAAGAAGACCAGGAGAATATATTTGCAATGCTTGCTGCGGTGTTATGGCTGGGAAACATATCATTTACTGTAATTGATAACGAAAATCATGTTGAAGCTGCAGAAGATGAGAGTAAGAATCTTTCAAAACTTCCACTTCAAACATCTGCAGCATCATATGTTGGAAACACACACAATCGTTGCCCTCTTTTCTAGTACATAATATTTGGTAAATAATATTTATTTTGACATACTTCTTGGAATAGGATTCTTAACATGTCTCTGATGTCTTCTTCAAAAGCACTGGCAACTTAAGAAAACTGCCATAACTTGATTGGGATAAGTTATGATGCTTTCTCTCCATGGAAGTCTCTGGCTGTTAAAAATTATTGATCAAAGGTTCAGTACTAATTACTGAGTAAGCAATGAAAGAATGTCATGAAAATTTGGTATTGTTATGAAATTGATTTAGGGGCTTTGACTATCAGAAGAACCTTTGCTGGAAAATTATATAGCTAATTGATTTTTCTGCTTTTTCATTTTCTTCCTAGACAGAGTTGAGGGGGATAGAAGAACTGGGGTTTCTTTTATAATCTTGTCTTGCTATGTGAGTTGTTCAAGCAAACATTTTTTGAATTGGGTATTGCAGTCAGCTTTCTATGCAGAGTCTCGATTGCTCAACACAGTTAATCAGTAGTATTTCTGAAATCTTGCCACAAATATGGCTTATTCAGCTGAGGCTATCCAACCTGAAACTTTTTTTAGCTTATTAAAATTGGATAATTGTAATTGAGGACACATTTAGCAAGCATTTGGTCAGCATGAAATATAAGGTTAACCACACTTAGCAAGATATATGCAAGCTAAAACCTATTTTGTTTGCCTGTTAAAGTTGCAGTTCAAAAGTTTCATCTTTTCTTTTTTTCTTTTTTTGGGGTATTGTGATTTATTGATTTTGTTGTGCATTGCACATAAAAGAATTCCATGCTACAGTAACTGCAGGTCTGTCATTTGTTTCCTTGTTCATTTGATACCAGCAACTGAAATATAAAGCATTTCATCCATGAATTCTGTTGCAGAAATTTTTAACTGTATTTTAAATGCCTCCATGTGCTGTAAGTTAATAAAGTTTGCTTCTGAAGCTTGTGTCTCCTCACCTTAAGATGTGTATTTGTTTGTGCTTTTCTAAAGGTTTGTTCAATGTTGCCAAGTTAATTGGCTGTGACATTGGAAATCTCAAGTTGACTTTATCAACTCGCAACATGAAAGTTGGTAATGATAATATCGTGCAAAAGTTGACAATATCACAGGTAAAATGACTTCTATGTAGAAAATTCAACTTCTGTCTAAAACTATGCATGGGGTGAGTACAACTTGCCAGAATATGAATGCATATTGCTTTTGTTGATCAGCATGTGAAGCTTATTTGATTTGTTATCAGAGGCAAAGAGAAACAGAGAGAAAAAAAAGGCCCATTGGTGTTTTATTCCTCTTGCTGGGAGTACCAGCAGCATTTAAAATGTGAATAATTATTGCTTTAAGTGTTTTAATACATTCTTAATATTGTATTAGCGGCAGTTTGTCATGAGGAGGCCCTTTAGATATGCCTAAAAGCTCATATTATAGAGCCCTGAGTAGTGAGTCCCGACTCGTGTACTTCCATGCATATGTATATTTTTGTAATATTGTGTGTGGGTTTCATTCTAAATTTTGTATACGTAGGTGTCAATGCCTTGAATGATTAGTGAATAACATAGTTTATAGTTATTAAAAGACACGAAAAATGCAAAAAATGCTACCTCTGAATGCTGAGCTGCAAGCCATCAATTTGTTTGGGCATATTCTGTCAAAATTTCATCTTGTCTTTATGCGTGATACATAAATAGGTGCTTTAATGGCCATAATAACGCAGGCACTTTGGAACATGATTGAGATCTAATATGTACATAATGATAATGATTTATTTTCCTCAATAACTTACATGTAAAATTTTGGATCTCTTAGGCTATTGATGCGAGAGATGCTTTGGCAAAGTCAATATATGCATGTCTGTTTGATTGGGTGGTTGAACAAATAAACAAATCGCTTGCAGTTGGCAAAAGGCGTACTGGCAGATCCATCAGTATTCTGGATATATATGGCTTTGAATCATTTGACGTATGCTGTTATTACACCTGAGCTTGTCCTTTATATCTATTTCACAGTCATTATCTTGCCTGTAATATTTTGTCACTAGTGATGCCATTCATTAATATCTGCAGAGGAACAGTTTTGAGCAATTTTGCATTAATTATGCAAATGAAAGATTGCAGCAACACTTCAATCGTCATTTGTTCAAGTTAGAACAGGAGGTATGGGCCAGATATTTCTTTTGTTAGATAGAGCCGACTACTTGAACAAAACCACAATGGACAATGATGTTTGTGTAGAAATTTTGTTCAAATGTCTGATTTCTCACTAAACGTGTGATGTGATTAAGAAACCAACTGGATTCCCGTTGGTCAATCACTGACTCCTAAATTAAGAAATTCCTTGATCAAGTGTTCCAATATTTAAAACCAAAATCATATGGGACATCAGACTGGTCTTAATTCTGGACCAGTACGGCACTTTGGATCAATTTTGTTGTTGTACTTAAAAAATTTTACTGATTAAAGGTTGAAAAGAATTGTTTACTAAAAGAAGGACTTACAAATGGTGTTAGGGCACAGTTGGCCTGGTGATTAGAGTTTAAACTTTGCCATCCCCAGTTAATATTCATTGTTTGTATATGTCCAGTACATTGATAGAAGGACAGACACTGACACAGGACACAGTATACAATTTGACACAGAGACTGCAAGAGCTACCCAAAAAAATTTAGAATGTCCATGTGTATTTTAAAGTGCGGTGTCATGTCTGGCACAAGTTTCCTGCAAGGGTCTGACAGGACATGGTTTTGAAGAGTCTGAACCATCGATATTAGGTTAACCAATGATTTCCCCATGGGAACTGTGGAGAGAGAAACTAGCCACTCACTGACAGATACCCTATATATGTTTCATGGTGTGCTTATGAGCCAATTTCCCTCCTTTATGATTTATAATTATAAGACAATCTAACCAGCTATGTTCTATTTTATTTCCTTAATATCTCAAACACGCATTTCCTGAAATGACAACCTCAAAGGTAACCAACTTAAAAAGATGTAGCTAGGCCAAATAACATTCAAGAGCCTCCATGGCAATAGAAGTGATCCTGCTGAAAGCTTTCATTATAAAGATGAATTAGATTTATTTTTGGTCTTTTGCTTGTGAAATGATTAGAGTTCTACTTAAGAAAATTAACCATTCGCCTTATGCTTGTGGATTGTTAACCTTCATGTTACAGGAATATATACAAGATGGAATTGACTGGGCTAAAGTTGAATTTGAAGACAACCAAGACTGCCTTAATCTTTTTGAAAAGGTATAATGCTTCCTTCCCCCCTCCTATTGTGTAGTCTTTAATTGGCTAATCTCTAAGTTCTGGTATGTATTTAAGTATGTAATGTGCTTCTCATCTTCAATTCTCTTGTATAACTGCAAGAGTTATGCAAAGGAAACACAAATAGTCTGATGCTCAGTAAAAAATTTTCATGTGCAAAATTAAATAATAATTTGGTTGGTAAAATTGTTATGAAAATAGACATTGCGTATCGTTGGAGGGAAAATCACCTGCTCTTGGGTTTTTATATGGAATAGGGTCTTTTGGTAGAATTGTGAAGTCAAAGTGGATTTTTTTAAAAATTATTTTAGGTACAAAATGAAGGAAGATATATACTATTTTGAATGCAGGCCCACTTATAATATCTCGAAACATACGCTCTGCTAAGATGATATTACTTCCTTATTACATGTTTAATATAAAGGATACTGATGCAACATTTTTCATTTAACGTTTTTCATCTAGTTTTATAAGATTGGGAGGTTGGTTGTGAATGTCTGTTTAAGCTTTCTTTATCTCTTTGGATTCTGAAAGGATAGATTTTTAAAGGTTTTTAGGCCCACTAGCCTCTTAACTAGTGTGTATAAGGGTGTGGGAATAACTTAGCTGTTAGGATAATTGGGGTTTTAGGCTGTATAATCTTTACTTATCCATGTGCTTTTGTTAAGGCATGTTGATGCTGCTTTGCATTCTAATGAAGCAGTAAAATGTGCTTAGCTTAGAAAGGGCACTGTCCTTGTTGTCAAGTTGGGTTTTGAGGGGCTTATAATAGGGTTTGTTGCTGTTTTCTTGATCTGCTTATCAAGATTAAGAATTTTGTGGATAGATGGAAGAAATGAAATACTGGGTGCCTTTCTTCAGATAATTTACCAAATGTGGTTGGTAGTCTGCTAGAAGTTGGTTTAGACTTAAGAGGGACTGGGGGTTTTAAGCACTGGTAGAAATTTGTGCCATATGATTGGTAAGGTTTTCAGCTGGGACTTACTCGAAATCTCTGTTCATAAAATATTAGTTTAGAACTAGCAAAGTCAGAATGACAGCTATGGAGTACAGTCTTGCTGTCAACTGGATTGTGAGGAATATTCTATATCTTGTTAGTGCCCTTTACATGAAATCATTACTGTGGCATACTGGAAGTTGACTAGAGAACATGGTTTAAAGCTTATTGCTAGTCTATATTGGTCTATTATCTTCCCTTTGTCATCTCTTCATGTTGTTAAATTATGTGATTCTGTCTTGCGCTGCTGTAGGAATTTGTTGGTAAGCTTGTTATTTGGTACTGATGATCCTCATTGAGAGTTCACTAATCTGTGGGGCCCCATCCTGGTTTCTGTGTCTTCAGATTTTCATAGTTGTTATTTAATTAAGCTGTACACAATCATTGATGTGGATCTGATTATGATTGTAAGTGTGTCACTTACTTTGACAGCAGTAAAATATCTTTATTTCCTTAGTTTTAAGAAATGATATTATGATGAAATTTTAAATGATCAAATCTTTTAGGGAGACTACTTTTCTTCTTTGTATAGGAACTTTTTCTATTTATAGTTGGAAATTTTAAACCTGAATCTCATTTATCTTAAACTTTCGATAAATGTGCAGAAACCGCTGGGCTTACTATCTCTGTTAGATGAAGAATCCACTTTCCCAAATGGCACAGATTTAACATTTGCTAACAAGCTTAAGCAGCATCTGACTTCTAATTCATCTTTCAGAGGAGAACGAGGCAAAGCCTTTGCAGTGTGTCATTATGCAGGGGAGGTATTAATTTATTCATGCTCAAATAACAATATTGATTCTATTTGTCTGTTCAAAGCGCCTGAAAATGTTGTATGCTAATATTAGATTACCTAATATGCTGATCTGTTGTAATGCTGCATATCAGCAGATGCTCTAGTAGAACTGTATATTTGAATGCTTTCTGGTGTGGCCTCTAAAGTGGGATACTGCTGGGTTTTGTGGAGTACATAAGATCCTGCTAAACTTGACATTCGTGTATTAATTAATTATAATTCTGGGCTTCATACTCTTGAAGTCCCAATGCAAATGGGTTACTCATGCCTTATCAATTCAAGTTTGCTCACCCTACCCGACTGTTTGATAGCTCCACTTTTTCCTCCCCTCAGGTCACATATGATACAACTGCATTTCTGGAGAAGAACAGAGACCTATTGCACTTGGATTCCATTCATCTCCTATCCTCATGCACATGCCATCTTCCCCGGATTTTTGCATCCCATATGCTTACTCAGTCTGAGAAGCCTGTAGTTGGTCCCTTACATAAGTCAGGTGGAGCAGATTCACAAAAGTTAAGTGTTGCAACAAAATTCAAGGTAGGTCACCTAAATTATGAAGTTCTCCTGAAATGGTCCAACACTAAGGCCAACCAGTGATTTAGTTATCCCTGCCTTCTATTTAGCATGTGTGCTAGATTTTTTAGCATGATCTAGCAATGCAATATATTGCACTTACTGCTGAAAAAAAAAAAAAAAGACTCACATTTAAATATCAAACAGGTGTGTGAGACCTTCGACACATGGGAAAGCAAACTAGTAGATGCTCCAAAATCATATTTAATTGTACAAATAATAATACAGGTTGCATGTTTATGTGTCAGATGTTAAACTGAAATGATAGTGATTGAGTTGTGACTTGGTTTAGTTTGTCATGGGATAGTATGATGTGCACACACACCCTAATGGTGTAGTTGCTAGAGTAAAGAAGGAGGTGGAGGAAGATGCAGTAAAAATTGGCAATGTATGTTTAGAGAACCAGTCATCCCAAAAGTTTAAGTTGTTAGGCAAAGGCTCATGAATGGTTTTATATCTCTAATGGTATACACGATCTATTTCCACTCCTTCCCCACCTTAGTCAATCCACTCTTACTCCCACCACGGACATCTGAAATACTCAGTTATTGTTTTTCCTAGTTGGTGCTCTTTTCTTTATCAGTCTAATTGGCTTCATTTTTGTTGGCTCTAGGGTCAATTGTTCCAGTTGATGCAACGTTTAGAGAGCACCACTCCACATTTTATTCGCTGCATTAAGCCCAATAACCTTCAGTCACCTGGATCATATGAGCAAGGACTTGTACTGCAGCAACTGAGATGTTGTGGAGTCCTGGAAGTTGTTCGAATATCGAGGTCAGGCTTTCCTACTAGAATGTCTCACCAAAAGTTTGCCAGAAGGTATATGAACAAAGTGTGTAATTCTGATTATTTGAATTTGCTCCCCCAATTTTTACATGTCTAACCTTTCTCTTGGCTTGGGAGTGGGGAATCAGATATGGTTTTCTTCTTCTTGAAAATGTTGCATCTCAGGATCCACTTAGTCTTTCGGTTGCAATTCTTCACCAGTTTAATATTTTGCCTGAGATGTATCAAGTTGGCTATACAAAATTATTTTTCCGAACTGGACAGGTACTTGGATGTTTATACTTGATCTTTTATACAAATATGTCCATTTGAGACTTTGCCTCCTTGTTTGTGCAACGAACTGGTCCTTCTGGCCTTCTCACGGCGTTCATCTCAGCCTTCTTCTCTCAGACATTCAGTGAGATTGGAAGGCTGTACTGAGTTACTCCTTTAGTTTCATTTTTTGTCTGCTCTTCTTCAGTTTACTATTTGGTGTGGAATATCTTGTCCTCCTTTTTTTTTTTTTCGTTTTTGCCATAAAGAAAGAATCATTCAATCAGTAATAAGCCATGCCTCTTGGACCACAAATGTAGATTGGGGTGCTTGAAGATACTAGAAACCGTACCCTTCATGGCATATTGCGTGTCCAAAGTTGCTTCAGGGGTTACCAAGCTCGTTGTCACCTCAAGGAGATTCAGAGAGGAATCACCACTCTTCAGTCATGTATTTTCTTTCTTGGCACATAATTTATTCCTCTTCTCCTGGTCTATTAAGAAATATAACAGAAAGGTAACTAATTTGTTGTGCCTATTCATGTAGTTGTTAGGGGAGAGAAAACCAGAAAGGAATATGCAGCTTCACTTCAGAGATATAAAGCTGCTGTTGTTATACAGAGGCGGATGAAAGCAGCTTTTGCAAGAAACAGAATGAAGAATATGCGTATTGCTGCAATTGTTGCACAATCAGGTAAGGCTCTATATTTTATGATAAACAATAAGATATATGCTAGCAGTCTTTGATGTTTGGATGTTTGAAACAGAGAACACCAAGGTTTATTTTCCAAAAATGATCAGCACTCCTTTCTGGAAGTTTTCTTTCAAACAGATGCAATCAAAATTCTCAAAACATTATGAAAATCAACATGGGGCATGAGTTGGCATTAAGTGTTGCGCTGAGTTTCTAACTCATCAAATTTTCTAAATTTTTGTTGGAGAAAATGCAGTAAAGGTTTTTCATTTTTCTGTATATGCATCAAAATACTATAGTCTGTTGGAATGCGGACAGCTGGTTTTATAAGCCATAATATGGTATTGTAGGTAAATTACAGGCAAGAATTTCATAATTTGATTTGTTATGTTTGCAGTGATTCGCGGTTGGTTGGTTAGAAGATACTCAGGAGATATAGGATTGTTAAAATCTGGAGGCATGAAGGTATCGTTTTTCTCAATGTTCAGAAACTAGTTCTTCTGGTGCATATTACCTTTTTGTATTATTTTATTTCAAAAGAAATGTTCTCATTGAATGCATTCAACATCTGAGATTTCTTGTAATTATGAAAACTCATGCAGATTAATGAGTCAGATGAGGTGCTGGTGAAGTCTTCTTTCCTAGCTGAATTACAACGCCGGGTACTTAAAGCTGAAGCTGCCCTGAGGGAAAAAGAGGAGGAAAATGACATCCTCCACCAACGTCTGCAACAATACGAAAGTCGTTGGTCTGAGTATGAATTGAAAATGAAATCCATGGAAGAAGTGTGGCAGAAGCAAATGAGATCCCTACAATCTAGCCTCTCCATTGCAAAGAAAAGCCTCGCTATTGATGATTCTGAGAGAAATTCAGATGCATCTGTTAATACAAGTGATGAGAGAGAGTACAGCTGGGATGTAGGAAGTAATCACAGGCGCCAAGAAAGTAATGGGGCAAGATCAATGAGTGCAGGTTTGAGTGTTATAAGTCGTCTGGCTGAAGAATTCGAACAGAGGAGTCAAGTCTTTGGTGATGATGCCAAGTTCTTGGTTGAGGTAAAATCTGGTCAAGTTGAAGCAAGCTTGAACCCAGACCAGGAGCTTAGAAGATTGAAGCAGATGTTTGAAGCTTGGAAAAAGGATTATGGGGCAAGACTGCGTGAAACAAAGGTGATTTTGAATAAGCTTGGAAGTGAAGGTGCGATTGACAAAGTGAAGAAGAAATGGTGGGGAAGAAGGAATAGTACGAGGATAAATTGATTTTATTTTTGGTTCGGTTTTGTCCTATGCACTGTTCTTACGGCACTGCCAAATATTATTACAGTGGAAAAAGAGAATACAATAGGAAAGTTAATATAAGAGTGGTAGGAAAAATCCAAAATTAGTTTGTTTACTGTAATTGGGTTAGTTGTTGCTAGCCGCTTTTACTTATGAAAATTTCCAGATGAGAGAAAATGTGATGAGTTGATTTGTGACAAAGATGTTTTCTCCTATAAATCTTTGCTGATTCGTGTATATCACATTTCCCTTTTCATTTTCTGTGAAATCCACGTCAACTATGGAGCCCTTGGGAATGTGCTTGTAAAATGCAAGTTATATTTTTGAAATTCAAGATTTGACAATCTTGTTAGTTTTCTCAGAGTCATTAGAGGAGCTCAGTTTTTTTAGAAAGTACTCGTTCACTTCATAACACAGCGTGCCGAGTTGAATTATAGATAAACTAAATGAAAGCTGCTATATATTTAACACAAACATTATACATGATGAATTCAACAATTAAATGATAAGTAATAGTTTGCGGGGTCCATAAGACATACAAGAAGGTATGACCATGGCTGTGTCTGCATGGTTGGCCTACTTCAGTTTGCTGAAAATAATTTATATTCAGATTTATATCTCAATTAATAGTAAATATTTTTATTTTTTATTTAATCTACTAATCAAAATAAGTTTAAAACAAATAAATTTATTAGGTATTAACCAACTCAATAAATTTACAAAATTGTTAGAGTTAAAACAATAAAAGTTTAACTTATATTTCGGTCATATTTTTTTTATAACTTAATTTTCTCAACATATAATTTAAATTAATAAATTTATATAATATTAAATTAAATTATAAAATTTAATAGATTCAATAACCTACATTTAATTTTGTGAATTATTGAATCTTAATTTAGTGGAAATAGATTTTCACATTATGTTTTTTTGATTTAGGATGCTAATGAAAGATTATTAGCATATTTATGTCTTATTCATTCATAACTAATTCTTAGAATAAGTCTTTTCTTTATTATTTATATTTTAAAATTTTGGTAGATTGACCCACTTAATTTGAGATTCAATGAGAAAAAATAAATAAAAAATTTCTTAACTTATTATAATAGTAAACTCTCGTCTATTCTATTTAATAATTTATTATAATAAGTTGAGATGAATTAACGAACTTAATATCTATACGTGTATGCACAATAATTATGGGTTGGGATGATGCATTATTTACCAAATACCACACAAATTATTTTACATTATAAAATATTTATAATACTTAAAACTTTGATATAATTTTCATTTAGTTTGTATGGTAACTTCTATGGTAATTAAATGCAAGTTTGATTTCTAATAAAGGAAATATCATGTACACAATTTGTTTTTCACATAAAGTTCACATCTTAGGATCTATTAGATCTTATATTTTTATTTATGAAACTCTATACATTAAATAATTTAAATTATTTTATATTATAAAATTTAAATGTGATAAAAATTATGAAAATAATAAAACTCCACTAATAAAATGACGTTATTTGGTTTAGATAAAGGCAGTAGAACATTCAGTTTCTAGATTTTATGTGGTGCAAGATTCTATTGAAATCCAACCCATAGCAACACATGTCTACCAAACATAGAGTGCAAAACAAATGCAAGGTAAATTAGTTAGAACGACGTTTCATCTCCCACGAAATAGACACAATTTTTTTGGAATTCCATGTGGGCTATTTGGTAGATATAACACCTCTAAATAGAAGTTATTCCTACTATATTATTTCTGCAAAATACTCACCATTAATCTTTAAATTAATTTGATTTTGTAATTGAGTCTATAAAATTTATTAAATTTTATAATTTATTTTTTATCAAATAAAAATTATGTAAAAATAAAAAATACAAAAATAGAGAACTCGACTATTAAATTAGACACTGCAACCTCCCACCCAGTGGAATTCTCTACTCTGCATTCGCTATCATTAACCAGGAAAGAAATAAAAAATGCTGGGGAAGATATCAAAGAGAAGAGATAAAAACTCGGGAAGATATCAAAGAGAAGAGATACAGATAATTTAATCTATGTAAACTCAGATCTTAGCTATACAATTGTTAAGAAAAATCTTGAGAATAAAGTTTTTTAAAAACAACATCCACAGAGGTAAAGTCAATGTCAAAACCGTAACTCTGCCCCCCATACTGCACATATATATACTCTTTGGGAGATGAAAGGGGAGGAAGAAGTTCAGATATCTCCGGTAAATCTGGTCTAGGGGGAGGCAACATCGTCGTCTTTGCAGTGTAGTAGATGTCGGCTAAAAGAAGCCATACAAGATCAGAATCAATAGATGCAAGTCCATGGAGGGCATTTAGAGAGGCGTCACGCAGTCCAACAACACTGCTACAGGCTATCCCCACTACCAGACCGCTTAACTTCTTAATAACAAGTTCTAGTGCTGGGGCACTCCTCTTATTGAGAGATAAATCAGCAATCATGTTAAGCACTGCAATCTGGACCTTAAGATTGGAAATCTCGGCCACTGAATCCTCTGAAGCGATCGAATTTCTGTAAGGAAGTTGCAAAGGCCTCTGCTCATCTTTAACACTGGCCTTCTGAAATGGGGATGTGGTTAAAAGCTTCCAAAAGTGTGCTCCATCAGTGTAGAAACGACGTGAGAAAAAATCACCTCCACAAATTTGAACCAAATTGCTAACCACATTTAGACATCTTCGGACAGCCTGCCAACAAGAGTTACATTCATTAAGTACCTTTAGGCAACAGACCATAACTCAGAAGGTCAAAGCATAAAAGGAATCTAACGGTGAGGTAGAAATTAGGAAACTTTACAAGAAGAAAGAATAAAATCGTTAAAAAAAAAATGATAATTCAACTTCTTGTTTTGGACAAAAAAAGAGTTGAAACTCCACTTTTAAGGAAACAAGTGAGCATGAAAGAAGGACAACTCACCACTGGGTTTCTGCTCTGAATACAAGCAACCAAGAAAGGCCATATTTTATTCATTGCTGGAAGTAATCGGTTTTCATCGGTCCCTTCCGCAGCATCTAAAGTATCCTTCAACTGATACAACGACTGCAACTCAAGCAATTCTTCTATCGCTTCTTTAGTTTCACTTTCATGTTTATATGCTTCTTCTACTTTAGCTAATGCCAACATACCTCCCTAAAACCAGAAAAGATAAAAATTGACAAACAGTAATAAAAAAATTACGATACAATGTTTAAATTATATTACAAATAGAGTAATTGGAAATAAAATCAGTCACCATGATCGCAGCCATTGTTTTAAATGATTTCAGTTTTTCAGTCAGAATGCTGTACAAATAATTCTACTTGACATGAAAGATTGTTAACATATTGATAAAAGGACATAAAAAAAAACCATTCATTTTAAAAGTTTAAGTTATTATATGGAGACCCAGAAATAAGTTATATTTCTTGCACACATTGTGGACAAAGCACAGGTCTTCTAGACCTTGTGCTGAAACTTATTTTCTTTTTGGTACAAATGTGGCAGAAAGGATTTAAGCCTAAGTTCTTCTGCATTACTACCATAGACTACACTTAGTGGCTTTGAAACAATTTTAATTATAAAGAACAGAGCCAACAAGGATCAAACTCTTGACCACTTGGTCTTAAAGGCTTTGATACCATGTTGGTTTCAGGTGGGGTTTTATTGGCAGCAGGCTGGCAAGATTCTGAAATAATGTCCCGCATGGTTAGAGGATGGAGTTGTTTTCAGAGAACCTGCTATAATACCATGAAAGACTCAACCTTGAGTGAAAGTGCAGAAGAAAAAGCATTTTCATTATTCTGCAATCTGAATCTACATGCAATTGAGTCTCTATTTTATAAAGACTTCCGATACAAAGGAGTCATGAGTCATACATATCTACAATTACTTGGTAAAAGAATTCTATCCTAATTACACTTTTTTTTTTTTAGTGAACAGTTAACAACTCTGCTCTATTTCCTTATCCAGATAAACATCAATCTGAATATTTCAACAAATGTCAAGAACTAATAATCCTAAAAGCTTAAGCTATTACATAGAAGTTCGGAAATGAATTATATCTCTTACAACAACTACTCTTGAAATCTGACAAAACACATTAAGTGACTGCTATCGTTACAATCCAATACACCAAAATACTGCAATAGTGCAATCCCTAAAGGGTCTTTCCCATTGCTACTAACTCCAGATGAAGTTGACACAAAATGCTGAAATGTGTATATATTAAAGAACCAATTATCCTAAAAACTTTAACTGTTAGGTGAAAGTCTAAGAATGATTTTATATCTTTAATATGCCCTTTTACATGAAAGCTTTTTAAGCTTGAAGTATAGACAAATGTACAAACCCACTAAACTTCATGCTCAAATTCAATTTTAATTTTTGACATGGGGATAGCAAAGATTGAACTATTAACCACTTGATCATAGAGGCTCTAATACCATGTCAAAGACCTAATCATCTTAAAAGTTTAAGTTGTTAGGTGAAAATTTAAAAATGATTTTATATCTTTAACAATATAAATCTTTTGTTCACCGGATATAATAAGCAACTTAGGCATTGGATTTATAGAAGCTATCAAATCAACTTCAGAGAACAGATATTTTATGACACCAAAGGGAAAAAAAGAAAAAAATTGTTATCATCAGAAGAACCTAAACCTTATGATTTCCGTTTAGAACTCTTGAAGCAAGAAGGCCGTTTTAAAATTTCTCTTAATTTCTCACCTCAACAGTTTTTCCTTTTTCCAATATCATTTGATACAATATTTTACTTGCATTTTCATGATTTTCTTTTCAGAATAAACTATTAGCCTAACATAAAGCAGTAGACACAATATCAACATTAAATGAAGAATGGTGGCATCAATGTCCAACAAATGGATCTCCAGGTGCAATATCCAGCAAAACTGTACCTATGGGACCAAGAGCCACAAAGAATATATGCTTGTAATATGTGAAAAAGCATTACGATCAAAAAATACCTCAATTATATCCAGGGCCACTAAGCATGTCTCTTGCCTCAAGGAAGCTGTAAGGGGGGTTGCTGCTGTGATACATGAACCAGCAATAGAACCAACTGTTCGTCTATATCTTCTAAAATCATTCAACTTGAATAAAATGGCCTCCCACTGGTCTACAGGCATGAAACTCCCATCAGAAGAATTCAGGAAACTTCTGGTGTTACAAGTTTTTGATGAATAAACCATACAAAAAGTTCTGATATACTGAATAATCGAGAATGATTCATATATATCACATGATGTATTATGGACATGAATTTGTAGGGCTTTTCCTTAGTTTGTTTCAGCTATTTGGGCTTTTATTCAAGTTTATTCGTGGCTGGCCATCAACTTCAGCCACGATTACATGGGAGGATTCCAAAATAGCATATCCCAAAAAAGCATATCACAATAAAAAAACTTATCAAGAATGACCAATAATCACTTGAATAGATAATCAAGTAAACAGATTGCAGATACTTGCCACTTTGAGCGGTGCTTTGTCCTTCTTGGTAAATATCAGGATATCCTCTTTTGGAATTTCCCATATTGCGTAACTGAAATCGGTGTTAATTCTCTTGTGCCATGACTTACAGACTACTCGATCTCCATGTTTTCACAACTAGTCCTAATTAAATGCTATATCAAGTTATCAATAAAAGAAAAAAGAAAATCTAACAGATGTGTGCTATATCCCTTAGGTGTGATGCCTTAGAACCTTAGGTGTCAAAACCAGGTCTGTTGTCTTTCTTAATCTCCATCTTAATGTGTTTTCTTTAAATACAGTTCCATTCAGAACTCCTAAACTATCCTAATACACTACCATTGTATGGGGATCCACCACATTAGATATTTGCCTTGATTACTCAATAATTAGAAACAGGAAAAAGCCAGCTCAGCAGATACATCTCTAATAAAACCAATTTAGAATATTTAAAAGAATTATGTATTTGTGTAGAGTATCCAAGATTCAACGTCAAGCAGAAGTACAAAACAACAATTGTATAGGTGGAATTTTGAACCTTGAGTTGATTCTTTGGAATTGGAGATTTCGGACTTGACATGAATGCAAAATGACCCGGCTTGAGGGGGCAGTAAGCAAGCCTCGTGTTTTGAGGTCTTGGTGATTTCTGCTACGGCCTGAAATGAAGCAAATTATGGACAATTGACTGGTATTACCTTTTGACTAGATTTGGTTGATTAAAAAATGATGCAAGAGTAAATACTGGAGGAAAATAAAAGGCATTAAAAAAAGATTAGCCATAATAGATCTCCTAATGTACGGAATCTGTAAATATGCATAAATGGTTAATATTTTAAAGGGAAGCTGTTCTGAATCTAATATCAGCAAAAATACTTAAGAATGCTCGTTTTAGAATGAAGAAGAACTATCAAGAGAGGGAGAAAGGATAGTAGGAAAGAGAAAATAAAACCCAGTAACTATAGCTTGACAAATAATCATATACCAACAATAATCTGAATAAGTGACTTCCTTATCAGAAAATGCAAATCTAATTTATGCTAATTCTATGAAATAAGAAATCCTAAATATGATGCCAAAGTATTCCTACTTAAACAAATAACTTTTCCAAACTCCTCCTGATTTCTTAATTTCTTAATGCTTGACAAAGCCCATTTGCCATGAATTCATAACATATAGATTTGGAGGAACAACAATAATTAGAAATTTTTTAGAAGAGTGTGCACCAAACTAATTGGGAGACTAAAGCAGATGAGGGCACCAAAACTTGGGCAAGTGAGAGAGGTGGCAGCTGGCATTATCTATGCCTCTCACCTCACCAACATTAGCAGGCTGGAAAACGTGCATAAATCTCATCTACACCAGACAGCATGAACTTAAATGATGGGTCGCAATAAAACTTTGGGAAAACATGAGAAAGGAACTAACCTATCAAATTATTTAAGCATAAGGACAAATAACCACTCAATGTGGTTATTCAGTATAGTGCTTAAAGCTTAATAACCACGTTGACTGGTTATTGGTCCACAGGAGAAAATAACTCATTGGTCCCCATGTCAAATTTCTCCTATATTTTTTAGTGCCTTTGATGTGGTAGGGATGAATGAGATATATAAAACAAAGCAGCATGGTAATTCTTTCAAGAAGAAAGAGCAGCGCCTAATCTCTCTGGTTAACACTAACACAAGCATATGATAAAAAACCCTTGCAACATATTTGTCTGCAAAACTTCTATGGGGGCTTCTCTTTGGTGCTCAACCCATGGTTCCTTGAAGTAAATTTCTCTATCAGATATGCAGCGAGATTGGAGAACTTTCTTACACTGCCCAGCTAATTTATTTCTGCTGTTGTCCACAGGAGAGTCTTAGTTCAGGAGGATACTTACCATCCTTATTTAATCGTTTAACTTCTTTCCTTTTCTCAATATAGCCTAAATAACAATTTAATTATGATTCCCCTAATACCTTATCTGTTAGATTATTTGTTATTTACCATGTGCATAATGTGTATTAATTAGAAATAGGCATGTGTATAATGTGCTGGCAGTTAGCATGTAATTAGGGTAATTAGTCCCATTTATTGTACAGCCATCATAAATAATATAATTGAGAGGCTAATCTCTCAAGTTTCTCTCAATTCACTTTCACATTATCAATCTCGGCAACTGAAGTTTTGATCCATCCCGGCTCATCTCTTCTCCCACATAACCAATACTATGGCTGATGATTTAGACACTTCTGTTCACTCCTATGTAAATTCAATATAACTCACCGTATGCAAACTCTACCACTCAAGCCGAAGCATACTGCATACAATGCCTATGCTGGTGCTTCCTAAGAAAAGATTACATGAAAGGCCCACATTACCCAGAAAAAAGAGGAAGGGGAAGGGGAGGGAAGAGTGAAGTGGATATCTTAAAATCCACAAAAGTCAAGAAATGAGTGCCACTTTTACATTAAGAAGAAATCACAGGTAGAGAGAGGAGGAGGGATGGAAAATGTATTAAACAACTGACCTTCAAGAAGGAAATAGTTAAATCAGGATGCTGGTGCCTACCCAGTATCTCGAGCTCCAATGACACAGCAAGCATCTGATCAATTGTACATTATTTGACCATAAGATCACAATTCAGAATTGCAACTGACTTAAATGTAATTGTTCACTTTGTATATTAACAAAAGGAGCATAATGACAACATGATTTATAACCCAAGTCCACAAATCTAAAAAAAAAAAGACCAAAGAAATACAACAATAAACACACAGTTCCCAGTACAAATTGAGCATAATTGGGCAATCAGCCTTTCTTAGTGTTAAGAATTTAAGAGAGAGAGAGGGAGAGAGTTCAAAAACCAGGTTTACTCAACTTGATTCTAGTTAGGCACCATGTGCCTTTATTTATACTAGAAAACAAAAGATACAATTGCTAACTTGTAATTCAAGTAATACTCTCAAACTAGAAACTAGCTTGGTTACTTAAACTAGGAAACAAGCTTAATTACTTAAACCAGGAAAGTCAGTTACTTAATCATGCTGCCTTCTAACACTTTTTCCTTTTTTGCTGAACACCTTTATTGGGTTACAATCGTAAAACATGAGACCATGACCACATTTGGCACAACCTACTAAATGTCACTGAAAGAAGTATCATAACTACAGAGACAAGTATATTGCCCTGAAACCACATTGACAATCAAAAAAATATGGTAATACCGGTTCCTCCAATAAAGGCAATATCTTATGTGCCACTCCAATGTAGGAAAGCATGGAAGCTAGCACATTAGGCACATTTTGGTTAAGGTCCAAATGACGTAATTGTCGACATATTGAATCAATTACATAGTCTGCATATTCCAAAACTAACTGCCCGACCTGCATAAAATGCATATACAATATGTCATTGAAAGTAAATTAAGGAAACAAAACGAGATCCTGATCAACAGACTAACCGTTGCATAGCCAGATGTTGCAGAAAATATATGCAAGACAGAATCTGCAGCATTTCTAACTTGGTAATTTAAAGAACTGAGATTCTCCAGCAACAAATAAAGGGAAGAATGAAGAAATCCACTTGATGCAAACTCTCTTCCAAGGCAGATATTAAATATTCCTAATCCATCAATAATAACCTGTTCCACATAAACAAACCTGCGACAAAAGTCAAGCCAATTTTGAACTTAGGAGAAAAATGACAAAATGCACAGAATAAGATGGTATGTCAGGTTAAGGAAAATGTGTATTTCCTCATGTAGCATTGCAGTGTCTTGGAAGACGTATAGACTGATATCTTCAAATTCAGATTGAATGTTAGCCGATCTTTGTTCAATTGGAAGACTCCACACCTCAGCAGATAGATACTCATGTAAGATCCTACCAATGGAATCAAGTAATTGACTCCTAACACTGTCATCCTGGGGCATCTTCCATACAGATTCATGAGGTGCAATATCAAGTTTGCAAAACTCAGCCTGAACTCTTTTTACAGTAGACTTATGAAACATTCTTGATAAATAATTAATTGCTTGATCAGATAGGCCAAATATTATCTCGTTTAGCATGCATGCAGCTGTGCTGGCTTGCCGCAATAACTGTCCAGAACCAGTCCTGTCATACCAAGACTGCCAGCTTTCTTTATTGAATTCTCTCTTTCGGAGCTCAGAAACCAATTTATGAAGATAACCAAGTAGAATCTCAGTCACCTGTGACAGAAGCCCCTCACTTCCACAATCTGGCAAAGACACACGAAAGTAACGAGTAAATACATAGAGATGCAGAGTCTGAGCACTACAACAAAAAGAACACAGAAATTGAAGTCACCTGTCACTAAAGATAATCCAACAAGTCTAAGAATCCCTGCAAGAGGCTCGTATAGTTTAAAACTACCAACATAACCAAACCAAGGGGGCATATGAGGAAGCTCATACTTCTTTTGTGGAGCGTTCACAGGTTCAAGTACATTACTTTCCTCAATAAGGATGCGCTTTGGGGCTTCAGATAAAACAGCATTTATCCCAGGAAGGCCATAGTTTAATAAACTAGTTCCCGATTTCAACTCAGCCAGTGAGGGAAGGTAACCCGATGTTGTTGATGGTCTTGTTGAAATGATATCGTCTAGAGAACCACAGAACATTGAATTATGGCCCAAACATGCAGCAAACACATCTAAGAATTTAGCAGCTCCCACCTACTTATTTTCATGCAAAAGGATTAATGTCCAAGGAGAATAAAGGAAAAGATTATACTAGAACTCAATAAAAAAGATATATAAGCATAACAATATATCATATCATGCCAATGCTATATTATGAATTATGACTCAGACATGCAGCAAACACATCCAAGAATTTAGCAGCTCCTACAAACTTATCTTCACACAAAAGATTAATGTCCAAGGAGAATATGGGAAAAGAATCAAAAGATTATACAAGAACTCAATAAAAACAGCATATAAGCATAAAGATGTATCATAACAGGCCAATGCTACATTAGGAAAACGAGGGTAATAATAATTTATTGGAAAAAGCTCAGAAGTACAGGATTGAACAATGATCATGTGACTTTTAGAGTGAACCAAAATTTAGACCAATCAAACTAAATCCAGTTAGATTAAGACATTAACTTATTCACTTCCTTTATTTTACATTGTAATATTAAGACAGGTTGACTACCAGTAATTAAGAGCATATATGTGGTTTACTAAATAGGAGCTACACAAATGTAACCCCTTCCCTCTAGTATAAATACACAATGGGCTAGAGGCAATGATTCCATGGCCTCCAAAGCAGCTTAAACTTTTGGGGTAGTTGGCCCTTGACATTGTATGAGAGTGGTTTCCAGATTCAACTTTTATCCACTGTGTCGTGAACCCTAGATTCAATTATATATATAAAGAAAAGTACAAAGTAAACGAAAAAATAGAGAAAATATTCAGGCAATCTCAAAGACTGCCAACAATCCTATTCCACCTCTGATTTGAATTTAATACTGTATAAAGTCGCACAGATTGGTCAAGATTGTTGAGTAAATAGTGGTATCAGTTAAAAGTCTGCGGACAGCTAACGTTTGGCTTTTAATGGATTGGATTTCAGCATTAAAACCATTACGAAACTTTGAAACGTAAATCTTCCCTTTACTATTTTTTTTAACTTCCATACTCTCAGAAACACAATAGTACTAATCCAGCTCATCAATCAAACCTTTGAGAGTGCTATAATATTCAATAACAGATTTCTCACCACTTTCTACCCTAAATATGCAATCATAGAGATCATACACTTTAGAAACTTTCTTTTCCATAGAGAACATCTCCTTAACAGCCTCTCTAGCAGTCGAAAGGAAAAACACATTAGAACTATCTGAAGGTTCCATACTGTTCCACAGCTAATACACCACTTGGAAGTTGTAAAATTGCCATTCGTTGTTTCCTTTATCAGTCTAGGGAGGATCATATGAAATAAACACTAACTTTCTTCTAACTCCCAGAATCACTTTGATAGCTTGTGAACTGTGCCCATGACAATTAGTTACTCCCATTTATTTTCAGAGCATTTATCTTTGCAGAGACAGATGACAGAAACTAGGCAGCACTCTGACAAGCCATGAGTGAATTCTATACAACCTGTCTACAACTAATAGAGATAGTTTAACACACCCCCAACTACAATATGTATTAAACCGTCCAAAAGACAACCTGTGACCAGAAGCGAAAAAAAGCTTCTGACTGTGGAGACAAGGGCTTCTGCCTTGTATCAGCAACTAAAACCAACAACCAAGACACCAATGAGTTCAGATGCCCTAAATATTCCTACTCCAAGAACTCCATCAAATTTCGTACTGTTCCGCACAGTATTTGAACAGTACAGACAGCGAACTCAGATTTCTTCTATGTTAAACTTGATCCCAACAATCTGATTGTTAGATGAGGACCATCAGAGAGGATAAAAGGGGCAGAGCAAAAATTAAAGGCCCAAGAGATCAACCTTGCTTTGATACCATATTAGAGTCCGTAAGAGTTAAGGTTAAACGAGTTGAAGAGGAAAGAAAGGATGGGTCTAGAATTTTAGAGAGAGAACACAGAACTATAATCTACATAATTTCAGATAAGCACCATACAAATATAAAAGACAACTTTCGAGAAATTACTAACTTACCCCCGGGAATTCAATTAATTAACACTATTTCTTAACAAAGATCATTTAGCAGCCATGCAATACAAGGTCACTTGGCGTGTGTTTCCTGGTTTTCTGCTCATGCACTGAATTATAATGTTTATGAAGATTTGCTATGTGATTTTCTGATCATGAAGATGGACTGCATTAATTGGAGTTGATGCAGTGGTGAGTGATTGCTGGTTTGTTCCCCACTGGTTGTCAAGTTTTGGTTGAGGTGATTGGGAGATCTGATGTTTTGGCATGCCTTGGTGTTTTGTTGTGGTATGGTGTGTTGTCTTGTTCTGGCATGGCAGGGATTTCTGCAAATTTATATGTTGCTGGCAGATTCAAGAATCGCTGTGGAAGCTTTGGTGTTATTCATGCACTTGAGTGTGGGTCAGTTTCACTATAATTGAAATGCTGGCACTAGTACCAGGAGCTCTAAGGGGCCACAAGTAGGTGCAGTGAGTCGAAGACTATGGGAGCTGAGTCCATGAGTTCATTATGGTAGCTGGAAGAATGTTGATTGAACATTAGTTTTATCTGAAGTATCTAAAGAAATTCCCCTGTATCACCCAACTGTTTGTTACGTTGTTTTGATAGGTAGCCAGCATGAGGGTAAGGAACTAAGGATCTTGGCAACAGTATCCTACTCCTACCATTTCCAATTGAACAAAACAATGCTAATTGCTAGGTTTGTGAAAAATTCATGAAGTTCAGACAGCTATTCCTCCCAATGTGTGTTATGTGTAGCTCTAGCTCAGAAACCGTCGCCCACTTATTTTTGCCTGTAAGGCAGCCACTTATAAAACAATTCATTTGGACTTTGGAGCAGTTTCTCATGGTCCAATTCAAAGGTTTTGGAAGGAATAAGGGGCCAAGGTTTTATGACTTTGTGCAGTTTACACAATTCTCTAACGTATTTGGCTGGAGAAGATTGCTAGCATCTGTCTCTTGGACCCTGAATTTGTTATGACATAAGGTTGTCGACATGGCTTCTCTTGGGTGCTCTGTTGATGGTAATTTCAAGGAAGTGTATATCTCTGATATGCAGCGAGCAGCAAGCTAGACAGCTTTGCTTCATTCTTGAAGTTTTCATGTTCATTGCTTATTTTCTTTGTTTTGTAGGATCTCTTATCTTCCCCTAGTTGTATTTTCCTCTTTTTTCTCTAATAAAATTTATTTTCCACCCAAACAAAAAAAAAAACAAATAAATGGAGAGCAGCACTTGTCAAAATTACTATGGGATCACATACAGGAGACTGAAGATGATCTGCCACTAGATGAGGACCAGAATAATATATTATTGCCAGTAACTTCTGAGCGTGTAACACAGCAAGTGCCTCCTCATTGCCAAGCACCACTTTGGGAAGCTTTTCAATGTGCCTGATCTTCAAAGATATTGTATTTCTGATCAGAAGGGGAAAACTAAAAAAGAAAAAAGCATCCTGAGCAAGTAGTTTTTGTGCCAAGAAAAGGAAGGAAGGGGGATGAACCTGCTAAATATCATAGCAGCATCACGTTCTGTAAGTGGTTTCCCAATCTCTGAGCCTGAACCCTCAAGGAACTCTTGTGCAGTTGTTGACACGTCATCAGAGTCATCAACAACCAAAGCACATAAACACTCCTGCATGATTAGCAAAAGGAAGATTGAAATAACAATAAAAAATACATATTAAGAGAAGGAGATTACATGATAGATATCCTCCAAATACCAACCAAAAAAAAAAACCAAATCAGATAAATAGTAAAATGCAAAGAAATTATTGATCATTAAGAAATTTCTGAAGTCAATTTCTGTCACACTTCACAAATATGCATACTCAAAAGCAACACACCAAGTGGATTAGTTGGGGACCAACATAAATTAAAGAAATATTGTCTATAAACTAACATATTCCTTCAGCCTCCAAATCAATGCTAACATGAGAATGGGACATTATGTTTATCAAGAATCAACTATCTCAAAAGTTTAAGCTATTAAGTATAAGCCCAAGAATGACTTCATATCTCTTAAGTATAGCAAGTCTTTATCTCGATTCCTAACATATACTTCAGAAGTTAATCATGTTTGGTGTATGTCGCCCAAAATTTGTAATTAGATCAATTCTCATATCTAAATAGAAAGTGAAAATATCAACAACTACTTTCTTCAAATTATAGTCACTAATCATACTGAGGCTTTGATAAATCTATTCATTGTTTAACAGTGATGAGACATGAAAACAGAGATTTTGGAGAAAATTCCTTCTGTTCTGATGAAACACTATGAAGACTGTACAATATATAGGATGTAATTCACCAAAATTAAGGTAAACTAATTCCTGAAAACCAGCAACTAATCCTATTCTCTATTAATGGTCAGATATTCTAGGAACAAAACAGGAAACAAAATAATTTCAATAACTCAGAATAAATCCCTGAAATCAGGGACAATCCCGACCTGTCCAACAAGACACTATTTCTCCAAAATGTAGAAAATAAATAATTGACCAATACTTTACAAAAACCCTAAAATCATCAAGGAAGATTGTTCAGTGAATCTTCCATTTAATCTATAACACGGTACTGCCTCTATCAGAACTGATTCAATCCAAAATCTTAGAAGGGCTATTTCACTCATTTGTTTTCAGACTTGAGATAGACATGCTCTTCAGACACCTAATTAGCATTATAGCATACTTGCACTTCAAAATGACTAATTCATAATTTTTAGTGTATTGTGTATACTAGAGGATAAAACATGGCACAAACCTATACAACTAAAGTTCCAGTTCACCAGTTCGGAGCTCACCAAAAGCATCAGTCTACTCTTCCAGAGTGTGAGGTGGCACTTTGATAGTAGTCCAATTATGGCTTCAACGAGTCCCTTTCTCACCTTTTGTGAAGGGTGCATACATATCTGAAATTCAATGATTTCACTGATTACTGATTACTAAAATCATTAAAGTATTACAATATTTACAAAACATAAAAATCATTAACAATCTTAAGTCTGTGAAAAGGAAAAGGAAATGAACTTACATGTGGAAAAGTTGCATTCAAAAGCTTATTTACATTTGCTGATGTTTTATCTATCCAATCTTTTGTTCGATTCACATGCAAAGATCCAATCTCCTTGCCAAAATCAGTACTTACCACTTCCTGGAGTCCAGTTTTAGAAGAGATTTTTCCTGACTCATCACTTACATCTTCAACATCTTTATTCTGAACATGAGCTTTAACAGCCAAGTGACGAAGCTCCTCCATAAGAGACACAGGTGACTTACACTCACTTGAATTGAAGTTAGAATTAGCTTCAATACCCAGGACAGGTGCATTGGCATCATCCTGGAGGACTATCATAATATACTCTGCCAAACCTCTAATTGCTTGGTCAACAGCTTCCACACTTCCAGCTGCCCCACTTATCATTGTTTTTGCAGAATGCAAAACTCTGGAAAATTGACTAACAACACCAGGTAAAAAGAAGGCTAATGCATCTGCTGTACCAACCTGCCAATGTAAGCCAACAATAAAGCAACCCAAGATTTTATTTTATTTTATTTTTTTCTAGTAAAAGAAGAATTCAGAACTAGAGAAAGAAGTACAGAAACAAGGAAAACATATCCTCCTAAAACAACCACAAAACAAAGAAAAGCTAACAAAAAGGATAAAATTCAGTTCAAAAGAGCTCTCCAATCCATTAGTCCAAAACAGGAAAACCCTTAGAGATAAGATACTATCCATATTAGGGTAAGCATTAATCGATGAAAATTCTTTCCTCTTGTTTCTTCCCAAGGACCTTGAAGATAGACAAAAGTGCACTAAAGTAACTGCATGGTTCTATTGCACATTGAGCATACCAACAAGACTATTCTATAGCTGCCATGTAACCTCACAACGTAAAGAGATCACTGCTAACTACAACACATAGTTTTCAGGAAATAAAGCCTTATGCGCCTTTTGTTCCTATAATAGTTCTTCAATGTTAACACCATCCAAACAAGTCAAAAGGGCTTGAAAAAAGAGTTGGTAAGAATTGACTTTGCGCTACTGAGAGTCCAAAATTAAAACTGTAAGAAATTTACAAGTGAAGATCCATAGGACTCCAATAACCATATTGCCTAGATGATAGCACTGAAGCAATGAAAAAACTCAAGTAAAGCTAGCAATAAAGCCCACTTCTAAAATCTCATCATCATCAAGGTACTCAAGGAAATGACAATTCAAGATAAGTGGAGAAACATTGCAAAGTGTAAAAGCTAGAAAAGAACACAAGATGTGAAGTTGAAAAGTAGCATGAGTGAGGTAAAAGATTTGTCAAAGACTAACTGGGCCAAAGAACTTGAGGAAAGCTGGCTAGACACACCTAAACTAAAGTGACATAGCCTCCTAAGAAGGGAACAAAGGGCTAGGAAGAAAAAAGACCTCCAAATACTTTTTTCCCCTTCTATAAAAGACTTTTATTGAAGAAAGAGAAGACTTCAGAAGCAGAGGAAAAGAATCTTCCTTAAGAAATGGAAAAAACGGAAGCTCACAAAGAAATTAGTAGAGCAAATCAGCTTAAATGAGCTTTCCAATCCCTCTGCATGTTAGACAAGAAGATTGAATTACTTGGACAGCATTAATCTTGATACATCTGGAATGTTTAGCATAATCTGACTAAGATGTCAAACTGTTCAATTTTAAATATAATTCTGTTCTTTGAAAACCTGTCAGTTTGTTCAAGCCAAAATCATCACAACTCAGCAAACAAAGCACACTTCCAAAAAAACCCCTACACACAGTACTTCCAATAATTGATGATAAATCTAGAATAAATCATGACACACCCAAAGTCCTCTAGAATACTCAAAAGAATTACTCTCAAGCCACCAACAACTTCACAATGAAGCAAAAAAAAAAAAAAAAAAGAGTGCGCTTGGCCCTAAACTTCTAAAACACAATGCACAAATCCAGCAATAAAGGCCTCTGCAGTATATGCAACTGCAACCAACCTTTCATTTTGTAAAGAGAGATTTTGGAGAGGAAAAACTTGTGAGGTCTAGCCTCTTTCCATTAAAATTTATAACAAGACTATACAAGAATTAAGGCTAAATCTAAGGTTAAAATTAAAGCCTAATTAACAACTAATTAGAACACATGATACATATGTTACACATGCTTTATATTTCAGCACTCCCCCTCAAGCCAGGGTATATAAGTCATATGCACTAAGCTTGTTACAAATAAAACCAACACGAGGACCCTGAAGAGACTTAGTAAGAATGTCTACTAGTTGGTCAGCTAAGTTGACAAAACTACTAGTAATGCAACCAGATAAAATCTTCTCTTTGATGAAATGACAATCAATTTTCATGTGCTTGGTCCCCTCATGAAAAACTAGATTTGAGGCAATGTGTAATGCTACTTGATTATCACATATCAACGTCATTTGTGTCACCTCACCATACATTAGTTCTTGAAGCAATTTTTTTAACCATGAGTTTACAAGTTGCCATGGCCATAGCACGGTATTCAACTTTTGCACTAGACCAAGCAACAACATCTTGCTTTTTATTCTTCCAAGATACTAGACTGTCACCGATTAAAACACAGTATCCAAAAGTAAACCGCCTATCTAAAGGAGACCCTGCTCGATCTACATCAGAATATCCAATTACTAGGGTGTGGCCTTTATCTTCATATATAATCCCAAACCTGGTGCTCCTTTGATGTGTCTTGGAATGTGAACTACAGCATCCCAATGGCTATCACAAGGAGATTGTAGAAATTGACTAACTATACTAACAGCAAAAGATATATCAAGCTCAGTGATAGTGAGGTAGTTTAGTTTTCCAACCAATCTCTGGTAAGAGCTTAACATTCAGATCGATGGGAGAATTAACCAGTCTACAATCAAGCATGCCAACCTCCTCAAGCATGTCTAATCCATATTTCCTCTGTGAAACGATTATGCCATTTTTGGATTAAGCAACCTCAACAATAACAGAGTCTTATCCTGTTAGGCGGAATCGGTTACATAGACTGAGCAACCTCAATGCAAAGAAAATATTTCAACCTCCCCAAGTCTTTAGTTTGAAAGCGGTTGAAAAGGCGTGTCTTTAGTTGGAGAATACCATCCTAATCACTACCAGTGATGACGATGTCATTTACATAGACCACCAAATAAATGCATTTATCATCTGATGAGTGGCAATAGAAAACAGAATGGTTTGCCTAGTATGAATCGTACCAAACTCTTGCAACACTGTACTAAACCATCCAAACAAAGCCCGCAGAGATTATTTCAACCCATAAAGAGAATGGTGGAGTTTGCATACTAATTTAAGGTTAAAATTAAAGCCTAATCAACAACTAATTAGAACACATGATACATATTAATGGAAATAAAGGAATAATATTTGTGTAAACTATATCCTAATAGGATGTCCAACTCCTCTATTTATACTAAAAAATAGTAAAGTGAATGTAGATAGTTTAGACAGTATATGAATTTAGACAGTGCTGAGTTACTGACAACACAGAGACAAGTCAATGTTAAGTCACTGATAATCCAATCCTCACTAATCAAGCTAACTTCCTAACACTCTCCTTCAAACTGAAACTAACAAAAGTTTCAGCTTATTACAAAACATGAACCACCACACTTTTAACTCAACATAACAAAAAATACAATTACTTGACACTTAACAAAAACACACTCGCAACAAGCCAACAATGTGCAGCAATAAGCGAGCAACTCCCCTTGAGCACTAAGCTCCACAAACCACGACTATAACATAACACGTGACTGACGTCCTTGGCAGACACAGCTCCCAAAGGTCTTCTGCCAGCTTCCCTTGAGTTGCTCCCTCAACCTTCTTCTAGTTGTTATCCTTGACAACACGTCATCACCTATTGACATAGCCCCAATAAATCTTCTGCCAGCTTCTCTTAAGCTACTCCCTCGACCTTCTTTGGCTAGTCTTCACACAACCTCCAACACTTTCAGTTGGATAGTCAACATCAACATACCAAATTCACACCACCAAACTATCAACGAAACTGCTCTCCAATTGTGCTATTGTAGCATCAAATCAACACCACCAAATCAAGGATCCCAATAGGCAAACTACACTAAGTTGGGATATCACTCCCCCTCAGGCTAAAAGCTAACTAAGCTTTCAGCTTGTTACAATTTAAACAACCAAGATTAACATAACACAATAAAAATACCAAAAAACCAAACACTTCATGTACCAATCCCTTGCATTCAACCAAATAGCCAACCAAATTAGTGCCCTAGTGCCAAACAGAATCGACAACAACAAACCAAATTGATGCCAAACACGACTTCCAGCATAGATTGAATCAAAAATAAAGATTTACTACCAAAAACAAGGAGAAAATTTTATGGAATGTTTCCATAAGTAGATCACCCCTCTTTGTCCCAAAACATGTATTCACACACCAAAAAACCAGCACGGTCAGCATAGTACTCAAAGCAACCAGCAACTCAAGAAATTCTTGAACATCCAAAGAAGAACTAAGCTCTAGTAAGAAGAAGAAATTGAGAATTAGGGTTAGCGTTCAAGGTGGATGATGAGGCTCTGATACCATGTTGGAAATAAAGGAACAATATTTGTGTAAGTTGAATCCCAATAGGACGTCTAACTCCTTTATTTAAACTAAAAAATAGTACATTGAATCTAGACAGTACTGAGTCATTGACAACATAAAGATAAGTCAGTGCTAAGTCACTGACAATCCAATCCCCACTAATCAAGTTAACTTCCTAACACATATGTTACACATGGTTTATATTTCAACACGTTTTAATCTTGACCAGTATTACAATTGAAATAAAAGCCTGAACCTTTGAGGGAGTGTCAACTTTCCAAAAAAAATTGGTAAAGTCAATCTTGAGAAAAGGGCTTCAATTAAGGTGCTGGAAAAAAGAATAACAGGAAAAGGAAACAGAGATTCCAAGGATCAGAACCTCCAGTATGGTGTTATATGAAAGATGAATAAGATTTAAGAAGGCCAAACATAAAAACTGAGTCAGAGGCTTCCTTGTCATTTAAGTTTCTAGTCCTTCTAGTAATTTTGATAGAAACTAAACACTTCCACAGCAATAAAAGCAAGGACCCTAATCAGCCTATCATGCTCAACCTCCAACTCCTTCATTACGCTTTTGCCCCTTCACCCCACCTAACTCTTGCTTTCTACCTCCAGCTAGTCTCTTCCTGTCAAAGAATTTCCAAACTTTATTTCTAATAGCAGCTCTTCTAACCAGTCTCCTTACACAACACTCCAACGCTAGCCGATCTATAAGCATCGGCCTCTTGCAAAACCTCCATTTCCTCACACTCACATCCCAATAACTTTTCAACTTCTCCTTAACAAACAAACCAAGACAGTAATTCCTGTTAAGCAAGCTAGAGACAGGAGTAGTAACAGATGAAAACAATCATCTAGGGCACTCACCACCAGCTCCAACAGGTTATCTAATCATCAGTGAGAGAGAATAGCTAACCTAAGACATCATAACTGATTAAAAACATGATGATGATATATTTTGATAAAAGAAGGAATTTATAAATAGAATAACAGGGAAAAATGCAGACGACAAGACATCCTATTATGAAATCAAGATAGAAGAAAAAAGATAGAAATAGAAAATCCATGCAATTATAAAAAAATTAAAAACATAGAACAGCAATCAAATCACTTGGAATTTTCGTTATAGGATCTCATACAAACCTCATTATAGAACACCATATATTTAGAAACTGCTGCAAACATTGCATAATTTTACAAAATGATGGATGGAAATTATATTATAATTAGACGAAATCCAATAACCATTCATATGACAAAAACTGGCCAATTTTCTTCTGTAAGTAACATTTTACTTAATTAAATATCAAAAGTGTAGAAGCCAAAGAACGACCATCCTTATATATGTACTATGAATTTTCCTACCCAGAACCAACGGGTTTTTCTTTTCTAATGTTGAAAGAGTAATACTTTATGAGAGGAGAGAGAAAGGAATTACAAGAAAGAGGCACAACAATCCTCTAAAAGCCATAATATAAATTCAGGACAGGTACAATGGAAGCCCCACCAGTGAGAATTTAAAATAACAATACTCTCAAATCATAATAAATGTCCATAAGAGGACATCCGCTAAACACACCATTAGTAGAACAACATAGAAAGGCAATTTCTAAGTTATTGAAAATTCCTTCCTTAGACTATTAGAACCAAGGTAAACATAAACCAACATGCAAATTTTCTTTGGCTACCAAAACCAGAGGATTCCAAAGACACCAAAAGAAATCATAATCAAAGCACATATACAAAAGTTTACAATCCTTTGTCTATAGAGCAGCCAACTACATAGGACAGCATGCCCCTTTCCCATCTCTATGACAGTCTCCCAATGAAGAAAAGGGCTTGTTCAATAAATTTTAAAGAGAATAAAGCACTCTACTTCTTTTCTCTCCATGAATCTTTTCTTATATTTTCTTTCATCATTTCATATAGTGGCATGGGGGGAAAAAGCCACACATACAAAAATATATATTACACAAGTATAAAAATAGGATTGGACAACAGAGAAACTGCCACAGCTTCTGAAAAAAACTTGTTCAATCATTACCTTAGCAACCATCAACCGAAGAGTTTTGAAGGCTTCAACTCGGAGTCTTGCAGAGCCTCGATGTCCTCTTGCAGCTTCTGTATCTGCAGTCTTTTCATAAGTCTAAATCAGTACTATAAATTTACTTTATATAATGCAACTGACTTTTGACTACAAAAGGAACTTGGAAGAATTCTGGTTAGCTCATTTTTCAACAATAATACTTTGGCTCCTTCAAATAGTTATCTGTGCTATGACAAATGCTATGTATTTCTAACAAATTATGGTTATTCTGTCATAAGGAGTGATAAGGAACCAAATCGGGAAACTTTGTGTTAAAATTATCTGGAACTTTCCTAAGAAAATTTAACATTAAAAGAAACAACATACTTTGAGAAGAAGTGACAACCAGTGTCCAATCGCAGCTGAAGCAGTTTGAGAACGGAGAAATGCAAGTAAACATACTTCTGATTCTGAACCACAATTGACAAATCCTTGAAGATGTGCATTATTATACATGCTATCAGAAAGTACTAGCAAACCAAAAATTTGTTTACATGAACATGACTCGTCAGAACAAAGATATAAACTTTGAAGTAGTGCCTTAAAGCACAATATAATTCCTTCACGAAACTCCTCTGAAGCCTCAGATGGGGACAGCAAAGCCCCATATGTCAATTTCTTCAGTAGAACAACCATCTGTAGAAGAAGACCATCACTATTCAATTTTTGATTTTGCCCACTCCAATTTATTAAAATCATTACAGTTCAGTTTATACAGAAACTCAATGCTAATGAATCCTGAGCTCTATAGAGCAGTCATATGAGCTAATACAACCATTGTATAAATAAGCAAACATAAAATTTTGCTTAGGATACCAAAACATCACATAACTAATGAAAAAAGCTCAACAAAACACTGTTTAAGCATCCTTTCAAGAATTTGCAGCATACATCCAGATAATTTGCAACCATTTGTAACTTCAAATAACAAAGAATTTAAACAACTACATGATCATTAATGCATAGAAACAAATCAATAATAGACATGTATCAGGGTGTGAGTTCAAAGACAACTAATCTCTATATAATGCAATTTCTTCATATAATTGAGCAAGGGATCGTATATTATTATAATGAGAACAGATGCCACTCTTGATCAGCCAAAAGTCCAAGAAAGAAACAAATCATATCCCAAGACTTACAACTTAGGATGACAAAGCACTCCAATCATGCTGAATATGCACAAGTGGGACACTTCTAAACAATTCTTGAGCTCATACCAAATAGAGGCTAGATAAAAATGAATTCTTGCATAATTTTATGCATAACACCGTACAATTAATCTTCGGTTAATTTCAACTTGAAACTAGATAATTTTTGGTGGGCATAATTCTGTCTCTTATTTTCGCCTTTCTTGATAGAATACAATGACAGGGTGCCTCTCGGTGCTTAATTTTTAGTACTCAGTGTTAAAAGCATTTTTATGAATCTCTATTTCAATAGGTTTCGGTCCAGCATCCTCCTGTAGAAACAGGGATTTCCATGTGCACAGAGATTCTTTTTGCTTTTCAATCGTTCCTTTTGTACCTCAATTCCTTGTATTGAAGCAGTGCAGCTCTTAAAAACAAATGCTGTATACTATTATGCCACTTTAGTGTTCTTACTAGTGAAGATCTCAGCTAGATATAAACAAATTTAAAAAAAAAAAAGAGCAATGCTTCAGAAACTTGCATAGCAGCTATGCCAAATGGCAACACAAATCAGCCCACCTGATCCACAGATTTTAACCGACACTTCCTCAGAAGTTCCTCTAAACACTTGACAACACCTTCGGCCACATTGTCACTCACTTTCAAACATGTTTTTGAAACATCAGACATAGTAAACTTGTCTTCAGAACCAACTTTCTGCATAGATCTGCATTCAATTGCCACATCGAAGAGCAGAAGTAATGGGAACAAAGTGTAGCTGAAAGAAAAATTTTTAAAATTACATTGTAAGGATAAAGTAAGCATCAAATAATTGATCAAAACAATGCAAAATTTTAATTGTGCAAATTTTCAGAATTCAAATTCTTAGTGATATAAAACCATCATTGGATCTGCACCTAATAGCTTAAGCTTTCTAGATAGTTGGCTTTGGACAAAAATAATCAATATTTATCCACACAAGAGACTAGGTGAGGGTAACAGATAGCAGTACCGATTTTGTATGCATCAAACCAAGACAAGAAAACATTCTAAACTGTAGAATTAGTATATGCTGTAGAAATGTTTACTTGCACATGCGTCCTCTTTATTGGCAAGTAAGGTACTCCAGCGCATATACCTTTTAAGTTTTGATGCTTGAACCCATAACATAATTCTCTACTCTGATTTTAATTAGACTTGCCATTAGACCAAAGCATCATTGGCAAGCTAATATAGAGAATAAAAAATTATATTAAAAACCATCACTCTTTCAATGGTATTATATTTATTTCTGAAAAATCTAATCCCTCTATTAATTGTTATCTGGCATAAAATTTCATTCATTCATTCATACTTAGTAACAAAAGGTCCCAATGGCATTCCCCTTCCCCACCATCAGAGAAATCTACATAACTCGAGAATTCCAACGGCACGTCAAAATTATAAAGAGAAATTTAAAGTAAAAAAAATGAGTGGGTAGGTGGATATGTGTGTTTCGTAAATTTACTCGAAGAAAGGCTGTAAAGTAGCGGGTGGAGAATTCCGAAGGAAACGAAGCAGCGCAGGGAGTACAGAAGCATGATTCTTAGGGTTCTGCATCTGCACGAGCTCCAGAAGCTGTAAACAGTAAGATTTTAACTCGAGGAAGGCACTGCTTCTGAAGTCGTCCTCTTGTTCGGAGCCCGCTTTCATCACTTTCTCCATGTCCTCCATTGAATTGTGTATGTTAAAACTTCCCCGACATAAATCAGAAGGACATTTTATTAGTGGTTCCAATGGTTCTCCAAAGAAAACTGCGGCTCTTAGATATGCGTGTATATTATGCTCACCGTTTTTCAGTTGCAGGTCCACGTTGAAGCAGATTGCTCTGGCAGATGGAAACAAACCAAGTTGGGGACTTTCTGCAGGTCTCTGCAACTCGGGTAGCTTACCGGGTCGGTTAAACCATACTATGGTTGCTTCCCCAAGTGTTTTTCTTTTATACATTCGAGAACTTAAAAGGAAAATTTAGTTACAAAATATAAGTGGTTATTTTGTTATTATTTCATAATCTAATTAATTTAATTTATTTATAACTAAAATTGATAAATTTTTAAGTTTTAAAATTTTAAATTTTAAGTCTTATAATTTATAATATTAAATATTAAATTTATATTTTTAAATTTTAAAAATATAAAAATTATATATTTAATTTTAAATATTTAAATTTTAAAATTTTAAACTTTAAACACAATGCATTAAATCTTAAACTTTAATGAACACCCTAGTATAGTAGCACTTTTATTACCTTGAAACTTTTTTCAATTAGACTTATAAATTTGATCCTATCCTATATTAAATAATTTATCATTTCTCTTATTATAAAAAATTTATAATCTCTAAAATATTTTACCTTAAACATTTAATATTTAATCTTATAATTTGAAATCTTAAATTTTAATATTATAAACTTTAAATATAACATGACATTAAAATTTTTAATCTAAAATTCTTAAATCTTAATAACCAACAACAAAAAAAACTTTTAACTCTTACTTTTAAATCCAAAATCACAATTTTAAAAATTTAAAATTTTACATCTTAAATTTAAAATTTTAAAAATTTTAAATTTAAATACTAAATTTAATTAAAATTTAAGATTTTAAATGTTAAAATTTTAAAATATAGAGTTTGATATTTTATATTCAAAATGTTAAGTCAAACCATTAAAAATATTAGGATTAAAATTTAGTATTTTAAAATTTAAAGTTTTAAATTTAAAGGTGTAGTATTTAAATTTTAAGATTTAAAACTTTATATATTTTAATTTTTCAATACATTACCTAATTAATTAAATATATAAACTATGGTTATATATAATTTATGATAATAAAAAATTCTGTAGGGAGAAACTTTAAAATAATCAAATGCTGATGCCGTTGTGTGATTAAGGGTACCAATAATTACTTAGGCTTGATATCACATTATAACTCAGATGTAGATGATAATATTGTCATACGATATTATTTTCCTTATAAAAATATAGTCTATCCCCTATTATTAACAAAAAGTATACGAAAAAGAGAGCAATCCGGTTTTAATGTTTGGGCAAAATTATAGATTTTAATAAAAATGTGTAATGATATTTATAAAATTTAAATATTTTTAAATATAATGTAAATTTTATAAAATAAAATATTAATAAATAATTATTAATAAAATTAATAATATAAATTATTATTTATTTATTTATATTTTATAACATTTTATATATTTTTTCAATTATCATTTATTTACATTTTACGTACGTACAAATTCTACCGTAGAACCTTGGGAGAGAAATTGAAACCTAAACACTACGACGAACTTACACAGCCTTACCGGCTCAAACAAGCCGTTTGCAAATACAGTCTATCATCATTCCCTCCCGAAGTGGTCGGCCTCTTCCTCCAGAGGATCAGACCTCTAAACCCAAATTTTACTTCCCGAGTTGTCTCCATACGCACAGAATTGGAGCAGGGATTCATCTTTGGTTTTTTATATTGTAGAAAAAGCGAGGTGCTCTCTCCGTTTTAGGTAATCTCCATTGTTAGATCCCAGGTTTCGTAACTGATAACTGCAGCTTTCTCCTTTTGGTGAATCTGAGAGTTCTCTCCTGTTAATTTGGAATCTGTGGCGTTAACCCTAGAACACGAAGCTCACTCTTGGGCACTTTTTCCCCAGATACAGAAAGCCTGCCTTAAGCTGCATCTCTCTCTTTTCCCTTTTTTGTTGCTGTTACTTTTCTCTATTCCTTTGTCTTTCATTTTCCTCTCAGTTCAAGTTTTTCCTCTCTATGCTCAAATTCAATATATTTATGGTTATTAGGTTTCATTATTATATTTGCTGATATTGAATTCATTGACTCTTCCCCTCTCTGTGTCTTTTAATTGATTTTTTCAGGAAGTATGATTGGGTTCGTGTTCTTATTGGTGGATAGGATCGAGCTCAATACTGTTGAATGCATCCAATAGAATTGCTGCAACATTTTTTTGGCTGCCAAAGAACTTGGAATTTACTAAAACTTTTTCACAATCATTTTCATTTTTTGAATTGCATTAAATATTTGTAGAAACTAAGGAAGGTGCTGATACAAAGGAGGTCTTGATGTTCTTGGTAATGAATCTTTCCCTTCTACTGACTCCTTTGTGAATAGATGCATGCTTAGACTGTCCATATCTGTTTTTGAAATTCACTTTTGGCCATTTTCATTATATAGAATAGACGGTATATACTACCTTTTTCTATTGAAAGAAGCTGGGATGCTAATTAGAGAATTGATATCATTGTGTCTCTAATAGGAATGAATTTTGTGGTTTATATGATGAGCTGATATGTTGAATGAAGTTTTAAATACAAAATTTTGTGAATCAAGTGTATAATACAGTACATTATTTAAATGATCATAATCTTGATTAAATTAGTTTGACAATAACATACTTCGATTTTCATGGACTCTGCACAATACTGAGTGTTCATGCTGGCCTCTGTCTATTGCAGGAGTCTAGAGTTTCTTCTGTTGTTAAAGATGATTTATTTGTGAAACATTGTAAATATTTCACTATGTTATGTGCTTCTCAATGAAATCTTGATGAGTTCTGGGAAGGGTAAATGAACACATAAATCCATGTGCGTGGAGGTTATTATCTATATTTTTTTCAAGTTGATTGCAACTTTATTATTCTATATCAAAGAACATTCTGATACTTTTTTTTTTTTTCCTCTTTCAGGTGGCTATTCAATTTAGTTAGAGATTCCATTGATTGTCTTCGTTAAATTTTATTTTCACCATCACCAGCAAACAACCATCAGACAATGTTACTCACTCTGAGTGAAAAACAAAGCTAGCCTACTTGCATACATCATGTAGAAGATTCATCTCCTTCCTTGCTGCACTGGCTTGCTATATTTATATGTATTGATAGAAATATCAGTGTCCCAAAATTTATTGCATTAAATCAAGATTGCTGAAACCCAGTTTTGTAGTCAACAACAATGCGTTCATAGAAGCCAAATGCATGATTCTACTTCCAAACCCTATTGTTTATAGGAATCTCCTCTCCAAGAAGCACCAATATCTCTCTCTCCTAAAGTTATGTGCTTCCATGAAGCAAGTCTTTCAAATTCAAGCTCAAATACATGTTTGTGGTCTATACCAAGATAGTTATTTGCTGACAGAACTCGTTTATCTTTGCTCTTTGTCTTCCTATAAGAATTTGAACTATGTGCAAACGCTTATTAATCACTCAGACAAGCCACCACCTGCTTCCTGGAACATACTTATTAGGGGTTATGCCTCCAGTGATTCACCTATTGACGCCATCTGGGTATTTCATGCAATGCGAAGACGAAGGGTTAGACCAAATAAGCTTACATTTCCATTCCTTCTCAAGTCTTGTGCAATGGTTGCAGCACTTGCAGAAGGGAGGCAAGTGCAGGCAGAAGTTGTAAAGTGTGGTTTGGATTTTGATGTTTATGTTCAGAACAGTTTGATTAATTTTTATGGTTCTTGTAAGAAAATATTTGATGCAGAACGAGTGTTTGATGCCATGCCTGAAAGAACTGTTGTTTCATGGAATTCGGTTATAACTGCTTGTGTTGAGAATCTTTGGTTAAAAAACGGAATAAGGTATTTTGTGAAAATGAGGGATTGTGGTTTTGAGCCGGATGAAACCACCATGGTTCTTATGCTGTCTGCTTGTGCTGAGTTGGGGAATTTGAGCCTGGGGCGTTGGGTTCATTCCCAGTTGATTGTGAGAGGGATGGTTGTTAATTGTCAGTTAGGTACTGCTCTTGTTGACATGTATGCAAAGTCTGGAGCTGTAGGTTATGCTAGGCTTGTTTTTAACAGAATGGAAAAGAGAAATGTGTGGACGTGGAGTGCAATGATCCTGGGATTAGCCCAACATGGCTTTGCTAAGGAAGCTCTTGCACTCTTCCCCAAAATTAAAAATCATCCTACCATATACCCAAATTTTGTTACCTATCTTGGGGTTCTAAGTGCTTGTAGCCATGCTGGGATGGTAAATGAGGGTTACCAATATTTTCATGATATGGAACATGTTCACGGGATCAAACCCACAATGTTACATTATGGAGTCATGGTTGATATCTTAGGTCGTGCTGGGTGTCTTAGGGAGGCGTATGACTTCATACAGAGAATGCCTGTTGAGCCTGACCCAATTGTATGGCGGACATTGCTTAGTGCCTGTACTATTCACGACGTTAATGACCATACAGGGATAGGGCATAAGGTGAGGAAGAGGTTGCTTCAGTTGGAGCCAAGGAGGGGAGGGAATTTTATTATCATTGCCAACATGTATGCTGAAGTAGGGATGTGGGAGAAAGCAGCTAACGTGAGGAGGGTTATGAGAGATGGAGGCCTGAAGAAGACGGCTGGAGAAAGTTGTGTTGAGTTGGGTGGGTCCATGTATAGCTTCTTTTCTGGCTATGATGCTCGCCCAGACTTAACGGTTGTCTACGATATACTAGATGGTTTGAACCTTCACTTAAAGATGGTGAACTAATTGTTGGAGAAATTGCTTTCGATCTATTCTGTGCTGTGGTGCAGAACTTGAAAATAGGATAGGATAGACGCAAAGTTCCGATGATTTTTTGTACTATCTGACATTATCCATTTTTCTTAAACATTAATTACAGCGCTATCATTATCCTCAGCGTGAAACTGCAACTTCTAATGTCTCTGTTTAATCCTTTACAGTTGCTCAAATACGCAGCCTAGAGGTATGTCAAATATGGGTGCTTCGACCCGCATGACATCTCAAACACGTAACACTTTTTTCATATAATCCAAATGAGGACTAATAGTAGTACAAAAAAGAACAGTACGTTTAGCGTATTAATAGAAACAAGAAAAATTTTAAACTGTTGAATTTTAAATTTTTGCTGTTTCAGCTAGTACGCATAGTGTACTACTATTGTTTGTACCATAAGCATGTCCTAGTCCAAGTTATGGCAATGACACATTATTCTTACGGGTAATAGGCATGTTGATCCCTCTATCACGGGTTGGTAACATGCAATCTCGATTCTTCACGCCTGAATCCTACCTCCCTTGCAAAAGTTATTCCTTCTTCTGCAGGCACGAGCTCTACTCTGAATCGTCTACAGTTCCTCTGAATCTGAAATGTCCTTCTCGTTTCCCAACATCAATGCCGATACCAAATGCATGCTCCTCTGCATATATTGTCACGTCCAGGTAAATTTTGAAGGAATTACGGCTTGATTTCTGCCAACTCGATTGTGCAGGTTCTGAAATTATAACCTCATTAACCCCGATATCTGGCTTCATGAAACTTAACAAGGTTCTTTGTTAAAAGGAAAATGTTGAAGTTATGACTGTAGTTTCACGCTTTTAGTCATATTTCTATGGTGGTTGAAGAGATATATATTAAATAAATTAAATTAATTAATTAAATAAAAAAATAAAAATTATAAATAAAAGCTATAGATGTAAGTGTTTAAGAATAAAATATTCATACTAAAAATGTGGCCACATGAAAAGGGCTCTTCACATCTTTCTCTTGCCAGTGCCACACCAGGTTCCCATCACCCCAAATTCTTTACCAAGCCATGGCCACGCCATTTCAATTCATTTAGAAAAATAAAAATCAAGTTTCTCCAAATAACATACACTGTCAAAATTACCTAAATTTTTTATTATCTCAAGAAAAAGAACTTGAATGCACATAAAAAATCAAAGCTTGTACTTTGAAGCAAAGTAATTAGCAGTTTATATTCATTTTGTCCCCAAGAAAACAATCACTTTAACACATACTGCGTGATTGAATTTATTACCAAAAAATCATGTTAGTTCCACACTATATATACCTAAATAAAAATTTTCGGTAATTAAACTTGAGTCATGTTATTTTATATATATTGACAGTGTAAGTTGCTAGTTCAAGTAGAGAGAAAAATTCTCTCAATTAAAATAGTGCATTTCATTTGAGATAATTTTTTCTCTCAATACACACCTGTAGCGTAAGATGGAGGTATGCATTTTTAACATTTTCGGTTAAACTTGAACCACACTTCTTTTATTTGGATAGTATAAACTTGAAGTTGTATGTTATTTATTTGTAGTACATATAAAATAGCAATTAGTTTTTCACTGAACTATCTATATCCAGACATTTTACAAATTAAAAGTCATAATAATTTTATTTAAAAGAATATAAAACATTAAATTTATTCAATTCACAATCTAAATTATAAAATTTAACATATTTAATATATATGTCTAAGAGTTTTTTTATTGAATCATTTTATTTTTATTTAATTTTTATAATATATAGTCTAAATAGTTAAATTTATTAAATTTTATAAATTGAATACATCTCATCACTTAAGTATAAAAATAATGTAAGAAAGGTGAAATTGAAATACTAATGCAGATTCTTCCCTTTTGAATAAGGTAGATTCATATCCAAAAAGAGGTTGACAATAAGTTCTTTCAAAATTAATCATTTGTTGTGGGAATGTTTTTTTCTTTTATGTGTCCCATATAAATTTTAATTTTTCCTCCTCATTTAAACAAAACCAGCAATGTATCAAAAAAAACAAAAACAAAAACAAAACCAGCAAGGCCTTGACTTTCTGTACAATATGCATGCGGACAGACGTTACGTCGCTCTTTTTATCAGTTCTCTCATGCCATCCCATCTCACCGGTAGCCCTCTCATAGCCGTCCCTTCCTCGCGACGCCGACGTTGCACTCTGTCCTACGCCAATGGCCCCTGGCACCGCCGGTACCGGCATTCCTTGTGCCGATATACGAATTAATCTGATTTGTTCCTTGTCAGCTGTCAACCGACATAAGTCGGGTCGGTTTTACGGATAAGACGGGTAGATGCTCGACCCAATTACCCATCATTTCATCTACTACCAGTAACAGCCAGCTCGCGCTCACGAATTCATGGTACAATTGTGACTGAATGTTCATGCCTGGTGGCTCTCGCATTTCGCATCATCTACGAGAGTGCGACCTTCATTTCCACTTGGGCCTAAGCTCAGACTTAGGGTGGAGTTTTAGTTACTATAGTACTCAGGTTGTTCGGATTTCGTTTCCATGGCCTCTGAAATCTTGTTGGGGAGACATCATTATTCCCGAGAACCAAAACAGAATGTCATCTTCCTGTTCTTCTAGTATCCCATCCAAGTCTCGGGGAGAAATTCCTCTTCTTTGTCATTGTTTCAGGTTTTGATCCGAATCCACTTAATTGGGGTTAACTTTTCTTCCATAGTTTGCATGCAGAATACTGATAGTATATCCTCAGCATTTGGAAGACAATTATGAATTTGTTACTAAAGAATTTCTTTTTTTAATAAACTATTCTCTGAACTTTGTCCTCCAATTTAATTGTATTTTTCCAAACTTGATGATTTCTTATGAGCTATACAAATTTCTAGGCTTTAGAGGGGTTTATACTTTTGTTAAATTGGTTTCTTGGTTCCCTTTGATTAGTTGCCTTTTAGGTGGCAATTTCTATTCCCTTTGTTCTAATCTTCTATAGGTCTTGTGAAATTTTAGGTACTTAAACAAATATCACAACTTCCGAAAAAACCTGTATGCTCAGTTAAATTTGGCTTTATAGAATGATTTGCCTGAAGTGTGCATGACAGTCTGAAAATTGAGGTACAGTTCCAACTACTTATTAGTTTGTATGTTGAGATTGATCTTCTACTATGGTCATTTCCATTGTTTGGGACCACTCACAATCGTACCATCCAAGTGGCTTTGTCAAAATTTTGGTCAAGTAGTAAGATTTTTAAAGAAATGTCAAGGGGGCGTTTCTATCGTACTTAAGAATTAAAGCCTCATGAAAAAAACAAAATGGAACTCCACGAATGAACTACAATCTAAGAAAGGGACCAAAGGATACAAAAGGAAAATATTTACTGTTAAATACAGAAGAATGGGAAATCAATTACTGTTATGCAGTGCTTCAATGTAAAATTAAAATAACTGGTATGTTGTCATTTAGTAAAAAGTGATTAGTAAGAGACATTGATCCAACCACTGCTTCAAGCAACTTGATGTGAGAATGAAAAGTTTGAAATTACTTAATAATTTAATGCAGCCTTCTTTATTACATTATATAATGAATAATCTCTTTATCCTATGCATGTATCACAACATTTGACAATCAGATCATTTTTCACTGAAATATAAGGTGTAATGGGCCAGAAGACAGAAGTTCTTCTAAAAGCCTCATTTTCACAAAGTCAGAACACTCTATTAGACCAATAATTAATGCTCTTATGGCTGCAGCTAATGTTGAAATTCCAGTCACTCATCTGCTGCCTTTGTATGTGACTATTTCTGTATCTCAGTACTTGAGTGCCCTCCCTCCACTGTTTGTAGGAAACTGTGTGTGTGAAAGAGAATGAATTCTGCACACTCCTGCATGCAGTGTTTTAAAGAATGGATATTTGGCTTATCGTAAGATTTATCTGAAAATTCTTTGAGACAGCCAACCAATTCTCAGATACATTGATATTTTTATTTGTGTCGCTTGTCATCCTGCTTTTGTTCAAGAATCTGATTCCTTTTCTTTCTTTGAGGCCAAAGACAAGATGATCATGAGATTATCTCTCAAGGATTATCACCAGTGGCAGGTTTTTAGTCTTTTTCACCTTATTCCTTGTTTTTCATTTTAGCAAATGTATGCCCATCCATGTTAATAAAGCTGTATATGTTCAATAGATATCTGTCAACATTGTCTGGAAAGATCTAATACGCTGCTCCAAAGAGAAAAAAAATTAGTTGATGACAAAGTTGATTTGGTTCCGTGGTCTGCCTTTTGATCATTACAAAAGGAGGGCATCTGTTTGAATGTCTTGATTCTTATACTCTGTTCAACGGTTGTCCATGTAATCATCATTTCTCCTACTCTTTAGGGTCTTTATATCCATTCTTTTAGAATCCAGGAGTACTTTAATATCCTACTTTTTGTTTTCATAAGTTTTAGTTACTTCAGTAGTGTAAGGAATACGTGATTTACATGCAGAATATGGAGTTGTGAGATGAAAGGTGGCATATATGCTCAGAATTTGGCTGTACTTGTCTGTATCCCATTGAGAGTTAAAAAAGTTTATTTGTATCTTGTTAGGATGTTGCAACTCGTTGGTGGCTAGAATTATTAGTCTGACAAAGCAACTAAGCAAATATCTTGTGAGCTTATAATCAAGTTCAATATAATAGCCCCGACAGACTTTTATCAATTTTTGAAACAGTAATAACAACTTAATAAGTTACCACTGAACTTATCATTATGTATCGTCCATGTAGCATGATTAAAAAAATTGCCAATTTTTGTAGGCTTCTTTCAGTTGGACAATGCATGTAGGATAAGTGAAGGACATACAGACTATGGAGTTGTGAGATGAAAGGTGGCATATATGTTCAATATTCAGTGTTTGTCTGTAATTGTCTGTGTCCCATTGAGAGTTAAAAAAATGTTTATTCATATTTTGTTAGGATGTTGCAACTCCTAGGTGGCTGGAGTTATCTTTTGTTTTTTTTTTTTTTTTTTGACGTAATAGGTGGTTAGAATTATCAGTATGACAAAGCTTAACAAAATTCTTTTGAGCTTATTATCAAGTTCAATAGAATAGCCCTCACATACTTTTTACAATTTTTGAAACACTAATAAAAACTTAATAAGTTACCGATGAAATTATCATTATGTATCTTTGATGTAGCATGATTAAATAAAATTGCAAATTTTTGTAGGCTTCTTTCGGTTGTGCATTGCATGTGAGCCTCCCATTAGAGCACAGGTCTTCCAACTTTGTAAATGTTTTCTCTGGAATAAACTTGGTCCCTGATTCTTTGCTGAAAATAGGGGACTTCATACAGACTTATGGTCAAAATATCAATATGTATAAGAATGATTCCGTTTTGGATGATTGTATGGTTCCCTTGCCCAGTTGGCATTATGACTGTTGGATGATTATTGAATGAATCTTGATGCAAATTCCAATAAAACATAATGCAATGGGTACCACAACTAAGAGTAGCATATAAATCTGTTTCCATTTATTACCAATTTCACTTTACATAATTGAAATATGGGCCCAATTGCCTCCTAGTTTGCAGGCAGAATAAAAAACAGGATGCTCCATACGAACTTTCCATGCAGGTCTTCTCTATACCTGTCTTTTGCTTCTCATTGGTCAAGGATTGGTAGTTGTTCTTGTTACCTGTTTGCCATTGAACATAATGAAAATATTTTGAAACGACCACTGTGTTTACATCAAGATGAATATCATATGAAGGGGAATATTGTCATATGTGTTGCACAGGGAGGAACAGAAATGTGGAAGTGTATCTATTCCCAGTTTATCAATATGTAATATGTGTACATGCCACCTCTCTCTGCTATGTCTGTATTTCTGTTGTATATAAATTCTGAGCAAGCATTTTTACTCCATGTTTTTAGAGTACTACGAGTAAAGTTGACAAATTAATTTAATAATTCCATACAAAATAACTACAAGGGAAAGGTCTATGTGGTTGATTATTTAAAGTAGACTTTAAAAACTGTAGAAAACTTTTGGATGTGATTTGCTTTTGACAATCTTTTTAATGCTGATTTAAAATAATACAATTCAAACAATCTTTTACAGACAGTTATAACCAACTGTCTGCAGGATGTGTACATATATGTGTGTTTTAAATTGTTAAAAATACAATATTAGATAATACATCCTCGTCTCACAGATCTGCTTTCTCTGATAACCTTTATTGAATAGTACATAATAATAAAATGAATAATGAATTTAGTAATTTATTTTTTGGGTGCCTTTTTTTCTTCATTTTGCAAAGAGACAGGAATATATATATATATATATATACACACACACACACACACAGCTACCTTTGATTATATGCCCTGGTGCTGTGAGAAGTGATTCTCATAAACCTATTTATTGAGAGTTCATGGAACTGTATGCAAAATAGGGTGCCTTAATTACTTGTTTCTAAAACAATTTGTATCGGCATGGCTTTAATGTTCATTCATCCACACATATATTTTAAAATTAACAAGAAAGGAGAAGGTAAGGTTTTATCAAACTGGTAAATGGTTGAAATAAGTTCATCATATTGAGTTTCTACATGTTTTAAATTAGGTCAAAGGACTAGGTTCCGTGAAATAGTCAAAACGATTGGGTCTGCTCTCCTCGCACTTCTTGTTCTCTTTAGAACAAAAAATTTATGTTTTATATAATCAAATGAACTGTAATTATCTTGGAACAAGTTTCTACTGTTGAAGACTGCTTCGCATATGGGGCCACTTGTAGCTGTACACATGCAAGCTTATCTATCTGTGTTTTTCCAATATCCAAATTTGTAATGACTAATAATATGCTGCTGAGGTTCCTTTCCACTGGCCCGTCCCCTCCTCTCAGTTGCTCCTCCCTCCCGACATTATTTATTGTTTTAATTCAGCCATCACACATTATAATTGACTTGCCAATGCAAGGACGCTCACGTTTTTATTGATGTGTCTGATTCACTATCAATATAATACATCTTTATATAATTCTATCTTAATCACTACGAGGTGGAATTTTAGCATTGGGGAAGTTTGACGCTTTGCACATAGGTCATCGAGAACTTGCATTCAAGCATCAAGGGCTGGGCCTCCCTTTCTACTACTATTTGTTGGAATAGCAGAAGTACTTGGCTGGGAACGTAGGTATGATATGGTATAAGTTTCTATTTAGCTTGTATTTTTGCCTAATGAGCTCAAAGTAATTGTTGAGTGTTACTTACAAATTTTATTGAATATTTTTGAAATATAAACATTAGATCCAAAAATTAAATTAGCCATTGCTTCAAAAGCCTAAGCTGTTAGGAGATTGGTCTATATTGATGTCAAAAGTATATATCTTGCAAATGAATTATAAAATGGGATAATAACCTGAACACAGATGAAGGCATACTACTAATGTGTTTATGGGTTGGTCTTGTTGGGGCTTCGATTAAGTGACTCTTTCCTTGCTACCCTGTTTGAATAGCCCATGGCAGGGAAATAAGTTAGATAGAGGTAGCAATGATGGTCCATAAATGCATACGGATTTGAAAGGGTTAATTTCCCGATCTGTTCAAACAATACAGTGGGTAAAGTTAGAAAAAAGTTGTCTTGATTTACAAGTGCAATTCTATATTGTAAACCGAATTGATTGATTAAATTATATGGTCCTCTTGTGGAGATGTACTTTAACATCTGATCATCACTGCATTCCTTATGTAGTTTTAGCTCAGTAGTTTTCCTATCGTTGTGGCAATGATTTTTACATTAGGCTGGGTGGCTCTGCAATGAATATTGCATATGCAGTTCACTTGAAAGAAAACAAGTTTGGCAGTAAGTATTTGGAACATTCTCAAAAACTTATATCCTTGTTTTGGACAAGTATACATATGAAAGATACATAATACTGGTTATGATATGTTTAATCAACAAATTTTTGGTTACTTATTTGTAGTGGATTTAAAGTTCGCTCACTAAAGAACAATTTTCATGCTTCTTATAATCCTATGCTTTTTTTTTAAAGATTATGAAGTGCTGAATATTGTGCATTATTGTTTGTAAGTCTTTTATACTTAAAGAATAAACAAAGAACATTGTGCATTTTTCTAACTGATTCCCAAACAGTGCTCCCATAGTTGCCAAATGTGACCGGAAGCGAGTTCTTTCTTCTTGGGCTCCTCATTGTTGTAACATGGTCCCTCAAGAATTCCAGGTTGAATTTTCAAGTGTGAGACATCTCACTCTACGACAGTTTGTTGAAAAGTTAGCGAAAGAGATTAGAGTGGGCGGAGTTGTTGCTGGTAAGTAAATAGTCCCACTAAATACTATGTTTATGTAATCTTACCGAACTCTTTTGCATTCAACAGAGTTACATGGATGTCCAATTTCCTGTAAGACAGTGTAGGTAATCTTTTCTGGGGATTTTGTTACAAAATGTGATTGTTCCAGCATAAAAATTGGCTCATCATAATATATGAAAGCAAGTTGGTGGAAGCCTACTAGGTTTGCCTGAATTCAAGGAACAGTGATAATATTGAATGAATATTTACATGGCTTAAAACTGAAATAGATGTCTGTACTGGAACTTCTGGCAGGTGAGAACTACCGATTTGAGTATAAAGCAGCTGGTGATGCATTGGAGTTGGTAAAGCTCCGTGAAGAGTATGGCATGGAATCTTACATAAGTTCTGTTATGGGCAAGAATGAATACTCTGCAAATATAAATTTCAGTAACTCGAAGGAGGGAGGACAGGTCTCATCTACTCGAGTTCGGCATGCCCTTGCTGTAGAAGAAATGAAATATGTCTGTGAGCTTTTGGGTAGACAACATCGTCTCATATTAATGTCCACTGAACAAGAAAGATTCTCCATTAGCCCATATAAGGTGTCAGCGCCTAAATCTTGCTTGTTGAATCTAGCACCAAAGGAAGGTTTATATGAGAAGTGTTCTCTTTTCCTTGATGAAGAAAACTTTGTGCAGTGTAGAGTAGTTATTGACACGAATTTTGTCTATGTAGAAACGGATGTAGGTCCAAGTGATATTTTTGGTACTCGAAATTTGCAGTGCTTGCGTATTGAATTTGGTGATTCCAGCACTTGATTCAGTTAAAATCACTTTGTCTGCTTAAGTTATAGTAAACTAGAGTGCGGATGATTTTCCTCCATGCTCCCTGACGCTTGAAACACAATTTGTGAATCATAGAAGGCCAACGCAAATAACTGTGGTTTAACTTTTGTATTCTTAAATAATTTTTAAAGTGCATGGAATTTATCAATGCAATTGATGGTTTACGTTGAATCAATAAATTTAATATCCATGCTACACTTAATCTCATCAAAATCTATGAAATCGGGATAAATTCTAACTTCGATATATCCGTTTCAAAAGACAGGTCTAGTTTTAAGATTCAAGTTTATCCTCCATCAATGCAAATAAAAAGATAATTTTGTACAAGTTTGTGATATAGTTCAGAAACCAAATTTCGAACAAATTAGTATGGTTCTAACCCAATTTATCTCAAATTTTATCTTAACATGAATAATACAGAAGTTATAATGAAAAGTTCTTTTTCAGTTTAAAAAGTAAACACTTAGCTAGCATTAGTGAAACATCCATTTAGTACTCACATTCTAAAAAAGAAGATATATTAAGTACAAGGAAAATGTAACTTCAAGATTCATTGTATCTAACTGTAACTCTTTATTATGCAACATTCCATATATAAATTGATGCAAAAGTTAATTCCATAAAATTTCATTCACAAAAAAATGTTAGATTAATTGTGAAATGTTAGATTTATTAGTTATATCTTATAATTCTAATTATGATATTCAATAAATTTAATAATATAAATTTTTACAATAAAATTTTTATAAATTTTAATTTATAAAAATAAAATTAATGACTGTAAATTAATTCTCTCTCGCTCTATAACTTTGATTTAGTTTGGTTTATTATATGTGGTGAAGTGTTAGTACAGATGAATCCCTTGCATATTTTTTGACAAAGACATAATTATGTAAAGATGTGAAATACATAAATCTAAAAATAATTTGTTGATGGAACCATTATTCTTTCAGAACCGCCAATTGATTCACTGTGTGCTAATTAAAAAAATATTAAACATTAGAGTAGGAACTACCAATACACTATGCCCTCATACAAAGTGTCTCAGATTTTCTGCCATCTTATTCCATCCGTTCAAGACTTTATTGGATTATTGAACTTGTTAAGCTTATGATTATTATTGAGCATAAAAAAGAAGAATTTTGTTTGGACGAAGAACCCTACTGCAAATTAAAAAAAAAAACAAAAAGAAATGGGAAAAACATATACAGAACTGGAGAATTCAAGATAAATATAAAATATTTATTTCTGAAGATCAAGCTGAGCACTACAACATAGATGTAGTGTCGTTTTATTATTCATTTATTACATATTATTAAGTAACAGTGGAGACCAGTGGTCTGCAACTGCATAATGTCTGAGTCCTCCCCATCAGTGATCATAAGAAGATAGTAATATATGGCAATGGTGTACAGTCGTCTAGGCAGATGGAGGACAATTCTTGTGGCAATAGCATTGGAAGAACTGGCAGTCACCACCTTCTGCACCTTCCTTAGATTTGCAGGTGTTGCTGCATTTGTTGCCGCTTATGCATGCGCCTTTGAAAGTCCCACTCAGCACATCACAAAGCGCTGCCTCAGTCTGCACCACTGTGTCCTCTGCAGTTGCATGCATATATATATAGAGAGAGAGAGATCAGTGAGAGAGCGAGCGAGCTAATTATCGGTGTGTTATGAGAGAAACACTACTTCAACAATTAAAGAACGGTTCTCTTATTCCCACAAATAAAATTTTACTAACACCCACCTTCATGGGTCTTACTTCTTCCATTAAAGAAACATGACAGTGTTGGAGATTTAAGAATACTTACGTGCAGCCATGAGGAAGAGGAAAAATAAGCAAAGCCCAGCAAGTGTTCTCCTCTCCATGATGATTGATGAATCTGCTCTGTTGTTATCTGAAATATATATTCTGTGTTGCAAGCGATGGGACGATGCTTTTGTTGGTTGAGTTGTAGCTATATATAGAGAACTGCATGCAGGGATTTGGAGGTGTTAGAAAATTCAAAGTACAGAAAGCAGCCAGTGTTGAAAAACTTGAGTTATTGCTGTTGTCACTGAGTTGAGGTGTTGTATTCTTTTAGCATCCACTTGTCATCCTCAAAATCATCATTAGCTATCTACGTCTATCCTTTCCCAGTTGTCTGCCTGCCAATTCTTACTAACACCTTTACATTGCACCTGTCCATGGCATGTTTTCTTGGTTCATACGAGTGTCCGCCTCTTCCGTTAATTTGCAGGTTGAGTTGAACTTGTATCTATTACAATTTGTCTCAGCTGGAAAAATTTTAAGTATTTTGTTTTTGTAGGCCATCTGTAGTATCTATGTCTATCCTTTACCAGTTTTCTGCCTACCAATTATTACTGACACCATTACATTGCACCTGTCTGCATGTTAATTTGGCAATCAATGAATAGTATAGTTACGTGGACTAGTGGCTAAGCCCTTGTTCATTTGGTTTGGGATTCTATTTTCTAGAGTGTTGGGTTCAAAGAGTAATAATAAAATTACGTATCTATTTTTATATTTTTAATACAATGTGTGATTTAAGTTCAATTTTTTATTATGTAAAATTTTAGAATTCATTTAAGATCATCCTCAAATCAAACATTGTATAAGGAAAAGGTATAAAGACGCTCCCGGCTTGGAATAGGTTATTGTTGCGGAGGGTGTAAAATGTGGATCCCTTCTGATCTTAGTCGCTTTTCAACGAAGTTGGTCGGCTTCACTGTGGACTGAGCGTACAACATAGGTGTTAGTCTTTGGCACCAATTTAGCTTCATGGGTAAATCGATTGGGTCATGTCTCTTATGTCATTTTTATTTGTATGGGTGTCTCTTATCTTTTGTCAAGACCCCCAAACAAACACAAAGGTGGGAAACTTTCTCTTTTCCCTTTGCATCAATTGGAGCCATCACCGTCTTCCACCGTTATGACCCACCCCCCAATTCCAGATGGCTTTTTCTATTCTATTCCCTATTCACAATTGAAGAGGAAGACGAGCCAGAGATGAACAATGAGGCCCTTTTCATCTACCTTTTTTTTTTTAAAAAAAAAAAGTTTAATTTGACAAAAATACATGAATAAATATTTTAATATGTTTTAACCACTGAGTAAATATTATTTATATAAAAATTATGTTTATAATATTATTAAAATTTGCCATTGGTCCAATTAATCAAATTGATTCAATCGTGACTTATCCTTTAAAACTGTTTGTTGATGGTTTAATTTTATAAAACATTAAGACATAAAATCCTTTATATTATCCTTCAATGAAAACACTCAACCTCCATATTTTCTTAATGCTTTTGTTTTTTCTCAATAATCTTGAATGGCTGAAAACTATGTGTTGGGGGTGTTGGTCTATTCTCAACTCTTAAAACACGTATTTGGCCTTCCTTAAATCTTCATTCTAATTTCAATAATTTCTGTTTGAATTTTTCTCTTCCTTCAAAAGTTGACTCACATAGGGAACTCTTTTCAAGCTATCTTACATTGCTAAAGTTACAAGACTAAATCTCAATATACCCGCAACCTAATTAATCGTATAAAAAAGAAAAAAAATAACAAAATACGAATATTATAGGATATATCTCATCTACTCTTTTTAATAGCATAGTCACTAAATAAATCACAATGAATAATATATGCAAAATTATAAATACTCTTAATTATTAAAAAACAAAAATTCAATAGCACTACTTTCTCGAATCTTTACTACACAAAAAAAACAAATCTCGTATACAATTAATTTCATTTTATTATTAATCTATATAAATGTGATGTTGGGATGTGCATGTGGAAAACCGTCTAGTCCATATGAAAGTGAATTGAGTAGAAATCTTGGAAAATTCCAAAATGAATTTGACGATATTGTTGAATGACTACTCAATTCATTTTCGAATTATTGACTTCCTAATAATAGAAGCAAATTCGGCTAGTCTAGCCCAATTCAGTCCGGACATTGGGCTAGCCTAGCCCAATTCAGTCCTGACCCAATAAAACTCACACCTATAATTCTCTTTACAATTATTGCCTCCCTAATAAATATTAGTTTAAATATTATAAATGTTTAAACTTTGACCTGGCAGATTCCTAAATTTTGAATAGTGGAAGTAAAAAATATATAAATATATTAATAAATAGTAAAAATAATTATGCTACAGAATTTTTATTTTTTATTTCATTTTAATAAAACATTTTTCATATTTAATTATAAATTAGTTAATTAATTAATTTAATTTTACAAATTATTGTGACTGAATATATGAAGAGAAGATAAAATAAAAAAAATAAAAGATAGCATAGCAATTCTAGATAAATTTTGGTCTCATTTTAAATGTTAATGAAAGCAATTATAAAATTTAATAAAGATAATTATGTAAAGTAAAAATATGTAATACTAAAATTTTAAAATCATTATGGGGCATTTAGCCCGTATGCAAATCTTGTTAATTATATATTAATTTATTAGCATAAAAGTTTGGGATATCAATTGCAGCACAGCTCGCAAAAAAGACAATTTCCAAAAACATTATGAGCGCATGTTATAACATTAATGATAGAAAAAGAATATACCCATTTTTTAATTGGCGCGTGCCAATTTGGTAAGCCCATTACGTTCATGGTGACACTAAATAATAATTTCTCAATTATCGGGTCACTTATATTAAGGGTCACTTATTTTGACCAAGAATTTTGTTTGCTTCGGTGTATTTTTAATTCCATTTTTAACCCGCTTCTCTTGGAATGTTCCCCGTTCCCACCACCCAGAAGAGGTGAAGAGCGTGCAACAGTAAAAATAGAAAAAGATAATAAAAATATATTTATTTATAAAAATAAAGATATTTTTAAGAAAATATTTTTTTAAAATAAAATAAAATTTAAAATAAAAAATATTTTAATATTTTTACTTAAAATTTTAAATATATATATAAATTTAAAATATAAAAATAAATTTAAAATTATTAAAAAATTTCAAATGTTAAATTTTAAAATTTTAAATCTTAAAATTTTAAATTTTAAATCTTAAAATTTTAAATTTTAAATTATATTACTTAAAATTTTAAATTTTAAATTTTAAATTTTTATATTTTAAATTTTAAATTTTTAAAATTTAAAATTTTAAATCATAACCATAAAATTATAAATATTAAAATTTTAAAAATTTAAATTCTAAACTTTTAACTACAAAACCTAAAATTTAAAATTTTTAAACTCTAAAATTATAAATATTATATTCTAAATCTTAAAATCTTAAATTATTAAATCTTAAAATTTAAACTCAAAATCTTCATAATTTAAAATTTTAAATATTAAATTATAAATATTAAAATTTAAATATTAAATCTTAAAATAATTTACTTTTATTATTTTCATATTTTAAAAATAAAAATAGATATAAGTTAAATATATTTTTATCTTTTAAAAATTATTTTTAATAAAAATAAAAAATATTTTCAGGAGTCTAACTCACATGAAAATTCAAGGGATGAAAACGTCTTTCTACCAACGCGGCGATCCCCCATTGCGTTTCGCGTATGGAATGCCTCTCTATCCGTCTTTATTGGAACCTCACATTGTTGCCCGTCAATCGCTGTCGTGTCGTCTAGGCATTCTCTCACGTTTTGGATAACTAACACGTGGCAATTTTAATTGGTTGATTACGGGTCTCGCGTGATTGGTACCGCCTTTTTTTGCCATTTTTTTATTTTTACTTTTTTTTCCTCCGTGGCGTTGTAGGAAACTTGGAGTTTGAGTTTGACCCCATAACAGAACCTTCTTCTTGGGAGGCGTGGTGCGTTTGGGAGTTCCAATCGGGCTGTCAAACGACATTGAGAAATTGACAGCCCGATTTCTTGGAGGGATTCGATGGACCCAGGTACGAATAATCCTTGGCACAACCGAATATCCCTACGCGTTTTGTTATTCTCTTCCACTTGCGCGTTCGTTTTCTTTGCGTGTATTTGTGCCCTTCTCTTTTTTCCTTATCGAAATTAAATACAACGCCACCTACCCTTTTAGTAGTTCTCGATTTTTATTGATGGGTTGTCATTGGGTTTTTACAAAGTATTGATCTTTCATACAATATTGGCAGCTGATTCTCTATCTCATTGATTTTGGGATTCTTATTCTTTGTCTTATTTGATTGGTTCATCTGGGTTTCAAAATTCTGATACACAAGGACAAGAATTGATTGCCTGTTAGGTTTTGGCATCAGAAGTTTTGCATTGAATTTCTGCAAAATGGGTTCTTTGTCTGGAGCAATTCAGCGACCTCTGGTGGCTGCTGCTGCTGTTGCTGTGGCTTCTTTCTCTGCTGATTTCTCGGATAAATTGCCATTGCCATCTCGTGGCTCTTCAGATGCTTGTTCTACCTCTGTTTCGATCAATTCTTCTGCCTGCAATTCCATACAAGAATCTAGGGCACCATGGATTTCTCATATTTCCGTTTCTAAGCTTGCTAACCTCTCTTTCGTAACCCGAATTGGGGTACCCGTACCCAATGTTAACTTCCACATTAGAAATTTGAACCGCATTTTTGTTTCAAGTTTGTATTATCCATCTGTTGCTTCATCTCCACTCTTTCACAATTTGTATCAATCTGCTGAGTTGCCCAAACTACCAAGGCCGTCTGCATATTCTCAAAGTATCTCCTCGCAGCCCTCTGAGGTTATGTATCAATGGCATTTGCCAGAGCCAAACGCCGTGGGTGTACCAGCGAAGTCAAGGACAGTGGTGGTTTTGCTGGGATGGTTGGGAGCAAAGCAGAAGCACCTTAAGAAGTATGCAGAATGGTATACTTCAATGGGATTTCATGCGATTACCTTCACGTTTCCTATGGCTGAGATCCTAAGTTATCGACCAGGAGGGAAAGCAGAACAAAATATTCAGTCCCTTGTAAACCACCTGGCTGACTGGTTAGAAGGGGAAAATGATAAGAATCTAGTCTTTCATACTTTCAGCAACACTGGATGGTTAACGTGAGTAAAGTCATTAGTACACACCAACAGGCATAAAATTTGATAATTTTTTTTTGGAGTGGAGTAAAGTGTACTGTTAGTTATATAATTCGTTTGATAAATCCTTTTGCAGATATGGGGTTATACTGGAGCAGTTTCAGAAGCAGGATCCATCTATTATGGAAAGGATTAGGGGCTGTGTAGTAGATTCTGCACCCGTTGCATGCCCTGACCCACAGGTATAGACTCTTGGAATTGTCAAACTTTGGTGAACGTAGCGTTTTATCATGGGGTCTGAGTTCATGCTACGTTGCTATTTTTATGGAATATAGCCTTTTATTACTGCTATACTTTGTGTCCTGTTTGTTATCCTCACTTCAATGATGTCCTGCATAACCTCACCTCCTATAAAACATTGAAGAATGGAGATATCAAAAATTGAAAATTTCTGTTGGTTTTCTTTGACTTTCCAGTATTTTGTCTTTCATTTGTGGGAGAAGCGAGTGAATTTATGAGGACTATGATGCAAATATTCTTATTTTGAAGCCTTTGAAATTAATGTGACATTAAAAATTTGAGTGAAAGAAGACATGATTTCTATCATTCTTTCTGCTTCAGGTCTGGGCTTCAGGTTTCTCTGCAGCATTTCTCAAAAAGAATAGTATAGCTACTAAAGGAAGTGTATACTCTAACGAATCAGGCATTGAGGTATCAATTGGCAGGGATGGAGTTTTAGGATCCAAACCTGCAGCAACTGAAGCAGCTTTGTTATTAATACTCAAGAAATTTTTTGAGGTGGTTCTGAATCTTCCTACTGTGAATAGGTAATGGCTCTAGATTCAATCCTTGTTTACTTGATAATTTTTTAACAAAAGAAGATTTTGTATCACAACTTTCACAAACCTTTTGGTATGATTTTAAAATTGTAGTTTTGGATAAAGTGTCATACCTTGTGGCTCATATTATCGTTGATAAGATCAGGTTGATGATAAATGTCGTAACTCCTGAATGCTTTAGCAATATGGTTGTACTTACAGTTCACTGAAATAGATAAGAGATTGGAGAGGATGCAGGGTTAATATTTTCTAATTGGTTGTGTTAGGGTTGAATTTTTGGAATAGGACTACTTGAACAAGCATCGCTATGGAAATTGATGCTAAAGAATGTAATATACTGTAATGCCCTTTCCAGGGAGCAAAGATCTTTTGAAAAATTGAGTAAAATTCACTACTAAAAGGCTGTAGAATGTGGTTTCAGGAAAATTAGCCCTGGTCCTGCAGGAAGCTATTTAATCAATGGTAAACTCTCTAATGTTGGTAAATAGGACAGGACTAATTACCATGAAATTTTATATATCGGCCATGTATGCATATTTTGAATGTTGGTATTAATATGCTTGCGTAGTTATTAAAAGTCAAATTGTTCTGTAGTAAGTTTCTGCATAAGCAGCTGTGATTCTTAATAATAACTTATTGAAATGCAGGAGGCTCTCTGATGTTATGAATCTATTATCATCAAGGCAACCAAACTGTCCACAGTTATATATTTATAGTTCAGCAGACAGTGTTATACCTGCAGATTTTGTGGAATCATTTGTGGAGGAACAGCGTAGGGCTGGACATGATGTTAGGGCGTGCAATTTTGTCTCTACACCCCATGTTGATCACTTTAGAAATGACCCAAAGCTGTATACTGCTCAGCTTAGTCAGTTCTTAGAGGAGAGTGTGCTTAATTGTTCTAAAACTTCTCACTAATTCTTCTTGCCCTTGGTTTACTGATATAGGTAATAGTTGAATAATTTTAAAAGCAGCCTTGCCATCCAATTGATGGTAGTTAGGACAGTATCAAAAGTCAACATTATAGGGGATTATTATTGTTCAATGAATGCTTATATAATTTGATTCTTTGATACATTGGGAGCTGTGTGTCATCTTAGTCAGGAGATCATTTGCATATTTAAATGGAGAGGTGATCACAGAAGCGACTCACAAAGCATAAGCATACATACTCGGCTTGTTAAATGGTCGACTGTAGAAACATGAAAATCCTTGCCTTTTAGGATTCTTTCCTCAAGTGGTAGTTACCAAAAGCAAAGAAGATCAAATTCTCCCATCATATGCAACTCCAAGGTTCATTTATAGAGGAAGCAATCTTCCTTAGAGGGTTCGCTTGCTGCTTCTCAAAGGGAAAGCGACATGGCAAAAAAGTGGCTGGTGGCTTCTTCCAATTCGGTTGCTATAAGTTAGTTGTAAATATTAAAAATTACTTAAGTAAACATCACTGAACTCAATGAATAGTTTTAAATTAGAGGCAGAATTTTTACAGTTTATGACAAGTTGAAAGTTCTCTTTGGCATTTCGTAATTGATAAGCGCATGTATTGTTAAGCATTGGAAAAGACTAAAAGAGAATGTGAGTCTCAAGCAAAAGTGGGGTTCGCGTAAATAGCAAGACACAGCAATGTGGTTATCATCAAATGGCTACGCAAGTCAGGTCTTGGAAGTGAAGATAGCTCGTTTCTATGTTAGAGCGTGAACCTCCGTTGGTAGAGGGGAAAACAAGGAGGCGTTGAGCTCCACCAGTCCAACAAAGATTGGGGTAAAATGATTCCCTCTAAAAAAAAAATTGTAAGTTAAAAAAGGGCGTCCCCTCAAGGGGCTTTGGAGCTATAAATATCTGCAATCTCTGCTTTGCTGTCCAGTGTCCACACCCAGTCCGAATCGCACCAACAGCAACACAAGACGCTGAGAGAGATTAGGGTCCTTTTGTTTCTAAATTTATCTCTTAATTCCAATTACGACCTTAATCCCTCTCCCCAATTGCTCCCAACTTTTGGGGTTAGGGTTTCTCTGCAATCAAATTTCCTCATCAATGGCTTCCGTTGACGCTGATTCGGGCCCCGGAGTTTGTATAAACGACGTATTGACGGATGACGAACTTCGTTCAATCCTCGCGAGGCTTGATGGCGATCAGGATAAGGAGATCTTCGGGTTGGTTTGCAAGAGATGGCTTCATTTGCAGAGCACCGAAAGGAAGAAGCTTGCTGCTCGTGCTGGCCCTCACATGCTCCGTAAAATGGCTGCCAGGTTCACTCGGTTGGTGGAATTGGAACTCTCTCAATCCGTTTCTCGTTCCTTTTATCCTGGGGTCACAGACTCCGACCTCTCTGTTATCGCTAATGGGTTCAGGTGCTTGAGGGTGCTAAATTTGCATAATTGTAAAGGTGAACTCTTTCTTTTCCATTATGTTCTTTGTCATATTATTTGGTATACATTCTTTGACTCGGCTGGAGTTATGCTGCTTATTGGTGAAAAAATTGATGAAAAATTATTGGAAGTGATGTTTACTGCTTGTGAAGCTCAACCTTTTCGGTGAACCCAGAAGTGAATTTATTCTTCCTTGCATGGTTAGTAGTTTCCTTTTTAATATGGCTACTCAGTTCAGGGACTGCATGGTGATTTGCTACTATATGGCCATAAAACTTCCACAGATGTTTTGATGTATGACTTTGCTTTCACAGAATTTTTTCACTTGACAGCATCAATTAGGGAGCTAGCTTAGCTCCCTCGCTGTCACTATGTGCCTTTAATGAGTAAATGAATGCTTCTCTATTTGCAGTAGTAATTGTAGAGGGGGGAGGAAAATAAATCGAAAAGAAGAAATTTGGCAATCTTTAGCTGTTGTGTGTTTCTCAAGTTATTGTGGTAACGAATTTGACTGAGATTAATATTGCATTTTATCATGTTAATATACAGGAATTACAGATGTTGGGATGGTGGCAATTGGTGATGATCTTTCTTTGTTGCAGTCCTTGGATGTATCCTACTGCAGAAAGCTGACAGACAAGGGACTATCAGCTGTTGCCAAGGGCTGTTGTGACCTGCGGATATTGCATCTGGCTGGCTGCAGATTTGTTACAGATACAATATTGGAAGCTCTCGCTAGAAACTGTCACAATTTAGAGGAGTTAGGTTTACAGGGGTGCACAAATATCACTGACAATGGACTGACGAACCTTGCAAGTGGTTGTCAGCGGATCAGGTTTTTAGACATCAACAAATGCAGCAATGTTGGTGATGTTGGGGTTTCTAGTGTTTGTGGGGCTTGTTCATCTTCTCTTAAGACACTGAAATTGTTAGATTGCTACAAAATAGGGGATGAAACCATATCATCCTTGGCCAAGTTCTGTTATAATCTTGAGACTTTAGTCATTGGTGGTTGCCGGGATGTCTCTGATGATCCGATAAAGTTGCTGGCTACTGCTTGTAGATGCAGTCTTAAGAAGTTACGTATGGATTGGTGCCTGAACATCTCTGACTCTTCATTTAGCTGTATTTTAAATCAGTGCAGAAACCTTGAGGCTCTGGACATTAGTTGCTGTGAAGAGGTGACAGATGATGCTTTTCAGCTTGTAAGTTGTGAGGGGGCTGGTTTGAGTTTGAAGATTTTGAAGGTTAGTAATTGTCCAAAGATTACAGTGGCAGGCATAGGCGTTCTTTTAGATAAATGCAATTATCTGGAATACTTGGATGTGAAATCATGCCCTCACATAACAAAGGCAGACTGCGATGAAGCTGGGTTGCGTTTTCCTGAGTGCTGTAAAGTTAATTATAATGGTAATATCAGTGAGCCTGTTGATCTTTTTTGATACTACAATATATTGAAAAGGTTGGCATGTAAAGTTAATTATAATTGCAGTCTAAGTGAGCCTGTTGAGCTTCTTTGTTACTTAAAATATTTTGAAACGGTTGGGATCATCAAAATATATTCCTTTGTGAACTATCTTGGTAAGGCCTTTAGAAATATGTGATAAGGGTACGGCAACTTCTATGCATTTTCTCCCACGTACTTAGATTTTCATTTGTTCCTCGGTTCCACTTAAATAATATATTCTGTGTTGCTATTGCACCCCACTTTGTTTTTTTCTTCTGTGCGCCCACATATCACTTATGTGGTGAGTTAACTTGGTTTCTATCTCCTTTATTTTGCTGGATAACTCCAAATTAACTTTAGTAGATCTACGGAACAGGCAATGTGAACCTCACAAATACAAAAAGAACTGAAACCATGAAGCCTGAATTTGATCTTGGACAGCTGCTATAGCATCAATGAATACTTTGCAGTCCCTCTCAATAATTGTTTTATCCCTTGGTTAAGTCCAGCCATTTGTAGGCTAAGGAGTATCTGCTTCTTCTAGCCTTGTTACCTTCCTCCAAAAGGTTTGAATCGGTCTTGGGACGCTAAATTGCCCATTCCTCATGACAATCCTTGTTCTGGCTCTCCACGTTGTTTGCTAAGTAAAAGCAGTCAAGGTGGGTATCTTCCATTTTGCTAAGGAATCTCTAGATTGGTTGTATGACTACTACACCAATACAAGATTCTTCCAAAGCCTACGTTGATGATTCAGGGAGTTTACCCATCGGGTTTAATGTCCAGAAATTGAAACCGTGAGCAGACTTTACAAGTACCAAGGGCATTCTATGCTCTGACACTTACCTTACTCCAGAACATTAGCATTGGTAGCCATTGCCAGTTATCAGAGCCGTTAAGAATCCATCTAGGCTCATCTTCGTATCTCATGCGACTCTAGATTTGGGCAAAACCAATTTTTTAAGACAGTGAATTCCATCTTAATCTTTGTAAAAATTTATTAGCGATGAAAAAATGACTCAGCTTTTATTAGAATTCCTCATCCCCACAGAATTTTGTTATAATTTAACAACTGTTGGCACAATTATAGACACAAAATTCTTGAAATTTGGCATTTCCGTTTTCTCACTTGAAGTTGTGACATAAAATTTATATGTTATTTACTGTTTTATTAAGTATTGAAAAAGACCTTCTAATTACTAATTATTACTAATTAGTTAAAACAAAGAAGCAAAATAGAATAATTAATTAAAAATAAAAATAGGGAGAACCATTTCCAATTTCAATTATTATACAAACCCAACAGCCACTTACTTCTTCGCTTCTCCTTCCTCCCCCTCCCAGCAACAGGTGGGTCTTTCCCCCGTTGTAGCCCACTCCCTTGAAACCAAAATCATGGCCGAAGCACCGTCTCAGCCACCGGAGCAAGCTGTGACAGAGGCTAACGTGGAGTACTGGTGCTACCACTGCAACAAGCGGGTGTCCATTGAAACACTCGCTAATCTCCCTGACATTATCTGCGGCGAGTGTAAGCACGGCTTCGTGGAATCCATTCCTCCCGCATCTCGCCCTCCGTCGGCTCCGCCTTCTGGGTCGTCCGATCATGCCGATGATCCATATTCGGGGTCGCAATTTCTGCAGGTGCTTCGGCTAATCGCCCAATCGGCGCGTGATGATGACGCATCCCCTCCGCCGCCTCCGAGCCGTTCTCCGGAACATGATTTTCTCAGGATTGACTTCGGTGGGTGGGGTAACGATGAGGAAGACGACGAAGAAGATGACGATGATGATGACGATGAAGATGACGGGGTGGATTTTCATAACGAAGGTGAAGAGCACGAAGCTAACGAAGAACAGGAAGATCGACTAGGTAACGAGGATCCACGTATAGACGAGGAAGATCTGCGACGGAGGAGACGCGATGTGCTGCGACTTCGGATCAGAGATTTGGCTACCCGCACAAGGAGCATGAGGAACCGGATCTTGGATTGGGCTGAGATATTGATGGGTCTGGAAGACAATTCCATAGATGTTCGGCTTCAACTGCAGGAATCGGATGGATACATCGGCAACCCAGAAGATTACTTGGATGCAACTGAGTATGAAGCCTTGTTGCAAACCTTGGCGGAGAGCGACGGAGGTGGAAGGAGAGGAGCCCCACCGGCAGCGAAGTCAGAGGTGGAGGCATTACCAACTGTGGAAATTGTGTCGGAGAAAGAGGCTCTGATATGCGCTATATGTAAGGATTTGGTGGGTGTTGGTGATATGGCAAAGAGATTGCCTTGTGGGCATCAGTACCATGGGGATTGTATAGTGCCATGGTTGGGTTCCAGGAATTCATGCCCAGTTTGCAGGTTCGAGCTGCCAACGGATGACCAGGAATATGAGGAAGAAAGGAAGAAAAGGCTGATGGCCGATGCCACTGCCACTGCTAGTGGGGCATCTGGTTCGGGTGGAACTGACTCAGTATCGAGTTGATTCCCAATTGGTATGCTGCACTATTTATGTAATATATTTGTTGCTTTTTATCTTCTTTCTGAACTTACTTGCCTTTCTTTACTAGTTGATTTTAATCAAAGCTTGTGCAATGTTATTTATTCCAAGCTTATGAAGGCTAGCTTTGTAGCTCTTTGTAAATAAATAGCATTTGGATTGATGTGATCACAATGGAATTTCCAATTTCTCTCATATCTTGCTGACTCTGTCAATCATTTTTATTATTGTCAACATTTGATTGTGTTGTCAAACGTTGCATGTTCTCCCATTTGACTCATGTGATAAGGAGGTGGATTGAACTCTTATTAATGGAATCTAGGATCAAGGGTCAATTATGGCGCATGACTCCTGGGAATTCAATAAAAAATTTGTAATTGATAGCATCCTAGATTTTACTACTGGAGGCATGTATAAAAGAGTGGTGCAATTCTATTAGCATCTGATTTTATGAGGGTCACTGTTACTTGTTAAAATTCTAATTCCAATCTTAGTGTAGTGTACAATATATTTGAGAGTCCAGGAAACAAGAACAAAAGCGCTAGAACACAACCAAATATTATCTATATGAGGAAGAAAATCAACATGAAACTTATAATTCAATGTCTAAACAAAGACATACTATGTCAATCAGCATCAACGACATTGTTCGCACCTGTGGTTTTGGCCATATGTAATTAGTTAAGCTGCTATATTACCTTGTAAAGTATTTAAGAGGTGTGAAAATGGAGGTGTGCAAATAGTATCCTTTATTTAGATTGAGTGGCTTTACACCACAGTGCTTCCATTTAGTTGAGCAAAACAATTCAAGTGTTCCTTTTTTTCTGAGAATTTTTACTGAAAGGAATGGCGGGGTGTTGAATAAACATTTTATAATAGACAATCTCTGTATTTCGGAAAGGAATCTATAATAGGCCTTTCACTTGACAGTTTGATCTTCTATGGAACTTGGGGACCCAAAAATGTTCCAGGATCCACACCACAGTTTACCTGAAAGGGACAAATGGATCTAGGTGCTGATTTTACTATTTACTTTTTCTTCCTCTGCTGTAACACAGTCTTATTATTATTATTTTTTTGGGTTCTTTTCCACGAATTCGGATTGTCCACACTGGTTGACATTGTATACATATAGGCATAGTTTACCTTCATTAGTTTCTAGCCTGTATTGTCTAAAATGGATTAATGCTCCACTTATGAGTGTTAATATTTATTAGTTTTGCTTCCTTCAAACCTCTATTCATTTAAGTTTAAATTGTATCGGCATTTCTTTTGAGGGAGCCCAGGAAGCCATAGAAACGGCACCTCAACTTTGTCGTCAGTATCTTGTTCCTTGTAAACCTCTGCCACTGGCGCAGCTAACTTCGTTGGCAATTGTTTACAACTAAATATATTTGATGGTTTTCTGGCGATAAATTTAATTGTTGATATTATATATATATATATATATATATTCTTATTTTGCCAGCGATAAATTGGGGATATTTGGTGAATGAGATGAGATGATTTAATTGCTTTTTGACGGGAATTGAATTGAGAGCCATCTCCTATGGAGAATGGACCTTATACCAAGTGTTTTGTGTGCGCTTGTATAATCATTGATATCGATTTAGCCTCAATTTCTCTAAATATGTTACATCTTTTCTAATGTATATGTAGCCTATTTTTATAAGTATCAACAAAGTGATATTGTATAAAGTTGTGCAACCCCTACTAATATATCAACCATATGCTTCAGTCTTTCCCAGCCTACAACTTTCTTCCGAAGACCCTTGTTAGAGAAAATGTTGTACACAGTCTCTACCCTTGCTACTGTTCACATTATGTTGATGAATAATTACAACATTTTCTCTTACAAGCACTTTGGCGACATTTTGGTCTTTTGGAGAATGAGAAGTTAGTTCGTCCTAAAAGACTGAATCAAAGGTGGATAACCGCAGAAAGCATTGACATCAAAGTAATGGTGAACTCTTCCCATGATAGAGAGAAAAGAAAAAAAAATGTGACTGGTCTTGCTGCATTGATTCATAATTGACGGATAACATCATAACTACAATTGAATTCCGCCATGCAAAAGTCAACGATGGCATCTTGGATACGGGCATTTATCAACTTTTACGGTCGTACCGCATCGTTTTATTTTGGCAGGAACAAAATCATTGTGTTGCAGTCAGAGGCCTTGGATTCGGCGACATCTGTTATCCTCAAATTTTGTTTTGTCGCGAGATTGAATTATTAGTTGTTCTATCACAACTCAAGAGTTTCATGTCACCTAAAAAGAAAAATCATTGTGTTGCATACTAAATGGAAACACTAACGTCTTCTGTAATGAGCAGGATATTTTCTCGCTTAGTACTCCCTGGTCGAAAATGATGGTGCTACACTTTTGTAACTACAATTTAACTACGTCTTGTGATGTGATTAATTTTTATTTTTAAATAGAGCTAAGGATAGTTTAATTGATTGTGATTAAATGTAACCATAAAAGTGTAGCTATATCAGCGTCTCTTACTGATAGAGATCTGCATCCTCTACCCCCTGGCAAATTACATCCCCAATATTGTGAAAATAATAACATAATTTTCTTTGTAAGAATTTTGAGATTATATTAATTTTTTTAATTTTATTATATTATAATAATAAATAGTTTAGTATTAATTCACTTATTGTTAGTAAGATTATCATCTAGTATAAATGTTGATAATTTTTTAAAACATAATTTTAATAGTTAAAATAAAATTTTAAGTTTAAATAGAACTCAAGAGATATATAACAGTTTCATAATCATATATTTTACTAAATTTATATCTAAAAAAATCTTTATTTAAACTAAAAAATTCTTCTTTATAATTATACATATTATTAAGTTCACACTTTGTAAGTAATTTTTGGGTTAAAATATAATAATATATTAATATTTTAGTTAGTAAAAATGATTAATAGAGGTAGAATATAATTTTTATGTGAAAACAAAATAAATATATTACATTTAATATAATTTTTATGAATAATTTATTAATATTTACATAAATTTTATTAATATATTACATTTAATATAATTTTTATGAAAAAAATTATTCTCAATAAGGGGGGTCACACCTTGTAATTTTTTAATTAGAAAAACGAAACGCATATAAAGGTGTTTAGTTTGAAAACAGGCGTATTTTTTTTTTAAATTTTTTTTATCAATTGTTTTATATATATGTATGAAAAACTTAAAATATGAGCGACCCTTACAGTCAAATGAAGCACTGCCTACCTTCGCCCTTCATTTTATTTTTTATTAGTTCCGATTGTTTCAATTTTATAATTCCAAGTTCTTTAATATGACTTGTGAATGGATATTTGATATATTGCTGTTATGTTTAGGTCAAAAAATTCACGAAAATTTCATAAACGCTGTAACATTTTTTATAAGAAAAATTAGATAAAGAGAGCATCAATTATTTATTTTCTCTTGTCCAGCTCAGCATTGAAATGTAATTAGTGAAGCCTTAACGCATAAGCAAAGAAATATGGTTAGAACAAAGGACTTAATTTGGTAAGCGAGGTAGAGAATATTGACTACTGTTTTTCATGTTTATTAGAATAATATTTTTATTTTTATATTCTTATATTAATAATTTTATTCACAATTTTTATCTTTTTTTTATTTAATATTTTTTATTTTTAAAATTTCTTTTAAAAATCACACTTTAATCACATTATAGACGTAACTAATATGTAACATAAAATAATGTGAGTGAAACATTTTCTATTCTTAGAAAGCCACGTCAGCTCCATCCCCACTTGGATCTTTACTATTATTTTTTTATTCACAACTCTAATAATACAGACATGCCACGCGTTGCCAATTGTTGTTTGAGATGTGATTCGTTATTTTTTTTGGAGTCTGGACTTTGACTGTGAAGGTTCAGAATGAGAGAACGCGAAATCCTGTTTGAGAAGGCCAGTGACAATTGAAGAATCAAGTAGCATTTCTGATTATGAGCAAAACTATGTACAATTTTTGTGGTCCTGTTGGGTTTAGCTTCACACAAAAATAACAGATGAAGCAGGAGGGGACGCTCAATAATTATGATTCTAATTTATCATCTTCTAGACTTGAGAGAGAGCTTGCTGAAGGTATTTGAAAGCTTTCTGATAATTTAAGAAACCCATAAACCAGAAATCAAAGTTATCAACAGTAACTATCTCCATGTACTTTTGTGAAGGCTTCTTCACATTTTGGCTTTGGTTCACACACTTTATCTTTTCAAGTGGGATCAGGACCTGCACATGACAGATAGTAATGAAATTTTATGTTAGCAGAACTCTAAGATAAAATGGCTCTCTATTTTTTTTTTTTTTCATGAGTTTTATTATTTGTATTACCTTGTAACGGATTCTCATCAATTGGCCGTTAGGAGAAGAGATCTTGATGGATCTCTCACTGCAAAATGCAATCTTATCAGTGGATATGAATAGGAGGCCTGCTATAGGACCAGATGTGGTTGACAGATAGCATTGGCATGCTTTCAGCAGCCTCTCTCCTTCTCTAACACTAAACAGTTGCATAAACACTTTTTCCACTCCACCAACTTGGAGAATTCTAGCCCCTAAGCTCAACTTCCCTTTCACTGTATCAGTTATCTTTAGCCCAAGTCTAACTGCATATTACAACAACAATTACAAGTCAATTACAACTTCATTCAATATTCCTATGAGCATATACTATATGTGGATCACACAATAGAATTCAACCATTAAATTTATTGGGTCGTATATATTAAACTGTAAGATTCAACTAATCTAACGGTTTATACCAGCAGATGCAAGAAAGATTTGAAAATATTGAGTTGGAACATCTTTTTCCTTTTTCATATTACCCTTCAATGTGATATCTGTTGAAAATCTAAGAATTTCAAGATCTAGTACATACCATGCTCTCGAACTCCATGTGCAAAATTGTCAGCCTTTCTCCCAAGTTTGTTCACCCTTGTAAGAACTGTGTTTACTCTACCTGAAATAAGGTAAGAGGGTTATTGTTGATACTAGTTGATCAAATCGATCATTTTTATATTTTTTCACTAAAGAAGTGATCAATCAAGTTCCAAAACCATGCAAGGATGTGCTCATACCTTGCTTTGCTTTTGTGGTAGACTTGTAGTATTGGGTTGCGGGATCAGGCAAGTATCTGCTTGATGACCTCCCAACCTGGTATGCTGCTGAGGTAATTGGAACTCCAATAACTAGCTCTTGAAGGAGTGAGGCCTTCATATCTGAAATTTTATGTAAGAATACTTAAATTCTCTTCTGTCTCTGATTGAATATGCAAGGGAGCTTTGCTCTCTTGGGTTTGATCGATGCTTGTATTCTTCAGAGGTTTATATATAGCCATGGAAGAAAGTAAGTGAATCTTGACTTTTTCTTGGATGAGTCATCTGTGGATCATCATCAATACTAAAAGGAAGATAGTTGTTCAACAACGGATCATGGCGTGTTTGGTTGCTTTTAGAAAAAGTCATTATCTAAGTTTCCATGTCATCTTTCACAACATAATAGAGAAAGGTGAATTAGGACGAATAATATAAGGCCTAACTTAATTCATTCTTAGTGCGCAAGCTAGGCGTTGTAAAGCTGATACCATTGCTTATTAAAATAATCAAAGTAAAAACCTTATAATAGAACTTTAAATATAGTTGGAATTGGTTGGACTCAATTAGTTGGCTTCCGAAGGATAATATAAATAATTTATATTAGGATTAGGACTATGCTGGTGTACCAAAATGAAAAAAAAAAAACAGAAAAAGAGGTGATTATTTAATAATATTGCTTATACATTTGGGTTTTATATAAGGTTTACATAATGTCTAAATAGAGATGAATTTCTATTAGTCTATTATAGTCAACTCATCTAACAATCGATCTCTATTTATGTGTCATACAGACTTTATATGAAGTCCTAACGTGTAAGCAACATTTTTTATGGTTATTATACATTCTATTTCTATACTAGTTCTTGCCACATTTGAAGTTTTCGTCATTAATGAATTGCATGAGATTAATGTAAGTTTTATATACAGTTTGTCAGTCACATTTATATTGGAGAAATAATCAATGTATTATAGCAAAATAAAATTGCGTATTCATTTTGTTTATATGTATTGCTGTTGCTTCAAAGTTCAAAGGCAATCTTCTGCAGTTACAAAAAGTATTTAAATAAAGAATAGAAAGGCGAACTTTAAGTGAGTTGAGCAAATGGGAGGGAATAAATAAAATGTCCTGGTCAGTTACAACAGCTTTGAATAAAATATATGTCACCGGCTTTTTTTCTTATATTGTTCATGTGAGGGTGTCATTGAAGCTTTCTGAGCTGGCATTCTACCTTTCTGATGCCAGACCATTCAAGCTATGATATGATAAGATAAGAAAACAAAGTGAAGAAGAAAGAAAAAGCCAATATAAATTACAGTGGCAAATCCAATATAGATTATTATAAAACGATTTCTATCTTAGATTTCCTTTTTTGGGCTTTACATTTGGCCTTGTAAGTTATGTTTTTGATAACCTTAACATTTGCAATCATATGAAGATAACCTAACTTCATTTATCAATTATTCACTGTTCCTAATGTTAGGCTGGTCCTGAATCGACCAAAAGTTAGTTGTTAAGGCAAGAGAGGTCAATGATTTATAAACCCACTTCAGCCGGTGAGCCTTTGGCTCCATTGGCACACTGCTTCTCCCCCAAGAACCCGGTGGTGGGTTCGATTCCCCTTATCCTCAATCTGCCCTATGTATGGCCCTTTATCACCTAAAAAAAAAAAAAACCCACTTCAGACTACGTTATCATGCAATGTTAGACTTAATGAATCAGAACATAAATGTTAGAACTCTGTATCATTTGTTTTGAAAACCAAAATCTTGGGTGTTGAAGATCCATAACTTTTGAGGTAAGTAGATGTTTTGAAAACCTACGTAAAAGAAATGAACCTGCTGGATCATTTTGAGCCACATATGTACTAGAAAAGAGTTCTTAAAATGATGGGTCGAAAAATGCTATAATGAAGGGAGCATTATGACCTGGAAAAGATTTCCCTTTATGACAAAGTTTTCTCCTAACTGATGGAGCAGAATCCCCAGAATAATAGACATGTCTAAGCTCCTCTGGAAGTATCCAAGTCAGTAATGGAAACAATGTATAGCTAGGTTCAAAGATTGTATTAGGTTGGTTGAACATCATCATGTGGTAGGGGCAGAAAGGTGACACACACTTTTATGTTTGAAGAAAAGCGAATGCCATAACCATATCATTCCCACATCATCTCTATGCCCCACCTTTAAAACCGAGTTCCTAGTATAGTAGTATATGGAATCTCCAAGATTTCTATAGAACATTACATTAGAAGGGAATTTTTTTTAAAAAAAATATTTACTTAATCAATTTCTTTATTCTTATAAATTAAATTTTATAAAAATTTGACTTAAAATAATTTAAATAATTAAATTTATTGAATACCACATAAATAATTTAGACTATTAAATTTGTTAAATGTTATAATTTAAACTATGAAACCCAACAAATTTAATAACTTCGTTACTCTTTTGTTGGATTATCGTTAAAGTTTCTTTGTGAAATGAGGCTTTCCATCACTCAATCTACTTGGGCCCAACGGCTGGTGTATTACCACTTATTTTCCATTCCAAAATTTGGTCTCTTTTTTCTAGTCATACAAAAGTAGACAGCATAGGAGCATATCATGTGCTCTAACAGGACAACTTATCTGCATTCAGATTGTTCTCCATATGTAGAAGATAAGTAAGCATCTGCATCTCCACAAGGATACAAAACAGTAATACATTCAATGCAATGCAACCAAAAAAGGTTCTTTAGGTCTAAGGTTTAGGAATGTAGTCTAATGTTGTTTGACTTTAAACGTTCTATATAACACTAAATGAAAACGATCAATGAGGCAAAGTTATTAACAAGCAGTTAGAAAGCCTTAACCTTTTATACACCAAAGTCCCCTAGACACTGAAGTTTTGAGGTCATACTTTTTGTACAATAGAATAAGCTTCTATTTATTCCTTTTAACAGCATTTTCTCGAAATGTTCAACTTAGGCCACGGCAGGAGTCTTAGTAAGTACTAAACTTGAGGTGACAAAGAGACAACTACGTCATTCATTTTTGTTGACACTAATTGCCCAAAAGCAGAATAGTCTAACTTAAGAACCAACCTCTAATATATTGAGAGATTTTACATTTTTCTTGGAGGAGAAGAAAGGAATATATTTTACAGTTAGATGATTTTGGCTTCAATTTTGGACAGTTATGAGTTCAAAACTGATTGATTAGGAACAACAAACTAAGAGTTTAATTTTTACTAGACAAGCATAAAATTATTTAGTTTAAGAGTATGGAACTTCTAGTGTGACGACCAAACTTTTAGTTCAATGAACCTGCCACTTTATAAACAGAGTTCCATCATTGAGTTGATTGCATCAACAATTCAACATTCTATTATGAATATTTTAAATGAACATGCTCCCATTTTTTCGCTAATGTTTTCCAAGTTTGTCCCAATAGAACTTAGGCAATTTCACATGATATTTTAGATGCCCCAACAAACTTCTATTCCAAGGAAATATCGAGTCCAATGATTTAGTCCTTCATCTTCCTTAAATATTCGAACTGAATGAGCATATATACATCTCAAAAGCTTATAAACATATATTCTTTAGTTGGAAGCTTTCAGGTAAAGAAACTCTCTCTAGTTGTGATTAATCTTTCACTAAAATTTGTTTACATATAATCATAGTAGGGATAGACACGCACGACAGCCAACTGTTTTGATATATATCTCAGTTTGTAGGCTGCAAGGTTCTTACAGTGACTGAAAGAAAAATTAAAGTACCATATAATAATAGTAAAATCAGTGTCTAAATAAATAAACAACATACAAGTTATCATTTACCATGACATTTGACTTCTGCTATATCACATTTAAAGCATCAACTTTGCTTCAAGAAGAAGTAAAAATGATCATAAAGGATGCTGTGATTGACGCGGGAGTTTCACTCATAGTAAAATTGATGAGCGTGTTGCCATATATGTGAATCCTAGATGTCAAATGAAAGAATTGTTCACTGAGAATGATCATAAAGGATGCTGTTTAGGAACTTCTTAAAAAAATTTCACTCAGAATAAGTCGTAAATGCAAATTGCTGAAAGTTCGCGGTAAGAAGATGGAAAATAAGTAATATCCTTGAAATTTGAAATTTGGAAGCCACTTTTACAGCATGCGATTTGTCGGAAAATGTATATGTCAACTATGCGACAAGGCTGATAACAAAAAATGAAGTGGCTGTAATCAGGAATGCAATGAACAAAAACTAGAGCTTATAAGTTGTTTAATGATTCTGAATACTCAATTCTTTAGTAGTTGGATTGAATCTTGATCATTCCATTTGATGTAAGTTCTCCCGAGAAAGTGATGGGAGCACGTAAACCATAACTTATGGGCCTATCTAAGGAGTGTAACAACTAGCTTATTATGGAGCAGATGTAATAGCTTCACTGTTATATTTAGTTGTCCATAGGGAAAGAAGAAGCAGAAGAGAAGAGAGCAAAAGCAATCTATTTGGAATCAGGTTTCCCGTAAAACACATTATAGCCAATGTGGCTACTGGTTCATCTAAGACCAGCTGGGATAACTAAAAGTTGAACAATCAACTATCTTTATTCATCAACAAATTTATCTACAATATTTGCACACGTATTTTCCCTTTGCAACTTCTCATGGTTGTAATTATTGAAGCAGAGAGAATGAACATCTAAGCTTGAGAGATAGCTTGCTGAAGATGTTTGAAAGCTTTCTTACAATTTAAGAAGCCCATAAACCAGAAATCAAAGTTATCCACTGTAACTACTTCTATGAACTTTTGTGAAGGCTTCTTCACATTTTCACTTTGGTTGACACACTTTATCTTTTCAAGTGGAATCATGACCTGCAAATGACACATTTGAAGTTTTGTGTTAGCAAAGGATGAAGAAAAATCAAATAGATAGAGAAATTTTAAGTAGCTAGTATAAATTAAGAATTTTATAAGTTACCTTGTAACGGACTCTAATAAATTCTCCTTTTGAGGAGGTGGCCTTGATGGATCTGTCGCTGCAAAAGGCAACCTTATCAGTGGAAATGAAGAGAAGGCCGGCTATGGGACCAGATGTGGTTGATAGAAAGCATTGTAATGCTTTTAACAGCTTCTCTCCTTCTCTGACACTAAAAAGTTGCATGAAGACTTTCTCTACTCCTCCAACCTGAAGAATTCTGGCCCCCAACCTTAACTTGCCTTTTACTGTATCAGTTATCTTTGGCCCCAGTCTCACTGCATGTCACAATAATAAGATTATGGCTCATCAATTAAACTTCAACTTATGGATGTTCCGAATCATTTATGCCTAATGATGAAGGGAAGGACAGAAATATTTTGACAGTAAACTCAATAAATAGTACATACTATGCTCTCGGACTCCATGTGCTAAATTGTCAGCCTTTCTTCCAATCTTGTTCATCCCATTGAGAACCGAATTTACTTTACCTGGAAAGATTAAGACGTCCATCATTAATACAATCAAACTTCAAAGAAGGATTGATCAGATTAAAATTTGTATAAAAATCAAGGATGCCATACTCTGCTTTGATTTTGTGGTAGACCTGTTGTAATTGCCAGCAGAATCAGGTAAGTATCTATTTGATGACTTTCTAGCCTGCTGGAATGTTGATGATGTGGTGATTGGAGTTCCAATAAGTAGCTCCTGAAGAAGTGAGGCCTTCATATCTAATGTTCTTTCTGTGAAGTACTTTCCCTTCTGTCCCTCTTCGGAAGATCTTAATATGCGCCAACTAGCTGTTGAAATGTATTCAAGGGAGTTTTGCTCACCAGGTATATATAGGAATGAAAACGTGGGCAAGAAAGCAGGTGACTTTTGACATTTTATTGGATGAGTCATCTATGGATCATCAATGCGAATTGGAAGGTGGCATGTTTGGTCTCCTTTTCAAAAGACATTATATCGAGTAGAGTTTGCTCCATGTCATGTAATATAATAAAAGGAATGGTATGTGTTTAAATGAAGTAGCATCTTAGGGTTCTTCCATACTAATAGAATCAAAATTAAAAACCTAAATCAACTTGCTATGCAGTTGGAGAATTTTTTTTATGCTAGTTTGTTTTCCGATGCAATGTTTTTGTACACAAACAAGGAGAGTTTTCATATAAATAAAAAGAAACTAAAAGCAATCTTTTAGGGAATAGCATCCTTTGCAAATGGGAGAAAATTATTGACATATCCTGGTTTGTTGGAATAAATAACTTTCAACACCACATGCTTGATGACGGCAAACATGATCTATATTCACATTCATGCCTTTTATTTTCGTGATGTGAGGGTGTCATGTTGAAGCTTTCTGAGCTGGCAATTAACCTTTATGATGCCAGAGACTTCTCTAAGTTTACTTCTGATAACATAAGAAAAGTAAAGAAAAAAGACCATTTGATTATGTTAGCCAGAATTTGCATGCAAGCCGAAGGTATAGATATATAATGCGGTAAATCCATTAAGTAAAGTGCGTGTTGTTTGATAGGTCAAATGGCACTGTCATAAAGTGAGCAATCTGATAAGGCTATGTGCACCAACTTGTTGAAGTCAGCAATGGAAGGAAGCAGTGAGGATGTAAGGCTGGCTATGGACACCATGTGGTGGGGTAGTAAGGTGAGGCACACTTTAAAGTATGCGAGCCAAAAAGGATAATGCCAAATCATTCCGCCATCATCCCTATGCCCCACATGTAAACCACATTTGTAGAATAGAATATCCAAGATTTCAGAAGAAAATCACAATAGGAGCCATAGAAAGTGAAGGGGAAATTTTGTTCAACCAAAGGAAAAAAAAAAAAAAAAACAGTGTATTCTAATAAAACTTTTAGGATTCAATCTACTGTCACTGCAGGACTCAAAAGTACAGCACAGTTCCCACCAATAATATATTCTGTTGGACATCACAGTAACCAGTTCTAGTCTTCAACATTCATACTCTATATCGATATAATATTTATGCATCAACCGACTAAGTTCAGACATTTGTATGACTTGACCATCCCAACCTTGATTTCTGCCCGAAAACAGAATAGTCTAATTTATGAAGCGAACTCTAATATATTGAGAGATAATACTTTTTTCTTGGAGAAGAAAGGAATATATTTCAGTTAGACGATTTTGGCATAAATGTTGAACATTTATGAGGTCAAAATTCATTGATTAGGAACAACAAACTAACAAGTTAATCTTAATTAGACAAGCAGAAAATTATTTAGTTTAAGAGTATGGAACTTTTTGTGTGATGACTAAACTTTTTGTTTAATGAACTTGCCACTTATAAAAAGATTGTGCTCATTGTGTTGATTGCATCAACATTCTATTATAAGTATTTGAAATAAATTACTTGCTCCCATTTTTTCGCCAGTGGTCATTTTCCAAGTATGTTCCAATAGTACTTAAGCAAATTTACATGATATTTTAGATGCCCCAACAAACTGTAATTCCAAGGAAATATTGAGTCTAATGATGTGAACCTTCATCTTCTTAAAATATTCAAAATTGAGCATCATAAATACAACCTAAAAGATTATAAACATATATTCTTTAATTGGAAGCTTATGCAAAATAGGATAGATTTAATTATATCATATGTAATATTTAATTATTTTGTAATTTAAAAATTTAATAAGGATTTAGAATTATTGGGGATTTATAATTTTAAAAATTTATTATTATCTATCTAACTTTAAGTTATCTTATTTTCATAAAAGATTAGATATTATTTAACTTAGAATTTCTATTTAGTTATATTTCAATTTCATTAGAATTATGATGTTTTAGTCGCCTATATAAGGCAATGTTAGGTATCCCTAATAATTAGATTATAGAATTGAATATTGAATTTTGATTATTCAGAGAAAAGACCTTGGGTGTCTTGTTTTTTGCCCCATAACTACATCAAATGCTTTCAGTTAAAGAAACTCTTTCTAGTGTGTGATTCAACTTTCACTAAATTTGGTTTACATATGCTTGCTTAAGTAGATAAGGCCTAAGTTTGTAGGGATAGACATGCACGACAGCATACTGTTTTGATATACATTTTAGTTTGTAGGGATATAAGACTGCTGCAAGGTTCTTTTAGTGACTGAAAGAAAATTAAAATAATATATAATAACTATATAAATAAAGAACATACAAGTTATCAGTTTCTATGACATTTGACTTCTGCTAGATTAATTACTTCAGGAAATGATCACATTTAAATTAAAGCATCAACTTAGCTTCAATAACAAATAAGAATGATCATAAAGGATGCTATGATTGATACAAGAGTTTCCTAACTCAGAAATTTGATGAAAGTGTGGTTATATATGATGTGAGTCCTTGATTAATTCTTCATTTGAGATTAACATGGAGGAACTTTTTAGAAAAAAAAAAATTGTTTACTGAGAATAAATGGTAGATGCAAAATGCTCAAAGTTCAGGGTCAATAAAATTTGGACAGATCAGTATTAGAAATAACAGTAGGCATATGAGGAGTTCTGCAGGATACAAATATTGTGCACTTGTGATTGCAGGATTTGTATTCAAGATTCATATTTTAGGATGAGTGAGAATGCCATTGGTAATTAGTCTATTGGCAGTCAATAGTTCTCCTTATAGGTCATATGGAAAATAATTAATATCCTTGAAAATGAAATGTGGAAGCCACTTTTACAGCATGTGATTTCTCAGAAAATGTATGTCTCAACTATGCAACAAGGCTGCTGATAAATGTATAGATAAAAAAAATGAAGTTGCTGTAATCAGGAATGGCAATGAACAAAAACTAGAGCTTATAAGTTGTTTAATGAGTCTGAATATTCAATTCTTTAGTAGTTGGATTGAATCTTGATCACTCCATTTTATGTAAGTTCTCTTGAGAAAGTGATAGTAAACCATGACTTATGGGCCTTTCTGAGGAGTACAACAACTAGCTTATTATGGAGCAGATATAATAGCTTCACTGTTACATTTAGTTGTCTGTAGGGAAAGAAGGAGCAGAAGAGAAGAGAGCAAAGCATTCTATTTGGAATCAGGTTTTATGCAAAACACACTATGGCCAATGTGGTTACTGGTTCATCTAATACCATCTTGAATAAGTAAAAGTTGAACAACCAACTGTCCATTTTCATCAACAAATTTATCTACAATATTTGTACACGTTTTTGCCCTTTGCAGTTTATTGAAGCAGAGGGAATGAACAATTGTCTTCCTTCTGTCTTTCTTTTTCCCCATCCTTCTAAGCTTGAAAGATAGCCTGCTGAAGATGTTGGAAAGCTTTCTTATAATTTAAGAAACCCATAAACCAGAAATCAAAGTTGTCCACCGTAACTACTTCTATGAACTTTTGTGAAGGCTTCTTCACATTTTGACTTTGGTTGACACACCTTATCTTTTCAAGTGGAATCATGACCTGCAAATGACACATCATATAGCGTTGAAGTTTTATGTTAGCAAAAGTTGAACAAAAATCAAAGAGATAGAGAAATTTTAAGTAGCTAATATAAATTAAGAATTTATTAAGTTACCTTGTAACGGACTCTAATAAATTCTCCTTTTGAAGAAGTGGCCTTGATGGATCTGTCACTGCAAAAGGCAACCTTATCAGTGGAAATGAAGAGAAGGCCTGCTATGGGACCGGATGTGGTTGATAGAAAGCACTGTAACGCTTTTAAAAGCTTCTCTCCTTCTCTAACACTAAAAAGTTGCAGGAAGACTTTCTCTACTCCTCCAGCCTGAAGAATTCTGGCCCCTAAGCTTAACTTCCCTTTTACTGTATCAGTTATCTTTGGCCCTAGTCTCACTGCATGTCACAATAACAAAATTTTGGCTCATCAATTAAAACTTCAACGTATCGATGTTCTGATTCAAGCAAATCATGCTTCATTTAAGCCTAATAATGATGGAGGGAAGGACAGAAATATTTTGACAGTGAACTCAATAAATAGTACATACCATGCTCTCGGACTCCATGTGCAAAATTGTCAGCCTTTCTTCCAATCTTGTTCATCTTATAAAGAACTGAATTTACTTTACCTGGAAAGATTAAGATGTTCATCATTAATGCAATCAAACTTCAAAGAAGGATTGATCAGATTAAAATCTGTATAAAAATCAAGGATGCCATACTCTGCTTTGATTTTGTGGTAGATCTGTTGTAATTGCCGGTAGAATCAGGCAAGTATCTATTTGATGACTTCCCAGCCTGCTGGTATGCTGTTGATGAGGTGGTTGGAATTCCAATAAGTAGCTCCTGAAGAAGTGAGGCCTTCATATCTAATGTTCTTTCTGTGAAGTATTTTCCCTTCTCTCCCTGGTTGGAAGATATTAATATGCACCAAGTGGCCGTTGAAATGTATTCAAGGGAGTTTTGCTCACTTTGTTTGATGAACCGTGTATCCAGCAGAGGTATATATAGGAACGAAAACACGGGCAAGAAAGGAGGTGACTTTTGACTTTTTATTGGATGAGTCATTTATGGATCATCAATATGAATTGGAAGGTGGCATGTTTGGTCTCCTTTTCAAAAGACATTACATAGAGTGGAGTTGGCTCCATGTATGTAATATAATAAAAAGGTTGGATTTCATATATATGTTTAAATAAAGTAGCATCTAAGGGTTCTTCCATACTAAAAGAATCAAATAAAATAACTAAATCAACTTGCTATACATTTGGAGAATTTTTTTTTTTTTTATGCTGGTTTGTTTTCCAATGCAATGTTTTTGTACACACACAAGAGGATTTTTTATAAATAAAAAGAAAAGAAAGGCAATCGTTTAGGGAATAGCATCCTTTGCCAATTGGAGGAAATTATATGTCACAGTTTGTTGGAATAAATAACTTTACGACAAACTTGATCTATTTTCTCATTTTTGCCACTTTATTTTTGGTAATGCGAGGGTGTCACCTTGAAGCTTTCTGAGCTGGCAATTAACCTTTATGATGCCAGCAGACATCTCTAAGTTTACTTGTGATAAGAGAAGAAAAAGTAAAGAGAAAAGGGCATTTGCTTATGTTTACCAGAATTTGCATGAATGCCAAAAGCATAGATATATAACGTGGTAAATCCATTAAGTAAAGTAAGCGTTGTTTGATGGGTCAAATGGCATTGTCATAAAGTGAGCATTCTGACAAGACTATGAGCACCAACTTGTTGAAGTCAGCATTGAGGATCTAAGGCCGGCTATGGACATCATGTGGTGGGGGTTGTAAGGGGAGGCACACTTTCAGGTTTGTGAGCCAAAAAGGATAATGCCGAATCATTCCCACATCATCCCTATGCCCGACATCTAAACCACGTTTGTAGAATGGAATATCCAAGATTTCAGAAGAAAATCACAACAGGAGGCTGAAGCCATTGAAAGTGAAGGGGAAATTTAGTTCAACCAAAGAAAGAAAAACCAATGTATTATAATAAAACTTATAGGATTCAATCTACTGGCAGGACTCAAAAGTACAAAACAGTTAGCACCAATAATAACAGAATATTGGACCCCAAGGTAGAGCCACCTTCATTTGTACGAAATGACCATTCCAACCTTCATTCTTTATCCATCACAAAGTAAACATAATGTCCAAAACTGCCAAAGTCACCTGCGTACTTAGTGAGGTAGCTTGTGCCTCAACACTGAACTTTTGTGATTGGTGTACTGAGAAGATCATTAAGAATTTCCATAACTCAGTGAATTATTACAATGCAACTAATTATATTCTTGCACTAGCTACTTGAGGATAAGAAATTAAAGAGAGGTTGGTTTGTTGACTTTACCGCTAAATTGAAGTGACATAAGGAATAATTCTAAGATCAAGAAGTCATCTCCCATGAAGTTATGGGAGACTTCTCATGTAAATAACTCAGTTGTAGAATGTATTAATCTTATAATTTAATATGTAAAATTTAATAAATTTAATAATTCAAAAATTGTTAACAAAGATTCAATTAAATTTTATTTACAAAAATAACTAAGCTGCTTTAAAATATTTGACACTTCAAATTTTTAAATTAATATTTTGGAACTTGAAAAGAGATCTTATGTCTAACCCAATTCTTAAATTTTCTAATTTTAGCAACAATTTGATAGATCAGCTTGTTCTGCGTTAATAATCGTCAAAATCCAAGTTCATTAATTCTCTCATCTGGCAACATTGGTAATATCCATATCCCAAGAAATTAAAAGCCATTCCCAAACTAAATGTCTCCAATGCAGATCAATCTCCCGCTAATTTAAGCTCAAGTAATTCCCAATTGACATGTTTTCTTTTAATTTACGCTTTCTTATAATTTGAAACTCCAAATCAAAACCAGATGTCCAAATTAGCCAGTAACAAATGTTTATGTACTTTCTGAAAAAGGCTTATTCACATTCTCATTACTTTGGTTCCCACCCATCTACAGTACAATTACGACCTGCGCATAACGGTAACAAATTAGTTTCCATAACTTGCTCAGTTTGGAGGGGGGAAAAATGAGAGAAAAAGATCTTTGCAGATAAGGTTTATGATTTTCCTAGCAAGAAGTGGTTGATCAGTACCAGCACTGGCAGGCTTTCAAGAGCTATTCGCCTTCTCAAACACTACAAGAATCGTTTTAAAACTTTATAGACTCTATCCACTAGGAAGCTACTAGCTCTAAAGCTCAAATTATCCCACTTTTGGTGCCATTATAATTGTAGTTTTAAGTATATCAATTATCTTATAATTTCTTAATTTGAGATAGGAAGTGTTACAACTACAATTTTCTATCCAAAGCCTACACTCTAAATGTGACTGACTCAGTCAAGATAAACCTTGACATCAATCCCATTATCAATAAGTGATTGAACCACAGCCCTAATTTTCCCTTCAAACTTGTCCCTATCCCTTGGAGTATAACATGCAGTGTAAACATCAGCTTCTCTTGCCCTGTCAGCTAAAATTCGACCAATGGCCAAGCATGCAGGTATGTCAGAACGAGACTTAAGTACAGCTTTTATGTCCTTGGAGTTGGTGCCAGCAACCGCAACCTGTTTGCTTGTCACCCTATGCGTCAATGAAGCTGATACAAAGCGCTTTGAGATGAACACATCCAGTGTGAAAGGTTCCATATAAGCAATTGTTCTTTGTTTAAATGATACATGCTTTTGTGGATTCTTAGACTTCTTCTCCTTCTGGTAAGTGTAAGGTCGGCTATTGTCATCATCAAGGAAATCTTCTACTCCAAAAAAGCTTCTTGGTGCCATATGAGCCTGTATTAAATACACGGTCTAAAAATGAGTTTTCGCAGTAAAAACATTTATTATCCAAAAATATATAGAAATGTCAATACTTCCAATGTGATTCATCCTCCACATATGCAAATTTTTACTTCTTAGTTGAGTATTCTTGAGAGCTATTGCATATTGATTTATCTAAATTTTTGTTTCTGAGGAAAACCAGTTAATTAGTGGTATCAATGGGAACTATGCAGACATACAATGGTAGAAAGGAAAAACAAGCTGTTATGTTCAAAAGTTACAAGCAAATTTTGTCACCTGCACTGTCAAATTGCATGGTTTCACGATGAACAACAGAAACACTACAAACTAAACATGAGGGATTACTGAACGCAAGAAATATAAGTAGCCATGTACATGATGAGTCTACATATGATGAAAATTACACAGAAGTGACACCAGGCATATATAAATTTAATTAACCACAAATAACGCTTCTCTGGGAGTGAAGAAATAACAGTTCTGACTAGGCTTAACAGTTCTGGTTAAACCTACATCAATATTCTGTTCAGTCTTTTGGCTAAAATGTAGAATTCATAGAACGCAATCATAAGGCTATTCAAACCCATCAAAGTGCACATAAATACAGATTTCCATCTTGAAAATAAGTTTCCTCAATGTTCCAGTTTCATGTAACTCAAAAATAAGGCTGTGAAAATCCTTATAGGATCTCAGAAATGTTCTAGGATTAAATTTTATTTATCCAGGATTTTAACTTTTGATCTTCCTTAATATCAAATTTCCACTTACAGCCCCTTCTACTTTTGCTTGCAACTACTCATGTCTCCTCCCAATCCAGATAGGAGAATAAGGACATTGGATTCTTCTGGTGTGTTTTCTTGTAAGTATTGTTTTAAGTTTCTAGCACAATCTCCTCACTCATCAGAGGGCCCTCCTTGGCAAACCCATTTGGAAGTCCCAAAATCCCTCCAAAGCCAAGTCATTTGTTTGGACAGTAGTGCTTGATAGTATTAATACAAATGACATGTTACATATCCGTAGACCTCATTCAGCCCTTTTCTTTCTCCTAGTATGTGTTCTGTGCAGGTGCAATTCAGAATCACTAGCCCAATTATTTTTGCATCTAAGGCAGCTACTTACTTATTGAAAAATCCGTTTGTTACTTTGGTGTTTATGGTGAACATTGACTGCCCTTTTGCCATAGAGAATAGTGCCGTTGTTTAGAGAGAACTAAGGCAGCCAAAGTTTTACGGCAGTGTGCGGCTTTTTCAATTCTATAGTGTATTAGGTCAGAACACCTACAACTTTCAAGTATCACTTTATCCCCAAAATTTGTTATGGGATGAAATTGTCTTTGTGGCTTCTCGCTGATACTCTGCTCATGGCTGTTTTAAGGGAGTTTCCTTTGATATGCAACAATACTAGACAACCTTGCTACATTCTTGATTGTCATTTTTACTCAATGTTTTTTACTTTTTCTGTACTGGAGTATATCTTATCCTCTCCTAGTTGTACTTTCCCACTTTGCCTCAAACAAATTCTTTTCCAATCAACAAATTAAAAATAATTATCATTTCCAATCACAATATCGATTATTATTAAAATATAGAGAATAAAAATGAAGATGCATTGACTAGTTGTAGTATTGTCCACAGAAATACATATAAACCAGCTCATAACCCTTGCAGGGCTAGTTTAAAATTTTGTGACAAATATTTAGTTTCAACTATAACATTTAGAACTGCTATGATAGATTTTTTATAATAATTATTCTAAACCAAATTAAGATAGGAATATATAGTTAATTTTAAAAATCATATATACTAATACAATGCCTGAACCCCCCTTTGGTCTCTCATGAGTATTAAGCGTACACTTAAAAAAAAATTACAGATAGTGGGTAGTTATTTGAAATTCAATCTTATTTTTTATTTGCACCAAAAAAGAAAAGAGTGGGTGGTTATTGAAAGCTACACTTCTTATTGTAGCAGATGATTACTAGAAGCCAAACTTCTTATTTTCTTAATTTTTATTAAAAAATGGATTGTGCGTACCAATAATTAGATTAAAGATAATAATCCTGATAATTATATTTCTTATGACACGACCAGAAACTGCAACAACACTTGTGATTGTTTGGTGAACCAGTTGTAGATGCTTCAAAAATTATATATTTAGATTAGATAAAAGATAATAATTAAGAGTCAGATAAGGCTCTGTTTGTTATTGTTATTGTTGTAAAATATAATAATCAAACATTCATTGAGCCCATGAAAAATGGCATAAGTAATTATCAGAAATCAGCATGTCAAATGCCGCCAACTGAACCTTGTACAACATTTTGTATAAGCTTTGGGATGTAATACTTGTTTGAACACTTAGCATATGATTTCAATATTAATCCATGAAACAGATGCAATGTAAAATCACTTATACCAGCTAAGCTATAACTAGTAATAAAATGAAAAGAAAGCATTTATCTCCAATTGTCTTCAACACCTTTTATTCAAACCATTTCTATTCCATTATATACTGCACCAGAATGAGTGACCAAACATAGGTATTTAGAGAGATTCTAGGAAACAGATAAAAAAGAAATGCAAATAGCATAGAATAATTAAAAAATAATCAACCTTTAAAAAACAGAGTTAGAGAACTTACCAGTCCATTGTGAAAATACTTTGAAGGGACAAAAATCCAGGGCCAAACTCTGTTTCCCTCATAAGCATGGATTCTTTTGGTCCAAAACTTGCCAACTACTTGCTTCAACATGGTTTCTAGATGCCCAATAACTCCTACTAATTGCAGAAGCCAATTTCAGTGGTAGAATATATGACTAACCAGCAAAAGAATTATTTCGTCTTAATGGTTGAAAACAAACACTATATCTATTAAGGATAAAGTTCTGCTGATCTTTTACAAGTTAAATTCGTTCTTCACATCTCTTTAAAGAGCTCAGCTAATGCTTTCTTTGAAGGAGATTCTGCGGTATATATGAAAGAGAATGGCAAAACTAGCTTAGTCGGTGTTTCTTTCTTGTTTTTCCTCATTTGTGTTTTGTTTTTTTAGATGAAAGCATCTTAGCCTCCACCCATGGAGTTTTGTACCTTGGCTATCTAATCATATTTCTTCTCTTATCTAAAAAAAAAAAGAGATGGGGGACTAGTGTCTTCATCATCCTGAAAAATAGCTATTTATACCACGAGTCTCGGGCCACTTAAATTTTAAAAGTAACTAAACTGCACAACATCAAGCAAGAACCAAACTGCACAATTAAATCGGAAATTTAACAAACAAAGGAACAAATCAACCAGAAGCTTTGGAAGAAACTGAGTGGGTATGAAAGGTGGGATTGGGATTGGGGGAATAATCAAATTAACCTTTCACTCACTCAAACCATCTTTGACCATTTAACAAACTAGCACGACAAAGTTCTGTATCAGAAAAACAGCTTACTTATCATTTTATCCCTCTTTCTAGGATGTGTAAAAGAAGATGGACTAAATTGCCAAACATTTACAGTACATCATAACAATTAGAGAATGAATTCAACATCAGACATTTCTTCCATACCATTAATTTTAAAAAGAAAAAAAAAAAAAAGAAGAGCAAAATGGGATTCCATTCGACAAGAGAATCCTCTTTCATTTGGTTCTTACGAAACAGACACTATCAAAATTCGAGTGAAGCGTAGACACCGAAGTTCTTCCACAAGTTTGCTAGAGATACAGAATTATATTCAAATGGGTAAGCAAGCAGATGTTCCCAGATTATGAATTAAATTAACAAATATTCACCTCATGGTAACTCAAATTCATCGAAATTAATCAGGTTCCCTTCTTCCTTAAATATTCCACCTAACCAAACTGTTCAGTAAAATTCGTCATCTAAACCTACGATGCACAAAAGAGAGTATTCAGAACCCAGTCGAGTTAAAGAGAAGAGAAAGTACCTTGAGAAGCCGAGTGAAGCAGAAAGAGATTTCAACCTAGGATTGTGAAGAGAACCCAGTCGGAGAAAATCAGGACGGGAAAACGACGAATTCACTACTCGGCGCGGCAGTAAACTCTTTTCTATTTATTTTTTTAGATATATTATATTATAGTACCATATTAAATACTAATAAAATTATTTTAAACTGTCAAATAATATCTTATAATTAATAATAATGAGACTTTATTTTATATAAATTATTTTTTTTAGTCTACGTTATTACATTACATCATAGCTAACATTGATAAACACATCAATTAGGATTTGGTTTGGCTATAAAACTTGAATATAAGGCTGAAATTGAAATTCAGCTTACAACAATTCTCTTAATAGGTGATTTATAATTACTTCCTTGCCATAAAATTTTCTTTGAAATAAATTTGTTAAACACTACCTACAACATTAGTTTTGCTTATAATTTCATTCCTAAAATTTTTATATTACCTTGAAACATTTTGTTATAAATTCAAATTATTTTAAATTTATCAAATCTTCTTCTATCAAAATTTAATCTATGGTTCTCTAAATTATTTTCTTTTCTTTTAAAATTCGTCATCAAAATTAATTTTTAATTAAAACTTCAAAACATCATAAACTTTACATTTACAAATTCTTTTTATTGATATAAATAGTTATATTACTCCATAACTAACATAGTCAAATAGCACCCAAAAAAATATAGTTAAATGAAAATTACAATATATATACCTAAATTTAGGGTATACACCATAATAGTAAGGCAAGGGCATCCCGGCACTCAAGATTTGGAGAGTTATTTGGGTGAGTCTAACTATTTTCCTAATTTAAATTTTATTAAATATTTATTTAAAAATTCAAATTATGAAATTTGTTACATATCACAAATTACACCTACAAATTTAACAACTTACAAAACCTCTTTTAAGAGTTTAATTACTCCCATTTAGCAAGTGCTATTCTTCCAGTATGGTTTGGGTCTGTTTGGGTTAAAAAAAACATAACACCCAACCCAACCAACCAATAGTGAGTTCGCTGGATGTAGCAAAAAAAAAAAGTAGTGAGCTCGGTCGACAGCCTACACAGTACCCACTTGGCATTTGGCAATGCATTCAAATCATCCCCTTCAGGAAGGGTTACACGCTAGCACTAACACTAACAACATGCTTCCCTGCTTTACAGGAAAATTTGCAATTTTGGAGTGGTGACAGCATCATAAAGGTATACGGATAAGAATTTTACAGAGGTCTACAAATTTGTATGATATCACAGGAAGATACAAGTGCAAAAGTTTAACAGATTTTAAAGAATAAGTGTAGGATCGGCCGTTCAGTAGCAATTAACCTAGTCATGCAATAACCACTATAAAATGTTTATGCACCTCATTCTTTTTATTCATTATAAACTACACCTCACTGGCATCCACGCAAAATGTCAATTCAAAAATATCAAATCATTCTGGTACAGGAAAAATGTGTATCAACAACAACACTGTTATTCCAGGATGAAGTAGGTGCGAAGGAGAAGATCCTGGCAGATATACTGTCAATTTATGTTTTAAGATGGTTGGAAAGAAAGCTCTCATTCAGCTGGATCCCAATGGTGCTCACACAATTACTCAGTTCTTACCACAATGGCTCAAGTGCAAGATTTACATTCCACACGGTTGCTTGCTACTCATACTAATCTATGTCAATCTTTATATCCATTTCCATGTTAATGTCATGCCAATTCAGATTCTAACACATAGAATGGTTGCCTCAGCCGTGGAACCACCACTCAAATCAAGCATATTTGTCTTCTGCAGGGGTGACAAGCACATTAGCAGCTTAATCAGTCAAAGCATGAGTTAAATCTTAAAAAATTGGGGAGCACAATAGAAGACAAGTACTCCAGCACATTGCCAGTGAGGGCATATATTTTATCTGAAAGCCTAAATTCGTACATATACTAGTTTGATCACTTTTTTACTGGCATTTTATAACATAAGTTAAGGAGAAAAAGGTAAAAAGAATAATAGGAAGAGAAAATATATAGAGGAAGTATAATGCAGAAAATCATCCAAATACACTAGTTCATGAAAAAGCACACTGAACAAAAAATACAGAATCCTAACAAAATCTGTAAAATTATCACTTAACATCCAAGAAGGTTGTACAGGTTCCACAAATAAGATTATGCCAGGTGCAAAAATATAGTATATGTCCATCTACTCTCTTCTTTCCATCAGATTTGCATGAGTTGACTTTAGGATATTTATCTTGTTAATTAGAGTCTGATTCTACTAATGGAGGATCCTTATCAAAATTCCCTGAGGCTTTTACTGACTGAGAATGACTTACTAACTTTGATGCTGCAGTACGAGATTAGCAACTTGAATTGAAGAAGTGACCTGATCAAGATGAGTATTACCCAATAAAAGCATAGGTCAATTCAGGAGCTTCAGAAGGAGTATCAGCTTAACATTCCCATTTCCCAGGCTAAGAAAGAAACTCCCTTCCCCCCTCCCCAACCCAAAAAAAAAAAAAAAACCTTCCTTCCGTTGATTGTTTGTAGCTTCTGCAAATGGACCTAGAGAATCAGGAATAACTGAGTTAATGTAAAACCACAATTTTGCAATAGCAGAATACATGTCCAGAATTTTAGTGGAGCACATGGAGGGAAAAACCTATAAAAAGGAAAGTATAACGTAAACAAAGAAATATAACCTGTCAATAAACCCATAAGGATATTGTCTCGTCAAGTTAAAATTTACCGTGCAAATATTATCAACAGTATTTGAGTGACAACCATAAGGCCTGCATGAATTTGATGTTGCCACTTGCCAACATACCTTCAGCTTCATGCTCAATAGAGTCAAACAGAACACAAACAAAAGTGGCCTTTTTAACATTGCATGCACATAATTTGAGAAGCCCTCAGCAGAAGGTCTTGTCCAAGGGGCTACAATAAAAATGTTGGCATATTATTAAAATCAGACTTTGATATACGTTTATTCATACTATGTCAGTAATCTTTATGCATGATATACAAGTAATACAGAATCTTACAAGCTGAACTTTCCTAGTTTATTGAATCAATATAAAAGTCAGAATCCAGAAAGTGCTTTGAAGAGTAACTGAAAGTGGGGCTAATAAATAAAATGAAATTACAGACATGATCAAACTTGCCTGTGTTATCTATAGAAGCAGGACCAGAGCTTCCAATGCATTTTCATCCATCAGTGACTTGCTTACAATATCCTTCACCTTTAAGACATCCATAACAGCAGAACTTGTGACTATTGCAACTCCAAAACCCCTTTCCATCAATAATAGCCAATCAAATCTCAACCAGTTTCTTTTGAGGAAGTTAAAGTACCTAATATATAGATGAAAAACATTAAATATGACAAATCATAATCTACAAGAAAGAAGTCAACAGCTTACCAATAGGAACATTAAATGCTTAAATCTCAGTCTAGATATTGCAAGAAGAGCAGCTAGACAGCAAGCAGCACATATTTAGGATGCTGGACAGATTAATTCTTCTGGAAACCTAGTTATTTTGCCCATAGATCTGCAAGAGATTCAAACAGGTATATCAATTGTATTTGCTTCAGAAGCTCCATTTGTCTATAGTTTGGTCACCCATGAGTAGGTTAAAAGCAACGACTGTCCTTGAATAGGTTCAAAAGCAGGCATTGGTTACACTTTTTGATCAATTTTTAACATTGACACCACCAATATCAACATCAGTCATCAGCTTATACATAAAATTAATAATGCAATACAATTACCAGGATAAGGCGTCTCCAAGCCCAGTAACTCAAGACTAATGGTCCAACAATCAGCAGTTAAAGATCTCCTCCAGCCCATTGGAAGATTGAGAATGCTTGCAGATAGAAGGTAGATCAGCAGAAAAATCTAGCGCTGAATTATAAACCTCCTCAATATAGCCATGCTTATTTGCCGTTTCCTTCCTTTCCTATGCTGCCAAGACCATTTGGCATAGCAGAAAAAGAAGCTGTCCAGTGCTAAAGCTTTGTTATACAGAGCAACTACAATGCTTCCATTCTAAAACTGTCTACAACCTAACTCATGGAATATGGTGTTGTTCCTGTGACATCCAATATAAATCAGAGTACTATTCATCATTAAAGAAGTATTGAAAAAGATATTAGTAGTCAAATGAATGAATAAGCATGCTAGAGTAAAAAGTAGGAATGAGAAGCTCTGATACCATGTGAAACTAGAGAGTGAAAGAAAGAAAACCAATATCGGAGAAAATATTTTCTTGTATTTGATCACAAAAGGCTATGTCCTTTATATACAAATCTAAGTGTATAGTTCGAGCATCGTACACATTGTAGTACCGCTAGAAAAATAGGGATAACACTACCCTGTACAATAATTACTAATAACTATATACACTAATTCTAACACTGTACTTCAAACCAAAAGAGTAAGACTGGAGGAATGCAACACAAACCATATCAGCAGTATCACATCAGGCTGAGTAACAAATCTACTGTCAAAGCCTCATCTACCAGTTCATGTGTTGGTAAAAAGACACTTCAAATTTTATGATCAACCAAACTGTCACCTCAATGCTTGAATTGTTGTTCAGTATTATCTCCTCCTATTGCGCCTCATGGAATATAACTTATTTTGGGCAATCATCAATAATTCATTCAATTGTTCAGTGCCCCCAAACCAATCTAAAGATACCAGTCCCTTGGCCTGTAAATCCTTCAAAAGCAATTCAGTTTCACCTTGAATATCATACTTTCCCGCACACAAAGAATTAACTAGAACTGTATATGTTGAAGTATTGGGCCAAAGACCCCTTTGTTTCATCTCTTCATAAAGTTTGAAAGCAGTTATAATATCAGCATTAGCACAAAGACCTGATATAAGAACATTGTATGCAGCGACATCAAGCTTCACTCCACAATGTTCCATTGTACTCTTCAACTCTAGAGCCTTCACAATATTAGCTCCTTTGCAACACATGTGCATCAAAGTAGTAAAAGTAGCAACAGTTGGAATGAGTTGATTCCGAAGTATGAAATCAAGAACCAACATAGCACCTTCAATATTCCCACACTGTGCAAGGCCTCTAATAATAGCGCTCTCAGCAACATCATGGGAGCTGACACCAAGTGAATTCATCTCATTTTTAAGCCTCATTGCTTGTGTTATATTTCCTGCTCTGCACAGACCATTGATTAAGGTGATATATTGTCTACATGGAGGGACAGAACAATTTTCTAACAAGGCATGCAAAAGGAGATGGGCCTTGTCAAAATCACGAGTTCTAATTAGTCCATTGAAAAGGGCATTGTATGTATCTACATTAGAATTAACTCCTAACAGATTCATTAGATCTACCAGATCAAAGGCCATTTTCATCTTACCCTTTTCACAGAACTTGGTTATAAGCAAGTTAAATGTAAAACAATCAGCTATAAAACCTTCAATAGTTATCTTTTTTAAGATTTTGACAGCAACATCCAATGCTCCAGACTTGCAAAATCCAAGAAGAAGAGAATGCCATGTTAACTGGTCTGGCAAAAATCCATGTCTAATCATGTCATTAAATAATACAGTACATCTTGCCATGGCACACTTCTTTGAATATCCATGCAGGAGAATATTGTAAGAGCATAAAGTTTTACTCATCATTGTTGAAAAAATACCATTGGCCTTCACCATTTTCCCCATCCTTGAGTATCGATCCATCAGTACATTGGATGCAATGGTATCTGGCTGAACACCTTTACTCAACATCTCTTCATAAACAAACAAAGCAGCCCTTGAATGGCCCTCCTTGAGAAGACCATCAACTAAACTAGTGTACACAGCAGGATTTGGAGATAATAATCCTAATTCCATTGCCTTTCCTGACAAAAGGAGTGCAGCAACCATTTTGCCCTTCCTGCATAATCCAGCAATAAGACTAGTGAATGTGTAACTGTCAGGAAGCAAATTATTCATAACCATCTCATCAATAAGTACAACTGCATCCCACAAATTTCCTGATCTACATGTCTCAGTAAGTATTGTATTGTAGAAAACATTATCAATAGCAGAAGGAATGTAGTGAAGCCTATGAAAAAATTTTTTTGCCTCATCAACATGTCCACCAACACAAAGTCCTTTAAATAGACCCCCATACGTGAATTGACTTGAGAAGTGGCCCAAAGTATTCATTTCATCAAACTTAGAAAATGCTTTTAATGCATAACCCATATTTGCATAGCAATTTATGATACAATCGAAAGTAACGGAGTTAGGGTAAAGGCCCATCCTGGTCATGTGACGCATAAAACACTCTGCTTCTTCAAGTTTCCCATATTTACAAAAGGAGGCCACTAACACATTACATGTAAATTGATCTGCAATGTGACCCTTATGGTTCATCACCGCATAAACATTCAATGCTTCTGTTATGTGCCCCATCTTACAATAGTGGTATATTAATGTTGAGTACAAGATGCTGTTTGGCACAATTCCAGCCTTATACATTTTACACAATATCTCCTTTGCATTATTCACCTTCCCCACTCTAAAAAATCCATTAATGAGCACTGAGAATGTGACAACATCAGGATTGACATAATCTTTTAACATACTATTTAGCAAAAGGATAGCTTCTTCAAGTAGGCCATTCTTACACAATCCATCAATCATTGCTGTGTAAATAATACAACTAATTCTCACTCCATTCATCCTCATTCTCTCAAGAAAACTTGAAACCAACCCAAATTCAGCATGCTTGGATAGCCCATTTAAAAGAGCCCCATAAGTCAATTCATTAGGTGTAAAACCACATGACTCCATCATATCCAAAAGTCTCAGTGCTTCATCAATGTTGCCCTTTCTACAATGCCCATCAATCAAAGTATTGTAGGTAGTACAGTTTGGCGGCAAATTAAGCGATGACATCTGATCAAAAACTCGAGTAGCAACTCTGATCTTCCCCTCCTTAACAAATCCATTAATAAGAGTATTATATGTGACTTCATTAGGATGCACCATATTCCTTTTCATGTTTTTCAATAATAAATAACCTTTTGCGCTCCTGCTCTCCCTACACAAACGATCAATCAACATATTATATGTACAAACATCTGCTGGAATACCTTTAGAGGCCATATGGTCAATCAGCTCAGATGCTGCTTTATACCTTCCTCGCTTGAAATACCAATTGAGTAAAGTATTATAAGTGACTACAGTTGGATAATAACCACTGTCCTCCATTTTCCTCAAGAGATAACAGGCACTTTTAAGCTTCCCTTCTTCACATAAAACATTTAATAATATGTTGAACGTAGCAACATTAGGAGGAACCCTCTTTGCAAGCATATCTTTGAAAAAGGACCAAAACATCTTGACTTTATGGTCTTTTACCAAGGAACCTAGAACCATGTTACAAGTGTAAACAGATGGCCTCAATCCTCGAAATCCCATCAAGTAGAAAGTCTGTACAGCATCTCCAGTCATTCTTTCTCGTAAACAAACTCTAATTAAGAGGTCAAAAACAGCTGGATTTGAGTTGCAAATGGGGTACGTTTCCATCAGAGCACGGAAAACAGAGTCCACACTAATGTGCATTTGTAACATATGTCTCAACGTAGATCTGGCGAACTTGTACATTCTGGCTCTAACTAGTATGTGGGTTGTAGTGCAGATTATATGGGTAACATGACTGAGCTCCAAACCAGGTTGTTTGATGACCCATTTGAGAAATTTCAGAGCTAACCTTCCATGCACTGGCCTAAGGGATGCCAATGTATATTTCATAAAGTTCAGTGACTCCCAACGGTGCACTGTAAGAAATGTATATATACTTTTGTCCATATCTAAAACTGTAACTTCCAAAAGGTACAAATGGTATGCTGAAAATGAAAACACAGAAAAATAAGCTTTCAGAGGAATTGAATTACAAGCTTAAGAAATATGAGCAATTAGAAAGAGGTAACGGGGCTTACCTTGAACGAAAAGAGAAATAACTACTGAAAGATACTTTTCCTCTCCAGTCACAAGGACTGAGTAACTAAAAGATGGTTCATTTATCTGAACTGCATGTGGGCAGATCAGCGCCCCTATTCTAACAAAATTTGATTTGGCTTCACACCACCGCCATTCGATTCTTGCTCCAGACAACTTCAATCCCTCAATTCGAGAGAAAGTTGAACAGCAACATGTTTTCTCGAATCCTCCGCCTGTCGAGGGGGAGAGCACCGCTGCGAGGGTTTCAATGCCGTGAATGCCGAGAGTTAAAGAACGGAGGTCAGAAATCTCTTCGTTTTCCACTGTTTAGCCGCTGTGTGCCTCTTCCCCAATTCTATGTATCCTGGTGGAAAATGCAGGATAAAACGCCTCAAACGAGGCTCGAAGTGACAAGAAGAAAGAGAATTAAGAGAGGATGAATCACGACAAACAGACACCAAATAGAAGAAAGAGAAGGTACTGTCCAGAGGGGCAAACTGGTGAGTTCCCCTATTCTTTGGCTGGATAGAATATGTTTTTCTTATAAATAAAATAATAATTTATATTAAAAATGAGTTTAAATTTAAAATTATTCTTTAAAATAATTTTATTATTAAATAATTTTTATTTTAAAAGATATTAATTTTATATTTGAAAAATAAAAAAATATATTTAAAAATTTTTAAAAAAGAAAAATAACTAAAGCTTTTATTATTGATTTAATTATTAATTATTTTAAGTCATTAAAAATGTCATTACTTTAAATAAATATATTTTTTAATTATTTCATTTCATGTGATGTTTAATTAGTTTAGTCTTATCAATTGCATTAGTAACTTTTAATATTTTGTACAATAGACTATCTTATGAAAATTTATGGTATTTTTTCTTTTCTTATAATTGATATAACATTTATACCAAATAAATTTATATTATCTTATACATTATAATTAATATATATTTTGTAATTATAAATATTTTAAAAATTTCTCTATCATCATACATTTTTTTATACAATAATTAATGAGTATCCTTTTAGATTTCAAAAGTTTTTTTTCAAAATCTGTCACTGTTATGATCTTCTTAAAAAGTTTATTTCAAGATCCGATGCTATTAAAAAGACATTGACAAATTAAAGCCTAGAGTCAAAATTCATGGCTTCTTGGCATGGGGTGTATACTTGTCAAAACGGGCCGGCCCGTCCGGACCTGTAACAACCCGTAATTTGGTGGGACGGGGTGGGCTGACCCGCATAATTGACAGGTTGGGATTTACCTAACCCAACCCGTCCTGTGGCGGGTTGCGGGTTAGGCGGGCCAGCCCATTAATAATTAAAAAAATAAAAATTTTATTAAAAATTTAAATTTATAAATGATAGTAAATGAGTAACTAAATTTAATACACTAATTTTAAAATAATTACAAATGAATACAATCAAATTTACTTTTTAATAATATACCTAAAAGTATAACCTGAATTTAGCTTGTAATAAATTATAAAAACTTTGATTCTACTCATAAAATTGCTAATATACAATATTATTTTTTAGGCAAGGCTTCAATAATATTACTAACATACATGCACAATAAAACATGTACTTACAAAGACATAAAGGTCATATTCCTATATGTGACAAAGTCTAACATTAATGTTGTTCAAAATAAACTACATGCTAATTGAAAATAGAGTTATGCTATTATACATTTATACCATTATTTCTATATATGCAATCCTTAAGTTTTACACCTTAAATTATGATAACATAAAAGCTGAACAACTCAATACAAATATAAAGATAATATTTTCTGCTTCAAAAAATAATATATAAATGTGATATTGATGATAGTTATGTAACAACACAAGTTTTATATTATCATCTAAATGATTCAGAATGAGTTGTTGCATAGTATAATAATTTGTCTTCTCTTTAAACTCATCAATTTTTACTTACCTTTTAACTCGAAACCTTTTAAAAATTCTTTTATCTCTACGGTCACCTATAAAATCATACATTATACATAAGATATTCAAAACATAAGAAAATTATATCTAAACTGTATGAGGATCCTGCCTAAATTACATAATTCAAATTGGAACCAAATGACAATCATTTGAATTGCCCTCCTCTTCCAATGCATATCCATTGATCTTGTTGTCATAATAGTATAACTTACAATAATTTCTTAAAAATTGAAACTATTTTAAATGATATGTCATTTAAAAAAAATTAAAATTAAATTAAAATTATGCGGGTTCAAACCCGCGGGTTGAACCTGCCCCAACCCGTATTGACCCGCGGGTCATGCGGGTGCAGGTTAATTTACCCGCGAATAAATGAGCCACCTATATAGTAACCCAACCTGCCCCTTATACATTGCGGGGTGGGCTAGCCCAGCGGACCCAGCCCGTTTTGACATCCCTAATGGGGTGTTTGGCGTAAGTCATTGACACATTATTCTCAATTCAATTGAAGGGTTCCCTAGCTACCTGCAACCCCCAGATTCTTGAGAGGGGATCAATTCTCATCCAAGCTGAATAGCCACGACCTCTTCATACATGAATTGCAGAATCGTAGCATTGGCAGCATGAATTGCAAAATTAGCATTATCATCGGCCAAAGAAAGTCGTGTGGCATCAGTACAAAATTCCACAAATGCTCGGCACATTGTCTTGAAACTTATTGTAAAACTTGCACATTTTTCTCAAAGTTTAGGACGATGTGACCGTTACATCCAGATTTACGAGGCCAATGATGCTTAAACACAGTGGCAGAGTGATTGTAAGCGCAAATTGTCAATTGATTCTGCATTAGATCTTTTTTCCAAAAGCCTGTAAATCAAAGAGGCATCTCTTGCTTCATTTTGTCTAGAACTCGAATAGGTAAAATCTCAATAGATTCTGGATATGGTCTACTACCAAAAAAAATTGTAAACATCACTGATCATTTGATATGGCTGACTGCAGGAGTTCTTAATGAAAAAGAGATCGATATTATTTCAAATAATATAAATGAGAAGTTACTGGATGTAAGTAGTGAGAGGTTTAAGTATATTACAAAATGACCTAAATTTAAATAATATAAACAAGGCATATTAATGTACATTGGGAAAATAAAATTATATGCTTTAGTTTTATAAGAAAAATAGTAGTAGTACGTGAATATAATACTTATATTTGATGTAAGAATTATTAAATTAGTTAAATTTTATAATATTATTATAGTATTTAATAAATTTAATAATTTAAATTATATAAAATAAAAATTATATAAAAATAAAGATTTATGTTGACAAATTCCTAAGACCTACTAAATGGGCATTTGGAGTGTCAATTTCTATCTTAAAACTGGCACTCCAAGTGTCAATTAGGATACCCATTAACATTTTCCTTAATAAGGCGAAAATATTCCCTACACCCATTTTTACTTTTAAAAGCAATTATTTTCTGCCAGTATGAACCTCCAATTTCACGTTATTTTGAACTTCAAATTAAAGCCTCAAAATGAGTTTTTATTTAATTTTTAAATAAAATAGAAAAGGTGGTTAAATTTTTATTTTTGTGGGTCATCAATTCATTTGTCACTTAAAAACCTTTGGGGAGAATTAATTATGGGATCCAATCAAGTTAATACATGTTTTAGAAGATCTTTAAAAGATTATATAAGGAAGAATTAGTTGTGTAAAGATTTAATTTATTTGAATAGTTATTCAATTTATATAAAAATAAATTTTATAAAATTTTAAATCTTAAAATTTAAAATATTAATTTTTAAATCTTAACCTTAACATAGCAATATATATGAAATGTTAACATTTTAAATTTAAAATTTTTTATGGTATTAAATTTTAGAGTTTAAAATTTAAAATTTTAAGATTTAAAAGATAAAATTTAAGATTTTTAAAATAAAAAAATGATGATTTATAAATTTTTAAATAAATTAAATAATTACTTAATTAAATTAAACATCTACTCAAATGATCTATTTTAAGTGCATTAGATTAACTTTGCCCAACTAATTCTCACAAACCATTTTTATCAACAGAAAGCTTTCTCTTAGATAGGAATAAACTTTTACAAGATTAAAGTTGATTATAGAATTAAATTATTTAGCTAATAAATTAATAATTTAAATATTTTTAAATAAAATTTAATTTACAAGGATAATACGAATGTTTTTCAAGTAGTGTTCAACTTGCTAAATGTTTGCCCAATCAACGGAAGGATATAAAATGCTTACACAGGTTCAGATGATCTATTTAATTTTTTGAATAATAATTATATTCTTAAAAAAGTAAGATTCGGTTCGCGGTAACAAGACTGACGAGCACTACTTTCGCAAACAAAAACGAAGAGGGCCAGATGCCCCATCTCCTTCTTCGGCCGCCTCCTTCCACGCTTGGCTCAAGGGTTCTGTTGCCCGCTATCCGGTTTCTCTCCTGATCATAGTAGCGAGAAGACTTGACGGAGGTCAACATTTTTAATTAGCCTTTGCTGGTGGCCTGGTAAGCAGTATTTGGGACTTTATAACAGTTGTGAACCATAACTGATTGCTGTATTGCTGTATAAGAAGAAGATTTTCAGTTGTTACTGTTATATTAAATTTTGTTGAGTTTAGTTTGAGCAAAGATAGATTGTATCACTAAATACTTTCCAGACATAGAGTAAGCAAGTACCTTTGAATCTATTTTTATGCCATTGCTGCTAGCTATAGTAGCCTGAGTGTTTTTTTTTCTTTTTTTGTCTTCTTTCTTTGTTACAAGATAACTTATCTCTGGCTAACGTTTGAAACATTACATTTGATACAAGTTTATGGAACCAAATCTGTTTTGGGAAGCTTTGATGAAAAGTTTTGGTTCGTTAAAATGTTAGAAGGCAAATTCTGGGCAACACCTTAAATCTCTGATTTGGTATACCTTGCACTGATTAGGTGAAAATTGTGGTTTACTATCAATGAGGGAATTTCTTATAAAGAAATCTGTTTTCCTCAGAACTGGTTTATGCAATAATCTGTGCGAGGAGGCCTTAGTTTAGAGTTTTGGCTTGTGTAAGAACTTATAGGTACAAAATTATGGACTGCACATTTTGGATTGCAAAGTTCTTGTAAATAACCATGAATACAAAATCCTATTTTATTTCGTGGAAAATTCTGGTTGATATACTCTCATTGAACATTTTTAGACTCAGTGGGGGAATTTGCCCCACGCCACATAACCTAGATCCACCTCTGGCTCTACCTCTTTCTCTCTACTCCCTGCTCATTTTCAATGTCTCGGTTATAAATCCTGGCTAAGAAATCCTTTGGAGCAATGAGGCAAAATAAGTTCATTATATCACTAAGTATCCTGTGCATTCTAGATTATTGTGCAATGAAGGAGAAGCCACTTTTTATGAGGGTTAGTATAGTAGTGGTGAGAAGAAGATTTCAATTGGCATGTTAAAATTCATAATTGGTTCAAAAATTATTCTATATGATATACCCCATCTGCACTTGTGAAAATGGAGTATTATTGTGACATGAATTATCAATCATGCAGGGAACATTGTAACTCTGAAGAATCATAGGCAAGATGCAAGCTTGTAGTGGAGTTGCAATGATGGGTTTTTTGCAACAACCTGTTTGGACCAGAGGGGTGAACTGTCCTACAAAAGGGTTTGGGAGTAATGAATCTATACCTCAAGTAAAGCTCTATAATGCGAAGCCATTTAAAGCTTCTTCTGTTGTAGGAAGTTTGGTCAGTGGGAGACAAATCTCTGTCTCTGTGCCTGAAATAGGAGGTAACTATACGTTAATATTCAGTTAAACGTGTTCATTTGTGACTGACTAGTATTTTAAGTATTTTTTTTAAGAAAAAAGAAGTAGTCAAATGATGCTACAGACCTTTAAAAGATCTCCCCCTAAAGAAGTGGACAAGTTTCTGATGTTACATCTAGCTGTATATAGGTATCAGACTGACTGCACAAGCATGTGGCTTAGGTTGTTGGTTTTATATCTACCGATAGATTAAAACTGCAATTTCTAAAATGCGACATGCTATTTGGTAGACTGTATAAGTTCCTTTTCTCTTTATGAGTGAGCATTTGATCAGTTGAGTTCTTTATTCATCTATGTTATTTGTATTTAGGGGCGGACCTAGAAATTTTAAATAGTGGGGGCAAAAAATATATAATATGCTAAGAAAGAAATGGTGAAAGGAAAAAAATTATGTTAAAGAACCCCTATTTATTTACTCCATTTTTAATGGAATATTTCTTTTATTTAGTCACAAACTAGTTAGTTATGTCATTTACTTTTGCAAATGAGTGTGACTGAATATATAGAGGAGTGGTAGAATAAAGGAAAATAAGGGGTAGCATAGCAATTCCCAATGAGTTTTTGTCCTATTCTAAATGGCAGTGGAGGCAATTATAAAATTTAATGGGGGCAATAATATAGAATAGATATATTTAACATTAAAATTTAACAAAGATTGTTGGGCATTTACCCCCACATTGTTCAACGTAAGTCCATCCCTGTATAGATATATTGTTATTTGGTCGTGTTCAAATATAATTGTTGAACTGTGTAACAACTCTTTCCTCTGTGTTGTTGAAGGATGATTTAAATTTTCATTTCCTTGGCATTTTTCTTTTCTTCTTTCTTTTTGAGTGATGTGTTACTTCTTACCATCAAGTAATAGAAATAAGATGAAAATTTGGTATTTTGCCCCATGGTTGTGCCAAGTCTCTTTCATGACTTTAAAAGCAGCTTTAAATTTTTTTTACACAAATTCTTCTCTCTGTTTAATTGTTCAAGGTGTTCCATTTAGTTCATTATTTTGATATTATATCTTACACTCCAAAGTTGATTCTTTGTCCATGAAATCCTGTTCAATGTTAAGGTGATGGAAGCAGCTTCCTAGACTATGGCTTGACTGAAGCTGATCCTGAGGTGCGTGCAATTATTGACAAGGAGAAGGACCGACAGTTCAAAAGCCTTGAGCTTATTGCCTCAGAAAATTTTACATCTAGAGCAGTGATGGAAGCAGTTGGTTCATGCCTTACAAACAAGTACTCAGAAGGACTACCTGGCAAAAGGTAGATTCTTCTTTTTTCTTTTTCCCTAAAAAGTAAAAGTATTACTAAATGCCTCCTCCCTCTGCCACTTCTATAATTTCATTGATGGATTCTAATTATACATGTAAGGTACTATGGTGGCAATGAGTTTATTGATGAGCTTGAAACACTATGTCAAGAAAGGGCATTGGCTGCATTTCACTTAGATGGAAAGAAGTGGGGTGTAAATGTTCAGCCATTATCTGGTTCTCCAGCTAATTTTGCAGTTTACACTGCAATTCTTAGTCCACATGATCGTATAATGGTATATTATTTATCAATCACTTGATTCTTAAAAGGCAGCCCTATAATATGGTTATACTAATGAATAATGGTAATTTACCAGGGTTTGGACTTACCTCATGGAGGGCATTTGTCTCATGGATTCATGACTCCTAAAAGGCGTGTATCAGCCACATCAATTTATTTTGAGTCAATGCCTTATCGACTTGATGAGTCAACAGGTGCATTCATTTTATCATCTATTCTTTTGCAGATGTATTGGCTAATCTGTGGTATAACATTTATTTTTAACTTACTTCGGAATTACCGATAGGTCTTATTGATTATGATATGCTTGAGAAAACTGCTAATCTATTCCGACCAAAACTCATCATTGCTGGTGCTAGTGCTTATCCTCGAGACATTGACTATCCTCGTATGAGAAAAGTAAGTCCTGCACCTATGCATTTTCTGGAATTATATCTTGTTCATGATCTAATATCTCTTTGCATGATATATGATTTTTTTTTTCTTAGCAAAAAGCTAATTGCATCTTATATGCATGGGAAGATTGCAGATGAAGTAGGTGCTTTCCTTATGATGGATATGGCTCACATAAGTGGACTTGTTGCTGCTTCTGTGCTTGCTGATCCCTTTGAGTTCTGTGATATGGTGACTACTACAACCCACAAGGTTTATTGAGAGATATTTCCTGGTCATGCTTTCTATTTGTGGTTCCAAAACAAAAGAGAGGAGGAGAATTTGATTTCATTTTTCTCACAATATATTGTTTTATTGGCCTGATAGTATATACTCTTTGTTTGGATTTCACACACCCATGACCTGATACAATTAAATATTTTCTACCAGTCTTTGCGAGGTCCAAGAGGTGGTATGATATTCTTCAAGAAAGATCCCGTGCTGGGAGTTGATCTAGAGTCTGCCATTAACAACGCTGTTTTTCCAGGTTTACAGGTAAAATAGAAATGTCTTCTGCTCAGGTTGCATCTTACTCTACTCGTAGGGAGGATAAGATGGCAAGGATCCTATTTGCTTTTGAAGGCAGATTAAGTGCATTTATCTTCTTTACCTTCTTATCTAGGGTGGTCCTCATAACCACACAATCGGAGGACTAGCAGTTTGTTTGAAATACGCTCAATCCCCAGAGTTTAAAGATTATCAAAACCAGGTATTTTTCTTTTATCACTGATTAGAACTTGGCCAAAGGCATGTCCTACTCCTATCAACCATGCTCACATAATTACCATCTTGCAGGTGGTGTCTAACTGCAGAGCTCTTGCTAGTCGATTAATGGAACATGGGTATAAACTGGTTTCTGGTGGAAGTGATAATCACCTGGCCCTTGTTGATCTGAGGCCTTCTGTAATCCTTTTCCTCTTTTATTTCAAGTTTTAGAATAATATACTAAGTTCATCTTTTTCTTGCCCCTCCATTCTATCTTATATATGTAGTATATGCATAATTTGTTTTTAAAATTTGTTTTCCCTTCTGCTTAAACATCTCAAAATTTTGTTGTCTTTTGCTGGTTAAATTTTCAATATTATTTTAACAATTACTTAATGTATTGCATATTAAAATATCACAGGAGTGGTAGGTTCTGACATTTTCATGATAATATGGAGCGTACTGTTATTGTTTTGTGACATGCTGTATACTATTAGAAAACTGTATTTCATATTTTTCTTGCTATATTTCATTTTCATAACAATCAGTATCACTTCCACTAGGGCATTGATGGTGCACGGGCAGAGAAAATTCTTGACATGGCCTCCATAACTCTCAACAAAAATTCAGTGCCTGGTGAGACTCATGCCATTTGTTGTCTACCATTTCCTTTGTTGTTTTTGCTTATTCTCTGTGATCTTCATTTACCATTTTTACTAACACATGTATTACTAAAGGTGATAAGAGCGCCCTAGTTCCAGGAGGCATACGCATTGGATCACCTGCAATGACAACAAGAGGACTTAGGGAAAAAGAGTTTGTACTGGTTGCGGACTTCATTCACGAGGGTGTGGGAATTACACTTGAAGCCAAACGTTTGGTGTCAGGAACAAAGCTCCAAGATTTTATGAAGTTCGTATCATCTCCTGAATTTCCTTTGCGAGACCATGTTTCAGACTTGCGTAGGAGAGTTGAAGCTCTTACTACTCAATTTCCTATTCCTGGAGTCTAAGTGGTGCGCGTGTGTATAATAATACTAATAACTAGGAAGCTGACGAAAAATTTTGGTATTAAGTGATAAACTCAAATATGTATTATGAATAATTTCTTCTTATACATTTTCCCCTTATGGTCAAGAATGGGGTAATAGATATAATATAATTTGGTTCCAAAATTAGGTTTCTTTTGGCGCCACCATTTTGCTAGACTGAACAAATACAGAGGTGATTCCATGTGGGGCTGTATGTTAACTAATGCTGTTTTTGAAAATATTCCTTTGGAGTCCTGGTTTTGTTAAAAGAAAATCTTTTGTAAGATGAATTTTATGGATCAAGTTGTGTATTGATGAGGAGGAATAATGGTTGCAGATGCAATGAATTTTAAAAGGGGTAAATGGTTACTATTTACTAGTCATAGAGGTGTGGGTTTCCATATTGTTTTGAAAAATGTTTGGAGTGTTAGGAAGGAGGAATTGAGATTTTCATGCACGCATTGTGTATAGTAGTTTTATATACTTAATGAATGATGATAAACAGTTGGTTTAAAAAGTAATACAATGCATTGATTATTTCACTTTTAGTATCTCAAAGAGATTAATTTGATTAGATGATGAATATTTTGAGAAAATCAAAAAAATATCATAATTATTAATTTTAAATAATTTAATACACAAATTAGGTCTCTTATCAACATTTCTACATGTGATTATCAAGCAAGAAAAGAGCAAATTAATTTTGTGACATAACCAAAACCAATCCGAGTATTACTATGTTGTTGGAAAGATGTGTGTTACAATTAGAAAGAGATAAAGTGTGAAATGTTTAGAGACAAATAACAAAATATATCGTTTTATGCTTTAACTTTATGCGTAGCTGAGATGATAATCTAAGATGTAGCTATAACTCTTTTGAGCAAAACTATTGTTATGTAATTTTTGCCATTTTATAATTTACTAATGATCTATAAATCATTTATGAATTTCACAATTTTTTGTGTTTTACTATCTTGTTAATTGAATCATATGTTTATTAAGAACATACAACAAAATAAATGCAAAGTTATGATTGAGTATTTATAAATCAAGAGCATCTAGTAATTATTGAAGAAATTGTATAAATATTAAATAAAAAAAATTATATTTTACTATTTGATTTTTATTTTCAAAAATAAGTTTACGTATATAACTATTATGAAATAAAAGCTTTTATCCTTACCAACAAAATTTGGTAAAGTTAAAGCCCTGCTGGGATACCCTGAGATTAGAAAAATAAAGTCTCTATCCTTTTTTTTTCTATTTTTTGTAAATATACTTGGTCTAAATTAGTAACGTGGACACATTTAATATTTTAAAGTTTTGATACATATATAATAAAATTTAAAAAAGGGATACCAATTATTACGTTTTCTAATCAAATTTAAATTTCATAAATACATATTAAAACATATGCATGAGAAGAAAAACTCCCCTCTCTACTTTTTGCGGCGATCAGGGTTTGGCGGCGGCGGCAGTGTCTCTCACGCTCTCGTCGCTCCGACCATTGTCACTTTATCTGTAAGAATTCTTGGTCTCTCAGTTACTGGTGTATGAGATCTTTATTTGAAACTTCGATTATGGCAGCGATCAAAATATACATTTCAGCCTTTAGAGTTATGCGTTTCCTTCTTTGTGCTTCGTACGAATCATTTGACCTTCGAGTTGATTTCTCTTGGCATCTATAATCATTTTCTATATGGGTGTTTTGTCGAGCATCTGGGGCACAACACATTTGGTTTGTGTGGTAATGAACTTTCTTAGTTCGATAGTCTTTTTGTAGAAACTGTACTGTATACTGAGCTTCTGGTGGAAGAGAGAATAGTGAGCATCAAGTGGAGAGTTTGAGCTTCTGCCTCTCTTTTATCTTTCTCATTTCACTCTTGCTATTACATTTTTTGTCTGAGAAATTTTTAGGGGCAATGGGCAAAGTAAGTGCATTCTATCTACTACAAACACCCTGCCTTCTAATTGTTGTGCAACGAAGGAGAAGCCACTTTTTATTATGCTTAATGTACTGAGGACAATTGTCCAAGTTATAGGATTTTGTTTCGACTGTGTTTCTTATGAAGTTATTGTCAAAATTTCAATTCCCAATGGATTGCAACAGATGTTGTGAGACCCCGATAAATCTCACCTAGTCCTATATAATATTTTTATTTGTGCAAAATTACTTTTCAATTGCCTATACTCAGGCCACACTTCACATGCATGTTAAAGGAATTAACATAACTTGAATCCTTGATAAAATTATATTATTGAAATGTAGCCTGTGTGATCTTAGCAAGGATTATGGTCACATCTCCTAATATTCATAATGTTGAAGGTTGGGATAGCTTGGGTATTTCTAGATCCTTTTTTTTAAGAGTAGAATGACAGGTAGAATTGCCATGTATCTATGTCATAGGAAATTTGATTGGTTTCAACTTCAGACGTATTTATTGACATTGCTCAAAAGCTCACTTAACTTTTTACTGCTCAATCTACTGGTCACAGATTCATATAAGATAATGCCCCTGCATGTGCTTTCATGTAGTATTTTCACAAAAGCTTATACTACAATATAAAGTTTTGTCCTTGTCCATACACCATGTACACGTGCTTATGAAAATTTTGGGCACTAGAAATTTGTTTAATTGCCAGGTGAGAAATTTGATTGGTTTCAACTTCAGACGTATTTATTGACATTGCTCAAAAGCTCACTTAACTTTTTACTGCTCAATCTACTGGTCACAGATTCATATAAGATAATGCCCCTGCATGTGCTTTCATGTAGTATTTTCACAAAAGCTTATCCTACAATATAAAGTTTTGTCCTTGTCCATACACCATGTACACGTGCTTATGAAAATTTTGGGCACTAGAAATTTGTTTAATTGCCAGGTGAGAGATTTTCAAGAATCAGTTATACTAGTCTTTTTTCTTGGAAGAAAAGATGGTTCATTAGCTCATTGTTTGATAACTCTCCTTTCGTAGGCATTGAAGATGGTCTTGGTCGCTGGATGATTTTATTTCTAGTATATTGTAATGCAGATGTTGTTCTTATGGTCTGTTGTTATGTAGGTGTTTTTATTGTGGTTACATGTATGCACATATTAATGTGCAGTACCACTATGATCTCAGTCAATTTCTTTCATTTTTATATGCATTTAGAGTTTTTCCCTCCAATATTTTTAATTTGTGATATATTAATTGTGTCATCACAGGTTGTGGTTTATTTCATTCTGACTAATTATGGCCAGTAGTTCGTCACTTGTATCTGAGATTGGCAAACAGGCAAAAGGTAAAGATCCCCAGATATCTTGAACAAGTTCAACAGAGATTCTCTATTTTCTGTAGATTGGTCATCTGTGTTGACAAATTTAGTAAAGTTCCCCAACTGATTTTCTAATTGTCTTTTACTGTTCAGTGATTTTGGCTTCTAAACTTTTTTTCATTGATTTAGCACGCAGTTTTCCAATGTCCACTTGTACTGTACTTATCAATTGAAATTTATCACTAAACTCAAGTATCTGGACAAGTTCAACAGATATTCTCAATTTTCATAAAGATGGGCTTTCTCTATGTACAGCTGTTGTAATAAATCAAGACTCTTAGAGCATAGTCTGTTATCTGTTTTATGAGAACTTTTTAAGCTAACATACTCTCTCTAAAATTTGCTTTCTATTGGAACAAAACAAGAAAAGTTTGATTTAGAGTTTAGACTACTATTTGGGTGCCACATCTGTGGCCTCACATTTAGATTATCGGCTCCTGTTTTCAATACCTTATATTTTGTTAAACTACCCCAATCTATGTGAGATATTTTTAGTTTTGCAAAATTATGCTAGTAGCATTTTCAAGTTGTTTATATTCTGACACTTTTGCAGACCTCTTGTCCAAGAATAACACCTCAAAAATACGCATAGTGGTTCGATCTTTTGATCGCCCATCTTTGGAAAAACATTTTGGGGGCCTTCCACCTTTTTCACGGCATGTCAGATTGCCTGAATCACGAGTCTTATACACTGTGTTACGATCACCTCATATTGACAAGAAGTCCAGAGAACAATTTCAAATGGTTGTTAAGAAACAACTTCTGGACATTAAAACAGAATCACATGAATTGCACAAGAAGTTATTTTGGTTAAAACGTCAGAATATGTTTGGAGCTCAATATGAAATCGTGCTTTCTTGCAAGACTCGTCTTGATAATAGAGAACTTCAGAAGTTACTGCAAAATTCTGATCAATAGCTTTGTCTGTCAATTCCATGCTCCTCTGAATTGGTAAAACTTATTTCACTTTCTGCTATTGTCATCTTTTTGAAGCAATATTTTATTTCAATTTTCCATTACAGTTGATGTTAAGTTTACATTAAGACCATTAAAACCTTGCTGTTTGATATTGCTTTGGTCATCTCTAATTTGTGCTTTTTATACATTGAACATTCTAAAATCTAAATGATATTCCTGAGAGGGACAGCTTACAACAGGCATTTATACATTCTCCTTTTCAAGGATGAAATATTAGAGACTAATGATGCTTCTCTAGAAAACCTGAGGATAAGTGTAATCCAGGAAATGCATGAAGTGTGCTGCATGATCCTTTGCTTTTGTTGGTCATAAAGGTGCTTTCATTCCATGATAGTTCCTACCCCTGGACCGTGACTTCTTTTAAGTTTTTCTTCTTCATGGTGCCATTACTCACATTCAGTCACATTCAAGCACTGAAATAAGTGATGAATAATGATCAAATAATGGTAATGGTGACATGATTATCCTCTCTTCCGGAAAATTTGGTCAGTTTTTTTTCTTTGGTAGGGATTTGGTTAGTTGTTTTTAATTAGAAACTTTGATAAGATTTTTCTAATTGTACTTTCCTTTTAATATTAAATGCGAAGCCCCTACTATTTAAGTTATATATCTTTCTAAGCCTGTTGTAAGATAAGAGTTTTACTTTTGATTTATCAAATTAAACTAAATTTAGCTATTGGTACATGTTTGGTTGTATTAATTCACGTTTTAATCAATAAATGATTAATTTTCCGAATACCCTTTCTGATGGGAATGGCAGCTGAAGAATGATGCTAATCAATTTGCAACTTACTTTAATGTCCCTTTTTTTTTCCAAATGTTGTCTTAAATGGTAAACTTTTAGGTTGTCTAGATGTATAACGTTCCTAATGAAAATTCAAAATTTCTCCTGGCAGGGCCTTATGGCTACAGGTTGGAAGAGGGATCCAGGTCTTGTCCTTTTGATCAAATATGCTGCTCTTCCATTGTTACTACTTTTGAGTTTTGATTTGTTTGATTAATGATTGTGCTAAGCTCCAGCTTCATAAAACTGGTCGGACTAGTTTTAATTTTAGTGGGGATGTCAGAGTTGCAACTTCCTAGTTGTATCATATCATACATCATAGTCCTAACTGGGTAATATTTGACCATTTTGTTTCACATTTCTTTATATTTATGATGAAGAGATTGATTTTGGGGATATTTATTATTATGTTCTTTTGTTGAGGGGAAAAGGGGGTAATTGACTTGGGACTGGGAGCCAGAAATTGGGCAGTTGCTCCTACAGACCTACTTCCCAATTGAATGACGCTTTGGTATGTGTTCAATCGAAATGGACCTGGGTTCATTTTGATTTTGAAACAAAGTTACCTGGCAACAGAAACATTACAGAAAACTTTGACAGATGCATGTTTGAATACCATTCCGGAAAGGGGGTTGAGTGTAAACTAGTTTTTGCAGTATAGAATTGATTCTATAATCATTTAAAGATGATTGACGTCTCATCTCACGATATATTACTCCTGATAGAAGTACATTTTAACCCCTGAAATGGTTCTCTGGAACTAGCCCGGACCTCACCTTACACTTGGATCAGAGCTCATTCTCATTTCCCGACCTTTTTTCTCAAAATTTTAATAAGGATAATTCCAAGAGGCGATGTCCTAAAATTTTAAATCTCTATTGGCTTTAGAGATAATGTATTTCAGTCCTTATTAATATTGACTCCAATGACGTAACTTTGATTTTCTGACCATTTTTCTTAAACTAAAAGCTAAAGATAAATTTTATTTTATTTTTTTTCTTAATTAATCATTTCTTGATCAATGACTTTTAATAGATTTAGATATTTTAAAGTGAAAATATATTTTATATAATAAAATATAAATAAATGATCATTAATTAAAAATTTAATAATAAAGATTATTATAACATATAAAAAAATAAGTAATAGTTTATGAATTTAAGATAATTTATATTAATAATTTTTTATTAATAATTATTTATTAAAATATGATCTTTATTTTAGAGAATATTTACTTTTGATTACTTCTTTACTGAATTTTGTGTGTTGTTGTATTGTCATTGGCTATAGCTGATATCACAATTTGGAGTTTTATCTCAAAAATCAAAATCACCAAAGATTCTTCCCACAATTCTCTTGGACTATACCCGAAGTTGTGAAGAAACTCTGATTAAAGTTCCACATAATTTTAGTCTTTCTAGGGATGATTTCTGAAAAAGTCCAAACTATGTATACAAATTGAGAAAATTGAGAAAATAGAGCATTTGGAGCTACCAAACGTAAATTTCAAAAGACAGTATTAAATTCAAATACTATTTTATTATTTGTTCTTTCATTAAAAATTAAAGGTTGAAATGCACAGAAACTCCCTGAATTTTAGGTTGATTTTAAAAAATTCTCCTGAACTTTAAAATTTTTCAAATAACCCTCTTAAACTACGAAACGTTTGCAAAACACTCAATTCCGTTAAGTTTTCTGTTAAAATTTGGATGTGTTTTAGTCAACTTCCACTTTGACCCGATAAAAAGACAAAAATACCCTTTAAATGCACATAAATTTATAAATATGCCATAAATGTAAAAAAAAAAAAATTTAATGTAGATTTGTAATCTAGGGTTTAGGGTTTAAGATTTAGAGTTTAGGGTTTAGGATTTATGAGTTTAGGGTTTAGGGTTTAGGATTTAAGATTTAGGATTTAGGGCTTAGGGTTTAAAATTTAGGGTTTAGAGCTTGAGGTTTAGGGTTTAGGATTTAGGGTTTAGGGTTTAGGGTTAAGGTTCAATGTTAAAACTCTAAATTTTACTGTTCACAGCCTTCAATTTTTTAACTTTATAACGAAGGTAATTTTCGTCATTTTCTTAAATTTTGACAGAAAACTTGACGGAAGTGGTTATTTGCAAACGTTTCATAGTTCAAGAGGGTCATTTAAAAATTTTTAAAGTTCAAGAGAATTTTTTAAAATTAACCTAAAATTTAGAAAGATTCTGTACATTTTAAACAAAATTAAATTATAATCACTTAACACTTCACCAGAAGTTTCAAAATTGGCCTCAGCTTCACAAAGACTAGACAGACGACAAACACGTTATATATTACAGAGTTTTTTTAAACAATTTTTCAAGAAGCGTCTTCCAAGGACCTTTTCCCATTGTCACTTTAGATTATTTAGCAATACAATGAAGGGAAAAATGAGATTTCAAAGTCGTGCTAATTCTAAAATAATGCTTTCACGTATTGCAGAATATAAACATTAAACCATGCTGCAACTTCTGCCTCAAGACAGATGGGACCCCGTAACGACTCCGCAGGAAGTCAGGCTTGGGAAGGAAATCTGATGGCAGTGGCACGTCTTTCTGAACAGCTAAAGGGGTTCACGGGAGTTTCTTGAATGCACGGGACAAATGCTTGCAGCATTGTGATTGGGACTCGAGAGAGGCACACTATCTTCTAAAGGCGAACCCTTTCAGAGTTTGCAGGTGCCAGAGTCCTTTTATCAGTCAAGTCTTAAGGTTTCTTTTTTTGGAAAAATAAACTCTCAAGGATAGTTATTCACAAAACTTTCACCTAAAGTAAACAAAGACTGGTCTCTTTGTACTTATTTTGCGATAGCCCATCTCAATTTCACTTTGTTACAAGTTTCATGAGAGTTGTGGGGTCGCTCTTTTTAGCTCATAGCAGTGTTGTTTTGCTCGAACCAATTCTAATGCTGACTTTATCTTCCCAGTTGGATTAATTCAAAAGAGAAGTATTAAATTCAATTCCTATTTTATTATTTGTTCTATTGAAAATTAAATTATTATCACTCAACATTTTACTAAAAGTTTCAAAATCCCCGCTCAATTATACGAAGATTAGACTGACACCAATCAGTTCTATAAAATTGAGATTCTTTAAAGTGTAATGCATATTTTAAAAAATAAAATACATTTTATTAATTATTAATAAAAAAATTAATAATATAAATAATCTAAAATTTATAAATTATAATTCATTTACTTATATCTTACGAAAAAAAAAAACAATACAAGTTATAATTGAAGCATTTTGACAATAAAGCTGTAACAATCACAATGCACTCAACTTTGCTATTTCATGCCAATTGAAATTGAGTTATACAGGAATAAAATATGGATAGACGATTATTTCGCACAAAAACATAAGAGAAGATACTACAATAATTTACAATTAAAGCCACATAAGACCTTTCTCCACAGCACGGACCAGTTCTATGACTAACAATAGCAATTTTTCTGTCTACAAAGCAACTGTAATTATATGCTGCCCTACGGCAAGGTTGGCAATATTCTGTTGGTAGCCAGTACAGACACTTTCATTTGCTTCCTGGAATCACTTATTTAAAAATGACTGACAATGCATAAAATCTGAGCTTGCATATGAGCCACTGTCTAGGAAAAGAATTACAATGAGTGCAGAAGCCATGTAGTCTGCTGTTGTCTGTACATTTGCCCTCTAAGCAGAACTTCACCTTTGAGCAGATGTATGTGGCATAGGGTATGGCATAGGACCCATGTTCATTGGTGCACCTGGAACAACGGTACCAGGAACCGGTGCTCGAACACCATATGCCATGTGTGCAGGAGCAGGAAGATTTACGGGGGTGCCAACTGCAGATACAAGCGGTCCTCCTATAGGCTGACCTATCGTTGGAGCAGCATATATTCCTACCCCAGGGGCCCCTATTGCAGTTTGAGGGGTTTGTTTGGCTGATTTGCCAGTAGCGTTTGCTGCAGGAGAACCATTCGTTTGACCAGTAATTGGTCCTTGAGGCGCTGAAATGTCTCCATTGTTTACACTGGTAATATCATGTATGCTGGATCGCCTTCTATCTTTATTCATCGAGTTCAGACGTATGAAGTATTTTTGGGCATGACTTGCTACTTGTGTAGGTGTCCTTGTCACCACAAAGTTCCTCGATATACTTCGCCAGTCACCTTTTCCATACTTATCCAAGCCAAGAAGAAATAACCTGCTCAACAAATTAAATATATATCAAAAGAAAAAAGGCTGACAATTGAAAAACCAACAAGATAAACATGTGACCATAAAATTAATATAACTACACACCAACTTCTAAAATGGCAACCTCTAGCAACATGCAATCAAATTAGCACTTTGCTTTGCTAACAATAACAGGTAGTGGTACCACATGTTCACATTCACTTCATAAACATTGTCCAAGTCTTGTTATAATTATAACCAGTATCAAGCATCAGTAGAAGGCCCCAGAAACAAAAAAGCAGAGTTCGACCCAAAATTATAGCAGGATATGTAGAATTACATTTAAATACCATTTCCAGTTCGAAAATGGTAGACCCACGAAATCACTAAATAGCCACAAACTAATGTGGCCCATTGGAAATAATGGGTCTATGAGACCCAATAAATTAAATGATTTAAGTTCTTTTAAGTGAGTATTTAGTAAAGATCTAGCTTTTGAGAATAGTAGAACCCTTTCCCGTTTCATCATAAACTTCCCTGCAAAATTTTAGCAACCACTACAACATGCAAAGATTTAGCTTCACATATTTCTTCTTATTTCATTTGCCAGGTATACTCCCCAACAGGTGATCCCATTAAAGATTAATCACTATTATGCACCTACTCGCAGTAAATCCCATTACAGAACTGCAAATATTCCTACATAACTTTATACTATGGCTGCAACTTTGCCATTTAGATTTGTTCACATTCACTTATGGTCGTAGCAAATGTCTAATTTACTACGGTAGTCCTCAAATAATCCACAAAGGTCTAAATGCAAGTAAAAAATTCCAAACTTACTAAAAAATTTATCTCTAGTATCAGTCAATCAAATATATTACTTCTTAACTCTATTACAGGTTCTGGATATTACAGAACTGGGCTGAAATGAGAACTGAAATCTGAAATATCCCATAGTCATTAAAGGATGAGACAGGTATAATAGATTCTAGTGAATTAGAAAAGCAATGTTAGGAGCAGAACATGAGACTTAATTATTAAAGTGGGCTTACTCCTAACAAGCTAAAAGACCGAGAATCATTCACCAAGAAGGTCTCGGTTCATATAAATCTTTCAAAAGAACATCTACCCATATACTATAGCATCATTAGTGCCAACAACCACTGGATACATACAAGAACTGAAAATGACCTATAAAAGAACCTGTGACATGCTTAAATTGTCAAGAAGAAAGAAAAAAGCAACCATTTCCCTTGTTAGTGCTAAACTAACTTAGGATAGAAGTTCAAAGTACGTGTCAGTAGAGAAACTGAATTTGCAAAGGAATTTGAAATGATAGGAATATCTTGTAAAAGAGATTAGAGAAATGATGATCTAGGAACCAACTTGGCTAGAGAAGTAATGGTTTTTACCACTGAAATTTGATAGTAAATAAGAAAGTAGAAATTGCAAGAAGCAAATACAATTTTATATAGGCTGAAGAGGAAGTGGAACTTGAGAGCCATTTTAGCTACAACAGAGAAAAAATTCCTTGATAATTTTTAAAAAATAAGATTGGAAGCAATATTTCATATTTGTAAAGGGAGAACAAAAGTAACTCCTCTTTTCCTCAGGGAAAGGGGCTGTAATCTCAAGAGCACTTCAAGAGTGATATCAGAACTAACTTAGTGATGCAGCAGGGGGAATCGATAGTTATGATGATTGATTTAATTTATGATGTATCTCTTGATTGGAGGTTAGAGTTAGTAAATCGAGATTTAAGGTTCAATTACTACTTACTAGTAGTTCAAGATTTTAAAATACAACTGAGTCTTGAAATATCTAGTTCCTACTAAAACTAGTTATTAGATGTACTAGTTTATGTTTACTTGGGTAATGTTTGGGTTGCATATATGACATGCAATTAATTTTGTAACAAATAACGATTTAAATATCTTGGGGATTTTCCCTATGGCCCTGCCCTTTATTCCACATTGCTTAGCTTAATCCTTAATGGGAAAGAACAGAGAAAATTAGCATACATAAAATCAAACTTATTTCTCTCTACATAGGACTATGGTCTATGGTGTACCTGCCAAGCTTGAAATCTGGTTTGAAACACTCTAATATTTAAAAAAACTTGAATCTTAAACCAGCTACAGGATTGAGAATTATGTTGCAATACTTTTTGCCCCAAAATAGTCATAAAAGAATCCAAGAAACAATTCTTAACTCTAGAAACCTTGTCTTAATATACTGTTACCCAGTGTATATGCCAAAGACTTTTACATGTTATAAAGGGAAACCTTGAGATTAACAAAACTAGGTTAAGACCACAATATAGGTCAAATATTGAAGTTGGCCAACACTACAGTTCAACCCCACGCTTTGGGTGCACTGGTGGACCCAAAACATGGCGCCCAAAAGTTTGCGTTGGTCCACTTAAATCTTGGGGTTGCACCTATTATAACTGATGAACTCAAACCAGACATCACAGTACTTAGTTAATGTATACTGAGAAAAGGTAATTAAACATTCTAGCAGTACTTAGTTAACGGGTCATGAACCTCAAACCAGACATCACAGGTTGAAGATGAAAGCCTTTGATGAATTAGGAAATGAGTAGAATAAGATCTTAGCATCACACTTCATTAGAGATTAAACCATTGCCGGGCCTCTACCAAACAACTTAGCTTTTGAGATGATTGGCTCTTTTAACATGGAATCAAAACCTTTATGATCAAGTAGTCCAGAATTCAATCCTTGCTATCTCCATTCGTCCAATTAAAAATTAAAATTCCACACAAGGAATGAATGGTCCTGTGCTTTGCTTACACTTTACGCCCAAAGGACTATGACATGAGGAGTGTGTAAAGATATAAACCATTCATAAGCATACACCTAATATCTCAAGCTTTTGGGATGATTAGTTCCTTGACATAGTATCAAAGCATTTATGATCAAGTCAGTTAAGAGTTCAATCCTCACCATCCCATTCATCAAATTAAAAAATAAATTTCTATACACTTAACGATTGGTTGAGTCACACAAGCAACAAGAAAAGAGCCTTTACAAAATAATTTTTAGAGAGTGACGAATTCCTAATTCTTTATTAGTGTTAGTGAGTAATACTGCATCAGCCTCAACGATGTTCATAAGCCAAGCTTGGACACATAACCTAATATATTAGTATAAATACACAAGAATTAGAAAGAGGATTCAGGGTAGACTGGCTTGAGGGGGAGTGTTAGGCTAGGCGTTACTTATTATTTAGCATGTGAACAATCTGTGTAAAGAGAAATAGGCATGTGTATATTATGTAATTAGCTAGCCTGTAATTGGGTTAACTGGGCCCCTTATGTTTAGGCCCATATTTATTGTACAGCTCCTATCAATAATAGAATTGAGAAGCCTATTCTCTCAAGTTTTCTCTCAAGCCCACTCTCACATTTTCCACAAACAAACCAAACAAACTCTTAGAGAACACAGGGCTCAATGAAAGTAAGAAAGCCGTAACAGCCAAATAGAAAAACTTGCTACCAAAATATCAAACCACCAGCGAATTGGAGCAAACAGCACTCATAAAGCAAACCAAGCACATTTATGTGTGCCAGACTTAACACCCAACCTAATCTTCACCAGAGAAACATAAAATACAAACCAGGAAGCTGCGCTCCTCCTACATTTAAGAAATCTTCAAACCCTATGCCATAATACTGATTGAAATCCTGCATAATCACCAGCACACAATACCCAAACAACTAAAATAGCATGATCACATCAACAATGTACCACGCATCAAAATTCTATACTAAACCAACAACTTAACCTACCAAATCCATAAAGAATTCCCAAATGGTAATTTCCCAAACAAGAGAGGATGATGCTAGATCCACCAAGACATTGACAACCAGTCTAAAAGTATAGCAATCAACCAGAACACCAATGAATATAGAAATGTGCCAACTCGTCTGCTAGAAACATTAATATCCATAGAAATACAATATAGTTCAGTTAGCGGAAAATTCCAACACACACCAGCAATGACCGAACATAGTTATACCCACACAGATTCCAGCCATGACCAACTCAAAGGTCCCCCTGCAATGATTGGCTTGGCAATAAACTCAACTGAACAGCTGCAAGAGAGTGTGTTACCCTCTGCTCACTGAAAACACAGAAAGTGGTCATTCAAGCCAGCTAGTCAACTTGTTTGTTCAAGTTGCAAACCAGGTAACAAGGATCAACCAGATCGAGAACCAAATGACAACAATCCATTTGCAACCTATCTCAAACCAATTTTTGGGTCAAAAGACTCACAACCCCGCAGCAATCAATGCCCTTCACCTAATTGTGTGCAACACACTCTAGTAAACCTGTTCATCCTACAATTGAGTAACTCTCCAGGTCACACACAATTCAACATCCATGATCTAAAAATTAAGTTCCCAACAGCCTTGAAACAAAATTGTTGAGATGAGAGAAATGCTGTTTGACACTCCATGAGGTCACAGGTTCTTTTTTTTTAATTTTATTTCTACATAAGCTAGGGAGGCTTAGGTCATGGGGAACGAAACAGCCTTAATATAATGTGGAGAAAACTAAAGAGTGAAGTTTGTGAGAGAAAAGTAAGGGAGAAAATACTATTCACTAAAAACTCTCAAATGAAGTGCACATCACATAACACCGAACCTCTATTTATAATTGAAAATATGTGTAGATCCTATATTAAAACAAGTTAAATCATATGAGGATTCAATGAAGAAAATCAGATATTGAAGGACCAAATTGAGAAGTGTTACATCTTACTGGACCAGAATATTAGTTTTCTCTAAGAGGAAAAAATTTTCAGTCTTACAGAAGTACCTACCTCTTCCATTCAAAAGAAATACCTGTGTTCAACTTGTCAGTACTTTTAATTAGTGAGTGATCACTAATTCAAAAGTTATACAAATGTTTCATTTTGAGTGGAAGAGGTGGGTACTTTTATAAGACTGAGAATTTTCTCCTCTAAGAGAGAGAAAGGGGGGGGCGTGTGTAAGAAAGAAGGTGAACACTAGAAGGAGATAAGGCAGGGACAAAACTGAGAAAGGCTCTCAAAGCATATTTAATAGAAGAGTCAGTAAAAGAATTAGCTGCCTAATTATGGCCTTAGATATGTAATTATGCATCATGCTCCTACTACTGAAAAGTTATCTCCTATAAACCAGATCCCTCCTCGCCAAAAAAAATTCCCTCTCTCTATGTCCAACAATAGTATAATTCATTAATCTTTTACAAATCTGTACCAAAATGATCACACCTCCAATGACCTCAAGAATTTGTTGCATGCAACATCAGTGGCATATTGGTACTAACTATACAAAATTAGGTACTCCCCAGAACAATTTGATATATTCCATACATATCATGCCACTATTTCAGTTCTAAAACATGAGATAATTAACATAGGAAAGGCATGTGATAATCCTATTCCTATCATTATTTGTAACACTAAACTAACCTACAGAGGGAAATAAACAAAAAAGCAAATAAAAGAACATTTATTGTTTGAAACAAAAAATTTTAAGATCACCTCAGCATGTATACAATTAGCATTGAGCTCTGCCTATTTAACATAAAGAATATCTGTAAGGTTCCTCAGATCTCTCTCTCTGTGCCTCCTACCCTCTCTTCCTTTCATCTTTCATATTTCAACCTATTAGGTTACTCTCGCTATTAAATGTAACAAAGTATACTTGTGTCAAACATGACAGATACCTTTAAAAGATATGGGTTATTGATAGGAATTCTAAATATTAGGGGAAACCAGGAAACTTGCAGAAAAATTAAGAACATTCGTGTCTGGGCTTGGGTATAACTCTCTGATTACTGTTATACAAAATCTGACCCTTCAAAAAGCATTGTAAAAAATTACAGCATAGCATTGCACCATATGAGACCACATCAGTGGAAATTACTATAAAAAAATACTTAATAAAATGAACATTAGCACCCCCACCGTACTCCTTCTTTGTTCTCTCCTACTTAATCCTCACCAAAAACCATACCACAATGCTATAACCTTTTGTAATAAGCACCAGATGCCATTTTCTAGTAGACAGTTAAAACATACAGCTGTTGGAAAAATTAAGATTTATAGCAAATACAACTAACATTGAAAGTATATCATTAAACATAAAAAAATGAAAGAAAATTATTAAAATGAATTAAAAGTAAGTAACCTACCTTCTGCAGTTAATTATTGCAAATACAGGGTTTTGTAAATAAATTAGAAATGATAAACTTACCTGTGCTCATCCTCTGTCCATGCAATACCCTTTCGTCTTTCCTGATCTGATCTTGAAGCCTTAGTTCCATGGTTAGATTCACTGTTATAGTGCCCAAGATGGCCACCCTTCTTGCCAGCTCCTTCATCACTAGCATGGCTTGTTGAACCCTCTGAAGAAGAATTATAAGATGGCAGAGGTACGCAACCAGATTCGATCTGGTTAACATCATCAACTAAGAGCTCATAGTGTTGTTTAATTTCTTCTAAAGTTTTCCCTGGTACATCAGCTGCAATCTTCTCCCATCGATCCAAAGCATCCTCAGGATGAGTTGCCAAGGCACTTTCAAATGCTTTATCCTGCTCTCTGCTCCACACAGAGCTACTACCCACTTCATCCACAGTCATCTAGTGCTGCTTAAGTTGAATCAACTACAGAGAGGAAGGACTGCAAAGGTCTCTGTCAAACTGCTCTACAAATTAGGTTAAACCCATCTTATATGCTGCAATCTCTCTGGCTTGTTCAATCGGAACTAGCGATCTAAAGTGTTCTGGGGGTGAGTATTACTAACATGAACTTAATGGTATGCAGCTGAATTGTGAGAGCAGATATGTTGAACTATAAGAGGCAGCGTGAAGTAGGAAATGCTAGGAAGCTGAACCAGAGTTCAATACCAATGAAATTTCAAAACTCTCTCAGGTGTGCGAGATTTCAATGGTGATTTGCTTCAGAATTTAAGAATATGGACTCCTATGAATAGTTGACCTATTGTTGAATGAAAAAGTAACCAAGTTCAGTTAGAACGTGAGAAATATCTGACAACCATTAAATCATAGATGCAGTACATGAAGTTTCAAGGCATGTGAAAATTTAGAAATTAAATGTGAAGGTTAGTCAATACGGTTGTAGTCAGGGCTTTGGATTTTGACATATGAAATAAATCTTTTCAGAAACAAACAAAGAAGAAAAACCGAGAAGGCTATAATGGATAAGAAGAGCATTCAAATTGCTATATCCCATCCCAAAAGAACCAAAATCCAGTTTACCTGATAGCCCTATTGATAAGAATAGTTTTAACAGCACAGGCCCACAGAGACATATATTTCCACCATAACCGTTAATACTGTAAATCTCATTTTTACCGAGCAGGCGAGTGCATTTGGCATCCGCATATTATGTTTTTCTGCTCTTTCTATTAAACAGACAGTAATAAATCACAATATAGACTAGAAAAGTTTAAGTTCGAGAAAATAAAAGAGTTAAAAGAATGATAATAAAAACAATACAGTGATTACAAATGGATTAGAAGTAGATCTAAAGTCCATTTTTGAGCTGGAGAACCAATGAAACCATCCACCAAACCATGCAGATACCCCAAATCTCAAAATTGGATAGGAGAAAAAGCTCAGCATACCTCACAGTGAAATAGAAATGCCAGAACCAAGAATTACTGAACTGTAGATTCCATGCAATAGATGTTTATCAAAATTCAAAGTGATTAGCTAGTAATCGCCACCTGAAAACAAAGGATGCCAAAGCTAAACAAACAGGGAAAAGCTTCTTATGTTGTAAGTTTGCAACCACTATCTATTAAGCAGCTTCTGACGTTTTAGCCAGCAATAAAAAATAAATTATATTCACAGCCAAGTAAAAACCTAATTTCTTCAGAGTGACTAACTTACTGAGGTTTACCTGATATTTTTCTTAAAAAATTAATTTTAGGCCAACAAAAAACGCCAGCAAGTACAGTAACATCGTACTCAATTCAAAAAGTTCCAAACTAATTTCAGCCACAAGAAATATACAGAGAAAGTTTTTAAAAAAAATCTAAAAATCAGAAATCAGAATTAGGTGATAGAAACCCGGTTTAAAGAGAGAAAAGAAAAGCCCTAAGATGGGTCGAAATTTACAAAGGGTGGACATAGAAATCATAAATGACATTGATGTTTATCCTGAAATACCAAAAAGAGGTGCAAGATGGGTCAGTTGGTCCCATCCCCACAACTATCTTGCCACAAATAAGACAGCTGGGATGGAAAAAGCCATAACCCAAGTTGCAAACCACTGAAATCTACAGTATCCATTAATATCTGACAGATGATAAACATGAAGAGAGAGAAATTGGAGAATAAACAAAAAAGGATAGTTTGGAAAAAAAAAATAGGTTTTTTTTATTATTTTTTTCATTTTCCTAAAAAATTCCGAAATTTCTCTATCTCTAATCTCAAAGTTATTAAAAAACTAAAAAATGAAATCACAATACAGAAGATGAAATACCGATTCGTGAAATTATGAAGTGGGTCGTCCCGCTTTCAATCTGTTTGGCTGTTGGCTTCGTTCAGTTTCTGGGACACTGTTGCGCAGAAAAATGAGTAAAAAACAGCCATCCCTTGATGTACTGAGCTGCGCCAGTGACGTGCCCCTCTCCTCGCTTTTCTATATTATTATTAATATGTTTTAAATTTGGATACTATTCTTCAAACATTTAATATTGATGAAATGAAATAATAAATGGCTAATGATTTTAAAATGTAAGCATGAAAGTGAATGTTTAATATTTTGAGATAATAATGAAAGGATCTAAAGCTTTTTTTGTTGTGTTGGATAAAGTCGCCCAGGCAAGTTGCCACAAGCCTAGAGGTGAATCAATGATTGCTCACCACATCAGCAGCAAGTCAAGATTTACCGGATAAAACAAGAGAGGGCACGGGCCAATTGGCCTGCCACATCAAGGGATTCATGAGAAGAGAAGGACCAAGAAGCAATTGCCAGTCAAATCTAACGTATGAATTGGGCTTAATTTATTAATTTAATTACCTCAATTTTATCGCCCAGATTTTATAAAATATAATCTCTTGACATAATTTGTAACATTTTCAAGATAAAAGAATTGTAACATTTTCATATCCTTGTCTACTTAATAATTAAGTAAAATGCATTTACAAGTGAAAAAATTAGTTTATTTATTTACTTATGGGAAATTAAATAAAATTTATGGCATTGAATATTAAGATTAAATAACATCCATAAGTTGAGGGTAAATACCTGGCTAAGTTGAGGTAATAAAGAAAAAAGAGCATCAAATAATCATTGACCCTTACTTTTAGATAACCAAAATTCAAAAAATAATATAGTTATGTACTTATAATCTGTGTACAATATTAATTTATATTAGAAAGATAAAAAAACAAAAGTAAAAAAAGAAACTACTACATATACTTATTTAAATAGAACTATATTGAAAAACCATTATTTCTAAGAAAACTTGAGCCGATCTTAACTAAATTTTAACCATTGAAGATTGCAGAGCTGTAAATTGCGACTTAGGATGGGAAGACTAGTGTATCCTACTCGAAAAGGATACTAAGGACCAAAAATTAATAACATAATCTTAAGTGTGCATAAGTTGGTTCACTAATACCAGTTGAAACTAGGTTTCAGTACATGCAACACAAATTCCAATAGTATTTGTCACGTGTAAACAAAAATAGTTAACGAGCCAACGCTCATTAAATTTCAAAAAATTCCTTTAGCATAACTTTACTACCTAATATTAGAAACTCAATACTCATTACAAAATTTTCAGTACCAAACTATTCAATTTTATCACCCACTCTTTTAACAATACATTTTTTGGGGTGCGGGAGCTTAACTAATGCTAAATCACAAATATATCGAATTACTAGCAACAACAGGCTGCCAAACCATTCATCTAAGCATGATAATTCTTAGTGAATGTTAGAGTACAGCATAATAGGAGATCACCATGCTCGTTCTTCCCATGGGCTGGAGATGCAGTACCACTCAACATAAAAATTTCATATTAGAAACAACTAATGGTCGATAAGATCCAAATTTGAGGGACCAAAATATTGCTTCCTGCAAGCATTAGCACCCAGTTACAAACAAATCGCCCCATAAGCTGACTACCAGTGGTACATCTAAGACAAGAAATTGTGCACCTGACCTTGCAATATATTATAACATTCATATCATTAATATCTCATTTGCCATTGGTCTATCTTGTCAATCTGGCATTGATCTACCAAGATATTGAAACTCCATAATTTCTAATGGTTTTGTGGCTCCGACAAAGGGCGTGGAACGAATGCTTACTTATTCTAGTGCTCATTTGCATCACTTGTGGTACCTCCAGCATCTGTCTCCTCATTGAGGTTCTCAACCGTTGGACCTCCATTTGGAACAGTGGCACTGCTGTCAACCATTACAGCATCTTCCACGTTGCTTTCAGGTGGCATATCTCCAGCTGCATGGCTGTCAACCATTGTAGCTTCCTCCGTGTTGCTTTCATGTAGTATATCCTCTGTTTGGCCATTTGCGGAGAGAGCTATATCAGTGCCCGCAGAATTGTGTTGTGCTGTCAAATTCTGATGTCTACTTTGCATCTCATCTGTATCAACGGATGGTGCTAAGTGACTAAAGTATGAACCGTTTTGCTCAAATTGCTGTCTGAATATCCGTGCCTGAAAATAAAAAAAAAAAAAATGGGAGAATTCATTTATTTCACAATTTATTTTCTGAAAATAAAAAAGGAATCTATCAATAAAGAAAATGAAATCGCACATGATAAGGAATCTTCCTAAGACAAACCAAAAAGCATGAAACAAACAAAAACAAAAATACAGAGAGCCTCAAACTCGATTAATCAGAATTGAGTAACCAACTATATATGAAGGACAGAATATTCTTGAGTATATGTGAAGCATACCTGATATAGTCCCTCTATTATATTACTCATCTCCTCAATGCCACTGACAAGATGAATAGGTCCGGTATCTTCAACAGGCCGATCGGTATATGATGCAATCTCATTCAAATTGAGGGCAAGGTGATCAGGTCTCTTGAGCAGAAGTTGAAATGTAGGTTGCAGCTCATAGCACTGTTCAAAGAGAGAGCGGCGACAAAATACATACAAACCAAGTCGAGCACGAGACATGGCAACCACCAATCTTCTTACATCTCGAAGGTGACCAACGAATCGTGTACGCACTAGAGACAGCAGTATAAAATCATTTTGCTGACCTTGAAATTTGTCAACAGTGGTAACCTGCAGGCAGTCATGAACAGAAAGAAAAAACAACTCGGATGAGTGCACCATTTGAACATCTAAATACAGGAAAAAAGATAGGATTAGCATGTTTCTAGTTATCTTGGTGAGTTTGAACAGTCAAAGAAAACTACATCTAGATAAATAAGGCACCAAAATTGACCCTACTGTTCTCATAGAAAGCATTTATACATCTAGATAATGTAAAAGCAATGAGCAACAACAGAATAGCATACCTTGCTTGGAGCGCCAATGAAGTCATAAGGAACACATCTTCTGTTTATAACATCACGGATGAGAAGTTTCTGGCCGTTGTAAGTAGTCAAAATTGATATTTTATTTGCAGGATATCCTAACAAACGCATGTATATGTACACACTGACAACATATTCAGCTTCTCCTTCATTCTGGTAGAACCAAGGAGATGGGGTTGTCTCGCCCTTACCAAGGTAATCTGGAACATCCACTAACTGATAGTCATAGGAAAATCCAGCGTTTGCCCTATGGAAGATAGCTCCCTCCTTCACATAAGGCAGGTCTCCCAAATCTCTGTATCTCCAATTGTAAAGTTTAGCTATACTTGGCCTGGCTCTTCCTTGGGCATTTAGTTCAATGTAAGGGATGCCCAAACGGACAAATCTTGTAAATAGACTTTGATCCATGTGGCTATACTTTTGGAAAGCCATATTCTTCACAACAGGAGGCAACTGGTGATGATCACCAATCAGGATGCAGCGTTTAAGCCGCGCATGACCATCTTCCTGCCTCTGGAGTAACATTGGAATGAAAGTCTCAATTTCTAAAATTTGGGCACTTTCTTCCATCAACAAGTTGTCATACTTAAAACCTAATTGAAGAAAGTCTTTCCTCTTTAGAGCAGCATGAGTACAAGTCATGGCCACAATCTTGGCCTGCTTGGTCATTAAGTAGTTAGCCCTATCAGCTGTTGACTTTAGTAGTTCAAAGGCTCGACACTCCTCAAGTTCTTGAAACATAGTCTTCAGATGACGAAAGCAGCCCTTAGCAGCCCGCATGTCTTTTTCAAAAGACTCACCTGTAAATACAGGATTTGGTGTGTCAGAGAAGAACTCCTTGAACGGGAAGCGATCTTGAACAAATGTTGGCTTATCCTTATTCTCAGCACAAGCAGCAAGAAATTGCTCCCAGTGCGAATATACATGAAGCAACCAAAAATATCCCGCAGTTTCACAAGTATAACCTACATCCTCTGGCAATTGAAGAGATCTAGCTAGCCTTTCCACTTCACTTAACAGTTCTAACCGTCTGACAAGCATTGCATTAACACGACCTTGCCGACTAAAATCAAGATCAGTTGCTAGCTCTTGTTCTCCTTGGCCAAGTCGAAGAAGATAACGTGCAGGCACATCCCTCTAAACAAATTGGAGAGTGAAATGAATATAAATAAATATTAAAAAAAACTTCTGCATAGAAGGCAATGATCTATCTAAAGCTCAGAGTCACTTACCTCAGATTTACAACCCACAATAAATTAGCATGGGTCATTTGTCAGAAAACCTAATAGCTAAGCACTGGGCTCATCTTTCACAACATTAAATTTAAGATTTAATCCCATTACTATGATAATCCATCATGTAAAAGTTCAACTGAATTGATTACACCAATAATCGATGTAAGTGTATAATACTTCAATAACAATTTTATATCACTTATTAATGACAACAAACATGAGTTATTTAATTACATACTTTCTGGTACCTTATGGAGTAAAGATATTACATGCCTGATGCTCTTCATTAATACAGAACTTCAATCAAACAATATTTAGCAAAAAAAACTATTCTGCACAAACTTATAGATTGGCATAATACTAGCAAGGTTTTCTTTGTAGACAGTTCCTCCTATGCATAAATTCTTAGTAAATATTACACAGAATGTAAAAATATCATATATATATATATATATATATATATATATAAATAGATAGATAGATAGATAGATAATAATGAGAATTGATAAGGAGTAGTATATCTTACCTGCATTATCTTCTCAAACAGGTCATTTAGAGCCTGATTTGAATGAGTAATTATCAAGGTTCTCTGAGAAGGACAATTGTGATAAAGAACATTCAGAATTTGCACAGCAGTATCAGTTTTTCCTGTACCTGGTGGACCCACAACCATAGTTAGGCCAGGCTGGATACCTGAAATAATAGCTCCAATCTGTTCATCAACAACACACAGGAATATAGGAAGTCAGTTGTGATTCTTACAATGCTGCTTAAAGAAAATCATGTAATGGAGGAAGAAACAAAGGCACCGCATTTACAATATGAAGAGGCATCAATGTTTAACAAAAAGACACCCACTTGTATATTAAAGCAAGAAAACATCTTGTCTAATTTTAGTTTTTAAAAACCTACATATACAAGAGAGCAGTCCTGCATAATATTTCAAATAATCAAGTTACACAAATGAGTGATGTTGAAATAACAACAAAAGGCTGTCAGGGCAAATATTTTCCTTTTTAGGTGAAAATATATCATGGATGAAGAAGTACAAAGGAGAGGACAAGATAACCATTAACCAAAAGCAGAGAAGAAAACCGAAAGAGACAAAAAAGATTGACAATTGCCAAGGAACTAGCTATACTAAAAGCTTAAGCTCTTAGGTAGAGGCCCAAGAATAGGTTTTAATATCTAACATGCCCCTCACACAAAAGCCATTTGGGCTTTGAAGTTTGGAAAAAGCGCAGGCCCACCAACCAAACCGTGTAGTGAAATTAAATTAACTATGAAGAATGCAGGGGGCAAGGATCAAGTACTTGGCCACTTGGTCATAAAGGCTCTGATTTTGATACCATGTGAAATGAGAAGCAAAAGCAGACAGAAAATTATGGGTAAAAATTGTGTTATAGTTCAGAGTGCAGCACAAATGTAGTATAGTCAGTTCAGTAAGTACACTAGAATAGCTAAACTACTATATACACTATTCCAACAGTATCTATAATAACTGAGATTCCTAAAAGTAGTTATGACAACATTCACATTAAAAACATAAAAGAGTAATATATAAGTAAAATTGACCCCCTTTGTCCAGCATCATTCGATTTCAGTCTAAATGTCAAAAGTCTCAATCATTCTTGCAAGTTGCAAATGCTCTTGTTAACTTCTTTTATAACACTCTATCTAGCTCATCTTAAAGCACATAATAAAGCACTAGAAAATTCTGCAACTGCAGAGAAAGCTTCAATGTAAGGTCCCTTAATGTTTTCCCACAAGTGACAACTCAACTGAAGAAGTCGCGACCACCTTCATGGCCAAAATGTGATCTCTTAACATTGTTTGTGGCAACAGACATCATTGGTACTACTATTGGCATGCTTTAAACCATCTATTTGTGTGTAGCACTGACACTAAAAATATGATGCTCTGTCTAGCACCAGATGATATTGAATTCTCACTCAAACTAATTGAGCTGGACTGTGATGTACTACATAGTCGTTTACAACTCAACACTCTCTTTGGTATCAGGTTTTCAAGGACTACTGGGCCCAAGTCTTCGGACACACTAGATTTGGTTTGTCTGGGGCCCAAACTCTCCAAAACTAATAATTGGTAACATACTTGCTTTACAACTCAACACTCTCTTTGGTATCATGGACCATTGGGCTCAAGTCTGCAGACACACAAGATCTGGTTTGTCTGGGGCCCAAACGCTCCAAAACTAATAAAGATTGACCACACACATTATATGACTCAAACCGTTATGACTACAATGATTACCATGTTTCAAATTGGAAGTAGAATTCAAAATCAACCAGTGGTCTTGCTTGATAAAAAAAGATTTCAGAATTAAAGCTTGATTCTATACAGCACCCTCAGCATGGATCCTTTCAGGTATGATGGTAGGAAGCCTCCACCAATGGCAGAAGAATATAAATTTGGATATATAACAGGCTGTATTAAATTTTTATCAAGTACAATAACTGTGATTGAGGACAAAAAATAGGATCTACAGAGGCAACTTTGACTTGATCATGCTCCTTAGTTATGATCAATATAGCCATCTGCATCACTAGGATTTGCTCAAACTTTACAAAATTCAGGAGAGAGAGAGAGAGAGAGAGAGACTTCAAGAAATATACAAGTACACATGAAAAGTGAAATTCTAGGATTGAGTAGAAGAGCTAAATGGCAGCACCTGTGTGGGTGTGAATCTAACTGAATTCCGTTTTGGCTGATCTTGGGGATAAGGGCCTGGGTCAGGGGGAGTGTACGTCTCAATAACAAGCTTTTCCTTCTGTTGATTAGCATCAGTCATATTGACATCACTTGTTGCTTCATCAGTAGACACTACATTCCCAGGAAGGGCACCACTACGTCCTTTGAGTGTCTGGGGAAGCCTGATCCGGAAAGGTGGCATTGGATGTAAGTTTTCTGTACCATTTGGATTGATAAAAAATACCTAAAGAAAGAAGTAAGCAGCATGTCAAATCAATATTTAAAGTTCATACTAAAATTCAAAAAACAAATAAATCACATTGTGCAGCCAACTTTTCTATGCATCAGAGGTACATGACAAATGATATTCACCTCATAATCCATGAAACTTTCTTTCAAGTGATCAGCATCCAAGAAAGTATCTTTGAAATCTACTGTTTCCAAAAGGTCAGGCATATTAGTCCATTGTGCTGCCGAAGGATCCCCATAACCAAGAAATATATTTTCCAACCACTTAGGAACAATACAGTATTCATTCATTAGATCTCTTATTGATTCTAAGATTGCTTTAAAATTGTTCTCTTTTGGCTTCCTCCTCATCAACACATTAAATGTACCATAAACATCTTCCACCCCTTTCTCTGCAATGTTGTTGACATCCATGTAGTATTGTGCAGTATCTAAAGCCACAGTTACAGTTCTCAGTTCCCCCTTTGGTGGCTTCCACTCATCCCGTTTAATCCTTCCAGTGAAATCATTCATAAGGGTTCCTTCTTCATCATGAATCTCAATAACCTCACATCCTCGTACAAATTGAAGGCCCAGCCTTTGTGGCACACTAGCTTTGGCTTCTTCTTCAGCACTTAGAGGCTCAAATGATGGGCGAATAGAAAGTAAAAAAAGAACGTCATGTTCTTTGAGGGCATCCCATTCTGATCTTATCCGTGCTCTATAACTGGAAATACTGTAAGTAACTTTGGCTGTCACAGATGATGGCTTGACTTCGCCTATGTTTGGTTGCTTAACCTCAGTGATCTTGAATTCTTTAATTGGCACAGCCATTCTTGACCAACCACGAAAAGCAGTTTCCCCCTCATTATTAATATATGCAAGAAGATGTGGTACAGCTTCCTGAATATCCTCACGTATTTCATACGTTGATTCAAGTCGAAAGAGATTAAAATTTCGAAGGAGATAATCATGAAGTGTTAAGAACTGTAAGTTAAGCTTTGGTAGAGCCAGGCAACCTTCTCCCGAGTAATTTATGCTGGGTACAACACTTTCATCCCACATAATCTGCTCATTTGGGTAAAGTGGAAGAGCATTGATGGCTTCTTTTTGAGACTGCTGTTTCTCAAAGAAGGACACCATTACTTCAATTAGAAAGTCAACCCTCTCTGACCAGGGATCTTCCTTGGAGACTAGTTTGAGCTGCATAAAGAAACAAGTCATCATCAAAAAAACTACACAATATTAAAATCAATAAATAGCTCACATTCACGAGCATTATTGCAGTAATTTCCAAGATTATTTTTCTTTTTTATTTTGGGATAAATAGCTAGTAAGATACTATATATATCAACAAAAAGTAACTTCTTTCCCCTAAACAACTCACATCATGCTCTGTTGACTCTTCTTCATTGGAGTTTTAAGTATGTTACTACTTACTAGTAACTGAATTGCATACCAAAGTTAAAAGTCAATGCGTTACCAAAAGTAAAGTTGAGATAAAAATCCAAAAGATGGCGAAGGGGAGAGAAACAAAGGGATGGAGAAAGTGAAAACTTATATCAATGCCATACAAGATAGATAGCAATAGCCATAAAGATATTGAAACAATCAATCCTAAGTCTCAAAAACCACCTGCAGTACAGAGAATAACAGAAGATCTAAAATCAAGATTACCAAAATTAAGAGAAATTGCATATATCATTCACAAACCTTACAACAGACCAAGTCCCTTAACTCCTCAGGAGAAAGAACTGACAATTTCTTCGATAGATCAACACGCTTGTGAATTGAACCAATATTAGTCAATGCAAGTTCTTGAAGCTACAACCAACAGAAGACGTAATAATCATTAGAATATCTTCTCACTCACAAACACAAATAAAATTCAGGGGGAAAGGTATGATGAAGAATTGAATAATGTTAAAATTATTGCCTCCTTGAGGAAATTTATCATTTCTTTTTCTCAATTCTGAATGAAATACTTACAAGCATACCTTGTCTATCTTTTTAAATGCGAACAGCTGAAATGATTGGAGACGGCTGTAATGAGATTCAAGAACCTCATGATCCGTTAATTGTGTGCCTGTATGATCATTAATCTCAAATCCTTCATAGAACTGTAATAAGTCAACCAACTGCGCAAACAGTTTCCCCTTTTCATGCCGATAGAGTAAACTCAAATGGCATTTGGCGACAACAGCTACATCAGCCACAAGAGGCCTCAAATACCTAAAACAGGAACAAAGAGGCATTGTTAATTGGCATAAGAGGGGGGAAAATGAAGACATATTTGCATAAGACAAATGTAAAAAATGGTATTGCTAAAAACAAAAATGAATATTGCTTAATTAAATTAAGTAACCTTAATGCTTCCCAAACATAGTTCTACTTTAAAATTTGAACTATAAGAAGAGGAAACATGACTATCCAACCCTTCAGTGAAAAAGACTAGTAACAACCAAATCAGCGTACCTCCTTGTTGGCAATTGACTCAAGAGGTCAATCAGAAATTCCATAAACCTCTCACAATACAAGACACAAGCATCGTCAACTAGTTCCAACCCAGTAGCATCAATAACTTCATCAACTTCACCAGATAACTGTCTCTCTGGAAATACCTGGGAATCCAGTATCTAGAACAAAAGAACAAAGAACAATTTAGATTAAAGCCTACTTACAAAAAATTTTTCACACAGATGGAGAACAGTGCTGGACAATAAAACAACCTCCATAAATTCTTCAATGAGATTTCTCAAGAACATCACTTCAAGGGTAATTGAGGGATCAAAATGCCCTCCTTTCCTGGGTTCCTTCCTTATCAGCCTTTTCCATTTCTTAATCAAACCTGGATTGAGACAAAGCTCCATCTACATATGTGACCACCAATGCGCCAAAACACAATTAGAATGCACCAACATAATTCCCATTATTCATCAGAAACAGGAAACAATAGAATGTAATTTCCATCATCACAAAGTTGAACATTTAAACGATATTACCTGAAAACGACCATAAGACAAACTGTACCAAGATTTCAAGCTTGCTAGTCTCAACACTGTCTTGCTAACAACCTCATCTTCCAAGCTCTGCAATGAAAAGTTATTAGAATCAATGTTCAGCTAAACTTTGGCCATATTTTCCAACAGTGGCTTAAGAACATATGAGTTTTGCTAGAATGATTTCAGTGGAAATGGAAAGGGAGTGAAATCAAATGGAATGATCATTCCTATTGTCATAATTCCATTCCATTACCATGTTTGATTTGCTAAAATCAAACAAGGGTAGGAAAAAAGCACAATGAGGATAATGCCCTTAGTACTAAAAAAATTATATTTTTGAAATATTTAGTTGATAAAATTACAATAATTCTGCCAACATAATGAGATTAATTGAAAATGCAAAAGATGATACCCTTACTTTTGAAAGTAATAAGATAAAGAGAAAATTACACTCACCTCACTTGAGGTTCACTGTAAGCTTCACCCAGACCCCCTTTAGTTTCAAATTATACAAAAATGTCCCTTGTGGTTAGCAAATCTAGGCACACACCCCCAGTTGAATTCCTTTTTGAGAGACAATTGCATCCGTAGAGCACTCAAAAGGGGATATCTTTGTAATGCACTCAATAATGAAAAATTAAACTATAAAATTTTTAATCGGTTTTATCATATATCTACAATTTTAAAAAAGCCAATTATTCACAAAAATATCTTTGATTAGAACATGATTGAGTTTGTAAAAACTAAAGCTTAACATTGCAATTGGGACCAGTTAAGGAACAATATTAAGACTCCATCCATTTTTTCAGGAAATAACCATTACCTGGTTTTATGGAAAGGACCTTGCTTCCCTAAGTTGCTAGTTGCTGCCACACTTAGATTAACACATTCTCATTCTCATTCCCATTCTTTGTTCCTACCAGCCCCACTATAGTAGAGAAACTTATGAAAAATAATTTATATCTATTCCATCTACATATACGGGAGACCAAAATAAAGGCAAAATTTGGGAAAGGAAACACACTGTAACACAGGAAAAAGTAGAGCAGGTATCAAACTTCAGAGAAAATACAGTCAACTAGATTTAAGAAACCCCTATAACAGGAAAAGATTCATATATCAATCATCATGCATACATATTTAGATAATCATTATTCCATTGTTTCTAAGTATTGCCAAGATTAACATCATAATCTGCATGCTTGCTTGCAATTGCATAGCTTGTTTCAATAGTAATATGGTTCTAAGCAAGAAACAAGAAAATCTTCCGTATGCGCTTTTAAGAATGTGCACATTCATAAAACACATATATTTCCCTTTACAGAGTGGAGAAGAAGATGGCTTTCATGGCTTCTTTTTCCTCCATATAACTACCATGTAAGCAATTCTTGAATTTTGATCCACCAAAAATATTTTAGGAACTCCATCCAAAATAGAAAAGGAAAAATTGATCAAAGCAAATTGATTTTGTGGAGTGATTCTACAATAATAAAATTCCTCACTTGAATAATAAAACTTACACACCAATTGTATAAACTAACATCAACATATACAATGTGTATTTCACATATACAGATAAGGCACAGTTCAAAGAAAAGGGATGAAACACAATTCCAGCATACCTGAAAGGCATTAATTATGAAAACTAGGTAATTCGTCTTCTCTGCTATACTTAGTTCTCGTCCCTACAAAAATTTTAAATATATGATTCAGTTAAATCGCTCAACATCTATCATAAAGTACCATCAAATACATCGCCTCTTTCCTCACAAGAGAGAAAATAAAAGAATCAAAAGGGAAAGCAATTAAGAAACCAAGTCAAAGAAAACTTGTTTACCTTTCTGAAAGGCCATATAGTCACCCATGACCATGACCCAACACCAACAGAATATTGAAAATCTAGAAATGCTTAATGAAAATAAGTGCATATCCTGATATGTTTTCAAATCAAGTAAATATCTACTCTGAAGCAATTACAGGGTATCTAAAATGCATCTCCATTCTCTCTCTTTTTCAACACAAAGATCTAAATTTAAAAATATTGAGCATCATATATGACTTTACTACAGTAAATACCTTCACTGATCAATCTCTGCATCTACTTTTTTGACAGGTCAAGTAGTCAACTATAGAATTTAAGCCAAAAGTGACATCTCTTGATGTTTAGCAGGCAGGACCAGTTAATAAAAGTTCAAATATAAGAAATTAGGAGAGAAAAAATGGTGCACATTCAGAAGAATATCAGCAGAAGCTACCATTCTAAAGCATCATGTATGATATCAATGCATCCAAACAACCAGTGCTCGGGGAAGATATACCATCTAAATAGACAAGTTAGTAAGGATATGTACAACAACACTATTATGTCCAGTGAAGGCATGCGGTACCCTTAAAATGGGAAACCAATTTCTAGGTATGAATGTACAAAGATTTGATTGACTGAACATACTTTTATGCATGCCATTGCTGTTTCACTGTTTATTTACAAATAGAATTGCTATTAAACCCCATTACGGAATGATAGCTACCATTCTCACAACCAAAAATAATAACATATTTGTCAATTACAAATACAAATATTAATATCCTTCCGCTTAATCGACTACTGGAAGCATTAGCTACATTAGAAGAAAAACATAATATATTTAAAAAAATCTTGCTCACAGAATTTCTTTTTAACATTAAAGTATCAACTCAGAGATAAAGTTGCATTAAGAAAAGAATGTTCCAAACCATGGGATAATAGAATTAGCGCAAAATATATAGAATAAAAGCCTGCACTTTATAATAACCCATGACTAACGAAAATAAGAATGAAAGAGAAAGATATATACAAACCTCCTTCAGCCGAAGAACTCTTTCAAGAAATCCTTTGAAGACATCTTTCCGATCATAGAAGCATGCCCAAGCTGTAACATTCTCTCGGAACTGCAAGGCACAAAAGTTTCATAGCAACTTACAGCTACATACAACTTCGAAATGACAATATCAGATGCTATCCTTAATTATGTATAAAACTTGGCTTATCACATCAATGAACAAAACAATTAATTCATATTGAACAACGTTTCTGATTGTAATAATGCAGCCCATATGGTCATTGCTAAGAAAGATGAAATAAAAAATAGGGCTCGGAAGAAATAGATTACCTTCTCATTGACCATGAGTATCATGGACATGACGTGCTCGTACGTAGCAGTTTCTGGGTCGAAATTAGGCCACAAATAATTTTCCAAATACTGACTAACCTCGAGGATCATTACCCTCTGCAATGGTACAGGTTTCTGCCCCTCTTTAACCAACAGTTCAGTTTCATATATTTTCTTGACAAGCTCAGGGTCAAAGGGCTTCTTGGGCCTGGTGGGATCACCGGTCTTTAACCAATTATCCTCTGCAATCCTCGTGAGACGGTCCCGCTGAATCTCTGAGAGTGTAATTGTACTCGGAAGCGCAGCCCCAGGCTTGGCCTCTACTGGCTTCTCGGCTAGCTGGTGAGTGGGCTCGAGCGGGTACTCCGCCACTCTGTGACGCCGAAAATCATATATCCCAGTCCCGTAAACCCTCGTCATAGTGAAACCACAAAATACTAAGAATTGAATATCCGAAGTGGAGGTCTTGACTCTTATTGTGACAAAGTTAGGGTTTCTGAAGTGCGCTGATGTCGTGAACTTCGACTTATGAATTTGGGGTTTTAACCTGCTTCTGCGAGATAAACCCCACCCCACCCCAACCCTCCGCAAGCATATCAGATCTCAAGTCCAAACATTTTTACGCCATGCCTTGGTTCATTCAACCTGAAAGAGGCAAAATAGCAGCACATTTAACTTTCACAACGGTCCAAGATTGGTCCCTTTTTATAACCCGACTTGGTTAACCCGCTTGCTATGGTTGATGCGGGCTCACCCGACCCGAATAAAACCCATAAGAAAATGAACGAGCTCTCTCATTAGAGTCTCTTAGGATCCGTACTCTTATCACTCGTGGCGGCGGCGCTCTACCCATCACCGGGGAGATAGACAGGGGAAATCTCTTCTCTGGTAAGCAACTCTGGTGGTGGTCCTTTCTTTCTGTTGTCCTTTCTCACTCCATTAAAATAACAGTAGGAGCTTCAAAAGTGAGAAGCCCAAGCCATGTCCTTGTTGCAATGTCTTAAATATTTGACGTTTCTATGGATTACATTAATTCTTATCTGATGCCTTACTAGCATGTCTTAAACAGAATATGAGAACTCTGCTTCATTCATCCTTCTACAGTTTTAATATGTACAGGCTCCTATTTTGGTTCAATCGTCTGTTCCACACACTTATTCTCATACAATCCACATCTTTATCTAAATCATTAAAGTTTCTAGTCTCACAATTCAGTCTGGGACTTAGGTTCACTCACAAAGGTACGAGGAAGATTTTTTCTGAATTTCTTTAGATTTGTAAATTGTACATTCATAGTTTTTGCTACTGTTGCCTTTTCCAGTTATTCTTCCATGTGCAAATTCTTACTTTTCTTATCGTTCTTTCAAATTCACTTGTTAGCTTCTCCACTTTTATTTGTTTTCTATCATTTGGCCATAATAGACGTTGTACCACCCCAATTCTCACTATATATTTTATGCACAGAGAATATATTTTAAGTTGGCCATTTAAAACAAAATACAGACTTGATATTTTTATTTTCAACAACCCAAAAGATTCAGTTGTATTCAACTAAGATTTTTCATGCAATTTAACATTTTCATAGGCTTAAGTATGTGCCATGAATTGATTTCTTTAATTTCTTTGTAGTTTTCAGTGTTATTTGAAATACTTGAAACCAAGAAGCTTCTTTTTTGGAAATCATCAAACTCATGGATCCTCAACCTGAGCCAGTAAGCTACATCTGTGGAGGTATGCTCATTTATCCTACTTTCCATTTGGTTGCTGAGAAAGTTGTGTAAAATCTACATGCAGGGAATAGAGCTTGAACCTGAGATATGTGGCGGACTTATGCTCTATAGACTTGAATTGAAACATGATTTCTGTATTGACTGCTGTAGTAAATTCATAGGTCTTCAATCATAATAGAATCTTTTTTTTTTCTTGAGTTTGAGATTTTAGTGTAATTTCACTTTTTGCTGTAGATTGTGGGATGGAAAACACCCTAAAACCAGGTGATGTCATCCAGTGCCGAGAATGTGGTTACCGAATCCTTTACAAAAAGCGCACACGACGCAGTAAGCTTCATCCCTATTGTAGCATTCTCTTTTTGTTGTCATCCTCTTCCTTGAAGAAGGTTTTATGAATCTAAATTGACTATATTATAATGAACTATTTACTTGATTGTTGATGGTAAGAAAATCAATTAAAACCAAAAATTAGTCTGCAATTCTTTTGTATTACATGTTGCTTTATTAATTTTGACTGTAGTTCATGCTTTTTAAGTTCCTATTAGGAGCTGTTATATGGGGGAAGCAGATAGAGAGAGAACACAGCAGAAGGAACTACTTATCTTTATTTGCTATTGTTCTATACCCATAGTTGACCATTTAGTTAGACTTGTGGTTTGAACATTGACATCAATATACTTTTGCAGAACTACTGTGAGCACAATCCTCAGAGATTGTGTAGATGATGTGCTAAAAAGAATATAATTAATGAGTGGATGAAGTAGCTAATGCATGGATAGCAACTTTATATCAGTACTATCCTTTCATTGATTAGATATTATAGAATGATAGAGCTAATTGGCACTGATTGAACTTTTCCCTTTTATATTTTCTTGATGAATACGTCTGATTACGTTTAGGGATGTGAAAACAAAGTGACAGGTGCTAGTTGCTAGTCTCAATGTATAACTTTGACTTCACGTCATTAATCCAGACAAAATTTTGTTAGCGGTTTAGTATTAAATAGGTTCCTACCCAAATTATTTGTAAACTGCTCAGAAAACTTATTTGAATTGTTGTTAGAAAGAATAAGAGAAGAAAGTTGTATGAAATTTATTTTTCGTCCAATGTTGGCACAGAGGTTTAAAGCTGTGATCTCTTTCATAACTACCCAAACGTTTCACCACTAGCCCAATCCTAGTGGCTTCTATGTCTGAAATTTCAAAACAATAAATATGGAGATTAGAAAATTTTCCCTATACGGAAGTTGCTTTGATTATGAAAAGAGGGGAAAATATAGAAGGAGAATCACAAAAGCAGCAAAAATACCAATTTCAGGTTCCTTTGGGGTTAATTAGAACTGATTTCTGATAGAATTTCTGGGTTCAGTGTCTCAAACTTCCTATACTTAGTTGTACATGCATATCCAGCTTTTGAGTTATAGAGCAGTGGTTGTCATTTCAGTGGATTATATTACTTTCCATTTCATTGTCTGTGCTGATATGAAGATTCAAGTTTGTTTCTATAAAACATAACTTGCTTTTGGACTATTTGAAATTCATGTCATCAACAAATTCCGGCTTACCTAGGGCCCTTATGAAAAAGTTTCATCAGAAAAGGGAGGGATAGAAGTACACAAGCAGAGGATAAGACATGCAGTGTCTGTGACTTTATTCTTCATAGTGAATCATCTTCATATAATGATCATTCATATCTGTTAAGTACCACCCTCTACCCCCCCCCCCCCCCTCTCTTTCAATTTCAACACTGTAATTCATTAGGAGGTGATAAGGCCGTATCAGCTGTTATGGAAGGGTAGGTTTTCTTTTGACCAGATGTAAAAACTAAGCTAGTTTTTTGGACCACTAAGAGTAATATGTTCTCTGGTTCAAGGTATCTAGTGATTTTTCTCAGTTCAAGCATTCACCCTTATGTTAAATTGTGAATATTTATGGCAACTGTCACTTGTTGGTAGCCTTAATTTCTGGCACCTTGCTGTTTATACATGTGATTTATCTACGTTACTAAATCTAATTACATGCTTTTGTGCAGTTGTTCAGTATGAGGCACGTTGATGAATTCTGTAACCGCAACAAGAAATCGCCATAGGACAGTGATAGGGATGTACCTGACTTGGTGCAGCTCTCCTTGGCTTGGTTGTGTGATGTCTATAAAATTTAAGATACATTAATTAACAGTGGAATTATGTGATGAATCTTATGGTCTGGTTGTTAGGCAATGATGGGTAACTTAAGTGGCTTATCACCGTAGGACAATAATAGGATGTATCTGACTTGTTGCAGCTCACCTTGGCTTGGTTGTGTGATGCCTGTAAAATTGAAGTAACATTTCGTAATACTGGAATTATGTGATGAATCTTTGCTGTGGTTGTAAGGCAATGCTGGGTAGTTTAAGTGGCTTGTGGGAATGACTCAAAAGTTCCATGTTTGATAGTTTATGTCACTTCTATATTTCTAGAGACGAGTCTTGATAGGCAAGTTAGTGCCTGTCAAGTCAACTTTTAATTTTGTTTTTATTTTAAGAAAAGATAAGAAAAAAAGTTTTAGTAACCACTCATTACCTACAATCAAAAGAGTAATCACTAGCCAACTATATGTCCCTAATTTTAGGATAGAGTTTATACAGTGGGAAAGGACCAAACACTAAAGTGGGATCCTTACATTATATACTTATATAGATACTTTGAAGGTGCTAGAAATTCTTTGGTTTGTATATGCAGAATAGTTGAGATGTTTTTTCTACTGCATGTTCACATTTGAATGAGGCTGTTGGTTCGATATTTACCACTGGGTGACATGATATTGTTGAAGAACTTAGAATGAGTAATGCTTCTAAGATTTAATATCATTAAATGAACCTATCTTCGGTGCAAGAAAGAAGAATGACAAGACTGTTAAAATGGATAAAATCTATAAAATTTATATAAATATAATCAATATATAGAACTTCACCTAGAGAACACCAAATATATGATGAGATTTGAGTCTTTGGAGCATCTATTTTCACGCAAAGCCACTTAATTTATGATTTTGTTCCCATTTCCGTGCATCAAAGTCAAAAGCGACTTCTGGACCTTTTTCAAAGCCTCATAGTTCTATTAGAATTTTACGTTTTCGACACCATATTCTTTCAAAATTCTCAAACTTCACCCCATCAATTCTCTAACAAGGCTGCGCTTTTGCAAAGCCATAGCTAATGCCTTAGAAGACACAGCATATTTGTCCCGAAGAAGCCAAGTCATAGGACTCACTCACCCAGAGGCCAATCATGAAAAACAAAACAAAGCTTGCGCAAAATAATGGTTGAGCTTCAATTTACCCCTCTTGTACTGTTTTTATGCCAATCATAGAAAATTAATCAAAACTTAGGTATTGGGGATTGGAGTTTTCAACTATGTGAATGAAATATATTGCTAAACGTTTTAATAGATAATTGTGTGATGTAGCATTCCAATAGGGTGATTATTAATTATAAAAAGTCTGCTGACTTTTGTAGTTGAGTTGTAACCAAATAATAAACAGTTACTAGAAATCACATTAAGTGGTGTGAGAGTGAGTTAATTGAGGGAGATATAAACTAAAGACAATATTTTCTTACAATTGAACCATAAATAACAAAATAAATATTAGTTTTATAACATATTAAGTATATGTATTTATATAATCATATAAAACTAACACCTCAAAATAATTATCTTTATCGTTATTATAATGATCAAATGAATAAATAACAAAATACCTATGATTTTTTTTAAAATTTTTAATCAAATCAAGATACATACGAGGGAGCTAAAATTTTTTAATATAATTTTGAAAAATATATAACAAAATTTTAAAACACCTTAACCACTAAAAAGATGTGTTAAGAAAACAAATAATATTTTATAATTTGAATAATATAATATTTATATTTTAAAAAAATATTGCACATCGTTATAGCTAGCTTATTACCAAATTACTAATAGTTAGTGAACAACAAATTAAAGAAGTTGATTTTCTGTCAAACAAAAAAAAAATAAATTCATTTTCTTAACTTAACAATAACTAAATATGTAAGTAGTTGATGAAATTGGAATCACATTAATAACACCGTAATCAGCCTCGGTCATATCAAAAAAAAAAAAGAAGGAAAAACGCTATCAGCCTCGGCCTTTGGAACATTCGGCAAAGGAACAGCATTAGCGGAGCAGAGACGAGACGAAGAAGATGATGATATGGCTGCTGCTGCTCCTCTTCATTTCCCTTTTCCTTTTCCTATCATTCAAATTCGCTACCGCTTATGGTAGCCTGTCCAACGCTTTTACTCTCTCGTGTGTTGTATTGAATGTAGTTTGAGCTTTAAAAATCCACAATATTGTTTTAACTTTGGGCTTCTTGTTTTCGTTTTTCCATTTAGGTGATTTCACGTTGATGTCGAAGAAGCATGTAAAACGCGAAGCAATTGAAGATAAGGTCAGCAAGTTGTTTTTTTGAATTGAGTTCTTACCTGAAAAAGAGTTCCTGAATTGATAATTTTTGTCTTTGATGGCTTTGAATTTTCATTTTAACAGGTTGTTTGGATTACTGGTGCTAGTCGTGGAATTGGTATACGTTGCCCTTTTCCTGCTTGGTTTTACTTTCAATTGCTGCTGTTTATTGGTGATATGTTCCTGTCAATTTGTCTTCCTGCATTGCATTCCAATCCAAGCCTTTAATTCTCTGGCTATGAATATGAACAAGTCTCTTCGCAATCATGTAAATGCTGAAAAGTCTCGAGTTCAAGGCCTACTTTTTAATTAGTTCCATATTTTACTGTGAGATTTCTTCTCACATCAATCCTTCTTCTATAATATTGGGAGATTGTTTGGTACGATAATATAATTGTAGGATACTCTTTTCTTGTAGTCTTCATACCATTGATATGTTCAACTTTTTCTTGTTAAAAAATCCTTATGAATTTCTTAGGTTTAAGAGTATGGTTGTTTAGGACCTTCTTTGTAACTGAGTTTCTTTGTGCCTTCTCCTCTTAATGATGGGTATGAAGGGGAGATTCTTGCTAAACAACTTTCAAGCCTAGGGGCCAAGCTAATAATCTCTGCAAGGAATGAAGCTGAACTTGAGCGAGTAAGGAGTCAACTGAAAGGTATGCATTATCAATTATTCATAGCTGCATATAAGGAGTCTAATGCACTTAGTTTATGTCTATATACAAGTAATATCACCATGTAAACACATGCCATGTTAGAAGACAGCTAAAAGGCATGGACTATCACATATAGCTGCATGTAATGGCGTCTAATGCACTTATTTTATGTCTGTGTGCACATGCCATGCTTTATTAATATGTGATTGGAACACTTACAGGTAAGTATGCCCCTGATGAGGTCAAGATTTTACCTTTGGATTTAACATCTGGAGAGGATTCTCTAAGGAAGGCAGTTGAGAAAGCCGAATCCTTTTTTCCCAGTTCTGGTGTTGATTATATGATTCATAATGCTGCTTTTGAGCGTCCTGTAAGTGACTGACTGATTGCTTCATCGAATGGTTGGACATCATCATAATTCAGAAATGTCATTAGAAAATAAAAGCCATAGATGGTTGTAAAAACAAGAAGATTGACTTACAATTGCAAAAGAAGATAAAAAAGTGATTTATGGCTGGATTCTTTCAATTAAGAATGTGAATTTAGAATACACAATAGCATTTGTAGTTATAGAGTGCATCTATACACCCATATAATCTTGTATAAATATAATTTTTTGATTCTTTATGTGTGTGTGCTGTCCTTTCTTCTACAATTCTTAGTGGATGGAATTACTTGGGACACAGTCCTTTAGATGGATTCCTAGTTTTAACTATGATATATTTTGTTTTTATGTTTTCTTGTCAGTGTATTTAAAGCAATAATCTTTAAATACTCACCTACATTGTGATAACTGCAAGAATTTTGTTTTCTATTTCTTTTCTTTCTTTCCTTAATCTATCATTTTTCTTTTTTATATTTTCTTAGTTGGGATGGGTTTATATATATATATATATATATATATATATGTATGTATGTATGTGTACATGTATGTGTCATTATTGTCATAGTAGTGCATGATGTCATGCATTCAGTCTTGACTCTTGAGCAATTTCTACCTCTGAATCCTGTTAGATCACTAGTTCACAAGCTCTTCCTCTGTACTTTCCCCTGCATGTTCTAACTTTTTCTGTAAGATTAACCTGAAGTTTTCATCATGTCATCTCTTTTATCTAATTGCTAGAGAATTTTGCATTTGTATATTCACTGCAGTTAGATAAATCATCCTCTTGGTTTTATAGTTTGGATGTTTCCAAGCTAACTCTTCAAAATCCATGTACTTGTTCCTGTTTGCACATTTCATTTGTTGTTACTTGCTGTTTTTTGTTTCCAGAAAGATACATCCTTTTACGGATAGATGCCAGTGTATGTGGAAACCTTTAACCCCTAAAACCATACCATTGATAACTTCTCTGCAACCAATTTATAATTATAAGATGCAAAATAGGTCAAGAGTACAGTAAATATAGTTTTATTGTTCACTACCAAAAAAAAAAAAAAACTATAGTTTTATTGTTTTATATGGATAAGTGATGCTACTAAGGACTTTCTCATAACTTCCATACCCTATGGTCCATAATGATGGTGTGTCTGGCTCTATTTCTGCTGCAATTTGCATGGCATTTTCCGTGAAATGCCTATGATAAAGTGGTTCCTACACATTCTTCTGCTCTTTATTCATTTCCATGCAATCAATTATCAGATAATAGTATGATTACTTTAGGGTATGATTGGATGGAAGATTATGGAGGAAAAGGGAAGGGAGGTAAAGGCTAAGTTAAATGTTTCTTAATTTGGGAGTTCTTTGGTAAGGGAAAGGAGGAGAATGAGGGATTTTGAACAAACCCCCGAAACTCCCTGCTTCACATTTTTTTGTTCCCCCAAAAGAACCAATTAATCCCCTGGTTTCTTTCCCTTGCTTAGGAAGGAAAATCATCACCTATCCCTTCCCCTCCCAACCCTCAAACAAACCCTTAAAGATGAAAAGTTTGATGTACTTTTAAAAAATGTTTTACTTTTACAGTATGGCTACTCCCTTCAATTAGTTAACTTGGTTTTTTCTCTCAACATTAACTGACTACTAGAATTGTCAAAATGCTATGCATGTATTCATATCATTGCTTTACAAGTATTGATGAAGTTGTTCTTCACCCATCTATTTAAGTGATTCTTTATTTGTAATCTTCTCCCTCAATTAAAGGTATTGATGAATTTTCTTCTGTGGCAGAAAACATCAGCTTTAGATGTAACTGAGGAAAGTCTCAAGGTATCTCATAAAGGAGACTTGTATCCCTGCTGCTTCTTTACCTAGGATTTATTTGAAAAAAGTTTTTTTTTTCCTCTATTTTTCTCTTAAACAAATTAAAGTTGTCCTATAAGGTTTTGCATTATTCTTTTCTCTTGAACAGGCAACATTTGATGTCAATGTTTTGGGGACAATTACTCTTACACAGCTCTTGGCACCTTTCATGTTGAGGCGGGGCCAAGGACATTTTGTGGTGGTATGTGAGGATTTTTTATATAATGTCTAAATTTGGTTCCATAATCTGGGTAGTAATAGTATATTGAGATGACTAGGAGCTGCTCTTATGAAGCTTCAGGAAGAGGTTTTCAACTGAATTTGTTTATCATCTGATGAAAGTTACAACAGGGAATCAGAAAAAAAAAAAAAAAGGTAGTCATCTTTTCAATTACCAAAAAAATAAAAATAGTCCGCTAAGCTTTCCAATCACATTTCGTCCTTTAAAAAACAATCATAATATTAATTGTTTGGTTTAGAAACGTATTGGTATATGTTTTCTGTTTTGCATGAGTTAATTTCATCTTATGCTAATAATTATCACAGACCTTTGGAGAGCTTATATCTTCTTTGCATTTCCCAATTCTTAAATTGATAGTGTCTCTCATTCTGTCTTCTCTTCTTCTTCTTCTTCTTACAAGCAGATGAGTAGTGCCGCAGGGAAGACACCTGCTCCTGGTCAGGCTGTGTACTCTGCTTCTAAATATGCTCTAAATGGATACTTTCATACCTTGCGTTCTGAGGTATGTACATAGTTTATTGTCTTGAAAGAAGGAAAATAGTTCACAACTACCTGCACATAAACCATATAACTGACAAATAGAATACAGTTTTTTACCAAAAGGAAGATAAACAAGGCAGGACAAGATATAGGCTTTTTCATTCAAGTATCATATGTTATACTTGATCATGGTTACTAATCTTTTATCATTGCAGCTCTGTCAAAAGGGAATCAAGGTAACTGTTGTCTGTCCTGGGCCTATAGAAACATCAAATAATTCTGGAGCAAAACCTTTGGAGAAGGTTTCTTCTGAGGTGTGTTCCTTTGCTAATTTATCATCATATACTATAAAGACACAATTTGAATCTGTCTCTGCTTAGCTTTGTTCCTATTGTACACTTAGTACAGGTAATTTAGGAACTTCTAAGTTATAATCAAAAGAAAGTGTTAAAACAAGATGATTGTTGTGAAACATTACTATATTTTCTTCTGCACCCTGAAAAGAAAGATGGACGACCAAAAAAAATCATCCAGGGATAAAGAGATGCACTGCAAGAATGAAAATAATTGTCTAAATCTTTATGTTAGCATTTATTTAATGAATAAAATGTACTCTGATTTTTTAAAAATATATAATGGCGGGCGCATGTTAATTTTATTTTATTTTTACAATTAAGCAAAATGACATGTGTCAAGGAACCAACTATCTTAAAAATTTAAACTGTTAAGTATAGATCTAAGAATGTTTTTATATATCACACACTCCTCCTTACACAAAAGCCTCTTTAGCCTTGAAGTATGGAAAAAGTACAGGCCTACCAAATTTTATGCCAAAATTCAATTTAATTTTTAAAGAATGACAATAGCAAGGATCAAATTCTATATCATTTGGTCATCAAGGCTCTAATATCATGTCAATGAACGAATTATCCAAAACTAAAAGTTTAAGCTGTTAGGTGTAAACCCAAAAATATTTTTATATCTAATAGCATGTTAATCTCATGTTAGCTAAATGAAAATAAATCTAAAACTAAGAAATAAGTAATTTAATTATGGAGAGAGAGAGAGAGAGAGAGAGTAAAATATATTTTAGGGAGAAAGATCTGACTCAGAAGTTGCTTGTTACCATTATTCACTCGCCTATTAGATCCTGTTATGTTGCACTAGACGTGCAATCAATTCATTGAAGTCTTTGGTTTCTCTTATTTTAACTTTTATATCTTGACAGAAGCGATTGTCATCAGAAAAGTGTGCAGAGCTGACTATCATTGCTGCAACCCATGCCTTAAAGGAAGTTTGGATATCATATCAGGTATATGCTTTGGTATTAAAAATTATACTTCTGATGGAATACTTCCCTTTCTTCAACTTTTTTGCCTTCCTTTGTTCTCTTTTCTATAACTGTTAAGGTTTTCTTCCTCAAACACTTATGTTTTTTTGTAAACCCTCTCCGAACACGTAGTTTAAGAACAGTTTAGACAATGATGGAGTATTTTTATTGGGGAAAAGCAACTTGTTCTCTTTATAAAAGCTAAATATTGACTTTATCTAGACTGGACAGAGAAGATTACCTGGTTTGACCACTCTGACATTATGACCTCTTACTCTTAGTTTTTTGCTTGTCATGATAATTATGCACATAAATATGCCTATTCACTCTTTATGGTTCCCCAAAATATACTTAGTAGTTCTTCTAATTTTCATCAATTGTAACTTCCGAAGTGCAACCTTTTTCTTCAATACTAAAAGCTGAATTCTTTTGCAGCCTGTGCTTGCTGTCATGTATCTTGTTCAGTACACGCCAACTATCGGTTATTGGCTCATGGACAAGGTATTTTTCATATAATTTTTTTTGGACCTCAAATTTCTTCAAAATGAACTTTGTTTAGTCTTTATGACATTAAAAGATTTATTTAGTGTTCCCACTACACATTGGACACAATTCTTGTTTTGTACATAAGATGGCACTCAACCCAAAAAAAAAACACAAGTTTTATGGTGGCTGATATATTATTACTTTCAGGTTGGCAAAAATCGAGTTCTGGCTGCCTCGCAGAAGGGAAACGCTTATTCTTTGAGCCTACTGTTTGGAAAAAGCAAGGCACCATGATGCGATATAAGTTGGTGCATCCCCTTGTGAATTGATCGTTATAAATGCAACTGGCAGAAACCCCTTACTGTCTTTCTGAGGATAACCTTAAATTTGAAATTGTATTTTCTTTCAATAGATTTTAGCTGTATACTCTTTTTTAGAGCTTTAGGACTTCCGGCAGATGTTCCTTTATCATTCAAACAGCAATGTCAATGCTGATGCGCGTGTTAATCAAGCGCCAACGTATGCCATGAGATCCTTACATATAAAAATAAAATCTGCTTGTATTTTACAAGAGAAAAAACTCGACACACCAATTGCAGACAAGTTGAAATCTGTTACCCTACAGATATGTAAATGATGTGTTCTATGTGTAAGTAGATGAACTTTTACAAGAGGATGCTCTCTTTTTAAATGTCTTAATGCAGCGAAGCATGCTCCCAACTTCCAAGTACTTGCATTTGTCCTTACAGCGGCTCCATGCTGTTGAATCAATATTACTCGTCATGCAGCAAAATGATACTAATAGTTGACTAACCGCAAAGTTGAGTATTTGATAAGCAATGAAAGCCTAAAACAATATAGAAAAGATGTCCTCACATCTTTTATTTTCACAAAATGTGAACATTTTGATCAAATAGTGACTGAAAACAATATAATGAGCGCCTCTCCCATATAATGCAGAGGATTCACGAGGCTTATGTCCCACCAGATACTGCTTAGTGCTTAGTCCAACCATTAAGTTCTACTACCATAAAAAGTTTGAACAAGTCCTATAAAATTGCTAAGTCATTTCAGTCATTGAACTAGAGGGAGAATAATGCAATGGAAGACCAGGATTGAGAAGGTGCAAGTATTAGGTAAGGAAGGGGAGAACATTGGGCCATAAGGTGATCCTCTGGGATTCCAATTATCAGGCAGAAGTCAGTTTTTGGTTTTTGTTGGTGATTAAGGGGTACTCAAGCCATTGAAGTGCAAATAAAATTTGCGGGAGGGGGGGGGGGGGGTCTTTACGTATGCTAACAAGATGTGTAATTCCCACAATATAGTCCATAAAAATTTAGCAAATTTAATGTTTTCTATTCATTTTTGTGAAAAATTTGTAAAAATTCTATTTATAATAACAGCATAGCCATAAAATTTGAGGTATGCAGAAGAGAAGATTCCTGCCTTTTTTTTTTATGGCAGAAGCCACTTCCATGTTTATATCAACAATTGGCGTCACTGGGAGAACTCATGCCATTGGAGTGCCAATAAAATTTAGGAGTTGCAGATGTGAAGCTTCATCCTTTTATTCTGTACTAATCTATTATACAAGCCAGTTCATTGTGATGAAACGCCGGAATGAAAAAATTTTATCAATGGAAGAATAAAACAATATTACACAAACCATTTCCTTTCTTCTCTTCTTTTTACCCCATGCACTCGGATACAAAGAGCAGTTAACGAATGTCACATGTTAGTTAACCCCACTCGTGGACAACGTCATATTGTACTTGTGTTTGAGATACGATTTGATGAAGGGCTCCAACTCGCCATCCATAACAGAAGTGATATCAGACGTCTCATATCCTGTTCTTACATCTTTTACTAGTTTGTACGGATGGAATACGTAGTTTCTTATCTGTTGTCCCCATTCAGCCTTGACTGCATCTCCCCGAATTTGCTTTATTTCAGATGCACGTTGTTCCTCAGCTATCACTAACAGCTTTGCTTTTAGACGGCTTAAAGCCTTGATCTTGTTTGCTAGTTGGGATCTCTCTTCTGCATAACAGTCTACTATTAGAAATTGAAATAGATAGACTCGAGATGGCACAGGACAGGTGGCTCTAGAAAATTTCGACAAAAGCAGAATTGCTTTGAATCAAGATAAACCTAAAGACAGATGATTATAAACTACAGCAACACATAATACTCTAGTTCTGTAACTTCATCAATAATCCAAGTTAAAAGTTAATTAGAGAAAGATCTGCCAACACCGTGAAAATAACCATTAAAAAGCACCATACGTATTGCATTCCAGGGAATCATCTGATCAGCTGGATGAGTGTAATACACAAAATAATGCTGTTAGTGATATGAACTAAGTGTGTTGCACCTGACCATTGTAGAGACAGCGACCTCCAAGTATTAAACTTAATTTTTCAGTAATATCTAATAATTTCCTGCAATTAAATATCAATGAGATGAGAATCCATATCTTTGGTCCATAAAAACTGATCCCCCCAAATTCTAAACTTCTAGTCCCCATCCGCTATCCCTCCCTCCCCACTTACCTCTCCAGGGGACCCAAAATAAACACCTTCTGCCCAAATTGTCTGTTACGTCTTCTAACATACTAATTTTCTCTACCTAGTAGCAGCAAAAGCATGTTAAGAGGAATTCACAAAGTCATGTGACAAACAAATTTCAACACAGTACAAGATGAACTTAATTGTATGAGAATAATAAGAACCAAAAGATGGAAAAAAAACCTGTGCAGCGAACAGTGACACCAGTGGGGACGTGTGTAATCCTGACTGCAGTTTCAACCTTGTTCACATTCTGACCTCCTTTTCCACCTGCTCTTGAAAAACTGATTTCCAGGTCCTCCTCAGGAATTTCAACACCCACAGATTCTTCAGGTAGAAGAGGCATGACTTCAACACCAGAAAAGCTTGTCTGTTCATATATCATATTTCATAGTTGAAAAAGAAAAATTCAACATATTTGATAGATAATGGGAGAGAAAAAATATTATCATTCCGTCAAACAGTACATACAAGATATTTCTTGAGGAGTAGGGGATGAGGAAAAACATGGACAACATATACAAGGTGAACCAAAATAAAAAGATCCACTGAAGATGCTATTCTTCCGATTTGGCTTTCAGCAAACCAACAGGATTCGTTGTTACCTGTCGAAGACCTTTGGCATTAAAAGGAGATTGGCGAACAATACGGTGAGTTCCTTTTTCCCCTGACAAATACCCATAAGCATAACGACCTTCAATTTCAACAGTGGCAGATTTAATCCCAGCTTCTTCTCCTAAGGATTTCTCAACCACTCTGGTCCTATACCTCTGTTTCTCTCCCCATCTCATGTACATCCTGAGAAGCATGTCAGCCCAATCCTGCACTGGAAATGATAAATTTCATCTAGAGGTTGGAATTGAACTCTCAAAATCACTGACAAGTACTCAAATTTCAAGCAAAACACAAGTATAAAATGAAGCTGGAAAGACACAGGTAGATTCATGTTTCCAAACGGGACAGATACGTTCCCCCTATTTTGGTTTAAAAATATGATACCTTTTCTTAACAGCAGAATCTTAAATGTTATAACAACCCCACAAATTGACTTAAAGAATTTTTGTCTAGGTTTGAATGCATATAACTGGACAGCAGTGTTGTCATGGCATCCGGCAGGCAATGAAGGCAAGACCCAAAACCAACACGGTGCCATGGCAGATACCAGGTTGAAGTATGGAAGCATTTACAAAATAAAAGAAAATTATATTAAGCAAACAAACAAACAGTGAATAAAAGATAGGATGCAAAACCTAATTTAAATACATCCCATATTTATAGAAAAATAAACAGAAAAAAGAGAGAAACTGAGGATGGCAGAGGTCTATCAGTAGTCAAGATTCAAGAAAGAGAAATAAAGAAAAAAAAAAAAAAAAAGAGCTAGAAGGAATAAAAGAGGAAAAATTTTCCCCACTTGGGAATTCTACTAGGGCTGTGATCCCTGTGCAAGGAGCCCCAGTTGCAGCATCGTGCATCAAGCATAAGTGAGCGTTCTGGGGTGTTTTTCTTCTAATTCAATGCTATTATTTGACCAAGAACCAAAAGGCACATTTGCCTCTAGAGAAAAAAAAAAGCCTCAATGATTGGACAAAGGAAAATATGGGAATCAAGGAATAAAACTGCTTCTCAACAGTCATCCTCACCATGGCAGATGCCACAGCTGCTATTTTCACAGCTTCCCTGGCAAAGCTGCCATCCCACCTTACCATGGGGGTTACAAAGCGGAACCCCCTTTTGCACCATTCCATTCCGCAAAAATGGCCATGACAGATGCCATTGACAACACTGCTGATTATTTGTCTGAATTTCAGCAGAGATGAAAAAATATTGCTACTTCCTAATAACCTGGAGATTTTTGAAATGCCTACACTTGGATGAGGTGCTATTCCAAATCTGTAACTGCAGTAAATATTAACTCGGGTCACAAAAGAAGGAAAAGATATGTTCTAGATTTTAGTTTGTTTGTTTTAGCCATAGTTTTTCTGCAGAGGAACTGTCGCATTATACATCACTATTAAAGTTTGTATCCAAGAATGAGAGAAACAACTCCATTACTGTTACATATGTACATATCTATTTACCTGTGCATCAGTACCTCCAGCACCTGCTGTAATGTAGATAACAGCACCCTCTTTGTCGTAAGGGCCAGAAAGAAGTTGAGTCAACTCAAATTGATCTAGAGCTTTATTCAGTTCTTTAATAAGATTAGCAGCCTCCTCAAGAAGTGCCTTATCAATGGAGTCCATCTCCTCAGTCAGTTTAACTATTGTTTCTGCATCCTCAACCTATATACATCATGATGAAGATTAAACTTAGTAAATAACCTAATCTGCACTAGCAAAGTAGAGAAACTAAAAAATATAGGCCGTGATAAGAATGATATGATCAATGATTACTTTAAAAAATAATTAATTAAATAAACAAGAAAGAAAATTAGTGTAACCAGCCAGTACCATAAATGTTAAATCAGTCATGCTTAATTTCATGTGCTGGTTCTGCCAAAAACAAGTAAGAAATGACATTAACTGTTTCAAGAACTTTTTTTTTCCCACCACTGTGTCGCTGGGCCAGCTCCTTTTATGTTTCCACCTCCTTTCTACATTTTTTTTTATTATTAATCATATATGCAATTCGGTTACTTTATTAAGCATTAGAACAATGCATCATTTAAACAGACTTTTGTCACAAACTCAACCTTGAAGTTACCACTCCCCAGCATTTAAGTCTTAGCTGCTACTGTTAGAGAAGAGGAGCTTTTAAAGTGAAGTCTTACTACTCACTAACAAATGCCAAATACAAGGGGTATATATAGGTACAAAGAGTGACGCCCAGACTCGAGTTACAAATTTACAATACATGAACCAAAATTAATATCCCATACATCATGCATGAACCACCTTGAACACCAAAACCACACATGTATCTAGTCATAAGAAAAATATAGAAAATTCAATTTTTTTTTTTTTGGACTTTTTAACAGCTACGCCCCATACCCCATAAAATTAAATTTTATGTATCCTAGAAATTTGGCATTATGATTCTCAATTGCCCAATGTTATATTAAATTGTATAATTAATTTGGATTGCCGTAACATGAGCAGTCAAAATAACTGATACAAAGAACATGTATAACCTGGGTTTTAAATTCAGTGAGCAGATTTATCTTATCTTTAACATCAGTCAAAGTCAGAAGAGTCTCTTCAGCTTTGGCTCGGTTGTCCCAAAAGGAGCTATCTGCTGCTTTCAACTCCAAATCTACAAGTTCTTGTTCTAATAGAGGTAGACCAGCAGATTCTCTAATCTCTTCAACTCGTTGTGAAGTAATCTCGACATCCCTTCTAAGGGAATAAAAATCTGCATTGTCAATGAAAGTAGAGTATATTAAACATTGTCAGAATATAGTTGAAGTAAACAAATGAAATAGCGTCGGACCTTGCAGTGCCCATTCTCTTGTATCGGTGTCGACCCCAAGGTTTGATTGATTCTCTGGCGTCGCAAGCAAAGCTGGCGGAAATTTGTAAAGAAAACAGGTCATAAGCCTTATATGAAGAATAAAATTCATTGAAAAACAGTGAAGGAAAACTCAGTCACCAGATGGAGGAAAACGAGAAGGATAGGAGAGGTTGGTGCAGAAAGCGATGGGCGGAAAATGGTTTGAAAGAGGAAGAAGAGGCTTAGGCGGAGGTCTAGAGTAGAAGGTTTGAGCGGTGCGACACAAGCACGGAGACAGAGGTTGCAGAAGCAAAACGACCTCCATAGCGGCCCCTTTTCAGTTTTCTCCTTGCGTCTTCTATCCAATCTTAAGGACAGGTAGTAAAATAGAGCCGAGCTCGTGGTACGTCTTTATTCCAACGCATGCGGCTACGCTTCAAATCTAAACCATAAAAATGTAATTCAGTTAAAATTTAAATAAAAGAAAATAAATATAGATGTAACCACGTCAAAACGTAATTAAAAAAATATAAATATAATAACGTATTTCTAATATTTTTTTAAAATTTTTGTTATTTTTTTTTATACAAAATTTTTGTCACTTTTAACGCCTGCTCAACTTAAGTGATTACTATTTTAGAGAAATGTTAAAGATACACTATTATATTTACGTTTTTTCAACTACACTTTGACGTGGCTGCATTTGCATTTATTTTCTTTTATTTAAATTTTAACTGAATTACATTTTTATGGTTTAAATTTGAAGCGCAGCAGCATGCGTTGGATTAAAGACGTATTAGCACGGCTCAAAATTTACAGTGTAGAACGGAATTCTCAGAATCACTTTTACGTATTATTTTTTCAAATCATCCATCCCACGTGTCTCTTCTGAAAGCCCTCCCATCCAAAATGCTCCGTCTGCCCCGCCACCATGGGAACACATATTCTCTCCTTTACTTCTTTCTTCCGGGCCATTTACCTTCCAAAATTATGGCAACGAAATCCAAAATGGATTCCGGAATGGGTATCAATGCCAGAGGGGATTCAGTTATGGGTGCGATGGAAATGAGAGGTTTCGGTGATGGGTACTGTCCGTCGCACGCGTGATTGGCTTGTTAGAATTTGCCATTTGCTTCTGGATTTTCATTATGCTTTTCATTGATTACCATACGATTTGTTTCATCATACCATTACAACCAAAACTTGCTAAAGTTTCTGGATTTCTGGAACAGTTCAACGTCACAAGCTCTTCTCCCATGCAATGTCAAAAGGAAAGAGGCAATGGAACGAGAAACAGTACCCACGTGTCTAAGAGGAGGAAACCAGCAGCAAATAGAGGCTCTTCCTCGCACCATTTTCTTCTGTTTTGATGAGATTAGAAAGTGTTGCCTTCTCTTGTACTGAGATTGAAACTGATTCTTCGAATGCCTATCCAAGGTAAAAGGCCCAAAGAAAGCAGTAGAGGAGAGAATACGTGGGCGGACGAGAGCGTTTTGGAGGGACTGAAGAATGAAAATGGATATTTTGATTTTCTTTTTTTGATAACTTTTTATCTTTTTCTTATTTATTATATAAAATTTTATTTTATTAATATTTTTTTAATTTTATATTTATCTTCTTTACTTATTTCTCTCTCGATTCAGAAAGGAAAATATGGAAGGGCCTTCGGGAGAAAGAAAAAAAATAAAAAAAAGATGCTGACATAATGGCTGATTTAATAAAATAATGCATAAGTGACATTAATCTAGGACTATACATTTTTCCATAAAAGTGAATGCCCCGCCCAACCACTTGACGTGGCTGATAATATAATTTAACTTTATTGTGGGCTAGGTTATTAAATTACTCTACCCTCGACCTAGGCGCCATTTGATGTACGGTTGCAAAAGAAGGGGTTTTCCCCAAGATTCCAAGTCGGTCTAAAGTCATACGATGCACGCAATTATACTACAAAATAATTATACAACAAAGAATTTCTTGCTATTTTCAACATTAGCAAATAGGCTATAAGTTCTATACGCATTAATTTCTAATAGCAGTGCATGAATAACACGACATTGCATTCAATACAGTCATAAAGGCCTTGGTTGCAATTCCCAACATTTCAATATACAACACATTTACAACCACTTGTGTGATACCAAAAAGATTCAGGAGCAACTAACTCAAAGCAAGTATAGAACCAAAAGACTCCACATTCTACAAAATTATACAAGAGCATATAAATGAAAAAGAATCAAAATAGAATAAGTAAATCTGGCTGCTGCTCACACTCTAGAATTGATGGTTTTCTTCAAGGACTTCAAGACTTCCTTGGCGGCCACCCTTTTGGCTGTCTTCGCATCAGCAGAGGAAAAGGTATGCTCGTGTGTGACGCCATTAGCTTCGACCATGATTGTAACAGATGTTAGTCTGCGTCCGCGGGATTTCATAGGTTTTTTCATATTATAATTTTCTTTTTGGCATAGTTCGTTCAATTCTCTGAAAGGATGGGGCTTTACTGTCTCAGGTGTAATTAGAGGCTCCAAAAGAGGCCTTATGCTTTGAAAGACAACCTCCTTCCTGTACCCCGAATCTAAAAATATTGCCCCAGCCAGAGACTCTATTATGTCTCCAAGTACCTTCGAAAAGTAGGAATATATTTCATATTATCTTAGACAGTTCACATGTTGTAGTTGATTGTGACAGTCACATATATATTATGCTCTACAAAACTCAGAATAGCAGAATAAACAGAATCAACTACATGTTAAATTATATGTCATAAAAGTACTTGGAATTGCCAAAATATATAACAGGCATACAATGTTCAAAGATTCTAAACATTCAGGAAGCACGAACATTTTTATCAGAATTGCCAGCCTACTTGGGTTGCACTATCCTGTAAATAAGGAACACTCCTTGCCTACCAACCACCTCCTTCTGACTTCTCTCATGATAATAAATTAAAAATGATGAAACAAAAATCTGGGCAACCAACTCAAGTTCAAGAATCAAACACCTAGAAATTACATGGTACAAGAAACCTCCATATGCAGAGATCAAGTAAGCAATACCCAAAAAAAAAAATTGAGAAACGTTATTTTGAAAAAATCTGAACATGCCTGCCCCCAAAACAAGACAAGCATTAGAAAATGCAAGTTTGTTTACCATCCAGTTGTTAATGGTGGCACCTATCAGAATTGTTTGATCCAGCGTTAATCTACTACAATCATGAGTGTTTCGAGATTGTCACAACTTCTTAACCAACTTTATTATAGATATAAAATATAGATGATGGGCATATAAACGAAAGTAACATTTGAATATACCCATTCAAGCACCACTATGAGCCCCTAAGTCTATGACTACAATTTGAATTAAAATTATTTCAAAACTTTGACAATAACCAAAAGAACCCATGATCTGAAGAGGCTAACCTTGGGGAAAGATATCTCCGAGTCCCATCCAAAAGTTGAATCTGAAGATAACTTCATGAAATCATCAACCGCGACATGAATATCCTTAAACAAGTCTTGCGAGCATTGGAGTATGTATTTGTGCAACCCAGCCTTAATTGCAGCCTGTGCATAACAATCGTTGTTCACCGAAGCAGACCTCATGTCAGTTATCAACCCTGGTGACATGACAGGATATTTATTGTATAAATGCAATGTTACAAGATAATCCAGCACTGCATCCCCGAGGAATTCTAGTCGCTGCAGGAGAATTATATCATTCAGAAATTGTGAATAGTAGAGAAACACGGGCAACAAGAAACTGCATAAAAATTATGATTTGTGTTTTTTGAAGTTATACAGATGTTGATGTCTTCTTTCCTTGTGAAAAAGAAGATAACCCCATTCTTGGTCCCCAAAAAAAATGTGTGCCCTTCCCTATTTAATCCCCTATCAAAAATCCAAAATTTGGTCCAGTGATTTTATGATATGTTCAAGGTCAAAAGGAGATTGCTACCATGGTATGAAACTGTGCGTGCCTGACCTATACCAGCCTGTAGAATAAGGTGTCTCGTACAGAGGAGAAGAAATTTGTTGCTGAAGACATATAAATATAGTTTTGCTAAGAAAAGATGCTGATGTGGAAACCAAAAATCAAGATGCTGTACTTACTATCTAACTATTCTTTGAAGTACCTGGTAACATCTTGGAATTTCTGGCAGCATATAAGAACCATGGGTTAGAGCTTCCACCAACAGAGAACTATCACGAAATGTGTAGTTGAGTATAGACTCCAGAAGTCTAACATTCACAAGCCGCTCTGGATGAATGCTAAAGTGCCTCTCATAGGGTATAATGTCAAAATCGACCTTAATGCCAATCCAATCCATAAATTTTAATGCGGCTTTTTCACCACCTGTGCTAAGGAAGGCACCAATTAATGCCTCAACAATATCAGCCACAATTTTCCGTTTTACTTTTCTGTTCCCACTAATATAAATTTTTGTTCTATCGGAAACCAACTCCTCTTTAAATGAAAAATTTCCTGATTTATCACCAGGTATAATCCACTTCTTAGGATCAAAAGGCCCATTTCGTATGAAACCCTGTGACATACAATGAAAGCACTTTAATAAGAATATTCAAATCATTACCAGAAAATAGGAAGCAAGTACAGTTCTGATAGGATAATTTTAGATGCTAGAAATTCAACATTTTAGGTGATATTAACAATATGAACCATTGGACAAATATTAGCTAAGAAATACAACACAATGCAATCCTCGAAATACATACATAAGAATTAAGAGCTCAACTGTTACATGTTAAATATTGTACAATTTGCAAATTGATCTTTCACCAATATAAAAAATAGAAAAAATAGCTTATAAAAAAATCATCAACCCATGAAAAAAACCAAATTAATGAATAGTAGTTTTTTAGCATAAACATGATAATGCTGAAGGACAAAATCATAGCTGATAAGAAGCATAAAAAAAGTAACAACAATATTGAGAAAGAAAGAATACCGGAAGTCTACGGCTGCAACCCAACTTAGAGAGGGCGGCATTAGAAACCATCTTGTCCTTCTTTAAACTTAGGAGACCCTCATGATGATTTTGATAGGTTTTAAAAAGCTGTTGGCCTGCAGCATATTTTAAAAAAGAATCTCCAAGAGTCTCTAAGGACTCATAATGAAAGGACTCTCGGCATTTTTTTGTAGTGATTGCTTCTAAGACCTACAATGCACAATACAAATGGCATTATTACAAGTATTGTCAAAAAGCTTGAAAAAGGACAAGAAAAAACAGATCTAAGGAAAATATAATTTCAGAATTAATCAAAGAGATAGAAAGGGCAAAAGAAGGAGAAGCAGCCTACAGTAACTAATATGCCAAGAAAATAAAGATATAGCAAACAGAGTCCGTTTCTATAATGCAACTTTGAGAACACAAAGAATCCACTTATTCAGAAACCACAACTAATGAACCATAATATGCTAAGACAGAAAAGCATCTAGCAATGAACCCCATGCAGAGCATTAACCACAGTAATCTACCAATTTCTTTGTTACGAACTAGCTAAGGCCATGGTTTGAAAAGGGAGGCCGAACCAGTACTTTAACCATGGTTCTTAAGAGTGCCCTGCCTTTTACCTCATGTTTGCTTGTAGAAGTACATTTTTATTTAAAACTGGATAATGATAGTTGCACAAACTGTATTAGCATTCTGCACAATCCATGCTGTTTGGAAAACGTAAAGTGGGGTCCAGTTTGTTATCCAGTGACTTACTGGAGAGTGTGTGTGAGGAATCTGTTTGTGTAAATAATGGTACTCCTAACCAACTTCTGTAGATAGATATACTATTTAAAGAAAAGACCCTTGTAGCCATCTTTTTTGGCAGTCAAGGACTAGCATGCAAAGACATGAAATTATCTAATCCCAAGTAAAGCTTGAAAATTAAACTGCCAAAATTATGTAATGATAAAAAATTTTACACAACAGGAGTAGTAGCCTACCTTGACTGTTGGAATATCATTTTGCGTGCAATGATCCATATGCATCTTTTTTAAGTTGAAAGCAACAAGCGACGACTCAAGCCGATGCATGATTAATGGAATAAATGAAAAAGAATAAATAGTACTGACTGATATTGGTGACATGATAATACAGCAAAGTTCTGGAGGCAATTCAACAGATGACTTGCTTGATTCTGAAAAGGCAACACACATAAGGTTAATGTTTAGAACAGACTACATTTTAGTAAATATAGTAGAACACAAACAAACACCACTAAATATAGTTCAACCCTTTTTTGGCAAATACTATAACTGCAACTATGGATAGATTTAGGAATTATGAAACTTTAACTGAATTCTGGTCAATAGCAAAGAAATTTTCAAACCCAAAATCACAGGTCAATATTAATAAGCAAACTAAAATTTTTTGCTTTCAATCCTAATCAGAGGGCATGCAAGGGCAGGAATACATTCAGAGATTTGCAAGTCATATTAGTTGAAAATTCAATTAGCTGACCCCAAGTATTTGGGATTTGTGGACATGATCATTCGTCGCGGACTCTAAAATCCAAAATTCATAACCAAAAGTTGTTTATCTGAGAGAACAACAGAACAATGGCCAAAAGAAATTGAAAAATGATGTTTCCACTTCAAATTAGTCACAACTTTCTCACAACTAAGCGGTGTGATGTGTTGATCAGTTGTGTTCTACAATTTAGTCTATGGAACTCAATAAATTTAATGGTTTAAATTCTGTATTATGAGAATTAAGTAAGAATACAATTGTGGGAATAACAAGATTAAAAAAATTTTCATAATCCTTGGCTAATCTCACCTCGGAAAGATTAAAGAACAGATAATACAAATTCAAAAATAAAAAAATTACCTCTGCCCATCCGTTGTTTGCATCTGTCAACGTGATTTTGCACTTGAAAAATGTGCCTTCCATTAAGCAGCAGTTGATGCTCAAAACACAATCGAATGCCATGCCTAAAATTTGGAGCAATATTATACAAGGCAACCAAGAAGACATTAACTTCACAAATAGATATTAACAACATATATTTACATACTTCTCTTCAAAGTATTGCTTGTATGTAGTAAATCCACCACCCCTTAGCTGTAGTTGCGAGTTTGCATCTATATTCATTATACCAGTAATAATATAAATATGGCCGTTATGAGGAGTGCAGACCAAAGAGTTTTTGAGTTTGCAAATGCAAACTAGACCATCTTTTGTCCATACGTTCTGAACATGATCCTTGCAGTTGCAGATATTGACAATTGAAGAAGACACAGAAATAACAGGTAACCAATCAATGATTGAAGGTCTCTGATGTATAGCAGTAGCTGGAAGCAGAAGATAATCAAGCTCAAGATTATCTTCCAAGCGAAGTTGATTTACAACAGTTTCCAACTTATACATGTTTTGATCCAGAAGAATTCTTAATATGGTGATCTGGAATCTCCTACACATAAGTACCTGTAAAATACAATCATGTAAACAAACAATGACTGAATTGACTTTTCTTGACTCCAGCACCATGCACAACGCGATAGAATAAAAGGAGTGCACAATGGCATACCTCATCTCGGCTAAGATGAACCATTCCTACATATCTGAAGTTTACTGTAAGGCTGCCCCTGTCAACACACATTTTAAAATGCATGCACCCAATTTCAGGGTCCAGTTCACTTCTCATGGCAAGCACAATGTCATGAACTGAAATATCATAGCTGAAATCTTGATTTAACTCTATCAAATAGCAATGATAGACTATCTTGCCAGTATTTGATGTACAATTGACCAGTTCAGATGGGAAATAAATGGGTTGCTCCTCATTATAAGGTTCATTCTCTACAAGAATCAGATCAATACCTTTCAAATAAGGAAATTATATAGATAGAATTTCATCTTCAAGTAACAATGAAAGGAAGGAACAGAATTACCAAATTCCTCCACCTCAGCTTCTTCCACGACAATATCAGGAACAAGATTATCTGTCAAAGCTCCAATCTTGTGAAGTTGTTTGCATGCTTCAAGGCAAGCAATATTCTTTAAAGGTCTTGTGTTACCTTGTACACAAACAGTCTGTATAGGGCAGCTCTTGGGAAGATACAAAGTCCCAGTCTCTTTTTCCCACCTTGGAGTTGGTTTAAAGTATCTAAGTTAAATTTAGAAGGGAAAAGAAGATGGGATCAAGCCAAACTAAATACAAGATCTAATGTTCATAAAAATGAAGGAAGCACTAAAATTGGGGGACATGAAGGGCAGCGAAAAACTAACCCATCTGCAGGGAGCCGTGAGCAATAGAAGTATATCAAACCAATACTTGAACTAAGATTAGCAATTGCTTGAGTGCTTTCAACACAATAAGTTTCCTCATGACACAGATCACTTTCAAAAGGCTCACAAGGAAGGGAAGAATGGCGCAAGGACTCCTTTCTCATGATATCCCCACTAGTTAGGTATTTCCCCAATCGGGAATGCGTAGCCAGATCCCCACTGTAACATAGAACAAAATAAGGATACCATTTTTGGGGCAATTTACCCTAATTCACAAAACAGGTCTATATAAAAGCTATAGTTTTCTGTCTGTGAAAGACGTGTCTTTTTGTTGTCTCATGCTAAATCCAAGGACCTAATATAAAAACAAAGAGTAAACAGAATTCTCAAATAAATTCTTAAAGCCTAACCTGCCAGATGCTGCTTCTAGAACACTTAACAGAATAATATGAAAAGGCATTACCTTTTAACCATTAACAAGAATTCTGAATTTTTCATTCTGGCACGGCCTCGGGACTGAATGAAACTGCAAACAGTGGTAGCTGGGTCAAATCTAACAACCAAGTTGCAACTTTGAACATCTAAACCCTCTTCAAGAATTGAGGTTGCAACAATGATGTTGACCTGCCAATTAAGAGACTTCCTAATCAGATATTATATTTTGTTATAACACTACAGAGGATTATCTAAGAAAACAACATACCAAGCCCATTCGGAATTCTTCCACAATTGCATTTTGTTTTTTCCGTGTTTGATTTTGCAACCCCGAATTGGTTCCTGCTATGTATTTGGTCTTCCAGCTATTGTGTTTTGGCAGTAAGACACTCAATAGAGCATTTAGGACAATGGCTGTAATCACCCTTTCCACAAAAACTATGCATCTCATATCATGTAAATCCCTGTCATTATATTATAGACGGTGGATCCATCAAAATAGATATAAAAATCATAAGATGATAGATAGTACAAACAATTATTGGCTAATTAACAAAAGTTTTTTAAAAATCATGAAGTAGATAAAAGAACAGGAGTTTCCATATCTTTAATCACAATCTGAGGTCTTCAAGATGAGGCATAAATCAATCAGAGGTGAGTACAAAACAAACAGAGAGTAGTGATCAATAAAAATAAATGAAATATAATTCTTCGTATTAGATGAAAAAAGTCAACTATAAAGGTATTTACACATGTTGTAAGGCGTTTCAACAATTTAACCAGGAAATGGAAAGCCTAGAGTCCAAAACCTACATGTGGTTTCAAAACGACATTAAAAATAATTCAAAAGTAACCTATCCATGGTCGTAACCTGTATTCAAGTAGAGATTCAATAAGACAGCAAACTTTCGATGTTAGCAGTCCCTTGTCTATATCTGATTCAATGTTATCACCAACGAACCACCCAGGACCTGAGTAAAATAATATTTAAAAATCAAATAAAAGAAAAGGACACTAGTTATGGAATTATATTGATTAGCACCAATTCTCTCCAAGATTAGACAGTCAGTACCAGATGGTATGTAATTCACAAGAGTCTTCATAGCATCCAAACAAAAATTTTTTACTGTTGCCTCTCCAGACACATCCAGGTTTCCCCATGAAAATGATTCAACTTCATTGAATGATAAGAACTCTGCAGCCTGTCATGCAAAACAAACAATGAATTATACAACACAAACATGACCAAAAAGGGTCAAACCAGGTCAGCTGAAGGATGAATGAGAACCTTCATAGCCAGCCAAACACCAAGCTCATCCAAGCAAAAAACTAAAGCTGAAAAAACCTTTGTTATTCTTTTGTGTGTAGAATCTGCCACAGATCCTATGAAATCAAATTTTCCCAGGGAGTGTTCATACTGAGGAAAAGAATATCCATAGTCAATAATCTCAAGTAAGCAAATTAACAGTCATCTGATCAGAACGTGTAGAACTTAAAGGAAAAGAAACAGATTATGGATTAATTAACAAATTCAAGAACGTGACAGAATTGACATTGATTTAAATACAGCATATTACGCAGCAACAATAATCATTTACAGGATACTCTAATTCCTCCTTTTCAATCCAGAGAAATACCTTTCTTAATAATTTCAGAGAAAATATTGACATTTAGATGAACAAACCTGGTTTTGTAGCATCTTCAATCTATTAGCTAAGTGTTCAAACAACACAAATGGAATTCCACTGCCCCCATAAAACTTGAACTTTGGGGTTGAAATTGGGATGAACTTTGCAAGGACAGATTCACTTACACATGTATATACCTTCAATCAAAAGAAAATAGTCAAAGATAAAATAAATAGACTCAGTGGACATTAACATTGCACTTCAGCATAATACTAGTCACAAAAATAAATGGGGAAATTATGACATAAAATCGAAGAAAATAATATTACCAATTAGGGAACAATTAACCAAGTTTTTTAAAAGAGTGGTCAATTAAGTAAATTATGAAACCATTCTATGAACATTGTTAAGTACTCTTATCAGAAATCTGGTTAATTGTTCCCTCATTAGAAAGATTTTCACCAAGATTTCCCAAACTGTAATTTTCCCAAAATATATTCGTCTGCCCACATTGTGGATAATGACTTTGCAGCATAGCTACAGGTTACAGTACCTCTCAACATGTCAACATTCACAGCATAACCCCTCACAATAGTTTCCATAACGTATTTAAGTAAAAAAGCTCCAATACACCAATTGATACCCAGAAGATAAAAGGGAAATTAAAAAGCAAGAAGGACATTATAATTCGAAGGTTGGGGAAGGGGAATCAGAAGCAACCTTTGAATGCATTAGATTCTCAAGTTCACGAATACCGTTCCAGAAGGTCGATTCAGAATTACCACCTGGATCAAATATTAGAATGGAAATTCAATATCAGAGAATAATTGGCAGCACATCTTAAAGCAGAAACATCAGTTATGCAAAGAGATAATGAGAAACTATCTCTAGGCCTTTGTACCTTTTGACTTAATAGGAGATGCAGTCATCCCAAAAATTCTAGGGAGGTCAGAAACACTGAATTTTAATTGGCGGTGATAGAATTCCTGCATGCAAACAAATCTTAGAAAAATAACAGACACATGCAAACTACAATCTCATGATGCAGATGATGCATAACAAGGTAACGACGACTTCCCAATGCTCAATTCTATTGTCCCCAAACAAAAGAATGGTAACTCTCATACAATAACATTGAATTAGAGAAAGCTTCACACTACTGAATAACATCACTAATGACTGTCAAGTCAAGTCCAGTGCACCAAGATGATGAATGTCACAGACAAAAATTTTTTTCAGACAATACACAGGCAGCAGCACACCTTTTATTAGTTTCGTGACAGGTGTCAATCAAGATTAAGGCACCTGACTTTTAGTGGAAAGAAAACAATATTAAAAAAAACCTGTTTGTCCTCCTCTATTTTAGCTATGCAACTTGGATTTCAAAAAGTATTCATTTTGTAGATCCCAAACTCAACATAGACCACAAGAACGGTCCATACAACTCAAATCTCTAATTCAAAGGCACCGTAATCTGGATAAGTGCCGATAGGTTCAATTTCTCCAGCCAACATGAAGAAAACAAGTTTGAATTTTCTCCATCTTTACTAAATTTGAATAAATTGGGGTAGTGGACAATCAGAACACAAAAGGGTAAAAAGAAAACAAAGAGAGAACGAAATCTGAAAAGAAAATGGGGTAATCATGGAAAAAATCTAGCAACAAGGACTATGTTTGACATTAGGATTGAAATTTGAGCATAACTGTTGGAGAAGATACATGTGCTCTTGCTTTGTTTACTTTGATATGTCCACTAAATAAATTTTACAGACACAACTGCAAAAGTGAAAACTTCATACTTGCTCTTCCTCTTTCTCCATGCTGAGACCTCAATTTTCTGAATAGGTTCCTTTTTTTTGTCTATTTTTATGCTATATCCCAAGCGTTAAAGAATTAGAAATACATCAGGATGTGGATGAAGAAAGTTTCTTCCGCAGAGAAAGGGTAGACATGAATAACAAGGCATCAAAGAAACCAAAGAACCACGTACTTCCATAGCTACTAAATTCCATCCTATTAGGGTCTTATTTAGTAGTTAATTTCAGGACATAAATGTTTACAGCATTATTATAACAAACTCCTCGTGAGTACTGTTTTTTCCTCATCTGATGGCTGTTGCGCCAGTGTCTTGTAAAATTATCACATGCAGGCATTCACAGCACACGAAATAAAAAATCTTTTTGTCAATGACTCAGTAGTGAAAAGTGACTTGAGCTAGCTCAGTAAAACTTGCAGCTAAGCTGCAGCCACCAACCATGTGACATGCCAGACCATGAACCTATTAGAAGTTACAACCTATATCATAAAGGAATACATCAATAATTCCATATTTATGTATGTTATCAAAATGACAATCACTGACATTATTAAGAAACAAAGGCCAGCAACAAGAAAACCATGGGGAGGAATATAATACTTACGGTCATGATGCCTGCATAAGGGTGTCTACCCCTAGCATGATGGCATTCATCCATTATCAAAACCTTTATCATGTTCAATCTGAAAAAGCTATGTCTCAAACCATTAAGCAATATTGCAGGAGTCATAACAAGCACCTGTACATCCAAAACCATTACTGACAGTTACTATCTGTTACTCATGCCATATACGAACATCATGCTAAGAATAACTGATGATAAATGTGATGTTCAGGGCAAACTAAACGCTTAAATGTAGATTTCTCCTCCAATCTATTTGAACATACAAATATGATTAAGAAGCTGACAAGAACAAAAAAATCAGCACAGTATAATTATGGCCCTAAAATAATAATGCCAAGAGGCACCTTAGAAATTTAGACATCACGTACGAAAAAACATTCAAGCAATGATTTCTAAAAGGAGCTATGAGAGAATCAGGGTCCAGAAAGGTGACCCACAAAATATGCAACCAAGAGACTTTTCCCAAATCCCTCCCAAAGTGTTTTCAGGCTATGGAAAACTCCCATAATTGTAACTAGAATAACCTGCCAATTATTTTATTCCATAGTGGACCCTCTCTTATATCTCTAGTACATAGCAGCGCAACTAGAGAGATATTTCTGGGTACTTTTGGCCTCTGAAAGCACCCAACATAGTACAGACTTGTTTCCATCAACAAAATCATTGAAGAAAATGTTCTATTTTTTTGGGTGGTGAGGTTGATTTAATATAATACAGAAGTATGAAATTTTGACACCCCAAAACAACAAAGAAAGTAAAAACACGAATAGCTTACGTAAGGAAGGAGCAAATAGACAATATTATACCAAAAAATCTCATATAATTAACAATTACATGTACAATTTCGAACAAAAATATAAAATTCCTCACCTCGTGCTCCTCCAGTTGTCGTTTCCAAGTAGCAGCATCCCAGTAGTCAACTCCCATATCTCCCCAATACATCCCCACTTTTAAATCGGTGTGCATTTTTATAGCGTCAGCTTGCTAACATTAATTTCAAGTGATGATTAGAAAATACAGTCGAAGTGTCAAATACAATGTATAATTCCACACTCAGCAATGTTGCCCTAGAATGTGACGTCAGGCAAATGGGGTGGGGGAGGGAAGAGAGGGAGGGAGAGAAATGGGCATACTTGAGAGACCAGGACAACTTGGGGAACTAAGAAGACTGCAATGAAAGGTGATGGTTTTCGCAGAAGATAGGCGTAGCTGCGCAGAAGCATGATGGCTATCAAAGTCTTGCCAGCACCAGTCTCCAAGAACACTATGGTATTATGATGAATAGCTTTCTCCAAGGCTTCCAGCTGATAGCTACAGAAAGTGAACAAAAATGAGCGAGAGCAAAACGGAAACGATGATGAGAGAAGTAAAAGGATGGAGATAAAGAAAAACCTTCGGGCAAAAGGGAGAGGATCGGCGGAGGGCTGCTGCGGGCAATGGGTATCAATTTCCATGGTGAGGGGTTCCATGGTTTGGATGCTGCAAGCCTGCAACAAAATCAATCAAGACAATGACAAATTATGAAACAGACGAATTAAATGAAGTAAATTGTGAACAAGAGTAAACAAACAAGGGATATCAAGAACCGACGAAGTCAGTGACAGAATGGAGAGGAATCAAACACAGCGGCGGCAAGCAAAGGCCAAGAAAGAGTCGAATATGAAAAGGAAGCGCGGCACCTTATGTTGTCGAGATCCGATGATCCTCAAGCAAATAAATAAGAGGGAAGTGGGAGCTCCTTCCTAGACAAGTAACTTGCTACTCAAGACTATGCAATAATAATAATTGCTGGTGGTCCGCAGCAGGAGACCCACAAGTCAAAAAGAGCATCCGCGCGTCACTGACTCGCTGCGTGCATTCCAATTTCCATGACCCACCTGACCTCACCCTATGATCACATTCACAATCTACATGTAATGCCACACTCTTTCAGAGTCGAACTCTTTGGAGTCGGCATCTGGATTTTTTAAATATTAAGAAAGTTTTAATATGGAATTAAGTTTAAGAAGGATAACAATACTAAATTTAATCACTTAAACTATACAAATTTTGTACCAAAGCAAGCAAGACACAACTATTGGGCAATTATTCCGAGGTGACTACCTATGACTTTTAACCGGGTTTCAAATTTCAAAAATAGTAAGAAATAGAGGATGAGATTTTTTGTTTTTGTGAAATTTAAATGTAAAAGGATATAAGAGAAAAATAAATATAAAATTAAAAAATTTTTAATAAAAAATATAAGATTTATAAAGTATAGTTTAATATAAATTAAAAAATAAATAAAATATTATTAAAATAAAAAATCTAAATTTAAAATAGATAAATCCAAATAATAATAATAATAATAATAATAATAATAATAGTTACAGTCCATAACTCTATTAATATGCTTAAATCTTTTTTTAATAAAATAAGTATACAAATATAAATAAATTTTACACTCTAATAATTCAATCTCTCATTTTGTTTTTACTTTCTTTCTTCTTCCAAAGAAAGACATAAGAGAGACATTTTCCATTTTAATATCTTTCGCGGCCGTTTGCTAACATCAAGCTCAACTCTTTTAAATTTCTAAGTATATTTAATATTTAATTTTTTTGAAATTTCACATATAAAATGATAAAATCATATATATATAGCTACTTTTTTTTATTATGTATATAAATTTACAAAAACTAAAAATATTTATTTAATTTTAATTTTCATATTTTAAAATTTTATTTAAAATTTTTAAATGATAAATTTAAATTATCTTAAAAAGTTATATATTTTCTAAAATTTTATTTCATTTTATAAACTCTATTATTTTTTAAATAATCTTTTACAAAATTACTAATGAAAGAAAATTTTTAAATAATTTAAACTATATCAAATATTTAATGTTATATAGAAATTCAAACTCAAAGTTTGTAAAAATGTTACATACAATTAATTTTATGATTTTACAATTAACATTGTCAATTATCACATGTAAGGCCAAAAAGATTAACAAATTACTTATGCTCATGACTGCCCCATAATTTTACTCTCCACTTCTTAAGATGAATATGGATCAGGCAGATGAAAATAAAATAAATATAAAATTAAAATTAAAAGAAAAACTTAATGAAAAAATAAGATTTACAAAATATATTTTAATATAAATTATTAGAAAAATAAATAGAAAGACACAAAAGTCAAAAAGAAACTAAAAATTCAAATCCTCTTAAGATAACAGTCAACTTATCTCTTATGTATAACAATTAGAGATATCAAAGCGAATCAATTTGTCCTCACCCACAACGACATGAGATTAAATTAGACAAGGGAGTCCAACTTCTAATTCTAAAGATCAATCAAATATTAAGAAAAATTAGTGCTAAATGCTTACTTTAAGAAATATTTATTAAATCTTTATTCATTACGAAGTATTAATTTTATTTTACAAAATAAATAAAATATTATTATGACTAAATTTTTTATGATTAAATCAAAAAATATTTTCAAAGCATGATTCGTTAGTAATTTAAGCATTAGTTACTATCTTCTAATACCCATAATTAATCTCTCTCTTAATGGGGTGCAAATCATATTGACAGATCATTTTCAAAATTTCTTTTATAAAAGTTCAAAAAAGCTATCAAAAACAAATATTTACATAAGGGAGACTAACAATTTCTTTTGAGTTTTCATAACAAACTTTCTTTTGGTAGAAAATTTTTGTAACAAGTTTGATGATTGTAACAAACTATGATAAAGTCTTAAAATTTTCAAAAAAATAAAAGTAAAGTCTTGGAATCCTAGGATATTTTCGGCACAATAAAATTTTATCTATCTTTCAAAATGAAATTAGTCTTTTATAATAAATAAGCATTTTCATATTTCTAAAATTAATTATTTACTTAAATGGGTAAATGGCACTAATTTTTCCAAAATATTAACTGCCTCTTAGGTACAATGTGATGAGACAGTTCAACAAATCAATGTATATTTATACATAAAGACACTATCCTGCTATAACTAACAAATTAACAAGGTAAAATAGGTTGACTCATATTTTTTGTAAATAAAAACATATAAGCCCACTTTACCTTGTAGGCGAGATGAGAATCACAATTCATTTATCTCTATTTTTAATTTTTTATAATTCTTTATAGTCAATTTGATATGCGTTAAAAAATTAAAACTTTTTTGTCAAAAAAAAAAGAGAATTATTTATAAGGCCATTTAGTTGATGATGGACTTACTTGAAATGGTTGAAATTAAAAGACTTTAAAAGTAATTATTCCAACTAAAATTTATTCATTAAAACATGACTTAAAAAAATAAAGAATTATAGATAAACTCCAATCTTGACATGTATTATGTGCTTGTCAATTTATTTTTTATTTAGGAAAAATACGATCTTCTTCATTTTTTGGAATAGACTTAAATAGTAATAAATAGACACTAAACATTAGTTAGTATGGTGACTGGGGTTGGTTAGAAATACTTCAACTTGGTACGTTTAGATCTGCCTAAACATATTTATTTGGATACATTTTGATAAAAGTAATGGAATAAAGGAGAATAGATAATAGAATAGCAATTCTATTTTAGTATAAGTGAGAAAAAAATTCTTTGCAATAAAAAATATAATAAATTACTATATTATATTTTATTCTTTTTTATATATTTAGTCATATCTCATTGTAAAAATAGATGATGGAGTAACATATTTGTAACTAAATATATATTATATTATAAACATATGGACAAATTTAAATTTCAACTTTGCTATTTATTTCCATAATTATATATAATTTAGTTTCATGAATCTATATACTTTTAATATGAAAATGTATCATATTGAGTTAGGAACCGCATAAATTTTTTTTTTCGAATTTTATATAATAAAAATAGGATTTGATCTAAGTTTCCCTATTTACTATGAAGCTAGCTGAAACCTTTACCTACAAACTTAGTGTTTTGACAAGAAATCAAATGTTACACTTTACAAACAAATTTTTTGGTAATACAAGAGTTATATTGATGCAGGGAAGGAAAGGATATAAGGGAATTGAACCTCTAATAAAATTCGGGGAAAGGTGTGTGAATGTTATTTGAGCCACTGCTCACTGACTTACAGACAAGTTTGACATTAAGCCATTGAGGATTCAAGTTTATACTTTGTAGATGCAACTTTAAATTTGACCAAAGAGCTGCTTTGCCTCTGCTTTGGCGGCAGTAATGTGTATAGCTGTAGTGGCACATCCGAAAACGCCATTCATTGCAATGGGTTGTTCTTAACACCAGATCTGCCCATTCGCCGCCCATCTTCTTCGCCGTCGCGCCTTTTTCTAAACTGCTCTCTTTGCCACTCTGCTCAGTCCAAATCGTCAAAACCCTTTCCCTCTCATTTCTAAAGTGTAAACCCCTCTTCTCCTCTCTTTTCCCCTGTTTGGTTTATGTCAACTGCTTCCTTTCTCTGTCAATAAGGTCGATTTCTCCCTCTGCAACAAATTCTGGTTTTCATTCTCCAGCTGTCCTTGCCTTGCTTACTTTAGTTTAGATCAATGCAATGGGGAAAGCCTCGATTATTGTCTATGTCACTGTAGCGGTGCTGCTCCTATTGTTCCTCTCCTACTCCCCAAAGAAGCACCCCAACCATCGTTACCGCCGCCTCAAGCTTCGTTCCAACTTCACTCCAAGTCCATCTCATCATCACACCCACCACGAGCCCGTCGCATTTGACCCACTCGTTGCCGAGCTCGAACGCCGCCGTGAAGACAAGCAATGGGAAAAGCAGTACTTCGAGCATTCACACCCAGAATTCGCCGCGCATGATTCTGCCCCTGGGGAGGAGTCGCAGCCCGAGTGGGAGGACTTTATGGATGCTGAAGACTATTTGAATGACGAGGAAAAGTTCAACGTCACCAATAGGTTGGTTTTGCTGTTCCCAAAGATTGATGTGGACCCGGCTGATGGGTTCGTCGGTGAACCCGAGTTGACTGAATGGAACCAGCAGCAAGCCCAGAGGGAGGTTTTGCATAGGACTCAGAGGGAGATGGAGCTTCATGATAAGAACCATGATGGGTTTGTTTCATTTTCCGAGTACGATCCTCCCGGTTGGGTTCAAAATGCAGGTTCTATTTCTGTTTTTGACTTTTAGTACGCTTTTTGCTTTCCTTTTGTTTTCTGGTTGATATGGAAGTTATGATATCTTCTTGTAGATCTGGCTGATAGTTGTTTTAATGGTGAACTTTAGTCTACACTATGGGAAACTGCAATGCCTTTGCCGTACTGTTGGCAACTTTCTGTTCCCAATGATAGGTTTCAATTCTAATTTACTAGCATGCCTATGAACATTTGTTGACGAATTGCTGTGGGATCAATAATTGCCCACAAATTAAAGTCGTGTATCTATAACCTCCAAAAGAAAAAGTAGTGTATCTAGTGATATTTGTATTTAAAATTCTTGGCCATTAGTTCTATTCTTGCAAAGAAGACCGTTACAAATTCTAGTTAGAAAAGTTAATCAAATGGTTTTAAGCATAATGAAAGGGGGATAGGAGAGGACTAAAAGGGATACTTGAAGAGATTGTTAAAAGGGATCTTGTGATGAATGATATTTATATAAAATTAGTTTCTGATAAAACTCAATATTATCGTTTGATCCATATAGCCAACCTCACATAATGGAATAAGATTTGGTATGTTGTTGTTGTTGCAGTAATTCTATTTTAAAAGTACAATAGTGGCTTGTTGGTTTAACATAGACCATCTAGTTTATGACTTTAGTTAGGTAAATGCTCGCTATTTCTGAAATAAAAATGCGGCTGTTGTAATTTTGGTTCATCAATCTTTATGCTCGGGTCTTGATTTTTGTTTTTTGTTTGTTACCAGATAATGATTCTTTTGGTTATGATATGGGTTGGTGGAAAGAAGAACATTTTAATGCATCTGATGCAAATGGAGATGGTCTTCTAAACCTAACTGAATTCAATGAGTGAGCTCTTGCTTATTAAAATTCCTTGTCGTGTGAAATATATCTAATGATGACCCTCCACACTTGATGCTAATGCTTTTCCTTAAATTTTGTTTTCAAATTCCTCTAGCTTTCTGCACCCAGCTGACAGCAAAAACCCAAAGTTACTTCAATGGTTGTGCAAGGAGGAAGTAAGGTGACTCAAATCTCTTAAAAGCATACCATGTATTTATGTATGTATCGTTCTTGGTCAGACATACATTTTCTGGTTGTAGTTTGTTCCCATTTAATGAGATTGGAAAACTCCCATCAAGCAAATGATGCCAGTAGAGTTGTGGACTTGTGGATGTATGCTTTTGAACAGTGCTTTAAGCCGTTAAATTTGGGAGTGTAATATTTTATCTAGAAGTAAAGTCTTGTGGTGACTTTCTCTAGCCTAGATGTTTATATTTTGTTATGCAAGACTCTAAAGCCAAGAGCTAGGCATGCGGTATACTTTGAAAGACTTGCAGCCTCAGAATCCAGATAATTGTATGCCTGAAATATATGGTAGAAGTTTTTAACTGTATTATTATTGATAAGTTCGTTGGTTTAATCCTTAAATTCCATTTCCCCAAGGTGATACGAATTCTAAAGATTAAATGCAGTAAAATTGATTCGAGTTCTGTCATAGTTTCAGACTTTTGTATGAGCCTACGTGCAACCTATATGCACTTTCTTCATGCTTAATTATTTACTGATTAAATCTCATTTAAGGGTATTCATTATTTGTTGAGGTGTTCTCTATTTGCACCTGGATATTATGCAAACTGAAGTTTTCAAATCTATCAATTATTTAACTGCCTAAGGTGTTATAGAGGTCCATAACATACTAGGAAAAGTTCCCATCTTTTTGGGCTTGAAATTAGGAAGTTAGAGAAAAAGGTTAGAATGGTTGGGAAGGGACTTGAAGTTTAGAATGCAAAACCATAGTTGTGTTTGAGGAAACTAATTACAGGGAGTCTGATTTATGGAGAATTAGGGGTATGAAAGTGCAACAGTACTTTGACGGCTCATGGTTATACATCTCAAAATTTTTGTTTTGCCAAGTATAAGAAAGGGTTATTTGTCATAGATATATAAAGGAGAAATTCCAAGGGCTATTAAGTTTTGAACAGTAATCTGTTAACAATAAAGTTGTAACAATTTTCAAGTTAGAAAAAGCAGAACGTGTTGGTTATTCAACTTGCATCCAAAGAGTCAATTTTAAATAATGTATGAGGATATAATCTGAAAGATGAATTTTCAGGTCTAAGGTTGAGGACTGAGGGAAGATAGTCGTGGGTGGGACCTTCAATTGCTCAGTCCACTTAGTGAATAGGCTGTTAAAATTTAAGAGAAAACTCAGGATGGCCTAGGAACATGGAAGTCACTGGTCAACTTTATGCTTTACCCTAGGATGCTTTTCTGACAAATTTGTTTCGTTATTTGTTGACTTCAATGGTGGAACTAATATGATAACTAAGCTACTGAAACGTCAATATCTGCAGGATTGTTGCTTATGGTACTGTTTCTACCATAAAATATCCTTGATTTGATCTTTGTTCTTTTGTTCCTGAACCATTTGTAGCCTGATAATCCCAAAAAAATCTGAAGGTCATCATGTTTCTGGGAGCTTTTAAATTTCCATATATCTAACTCATGAACCTTGGACCCTAATTTATTGCAGCCACCCAAACCCGCGCAACCTAATAGCTCTGGGGTTTAATGTTTCAATCCTTCATTTAGCTGTCCCAGGTAGCTCGATACCTTAAGTGGTGGAAGGTGGAAACAGTGTTGGTTTGTTATTGAATTGACTTTAGCCATGCAGTCATTTTTTGCGTCTTGGAGTGTTATTTTCCATGTGAGAATAATTTTCCTGGTTTGTGCCAAATATAGGATATGTGGAAGCAAATAAGAATCTTCCTTCTATTTGTAGTTATCTTATTGTATCATCAGCTTCACTGAATCTTGATTGCTTTTCTTTTGCTCCTCTTTAGGGAAAGGGATACGGACAGAGATGGGAAGGTCAACTTTAAAGAATTTTTTCATGGACTCTTTGATATGGTAAGAAACTATGATGAAGAACATCACAATAGTTCTCACCATTTTGATGACACAATGGATGCTCCAGCTAGAGTCTTGTTTGCCCAGCTTGACAAGGATGGTGACGGGTATGTATTTGCTTCATTTTTATCACAAGTGAGTTTTTAGTTAAATTTCCTTTCATTATCAATCATCATTGATGTTTCATCCTGACCATTGCAGATACTTGTCAGATGCTGAACTACTACCCATAATTGGGAAGATCCATCCATCTGAGCGTTATTATGCAAAGCAACAAGCTGATTATATCATATCACAAGTATTGAATTTAATCCATACTATAGAAAATTTTGCTTTTATAGTGGTATCAATCTTTGCTTGCAATGTCATTTGAACAAGCAAATGGAATTTCATTCTATTGATTTTGGTATAGCATGAATTACATTTACTAATTGGTCTTTAAGTTGGTATGTTATATTTTTTAGGTAACGATATATTTTCCTTGAGATGAAAGATAAAGTTGAAAGGGGTTTTCAAGATAGCCAACATTCTAGAAATAGTAAGGTCATGTGATTGAGTTGGCTGATAACATCATAAGAGTTTCCCCTACCTTGATGGTACTGAGTGCTTCTCTTCCATTATCTGCTGTCTTTGGTCTCGAACAGAATTTTTATCTGAGATCAAAGATGTCTCACTCTATCTTAAGGTGTTATTAGGTCCATTGGAGATCATTCTCGTGAGTCTGTATATTTTACTTCTGTCTGTGTGTTTATTTAGCGTTAAGTAGGGCATGTTGCGTGCCTGTGTTTGGTTTTGTATATACTGTCCTTGATTCTCACATCACTTTTTCTTTTATATTAGCTTTTAATTGCTTATCTATGCAGGTCATGCGCAAAATTAATAAAACTGATTAGACAACTATACTATAACCCATGTATAAAGGGCTGATTCTGTATTTTACAAGTATTGCACGCTCTCGGAAGAGTTTGTCTTTCTCACACAACACACTCAAATAGAATGTAATGACTATCACAAATTAGTAAAAATGTATCAGTGTAGCTTGAGAGCTGTACTTCATGGTCTTTACTGGTAGTTTACATGCTAGCTAGTAGCTACTGCTTTTAGTTGTGAGAAAAAAAAAAAATAGTTAAGGGAAAGAAGCTGGTAATTGCTGCTTCTACTTCCACCTGATATCTTTAAAATTTTTCACTAATGAGTAATTCTCTTCTGCTGAGAATACTGTAAAATTGTTTTATTTGCACCTTATTTTATTGGATGAATGTCTTCACTTGTTAACCTCAACACCTTCTTAAGGGGCTTGTTATTATTGAAAGCATCATAACTTATTCTTCATTTCTTCACATTTCTGACTTTTAAAGCTGTAGAAAATGCAGTTTTTGCTTTTGCTATTCTATAATGACGTACAGAGTTGAAAGTTCATGTGACTGTTAGAAAACCAATTTTTTACTAGCAAGAACCGTGTTGTGGTAAATATTGTACTAGTCTGAAGAGGTTTTTTTTTGGGGGGTGATGGGTGGTTATGAATGTTCATGGGATAGTGAGGGAACCGATTCTGTAGTTTAATGCTGCATTTTATGGTTCAGAAGTGAGCATATCTTCAATTTGACATACTTTGTATGTATTGCTATTTGATTAGAAAAATTTATTTTAGGAGGGTTTTTGTCACTCATTTTCATATTATTTAAACATTAGGCAAGCCATTGGATACAAATATCTTGCTGACTTCTACTTTCATTGTAACATCTATCATATCATGATTTTTTGTTTAAGCTAGCTTTTATCCAAGTGTAAATATCATGAGAATTTTGTTAATAAGCATTATAATAATGTTATGACAGGCAGATACTGACAAAGATGGGCGCTTAACGTTGACTGAGATGATTGAGAGCCCATATGTCTTTTATAGTGCTATTTTTAATGATGATGAAGATGAAGATGATTACCATGATGAGTTCCGTTAAATTCATGTTAGGTAAAGGGACGTTATTCCATCTACTTTATCATGTCTCCGTCTATTTTAGTTTCTTACCGACTTAAACTTCTTTCCCGTTTCATAATCATCATTTGCAGGGTACACTGAAAAACGTAGCAAAAATTAAGCTCTTTACTATAAGGAATCAGTATGAGAAAATTACGATGGACTTGATGTTTTGGCCCTCCTAGTCTCAGATGGGTTCTTTTGCAACGACAACATTTGTTCCTTCTTTCCATTTGTGTTATCAGCGAGTTCTTATTTGCTGATTTGCTTCACCAATCACCATGGCTGTGGTAGCATCATACTGGATAAGTTGGATAATAGTGGGAACTCAATTTCATAGTACAGTTTGTTGGATATCCAGATTTTCTGTCACTGGTTGAGGAATAATTAGTTAAGTACTGCACATATCATTTGTCAATGGATTACATATGTACCAAATAACTATAGCGATTGTCATGATCCAAGCAGCAGTTTTAGATTATGTTTTCGCAGGTAGCAATGCTGTATTGTTCAGCAAAAAAGGGGAAAAATTAGAAAGAAGGTTGTGTCTCGGATTTTTCAATATAAAATTCTTATGGATCAGTGCGATGTCTCAAACCTAGCTTAAGATGGACCGAGTCCAATATTTGTTGTTAGTGTGGTTTAAAATTTTCATATTTAAGATCTGAGCGAGCTAGTACTGTTGGATTGTGGTTTCTGATTTACAGCGCGATACTGCTTGTGTCCTAAATGTTATCACCTGAAAGGTTTAAAAAAACTAGATCGTTTTAGTAAGCCTTCGCAAGATCACCTTCTGAGGATTTGATAATTATTTTGATGCAGAAAGTAACATCCATTTACAAGAAATAGAATGGGCTCCATCCCGGAGAACAAATGGATATTAGGAGAGATATCTTCGAGCCAAACATAGTCTAAAATGTCAGCTGTTTATGAACATTGTTGGTTACTTATGCATCTGAGGCCAAGCAGAGGGCTTGTTAGTTTAAAGAATTTAGCCAAAATATGTTCTTTTCGTTGCTGAGACCACCAGCTTGCTATCAGGTTCTGCGATGAGGTTGTTGAGTTAGTTGAAGACCAATCTTAGAGTAAGTGTAATGTTATTTGCATACATTATGATTATACAATGTACGTATAATGCTAACATATATCAGTGGCATTTCACCAATCAAAATATTATGTAATGATGTTTCTTTATAGTTTTATGTCAATAGTATACACACATTATGTATAAATATCATTATTTTAGAGTAATGGCTATAGCAGGTGAACTATTTTCAATAATTAAACACACAGTGCAGTATTTATTAGCAGGGAGGGTCCTGATGAATTGTGGGGTTGGAATCAATGGTCCAGATGGAGATCAAGATAGATGCACATAGATTTTTGCAAGGTATTGATGTAACACTAATACCATTCAAAGTACAGTTTAGAGGTTGCATGAATATCATAATATTTTTTAGGGGGGGGTGGGTCTAATTCAGTTCATATATTAATGACTTCTCAATAAAGGATACTGATATTCATACAAATTAAAGCAATATAAATAGTGTATAATTTCTTACATTCTCTCTTTATATTTTCTCACTCTTAAAAATTCTTTACTCTCCGCCCACATGCAACTTGCTTTATCCCTCAATGAATTGGATCTATAATTATGAACAAGCAAATAATGTTTTTTTGGTGACTTAATGCATGTAAAATAAGGAAAATCTGACAAAATTTGGAGCTTAAGATTTGTAAATTAAAACTGAACACAAATAAAACCATGTAATAAGAAAATTATTAGTAACCTTCTCTCAATGGTGGACATCTATTTCTTATAATTACTATGAATCTTATATTCAATTTCTATACAAGAATGTCTGATGTGCAAAAAAAGGGCACAAAGTGATGCAAAATTAATACTACTCAGGAAAAAGAGATTTAGAATTTTTCTACTACATCCTTATCATTTTTTTTGAGAGGAACTGTATTCTTTTCATTAAATGCCAAGAAATGACACTATAGCGTACTTGACAATACACTAAAAGTGTAGCTTTCAAGTCAAATGCAGATTTCATTTGTGCCCTCTGACTGTCATGTCATATATGACAATATACAAGTAAAAAAGGATAAAGCTAAATGCACGTCACAAAGTCCACGTGTACAGAGAAAGAGTTTTTAAAAATAAAAAAATATAGAGAATAAGAAAAATTATACCTTATTTTTATTATTTTAATATATATAAATATCAATACTTAATAAAAAAATATAAAATAGAAAGGAGACAACAGAGAATGATCTGCCTGCACGAAGGTGAAACGTGTCACTGCCCCGAAAAGAAAACTTGTTTTGCGTTAGAAAACTTAACTGGCCATCTCCTTCACCAATATAAAAACAACCGCTTTTGCTGAGGCCGGTTTTCTCCACTGAACATTGACTCTAAGCACTTGTGAAAGCTCCCACTTTTAGTTTCATGCTGTGATCCCACTGGCGAAACGGCTGGAATTCTGTGTCTTCATTTTTAAAAGTTCCCCATCGTCAAATAACAAATCAGTTTTCTCACAATTTTTAATACTCTTCCCCTGTCAATTCGTCATTCTCTTAATGAGCTAAAAACAAAATATAATACCCATTACCGTAACTGAAACTATGTATTTGGATTTTTGACTTTTCTTTGTGACATTTTTTTTATTTTCTTAATTAAATTTAATTTATGAATCCTATTTATTTTTACAAATTTATCAATTCTCTTAATTTTATCTCTTTCTGTACCCAACTTTTGACAGAGGAGTCAGGGATCCTGATCCTGAAACCATCGCTTCTCTTTTGGTTGGCAGGAGCTGCAGCCACTTATGCCAGGTTTGTTCCCATTATTTCCCTATATGCTGATATTTCTGTTGACCTTTAATCTGATAACCGTATCGAGTTAACGTGTTTGACAATGTCTGGAAGATAGCAAAGGATCTTATCTCCTCCATTGCTATAGGCTGTGGTATATGACTTTTAACGAGACTAATCATATTTCAAAATTGGTCAGCGTAAGACCTCCATAATTCCACTATTTCAAAGCTCGAAGGCCTAACCAAATCTATAGAAGGTACTATGAACTTTCCAATGTAATTCCAGGTCTCTTCAGCTTAATAAAAACCAAGATACTATAAAACAGGTTCCTTTCTCAATGACTATTGGTGATGGTCAAAGAAATCATGCAGCTTGTGTCAAGGAGTATTTTAATGATTCTAAAATACAAGCAATTGAAGATAAGTCACCTGAGGAATCCATATATCTATATATAATATAAGTCGTGCAAATTTGTCGGTAGATATTCTATGGACAGGCATTCCCGGCAAGCTGGGAGCCTACTTGTGTTCATAGTTGTAATTGCACTTCCCAAAAATGCTATTCAATTCAATGGGTCGTCCTAACAGATCAGCCCATCTCCCATCCCATCTTCTTCGCCTTCACGCGTTTTTCTACTCTGTTCTCTTCACCCTGGTCGGTTCCAATCGTCAAACTCTTTCCTTCTCATTTCTGAAGTCCAATTCACTCTTCTCCCTTCTCTCTCTCATCCCCTGTTGGGTTTTTGTCAACTGCTTCCTTTCTCTCTCAATAGGTCCACTTCTTCCTCTGCAACAAATTCTGGCTTTCACCATTCGACTATCCTTGCTTTGCTATCTTTAGTTTATATCAATGCAATGGGGAAAGCCTCGATTATTGTACATGTCACTGTAGCGGTGCTACTCCTATTATTCCTCTCCTACTCCCCAAAGAAACACTCCAACCATCTCATCACCACGCCCACCATTGAAGACAAGCAGTGGGAAAAGCAGTACCACGAGCATTCTCACCCAGAATTAGCAGCGCATGACTCTGCCCCTGGGGAAGAATCGCTGCCCAGGCGCGAGGACTTTATGGACGCTGAAGACTATTTGAATGACGAGAAGAAGTTCAATTTTACCAACTGGTTGGTTTTGCTGTTCCGAAAGATTGATGTGGACCCGGCTGATGGGTTCGTCAGTGAACACGAGTTGACTGAGTGGAACCTGCAGCAAGGCCAGAGGGAAGTTTTGCATAGGACCCAGACGGAGATTGGGCTTCATGATAAGAACTGCGATGGGTTTGTTTCATTTGCTGAGTACGATCCTCCCAGAAATGCAGGTCCAATTTCTGTTTTTGACTCCTAGGACGCTTTTTGCTTTCCTTTTGTTTCCTGGCTAACATGGAAGTTATGATATTTTCTTGTAGATCTGGCTGATAGTTGTTTTAATGGTGAACTTTAGTCTACACTATGGTAAAATGCAATGCCTTTGCCGTACTGTTGGCAACTTTCTGTTCCCAATGATGGGTTTCAATTCTAATACACTATCATGCCTATGAACATTTGTTGACGAATTGCTGTGGGATCAACAATGGCCTACAAATTACAGAAGAGAATCTAGTGGTACTTGTATTTAAAATTCCTGGCGATTAGTTCTATTCTGAAAGTACAATAGTGCCTTGTTGATTTAACATAAATCATCAAGTTTATGAATTTACTTATGTAAATGCTCACTACTTCTGAAATAAAACGTGGCTGTTGTAATTTTGGTTTTTCAATCTTTATGCTTAGGTCTTGATTTTTGTTTTTTGTTTGTTAACAGATAATGACTCTTTCGGTCATCATATGGGTTGGTGGAAAGAAGAGCATTTTAATGCATCTGATGCCAATGGAGATGGTCTTCTAAACCTAACTGAATTCAATGAGTGAGCTCTTGCTTATTATAAACTTCCTTGTCCTTCTGCACTTGATGCTAATGCTTTTCCTGAAATTTTGTTTTCATATTCCTCTAGCTTTTTGCACCCAGCTGACAGTAAAAACCCAAAGTTGCTTCAATGGCTGTGCAAGGAGGAAGTAAGGTGACTTAAATCTCATAAAATCATATGAAGCTTAATCTCTGTTTGTTTGGGAGCATGTAAATATTTATGTATGTATCATTCTTGATCACGTGAGATCTAATAGTCCAAACTTTCCTTTCAAACTATTATAATAAGTTCTCTTCTCATGTGATATCAGTGGCAAGTTAACATTTAATTCTTTGCTGGATCTATTTCAGCTTCCTTGAACCCTTCTTTCTGTACTTTTCTGGTTTTTAATATGTCCTTTATCAGTAAGCTTCTGAAACATCAAATTCTGCAGTATTGCTGTTTACAGTACTGTTTTTATCCATAAAATATCCTTGATTTGATCTGAGTTTCCTTTGTTCCCAAACCATTTGTAGCCAGATGATCCTAAATAAATCTTAAGGTCATCTTATTTCCAAGAGCTTTAACTTCCATATAACTCTAACTCATGAACCATTGACCCTAATTTCTTGCAGCCATCCAAACCCATGCAACCTAATGGCTTTGGCCTTTGGGGTTGAATGTATCAATCCTTCGTTTAGCTGTCCTAGGTGACATAAGTGGCGGATATTATGTTGGTTTGTCATTGAAAATTACTTTTTCTATGCAGTCATTTTCTGTGTCTTGGACTATTATTTTCCATGTGAGAATGATTTTTCTGGTTTGCATGGAATATTGGAAATGTGGAAAGGAATTAGAATCTTCCTTCTATGTGTAGTTATCTTATTGAAAATGACACCATGGACGCTCCAGCTAGAGTCTCGTTTGCCCAGCTTGACAAGGATGGTAACGGGTATATATTTAATTCATTTTTATGATAATGGAGTTTTAAATTATGGTAGTTTCTTTGTATTTTCAATCATCATAGAGGTTACATCCTTACCTTTGCAGATACTTGTCAGATGCTGAACTACTACCTATAATTGGGAAAATCCATCCGTCTAAGCATTATTATTCAAAGCAAGAAGCAGATTATATCATATCATTGGTATTGAATTTAATCTATATTATAGATAAGTATGCTTTTATTGATTGCAATGATATCGATCTGTGCTTGCAATCTCGTTTGAACAAGCAAATGGGATTTCATTCTATTGATTTTGGTATAGCATATATTACATCTATTAAATGTTCTTTAAGATGGTATGTTATATTTTTTAGGTCAAGGTATATTTTCCTTGAGATGAAAGATAAATTGCTAGGGCTTTTTAAGATAGCCAACATTCTAGTAATAATGTCATGTAATTGAGGAGAATGATAACTTTGTAAGAGTTTCCCATACCTAGATGGTACTGAGTGCTACTCTTCCATTATCTGCTCCATCTTTGCTGTTAAATTGAATTTTTTATCTGAGATCAATGATGTCTCACTCTGTCTTAAGGTGTTATTAGGTCCATGGGAGATCATTCTCACGCGAGTCCACATATTCAGCTTCTGTTTGTGTGTTTATTTGGAGTTGAGGAGGGTGTGTTGCATGCCTGTGTTTGCTTGTCTTATACTGTGCCTGTGCTTCCTTGATTCTTACATCACTTTTTCATTTTTATCAGTCTTCAATTGCTTATCTAAGCAGATCAAGCACAAAATTAGTAAAATTGATTAGACAATGGCATCCTAACCCATGTATAAAGGGCTGATTCTTTATTTTCCAAGTGTTGCACATTCTCGTGTGAGTTGGTCTCTCTCACGCAACATACACAGACACTAAAACACAATGTGATAACTATCACAAATTAGGAAAAACGTATCTGTGTAGCTTGATAGCTGCACTTCATGGTCTTTACTGGTAGTTTACATACTAGCTACTGCTTTTAATTGTAAGAGAGAAAAAAAGTTAAAGAGTACTTCCACTTTGATGTGTCTAAAATTATTCACTAATGAGTACTTCTCTCTTGCTGAGAATACTGCAAAATTGTTTTATCTGCACCTTGTTTTTTTGGATAAATGTCTGCACTTGTTAACCTCATCACCTTCTTTAAGGGACTTGTTATTATTGAAAACATAGGAATTTATTCTCTATTTCTTCACATTTTTCATTTTTAAAGTAGTAAAAAATGCAGATTTTGCTTTTGCTATCTGTAATGACATACAAAGTTTAAAGTTCATGCCACTGTTGGAAAACCAATAACCAAGTTGTGGTAGACATTATACTAGCTGAGAGATTTTTTTTTTTTTTTTTGGGAGGGGGGGTGTAGCATATGAATGTTCATGGGATTGTGAGGAACCCAATTCTGTAGTTTAAAGCTGCATTTTATGGTTCAGATGTGAGCAGTTCTTCAATTTAATAATGTTAAGACTTAACATGTATTAGATTAACAAAAATTCTTTTAGGAGAGTTTTTGTCACTCATTAGCTATTGGATTCAAATATCTTGATGAACACTACGTTCAGCACAACATGCATCGCATCATGATGTTTTGTTCATGCTAACTTTCATTCATTCAAGTATGATTATCTTGAGAATTTTGTTAATAAGCATTATAGTAATGTTATGACAGGTAGATACTGACAAAGATGGGTGCCTAACATTGACAGAGATGATTAAGAACCCACATGTCTTTTATAGCCCTATTTTCAATGACGATAAATATGAATATGATTACCATGATGAGTTCCGCTAAATTGATGTTTTGGTAAGAGCCACTATTCTGTCTACTTTGTCATGTCTCTAATCTATTTTAGTATCTTGCCAATTTACATTTTGATGCAGGTGGATATTAATTAACAAGAAAATATGAAGAAATAATGGAATTACTGACTCCTTACTAACTTTATTGACTAACGTCTCTGATTGTTTAACATGAGCAAGAATTAAATTTAAATAGCAACTAATCTTAATTCTACTCTTTTACCGCTATACAGCTATATCCTTATCCTAATCCTAGAGAAATAACTAGAGTCTTATTGTAACTCATTATAAGAAATCCTATTGCTACTAGTCTTTTTGTTGGAGGAGAACTCTAGTCTTAACATCATTGTTTGACATGTAACATTACCCTTCCCTGTAAAACAATCCTCGTTCTCAAGGATCAAATCGCAAGGTGATAGCCATCCACAAATTGATACAGGGACCTTAGAGAGACGATTCCAACCAACTTTGGTGGTGAATTTGTGATCAAACAAGGTTGGTGGTTGCTGGTGCCACAGACAAACTTTCACCTTAAAACGATTGATAGTTGCCTTGGGTTTCTGATTTTTTGATTCTTCCACTCTTTTATGATATTCCCCTGGTGATTCTTCTAGCTTGAAGATCTGCTTAACCCTCCGTTTCCTTACCTAAAAATCACTTCCATCAAAAGTGGCTAGTTCTAGCTTTGTCATTATTGTACCCTCTTTTTTTGGTTCTACTGCAGTCACCAATTTCTCAATGATCTCAATTTATTCCTTTCCCAATGTTCCTTCACCCTTTGTTTGCTTTCCCTTCACTAATTCTAACATCATCTGTTGTAGGGCTGCCATTGTCTTCGTCAACCTATTGATTTTCCTATCTTGCAAACTTTTGGAAAGTGTGAAGCTGCGCTTGCGTCTCCTTCACCATCCTGTCTATGTTTTCAATCCTTTGTTCAGGTTCTTGGTTGGTTACCATTGGAAAGAACGGTTCTAATACTACTTGATGCGGGTGGATATTAATTAACAAGAAAATATGAAGAAATAATGGAGTTACTAACTTCTTACTAACTTTATTGACTAACTTCTTTGACTGTTTAACATAATCAAAAATTGAATTTAAATAGCAACTGATCCTAATCCTATTCTTTTACTGCCATGTGGCTACATCCTTATCCTAATCCTAGAGAAACAACTAGAGTCCTACTGTAACTCATCATAAGAAATCCTACTACTACTTGTGTTTTGGTTAGAGGAGAACCCTAGTCTTGACATCATTGTTTGATACGTAACACATTTCTTTTCCCCGCTTCATAATCATCATTTGCAGGGTACACAGAGAAAACTTAGCAAAAATTAAGCTGCTTAGTACAAGGAATCAGTGTGAGAAAGTTATGACAGAATTTGATGTTTTGGCCCTTCAAGTCTCAGGTGGGGTTCTTTTGCGATGACAACATTTGTTGCTTCTTTCCATTTTTGTTATCAGCGAGTTCTTATTTGCTGTAGCTCATCACACTGGATTAGTTGGATAACAGTGGGAGAACTCTATTTCGGAGTACAATTTGTTGGATATCCAGATTTTCTAATCACTGGTTGAGGAATAATTAGTTATGTACTGCACATATCAATTGTTCATTGCACCAAATAAACTATAGTGATTGTCATGAACCAAGCAGCAGTGTAAGATTATTTCTCCCCAAGTAGCAATGTTATGTTCTTCATTAGATACTTCTTTTATTTTCACAAACTGTATCTTACAAAAACTTTATTTAGATTATTAAATTTATTAATTTTTATAAATTAAATTGTAAAATTCAATAGATCTAACAATTCACTTTAATTTTGTAAGCATTTAGTGAATTTAGATTTTGTGGGACAAATATTTTCTTTGGGAAAAATTAGAATGTTGTGTCTCGGATCTTTGGATATGAACTTCTTGTGGATCATTGGGATGTCTTTCCTGAGACAGACCGAGTGCAATATTTATTGCTAGCGTGGTTTAAAGTTTTCATATTTAAGATCTGAGTGAGCTGTTACTGCTAGATTGTGGTTTCTGATTTTTACAGTGCTATACAGCTTGTGTCCTAAATGTCATCACTGGCAAGGTTTAAATAACTATATCATTTTAAAGAATGCTTTTCAAGATCACATGCTGAGTAGTTGATAACTGTTTTGATGCAAAAAGTAACATCCATTAACAAGAAATAAAATGGGTTCCATACGCCCTATCTTCAAACCAAACGAAGCCTTACATTTCAGCTGATTAGCAAGTTGGTTGGTTACTTATGAAATTGGGTCCTGGCAGAGGGCTTTTTAGTTTCAAGGAATTTAGCCAAAATATGAGATGAGGAATTCTCTTCATTGCTGAGACAGTTTGCTATCAGATTCTCCAATGAGGTTGTTGGAATTAGTTGAAACCCATCTTAGAGTAAATTTTCCAATGAGGAATTTAGGTTGTTGGAATCGAAGGTCCAGTTAGTGATCGAGATAGATACATACGGATTTTTGCTAGGTATTGATGTAACACTAAGAGTTTTGCCATTTCTACTTAACATAAGTTACAAAATTTTTACACACATTTGTGAAAAAACACAAATAAATATTAACTTCTATTTGTTATGCATCGAATTTTTTGTGTGTTTTTCCAAATGAAAGTATTTTTTTGTACTAATAATATAAATCAAAGTATAGTTTAGACATGAATACTGTTCTTAGTGGAACTAATTTAATTCTATGTGTTAGTAATCTTCTCTCTCTCTCAATGACTTGGATCTGTGATTGTGAGCTAGCAAATAATGCTTTAGTGACTTAATGCATGTAAGCCAAGTAAAATCTAACAAAATTGGAGCTTAAGATTTGTGAATCAAAGCAGAAAACATAAATAAAGATATGTAATAAGAAAATTATTGGTAAGATAGACGATTGGAGGTGGCGCCAGGTAGTGAACAACGAGCACCAACTCATTGATTATGTGGAAGTTCAATGGCCATAATCAATCAGTCAGGAAGTAGCTATTTCATGTTTTATAATAACTGTTAGTAAAGTGGTTCACTCTTCTTGTGTGGTAGGTCAACAACAATAGGAGCTCCCTTTTAATTTGTTTGTGTGCCAGGATATGTGATGCGCGAAAAAAAGCGTACAAAAGCAAAGATAAAAATAATATTACTCAAGAAAAATTGATGTAGAATATTTCTACGACATCCCTATCATTAACATAATAATTTGTGTGAAGAAATGACACAATTGCTTATTTGAGAGTACGAAGATGTACTCAAATTTACTCATAAAATAGTCAGAGATATGCAAAAGAGTGACAAGTGCAGTTTTCAAGTCAAACGAAGATATCAGCCATTTTCATTTGTGCCAGATGTCATATAAGCCATTCATGTTTACTAAATCTATATGATAATAAACAAGTAAAGAAAAGCATATCAGAAAATAAAGGAGACAACAAAGAATGGTTTGAAGGTGAAACGTGTCGTTGCCCCAAAAAGAGAACTTCTTTTACGTTAGAAAACTTACTAGCCATTCACCAATATAATAACAACCCCTTTTGGTGAGGCTGGTTTTCTCCACTGAACATTGACTCTAAGCACTTGGGAAAGCTGCCACTTTCTGTTTCATGTTGTGATCCCACGGGCGAAACGGCTGGAACTCTCTGTATTCATTTTTACAAGCACCCCATCTTCGAATAAAAAATCAGTTTTCCCACAATATTTTTATACTCTTCCCCTGTCAACTCTTCATTCTATTAATTAGCTAAAAACAAAATAGAATACCCATTGCCATAACTGAAACCTTAAATGATTTTGCCATCAAGGGATTGCGATCAGAGAGCTTGAAAATCTCAATGGCTGAGAACGATGTCCATAACGGAAGCTCAAGGCAGTGGAAGAAATATACGTGTAAGTATGGTGATAAAGCTAGTAGATTTCCGGGTTTGGCGTGGAGGACAACATGGAAAGTGGGCAAAGAGGATCCAAGAAGGGTGATTCATTCTTTGAAAGTTGGTGTGGCTTTGACACTGGTTTCTTTGCTTTATCTAATGGAGCCTTTGTTCAAAAGTGTTGGGCAAAATGCTATGTTGGCTGTCATGACTGTGGTTGTTGTGATGGAGTTCACTGTAGGTAGGCCATTCTCGCTTCTTCTTGGTGACATCGTTCTGCTCTCAGATCATTGGTATTTGAAAAAACAAAAAAGAGAATACTTTATTACATTTTCTGGATTTTCCTCTGATTGCAGGAGCAACATTATGCAAAGGACTAAACAGAGGATTGGGGACTCTGTTAGCAGGATCATTGGCATTTTTGATTGAGTATGTTGCTGATGCACCTGGTCGGATTTTTAGAGCTGTTTTCATTGGAGCTGCAGTTTTCCTTGTAGGTAATTAATCGTGAGCTTGTGTCAGATCATGGTTCATGAAACAATGTTGACTTGCAATTTCAAAATTTTGGTATTGAAAAAAAAAAAGAAAAAAACAAAAATAATGATAGTTTCTTGACTCTCTTCTGTGTTAAGCAAAATTTGCGAGTAAAATAAATGATTCTGTAATCTCTTCCCTACTGAGTAAATCATGTAGTTGAATTCCTTAAGATCTGCTTAAATTTTCATCAGAGATAACTTTTCCTCAATTGTTATATATGATTGCTTCTGTTTTGGTTAGCAGGAGCTGCAACCACTTACGTGAGGTTTATTCCCTATATAAAGAAGAATTACGACTACGGTATTCTGATATTTCTCTTGACCTTTAATCTGATTACTGTATCGAGTTACCGTGTTGACAATGTCTGGAAGATTGCAAAGGATCGTATCTCCACCATTGCTATAGGCTGTGGTCTATGCCTTATAATGACCCTATTCATATTTCCAAATTGGTCGGGAGAAGACCTCCATAATTCCACTATTTCAAAGCTTGAAGTCCTAGCCAAATCTGTAGAAGGTACTGTGAACTTTCCAAAGTAATGCCAGGTCTCTTCAGCTTAATACCAAAATAGTTCTATTTTCAATCACTATAAGTGATGATCTAAGAAATCATGCAGCTTGTGTCGTGGAGTATTTTGCTGATTCTGAAGTACAAGCAATTGAAAATACTGAGTCACCTGAGGAACCCATTCACAAAGGTTATAAGGCTGTTTTGGATTCAAAAGCTGGTGATGAAACACTGGTAACTCATGTCCTTTTCTTGTTTTGATATATATATATATATATATATATATATATATATATATATATATATATATATATATATATATATATATATATATATATATATATATATATATATAGAAGTCGCGCATGTTTGACAGTAGATATTCTATGGACTTGCTATGGGCACTGAACAGGCATTACAAGCAAGCTGGGAGCCTAGGTACTCAAGATATTGTCACAGAATCCCTTGGCAGCAGTATGCAAAAGTGGGAGCTGCTCTTCGCCATTTTAGTTACACTGTTGTAGCACTGCATGGGTGTCTGCAGACTGAAATTCAGGTGCTATAAGTATAACTAAAATCAACTAGTTGAGGAAAAGAAAAATTTAATTCTGAGAAAAACGGGTCATTCTTGATGCCAGAAGAGACATGAAGCAAATCTTATCAGATGAAGCTTCATGGTGCTAGCACTGTTAGCCGCATTTCTATTTTTGTTGCCATCTCTTACATGTTTAGAAAAAGTATCAATACATATGGATGCTAATAATGAACTATTTTAAAAGAAGTAGCTTATCAGCTGACACAGGACACCTTGTCAATTTATTCCCCCACAAATAACTTTCACCTGCATCAATAATGACTATCCCGGAATTGCTTTATTATCTGTCATGCTGCTTCTGAGATTACTTGATCCAATGTTCATTAACTGAATTCTATGACTTAGTGATTTTCTTGGTGTTCTAGCTATATACTCTGCATATGACCTCATTGTCATGTGACACATGATGTCTTTTAATAAAATATTGAAAGGCCAACATTATTTCTCTTAGCTCTCATGTGAATAACAATTGAACTCCAATGGTATAAATTATTAATTCTTATTTGATTCTAACTGTCATATTTTATTGATATTTTCCTTTTCATTATCATTTAACTTCTTAGACACCAAGGTCAATTCGTGCCCTATACAAGGACTCATGCATTCAACTCGCAGAAGAAGTATCAAAAGTGCTCCGGGAACTGGCCGAAAGCATAAGGAACAGTCGCCATTTTGCCCCTCAAATGCTCTCTAATGGTCTCCATAAAGCCTTACAAGACCTCAATACTGCTTTAAAATCCAAACCCGAACTTTTTCTAGGTTCCAGGAATGGCCGAATTACCAACACTCCCGCGCAAGCAGTTGGATACCCTTGCCAAAAGCATGAAGAAGACTCTGGAGACTCATTATCAAGGGTTAAAAAAAACTCTTCTGTGTCACTTGAATGCCAATCCAGAGAGTATCCTGGTGAGCAGTTAAAAGAAGGAAACAAGAAGGTTTTAAGGCCACAGTTGAGTAAGATTGCCATTGGTAGCCTCGAGTTGTCAGAAGCACTTCCATTTGCTGCTTTCACTTCTTTGCTTGTGGAGCTAGTGGCAAAACTAGATTATGTTATAGAAGAGGTTGAAGAACTGGGGAGAATGGCACACTTTAGGGAGTTCAGAGATAATGATCAGGTAGTTGTGACTTGTGACAGACCACAAATGAATGTATGTCAGAACTATGCACCTTCTTATGGTGCCGAGTGATTACGAAAATTTCTGAGACTACTAGAGTATATTGATCCTTGGCTGTTGACCGATGAGCAGAGCTATGTTCTTCTGCATTTGGTTTCTTCTTTGAGATGATACCTTATCCATCTTGTATTTAATGCAGACGGGAACACAATGTTAGTTGACTAGCTAAGCAGGAGGTCCGGTGAGAGCTGTTTTCTAGTCTAAATCCTAATTTCCTGAAGTGTGTTCCCTTATAAATCCACTGAATTATTCGGATATATGCAGACACACACACACACACACACACACACACACACACACACACACACATATATATGTATGTATATGTTTAAATTTAAGTAGCAAGCAGCATATTCTACTTGCGGCCACTGTGTATGCAGAAGAATTAAGTAACTTATGCCGTGTTTGTCATGTTTGTAGAGGCATATATTTTGATTTGCTAAGAAGATTAAATTAAGAAATTGATATTATATATTTGAATTTTGTTAGCGATTAATCCCGAAGTGTCAAGCTTTTTGGGAAGTTTATTTATTTATTTATTTATTTTGTGAAATGGAAGATGGAATTTTAAAATAAAGACGACAAAGCAGAGAGTCATCATTGGCAGCAAGGATCACCATCTCTCAAGGGGAAAAATTCAGTCTAACTGTAGTAGCTGTATATTTTATTTAAATAAAGTCGTGTAATATTTATCTGCACTTTTTAATTAGGAAGTGTTCCCTAAACTAAAGAAAGTTTCCTATTTAGGAGTGGTACCACCGTCGGACTGAGAGATTTCTCCTCATTAGGATTGGTTATCATCCCGCTTCACATGACTTATCAGAAGCTACTACAACTACTCGTGTGGGACTTGCAGTCATCAAGAACTTGGCCAAAGTAGGTACTAGACACCTTATACAGCATCCAGGCTAAAACAACCTTCAGATCATCTGTCAAGGGCACCTCCCAAGCCAACATCTAGGCAACCTTAATCCTAACTCATAGCTGCAGCAATAATATTTCCTTCAAAATCTCTGAAAATAGCATCCAGACCTATCCCCACACCAGTCTAATAACTGCATCTACATTTCCTTCGAGATTTTTGGGAGACTAATATTATATTTACGACCTTATATTTATATATTTTTTATAAATATTAATTTAAAATTAATCTTAAATTAAGTATAAAATTTTACACAATTTAAAATTAATCTCAAATGATGCGATGTAAACAAAATATAAATTATACTTATGTTTTTTTATATAAATATCAATTTGAGACTGGTTCTAATTAGAATATAAAATTTTACATAATTTAATATCAAGCTTAAATAATATATTGTAAAAAAAATATAAATGTAAGTGCATAATTATAACAAAGCTCATTTTGGGAGGTAATGTCTTTAAACAATCATTTTGATGGGATTTGGGTTGCATTTTATCTGCCACCACTTGTGCTCTGGTTCTAATTTATTTTGATATCCACTTGGTCATCCGTGTTGACCCCCCAGTACTTTGCTGGTACTTTGGTGGCTGTAAGTAAACGAAAATGACATTCCCACACACTTATTTCCACAATTCAGCTACAATTTAAATTTTCATGTGCTACACACTTATTTTCACAATTAAACTACAATTGAAATTTCTATGTGCTTGCATCTCGTTCTATTCACACTTTTTACATTTTCTATTCATTCCATCTTTCTCTTTTATTTAGGTTCTTATTTCTCATTCACCCACATCATAAGATATAAGTAAATTGTAGATATACCACATTATAAGATATAGGTGAATTATAGAGATATAAACGTACGGCAAACATTCGAACATTTAATTGCATGCAAAGACTCCAAGAAGGGGGTCGGTCAACAGGGTCAAAAAGGATGAATTGTAAATTTTGAGCAAAAATTGACTTATCATTTCGGGAAACCTGGGGGAGGTGACCCTTTGAAATTTGATAAACGAACGAGTGCCAATACAAATGGGTTAAAAGGCCTCATCCATATTAAATACTTTGCAAATCGGGCAAGTTTTACAGTTAGCATCCAATTGTTGGCTGTTAAGAGTGAACGTGTTCACCCAATTTAAGCAAATGGTGACAGAAAGATCCCCCACAAAGTTATGTATCTTGTACTCATCTCTCTTAACACCCACTCGGACACTATTTTCATTTCTTTATTCCAATTCATCCATTTAGAAATTAGAAGAGAAACACAAGCGATTAGAGTAAGTTAATAGTTTTGACAGATGAATTGGAGAAAAATGCAGCAGAGCACAACCATGACCGTAAAGATCCACATTAATTAACTCAAGTAATTTTGCTAACACCCAGATGTGACAGGCAATATTACAAATGTCTCATAAGCGTTTGGGAGGGACATATTGCACACGCTCATCTTCACATATAGCCTGCAAAAGGGCAAACCCAAAATATAAATTTTAGTACACAAGATGGGATAAAAATACAGTCAAACCTGATGAGTATTTAGCATGTTGAACTCAACCTGCATACACTTAGTCTTATTTTCATACAATACAAGATGGCGGCAGACTACCATTTTCAAAAACTTCCCAATAGAACAAATAACTTTTAATAGAAGATATAACCTCACTGTAGCAGCCAAATATTATACTTTCGTAAGTACATATTAACAACCCAGAGGGCAACTGTTGAAAATAGACTAACTAAACTCAAAGCTTCACTTTCCAGTGATTGGGATTTCAAAAGTGAACTTTTCAACATCTAAAGAACTAGACAAATTGAACTGCCAAGCGTTTTACAACCAACTAGGTAACCTAACACAAAACAAACTCATCAAGACAATAATGCTTCCCAATACCAAATTAAAAAACACAAGCTAAACACCAAGAGAGCACTTGGCTCCAAACGCATCTACCAAAGGACCATACAGATAGCACACTGCCACAAGCTTTCACCTGCTTGCTCCTTTCCTTAGTAAAATTTCAACACCTAGTATTTCCTATCAATCCCAATTTCCGCTCTTAATAAAGCCAAAGGAAGTCCCATTCAGCCCTAGTTATTGAAGATAAATTAAGCACGGAATGATATTAAACTTGTTGGTGGTATTTATATAAAGTTTCAGCACGAAATATTCAAAACATGCCTAAGTTAGAGATACAGAGAGAAAAGGCTCATTTAGATCCATAGGACAGTTGGAACAGTATCTTCCGTCCCACTAGAAACACAAAAATGTGTGCTATAACTAAAATTAGAATCCCCAATCTTCAATTTTGTATTGGTGCCGAGTAACAGAAAACCTAGGTACTAATTTCATGTAAAAATAAAGTGATAATTTACATAAAGACTATTCAAATTTCAAAGGCAACCAACATTTAAAATTTAAGCTGGCTAGACGGTTATATTAAGCAGGAGCTTCACCTGTCTCAGCACTGCCATTTGGGGGGCTGGGGGAGAGGAAAACAGATGTCCCACTCAGTATACACAACTTCAATTCTATGGTCTCATAATTAGCAGAATTACACAATTTCTGAGTTTCTAAGTACTAAAAAGAGCCCAAAACAAAAATGCAAAAGGCAATGATCAATAAAAAAATGCGGATGGATGCATATATCAAATGTCTACTAGTTAAATATGGCACTAAGAAAGAGATAACTATGAATTCAAAAAACCAAAATTATCTCCAACGACAATAGTAATATTCTGATGCACTAACCACACATATGAATTATGAAATAAAACAAACCTGCATCTCCTCGGGAAGAGCCTCTGAGACAGCAAGAGTATACACACCAGGAACAAATTTTCCTACAACATATTCAAAGAGAACCTTAATTTTCAAACCTTATGGATGATGCAGGATCTCAATATGGATAGAAGTTCAACCTAAAGGAATGTAATATACCCCCAAGTGAAAACACAAGAAATTGTCCCCGTCTTTCACAATTCAATTTTTTTTTTCTCTTTTCAAATAGTTGTTTCCTGCCATGCAATTTGGCTTGTTCCTTGAGCTAACAATGACCAAAATAGTCAAAGAGGTTGATTACTAGCTCTCTAAGGCTTTCACTTTTCATTTTTCTTTTATGGATGCACATGTTATTGAAGAAAAATAGAATGATTTCAAAGGATGGAGGATAAGATATTCTCTAGAACTGAAAGGCAAAACTAGAAGGAATTTCAACAAAGCAGAAACACAAGGCATCAAAACAATAGAGCCCACCAATCCCTTTGCTTTCTGTGGCATTACCAAGACCCAAAACGAGAACATGCCACCATTGCTGAAATCCTAAGATTGTCACTTTCTTTAAGTATTCTACAAGGACACAGTTAAATGCAAAACGCTAGATGCTATGGCTCTTGCAGCTCAAAGAATGAAACTTTGATATAAAAGATGAAGCCAATAACAAATAGAAGAATAGGAAGGAGAACATGTAAATGAATATCGATGACAGACGGTTTGAAGAAAACAATTAACAGAACAAACTTAGATAATAAATCACAGTCATGATGTATTTGGATTCTCAGCAGTTTCTTTGGAGAGAGACAGACCCAATGCAAAGACCTACATAGACTCACTATATACTACACAGGACCAGGTAACCTGTTAAGGTCTTTGCATTGTGTCTGTTTCTCTCCAATTGCACCCTGTGCGGGTGCAGTTCCTTTAGCTACTGCAGGGGATTCAAATGTATAATGCCCTAGAAGAGGAAAAGGAAGTGTTGTATCATATGCCCACAAAAAACCCAAGACAAGAACAGACTAAGGAGTGTACTAAAAGAGAAATCAACATACCAATTCGCAACCAACGGGCAGCCCAACTCCGATGTGGATCCATAACTGAAATAATCCTGTAAAAAATTCGAAGAAAATAAGCTCAAAAGAGAAGAGCTTTTTGGTAAAAACTGGGCAACAATGCCAGTTGACAGAAGTTTCTGATTTAACATTCATACCCATTAAAATTGGGAGTAGTGCAATCAACAACACGCTCGTGATCTTCTTCCATCTTAAAGAATGGGCAGTTCTCACAACCTGATTCTCTGAACTGCGTGACAAAACCCAAATAAAATCTCGATAATTTATATGTTTTGTTCAATTCATTTAACAACAATGCAAAGCCCAGTTTGGAAAGGTCTAGCAGAAAATTAAATTTGGAAAAGAATTATTTGAAACTAGATAATTTAGGAAATATAGAAAAACCTAAAAACCCAAGAGCAAAGAATGATCGGGAACAAAGAAGCGGATTAACTAGTTTAACCCGACCTGATCGTAGGTTTTGACGAGGCGGCAACGAAGACAAGCTCTCAACTCATGGCCGAAGCTGGTCGGAATTTGTGCCGGAGCACTTCCCATTTTTCTTCCGTCGGAATTTCGCTCAGACAGTTATACCTTATATGGGAATGAGAGAATATACACCAACGGGGTGGAGCAACAGTCAGACAGTATTCAGCCCCGCTGTTGCACACGGGTACTTACATGAAGTCTTCGTGCGCACACCTTTTGCTGTTGCAGAATTTTTTTTAAAAAAATTTCCGATTCCTTAATAACTTGGGTGTTCTGATTGGCCTGACAATCCGATGAATTCGATCCAAACCAAGGATAATTTGATGAATTGGATTGGGTCATCGAATCTAATCGGACAAATTTTCTTTCAATCCGACATGTTTGGATCGATTCACGGGTTTACAGTTTAAAACCCAATCTAACCGGATGAACCCGATTGACCCGACCCACCTTTACTTCAGCATGAGCACTTCTGCGTGCCACATTGGCAACTGCGGTGTTGCACTTAGCTCAAGCCAGTGAGGCACGACCTACTCCAACGCCAAGCAGTCACCGGTGTCGCGAGCAGAGCTGCGAAGCACGAACTACTCCGTCTCTGCAAGCCTGCGATTTCGGATTTCTTGTGTAAGGTTCGGATTTTTCACTCTTTCTCTGCGATTTCTTGGCTCTAATTATTTTCTGAGTGTAACTACAGTTTGCTATCTGAAAATCAATGAGAGGCGTCCTTATTTTGATTGCATAGTATTTTACCGAGGAGGAGAGGTTTTAGTTGCAGTTGCGTTTGAGTCCTACTTTTTGCTGTGGAAAATCTCAAACTAGCTTGAAGTGAAGTAGAAACTAGAAAGTATTAGTTCATAGTTTCTAAGGGCCTATTATATTAAATTAATGGGGAGCAAATTGACTATCTTCAAGTCTTTCCAGTCTTCTACTCTTATATTGAACTCTTTTTTCTTTTCTTATCACCAAGCATGTATGTAGGGATTAGAAAGAAGAATTATAAGTTGGCCAAGCTAATTTTAGGATGTCTCATAAAATTGAATATGGTCAAAATTTGATATGGGATCACTCTGAATTCTGTTGCTTTCATTTTCAAACAGAATATGCTCGAAACTGTATTCTATGAAGTTTCATTTTGTTGTAATTGAATGTTGATAGTAGTTCATGTGGGTCATATTCTGTTGTTTCTTTAACATAATGTTTGATTCAAACACTTTGTTTCCTGTTGCACTTTTCGTTGCATAGCATTCACAGATTGCTCTCCTTATCAAATCTCATATAGCAGGCTATATGGAAATTGTAGTCTAAAAGTATTATCATCTTGCCTTTAACTATTCTAGAGGCTGTTCCTCGTCCTTTGTGTTGATAAGCAGATTTTGAAATCAAATTTAAGTTTTAACTATGAAGGCTTCTATGCCACTAGCTAAGGAAATATTTGAACAAATGCCAGCAAAGGATTTGATGGGGCTAGGTTTGTTGATGTTGGTGTCCTGAGTTCTGCTTCGAAGTTGTTGGACAATATTCCAAATCCCAATGTTGTTTCTTGGGTTACAATGTTGTGTGGGTTTGCAAGACATGGTAAAATTTCAGAGGCTGGGAATGGGGTGTGTGTGTGTCTATATATACACTGCACATGACACAAACTGCCTAAAATAAGTTCCAACATTTTTCTCATTCTTCCTTGCCTCTGTTACTTAAGTTTGAAACTATTCTTAAATTGGTTTTTGTCATTTAGTTGACTACCTCTTACGCTTTCTCCTTGTTTTGTCTTTGGCAGCAAGAATGAAGCTACGGGGAACCACCCAAAAGGGTGACCTTTCTATTTTCTACCTTTCTGGATCACTCTAGCTTATATCTGTGTCTTTCTCTTTCGCTTTTTCTATGCTTGTAACAAGGGAGGCAAGAATGTCATTTACTTTGTTCTAAACAGAGAAAATGCAGAGATTCATAAATCTCCAATTTAGCACTTTTGTGTAATCTAACCAAGTATTGACCAAATTCATCTTATTTTTTCTTCCTTTAATAATTGGGATTCATTCAAGGTCCAAATACTGACTTCTGATGGCTTGGCTAATTGTGATTGGAGTTCATGTGGTACAAAAGTTCATGTTTCTGTGCTTCTTTTGACACCTTTAGTGCCAGTTTTATTTGTTAAAATCAAGTTAGTAGTTTTTGGCTATTGAAGTTGTGTGCCACGTTTGTAGTTGACTACTTCACTTGTAATGTGTGTAATTGTATGATTTAAGATATGGATAATTATGTGTGTTTTAAATAAGCAAACAGAGCATAAAAAAGGGCACTCTGTTTTTTTTACACAACACTTTTTTATGGAAAACAGAGAACCGTTTTGAACAGAAAATGGAGCACCCTTTTAAACAGAAAACACAGCACTTTGTTTCTACAGAAAACAGAACACAAAACAGAGCACTCTGTTTTAACAATTTTCTTACACAAAACTCGGTTTTGAACAGAGTGCCCAGAGCGCCATTTTAAACAGAAAACAGAGCACTCTGTTTCTACAGAAAACAAAGCACAAAACAGAGTAGTCTGTTATTACAGAAAACGAGGCAAAGCACTCTCTTTTTTTTATAGAAAACAGAGCATTCTGTTTTTAACACAAAACACAGCAATGTTTCAAAAAAATGATGGTACTCTATTTTCGTAACAGAGTCTATTTTTAAAAAACAGAGCACTCTGTTTTTTATAAAAAAAAAAAGCGTGAAAGCCGGCAAGTGAAAAGCTCGCCTGGCATCACTGCTCTCAATCCCCGAACCTGGTCAAGGTTCTGCTAACAAAAGCCCATAGGCTCCCTTATCAACCAAAAAAAAAAGCCTGAAAACGGGCTTTCTGTTTTTCTACAGAAAACGGAATTCTCCATTTCTTACAAATAAACAAATTTCTGTTTTTTTAATAGAAAACACAGTATTTGAGCACACTGTTTTGTTAGAGAAAATAAAGTGCTACTTTTTTATTACAAAAGATAGAGCACTCACAAAACAGAACACTTTTTGTACAGAAAATGGAGTATTCTGTAAAAACAGAATACAGAGCCCTCTGTTTGTTATACAAAAAACATAGTACTTTGTTTTTTAATGTAGAAAACAAAGCATTCTGTTCTTTGTAAGAAAAAATAGGGCATTCTGTTTTCTTACAGAAAACAGCACACCTTTTTATAAAATGTTGTGCATTTTTTTTTTTTTAACAAAAATTTGAAGTACTCTGTTTTTAACAGAAGATACATTCTGTTTTTTAACAGAAACCACAGCACTCTTTTTTAAAAGAAAAACAGAGTACAGGCAAAAAACAGAGCGGATTATTTCTAATTACAGAGAACGCCTTTCTACAGCACTGCTTTTACAAAAAACACAACAATGTATTTTTCAGAAAATAGACTTTTTCTCATTCTTCCTTGCCTCTATTACTTAAGTTTGAAACTATTCTTAAATTGGTCTTTGTGATTTAGTTGACTACATCTTATGCCTTATCTTTGTTCTTGTCTTTTTGGCAGCAGGTAGGACTTGCTTCCTAAAACTGGTTACGCTGACTTGTATGCTTTTTCCTTTACTGATGAACTGTTACTTGTTTATATTAACTTGGGAAGCAGCAAGAAAGAAGCTACGGAGAACCACCCAAAAGGGTGACCTTTCTATATTCTACCTTTCTGGATTACTCTAGCTTATATCTGTGTCTTTCTCTTTTGCCTTTTCTATGCTTGTAACAAGGTGTTGAAAGGGGTGGTGAAACTGTTCTATATTCCCTCGTGTGGCTGTGCTCTGATCTAGGAAACTCCTATTGTGGCTTGTTCTTCCATAGTTGCTTGTTTTCATGGTATCCTTTTCAGGATCAAGTTTATAAACATCATGTCCAGATATTCTGTTATATACGGTTTAGCCCAGAGATAGTCTGTAATTCCTTCTGTTTGGTGTATTTTAATCCTTGCACCTCTCTCTTGCCGGTGGAAAGGAGGGGCAGTTTACCTTGAATGGAACCTGCCTTGATAGAGTACTTGCCAACTGGCTGGATGCTTATTGTTGATGTTACTATAACCTAGCTCTTTATGGTTGGGTTTGTGATGCGATCCCTCCCTTTTCCATGCCTGATCGGTGGACTGGAGAAACTGAGAACGTATAGTTTGTTTCAAGTTGTCTGTTGTCATATGATATATCCTTTTCTCCTTAGCGCCAACAGACTTCTTGGAATACAAATTGTTCTGTTGTTTTGAGTGTTATGGAAAGAGTGTGAGAGAATTGTATCTGGTAACTCGGGTCAAGGCGAATCTAAGCAACTTAATGATGGGTTTGTGTCCCTTGGAGAACTCTTATAGTTATGGTCATGACGCTTCATGTGATGGAAATTTAGTTTATTACTTCAACCGCTGTTTTAGTAGAATTTTATTTAATTTGGGAGTAAATGTTTCTTATTGCACTTTTTTCGTTTATGTGCTAGGTACAGTTGGGGATGGTCATGTTTGGTCAAGATGTGAAGGAGCCCATGAAGAGGAACGGAGACATTCTATGGCTCCTATTCCTGCAGATAAAATTTCTGAGGAAATAAAAACTACGGAAGAAGATCTGGCATGATGACAGTATTCTCTCTCTTTCTGGAGAGCTGAAACCTGAGTCTAATGATTCAGACGATGATGATGATGACGATTCCAGAGATGATTCTTACATACGTTGAGAAAGAGGTCAGGGTTTTGAACTATTATAATAAAAGAATTTGGCAGATGCTGAAGTTTAATTGATTATCAAAATGTTGAGGGCATGCTGACAAAATGGAAAAAGCTTCTAACATCCTACCTGGCCGAGGTGGATGAGTAGGTTTGCATATCTCAATTCTTCTCCGTTAACTTGAAAAGTGTTTCCTGTTCACTCGTTTAGTTTCTTTGTGTTAAATGTTTCCTAAGCCTTTTTGAAGAGTTTACAGAAAACAGAGCACTCTGTTCTTACAGAAACCAGAGTACACTTTTTATACACAAAACTCTGTATTTTATAGAAAACAGATCAACGTTTTGAACAGAAAACAGAGCACCGTTCTAAACAGAAAAAGGAGCACTCTGTTTTTTACCGAACACTCTTTTATCTAAAGAAACAGAGCATGATAACTGAGCACTGTTTTGAACAGAGAACGGAGCACAAAACACAGCTCTGTTTTTACAGGAAACAGAGCAGTCTGTTTTTCTGAAAACAGAGGACGGATTTAAACAGAACAAAAGCACTCTGTTTCGAAAGAAAAACAGAGCTCTCTGTTTTACACAAAACAGAGCACTGTGTTTTTACAGAAAACAAAGTACCTTTTTTTCTTTACACCAAACATACTAAAACAGAGCAGCATTTTGAACTGAAAACGGAGGACGGTTTTAAACAAAACAAGAGCACTCTGTTTCAAAACAGAGCACGGTTTTAGACAGGAAAAAAGAACTCCTTTTTTTTATCCCAGCAAAAATGTACTCTGTTTTCGGTCTGTTGACCCCTATCTTCAACCAAAAAGAGAAAAAGAAGGAATACTCTGTTCTACAGAAAACAAGGCATGAAAGCAGAAAACAGAGCACTCTGTTTTTACAGAAAACAGATTAGTCTGTTTTTTTCTCAAAACTTTGTTCTTTATTGAAAACACAGCATTCTGTTTTTTTTTCATAAACTGTTTTAGAAAACATAGCCCTTTATCTTCAGAGCACAGTCTATTTCTAACATTAAAGCATTTTTCACAGAAAATAGAGAATTCTTTTTTGGCGGAAGACAAAGCACTTTTCTGCTGCTGCTTTTCTACGAATACAGAACACAAAGCCTACAAGTTTTATTGCAGATAATAGGGTACTCTAAATAGTACTCTGTTTTTTAAGCAGAAAACAGAGTTCTGTAAATAAACAAAATGTTCTGTTGTTTTACAGAAAATCGAGTATTCTATTTTTTACAACGATATTTTTTTTTGAAAATGGAGTAGTGTTTTTACAAAAAACGGAACACTCCTTTTTTATAAAAATGTGTAAAAAGCAGAGTTTTCTTCCTTTTTTACAGAAAACAGAATTTTCCATTTTTTACGGAGAAGCGGTTTTCTTTTTTTTTTTTTAACAGAAAATACTGTAAAATGGCACACCATTTTTTTACAGAAAATAAAGTTACAAAAAAATAGAGCGCTCGCAAAACAGAACACTGTTCTTACAGAAAATGGAGAATACAGGGGACTCTGTTATAAAAAAAACATGACACTTATTTTATATAGAAATCAAAGCATACTGTTTTTTGCAGAAAACAGCGCAACTTTTTTTCTATAAAAGACTGAGCTTTTTTTTTTTTAACAAAAAATTGAAGCACTCTGTTTTCAACGGAAGATAGAGTACTCTGTTTTTTAACAGAAACCACAGCACTCTATTTTTTTCTTACAGAAAATTACACTCTATTTTTTACAGAGAACTCTATTATACAGCTCTGTTTTTTAACGAAAAACACAACATCGTATTTCACAGAAAATATACTTTTTCTCGTTTTCCTTGCCGCTGTTACTTAAGTTTGAAACTATGTTTAATTGGTTTTTGTCCATTTAGTTGACTACCTCATATGCTTTCTGCTCGTTTTGTACTCGGCAGCAGGTAGGACTTTACTTCCTAAAACTGGTTACGCCGACTTGTATGCTTTTTCCTTTACTGATGAACTGTTACTCGTTGACTATTAACTTGGGAAGCAGCAAGACAGAAGCTACGGAGAACCACCCAAAAGCGTGACCTTTCTATATTCTACCTTTCTGGATCACTCTAGCTTATATCTGTGTTTTTCTCTCTCGCTTTTTCTATGCTTGTAACAAGAGGCAAGAATGTCATTTATTGTTCTAAACAGAGAGAATGCAGAGATTCATAAATCTACAATTTTCGGCTTTTGGGTAATCTAACCAAGTATTAACCAAATTCATCTTATTTTTTCTTCTTTTAGTAATTGAGATTTATTCAAGGTCCAAATGCTGACTTGTGATGGCTTGGCTTATTGCGATTGTAGTTGATGTTGGACAAAAGTTCATGTTTCTGTGGTTCTTTTGACACTTTTAGTGCAAGTTTTATTTGTTAAAATCAAGTTAGTTGTTTTTTTGCTATTGAAGTTGTGTGCCACGTTTGTTGTTGACTATTTCAGTTGTAGTGTGTGTAATTGTATTATTTAAGATCTGGATAATTATGTGTGTTTTAGATTAACAAATTCGACTGCTCAGAAGGAAGGTCCCCAGGGCCAGGTGGGCCTGGTGGTCTACCAATGCCCACAGCGGCTCTCTAGCATGCAGCAACAGCAAAGGAAGTAGAAACTGCGAAAGAACAATGGTTACTGAAAGCTGAACTGATGCAAAAATGTGAAATCAGGGAATAAACCACAGAATACATACAGGAATTGGAGGAGTTATATAATACTTCACGTATCAGTGGTCTATTTCAACCATTTAAATGTCAATTTCTTTATGAATTTTTATAATTACTAGTTGGATTACACGTGGATTCCAACATTAAACTCCTGCTATCTTCTTTTGATGCATAATATATATATTACCTTCTTACAGAAAACATAGCACCCTTTTCTTTTTTTTTTTTAAATCAGGATATCTCTTATTAGAAATCAAAGATTAACTCCCTATGAGGTGTAGATATTGCTTAAGTGCTTTACTTTTCTTAACAAAGATTTTTTAATACATACAAAACTAATACCTTCTTACAGAAAACAGAGCACCTTTTTGAACGGAAAACAGAGTGCCGTTTTAAACAGAAAACAGAGCACTGTTTTTTTTACACAACTGTTTGTCTATAGAAAACAGAGCACTCTGTTTCTACAAAAAAGAGAGCACAAAACAGAGCAATGTATTCTTACAGAAAACGGAGCACTCTCTTTTCAGGGGAAACAGAGCACGCTGTTTTACGGGAAACACAGCACTCTGTTTTCTGTGAAAACAGAGTACACTGGTTTTTCACACAACACTCTGTTTTATCGAAGGCAGTGCATGATAACAGAACACCGTTTTGAACTCAAAACATACCCCCACTATTTTGAACAGAAAATGAGCACCATTTTAAATAGAAAACAGAGCACTCTGTATTTGCAGTAAACAGAGCACAAAACAGAGTACTATGCTTTTAAAGGATACTGAGCACTCTGCTTTTACAGAAAACTAAGCTGTTTTTTCATAGAAAACAAAGCTCCATTTTGAACAGAAAACAGAGTAATCTGTTTTTCACACAAAACGTTTTTTTATCGAAAGCAGAGCATTCTGTTTTTTCCACAATACAAAGCATTGTTTCAAAAAACATAGCACTCTTTCTTTAGAACACAGTCTTTTTTTGATAATAAAGCATTTCTTTTATAGAAAAAATGGCTATCTTTTTTTTTTTTCACAGAAAATGGAGCACTTTTTTCTCAGAAACAGCACTTTTTTACGGCTCTTTTTTTTTTTTTTTTGTCCTCAGAGAAAACGCCACTTTTTTTACAAGAGACGTTTCTGTTTTTAATAGAAAACAAAGCCTACAGATTTATTGCAGATAACAGGGCACTCTTTATTTTTATTTGTTTTAACAGAAAACTGAGCACTTTTTTTGGACACAAAACAGTTCTCTGTTTTTTAAACAGAAAACGAAGTGTTGTTTTCTGTAAACAAACAACGTGTTCTGTTGTTTTATAGAAAATGGAGTTTTCTATTTTTACAATGATATTTTTTTTGTGAAAAATAGAGCACTGTTTCTACAAAAAAAAAACAGAACACTCTGTCTTTTATAAAAAAGAGTAAAAAACAGAGTTTCTTTTTTCTTTTTTTGTTGCAGAAAACAGAATTTTCCATTTTTTTACAAAAACAGCAGTTATCTGTTTTTTCAACAGAAAACACGGTAAAAGAGCACACGTTTTGTTGCAGAAAATAAAGTATTATTTTTTTATTGCAAAAAAATAAAGCACTCCCAAAAGAGAACACTGTTTTTACAGAAAATGGAGAATACAGAGCAATCTGTTTGTTATACGAAAAACGTAACATTTTGTTTTTTTTTATAGAAAACAAAGCAGTCTGCTTTTTGTAAGAAAAAACAACGCATTCTGGTTTTTAACAGAATATATAGAGTAGTCTGTTTTTTTCTTAAAAAACACAACAATCTGTTTTTTAACAGAAGCCACAGCAGTCTACTTCAAAAAAAAAAAAGAGTACAGACCAAAAACAGAGCAATCTGTTTCTTACATAAAATTAGCACTCTATTTTTTACAGAGAACTTGTTAAGAAGTGATATAAAAAGTTAGTTTTATTTTATTTTATTTAAAAATAATTCATTTGTTGACTAAGTCTTTAGGAAATTACTAGTGGAAGATCAATTTCTTAAGAGTGTGTGGTTTGTGCTAGCTAAATTTTAGAAACAAGTTTGATGTACGTGGTTGTAGCTAGACTTCAGGAACAAATTTTATCTGCTAGTTAGTTATTTACGTGGAGTTATCCACGGTTGCTGAATTTCTCTTATTTAAAGAGGCGTTGTGCTTCAGTTTAGTATGCATCACTTTTTAGCCAATAAAATAACATTACTCAATTTGTTCCTATTTGACTTTTCATTCCGTAACTGTTGTGCCCGTTTTTTGCTTTGTTTCCGCACGTCTTTTTTCCATTCCACCTTTTGCGCACTGATTTGTTCCGTCTCTGCAACCAGATTACTCCTTCCATGTTTGACTACGATTTCTCTCCTCTGTTAACAGTAACAGCAGAGTAGTGACAGAAGCCAGAGTGAAGACGTCGTAGAACCACCATTGTTTCGCAGCCGCAACTCTGAGTAAAGTGACACAGCACTGTCGTGACGTGTCCACAAGTAGACCAGCGTCTCTTGTTCTACGTTTGGAAGTCCACTGCACCGCGTCCAAGGCATTTCAACGTGGCCATTGGATCTAAACCAACAGAACTGTTATGCAGCTTTTTTTTTCTTTTTTACAAAAACACAACACCGTATTTTATAGAAAATAGACTTTTTCTCATTCTTCCTTGCCTCTGTTACTGAAGTTTGAAACTATTCTTAAATTGGTTTTTGTCATTTAGTTGACTACGTCTTATGCTTTCTGCTCGTTTTGTCCTCGGCAGCAGGTAGGACTTACTTCCTAAAACTGGTTACGCTGACTTGAATGCTTTTTCCTTTGCTGATGAACTGTTACTTGTTTACTATTAACTTGGGAAGCAGCAAGAAAGAAGCTAAGGAGAACCACCCAAAAGGGTGACCTTTCTATATTCTACCTTTCTGGATAACTCTAGCTTATATATCTATGTCTTTCTCTTTCGCTTTTTCTGTGCTTGTAACAAGAGGCAAGGATGTCATTTACTCAGTTCTAAACAGAGAAAATGCAGAAATTCATAAATCTCCTATTTTGCACTTTTGGGTAATCTAACCAAGTATTAACCAAATTCATCTTATTTTTTCTTCTTTTAGTAATTGGAATTCATTCGAGGTGCAAATACTGACTTGTGATGGCGGCTTATTGTGATTGTAGTTGATGTGGCACAAAAGGTCATGGTTCTTTTCACACTTAAGAGTGCAAGTTTTATTTGTTACAATCAAGTTAGTTGGTTTTTTGCCATTGAAGTTGTGTGCCACGTTGACTTCTTCACTTGTTGTATGTGTGATTGTTTGATTTAAGATATGGCTAATTTTATCAATAAAGTTAGATAATTAAATATTTTAAATATATTATTTTAAATTTAATTAAAATTATATGTATAAAAAAAATTTTACATTTATTTCAACAATCTTTTTATTTAAATCATAAATAATCTTTTTATTTCTTTAAGATTCACATAAAAATATCATGACTTTAAAAGAAAAAAAATATAAATAATTTTATGGACTTTAAATTAGCAAATTTAATTTTTTTAAAAAATATTGATCACGCAACCCCCAAACCCACCAGTAATCACCAATAATCGGCTTTAAATTAGCAAATTTTATTTTTTTTAGAAAAAATTGATCACGTAACCCACAACCCACAGTAATCACCAATAATCGTTTCGGGTTTGAAAAATTTTGTCCCTTAATCCGAATCAAACCAACCCGCGAACACTCACCCTAAATTGTGAGTGACTGTGAGGCAACTGCTCCCATCAGCTATAGGTGCCAGTGTCACTCCCGGAGAGGAAGACGGGGGACAAGGAGGAGCATATGGGTGCGCTGAAGAAAAGTGCGGCCAGGGCTTCAGAGGACCCGGAGGAATTGGGGCGTGTCCCTTTGCAGGCCATCCTCTTAGCCGATAGTTTTGCTACCAAGTTCAGACCTATCACGCTCGAACGCCCCAAGGTACTTTCTTCTCATTTCCAATTTACATTATATTTGGCTTCTTGCTCTGCTTCTCTGATTTTCCTTAAAAATGAACTGCAAAATCTTGCCGTACTGTTTGTTTACCTGCAGGTTGAAAGTAAATGGAATCGGAAAATCTAATTGGTTTTGGTCATAGTTTAGCCTTGAGGAAAAATTTCTAAGCATAGGATGGACTTGTCTAAGTTGCTTTACGAGAGACTTCTGACTATATACTTGCAATTAATAATTTGTTCTACTTTCTGGTATCCAAGGTATTGTTACCACTAGTGAATGTTCCCATGATAGATTACACTTTGGCATGGCTTGAATCTGCGGGTGTTGAAGAGGTTTTTGTTTTCTGCTTTGCTCATTCTAAGCACGTGATTGATTATTTGGAGAAATCTGAGTGGCTGTCTCAACCCAATTTTACTGTGACAACAATCGAGTCTCATAATTCGGTGAGCGCCGGAGATGCAAATACTTGATCCATTTTGACAAATCTTTTGTAGTCATTTTGACAAATCCATTTTACGAGGTCTGTTATATTTACATTCTTAAAGCTATACATTAGCATAATAAGAAGTAAATAAATTTTACTGACAGTTTCACAAATTTTATTCAAGTTTGGGGAGAAATATTATGTGTTTTATAAGATGACGTAAAAAATATATACTATTCTCAACATAAACATATCATTTCTCTTGTTTTTGATTGTTGTTGTTTTAATAGAATGTAACCTGCCACATGTGCCAGTTAGTTGGACTATAATTATAAAAATACGGTGCCGCCATTTGCTTGACGGTTACAATTAGATGTCCACCGTTTGATGGTAGTCCTCTGCTGATTTAAATTGTTTGTTTCTAATTTCCAGATCGAAGTAATACTAAAATTTGAAGAAATGTGTTTGGAATCTGGTAATGAGTTTGCTCCGTTGTTCACGAAGGTATTATTTTTCTATATAGGTTTTATATATGTATCTGAGGTCGATTTTGATTGAACAACAATGATAAAGTAGAGTTTACTCTATTATCATGGATCGCAATCTATATAAAGCATATTTAAGAATGAAAAGGGATTTTATAACATGGGTATTAATGAAGTAGAAAAGGTTACTGGAATTTCTTATATTCTGACATCCTTGTTTATCTAGCTGTGTTGGGAGGAGATAGCACCTCCTGATATATTTGGATTTGGACAATTTTTTTTAACCTAGACCCTCTACTCACATGCTACTTCCTGCAACATAATTGGAGTGAATTGTCCCACTTACTCTCACCACACCTTTGAGTTTTGATTATTTTCTTCCTCTGTTATGCCCGTTTTATTTTATCTCAGATTTTATGGTACATGTATGATAAAGATATCATACTGGAAGGTGCTATTTTAAGTTGGGAACATGAGAAGAGAGACGCAGATAATTCAGATAAAATTTTTGTGAAGCAGGCCCAAAAATTTATTCAAGTGAGTATCATTATGTATTTATATACGCGTCGATTTTAAATTCTCCTGCTGTTTGCATTCCCTTTTATGAATGCCTTTTTTTATTATTTTTCTTTGTTCCAGTGGTTAAAAGTGGCACCCCAAGAAGATGAAGATGAGGAAGAATAGTAAGGGCTTAATTTGTTTGGGCTAATTTGCGAGGCTAGATAAAGAATTTACTGCTCAGAAGGGAGGTGCCCCAGGTCCAGGGCCAGGTGGCCCTGGTGATCAACCAATGCCCAGAGCAGCTCTCTAGCATGCAGCAACAGCAAAGGAAGCAGAAACTGCGAAAGAACAGTGGTTACTGAAAGTTGAACTGATGCAAAAGTGGGAAAATAGAGAATAAACCACAGAATACATGCAGGAATTGGAGGAGTTATATAATAATACTTCAGTACAAGTGGTCTATTTCAACATTAAATGTCAATTTCTTAACTGGGGGAGCACCGTTTTGAACCGAAACAGAGCAGTCTGATTTTACATAGAACAGAGCACTTTGTTTGGACGGAAAACAAAAGCCAAAACAGAGCACTCTATTTTGGACTCTGTTTTCACAAAGACGAAGCACTCTGTTTCTGCCCAAAACTGGGGACTCTGTCTCAACGGAAAACAATATCTTAAACGGAGGACTAGTTTTTATAAAAATAACTGAGCACTCTGTTGTGAACTGTTTTTCAGAAAACAGATCACTCTGTTTACACAAAACAGAGCACTCTGTTTTTGGGGAAAACAAAGCACTCTTTTCACAGAAAGCAAAGCGCTCTCTGTTCGCAGAAAACAGGGTACTCTGTTTCTAAGGAAAACAGAACACAATTACAGAGAACTGTTTCTGCAGAAAACAGACCCAAAGCAGAGCATTCTATTTTCACTGAAAACAGAGCACCCTGTTTCTACAGAAGACGGAGCGACCTGTTTCTGCAGAAGACGGAGCGCTCTGTCTTCTGCACCCTGCTTCTATAGAAGACAGAGCGCTCTGTCTTCTGCACCCTGCTTCTACAGAAGACAGAGCGCTCTGTTTCTACAGAAACCAGAACCAGAACACCCTGATTTTACAAAAAACAGATTATTTTGGTTTTACAGAATCTGTTTTTTCACATAAAACACAGTAATCTGTTTTTTTCACATAAAACACATTTTCATAAAAAAAACAGAGAATTTTATTTCTTACACAAAACAGAGCATTGTTTCAGAAAAAAAAAACAGTATATAGTACCTTCTTACAGAAAACTTAGCATCGTTTCTAGCAAAACAGAGCACTCTGTTTTTATGAAAGACATAGTACTCCGGTCTTTTACCTAAAGCTCTGTTTTTTTTTTTTTTCTATAGAAAATAGGTTATTCTATTTTTTTACACAAAACAAAGCATTGTTGCAAAAAAAAAATGGTGGTCTGTTTTTTGTCAGAACACAGTCTATTTTTAACGATAAAGCAGTTTTTACAGAAAACGGAACATTTTTTCCACAGAAAACAGAGCATTTTACAGCTTTTATTTATTTTTTAACAGAAAACAGTACTTTTTTTAACAAAAGACGTTTCTATATTTTTTACAGAAAACAAAGCGGACAGTTTTATTGAAGATGACAGGGCACTCTTTTTTAACTAAAAACTGAGCACTGTTTTTTCTCACAAAACAGTGCTTTGTTTTTTAAATAAAAAACAGAGTGTTGTTTTCTGTAAATAAACAAGTGTTCTGTTGTTTTACAGAAAATAGAGTATTCTATGTTTTACAGTGATTTTTTTTATAGAAAATAAAGCGCTCTTTTTTACCGTAAACAAAGCACTCTATTTTTTACAAAAATGTGTAAAAAAGCAGAAATCTCCATTTTTACCAAAAAACCGGTGTTTTCTGCTTTTTTTCTTTTTAACAGAAATCAGAGTGAGAGAGCACACTGATTTTGTTAAAAAAAATAAATTTGACAAAAAAAGGAGCACTCACAAAACAAAAGACTATTTTTACAGAAAATGGAGTGCTCCGATTTTAGAAAAAACAGAGCACTGTTATACAAAAAACATAGCACTTTGGTTTTTTTATGTAGAAAACAAAGTATTCCGTTTTTTGTAAGAAAAAAACAGAGCATTTAGTTTTTTTTTTTTTTTCCAGAAAACAGCACCCTTTTTTATATTAAAAAAAATAGAGCATTCCTTTTTTTACAAAAAAAAAAAGACGCACATTGGGAGTACTATGTTTTTAACAAAAAAGAGATTACTTTATTTTTTTTATTAAAAAATAGAACATTAGGTTTTTTAACAGAAAGCTCAGCACTCTATTTTTGAAAGGAAAACAGAGAACAGAAAAAGCAGAGCGATCTGTTTCTTACAGAAAAATAACACTTATTTTTTACAATGAACTCCGTTATACAGCTGATTTTTTTCTTTTAAAAGAAAAAACCAGATCACCCTATTTTACAGAAAATAGGATGCTCTGTATATTAAAAGTAGTGTCTTTCTTTTTTACAACAAACAGAAAATAGACTTTTTTATTGAGAAAGAGAAACAGAGTATTCTGATTTTTTACAATAACTCTGTTTTCTTTCAAAAAAAGCGCATTTTTTTGGTGAAAAAATAGAACACTCTTTTTTTAATGGATAAAAGAGCACTTTGTTTTTGAACAGAAAACAGAATTTACTTTTTTAATAGAAAAGGGAGCAACCCTTTTTCTCCATAGCCGAGTTCTCGGTTGTTTGATAAAAAATGAAAAACAGAAATTTTTTATTAAAAATAGAACACTCAGTTTTTTTACAAAAAGAGTGTATTCTGCTGTTTCTAAGAAAAGTGCACTTTTTTTTTTTTTTTAGTAAAACAGAGATCTCTAAAGGGAAAAAAAACTTGTTTTTAAACAAAAGACATAGCACTTTTTTTTTTTTTCTTTTTACAAAAATCAGGGCACTCGGTTTTTAACAGAAAATAATGTCTTCTCTTATTTTTGCAAAAAAATAAAGGGCTCTATTTTTTAGTTTTTTTTACAAAAAATAAAATTCTTTGGTTTTTGAACAGAAAACAGAAATCTTTTTTATATAGAAAACATTGTTTTGCCTTTTTTAAAAACAATTTCCTTTTTTTTTTTTTTGGGTACCAAAGTTGTCTTTTTTCTCCCAAATACAAAACTATTTATTATAGGCAACAGAAAATAAAAGTGTTTTTAAGAGAAATAAATTGGGCATCAAAGGATTCAAAACCCCACAAGTATAACTTCAACTGATGCAGAAAAGATACTGTGACGACACGGAGTTACCGGTTGAACTATGAACTTCAATAAATACTTAATTAACCCTGACAAATCGAAGGCCGTAGTTGGGAGCACAATCGTAAGAAGTGCAGCTAATGAAAACATAACACAGACTTGAAATGGGTGTAGTTCTTCACAAATTCCCTCACTGATCAATTAACTTTCTTCATCTACAAGAATAATTGACTCATTGTCAATTCCATGGTCCATCAAAGATGCCATGTCATTGTCAAGCAACAGTGGCAGTGGGGAACCCTGTAAATTCAAACAAACATGTGACTAAAACAAGTATCGATATTCACAGCGCAATTTGATGCACAAATCAACGTAGAAGCATATTGCCTCTCTACAATTCTTTTATCTTAAAATTTCTGAAGGAAAGAAAAAAGGAATTAAATATTGCTCATTACCACCTCACTCCAAAAAAAAAAAAAACTGCCAAATATGAAACCGTTTGAAACAATTTTGCATCAATTTAGGCAGAATAAAAGGCATTTTATAAATGAATTAAGGGTATCACTTCAATTTTAAAAATTTCTATCAGGGCATCATGATTATAATTTTGTAAACAGTAAAATCTGATGAAAGTAGAAACAAACCTCTTCTTGAAGAAATAATTTTATCTTCATTGACTGCAGCTTAAAAAAACTTTGGCACAGAACTTTCAGCTTACCGACCTGAGAAGAACAAAATAATTAGATGAGTTGTCTTACTATACACGGAACAGGACATTGGTAGAAAATTGGTTTTCAACCGTGGTTGTTGCTGGTAGTTTCTTCGACAATGGTGGCTTCTCACCCATGGATGGTCCCACACACTTTAGTGTGATAGCTGCATTAATTTCTATATCGAGTTAATACAGCTATCACAAATTCAGAAACAGAAATTGATACATTAATTAGCATCCATACACAAGAATCCTGAACCCATTGTTTGCAGGCCAGCAGATCCAATTAAAGGCTTTTCATCCTCAATTCCATGAAAATTTTTGAGCTCATAAAACCTGTAATCAAGTGCATCATCAGTACATTCACAAACCTCTTCTTGAGGTTCAAGGACACTGGAATTTTGAAGACCCATTTTCCAATTTAAATCATTATTTGGAAGGATTCTTTAACATTCAGCTGTGTCAGAAGGTCCAGAAAAGAAAAAATCAAAGAAGAAAAAAAAGAATAATCGAAGCTGTAGGTGGAGGGGAAGAAAAGTAAAAGAAGTACATCCCTCATTATAGTCTTCCAAAACATGCTTACATGTATAAGTATCTCTCACATAACATGCCCACCAGACTATAACCAAAAAAGACAATTGCCAGAGCAAAGGCTCCACAAAGCATAAGCTAGCATGAATTCACCTGGGATGCTGTTTGATTTCTTCAGGATTAGCATGCAACCTTGAGATAACTAGCCGAACATACCTGCATAATAAAAATGTAAAGAAATCTGATATAATTGATGTGAAGTGTAGCAAACACCTTCTTCTTGGTTAGAGAAGAATATCATAAAAGATGTAAATGGAATCCGACATAATTGATATAGTGCAGCAAACACTTGGCTTTGGATAAAGGAAAGACAAATAAGCCATCAATACAATAAGCATCCAAACCACCACCCCCCTTTCCCCCGGACTTTTTATTACAAAAAGAAATATTGACAGATGCCAGGAGGGAAAGTACAACGAGTGGGAGGAATAGAGCAAGTGAAAAGAACAAAGAACATGAGAAAAAAAAATGTAGCAAGCCAGTCTTGCTGTAGAAAAGTCATGACAAATACGCCAAAGACTAGCCATGTACACAATCCTCCCATAACAAATTAAGAGGCAAGAGACACCCTAAACATTTGGGCATCCTGCTCAAGCCAAACACACCATAGAATTGCCTAAGCAGCACACTGCAAAAGGAATTTGGCCTCCTTATTTCTTCTCAAATATTTGAATAATTGTCCAAATCACCCATTTCCCCTCAAAAGCAAAAAAAAAAAAAATCTAGAAGAAAGTAGCTGCCTTACAGTGCAAAAATAAGAGGGCTACCAATTCTAAACTACAACTGACCATAACACATTTCCAGCGAATGAGATGTATGAGTAACATGTTTGTATTTAGAGCTGTTAAACAGCTGGCCTGACCTAGTTCACGTCCTGGCCAATTCGGTCTGGGCCAAAATTGGCTTGGTTTTTTCTGAGCCAAAAAAAGTAAACTTAACCCTAACTTACTTTACAGGTTTGGTGGTTAAACGGTCTAACCCTAAACCTAACCTTGAACTTAAACCTTAATTTGAACCTAAACTTAAACTTAAATTATAAATTAACATAAATATTTTAAAATTTTAATTTTACTAAATATTTATTTTTAAAAAAATTTATATTATTAAATTTATTTAATTCAATAATTTAATATATAAATCTCAAACATCAAATTACTCTTAAATTATTTATAAAAATATAACTACATGGTTCGTTGGTGGGCAGAAAATGAATTAGGTCATGGCTTATGGATGGATAAAGAAGGAGTTAAGTTATGGTTTAAAGGTGAGTTGGATTTAGTAGTAAAAAAAATTAAAATATTAAAAAATGGAAAAATTATAAAAGAAACCAGGCTAAAATGGCCCCGTTTTTTTGGGTTGAAAATTTGTAAATCTAACCTTTGATTTTTTCGTGCAATTTCAGTCTGACCCACCAGGTTGGGCTATAATTGAAGGCTCTATTTGTATTAAACCTATTAAGCAGCACAACTGTCCCAACAAAAGACTTGACCCAAGACAGAGTTTTGAAGTTCCAAATAAGTTTGTCATAGAGGAATCTATGATGATTAAGAGAATGTTTTAGACAATGAAGAAAAAACTTACAACAAAACACACCAAGAGAATCCAAAGCCCATATCTCCTACTTTGATATTGACATTAAATGCTATCAAGTATAGACATAGTAGAAAGGACTTGATTTAATTAGTTTCTGTATCTAGATTAGAAGATAAATGAATAGCACACAAGCTGCTCAGATCTGTGATAAGAAAAAACTAATCTTGGATTTGGGAAAGAAAGAAATGGTAAAATTTTCATAGGATAACTAGCTGAATTCACATTTCAGATAAGTCCAAATTCAAAATGAATTTTCCTCCTAAAGCAAATTTCCATTCTTCATCACTGAAAATTGCTGGCTCTCTAGAAATTCATCTTTTATCTTACTGTGAAAATTGGAGAGGAAAAAAAGAAAAACCCTTATGATATCGTATTAGAATTTTGAGAGTGTATACAAAACTTATACTACTAAGTCCTATTTATATAGGAAACTATTAGTCATGGGTCTGTTTACAACTTTAAACTTAATAATATAAAAAAAGACATTAATAGGAAATAAAACATAAATAGGAATCTAGTCCTATATTTTCAACACAGCCTCTCAAGCTAGGGTATATGTGATAAATGCTCAAGCTTGTTACATAGACAATAAAAGTGAACAAGACTTAAAAAAAAATATGAAACAATTCAAGATGAATGTAGCGGCACTATCTATGTGAGAAGGTCCTTATCTAAGCTTGCTAATAGGTCCTGATCTGAGTTTGGATTAATAGGTCTTGAAGTTTTAGGTCTTGAAGTTTTAGACCGGAGATTGGCCAAGAATTTTAAATTGGAGGCTTGCTAAGAGTGTCAAATTAGAGACTTGATGTCGGGAATTTCAGATCACCAATTAACCACTAAGGATAACTAGGTTACAATCTCAAGCTGTTGCGACAAAAGCAATAGGCCAAATATGATAAGGAGCTTGAACAAATAGATGAATTGGGGCTTGACATGCTTTGGATAAAAGGAGACTCTCAAAACCCAATAAACAATGAGAAATAGGCTGAAAGGAGCTAAAAATAAGTATAAAAAGACTCTGGATGACCATGGCGTCACGTGGATGTGAGGAAAGGAGGAGGCTGGAACTCAGGGGGTATGCATGGCAGTGAACGGCAATGAGCTTTCAGGGATAGGTTGGTTGGAGTGAGATGAATCCAACAGTGTTGTAGGTGAAATAAACCAACCACCAAAGAAGGAGATCAGGACAAAAAGGCGCGACTTGCTACAGATTCCAATCATCAGCATGTGGCGGTGCATGATGCTGCCAGTGAGGGTGTGCCAACAATGATGGGCCCATCTGAAGATGTCGAAGACAATGGTTAGCTTGGTTCTCCTAGAAAGGGCTAAGAAATAGGGAGATTTGACTTGACAATGGCGGTGAAGAAAGAAGAAACATTGCAAAGGAGAGAGATGCAACAAAAGAGTGAATGAGAGGGCCATAAGTAAGGTTGGACACTGCTGGTGAGGGTTTTCTATAGTAGCAGCTTGATTTTTCTCTCACCAAGTTTTGATACCATGTGAGAAATTGAGAGAAAAAAGAGAAAAACTCTTATAGTATCCCATTGGAATACTGAGAATGTGTACAAGACTCGTGCCACTAGGTCCTATTCATATGGGAAACTATGGGCTGTGAACCTATCTACAACCCTAAACCTCATTATAAGAAACAAGACATCAATGGGAAATTAAACATAAATAGGAAACTAATCCTATATTTTCAACATTTACAGCTGCATTATAAGAGTTTAAACTCTTCTACAACTTTTAGAGGCCGGTCTACAAGCTTTCAATTCTTACCACCAAATCATCACCTAATCAATCTCACTGCAATACTTATTTAATAATCATGAAAGTAGAACCAGTCACTATGGTAAATTATGGCATTCATTGCAACAAAAGACAGTAATAAGTGTGTTTCAGAAAATTGCAGGGCTGCACACGAGCCAGAATCTCCAATGAGGGATATTTTTTCATTCAGATAAGCTTAAACTGAAGAGTGGAAGTAATTAATCACAAAACATAGGATCAATACATGGAGAACAAATAATCAGCAAGGGGAACTTAAATATCCATAACATTAAAAGCAGCACTACTATGACATACAGGAAAATAAATACACAAAAATTTCATGTTTATGGACGTTGTTCAGTTGCACAACAGGTATATAAAAGCACAGAATTTCAAGAAAACACACCTAATCTCAGAATCCTTCCTCTCACGAGGGCTTACCTAAAAGGTAATTTGAACACAAATACATTAGACTTGGTAAAACAAGAACATAAAAGAAGCAAATACTGTACAGAGAAATCTTCCTCATTTTACCTCACTCCCATTCAACACTAGGATTTTTGCTATACGTGCAATCAAAACAAATCTTGGAATGCCACCTCTTCCAAAATCAGTAATTGGGTTCTCAGAAAGCCTGACATCCTTTAATGTTATTAAAGACAAAGTATTAAAAAGGAAACTAGCATCCAAAAAATCTGCTCAAACTAGATATTACTAATGTAGGATACCATCTTACTGTGGTGATTTTTCAAAATTACAGTACACCTTCTATGGTACATTGTGTCATTATTTATCTTCAGCTATTTAGTTAATTAATTTAATTTAACATATGCATTGAATCAATGATTTTATAAATATTTGGCAATATAATGGACATGCCATAATATTAGCCTTACCACCAAATTGGGAAACAAATTCAATGAGTCAACAGAAGCCAAATCCCTGATGTTGTTATTACCTGAAAATTGAATTGGAGAAACTTAAAGGTAACTGCAAGACTGCCATACTTTTTAAAGCAGGTTTCTAATAACAAAAATAGTGCTATATTACCTAATAGAAGGCAATGCAGATTTTGGAAGGGCTTATAGAATGTAATATCTGATTCAAGCTGCCTACAATTATCTGGATAAAAGACGCAGTTCAAACAATTCTTGTTTAAATATAGCTGCTCCAAACTGAAACAAAACATAACAATTGAGAAATCATTAGAGACTTAAACAAATTTAGACAAGAGAACGAAGGTAGTTCGATGGAAGAAAAAAGGGAAAAGAAAGGAGCAAAGCAATTAAATACTGATAGCATTTTGTCTTCACTTACCATTTAAGCTGAGAAAGCTTCATGATTTCATCCCATTCAGATATACAATTATTTTCCAAATTCAGCAGCCGCAGAGAATCAAATCCATGAACAATAGGGGATGTCATGGGCTGAAAGGACAAAGAAAATGATGGGGCTTGTAGTAAAATAGTTGTACTTTTTGGATAATATACAATGACAGTAATTTTCCTTATATAGTTGTATAAGAAGTTGTTGAACAACATAACATTAAATATGAAAGTGAAAAATGAAGTGCAAAAGAAGCTCTCCTATGCTGTCCATCCTACAAATAGCACACAGCCCTATCATATAAACTAAATTTCTATAACTATTGATTTTCATGTCAAATAGATATTAAGCAGCATCTCCAGAGAGCAGTTAAGACAATTTCAATTGCATAGCCTCCCAAAGATATTTGTAGCAGGAATCATAAGATTGTGTGATCTTTTGTGATTCCCATAATTAGCTGCTGACCTTTCAGGAAGCTTAGCTGTTAACTAACCTTAAGCAGAGCAGGGAGAACCTAAGAGACTGAATGTGTATTATATGGCTCTATTCAATTTATAAGACAAGGGCTTGGGTCAAGACATCTAAGGCCAAAGCTTGTAAGATACTTAACAAACAACATTGAACCAAAGACAACATACCAGTATTCTGCTTATATTATTTCCCATAAGATGTAGCTCCTCAATTGCTGGCAATGATGGTCTAAGCAATTCAACCTGCCTAATCAGAAATTAAATATTTAGCAATTTTAATATAAATTAGGGGAAGTTAGGAAGAGACGTTAGTTGAAAAAGGATACAGAAAGCACCTGCTCCCAACCAACGCCAGTATTATTTAAAACTAGAACATGGATGCAGTTCAGTAATGGAAGCCCTGATGTATATGGTGACATCAAGTTACCAGATAAGTTGAGAGCCCTAAGAGCAGATAACTGATCACAAATTGTGCCAACATCCTGAAAAAAAAAATAGAAAGGGAAAATGAAAAGAGAGAGATGGTAACTAATCAACAATGAACAATTTACAAGTGGGTCATGCACTAAAAGTAAAAGAAAAGTCTACAATTTGATGTTCTACACTGTGATTTAAAGGAAGTGGTTGCTGCACCCTTTTCAAACATTTCTCCATCCTATTCATCATTCAGTCATACATCATGCCCCTATCAACAACTTTAATCTTTGGGTGGTCACGGCACCTTTAGAAAATCTCAGATGTTTTGATGGGGAAAAAACTCTGAACATCTTTTAAATATGTTTCTTTTCTTTTCTTCTAGGAAAAGAAATTTTATTGAAAACAAAAGGAAGAAAAAGTAAGATCAAAGGGAATAAAAGATATCCTCCAAAACAAAGGAAGTATCAAACAACAAAAAAGAAGATAAAGATAAGAAATTAGCAAACCTCTACAGTCTCACTGCATATCAAAAATTAAGATTCCCTTAAAACAACCATGACCAGAGCACCAGAGAGAAGCCAAATATGCAATCCTATTCCATAACAATTTTTGAGGCAAAGAAACACCATTGAAATGTAAGCATTCTCCTCCAGCCACACAATCCAACCCACCATTGAAGGGATTTGATGACTTACTAAATTGAAGGAAAATTTCAGAAAATGAATTCCTAATAAAAATTATTACCACAAAGGAAAAATAACTACTCAGAGTAGCTATAATGTGTTACATATTCGCTTAAAAATCTGCTCAGTAACCCCTTTCAGTGGTTATTATTTTCATTTGGAGTACTTCCCCCACGCTCAGTTCTCTCCCCCACAAAAAAGAAAAAAAAAAAAACCATAAAAAGATAAAGAGAAAGAAAAGGAAAATTGAGAGCCAGAAAGGTTTAAAGATGCAACAAAGCTATCCAATCTTTCTGCATATTAGTAATGGAAATTCCTTTAAAACAATCATAAGCAGATGTAGGGAAGCCATAAATAAAATTCTATTCCATAACATTTGTATATAAAGAGGTATGCTCGAAAATTCATGCATCTTGCTCTAATCATATACTCCATAGAACAACATAAATTGTACATTTATTACCACAGTATGTTGGCATTCTTGTTTCTGCCCTGGTCTAAATCATAGCATGAGATACTACTCCAAGATGGAAGCACATACCAAATGTGTTTTATGAATGCTAAATATATCATTTCATGAGAAAGTAGTCACTTGACAATGCAAAAGTAAATAAGCTACTTTGTTGAGAAAGATACTAGCTTTTGTGGAAGACAAGGAAGATATTACAGCTCACTGAATTAGGAAAGCGACATCAACTAAACTGTTTATAACAAACAAGGAAAGTAAGCTAATGTTGGGCACTTCTAGGAATTAGAAAACTATTATACAGGACTCTTAATGAAATTGGGAAAATAACAATTAGGAGATCAACCAAAAAATTTTCTTGTGAACCATGAGCCACTTATTCCTGCTTCATATGCAGAGTCGCCTTTTGGAAATTTTGGTGAGCGCTGTATTTGCCCATACCCCATGGACATAATTCAGGAGTTTTAATAAGCAGACCTCAGAGTTTCAAAGAAGGAATAGAGGGAAAATTGTAGGATGCTATCATCTTGGCACCCTTTGATATGTAAAATTAGAGAGAGGAGAAGAAATGGAGTGAAATGCCTTTTTGAGCAAAAGTTTATATGTGATTGATCCTTACAACCAACTATGTCTTATTAATTCAAACAAATAATGGGTTATTGGCTTATGTACAGCCTGTGGTACAAAGTAGTACATCCATAATACAAACAAATAAGAAAATATAAAGAAAAAAACTAATATGCACACTGTCTGACAGAGTCAAACCTGGATTTTCAAGATATGACTTTGCTGATGTAATTGTTTTCAACATATCTATGCTTTTATTCATCCTCTAAGGAAATTTCTTAACCTCCTGATGATACTTACCGTCCTCTTCTCTTCTTTAACAAATTATTCTCTTTTTCATCCAATAGAAAATAAAAAAAGAAATGAAAACTTATCACAATCAATCACTTCTGTCATAAGATTTGATTTTCATTTTCATTATATTCTTGATAAGCGTTTACACACACCAGGAGGTGCAGCACAAAAGCAGAGGCAGCACACAATACATGACATTTCCAAAAAGAAATACACAAAAGAAAAGAAATTACTATCTTTCATAAGATTTGATTTTCATTTTCATTTTCATTATATTCTTGACAAAAATAGTGTTTACACACACCAGGAGGTGTAGTACAAAAGCAGAGACAGCACATATTAAATGACATTTCCAAAAAGAAATACACAAATAAGTGGTTAATTGAGTCAATAGATGGTTAACCCCTAAAACAATCTGTAAACACTGTTAACCACTATCAGTTAATTGCTTTTATACTGGAAATATTTGTGCCTTGGATTCCTTGCTGTAATTTCCCAGAAAACATATTCCCTCAGTTGGTGCAACAGAGTACTCCTCAACTTCTAAATGCAATAACTCCTTTCTAGCCAAAAATCACACATGACTCAAGCTATGCATCATTGACAAAAGTACCTAAGACCTGAACCAATTTTGTTTTCACACTGATGGCAAACCCCAAAAAAAATTCTAGCATAACTAGTCGAACTCAGCTACTTGATTTTGACCAATAGAAAAGAACCTGCAATATAAATCAATTAACTTCTCAGTTCTGAACCATTAACTAGTGTGTCAGGGGTAGTTAGACCTATGAAAACAATTCTTGGTATGATTTGTCATCGCATGCTCAACATGAACAAACCCAGAGTTACAGCCTTAGACTGGATAGAATAGCAGATAAAACCTAATCACAAAACATACCGTCCATTCTGAAAGCAGATTCCCAGTCAGGTCAAGCTCCTTTATATCTGCAACAAAATCCAATTAAAGATATTCAGCAAGAAAAAGAACTATAAAAATGTATTTGATGCTTGGTTGTCAAGAAACAACAAGAAATAGAGAAAGGTTTGTCAATAAATAAGTCCCTATTGACATAATGCCACACTATAAAGTACATATGAGATGATCATTCAAAGGTTCCTACAACAGGCGTGTTACCAAAAACATGGTTGCAAGTTTCAAAGTTAATATGAGAGAAAAGAGGTGAAGTACAACTAGGAGCAAAGCTGTCCAATTTCACTGCATATCAAGACAGAAATTCACTTGATAGAACCATGAGCAGAGCATACACGAGAAGCCACATAGACAACCATATCCCATAACAAATTTACGGGTCAAGAAACACTCCCAAATATACGAGGATGTCAATCCAGCCAAGTACAGCAGAAAATTGCATAAACAGCACACAGCTCTGAATAATTATGGGTATTTGCTCTATTTCACACATGGGAGTTTGAACTCCTGATACTCCATTTTTTTTCTTTTGTGTGTAGGGGGTTACTTGACACAGGAGTTCACAACAGAAAAGCAAATTCTATGAGAAGATAATCTCATAAGGGATATAACTTAAAGTTGAATAATATTCCAAGACATTGTCAAAAATATCACTTTGTTCATATGCTAAGCATATGTAATTTGGATAAAAGACTATATTACATGGGTTTACATCTGCAGCAAATTTGCTACAGAGAGCAGTCTTGGACGGCGTTAAATCAAAGAGGTACTTGTCAAGTTTAAGGTTAGTGATTAGATGATTTGGTTATGTAAAATTAATATGAGAAATAAGCAACCAAACGAGTTTGGAATAAGCAAACAGTTAGGAGGCAGTATTAGAAAAATAAAAAAACTCAGCAACGGAAATGATCATAACAGAAGTGCAGAACTAAATAGAGAGGCAGACAACTCCAACTTGCAAGCAGACAAGGCCTTTTCAATAGTGGATGTGTATGTAGGTTTCAATCTACACTACAGGAGAATCTACTGTTCTTTGTTGCAGACTCACCTACTACAGCAGAGACACTAGCATTGAGGGAGGCAATTATACAGGCACAGCAAATAACCAATAGCCAAACAAGACAAACACATTAAATAAGAGAAATGTGAGCGAACAATAAAAAAATTAAATAAGCAAAACTCGCCAGAGTATCCAAAATCCATTTCTTTGATTTTGGATCAAGAAATTATCCAAACAACACTTAAACAGAATGCGAGTATACTTCTTTACATACACTTGTTCCTTCATAATCCCTACGAACTGCTTACCTATATTCAAAACGCCTTGTTGCATGGAACATAAAAATCTATATAAAAACATGCATACGTACTTATATGTAGCTAAATCTGTACATACTACATAAAGAACAAGAATCAATCTTACTTGGCACTGTAGTATGAATATGACATGGAGTTCCTGGGGAACTAACCCCCATATATGACAGTGATACACTGGTTAACTCCTCAAAATGACTTAGCCTATCTTGAATTTTATCTTTACCCACAAGTTGAATGGATACTCGCTTGTTGCTAGCTGAAAGGACATACATTTCATCTACAATAAAGAGCAAGAAAATCATATTATTTTCTAGGTTTTGTCAGTGTAACATGCACTTGAAACCATGTATAGAAGACAGATTCATATGTAAACAATTCTAATGGGGGAGGAAAAAAATTTTAACACAACACATTACTGACTATTAGAAAGCAAATAAGTCCCAAATTTTCATAACATACCAATTTCTTAAACTTTGGACAAAGAAGATACAAAGGGCAGAATTGCGTACTTCAAAATTCCCATGGACCATCCAGTAATTGGAAAGAAACCAAAAAGGTACCAAATATAAAATTTGTTAATGTTGATGCTAGTCATGTATCCCGCAACCAATTTCACAATGATATGGGCTGATAAAATCATAGTACTAATATGCTAGAATTGACTTCTTTTCTATTTATCAATACCAGAGTGAAAGCATTTTCACGCTCGTTGCATTATGTTGCCCACATTACTCCAGCCAACCAAAATATGTAATCAACAATTACACTTTAATATGAAGCCAGAAATATACCCTCTTCATCTTTAGTAGAGTCACCCCGATATCTGATTTCAATAGCTTCCAGCAGTGAAATGCCTGGGTTCAGATTCTGGGCACGAACAAATGAGGCAGATCTTTCAGACTTTGCATGAAAGTATCGGACCCCATTGATGGTTCCATCATGTTTGCCTTCTCGATTGTCCCAGTCAACTCCAACCCATGTCCCCGAATAGCCTTCTACAGGCCCCACATACTTCGCTGTCCCAATTCTCCGTGAATCACCAGATGGATGAACTCGTTGGCCCACCCGGAATTCAAGTCTTGAGTTGGGAAAATCCTGCATTTTTTTGTTAAAAATTGGCTGGGAATAATACTAATGTTCCAGCCCTGTGTCTCTGGATCTTCAAGAACGAGAAGACGTATTAGATTTAGCAGTGAAAGGACCAGGATTTGACACTGCGTTGAAGAGTCGAAAGCATTGCAGGCAAAACGAAGGTTAAGGCAAACCCTTTAGTGGATGATGGGGATTTTTGGATAAAAATCTAAGTTCAACTGCTCCGACCAAATAGAATTTCCCTAGTGATTATTATCAAAAGGTGAACAAAAATGTTTGCTGCCAGCGAAAACTAAGACGTCGCTTTGCTTATGGGACCAAGTCTGCGTCGCAGCAGAAGGTGTAGTCTGCTGTAGTTTCTATGATATGAGTGGAGCACAGACTAAGCAACCAAACTTTATATATTTTGAACATTTTAATCTAAACTTTTAATTTTACTAATCAAAGATTTAAATATGAGTCTCATTAAAAAAATCTTTAAAATATTTATATGACGTTGACATAGTAAAAATAAACTAATTAATACAGTGATTTTGTGATTTTAGACAGAATAAAAATAAAAATTATTTTTTATTTGTAATTTTACTTTTTATTTAGTTGTAATTCTGTTGTTTTTTTTACTACAATCTTTGACACCAAAATTGAAAATGGGGATCCACTCCGATTCAATCTTATCATTGGTATAATTTTATAATAATAGTATGATTAAATAATAAATAATTTATATAAACATATCTTAAATTTAATCAAAAATTAAACCTCCGCCGTAAAAATTTTGAGTCTCTCTCGACTATTTACACTTCCGAGAGAAACCATTTGGGCACGTACCTTGGAGCAGCCACGGCCCTAGCGGCCCTTGATTATGGGCTTCTTCTTTTGCAGAGCCCACCCCTTCCTTGTCGATTGTAGTCCTCTCTGTAGACTGTAGCATCTGTAGTTTGTGTCCTTCAGAAATGGTTGCCGCCGTTTTTTCAGTGAACAACCAAGTTAAATAACACTCACCCTCACGGCATCAACAATTTCTTTTTCAGATAATAGTTTCTGTTTCAGCGAAGATGTGGAGGTCAGCGTTCGCAAGATATGCTGCACGGGACTTCATCAATGGCAAGGCTTGCCGAATTTCGAAGGCAGCTCTTTCTAACCCGCTTAAGCCAGTTCCTCAAGCTCCTAATTCCTCGACATGGGTATGTTTCTTTCCTCAAATATCTGGTTTTTGCAACTACCCTCGCTTCTTCTCCCAGCAAATCTCTGTTTCTACCGATGAGAGTCCAAATCGCGAGGATTCAATGCATTCTTCTTCCGTGGGTATTGACGAATATCACAATACCCAGATGAGCAATGATGCTCTGATGGATGGACATCCTGAGAGTTTTGAGGGATCTCTGGAAGAAAATAGTGGCGAGCAGATAGATACTTGTGTGGAGATGGAGACAAGAGAAGAAGCGGTTTACGACTTTGATGTTGAGAAGTTGGAGAACGTGCTTTCTCTTCTCCAGAGTAGTTCTGATGGGTCATTGGAGTCATCCCTTGATGACATGGATTTGGCTTTACATGAAGAGTTTGTAATCAAAGTAATTGAAGCCCCGCTTGTTTTGGGCGAGAATCTTATTAGGTTTTTTAAATGGGCTTGGAAGGAGAAGTCATTCAAGGTCACCACTCGTGTCGTGGAATCCCTTGTTCTGTCAGTATGTAGTGGTCTTAGGAAGAAAGAGATATACTCTTTATGGGACTTGGTTAAGGAAATTAGCGAGAAAGAGAGTGGATTACTTAATGTGGAGATTCTAAACGAACTGATGACTTCTTTCTCGAAGTTAGGCAAGGGAAAAGTTGCATTGGAGTTGTTCAACAATTTTGAGGAGTTTGGATGTGTGCCAAATGCTGATTCATATTACTTGACAATTGAAGCTCTCTGTAGAAGATCATTTTTTGATTGGGCTGGGTCTGTTTGTCAAAAGATGCTTGACGCAAAAAGCCTGCCCGATGGCCAGAAAGTTGGTAAGCTTATTTCTTGGTTTTGTAAGGGGAAAAAAGCTATAGATGCCCATGCAGTGTATGTGGCAGCAGTAGAGGAAAACCAGCGCCCACCTATGTCTGCAATTAATTTTTTGATTGGTAAACTCTGTCAAGAAAATGAAACTGTACAAATAGCTTTGGAGATGTTAAATAATGTCCCTCGAGAGGTGAAAAAGCATGCAATAAAACCATTTTCAGCTGTGGTTCGCTCCTTGTGTAGGAACAAAGATGTTGATGCGGCCAGGCAGTTAATCTTAAAAATGATTACGGAGGGACCACCTCCTGGGAGTGCTGTTTTCAATTCTGTAATCACAGGCTATTCCAAAGTTGGGGAAATGGAACAGGCAATGGACATGATGAATCTAATGGAAAACAGAGGCTTAAAACCAGATGTGTACACATATACTGTTGTTATGAGTGGCTATTCAAGTGGTGGTGATATGGAAGGGGCTTGGAAGGTCTTCACAGAAGCTAAAAGGAAGCATTCTGTGTTAAGCCCTGTGACATATCACACTCTAATTCGTGGATACTGCAAGCTAGAACAGTTTGATAAGGCTTTAGAATTATTGGCCGAGATGAAGGATTTTGGTGTACGAGCCCCTGTTGATGAATATGAGAAGTTGATCCAGTCTCTATGCTTGAAGGCTTTGGATTGGGAAAGGGCTGAGAAGCTGCACGAGGAAATGAAAGAGAATGGGTTGTATCTCAAGGGGATCACTCGAGCCCTGATTAGAGCAGTGAAGGAGATGGAAAACGAGGTTTTGGAAACATGAAATGGTAGTTTAGTGCCTTAAACTGGCGGCAGGCTCTCTCAGGTAGTATGATCTTAATGTGGAAGGCCTCATATTTGTAATTCTTTTCTGTTTACCGTAGCATCCTAATTCCTTGTTGCAGTTTTAATTTTTATGTTGATCTAAAGGCAAAAATACAAGAGGAGAAATGGCCAAAATATCGGATCTGAATCAACTGCAATTTTCTTATGTGTAGTGTTTGCGAAATCTTTTTTCTCATTAAATGCAATCACAGTTGGCTATGTTTCAGATTTTTCTTTTTCCATGATAATGTCATAAATATTTAATATATAACTAGAATTTCATTTCTGATGTCATGGTAATCTTTGTTTTATTGCTGTGTAGGAATTGACTAACAATTTTTTTTGAATGATAATAAATACATATATGGTATTGTTATATTTTAAATTTCTGTCTAGTTTTGAATCTTTAATATGTCATAAACTTATGACATAAACTTTTGATTGTGCTTGATGCTTAAGAATTGCAAGATGCATGTGTTGTTAGATCTAATGCATTTAAAATAAATTTTGTATGAGCTCTGAAATTATAAGTGCAAGGAAATGATATATATCCACAGTTATTTAACATTATGTTGGCCTCTTCCAAATCCAGAGATTCGTGGTATGTTATTTGACGTTTGTTGTAAACACTGCAGCTGTTGTCAATGTTATATGAATTATGGTTACTCAACTGTTTTATAAGGTTGGGTGATGGTGTTGAGTTAATGTCTTGTTTAGTAGCTGAATTGCTGGGTCTGGCGCTTCGTAGGAGGGGTTGGCGAGTAGGGGAGTTTATCTTTGGACTTGTTGTCTTTCCTTTGCCCATTGTTCTCGGCAGGCTCGGTTCATGGCTGAATTTTCCATGTATACTTAGGCACCCATTCTTGTACATATGCTAAAACAATATCACACTAGACCATATTTCAGACCAATTGTGTCCAGTAGCATAGTTCTTCTGAAATCGCTGGTTGATGTTGAGGGTTCTGAGGCACTACCCACAATCATATGCATGGTGCTAGATCTTCAACATGTTGCAAATTTGTCAGATAGCAACAACCTGAAATTTATTGGACGTATTTTGTTTAGTCTATTTTGGCAGATGCCATTCTTCTTGAGATATATAGATTTTTTCATATCTGCGCCAGCACATTTTTGCCCAACTTTTTTCGGTAAAATGGAAAGGGGTACTACCACTTGAATCTGAGACCTCCACCCAAATCTTCACCCACCCCAAGCACCTGAGCTATATATTATTGCATATATAGTTGCTTTCTTATTTTTGACTTTTGAGAGGTGTCATACTGTATATTATTTTTTATTAGGAGTCTGTTGTTGGAGTTCTTATCCGCTGAAACAATTGATGGACATCATAAGGAAACAAAGAAATTTCATAATTAACTTCACTTGATAACTTTGATTTGTGAAAAATCCAGTGCTTAAATGAGTAATAATAAAGCTATATTTTTACGTTACATTTTTGGTACAACAGCCAAAAATTTGAGATCGATTTTTCATTGTGCAAAATTTTAAAGACCATTTGAGACTGGTCTTAAATAGGTTATTGTATCAAAAATATAAGAATAAAAATGTAGTTCTATTATTACTTGCATATTGGTGTATTATTTTTACAAAGATGAAAGTTACAAACAGGCATACAAGCAAAATAATCGACTAATCAGGAAAGTGGAACTACATTATTCACGAGAAACTATGACTACTTGCTTGCCAGCGTTTTGGCCTCGGAACATTCCTTCTAACGCGTCAGGACCTTTCTCAAGGCCTTCAACTGTATCTTCAACGTACGTTATCTTTCCTTCTCTAATGTATGGTAAAATGGTCTCCAAGAACTTGGGATAGAGATGTAGGTAATCATACACCGTGAATGCTTCTACGCGGATTTCTTATATATAATAGACACCAAATTCTTGATGCCTTGAGGCTCATCAAGGTCATACTGTGAAATCATTCCGGCCGCCACGATGCGACCACGCCTTCTCATGTTGAGCAGGGCTGCCTCCAGCATGTCTCCCCCCACATTGTCAAAATAAAAGTCAATACCTTCTGGGAAGTACCTGATAACGATTTAAAGGGTAATTAAATGTCAGAACAATTGGAAAAGGAAAAGTGTTTATGTTTAATTAACAACCCAGACGAAAGTTAAATATTGACTCAGACCATTTGAATACAAGTAGTTGGCTGTCTTATTAATTGACAAAAATTAAAAAAAAGAAAGAAAGAATATAACATATCCTTGTAATTGATTATGCAGTCTTGGTTATACTGAATTCAAATCATAGACTGACCTCTTTAATGCTGCATCCAGGTCATGCTCTTCCTTGTAATTGAAAGCCCCATCAAACCCAAACGTACTCTTCAGAATTTCAACCTTATATACCAGGAAGAAGAAAACAACTTTTAACTGGGATTTTGGTCCAAACCAAAAGAATATAACTACTCTGCTCTACAAACTAGAAATATCTCTACCTTTTCTTTGCTTCCTGCACTTCCAACAACATAGCAGCCCATCAGTTTTGCTAGTTGCCCAACTAGTTGACCAACTGCTCCAAAAGCTGAAGATATAAAAACATAGTCTCCTTTCTTAGCAGCGCCAACTTCATAGAAGCCTGCATAAGCAGTCATACCAGGCATACCTGAATATGAAAATATCACCAACAGATGGCAACCAATTAGTATTATTAATGCTATATTGTTAGAGTAAATGTATTTAACATATGATGTGAAGGCAACTCCCAATGTGTACAAATAAAATTATATTTACCAAGAAGTCCTGTGTAATAGGAAAGTGGCACATCTGTATGCTCAATTTTGAAGAGGCTCTCAGTCATGGTGATGACACTGTACTCTTCCCATCTGGTGACTCCCCACACCAAATCTCCTCTTTTAAAATCCGGGTGTTTGGAATCCAGCACTTTACACACTCCATACCCAATTATTAGCTGAAAAATGTTTCAACCCACAAATTAATCATCATAGAAGTTCAGATACACATCCTTCCATCAAATAGGTTTGCAGAATATTTACATGAGCAATGAGAAGAAGATTAAATAGGGCACAAACAGAAAGAAAATGATCATATGAAAGGAACTATATAAAGTGTGTGCTTACAGAGTCAGGGGAGAAGGAATAAAAGAGGCGATTTTTATCTCTTCTCTTGGTGCCTCTCATGTAAGGATCACAGGATAGGTATAGGTTCTTAACCAGCACAGCATTTGAAGCCTCTGGAGGAAGCTTTAAGCTTGTGGTAGAAGTGCTCAAATACATGTCAGTTCGTTTTGGATTCCCAGTTATGTGAGCTTTAGCTAGAACCTGTTTGTTGCTCACATGCTCGTCCACGTTATCTGCCATTGCTTTGATTTTGAATTGCTCTTGTATCCTCCTGAAATCTCTTCTGCTTTTATAAATTTTCTTGAGATGTCTGAGGCTCCTCCTCTCGCCATTGATGTATACTTATAGGGAGGAATGACGAGGAATAATATTAGGATGAGGTCAAAAATTACCTCTTAAGAATCATCGTGTCAAATGAGAACTCTAACCATTGACATTTCAAAGCTCAAAAAGGTTGAAACTTAACATGAGATTAAAAAGATCTTCTCTGAATGAACATTGACATAAGCAATGATGCGTCCAGATGCAACATAATCCAATCAGGAACAACATAATATATGTATATATTTATTATTTCTAAAGTAATTTAAAAATAAATCTAACAAAGTCTACACGGAATCAAACCGAAGTGCAATCATAGACTATTAAACAACTCTACTACGGCCGTTACAAAAATTGGCTTTAAAATTTCAATACGCGCAATAATCGCTGTTAATTTTTGCACAGGTTATATAGCACTTTTATAGAAACCCACCAAATTGTAGTGTGTTATTTTTTGCATTGACTTTTGTGAGATTGCATTTATTTTGTCTCAGAAATAGCACTCTTTACTAAATACGAGGGTATTTGTTTCTTCCTAACCAATTAACAACACCCAAATAGTATCAACTATCAATTTCAGCAAGCCTGCATTCAACGTCTTGACCTGGTTCATTGTGGAATTTTGTCCCGTGTTGTCAAATCCCACGCAACGTTACCATTTTTCCTTCTACAACGACATTAAGTTCACATTTATCCAATACTTTTCTTATGTGGTGATCATTGTATATATGTGGACGGGGGTCTAAGGCCGTTCACATGCTGCCGTCCTGGTGCAAAAGTGAATGTGGCTATCACACAAGTCTAGAAACAGGAACAGCAATCATTCTCAATTGAACCTAGCACATAGAGGGAATTTTGAGAGAAGAAAGACGAAATGTTATGTAGTCTGTCTATATATACTTTATGCGGACAGAGTACTTCTTTATCAACATTTTAAATATCACAATTTATTTATCCATTTTAAAGAAAATAAATAACATTTATCCTAATCACTTTAAATATCCCCACAATTCATACATCACTCATTAATAGACTGTGGATAAAAGGGATTTTTGCTATCTACTTTATTATCTAATAATAATTTTGTTTTAAAATTTTTTCGAAAGTTTTTCTTAACTTTTGGATAAAGGATTAATTTCTTTCTAAGTTTAAGGGTAACCTCTCCCAACATATCTAATAATATTTCACATATGGTGAGTGTCCCAAATATGTGTTGTGAAAGTCTCCGTGTCAGGCCTAGTCCAGTAAGAACTGCAGTGCATGTCCTTAGGATGGCACTTGTCCAGTAACCAACTGCTATGCTGCCTCATTTCTGGCTGGTCTTGCTGTAGCCGCCGCAACTCTTGCTGGAAGGTACGGCATCCAGGCCTGGCAAGCATTCCCACGCCCCACTAAGCCTAGAGTACACAAGTTCTTTGAAGGTGGTTTCCAGCCTACTATATTTGTATGGCACGAAGAGAAGCTGTCCCTGATTCTGGGTGTCAGGTAATTTTGATATCTGAATGCTCACGAGTATGTGAGATAGACAATCGTAGCCTTTATTATATGAATGATGAACCCTTTTGAACAAGTGGAAGAATGATGTCCAAATCGCATTTTTTTCTAAACTATCGGGATTGATCTTACGTGAATAAATCTCAATTCCAATGATCAAATTGTTTGTTTAATCAAAGATGTAAATACAGCTAAAAAATAAAAACTCCATCATATCTGAGTCATCAAAGTATACAATCAGAATACTGGAATGGCATGATGGGCAAGAAATCGACCAGGAAAGCACAGCAAAATCAAGCATAGAGAGAAAATAGAACCGAGCAGTAAAACAACATATTTCAACTGGTTATTAAGATCAAGATTGCAAGCAGGAAATTGAAGCTAACTGATACATTCGAAAACAAATCATTCACGAGCAACCACAATTACTTGTTTGCCAACATTACGGCCTGTGAAAATTCCCTCTAATGCTGCAGGGCCATTCTCCAGACCTTCAACAGTGTCCTCAACGTATGTCACCTTTCCCTCTCTGATATAAGGCAAGATGGTGCCCAAGAACTTATGGTAGAGGTGGTAGTAATCAAACACTATAAAGGCTTCAATTCGGACTTGCTTGTGTATAATGGACAGCAAATTCTTGATGCCCTGAGGCTCATCAAGATCATACTTTGAGATCATTCCGGCCACCACAATTCGACCACGCCTTCTGATGTTCATAAGTGCTGTCTCAAGCATGTCGCCCCCTACATTGTCAAAATAAATGTCAATGCCTTCAGGAAAGTACCTGATAACAAGTTACAATAGAATAATACAGGAGTTTGATAAGGAAAATAATCAAACAATGTAGACTTAAATGCACTGACCACTTCGAAGCAGCATCCAGGTCATGCTCCTCTTTGTAATTGAAAGCCCCATCAAAGCCAAGCTGATTTTTCAGAATTTCAACCTACAGAAGAAGCGAAACACTTAACTCATGCGAGTAACTACCAACTGCTCTGCCCTGCAAAGAAAGCTATCTTTACCTTTTCTTTACTTCCTGCACATCCCACAACATAGCAGCCCATCAATTTTGCTAATTGCCCCACAAGTTGACCAACTGCACCGAATGCTGAAGATATAAAAACATAATCGCCTTTCTTAGGAGCACCAACTTCATAGAAGTCTACATAAGCTGTCAGACCAGGCATACCTGAATGTAAAAAGATCACAGATAAGCATTTAGTACTCTAGTTACAACGCTATTGTGAGAGTAAGAGTTTGAAGCATAAGGCAAGTATGAACTACTAGCTTATTTACCAAGAAGTCCTGTATAAGAGGAAAGTGGCACATCTGTGTGCTCAATTTTGATGAGGTTGTCAGTGTTGGTGATGACACTGTACTCTTCCCATATGGTGACTCCCCATACCAAGTCATCTCTTTTGAAGTTTGGGTGCTTGGAATCCAACACTTTAGACACTCTATACCCCACTATTAGCTGAGACAAGTTTCGACCCATAAAATTAAGTCACAGTTCTATGCATCAGAAACACAAAGGATCGAAATCAAAATGCAAGTTTTTGGGAATTTTAACAGGGATTCAGCATCTTTTAGTAGAAACTTTCTGAAAACCAGAAGGCACATATTTTGAAACATAAAAGATCATCCATACCATAGATGTGCGGTTGCACTTACAGAGCCGGGGGCGAAGGTGTTAAAGAGGCGATTTTTATCGGATTTTTCGCTACTTCGCATGTAAGGATGGCATGAGAGGTGTACACATTTAATTTTGAAGGATCCACCTTTCAAAGCATAAACAAAAATTAAACTTAAAATTTAAATTAAAAATAAAAAATAAAAATTAAACCTAAAAATTAAAGTCAAAGTTTAAGGTAACTCAAAATTAAAATTAAATTTTAAGATTAAAATTAAACTTTTAAAAATAATATAATAAAATGATAAAATATTTTAAAAAAATACGATAAAATATAAAATAATTTAAAAATAAATAAAAAATAATAAAAATAATGAACATTAAAAATAATAAAAAGATAAAAATAAAAAATAATAAAAATAAATAAATTAAATAAATCTAAAAGATAATATAAATAAATAAAAAATATAAAATATAAAAAATAAGAATTCAAAGATAAAATATAAATAAAATTAAAAAATAAAAATTTATTTTAAAAAATTTTAATATTATATTAATAAAAAATTATTAAAAAAAAAAAGTCAGCCTAAAAAAGATCTCAGCCTAAAAGGGTTGCAGCCCACAAAAACGTGGGACAGTCACGGAACAAAAAGAACCCATTATTCCCTCAGGTCCTACTGCATTTTTAACCCACAGCCCCCCGCACACCAAAAATTCACGCGGAAATCAGCCTCCACAAAAACATAGGCTTCCATTCCCAACACCAAAACGACAACACTCTAGGTCCTAGACGCACCTCTCTTCTTCAGCCTCAGAACCGTGACTTCCCTCACCGAAGAACCAGAACCCACTCCTTCCCTCAACTAAAAATTTTACAGCCCACCTCAAACCGGAAACACTCGCCTAAATCCCTATCACGAAGAGTCCGGGAGTTCTCTGTAGTCTGTCTCACGGTTTGGCTCCCAGACCAAACGAAAATCCTATCCCATCTTCAACTCAACCACCGACTTCAAAATCATTGGAGCATCGCGCCACTGTGCAGGAAGACAATCGCCGTTCCCCGTTCGTCAGCACAGCACCCACTGTCTAAGGAAGCCGCCTGTCACCCACGAGACCAGCAAAGAGCCCGAAGAAGCCCAGCTGTGGTTGCGTCGCTTGCCCTCGCCGTCGCGGTAGGAGTTGGAGCAACTGGTCGTTGATTGCCGTAAGCTCCTCGCCCTCGCCGTCGCTGTAGGAGTCGGAGCAACCGCAGTCACCGTGAGCTATTACCGTAGTGCCTCAGTTTGTTCCAGCCGCTGATTGCTTCCTGACTCGCGACCTAGGAGAGAATTGTCCCCCTGTCACCTTCGAAGCTTCACGACCATCGCAACCACCGTGAGCCCAGCCTCTGCAGAGCCACTGCCCAGGAGCGCTGCTGTTGCTGAAAGCCCACCGTTGCCGTATCGCCTCGGTTCGTTCCAGCCGCAGGTCGCTTCCCAAGCCGCGCCGTTGAGGAATAGCGCAGTACTCAGCTACCCCCTCTCCGATCTGGACCAGCTGTTTTTCAGGAGTCAAGCCGAGCTGCATACATTAGTTTAAAGGTAATGCTTCTAATTGAAAGCTGCTAGTTAGTTTCTTGAATATTGGATTACATCTTGATTGTTTTTGTTTGGTTCTTGTGCTAATTCTGTTCATGATTTGTGTTGATATTCGGTAATGTAACTTGCAAGTTTTGATATAGAGTTTACTGTGTTGATAATTTGCTTTTGATTTTGTATGCTTCTTGGGGATTTTCTTTGCATTTTAGTATAATTAGGGTAATTGGTTGAGATTCACTTGTGTGGTTATGGGCACAAATTATCTGGCATAGGAATTCTAGATAATATGGGTTACTTAGTTTAAGAATTAATGGAATTGAGTTGATTGTAGTTAATGGCTTGTTCCCTTAATCCTTTGAAATCTTAATAATATCAATTATTTTTGACCGAGAAGGAAGTCTCTATTGAGCATTGTAACTAGCATCTTATCGTCACTGTGGTATTCATGATAAATTTTTAGATGTAATTTTTATTTGGGGTTTTGATATGGTGAATTTTGAGTTGTAAGAGGACCTTATTACCTTAAATGTAAAATTATGCTTGTCACGATGAAATCTTCTTTTGGAATTTCAAGAGGATCCAAAGCATGTCTTTATAATCCACTACTTCAAAGTGAATTTAGCCAAGAACAAAAAGTGAGCGCATTGGAAACCTTTTAGAGAACCTCTTCTTGAATAGGAATAGGGAGTTTCTTCAAAGAATTACTTTTGAATTTTTATCAAAAAATTTTATCTAGAATAAGAAGGAAATTTTCTCAAAAATTATTATTTTAAAACACTAGTTTGGAATAGGAAGGAATTTTTCCTCAAAATCATTTTTATTTAAAAATTTTGATTTGAAATAGGTAAGGATTATTTTTGGAAATCTTTTTTTTAATTCTTTAAACCAATGCAAATTAAATCAAGGTAACCTAATTAGATTATTTTTTATACCGAAAGAGCATTTAAGGTGCTAATACCTTCCCTAAAATTTAATTAACCCCCGAATCCAATTTCTAAAAATGTGGACCATTGTTAATTAGATGTCCGATCTTTAGGTAATTTAGGTTGGCAGTGACTACAAAACTAAAAATGAGGGTTGATAATAGGTAGAGATTCTTAAGCAACACAGCATTTGAAGCCTGCGGAGGAAGTTTTAGGCTTGTGGTAGAGGTGATCTCATACATGTTTGTGTGTTTTGGATTGCCAATTATGTAATCTTTAGCTAGCACCTGTATGTTGATGATCACTTGCTCTTCCAAATCTGCCTTTGCTTTGATTTTGAAATGCTCTTCTTCTATGCCTTTTCCTATTTTCTTGATGCTGTTTCTTCCCCTCCCTTCCCTCTTTATATGGTTAATTTGTGCAATGCACTTTGTCTCTTGATTATATTATTCTATTTCTATACAACAAAGCAATGGAAATTAGCAGCCATGGTGCATTAATCTAACCTTCCTTCAAACCACACCAATCAGCTAATATAAATTATATAATAAACAATGGTCGCCGCCCACCCCCGTGCAACCCTAACACACAAATCAAGCAGATGCTTCTTTACATTCTGATTTGGCATTATATACTATAATATTATTTTTTTGTGATTAATTTCTGGTGTATTTAAACAAGTAAAATATATATACATATATTTTTATATTTGAGCGTCTCTCGTTTGAATTGCAAATATTTTATTTCACTTCACACAACAATCGTGTCATAAGCTTGATTTTTTTATTTAAAAAAAAAATAAGGCATCTTCTAATTGGGTTGATCTGATTTCATTTTGATTTTCAGAATTCTCAACAAACTGACAAGTTGTTTTGGTTCATATACTCTGTTTGACCGATTTCTATATCAGCAATATTGCAAAGAAAATTTTTCAGACTTACAAATTTTTTTTATTAAAATTTCTTAAAACTCCTCTATCTTCATTTAGATATAGTGAGGTATATCTATAAATATATTAAGCTCATCATATTTAATGATAATAAATATGTTTTATGAGATTTTAAAAAAATTAATGAGAATAATATTGCAAAATACAATATGAATATCTTTGTACAAATTTATTGTATAAAAATACTTATCAAATTGTAAATACTCATATTTTTTAATTGGTATGATAATAATAATGATATCATATAATTTATTTAAATACCTAATAATAATTATATATGGATGTAATATTGTAATCTAAACTAGTTTATTTTATTTAGTTATGTTTGATTATAAGAAAATAATTTTCACACACTAATTAAACAGTTTGCCTTTTATTTTATTCTTTTTTTTGACCTTTTTTCTATCATTCTTTTTTTCATCAGATAAATCAAAATTTCTTTTAATTTTATTTTATTCCTTTAATTTTACATATTCGTTATTTTTATAATTTTTTATTTAATTTTTATAATATATAATTTAGATTATAAAATTTATGAAATTTTATAAATTATATTATAAAATAAAAACATCAATAATCAAAATAAAAAAGTATACAAATTATATAAAATAAGAATTGTGAAAACATTGTTTCTTGTTGACTTTATACTGATTTTCAAATAGTGTCAACATAAAGGTATTCTCGAATTTCTAAGACAAATATATTCAGAAAGCCAATCAAATTCAAGCTTGACGTTAGCCTCGGTTGCTTTACCAATTGAATTGGTAGATTCAATAGCAGATAGCAAGGACGGAGCACTTTGGGGACATCGATGGAATTGGCATGAATTATAATCAGAAAAACGTGGGGGGACTGTGATCATCCCACTTCTTCATGCGTGAAATTAGGTCAATCGTTCTGAATAAGTGTGATTTGCATATCGATAATGGCTTCCTACAATGGCAAGTGATTTCACCTTTTATAACTTGGCAATTAGACTATGCTCAAATTGAATAACTGGGTAATTTTCATATCTAAGTTTTCTTCTGTGTTTTTTCAGGTGCCGCTATTGTAATTATGGGTGTTAGTGGTGCTGGGAAAACGTAAGCGGTAAACCTTATTTGAAATGTGCCTTTATCCTTTTAATTTGTATCAACATATGCATATCTATATTTATCATAATTTGTTGCAAAAAATTATTAGGGAGAGAGATTGATATATATCCCATTAAGCCATTTGTTCAATTAAGCCTCTTCCTGAAAATTATAACTGTAGAAGAAGTAGCTTTAGTAAGATCATGGATTTCATAATTAGTGGGAATTGTTTCTAGCTGTGAACACAGGAAAAGCACAATGAAAGACATAATGCATTTTTTATGATGACAAATGTGATTTTTTAGCACAAATGTGACTGAAAGCTCTAGATCATGTTTGGTTTTGTGTCCTTTTCTATTTCTTACTCTATCTGCTGTTTGAAGCCTCTACTTTCTAAGCTTCCTTTATGTACCATCTTCCATGTTTGGTCTCATGCAGTCTATAAGCTTCTACTATTCCCTACCCTGTTCACTTAGAATTAATAAAGACCATGTTTCAATTGATGTCAAACATTTCAATTTGTAGTAGTTAGAGGCTCTCTCCTAGTGGGTCTTTGTTAATTTAAAGAAAATCTTTGGCATTTGAGAATTTCATTTCAATTACTCAATTTGTTATGCAGGAAAGCCACTTACTACTTTGAACAAATTTAATTCGCCTTAGGGGCATTGGCTTACTGATATTCTAAGTAGCACCATTCATAAACTATGACTTAAACAAAGGAAAAGCAATCCCAAACCACTGAAAAAAGAAGTGGTTTAGAGTTTGAGTAAATGTTGAAAATTCACTCAACACTGATCATTTCATTTAAAATATAAACAGTATAACCTAATGCCAAGAAAATTGATCTGTTAATATTTGAATGGGAAAATCCCAAGACAAGAACTTCATGTTGTTCATGATTAACTAGACTCTCTTTTGTTTTATCATCAATTATGCTCACAGTTTATACCTTGTGTCACCTGGACAATGATTATAATATTGTAATCAATCACTATGGGAGTAGACCCCAAAATTGGGGGATTTGAGTGAATCCGAGCAGCACCCTGCATTTTATATTTGTTGTAGTACCAAGCAAGTGTAATTGAGTTTCACTACAAATTTGCCACCTCTTGTCTTCCACCTTTTCCGAAAACTTGGTTTTAAATAGAATTTAATAGGGTCATTTAATTTATGTAGTCGATCTTATTTAGTGGGGCAAGGCTCTATTTGTTGTTATTATTGTTGTCTTCCACCTACTTTATCCCTAATTTACACCCTAAAAGCTGTGCTCTGTTTGTCTACTTAAACTCTTACATTATGTAGAATATAACTTTAAACCCAACTTGGTTGTTATTCTATCATCCTTCGTTGATATAGACTTATAGCTATAGTGTTTGAATTTCAAACATGGCACCCTAGCATGATGTACTTCTATTCATCAGCAGTATACTTACTATCTATATTATATGCGGCCTACATTGCTTGATGTAGTGTTTTAATCTACTTTGGGCTACAATCTATCTGATAATATGTTGGAAATTTAAAGCATTCAATCGAATCTAAAATTTTTTAAAAGCAATGTTTGACCATAAGTATTACTTGTTTTTTAACTTTTCGTTCAACAGCACAATAGGTAACATGTTGGCAGAAAAGATGAAATATAAGTACCTTGATGCTGATGATTTTCATCCTCAATCAAACAAAGGTGTGTATGTGAGATTGCATAATGTTACAGAATTTGTTGCTGATAATAGAAGTGTTTTTCATCAAAATTTTGAAATTATTTCTCCTCGTTAATATCCTCTTTTTCCTTGTTACTTTATTTTGATGTATGCACTTCATTTCTTCCAATATGACAGAAAAGATGAGGATGGGAATTCCACTTTCAGATGAAGACCGGCTTCCATGGCTTGAATCACTCCGGGATGTCTCGAAAGAATACTTAATCAATAAAAAGGGCATGGTTCTTGGTTGCTCTGCTTTGAAGAAGTCTTATAGAGAAATGCTTAGATCTGCTGACCCAAGTTATAAAGAAGGAAGTTATGTGAGTAGTAGTGTTAACTTTTTTCTTTTGGATGCCCCTGCTGAAGTGCTAAGTGATCGTTTAAAGAAAAGAGCTGCAGAAGGAACCCATTTTATGCCTGCATCTCTTTTGCAATCTCAGATAGACTTGCTCAAGATTGATGAGTCTGAGGGAATAGATAAAGTTGATGCTACTTTAAGTCCTCAAGCCATTGTTAATATCATTATAGCAAAGCGAAAATTTTAGAAATTGAGTATGTTGAAATTCATTGATAACTATCAACAGTAATTGTACAAACATTGAAAGAAGAGATATTGATTGAGGAAATACAAAAACAAACTACAAGTATGTTTTGTAACTTATAGGATCTTTTACTTTAAATTATGATATTGTAATTAGTTTTATTTTTAGTTTCATTTAATTTAGTTTTGTTATGAATAATATTATTTTGTTTATATATAAAATAAGATTTATATGCATATATATTATCTTTTAAATTGATGAGAGATGAAAATAATATTAACTTGAAAAATTTGATTTATTGTCAAATTTATTAATACCTTTAAAAAATAGATAAAAAATAATGTATTATAAAGAATAAAGTATCACTTACTTTAAAAAAAAAAAGATTATGTTTGGTGTTTTATTTTTATAGATTAATTTCATAAAATTTTTATTTAAAAAATTTAAATTATTAAATATATTAAATGTTACTAATTTTATAAATTATAAAATTTAATAAACTTTATACCCATTTTTTATGTGAGAGAAAGCTTTTGTATTGTTTTACATATTAAACTAAATCATATAATTTAAAAGCAAAATGCGATAAAATCGGAGAAAGACAAACTGAAAAAAAAAAAAATTACTCATTAGAAGTTTTATCAGTGTGGGCGTTTAGCCCCTTTAATTGAAAAAAAAAAAAAAATTGTTGTCGTTTCCTTACTTGTGGTAGCCGGATTCTCTTACACTACAAAACGATCCCGTTGGACTTAGGACCCTCCTACTCTATGGAAGTGAAAAATATAAAATGGGGTGGGAAAAGGAACTGCAAAGCAAAACTGGGAACGAGTACTATAGCACTGTAACGGCTACCACCGGCATCAGAACAGAAAGCGACTGGGAATGAGTCACACTGAGCAACCAGGAATGAGTCACAGAGAGCGAGCACGCCGGAGACGCCGTAGAGGTGCTTCGAGTGACGGCCGCAGTAGCGGTGGCAGGCCTAGGGCTTCTGAGCAGCAGCAGCCGCAGCCGCAGCAGCAGTGGCCTGGTTGTACGCTCTACGACATGGCCTATTTCGAAGCTTATGCTCACATTGGCATTCACGAAGAGATGATCAAGGTTATTATTCTTTTCTTTTTCTTTATTTTTATGACATTTCTTTGAATGTAAAGCACTAGCATTTTAACGGTTCAAGATTATGCTCCAAGAGCTTTGACTTCGGAGGGGACCTTAATTTTCTTGGTATTCTTGGTGTGGGAAGTGACATTGTTTTCAAAATTGAATATCTTATCGGAGAAACTCTTACAATGTATCATTCTTGAATTATACAAGTTCTGAATCTTTCTAACTTTCGTTCAAGAATGCGAAGAAGCATAAGTAAATGAGGAACGCACATGTGTTTAACAAGATCCCTTCTCTGATAAATAGCAATAGTTATTGGTAAACTTGATAAGAATAGATTGTTTACGGTCATAGGAATCAAAGAATGACATAGGTAGCATAAGTAAATTATAGTGGGCAATTACTAGGACTGGTCTGCTTCTTGGTAGATGTGTCATAGCAAAAGACAAACAGGCAATTAAATGATTATTATTTCTTTTCATCAAATGTGGTTGGATTGTTTCTTTCCATCAAATGAAGTCATGAACAGCATCTTTGGAAGGATGCTGACAACAAGCAAGAAGGATTCATAGTTTGATTGTACTTTGCTACTCCTAGAACAGTAGGTTGTTGCATGCCATGTAAGATTATATAGAAAGGGTGTATAAGGGACTATAAAATAGGAACATTCAGATGTTTTGTATGATATGGATTCTAGATTTTATGATATTGTATGATTTCATTTTGTCATACTTAGGGAATTCATTATGAACTTAGTAACTCAGGCGATGAGTAATTTCTTTTGAATTAGGATTTCTGTGTAAAATAGGATTGTTTGAGGGTTCTAGTACATTATTTCTTAGTTTATAATGTCTTATAATTTTTTTATTGATAGGTTGTTCTGACTTCCTCTCTTCTATCTCTCCCCATGCCTTGTCTCTTTATCAAATGGTTTTACATCAATTTGTTCATGTTTGGCCCTCTTCTAAAATCTGTACCAGCTTTTATGTCTTGGAGTATATGGCTGCTAGGAGCTATCATCTTTTCCTCATTATAGTAGTCCCTGGGAAGTTCAAAGTGCAGATTTGTAGTCTTGTTTATTTGCAGTGTGATAACACCTATTTCCCCCTCCCTCCTCTAATATTTGTTAGTACTGCCCATTTGTTTCTTTTATCAATTTTCATCCTGTTTTGGGAGATCCACTCCACAAACCTATACAAAACTTGACGGTTGGTGGAGGTTGTAGAGGGATTGGGCCTAGTTTTTGTTCTTAAATTTTTCTTTATTCTCTATTAATATCACTTGTAACTGGAGCTTGTGAAAGACTATTGAGTGGAGTAATTTCTAGGGTCTTTTGGTGGGAGAGCATACCATTGTTATCATACCTTGTTTATCTCTGATATTGATTCTCTTCCTATGTTCAATCTGTGCCCTTTTTTCTATATTTCATTTGAATATCGACATAAATTTCATTCCACCTATGCATAAGAAAGTATGTATATCATATATGAATATATACATGTTTATGCTTTTTCTATGTATTGGTTTTGTCATGTGTCATTGCTTTAGCAAATTTCTTATCACTACTTCCGGATCTGTTAATTTTTCTTATTTTTATTTTTCTTCCTTGGTTCTACTTTGGGTAGTTTGAATGCATGTCTATGTACATGCATGTGCACATTTCTAATATATTTGTATGTTGATTATGTTTATATGTCTTGTATATGCCTTTCTTTGCAAATCGCCATCTCTTCAGCATTTTTCTTTTTAAGATAAAAAAATGAGCAGTCCTTTGCAACTGACTTATTTACATCCCAATCCAAAGGCAACTGAGAGAACAGAAGTATAGTCCTTTTGTCTTGTTGCATCATTGGTTTAACTTATTAATCTATACTATTATAATGCCAAAACTTGTCTTTGATATCTTTGATCTTTTCAGAGTATGCACTAGCATTTTGACTTGCATGTAGTAGCACTTATCATTCCACCCTTCCAGTTTTTTTCTTTTCTTTTTATTAATAGAAACAGAATATGAAGTTCGGAGAACTTGACCTCTGAGTGTTCAATGTGGGAAGTTTAGTTCTGTTTCCAGGATATTTTTGTAGATTTATTACTGGAAAAGATATAATTTCTTCTTGTCTTTTTCTGTTTTACTCCTCTGTCTGGTACAGGACCGCGTGCGGACTGAAACTTATAAGGAAGCAATCATGCAACATCAAAAACTTATCGCTGACAAAGTAAATTATGTTTCCCTAATACAATATTATAAGTTTATATGTATTTAAGTATTTGTTTTGTAATTAGTTAATAAGAAATAATTTAACATACAGGCTTTGCAGTTTTAGTTACTTTGCTAATGTTCACTTTATTTTAGATTAAGTTGATAAATTTAACAGTCTTAACTGTAAAATTTTTCAGGTTTTATTTATATACGATATTTGAAATAATTCTTTTAAGAATAAGGTGATGTAGAACTGACAGATATCTGAAAATTAGACAGGTATGAAAATGACAAGAATTGTAGGAATAAGTGTTAAGAATTATCAAAGAAGTTTTAGAGAGAAGAGAGAATTACAGAAAGTGAAGGCACACTAAATACTATGCCAACATATGAATATATACTGAGTCAGGAAACACAGTAGAGTGCACCCCAACAAATACTAACCTAAAATCAGAATTCTTAATAAGCATATGCCTGTATATCTTAACAATAAGCATCCAGAAATCTATTTTATTAATTGTTGCAGCACTTTCTTCAACTCTGAACGGTAGATTTTTTTATAGCCTCATGAGAATTGATGTTCTTATAACTCTAATCCAATTATTAACAGAATCCTAGTCAGAATAAGTTATAAGAATCACTAACATAAATGATTGATTCCCTAAATCAGATTGATCCCTAATGTAAATAGGATACTTATGTGAAATAAATACAACCCTAATGAATATTAAACCCCCCACCCTAGAAGAGGAGAGAGAAATTCAATGATTGAACCACAGAGAGAGAGAGAGAAAGAGAGAGAATAATACTGAGTAATCTGTTATGGGCAAACATAATTATTGTACGAAAGAAAACCCCCCTTTTACCTCATGTGATCACTATTTAATGTAAAAAATTTAATTTATAAATTAAAGAAATCTAATCTATTAAATTGTATGTGAAAATTTTTAATTATATTTGTTAAATCATGAAATGTGATAAGATCAATAATCCTTGTAATTACAAATATTATAAATGCACATATTTCATACTTCATTTGTATTTACAATCCTTGGCCCAAGGAATTTGTAGCTCGCTCCCATGAAGGGTGAATTTCTGTTTAAATCCTACTAAAGCCTGAACCCATTCAGTGGGTCGTTATTTTTTTTTTTTTTTTTGGGGGGGGGGGGGGTTGTATTTGTTAATTTCACCTGTTGTGCAGTAATCTCTTACTATTAACAAAAATTTACATGAATATAAGTATATAAGATAATAAGACATTTGCTGCCTGATGTTACCATCATTGGCTTGTATTGAAAAGTTTTTATTGAATTGAAGTGTCTTTTGAAATTTACTTCTGGCTTTTCCTGTCTCCATTCTCCCATATTTGTATACTTACACACAATTATATATATATAGATATATTTCTATTTTTATTTGTTAAATAAAATATTGTTTTCATTCAGGTTGTCGTGGATGTTGGATGTGGTACAGGCATCCTTTCTATATTTTGTGCTCGGGCTGGTGCAAAGCGGGTAGGCTCTAACAACTTGATACATGTTTCCTTGCAAAAGGAAGACTTTTTTTTTTAGTTAGATGATAACATTTTGATTCAGCAGATGGTAGTTAGTAATTCTGAAGATATCAGTATGGGGTGTTGCTAATACGTAACATCTCCATAAAAGAGAAAGAAAACAAAAAAGAAAAAAGGAACTGTCATATTAGTCTTCAGTTGATGTATACCACAAACTTTTCTGGGTATTCCTAAGTTATTCCTTTTTCACAAAATGCAAGAGATCTGTTTTAGTTTCTTTGTCTTAAAACAAACTTGGTTTTAAGAATGTTGATGTTTTAGTTCTGTTTGTACAAGGATAAGGTTGATTATTGTTAAGTACGCAATGTTCTGATTTGCCTAACATATTAATGGTTGTATACTTTGAGGATTTAGTTGTTTCACTTTACTCTTCTATTATAAACTGGACAGCTAAGGCTTTTGATGTTTCAAATGAGATAATTTAACAAAAAAAATGATATTATAAAAGACATAGGATAAAACTTGAAACATGGGCAAAAAATCACTTTCCTGCAGTGAAATAGAATTTTGTATATGTATTTTAAAATTTAAATTTAGATTACAAAACTGCTTACGAAGACCCTTAGAGGATTTTCTTTGTGCTGGTCTCTAATCATCCCATTATAACAGCCTTCTTAAATTTCAATTGAATGTTAGCCATGCTAATTTATTAATCGATCAAATGCTAGATCACACCTTGTAAAATTTTTGGCTGTCTTTCTAAACGTAAGGCATAAGATGGAGATAGACTCCTATAACTAGAGGGCTCCAATGGGTTTCATTGGTAGAAGTAATGTTGTATTCTGCTTCTTCACTGTGGCTAGTGCTGGTATATTTATTTTTTGTTTGATTTTTTTTTTCCAGCTAGGATTTGTGCAACAATATTTGTAGAGTTTCTTTCCTCATCTTTTCTAATTGTATAGTTTTTTCTTGTCATACCTCGTCTCTGTTGGTTTTGTTATTGCTTGAATTATGTTGAGGATTTAGAATAATTAATTCTAAAATAGTTACAGTCGACCACTAATCTTTGGATTTGAGGCTTGTTATGACTGTATTTCTTGAGCCATACCCTGTTGTTCCCAAAATTCTAGTCTTTAATCTAAGTTATCTGGTTGTTTCAAAGTTCGGGTTTTGTCATTATTAAAACACATGACATACGTCTCACCTACCCTCTGATCCAGATAGAAGAATTTGGATCTTGATTTCTTCGGGTGTGTTTTCTTCTCAGTCCTTGTTCCTGTTTCTCTCCTATTAACAAATTTATAGAGATTTAAATAGAGAGAAGCTGAGAGATAGAGAGAGAATTGAGAAGCTAGGATTACTCTAACTTGATTCTAGTTAGTTCAGAAACAGTAGCCCAGTTCATTTTGCATTTTTGAGGCTTTATGGAATACTGTTTGGGGTGCCAGTGGAACACTGAGCATGTCTTTTCTGCTGGGAGCAGTTTCTGGGGATTCATTTCAGAGGTTTTGGTAAGAAAAATTAGGCTATAGTATTATGGCAGTGTGCTGAAGAGGAATGCCTGTATTTTTTGGAGTCTCTTTCCTATACATTCGTTATTGGATAAGATTATGTTTATGGCCTCTCTTTAGTGACCAGATGAAGGATGTTAAGAAATTTCTATTGCTCATATGCACAGGGATTAGACAGCTTTTGTTACATTTTTGAGCTATTTTGGCTCCATGTTTTCTTTCTTTTTTCTTCTCGTTTTGAAGAATTCTTATTCTTCTTCAGTTTTGGTTTCTCTATTTTTTTTTTCTTTTAATGACATTCTCTTTTTTTATCAAAAGAAAAGATAAAATTTATATGATGTACATGACATTTCCTAATGTTGTATTGCCAGGTGTATGCAATTGATGCCAGTGGCATTGCTGTGCAGGTAATGGTAGTTTTCTTTAAAATCTTCATCTGTTTCTAGTGTCAATAACAGCCCATGTGACTGGGTTATTGCTAGAGAAATGCAGTCCTTATCTTTCTTAAACCTTGTAGAATACAATGGCATCACATGCTTAGATGCATCAATGTCACGGAAAGCTTAAATTGATTTATATTTGTAACACACCCACTCTTAGGAGTTAGGAAATCCCATTGGCTTGGCCAAGTTCAATGGAATTCAAAATCATCAACTAGGTAATTCCTTTGACTTTGAAGCGTGGCAAAGCTCAGGCTTGCCTTAGCCTTGTGTTGAAATTTATTTTAATTAAGAGAATGCGATTACCAAGAATTGATTACTGACTTCTTGGTTGAAGCAGCTCTAATACATATATGCTTTGGACATACTTCAAGCTCAAAGGACTATTGTGTTAGGGTTGGAGATATAAATAATAAACATTCTTGGGCTTGCTCCTATTAGCTTAAGCTTTTGGGTTGATTGGTCCCTTGGCAAAAAGTTCTGATCATTTGTATGATTTGGTGCTGGCCAAAAATCTTACATTTTTGCTCATACTAGAATGTCATAATGTGGATACATATATGTTCTAAAAATTTGAGTCTGACCAAAACTTTTTTGGCATGTGCAAAGCTCCTCTTGTTTTATCAATTTATTTATTTTTTACATAATTGGTTTGGGCCTTTCCTTTTACACAGATGGAAAAATGCACAAGTTTCTTCCTAAAAGGAAAAAATTAAAAAGGAGGGGTGGGGAAGGATTTCGTTTCAGGGGAAAATGGCTAGTTCATTGCTGTTGGGAGTAGTTAAGCATTTCAAATAATCACTCTTAATCACATTTCCTCTTAGATTGGGTATCTTTCATTTTTTGAAGTTTTTTCCAAACTTAAAAGTATGATCGGTGATATCACGACCTTTTCTTGGAATTTAATTGAAAAAGGATATAAAGACATCGTTAGTGGTGAGTTCATTTTATACTCCTTCTTGGAAATATAAATCATTCTTGAGCCTATACTTAATAGCTTGAGCTGTTATAATTAAACTAGAACATTTCAGCATAGAGTTTGATTGAGCCTATGCTTTGCTCACAAGTCCAAAGGGCTTTTATGTGAAGGGTTGTGTTAGAGATATAAATCATTACTTTCTTAGAATCTGTTTTAATATCTTTATGAGAGGTAATAATTTATTGACGGATGCATTGGTATGGTCAAATTGTAAACATGATCATCATTTTCTCTGTGGCATGCCATTCTCCCCCCCCTAACTTGCTTTGGATTTTACTTTTGTTTCTGAATGATAGTTTTGTTATATCTGCACTTGCTGTTCTGATGTTGGTTTTTCAATGTATTCTCTCTCTGTCTTGCTTTCTATTTTTCCCCCTTAATTTTCTATATGACAGTTTAGCATTACTCATGATTGTTTATAGGGGGAATTCCAAAAAGGATGTCTTGATGAAAATATTTACCAAGAAAGAGAAATAACTGTTTGTAGTGGTTATTATGTTGAATCTATTCACAGAAGTAACCAGTCACAGAACCACATCAAGTGGTTATTTGTCCTTCTTGGTGAATAATTTCATTAGGAAATCCCTCTTTTGGAATTCTTCCTTGTTTATATTTATTAGTAGCACCATTTAGCTTTAGTTCATGATTTCAATTGACTGTTTTCTTTCATAAGCAGGCAAATGAAGTTGTCAAAGCAAATAATCTGTCTGATGTTGTCATTGTATTGCACAAACGAGTTGAGGTTCGCTTCTCTGAGCAATATAAGATTTTAATTTCTCAGAGCCACTATAATATTCAATTTTAGATTATGATGGTTTAAATATTGACTGTGTTTGGCATATGCAATGACCAAACCTTTTGGATGTGATCTTGCTTAGATTCCTTAAGAAATGATGAAGGTAATGAAGGACAACTAAAATATCTCCAAATGAATAGTAAAAAAAATTAATCATAAGGGAGGGTTGAATGTTAATGGAGACAAATAGAAAGAATTATTTGAATTTTCATCCAAATAAAATAGAAAGAAAGATTTATTTGATTGCTAATACTTTTGCATATGCAAGGTCTGTGAGTATTGAGAAGTTGTAGGCATTGATTTTGTGATGTTGGAGTTAGAAAATCGTTCAAAGAGGAAGAGAACCAGATATTTTATTTGTTCCCCTCCCAATAACTCAACTATCAAATAGTCAAAGGTTATTGCTGTGAAAACTTTATATATAGAGCAGAAAACTATATGTAAAACTTTGTCATCCATATGTTCATGAAATGGATGATTTGTAACTATCAATTCTGCTTTAGTACACACGCTACAGCAAAGCAGTATGATAGAAAACCCCATATCTTGAGTGTTTAGTAGTGGCTATTATTAGTTCAAAAGTTATGTAACTGTAGATGTTGCTTTGAGCACTAAAAGTTTTGATGGGTAACTCTCCATTAATTTCCTCTTATATTTGAAATTTCTGTCCCAAAGAGTTAGTGTTTTTCTAGGTTCCATATGAGCATACTAATTTGTTTTTTGGTTGATAAAAGTACGACCACCATTCATCCTTGTATTCAAGGAAAGATTCATGCAGTTAACCTTGCACTCACAGAGGACCTATCTAAAGTAGGATTATGCACTTAGTGAACCCCTGAATGTTCATAATAAACTTAGCAATCAGAAAAATTTATATGAAAATTGGGAGTTATGAATTCACCTTTCCAGCAAGAAAATGAATAAGCTATGTATCAGTTTAATTTATCAACTTGTAGATATGCTAGTAGGAAGCAGCTATTGCTTTATTTTTCTCATATACTTACCTCAAATTATGGTTTCTGCAGGATGTTGAAATTGATGAAAAGGTCGATGTTATAATTTCAGAATGGATGGGCTATATGCTTCTATATGAGGTGCTTACAAGGATTCTGTTGGTTGATTGAGTGTAGATATATTCTTGAAAGTTGAAACACATTATGCATGAAGTCAGTGATTATAAAGGGTTGAAACTATAGTATAGTAAGAATAATATCGAAATTAAAAAATAATTTTATCTTGTATAATTGCTAAGAAAATGAATAAGATATTGTGGAGAGTCATACAAATTATTCATGTATTCATTTTTAAGCTTGAAAGGACTTCTTATATTGTAGGACATTTTGCACATGGTTATGTTCCCAATCATTTGCTAGTCACAAGGAAAGAAAATTATTATTTCATGGCTGAGGGATGGGGAAAAGGTAACAACAACAACAAACAAACAAAGCCTTATGCTATTAGGTAGGGTCCTTTACATGGATTAAACGGCACAATTTGGTTCTATCACAAACCAAAGATTCAAAAATGTCATTTAGCATAAGATCCCTTTGAACAGTCTCTCCAAGTATTTTCTTTGGTCTTTTTCTACCCCTTTTCATTGGGCTAGATACCATTTGATCTACTTTTGTTACTAAGGTTTTTAGCGGTCTTCTTTGCACATGCCCAAATCACCTTGACCAAGTTCTTTTCATTTTCTTCTCTTTGTGGCTGAACAAGATTAACAAGAATGCAATTCATCATTTTAATATGACAGCAGATAAGCAAAATTGAACTCATTAAAGCTTTTGAGTTGGAGTGATGAAGAATACTGATAGTTTTAGTTATTTACTTGGAACAAGTACGGTTTTTAATTTGGGGATTTTGATTTTTGCAATTAGAGATTTTATCCTAAAGTTTGGATAGGAATATCTTGTTCTAGTTTATCGGCTATTTGGTTGTTTCTTTTGGATGTCTATCAATAGCCCATATTTTACAACTTGAAAGACCGTGTTAATGATTATTGAATTATTTAGAGATTTCAGACTATTGAGTGTCTTGTTCACCTATTGTTCTATGTCACGTAGTCTCTTCTTGACTTGATTATATTCTATTTTCTTCTTATGTAGATTGAAGGTTATGGTGTTTGAAAACTTTTGCTGCTTATTCTTGTGACTTCTGCGTTCTTATTGCTGTTCGGATATTCTGTGAAATTTTTTCTATCATGAGAAATGTTTCTGTGAAAGAAAAGAAATATTTGTGTAAGCTATGTCCTAATAGGACGTCCAGCATCTCTATTTATATTAAAAATAGTACATTAAATTTAGACAATGCTGAGTCACTGACAATCAATTTCTGCTAATCAAGCTAATCATTGACAATACAATCCCATTAATCATACTAATTTCCTAACATGATTATTCAAGAATCAATCACTAGTCACTACTAGGGAAAAGTCAATTTAGTTAGTTTTTGCTTTTAGAGGAAGCTCAAATACTTCGTTCTCATAACTTTTGAAGTCAGGATACTTGTAACTTGCATTACATGTCTTTCATTTCTCTCTCCAGTGGTAACATCATATATATTTATACATGTTTTAGAGGACACTTTAGAAGCTGAGATCTGGGAGAAGGGGCGCCATGTTGGAATAGATTCTTATAATTAAAGAAGCTTCTCAACATAGATGTGGAATGGGGGAGGGCATGTGTTACCCCTTGGTCCTAACATGAGTCTAACTATTTAAAAGATTCTTATTTGTCAGCATGTCCTTTAGTTTCCCAGCTTTTATAGTGGATTCACTTCTTTTCAAATGTGTATTGGTTTGAAGATTTGCTTTACTCTGTAGAGCATGCTTGGAAGTGTTATTACTGCTAGAGATCGCTGGCTTAAACCTGGAGGTCTTATTCTACCCTCACACGCAACGGTATCTTCTTCTTTTTGGTTAAATATATGTTTTCCTAAAAATATTCTCTTCTGCATAGTTGTTTTTTCAGGGTAATGGCTAACAGGTTCACTTTCATATGACTTCTAATTATTTATCATTTCTTATTCATCGACTTAAAATTGCATCGATGTGATTAGGGACTCAGCAATTTCTGAATTTTTGTATTTTTTACAAATTAATGCTAACCTCTTATTCTGCTTTTCTGTAGTTGTACATGGCTCCTGTCACACATAGTGACAGATACAGTCAAAGCATTGACTTCTGGCGCGATGTTTATGGAATTGATAGTGAGTACATTGATTGGTAACTTAAATGACACACCATATTCATGTGAAGATGCCCATATCTGTATTGTATTTTATACAAACTTGTAATGTGCTGTGTCTATATATGCTTATGTACTGTCTTTATGAATAAATTATTTTCTGTGGACTTGATTTTGAAACATCCTAGATTGCCACATTTTTGTGTTCATAGAGCTGGACTGACTAATTCCTGCCATAAGTTATATTGTACATTGCAATGGGAGTATTTTTTTTACATATCCTGTGACTTTTAATATATTGCTTATGGTTAGGTAGTGTCTGAATTATATATAACTAAAATGTCAAAACTGGGTTGGTTATCTGCTGGTTGCTGTTCAACACGTAATTGATTATTGCACTAGGGAACTGTTTGATGTTGCATGTGAAGTGTAAATAGGAAAGGGGCAAGAAATCTCATTCTGGCAACATGGTGGTCTTCTAGCAATAAGGCATATTGAGCGTGAATCACAATCAGTGGGGAAGTTTACACCTGTTTTATTTTGGGTGGGGTCCATACCTAGCCAGGATCTACTACCCTGCCAACTTTAAAAAGTGGAAATGAATTTTTTGCAGCTATAGAAGAATCTACCTTTGATAGATACCACATCCAATCATAGTGACATATTTTACTCTTCACCGTGTGGGTAATCTAATTTTCCTAGTGAATAGTAGATTCAAGCGTTATATTGTCAAGGCAACATCAAGGTGCACTTTGTGGAAACTACTTTTCCAATAATAAGGTCTGACTGATCATTGGAGGCTAACATATAACTCTTCTACTAGGGTAATTCTATATCATCATGTTGTAAAAGAAAAGAATCATGATGAATCTCCTTTGTATAGATTTTGTTTCTTCTTCCCTTATTACAATATTTGATGGGCCTATGCTTGTCCACACTTGAAGCCCAAAGGGCTGTCATGTGAGGAGGCGTGTAAAAACCCATTTCTAAGCCTACACCTTATTGTTGAAACTTTTAAGTTGACTGGTTCCTTAACATTGCCATTTTAGAGGCTTCAGGCATTGTAAGAAAGGAAGGTTGTTGTCACATTGTGCCTTGCTTGCAATTACATGGTCCGGTGTCATTAATTGGAGCAAAATGCAAGTACTTTCCGGGACAAATTTCTGTTTATGATACTTTACGGGGATAGATGTCTTGTCATCTTTATGGTGCTCAGCTAATGGTTTTCTTTGCCTTTTTAATGGTTCTTTGTCTGACATTCAGCAGGATTGGAGGGCTCTTGATGTAGGACAGCAGTGGGGATAGGATCTAATGTGTAGGTTTATGTTTTTCTTGGGTTTGGGTGATCTATGTTATAGAATTGGTAGATTGAAGGTTAAGTGGGGGTAAGTGATGCTGAAGTGACAAGGGTGATTTGGAAGCCATTGGATGGGTTTTGACAGTCAAGTGGGCGGCTGTTTGTGCAAAATTGGTAATTTGAAATTGGTGCTTTTAGGGCAAACTGAAACAAGTAATTTTTAGTGTTTTTGTGGGTGAATTTGTTGTGATGCCTGCCCAAGAAACCTGCTGCGGGCAGTAGATTAAATAATAGAAAATTTTATAGAGGTTGAAAAGAAGAAAAGAAACCTTGGCATCACACAAAGGGTTTAATTATCAAACAGCTAATAGCAATTTATTACAATAGTTTATAAAACTTATCGTTCTCCTAAAAGTACTTGTTACAACCATGTACACTAGAACATTATAAAATCACTTTTCTATTTTCATCTCTAGGTAGTGAATTGATTTACAATTTTCGTGGCCAGGCAAAACATAAATGATTATGCTGCTTCTTTTTGCAGTGTCTGCCATGATCCCAATAGCGAAACAGTGTGCATTTGAAGAACCTTCTGTGGAAACAATAACAGGTGAAAATGTCTTGACATGGCCACATATGGTGAGTCCTTACTGTTACTGCTACTGTTTATTTTTTTGACTTTTTTTCAACTTTAAAATGTTGAATGATTTGCTTCCCTTGTTTATATTATATTCCTGCTTTTGTGGTGTGTTCTGAGATTTGGTGATGGAATAAATATAATAAACATCCAAAGATAAGTAGTTTATTTAATGTAGTATTCCATTTAAAGTGAGATGAAAGTATGTATTTTCTATTCTTGCCATGCCTTGGGATGTTGTGGTGTTTTCAGGGGGACTTACAAATACTAATTTGGGCCAAAATAGTTGGAACGTAGTACATTGTGGAAGTTCTTTATTTTTGCTGGGAGTTAATTGCAGTTTTAGCCCCCTGCTCTTCCCTATTCCATTTTTTCAATTCTTGCTCTACTTTTGTTTCATGATTTCTCTCAAAATCAAATTCAAGCAATGTTAACTGCACAGCATTTTAGAATATGCCCTCTTTTTGGGTCAAACCAAGTATTAGCAACCTCCTTTTTTTTCCACCCAAAAAAACTCAACTCTTGTTTAAAAGCAAACAAACCTTATGGGTAGCTATGTTATTATATAAAATAATCAAATTTCTATAATATTGAATCATATTTCATCTTTCCCAATGGAATTTCCTTCTCTTTCTATCTCTTTCTCCATTTCCCCTCTCTGACTCTATCTCTGTCATGTAACATTGAGGCTTTCATCTCTCTATGCTTCTGATTTTCTTTGCACTGTGTCTTTCTAAGAATAAAAAATAGAAAAAAAATACATACACACCCCTTATATTTTAAGTCATTTGCAATTATACCCCTTTAGCTATCAAAACAATATAAACATACCCCTTCATTCATATACTTATTATTATCTATCCCAAAAGATCTTAAGATAGTAGCTATATGAGATTGTATACCTTATATCACTAATTCATGAAAAGATTACCATATACTATAACCAAAGTAGGAACATTTATCTTAAAAGTAGGAAGGAAAAAATAAAACATGAAGTTAGAAATCAATTCACCAAATTAACACAGGCTTATGCTTTTTTTTTTAATTTGAGTTCATTCAAATAGCTAATAAGAAAATGTCATGTGCTTTAGTATGACATACAAGTCAAGTGGCTATTAACATTTAACAGTACATAAATGGAATGGACGCGTATTTACAATGTTTTGATAGTTCAAAGAGTAGGTTTACAATGTTTTGATAGTTGAAGGGGTGTATTTGCCGACTTTTATAGTTGAGGGAATGTATTTGCAAATGACCTAAAATTGAAGGGATGTGCATACATCTTTTCCTAAAAAAAACATTAAATATCTCCTAACTTAGCAAGATAACATTTGAGGCAAGAGGGTATCACTGTTTTGGACAGGGACAATTACAACATGCTGTAGCAACCCTCCAATTGTAATATATTATGGATCAGTGATATAATCTACCAGAATTGCTTCCAGTAATTATGGTTTCCAAAATATATAGCTCTCCTGATAATATGTGGAATTTAAAGTTTGGAGGCTAACATTAATTTTCAAAAGTTTTATCATTATCGAGGTCCTTTCAATGTTGTCAATGGTGCATGGCAATCAATGGCCGCCAGCCAAACATCTGCATATGGTGGCAAGCTGAAAATACACCTTAGTTCCATACTTACGCAAGGTGCCGTGGCACTGCCATTTGATACTCACCATGCTCTGACTGTTTTGTGGTGGAGTTGAGGGCTTCTTTTCCACCATGCCATGCTGCCATGGTAGCCACCTTTGACAACATTAGTTTCTTTTAATTTGTCCACTGGCATTATTGTGACAACCCTGAAAATCCTTCTCAAAGTCAATCAGTTTATAGTGAAGCAATAGGGAGTCTTTGGATGTGTGTGTGTGTTGGGGGGGAGGGAGGGGGGAAGGGAGAGAGAGAGAGAGATAGAGGAAGAGAGAAGGGGCTAGGTTAACATTCGATAACAATACCAGTAATTCATTTTTGTTGGGAATTTATCTTTTATGCAAAATTACTAAAAAGTGCAATAATTTCTGCCACAAATCTAAACTGGTCTATTTTTGGTGAGTGTTAGATCTGTCTGACATGTATGGAGCAATTTCTCAAGTCATTTTGGAGGCCTCGAGTGGAATGAAGAGGGCAATGTTCATGGCTATTTCTGTTTTTGTGATGATCTGGTGTTTAGGGTTGGAGAGATAACAAATTTTTAGAAGAATAAATACTTGCTGCTGCCTGTCTTATGGGACAGTATTTTAGTTGCTATACTTTATTTGTGATGTTAACTTAATGATTCCTTAGAGGGTTTTTCTGTTTGATATGCAGAGGAGTTAATGAACTTTGCCTTGTTGACATATTTTTTCGTCTCCTTTTGTGATTTTTTTATTCCATCTCTTATAAGTATGTACTATTTATTTATATTCCCTGTTAATTATTTACTTTATAAAAGAAAATATAATAAGAAACTAAGGGTTTGCAAATGGCGCTAGTTTTACACCATTTAAGAACTTTTTGTGGAATGCTTAGATCACAAAATTCAACGTTGGATAAGATAACCATTTATACAGAACTCTAACGTGTAACTTGGTTGTACAATATGTTTGTGTATTTGTCTTTGTATATGTGTGCTTGTCTGTGTTTGAATGTGTTGTGATTAAATATTTTCACCCAGCAAGTATGTAGTATTATTTTGTATGAAATTGATCTTTTACCACCACAGGTAAAACATTTTGATTGTTATTCAGTAAAGACCGATGAGCTTGAATCTGTAACAGCAAGTTATAATTTCAAATCGATGATGCGAGGTAACCTTTCTTGTGCTTGTACTTCCCTTTCTTTTATAAATTGAGAAATTTTTTTCTTGCTGCTGATTCTTCAGCCTACCACTCCCTTCCCCGTCTTTTTAACTTTTAATATGCATGTTCTTAAACTCTGTGCCGCCGTCCCCTTCTCTCATGCTGTACTAGTTGCATATTCTCAAAATTGTGGGTCACAACCCTTTATTCTATTCTGGTCTTCAAATCTCAGCTATAGAGTCTTTAATTTCATTTATGTAACATCTGTAACTTTTAAAGCTTGTCCAGATTACTTTAGAGATTTTCTGTCTTTCTTGCTTGTAGTATCTCTATTAAAATTGATTTACTGTCTTTTCTCCAGCACCACTGCATGGTTTTGCATTTTGGTTTGATGTTGAATTTAATGGGCCCGCAATAGCACCAACCAATTCTCCATCCTCAACTTCGCCTGCTGACAAAGATCCAGTGGAGAGTGGTCACGGAAAAAGACGGACAAATCCAAGTGAAGCACTGGTCCTGTCCACTGCACCTGAGGACCCTTCAACACATTGGCAACAGGTGCTGTATGGGTTTTCATTTTCCAATATGCAGCTCCTTGATGTCTATATTTTTTAAATCTTGGGTCATTTCTTATTTGAAGCATATTTGAAAACAAAAATGCATCATGACTTTTAAATCTTTGCTTTCTTTTTTTTTTTTTTCTTTTTCTAAATTCTGAGACAGACTCTTGGCACCATAGTGTGTGGTGCAAAGAAACATTGAAGCATGGTGCACATTATATTAAATATATTTAATATGCTTAAATATAATTTAAAATAGCAATAGAAAAATAAAACAACTGGTGAGCAACAATAAAACATTGTTTTCTTATACGCTTGATTCTCTATTTTGATTTATCTACTGATTGAACTGTTTCTTTCCTAATTTGCTGTTTTTCTATGTTCCTTGTCAACTATTCCTTTCTTTGTAATAATTTGGTTAAGAGAAAGAAGAACCAGCGATAAGCGATTTTCTGAATGAGAAGGCCTACCAAACAATAACACTCGTTAAGACAAGAAATAGATCGACCGAAACACCGCTAGAGTTGATTGCACTTCTCTTCAAGCTGACACGGGGTCCAAGCTTGTTAAAATTAAAACTCAGCTCTTGTGCCTCCTAAGGATTTTGGTAAATGTATCAGCATGAACGTCTCTAGACTTGAATTGAATAGTATAGGATGGATGATGCTTTGCATAATTTTCTGTAATATAATGACACTAAACCTTTTTACTTGGTTTTTGCATTAATCTCAGGTGCAACCATCTCTAGAGGTATTTGCATTATTAAGTTAATTCTAAGATGACTATCTAAAGGAAGTAAATATGCCTGAACTAGGTTTATAATTTTTTTACATATTTTTAAGCAAAGAAGTAATTGCTGTGTCATACTTGTTATGGCTCTTCAACTGCTGGACTACTGATGCCCATTCAATATCTGTAACATGCCCAAAGTTGCATTTTATATTGAAATTTATCTTGGTCTCTTGATCTGATATTAGTTCTTTTTTCAGACATTGATATACTTGTATGATCCGCTAGAGCTGGAACAAGATCAAGTTATTGAAGGTTCAGTGACACTGTCACAAAGCAAAGAAAATCCCCGATTTATGAATATCCAAATTGAATATAGGTGAGTCAGAATTTTCTTTTCTATTATTCACCATAAGTTACCTTTTGGGTGATTTTGTAAAGTAGCATCATGGATTCTGATTTTGTTCCATGCCATGCTATTGCAGGACAGGTGGTCGATCCTTTGTGAAAGAGAGTGTTATGAGATAATTTGTTCATTTTCTTTTGCAAACACCTTTACAATCAAATACAAGTCATTACATGTCTCATTCAGCGAGATACTGCAAATATATCTTTGCTGACTCATTCATCAGAACTGAGATATAAGTTTGGTTCTTGAAATTCACTAATCTCCATACGATATTAGAACTGAGCAACTGACAAGCTTGTTGGGATATACAATTTAGGTCAACCAATTGAAATCAATTGTAACCCTGTTGATGGTCTAAAATACACAAGATACTTGATCATGAGGTTGTATACTAAGGCGGGTTACCTATCTGTTGTCAAATTTGCTTACTGTTGTGTATTTTTAAGGCCATGATTGCTGGGCAATGTATCAATTACATTTTCCTCTTTGGTTTAGAGGAACACATTCTTGTCTGTTGTACCTGCAAGATCAGAGGTTCAGAAGCTATAGCATTGATCCATTTAGCTATGTTTTTCTTCTCTGTTAATTAGAACACCAAGTAAGATTGATGAACTTGTGCAGTTGTTGGATTTTCTTGTCTGGTTTTTTAAAGGGGTAGTTTTTCCATCTTCTATCAATAAATTGGAATAAAAAATTATATTTAGTTGGATTGAAAATGTGCATATGAAAAAAGAAGTTGAAAGATAATATTTTTAAGCTATTATGTAGAGATAATATATATCCTCTATACGTAACTGGTTATGATGTCATCATACTAATTAAAACCGAGAGTACTGATGATTTATCCATAACTCCTTTCCTTCCACTTTCCAGAAGATACACTCCATCTACTTCTTTCATAAGAAATACCCATAACTCATTTATTCTCATTTCTTGGATGAGGACGACTTTAGACTCTACTTTTTCAAATGAATAGTTTAATTTCTTAACTTTTAAGTTAAGAAATTTAATTATTTTACAATTCAAATTAAAATAATTTAATATTTTTATAAATATAATTAAGATAATTTAATTTTTTTTATAAGTGTGATTAAAGCAATTTAATTCATCATTCATTGAATTTATCTTTTTCAACATGATATAAATTTTTGGTGACCTAAATTTGTTTTGCTTAAAAATATTTAACACTCTTCGTCTAACGTAAAGTTATATGTTTTTTTATCAAGTTTTAAATTTAAATTTTATATATTTTAATCATTTTTAATAAAGAAATAAATTTACATAATAATTATATACATTATAATTAAAAAAATAAAGTTTAGGTGACCATTGATGAGTTATATCATATTAAAAAAAATTTAATAAATAAAAATTAAAAATTTTCAATTATAATTATAAAAAAATTAAATTGTTTAATTTAAAAATTAAAAAATTAAATTACTCTTTTAAAAAAATAGAGGGATAAAAAATGCTCTTACTTCTCATTTTTTTTTTTTACCATTTAAATACTTTTTTGATTATAGTCAAGAAAAATATGGGAGAATTAAAATGTTACACCTAGAACATATTGTTTTAATAACATAATTCAAAAAATATAGTAAAATTTAAAAATATTGTAGCATGCCCATGTGGGGCATTCACCATATCTAGTGTATATGCATCTAAAGTCTGTTGTATTTAAATACACTCATTTTTCAAATTTCCTTTTTTTTTCTTTTTACTCCAATCAAACATACATATCCGAACATATAAATCTATTTTTTAGACAAAAACTCCTAAAATTTATAACAGCTTTTATTATACCCAATTGAACATGGGAAATACATAACAGTGTAAGAACCATTCTCTGTAGGAGGACGTACAAATTGTAATTCTACCAAAAAAAAAATAACAAGAATCATCTCTAAAATCCGAACCTCAATTGCACCTAAATTAATAATTTCAAGAACAAGGCATGTAAATAAGTAGCTCTTCTGAAACTAATTTAGAACCAACCCCATGACTACTCTTTGGTCAGTTTGCTGTGCCAAAATGATTAGTAACTATAAAATGTCTCTGATTGTACCAACCACGATAAAAGCACTATTCAGACTTGCAGTGAACAAATAATGCACTCACAGTATTCACCCCGAAAAAGGGTTCGAGCAACTAAATATTTAGGGTATAAGAATATCAGAGATTTCAAATTTAGGAGACGAGATTTCAAGTAAACAACAATAACAACATAGAGAAATGGTATGAGTGGCTATAATCTGCAGGGTAGGAATGAATTTATGTTTTGAAGCCAAAAATGATGTTGCTGTATGTCATGAGATCTATGACACTCAATTATAGATGCTGCTCCATTTTATTGTTGAACTCTGCTTTGGCTTTATGCCCACCCACTATCTACATATTTGTGTGAGGCTATTTTAACTTTTCCTTAATTTGTTGCTAATAGTGCAGCTTACTTTGTTTCACCAACAATAAGACAATAAACAAATTCCATATGGATACAAACTAGTCTTAGAACTTAAGTAAGGGTATTCTACTTCAATTTGTGACATTCTTGAATGTGCAGATCTTGTATAGATTCATATGTATAACACCAACCTTTTGTCCGTTAATCGTAATTCATGCTAGCTATGACATATTGAAAATTGCTAACCAAGTTTGGATCAAAACATTCTTGGCTGTGAATTGATGGAGGAAGAGTTATAACTAAAACACAAATTAATTGAGCATTATGATCAGTATGATAGCACTCACAGAATCTAATGGGTCCATACCAAATTCATATTATATGAGCACAAAGAGTAATATATACAGAATCCATAATTTCATTTGTCATGATACGAAAACAATATAAAAAAAGGTTAATTAATAATAAACGACTCTTTTTATGGTATTCTACTTTGTAAAAATACTGAAATCTGTTTCTTGTTTCCCCCAAATGAAGCCACTAAAAACCACACTATGTTCAATATGTCCACATTGCTCTCAATACAGCAACTGTCCAACTAGTCCACGCATTATCATTAATTAGATAATGGGAAATAGGCATTTCCTTTCCCAACTAGTATGTGTGAAAGAAGGAAGTGAGGAGAGATAGGGAGGGATAAATTAATGATTGGCAGTTGTGTTGATCTAAAAGTGCAACTTTTAGGCATGGTTATAATGGCTCAATTATTGAGAAGTGGCGCTCGTCTTATGCATTCCCCACTCTGATATTGTATTGTGTTGGTGACATCCCCACTCTTCTCTTATACATATTTTTCAAGCTTATCTTTCAGGTTTGCTCTTCTATAGCATCAACATAGAATATCCTTCGCTAATTTCTTTCTTACTATTTTATAGTTTGCCTATTACGATTTTGTTCCGTTTTATTCCAATACCTTCAAGCCTTCACTTATTGCTTTCCACAGCACTCCCCATTTGTTATCATTCCCCAATACCCTTATTTTGGTCTCTGCCAAAGGAAAAAAGTTTGCTAAGAATGTTTGCATTCAAAACATGGTCATTGTTTCTGGTCAGAATCAAACCATGGCTCTGTACCAAAAAAAAAGAATCAAACCATGGCTTGATAACATTAAAAAAGAGATTATAGCCCACTACGTACTGGATTGCTTTTCATTCAAATTTGTATCAGCCAATATGAGTGTGGGTGTGTGTGTGTAGCAATTAATGAGCTCAGCCGCAATTAGAGAGAGTATTATAACAATATATTGCAAACGCTTCACTTTTAAACTAACAATGCACTCATTAAACAGAAAAGGTTATGGGAACTTTAATACATTCCTAATCTGTGTTCCATTTATTTAACAAAATGGAATCAGCTTGGTTGGTGCAAGCAAAAGAAACTCCACTTTTGTCACCAATTTTTATATCAATTTGAATAAGGCAAGTGTTCGTACACCAAATGCCTAAGGTGTTGTAGTGCAGGAACTGCAATAACTTACATAAAGATATACATTCTTGTCGTCCTTTTGCTTCTTGTCCCACAATTCCTCTGAAACTCCTTATCTTCAGTGTTGGTTTTGATCAGATAGTGAAAGTTTACGTGTCCACTTGAATGGCTATGATTCCATGTTGTTCAATTATTATTTTTTTTTTGATACTCGTTGTTCAATTATTATATTATCTATAAGGTCATGCACATACATATTTACTATGATTGTACGACGCACATATTGTGCACCTTTTCCTCTTCTGTCATCCATCTATCGTCCTTTGCCCAGCTACTCTTTACTCTTTATCGCATCACCCCATGCGTGTCCTTAACCACACCAACATCACCAAAATTTGCTACAATCGTTTGGGATCACAACATATAATGTTGCATAATTTGTGTGTGTTTTAGAAATATTAGTATGATCTTTCTGAAAAAATTAATATATAATATTTTTATTTTCATAAATTAAAATTTAGTAAAATTTTATTTAAAAAAATTTAAACTAATAAATTTATTAAACTTCATAATCTAAATTAAAATTCAAAAAATTTATATTCAGATTAACATTTATATGAGTTTGATAAACTATTTTAGTGAGACTTAAAAAAAAAATGTTCATTAGTATATATATGTTAACATTACTCTCTCCATTCACAGACTTTGTTTCTAATGGAAACAAATTAAGAAAGCATTACTTTTGCTAATAGCCCATACCATATTGTAATTAACTTTAGGGTTGTGCCTAAAGCTACCCAAGCTTCTCACTAGAAAGGCTAACATTATCAAATTCATATTCCATGATATTCTCATTAAAAAAATTCAAACTTTTCCAGCTCCATGCACGCTAATCAAGGAACTTTTGGATTATTGGGAGGAAAAGCAAGCGCTTTTGTCTTTGGTCTTTACTTTAGGGAGTGTAATACCAATATATTTTATTAAATGCCAAACTACGCTCAACCTTTTTTACTTTTGATCATTTCATCTCCTTAAACATGAAAAGCTATATATAATCAACCACCAATATGCATTACATGTATCAGCCTTCTACAAAATCAATCCAAAGACGAAATCAAAAAAAAAAAAAATCAATCCAAAGACTCAACAACAAAAGCAGGAACTTGCTCCATTCAATTATTGCCACAATGCTCTCAACAAACCCCTTTTTCCCTTCTACTTCTACACACCCCAAAACCCAACCAAATAACTTCCTCCTCACACCGAAACGCAAATCGCAAACCACCATGCTTATGGTGCTGCTTCTGCTCTTCATCTTTCTAACCTCCTCTTCCACTTCCAGTGCAGCTTCCCCTACAGCCCATAATCAGTCATACCCTCAGTTCCAGCAATTTAACGTAAAAGAAACCATTGCTGCCACAAAACCCCATCCTACCCAGATAACCCAACACCTCGACAGAGAGACTAATAATAAATGGAGGCTGAATCTACTTCACAGAGATAAATTCATCACCTTTGATGAGAGCTCACATGACCATCGCAGCCGTTTTAATGCACGGATCAAACGAGATGTCAAAAGGGTCGCCTCCATTCTTAGCCGCATCAGTGCTGGTGGCGCTGCCACTCCACACGGCGGCGGGGTCAGTTATGAGGTAGATGCTTTTGGGTCGGATGTGGTTTCGGGTATGGACCAGGGAAGTGGAGAGTATTTTGTTAGAATTGGAGTTGGTAGCCCTCCCAGAAGTCAGTATATGGTTATTGACTCAGGCAGTGATATTGTATGGGTCCAGTGTCAGCCTTGTAACGAATGCTACCACCAATCCGACCCGGTTTTCAACCCGGATGATTCCACATCATATACCGGAGTTTCTTGCAGCTCTGCCGTCTGTAACCGCCTGGAGAATGCAGGCTGCCACGAAGGAAGGTGTCGTTATGAGGTTTCCTATGGAGACGGGTCCTACACGAAAGGGACACTTGCTCTTGAGACACTTACAGTTGGTCGGACCGTGATCCGCAACGTTGCAATCGGGTGTGGGCACAAGAACCAGGGCATGTTTGTTGGAGCAGCTGGGTTGTTAGGACTTGGAGGTGGTTCCATGTCTCTCGTTGGCCAGCTAGGTGGCCAAACTGGTGGTGCATTTAGCTATTGTTTAGTGAGTCGGGGCACTGGAACATCCGGGTCATTGGAATTCGGTCGCGAAGCAGTGCCAGTGGGCGCTGCATGGGTACCTCTGATCCATAACCCACGTGCCCCGAGTTTCTACTATGTTGGGCTTTCGGGTCTTGGAGTTGGAGGCTCGCGGGTGCCCATACCCGAAAATGTTTTCCGGCTAACAGATTTAGGTGATGGAGGAGTTGTGATGGACACTGGCACTGCCGTGACAAGGCTACCAACGTCAGCTTACAATGCATTCCGTGATGCTTTTATAGCGGAAACCACAAATCTTCCTCGGGCATCCGGAGTATCCATTTTTGACACATGCTATGACTTATATGGGTTTGTGACGGTTCGGGTGCCAACGGTGTCATTTTATTTCTCGGGTGGGCCAATCCTGACCCTCCCAGCAAGGAACTTCTTAATTCCAGTAGATGATGTGGGAACTTTCTGCTTTGCATTTGCTGCTTCTCCTTCTGGGCTATCTATCATAGGGAACATTCAGCAAGAAGGAATCCAGATTTCAGTTGATGGAGCCAATGGGTTTGTGGGATTTGGACCCAATGTCTGTTAAGTAATTAATTGTATATGAACAATTGGAATTTTGCCAGTCTCCGCATCATCTTATTGTATGTATGATACATAGCATTAACTAAGATATATAATGAGTCATGCATGCATCATGCATGTGGATGTGGAAATTAATGATGATTTGTTGTAGCTATTGATGAGCTTGCTTTTGATTAGCTTCTAAAAGTAATTAATGTTTAAAAGCTATCTTTGTGAAACTGGTTTAATTTGAAGTGTTCTTTTCCAAAAGTGTGAGTTGTTTAGCTAAAAGAATGAATGCGTGTATATACATATATAATTGGGTCAAACATTCCTAGGGTAACCCTGATGAATGAGGATAGTCAAAAAGAATCATAGAAAAGGTCATTTGTTTGGGTGGGTATTAGAGTAATCTTTCTTTACATAGTACAAAGTCATGAAGAGAAGAGGATCCAAGAGAACCCTTTTACTCCATTGGGAGAGCAGAAATGATTCAGTCTCTATAGTACAGAGGGGCTGGACAGTGGACATGGCCCTGACAAGTGACAACAGCACTCTGCTCAGTGCCCAACACCACCTTTTCTTTCTTTCTTCTCTTCTTTCACATAGACAGATTCCTCCCTCCCTCCCTCTTTCTCTCAAAGCTGCTTCAGCAATTGAATCATGAGGCAAGGGGAGCCACCACCAGTGTGAACACGTGAAACCATCACTAGGGCTTCTGTTCTACCTTTGTAACCTAATAATAAGCTGAAGTGCATTCAAGCAATGACTTTTACAAAGGCAAAACACTTACTTTTTCCTCTTTTGGGAGATCTCAGATTATGTAAAATTCACTTTTGCTCCTCCTTTCTTGTGTGGCTGATTTTTAGGGGGAGGAGGAAGCATGAAAATCAAAAGCCGAGGGTTCCCATTCACATCTGTGTGATATACATGGAATATGTGGTCATTTGAACAGGGAAAATGCGGTCATTTTCTTGTCCATATCTGCCCTCCTTGGGTTTTGTAAGCACTTTAGAGGCCCACCAGAAAGTAGGGGCTTGTTGGTGAAAGATAGTTAAAGGAAGGGAATCAAGAAAAGCAATTCCACGCTTTGATCAGAAATTAGGATCAACTAGGATATACTTTTTCCAAATTTCTAACTGGATTTCAGGAAACCTCACCCATTTTCGCAAACAGTCTCTGCAAAGGCACTGGACAAAATCATCATTTTCAATGCACTCTTTGTTTGTCATCTGGTCAATTTTTTCTAAAATCTGAGCTGTATTCTACCTGTTCCTTAATAAACAAAAACTGTAATAATTGCAGTACTCAATGTTTGATCTCTTAGTTAACGTAAACGAATCCCAAGGGCAAGGACCCATGCCAATAGTTTGCTTTGACTAAATTGAAGAGTGAAGCAAACAGGGTACGCCGCGTATAAAATTCTCCAGATCTTATCTTTGCTAACAGTAAACTTTTTTCATTAAAAAAATAAGAGCAAGGCAAATATATTTTTTAAATTTTAGACAAAATCAATTATGTAATCAAATAAATCAATTATTGCCAAGATTTTTGAATTACCTAAAGGGGTTCAAATAAAAAAATTCTAAATCATTACATTACATGTTTATGACTTGAGAAATGGAAGAAATTTTTTAAAAAAATTTATTAACGTTACATTAATTTTAATTACGAAAAGAGAGTATTGTTTTCTTTACTATTCAGTCATTTTTCAAACATGAACCTGCATGCTACTGTTAAAAATTCTTGAACTGTACTCTACTTTTTTTTGTAAATGAATTCAAAATATTTCATAGCCAGACACTAAAAATTATTTTTTTTAATACGGAAAAATTATCAAAATAAATTTTATTTTTTTAATAAAATTTTTTTATATATATAATTTACATTAAATATAAAAATATATATAATTTACATTAAATATAAAAATATATATTTTAAAAAATTTAACTATCTACCAACTATACTCTACTTTTAATACATTACTCATCGACACTTTTGACAGTACACTATGCACTGCCTAACATGATATATTATTGAGTACACTATTAGTGTGGTCCTTCAGAACATTAATAGTAGATGGAACATGGCGCATAAATTAGCGTTGCTTGAAACTAAAATGTTGAGACTTCATCTCGTGATGCAACTTCAGCTTTTATTGTGAACCTCAAGCTGGTATAACCATTTTTGCGTGAAACTGGCAATTTATACGCTCTTAAACTGGGCGATTGACCCACTGCCAACCAATATTCTTCGTGTCTCATTGCAAATCTCTGAACTTGGAATGAAATATTTATGAAGGTGTTCCAATTATTCTATAATTTTCTAGTCTTCTGTTAACCTTTTTACGTTAATCCAAAATTTGTTTCAAAATTGCAATTATGACCTTGTTCGTGTCCTGAGTAATTTGTTCCATGTCTCTAAATGAATAGGATGGTAACAATTGTGAAATTAAAATTGGACCCAGACTCAAGCCAGCATGAAAAATCTATAATGATGTCTACTGTCCCTTGACTCCTCTCAGGACTTTAAACCTGCCTTTGATGGTTCAGAAGACAGTTAAAGCCACCCCAAGGAAAGCCAAAATAACGCATTAGTTAAAATAAAGCCACACAATCCTCTGAAGATATGGCTTCCCAAGGGTGAAAAATACAAGTAATTGATCAAGGGTTCACCTGAGTACCCTGCAATGCTTACCTTTTATGCAATTTAAGATTATATAATATAAGGGAAGAAAACATCAGCTGCACCATGAATCTCACAAACCAAAAAAATAATTATAATATTTACAGGCAGTTTTATGCTACATAGCTGCTGCAAGGAACAAAATTGCCCCGTGGGCTTCATAATCAATGACTTACAACTTGAATCAACAGGCTGTCCCCCAGCCAACTTGAGCAAAGAGACATCAGCAGGCACCAAAAAGAAAAAGCCGCCATATATCTTTATGAGACAACCCTTTGAGATCCATCTTAATCTCGATACTTCACAGGCCAGATCAGAGCTTCAACTGACTCAGGTCATTCCACAAGGGAAGAATAAATCAGCAGCATTTTAGACCATGAAAAGATATTTCAGATCATCCACTGTAAGGCGCGTTGCTGTACCACCTGCTTGGTCTTCACCAAAAGCAGATGCAACCATTTTCCTCTTTTCTTCCTGCATTGTTCAACAGAATGGCATCATCAAAATTCAATGTTCCGTTTTAAATGTGAGAGACACACTATCTTCTCTCCATTCAAACAAGTTTTTCTAACCTTTATATCACAAGCTCGCTAAACCACAACAAAAATTGACTTCATAAGTTAACTTCTCCTTTTATCTTATGGAGGAAAGAACCCACATAAAATAAGGATTGAAATAGCATCATCAACATACATTTTTCTCTGCAGCTAATGAACAATAGATTCTATTGGAGAGGTAGGCAATATGTGCTGCTGCAAAATGTAGCTTCTCCAATCCATATAAGATAATGCAAAGAAAGTTTGCTTAGGTAGTTGGAATGGTTGGGTAGCACAGTAGAGGTCCTAGGTTCAAGTTGTAGAAACGGGTAGCAGGAGTGGAGGATGGAGCGACCAACTAGGGAGGCAAAGACAAAAGCTACCAGACTAGGGCATCAGCCTTAGTGATGGGCACTAAAAAAGGTCTCTGCTCTGGAGCCGAGTTAGTGAGGTTCAGCAAATACTATCATCGTAGATTTTTCTTTTTTAGGGAACTGACTCGTCACTAGAGTTCTGTATCAGTCAAAACCTACACTTTATGGTCCTTTACCTGTTGGATTACAATAGAACTTAAATTATCTCAAATCCATGACACAAGTTGGATTTCTTCTATTTACATGTTGGTACAAAAATATGCTTCAACAAAAATCACGACCCACACAAGGTGACAAAAGGCATGCCAATTGCCAAAAGAGTTGATTCCATTGAGTTAACTTTGTGTAACAAACAAGTTTTGGGTTCATCTCAACTCTTACAGAACAATTCAAGTTTTCAAAAACCATAATCTAATCCAACAGATTTCACCCTCAGTTCTTGATGGCATGTACATATTCCATATAACATGGCCACAACAGAAACTGAGAAATAAAAACTGAAAAATTTAAGAAAAAAGTAGTAAAATGTAAAAGAGAAAAGGGAAAGGGGAAGCAAAACATAAAACAATTTTAAACTTCAAATCATTTCCACTTTCCCCACTGGCTGCTAAGCCTCACTCAGGTGATCCCCTACTCAACCCTGGAAAATCAAAATTTTCATCAAGCACAAAAGTATTTTAGCACATTAAAATAAAATTTAATTAACAAGTAAAACTTGATACCTGGAGTGCCAATATTCTATCTTCAACTGTATCTTTTATAGTAATCCGTGTCACAGTAACAGGACGGGTCTGTCCAATTCTATGAGCTCGATCAACTGCTTGATCTTCAGTTGTTGGATTCCACCAAAGATCCAAAAGAATGACATGACATGCAGCAACTAAGTTCAAACCAAGGTTTCCTGCTTTTAGTGACATCAGCATAACAGTTATCTGAAACAATGTTCAGTTAATCAGATAACAAAGACAACCCTTGTTGAGGTACTATAAACAAAGAGAATAGATTAAACAGTCAATAAAAGTAGTTATACAACATACTACTTCAAACAGCGTTAAGTATTATCATGCGGTAATTGGAATAGCATTACACTTCACACTACTTGAGTTACTACCAAATAGGTTCTCATATTACCGAAAATGAATATTTGCGTAAAAAAGTTTAACAGCCTTAACAATATTGAGGAGGGCCAAACCTCAGGATCAGTACTGAAATCTTTAACAGCTCTGTCCCTGGCAGCCAGACTCATTGTACCATCAAGTCTCCTGTATTGTATACAAGACTGGTTCAATGATGTTTCAACTAAGTCCAACATACTAGTCCACTGGGAAAAAACAATACTCTTTATTGGTCCTTCCATTGGGGACTCTGAATATACTCTTGTGTGCTTTGCAACTCTAACATCTGAATGGCAATCTTCAACATATAAATCATCAGAAGACAATAAGTTTCTAGAGCATCCAGAGGAACTTGGCAGGCCAGGACGTGGACTGTTCAACTTATGATGTGACTGCAGAATCTCAAGGATAGCTCTGATTTTGGATGAACTGTACTCACTCTGCTGTACAAGTGAATAATCGGCAAGAGTGGAATTTGCAGAACTGCTATCAACAAGATCTTCAGAGATGCAACTTCTTAAAGTAGTTTTTGAGAAAACAACATCATCACCAATTTGTTCTTTACAATCAGCAGCAGGACACATGTTATCGTCACCTGTCAAATATTCTGATACACATTGATAACAGAAAACATGTCCACACATAGTAACAACAGGGTCTTCTGGTGGATCCTGCAGAAACCACAGTACTAGAAAAAATTAGCTGGACTCTCACTGAAACAAAGTGGAATCCCCTACTACTTAGCTATTATAGGTTAGCTGAAAAATTAAAATCTAAATCTTCAACAAAGTGATTTAAGTAACAAAGATAACACATTGGGTAATCAATCAGTAAAACAACTGATAATATAAAAATAAATAAATAAATAAAGTATGACTGGAATGATAACTTTATTAGTGTATGAATTGTTTTTTACCCCCTCAGCTTATATGCATAGATCTAACAGTACATAAAATTGAGCACAAAGCTACCCTGCAATTACACAATTCACCTAGAACTGGCCGAATAAACACATCCAAAACTAGACACAGCACAGTGATCCACTCCCATCACATCCAATGCTGTATTTTTGGATATGCTATCAAAAGCTTACAGACCTTCCCACCACAACAACGTCATTTTTTAGTTATCTATCTATTCATTTATTCAATTACTTATTTATTTTCTTAAAGGTGTTAACCTTTACCCAATTTTCTAAATCACATCCAGATGTAGTGAGTAGTGTAATTATAACAAAAGTTTCTGCAAGGAAAGTATGTAAGACACTCCTAACCCACAGGCAGATTAATCATTATAAATTTCAGTCACAGCATTATACATTAACACTTCCCAATTGGGGCAAACCACAAGGGATGTAAGTTCACCAAGAAAACATATTTTCCACTTATGCCTTCCTATACCACGGCAAAAATGAAAATGTAATGTAATAACAATGAACTATACCAACTAGTTCTCATAGGGCATATTACATATATATGGAATTCTTGTATGTGTAAAAAAACTCACGTTACAAACACGGCATATGGCGAAGGATGTTTCCAAATAATTAGAAAGATTAATCAGCATCTCCCTTGGAAGTTTTCTAGCCATTTCTACAGAATTTTTCCCAACGAAATCAGAACTATAATCTTTCACAAGAAGAGGATGATCACAAGCCTGACGAAGACGTAAAAGCATTAAAAGAATATTAGCGTAATTTTGATTCACTGTACCAGCAGCAGCATAAGCCTGCAGGGTAATTTCATCACAGAAAGATCAGAAGGGCATGAAATGTATAGAAATAGCAAAATAAAGACATAACAAAAATTATTAAAATTTAGAATAGATACAAAAGATGGGGAAGAAACAAATCTATAAATTACAACACCTCAAGTCTCAAGAATACTTCTCCATATTACGATCACTATGCACGTAGAAGTGCTATAAAGAAATGCAAATGTACGCGCAAGCAAAAAAAGAAATAGTGCAGGAGGATAAAGAAAAAATAAATCACAAAGTTCATAGTCTACAAGCCAACACCCCCCCCCCCCCCAAAAAAAAAAAAAAGAAAAAACAAATAAAAAAAAGAACAAGAAAAGAGGATTGGGGAACAGATAAATTTATCCATTCCAGAAAGATGTTTGTGGAAAGAGGTCCCTCCGCAAACATCTTTCACAAACAATGTTGCATTAAAAGGTCAGAATCCGAAAGAAAAATGATGTGCTGATTTGCAAAAAGGAAAAATTGCATGTTCTGTGTGTATGTTTAAGAAACAGCAACTATGTAAAAAGTCTTGCTAAAAACAACAAGCACTGATCACTTTGAATATTTTAAACCATTATTCAAAGTAGAAATGAAATTGAAGGCATGGGCCATGGGTTGAATACATTATTTCTTGGCAGTAGGATGAAGGAATAATATCGGTAGATCTAATGGATAAAACAAAAGATGCACGTAAGTGGGATAATTTGATATCTCTTCAGACTTTCACATCCACAGGATGGTTTTCAAGTGAGCTTAACATCATACAAATTTAATATTTTGCAATAAGCAATGTTTCATTAATTTATACACAATGTTCACCATTCTAGGCCCATCTTCACTCATTCTCTTCTTTCTTCCTCACATACTGTCTAAAATAAACTAAATTACACACTATGCTGTACTTTTGAGTAACAATATATTTGTCTCGTGCAACTACCTTCCAGATAGGATAACAAGGTGCCACATACAGGCTGAGCAAAGTCTTAAACTAAAATAAGATTCAGATACACAAAGCACACTTTTAAATATATTTTAAAGTGTGCCAAATATAAAATGTTTAACCATTCTACCCTCATGAAAGATGATCATTTTAACTCAAATCAAAATGTTCATAGATTAAGTTGAAAACCCCCTCAGCAAAAGAACACTCTCTGGTTGCTACTCAAAAATATCAAGAGAAAGAATCGGAACACCTTCCAAGTAAAGATCCAAAACTTAGAAGAAAATAAACCTTAAATTGAGAACGTGAATCTGCTTCCAACTTGGTGTAGAAGGCCCGCTCCTCAATTGAGAAATCCACCTTTGTCAACCGAATTGTTTTGGGTGGTAAATTAATTATTGGCTCCCCATCAATCAAGGTTCCTAGACACATGCAGAACATTGAAATTATAACAAAACAATACCAATACTCACTAACATACAAGATATGTCACTTCAAGTTCATGGCATATCCAGCTTGAGTTAAAAAAAAAAGGAAAATTCCAATCACTGAATGTCAGTCGACTCCCTCATGTGACAATATATATATATATATATATATATATATATATATATATATATATATATATATGTATGTATGTATGTATGTATGTATGTATGTATGTATGGTAAAACAATTGGAAAACAAATTATATCACATTTTGATGAGAATCATAGTTTTAAAATAAATTAAAATTCAAGGATGATTTAATTGTATTGAAGAAATAATTTTATCATTTAAAATGCATACAAAATATGGGCAGAAGAGGTTAAATATTTAATAACATGACACTATAGCATTGATAAATTCCCTAATTATATTTACTAAAGTATTTGATATTTGAAGTGAAATATTTGATAAACCCACCGCCCTTCCCTTTTCTATGTTGTTTCCAATTGATTGAAAATAGGAGGGAGCAAAAATAACACAAAAGGAGATGAAAAGTGACACTAATTATGTCCTTAAAGAGTTCAATAATACTGGGTGTCACCATGCCATATAACCTTCACCTAATTCAAACAGGATTCTGAAAAGAATAGAATTTGCAACACATAAACTCCTTCCAATTATATGCATGACTCAATGAGCAATTTTTCTGACTCATACTTTGATGTTTTACTTTACCCCAGTTAGATCATTTTGTATTTACTAGAAGACATCTTGGAAAGGAATTTGACCGATATTTCAGATGCAGTACCAAAAGTTGAACCAGAAATGAGAAAAAGTGAACCACAAAAAATAATCTATGAGGGAGAACTTTAATTTAGAGATCAACAAGGATATTGCAATTTGTAAATACACTGAAAAACCTATAACCTGCTAGAAAAAGAATATGTAAACAAACTATGCAAACAAGAAATCAGCAACCAAACCAAAAAAAATCCACCTTTTGTACGACGTAGCATGATAGCCCTCAGAACTGCTTGAAGCTTCTTGTAACCCTGGATAGAATTTCTGGATATTGGAACTTTTATTGTATTGTAAAATGATTTATATACAGCATATGGATCATACTTTAGGAACCTAAAGTAGCTATACAAATCATCAATAGCATTTTGAATCGGTGTCCCAGACAAGCACCACCTTCTTTTGGCCCGAAGGCTGCAGCACGCTCTGGCCACCTGTGTTCTATGATTCTTTATTGTTTGAGCTTCATCTAGAATAACCCTGAACCAACCTACTCTAGCAAGAGCACCAGAAGAGCATTCAATAGAAGAACTATCAATTCCCTTTCTACTCTTTTTGCTCCTCTTACTTGCATTATATGTCTTTTTCCTCTTTTTACTAACAGAAAACTCAGATGATAGCCCAAATCTTTCCCCATTTCTTTCATCACTTTCATCCTCTTCAACCAAAGGTTGCTTTGGAACTTCATTAGTCACAATAGCATATGTAGTGAGAACCACATCATATTTTGCAAGCTCGACAGGATCCTTTGTCCTATTACCCCCATGATAGACCAAGACAGAAAGCTTAACTTCATCTCCAACTTTGTCATCAAGCTCCCTTGCCCACTGTCGGAGAACACTGGCAGGGCAGACAACCAGTGTACCAGCAGCTGGTCTTTTCCTACTTAGTGCCCGTGTCGAACTTCTTGATTTTGTACTAGGTTTTACATCATCAGGTTCTTCACTGATGTTAATTTTATCAACATCAACACTGCCATTATCATCATCATCATCTAGATTCAATGCTTCAGTTTTATGATTGTCTGTATCATCTGTTTTTGATTCCAACTGCAATGGCTTCTGCATTTGTATGAGGGCAATCATCGAAATTGTCTTCCCAAGGCCCTGTTTAAGTTTTGATTCACAGGTAACAACACTCCTCAGAGTTAAATGTCAAGCACCATAAGCAAAATTTCAAGTAGACATACAAAAGGTCACCTGATCATCAGCCAAAATGCCCCCCAAACAATGCAAACTCCTGTTTTCCTTCTGAAGCATCCAAGCCAATGCGATTTTCTGCAATATGTAATGTTAAAAGCACAAAAATATGTAAGCCCTAAACAAACTAACCAATAATAATAGAGAAGCCATGAAACCTGGTGTCTCAAAAGGGAGACAGACAATAGACCATCAGGTAAGGTAGCTTCAACTTTTGGTTGATTGAGATCCTGCAACAACCAAACTAAGATAATATATTAACAATGTTTCTCATGATTAAAAAAATATACGTGAACAACCCCAGAGGAAGATTGGAGAAAAAACCTTTAAATCATCTTCCATGTATCACATCAACATAAAAAAACAGTCAACTATTGAACCTTATTTTTTTCTTTCTTGCTTTTGACAAAACTTATTTCCCTTATCATTTAGTTCTCCAGCAACAAAAGCACCATGAAAACCAGCGCACTCCCTTGCTCCTTTTCCAGCATGATCATTAAGATCCCTACCTAAAGAAACCTTTTCTTCATGTGAAATTCCTTGAACTAACCCTTTCAAATCTTCCTAGCTATAAGAACAATTATGCTCTACGATAATAGACAAAATTGGGAGTAGCATAGATGAAAATGTTGAGATGAATGAGTGGACATAAAACAAATGATAAGATTAGGGATGATTGAATTTGGGAGAAAATTGGTGTTGTGCCTATTAAGAAGAAAAATATGGAAACTCGATTAAGGTGGTTTGGGCATGTACAAGATTAAGGTGGTTTGGGCATGTGCAAAGAAGACCCTAAAGACCACAATGAGAAAAGTCAATCAAATGGTTTTTAGTTCAATGAAAAGAGTAGATAAAGACCAAATAGGACACTTGGATAGATTATTAGATCTTATGCTAATTGACATTCTTAAAAATTTGGCTTTTGATAGAGCCCAATGGCATCGTTTAATTCATATAACGGACTTTACCTAGAAAGATAAGGCTTTGTTTGTTTTTTGTTGTTGTTGTTTTTGGTGTTATTGCTGCTGCTTTTGACAAAACTTACCAATATATATGAGGATGACATTTTAAAATCATATTATGTTTCTGATTCTTTATAGTTACTATAGTTATTCATGTGCAGCACACAGGTGATAAATGCTCATGGTGTACAGCATACTGCATTGTGCAGGGCAACATTGCAGCACAGCACATATCACTAAATATATTATATATATTCAACATTATCCAAAATAACATTACACCCAAATAAAACAAATATATATGAAATACACACTTCACTCATACTAAAAGGTTGAAACATAACACTCAGTCTCACACTAACCCAACATTGAAACTCGAGTTAAAATCAAAGGAACCTAGAATTAAAGTACCATAACACACTACGTAAGGATTTCACACATAGAATGAATGAAATGAGATTTCTCTGTTCTTAGGAAAACAGAGCATAAGTCTCAGTAAAGAGCCTGAAAACAGATAAATCAGAGGAGAGGATGGGTACTGTGAGTCAGCTCAACAGATATAAGAGACAAGAAAAGCGAGAAGAGAAGCATGCTAGTTACACATCAATTGGGTAACATTGAAGGGGCAACCTGGGCAAGGCAGCGGGGATTTTGCCGCCCAGCCTTCTGTTGCCCTGCAGCAATGCACAATTCAGCGCAATTGTACACACAATTGTTTGTAATTAACAACTACAATCACCACCACTAGAGAACAAAGCAGCACCTCAAAAGTCTCAAAAGGAAAAGTAATAACCAGAAGATTTTAAAAACTAGGTTTTGGAGAATAAGATTGATAAGCATGTCCTACTCCACTATAACAATCAAAGGCAATAGATCAAAAATTTTGAAGACCCTCAGATCAGAAATTAAAATTCTATCAACCTGATGTCCAGAATGTAGAATGAACTGGACACTTTTATGGGGAATTGGCTCTGAACATCAAAAAAGAAAAGGTAAGACCAAACATTAAAGCAAGAAGATCAGCCACACCCATCTGTGTTATATGTACTGAATCTCACCCATCTGTGTTATATGTACTGAATCTTACACCCTAGTACCCAACCTCAATAACCGTCATCAATTGCCCAAGGAGTCACTTTGATCACATTTAACATGTAAGATACGGATGGGGCATGCCTCAAGGAAATTACACATTTTTAGAAGAAACAAATTGATTAAATGAATTTATATTTTTGATAAAGGAAATAATTTCTAGTTTTCAGTTATACTTAAGGAATACCTTCACAGAACTTAAAAGTATAAGAGGAATTATATGACAGCGATTTACAGCAAGCAGTACCTCCAATGCAGCCTGATAAATTAGTCTCTCATCATTGCCAGAAACCCTATCTTCACCCACCCCAGATCGGTATACAGATTCACTTGAACTAGCTAACTGTAAAGTAGAGATGCCCTTTCCATGCATCAAGGCTGGAGGAAGGATCCTTTTCCCATTGTTTTGATACACAAAGCGTTCTTCATCATTGCCCCTGCTATAATTGCCACGCATGTAGCCCTTGTCAATGGTCAAGCTAGGCCCTGCATGGTAAGATTTCCCAAAAGGATCATGAATCTGGCTGCTGCTGAATTTATCTTTAAAGTTGCTTAGTCTGGTATCTGGTGCAAATGACTGAAAAGAAGATGGAAGGGTCCTCTTAACAGCTTGTTGAGAAGACATTTTCTCAAAATCAGCACCAGAAGTAGTAGTAATTTGGGAATTAACTGTATGAAGCTGACTTGCATTTCCATTATCTGCCAAATGGATAGATTCATCTGTTTGTCTGACTTTGCGATTAAGCATATTGTTGCTGGGCCCAGGTTGAGTATGGGGCTTGACTTGTAAATAATTATTAACCTTAGAAGAGCTTGCATTTGAAGTATTTGCCCCTTTATAAGAATTATTCTGCTTAAACCCTCCATCATAGTCTAGCATAAGATTACATGCACCATGGTTAATGGTTAAAAAAAAATTTTAATAGAGGAAAGCTTTTACTAGAGATCTACCCACCTGCATCCCTTCTAGTTGCTGCCCATCCAGGAAGACTCCTATAATTTGAAGCTTCTATTTCCTCCAGCTCATCATCCGAAGAACTGATATATATACAATCCAGCTGAGCCATGAAATCTAAATAGCTACTTTTTCTTTCCTCGGCCAACCAAGAAAGAGAATCATTAAATGCCAAGCCAACCTGCAGTCAAAAAGAATCATGAACAACACTTGACCTGATAATAGAAAAAAGAAGGCAAAAGCTTCTCCAAACCAAAATGTCTTTACTCACCAAGTCTCTATAAGGTTTGGATATTAAATCAGAAACCCAGCCAACTAAAAGAGAACAAAGTCTCCCAGTTGAGTTGAAAAAATCATGAATATTATCCACATTGTCAGGCATCTACTGGAATTTTGAACAACATTCCACCTTCCATATTAAACAACCTATTCATCAGCAAGGTAAACAGAAAAGCTTAAACAAAAAACAAATTCAATTATATTTTAAATTCAGGGGCAAATGTATGAACTGATGAACATGTGTACTTGGTTACTTCACCCTTCCTGAAGGCTTATTTTTGCTCCGCATGAAAGGAAAATCTTCCAAAATATACAAACAGCTTCATAAGGAAGCACATTAAACTAAAGAATAACAGCAATTATTTTGCACAAATGACAAATCCATGTATGGGTAAAGCTCGATCCCAAAATCCCAATTAATTTTAAGCAGTGTTATTTGTTCTTTTTGAATACCAATTAAATCTGGTCAACTATTTCTTTACTCTTCAGGTAAAAATCCTAATCCAACCAAAAAATATAAAAGAAAAAAGGGAAAATTGGAAACCTTAAGGTACCATACAAGTTGCAGAGTATTATTACAGTTACTCTTAAAATCAATAAGTTCCAAAGTAATCAAATAACATCCTGCTTGATTTTTCTATTTTCAAGAACAAAATTAATCATTTTCTAAATAGAAGAGAACAAATATTGAAAAACTATGAAGATAAGGAATTAAAAACAAACAAACAGGACAGCCACTTAATTTTACTAGAAATTCATCAAAGAAATTCCATCAATATACCATTTGAAGTCTACTGTATACTGCAGAGACAACAGGTGTGAAGCATCAATAAGGATATTGGACATCAGTACTATGACAAAATAGGGATGTAGACAAGTGGTACTTTTAAAGGGCCAAAAAAATTAGGACATGAAGGAGAAGGGGTACACTCACACTCATCCTGATAACCCATACAGGTGTACACATTCTCCTTCTACAAAAGATGAGTTATATTGATGAAGTCCCTCCTTCTTACCTTGAATGTTGATGATTCTCGTTTTAAGTTCTAGGAGGTCCATTACACAGCTTCTTTTTATGATCTTTTCAAAAAAGATTATAGTCTTTCAGCTTTTTATCAAGTCCCTATGTGAAATTTCTACATTCCACAAGACTTCAGCCCTTCTTGGAAATGTCAGCTTTTCGAAACCTTGAAGATAAGGAGGCTACTACAGGCCTAGCTTTGCTTAAAGACCACTTATCTTTTCAATTGTTATATTCTGCCCAATAAAAGGTTTTGATTCTTCAATTCCTCCAGTTTTTACAACAGGTAATATTTCTTCTAGTGTTTGATTAGACCTCCAACTGTTCAAAAGTTCTCTATTCTCAAGTCCTTTCAAAAATAAGGAACCTTAGATGAATTCTCCTGTTTCAACAGAAGAAATCAATAGAATTAATGCAAATGATATGTTCAAGGCTTGAAGGCCTTACAAGGATCTGACTCCAGATGTTTCGGTTATGCGTTTTCGAAGTTTGGAGATAAGCAGTCATCTTTTTATACATTTTGAAATTGCTGGGCAGCTTTGGAATAGACTTTGGAATGTTTTATGTGTAGCAGGTTTATATAGTCTATTTGGAACAAATTTTGTTCATCTGTTTTTTAGGGTTTTGTATAAGGAAGGAAGCCAATAAGTTTTTAAAACAACTGTAATGCTTGCGGCTGGAACATCATACAAAAATCTTTCATAAAGATTTCTTCCCTCGCAAGATTTATAGGATAGAGATGGATGCCAGACCACAGTTTTCTTTAGGGCTATTTCTCTGATGGAATTACAGAGCAATTGGAGAGCTCTCTTCCTTCTTAAAATATCATTTTATTTGTTTTGTTGTTGTTTTAGGTTGACATTTTATACTCATATCCATGTAATTTTTTTCTTTTTTCTTCATAAATTCTTTAAAATAAAATTAGTCAAAGAAAGTAGAAAGAATAAAAAGAATACAATAGCAGAAAACAACATGTCCTCCGTTTAAGACAAAAAGAATAAAAGTCAGGGAAAAAGAAAAATTTGAGAATTCAGTAATTCAAAAGCGCTCTCATTTCTCTAAATACTTATCAAGGGTATTCCCTAAAATATACAGCAACCAAACTTCAGAAGCAAGCATAAAATACAACTCCGTCCCACAACAGGGTCAGCAAAATCTTTGCTTAAAGATCCTAATGTTCCAACCAAATCACTACACAGGTGCACAAGACCACAAGATCGTTCCCTTAGCCTCTTCAAAAACCATTGTAATTGATCAACAGTAACTAATCCAGGCTAAATAGGTAATTTCAACTTACCAAAAACACAGACAAGTTTATTTTGTTTTACAGACATCTGCTGCACAATGTAAATACAGATGACTACCTGTATCAGGGCTGCTAGAAAATATAAAACACACGTCACAAGATAAAAATGTAGGGAGCTTTGGGACCTATAGTCAATTGTTAGGGTTAATCCAATGAATATTAATCCTGGATAGGCATTTCATCTATTCTACTAAAGAACATACTTAATAATTATCATCGGCATTCAAGAGTGATGCAACCACCAAATGAGAAGAATGTAATCTTCTAAAAGGACACCACGTCACCAACCCAACATCACCACTCAATAGAACACAGTCAAATAAGTCCAAGGAAAATTTAAGATCTCAATGCCAAAGTAGATAATGGGCAAGCAGCAAATATCCACATAACACATTTATACTAGCAAACTCATTTAATTAACTGCATTCTCAAAAATCTGAAATGGGAAAAAATTAATGAGAAAGTTCTCCCCTTCCACCAGTAAAAAGATGGTTTCTTTGGAAAACTGCAAATGAGAAACACCCAACTCAGAACTCCTAATAACTCACCTCTAATCATGTCACTCTCAAAATGCCTATAAACTATCCCTCATATACAATAAACTACAAAACGGAGATCATATATCACCTTTCCTTACTACTCTGACCATTAAACCAAATTTGGGTTCACCATGTTCAATAGTGTGAGACCTTTGAAACATGAGCATTGGCATGAAATATAATACCATATATATTTAAAACATATATAATTTCATATAAATAACAATATAGTAATATAAAGTACTAACGCCTATAAGAAAGCAGTGATAATAACAATGCAATTCTCAATTAAAAAAAAAACAGAAAAGTGAAGAGATACATACAGTTTGGTATAAGTATACCATCCAGTAATTAAGCATATTCATATCTTCCAGTAAATAATTATAGTCTCAGTCCCATATTGAGAAGAAAAAAGCAAAGAAGAATCATACCCCAAAGAATTAGGAAAACCAACAAGAAAAGTTCCAACCATGCCAAATGTGTCCAAAAAAGAATACCAGAGCAATTGACGAGAGGCTTATTTAGAATTTTAAAAACAGTAGGAACAAAGCCAATAGATTAAAAGTCCTTAACATGAATGAATTAAACCCTTTTAGACACTAAAGCAATTATAAGAAAATTATGCTACATCCACCTCACCACCTGCCATCACATGATAACACTCGAAAAGAAATCCCAGATAAGTATCAGGTGGGTCGGATCTCCCGTAGGAATTTCCCAACAAGATCTGCCATCAAGACCCGGAGCCTCCACCCACTCCATACGACAAACTGCTCTAGTCATCACATCCAGCCATCCTCCTCAAAGTGCCTTTTCAACCATCAACGTTTTATATTCAAAGGTATCCCATCCAAAACTTCAATAAAGGGCCCACAGAAAATTCTCCTTCAAGAGTCCAACTCAAACAACTTAATCTAATTCCTTTTTCTCTCACGAATGCCACCGAGCCATTCCATCATCAATTCAAATCGAACTACAGAACTAATTGTTCTAAGGTCAAGCTAAAAGAAAAGAGAAAACTATGACTAAATAAACATTGCAAATAGACATGCATTTCCACCAATGAAGTGCATTAAAATTCCAAATGACAATGGCAGTCCTAACGAGAAAAAATAAAACAAACAGAAACAAACAACTGAATCAGATCACATTCTAACTGAATTTCAAACCACATCCAGTCAAGAATATCTTAAAAGAGGGGGAAAAAAACAAAGCCCAAATTTGAAACGTTTAAAATACAAGAATTTTCAGTCAATGGTTGAGACTTACCTTCAATTCTGTCAAATGCAATAGAAAGATCCCTCTTTTAGAAGGCAATTTGTAGGATGCAGCACCAGACTAACAAGTGAGACTAGGGTTCACTCCAGTTTTGCACCAAAGCATAGCAAACCGAAGAGGTAAAGAGGATAAAACAACGTATGTTGATCGATTCACTCTGTTCGCCCAAAATCTGCTTTGAAATTCAAAGAGAAGAAGAGCATGGCATTGGGAGAACGAGGACGACCGACCTTCGGGCAGAACGAGGAAACAGTTCAAAGGAGGACTGGCCGCATCGGTCTACTTTCATCAACCCGCTGCTTTCGGCCTTTTTTTTCCCTTCCGCTTTTTCCAATTCCTATACGGTTGTATGGAAATAATCCATCACTCTATTTGGGATTAAAATCATTAAAAAGATTAAAATTTATTTTAAAAAATTTAAATTATTAAATTTACTTATATTTAATTATTTTATATTTAAATACATTCTTTTGTAAGATTTTATTATGTTATTCATTTCTAACTATCCTACTTTATATTTAGTTACATTACAAAAAAATTCACTTTTATAATAAATATAATTAAATACACATTGGATAAATATAAAAGGAGTAACATAATAACACCCTTTCTTACAAAAGTTGATAATATGGCTAACCACCTTCTCCTACTTACTTAACGTGACATATTTAAATAAGAAAAATTAATAAATTTTTTAAATAATTTTATTCATTAATATAATTTAATAAATAATTAATTAAATAAGTAAAGATAACACATTATTTATTTTTAATAACCTTGTATCTTTATTTCATAAATTTACACTAAAAATCCATAAATTCATTTTTAGAAAAGGGTGTTGGTCAACTTTAGAACTTATTAATTATAATTTAGATTTAAGGGTTATATTTTAAAATTTAGAGCTTTAGATTTGATTTCATGTAATGTTTAAGATTTAAAGTTTATAATTTAAGTTTTGGATTTGACATTTAGTTTTAAAGTTTGAGCTTGAATTTAGTTTTATGGTTTATGATTCCAAGTTTAGTTTCAAGGTTTACAAATTTACTCAAGAGAATGTACAATCATAAAATTTTTTTGGGTCAAAAAAGGAATATTAGGTAATTGAATTACACACACAGTAAATCTATATAAGATTATTTCTAAGTATAAAACCTTTTAAATATACTACAAATATCATAAAATCTTCTTAAATTATTACATCTCATACATTTAACAGTAAAATTTAATAAATTTAACATTTCATATGAAATTTGTAAGAATTAAAAATATCATTTCTCATAGATAACACATTTATAATTAACTTCCTATCTCTATCATTGAAGAGACCTAGGTGTCAATACACATGTATAAAGAACATCAAAATGGGCACTACACTTACACTATATTTCTATTCAGAAAAATTAAAGGCATGTGTGAAGAGCTTTGCTCTCCACTCGTACAAAGAGAAAAATTTAGGAAAGGGAAAATGGAAAAATGAAAATATAAGGGAAGGTGCTGATTGCATAATTTATTTGTACATATATTATTACTTTTGTTTATTTTTTTCAATCTATCAATTTACCATTTAATTAATCAATTGAATTTTAAGGTTAAAATAGCCATAAAATACAAAATAGGCACTAAATTTAATAGGTAGATTCTTATAAATAATATTTAATTAAGTAATTTGAAACTTGATCGATCACTCAACAACCATTAAGAATTTTTGTTTAAATACAGTGCCCATTCCATGCCTAAGGACATATTCGCCACCCTTTCACAAGTACGCTAATCAAGTCCTGACCTATATGCCGCTAAACTTTATGTTTAGAAGAATAAGCAATGCTATCCACTTTTAAGCCTAGCAAGCTTTTGCCCTTGCTCTTCACCTAGTCACTTTTTTTTTAAAAACTAGACTTAATTTTTAAATTAAGTTCTCGGCCTCTCGTATATCTTTTATATTTGTTATAACTTTAAGATAAAAATAAATGATGTGACTAAATATACAGCGATAATAAAAAAAAATTGAGATAATAGAGCAAGATCCATAACTTAAAATCTGATTTTTTTTTTTAAATGTTTCTCAAGCTCTTATCCTCTTTCACAAAATTTAGAGTTCATTAACTTCCATACAGAATGTGACTTCGATCCATTCTCCTTTCTTGGATTCAAGCTTGAAGCATTCGCCATGCATGCCTATATATTCAAGTATTAATTCTATATCCTTCATGATTTTTCATTACTTGGCCTCTTAGTTAACATCCTAGCACATTTCTTACCTTAGCACATGTAAGGTTGTTCTCTACCTTATAAATATATAGTATCTTATCCGAGCCATGTAGTTGCTTCATAACTTCACTCAGATACCAATAACTATAGCATGACAAACCCCCTCCCCCCAACAGTTCTTGCATCCTAAATTAAGTAGAAGTCCTTTTTTTATTTGAACTTTCACTTAGCCCTCTTTATGTTACTTGTAATTTAGGGTAACTTTTATATTTTCTAATACAATATGTCACAGATCTTGCCTGAGGATGTTGAAACAGATCTGAAGGAGGCAGCTATGATATCCATAAGAACTGAAGTTGGTGAGCTTGATTTGGCCAATAACAGAGAACTCTGTGACCAGGTTTTGTCTCTTTCAGAGTACAGAGCAGAGCTATATAATTATCTAACAAGCAGGATGAACACTATTGCACCCAATTTGACTGCTCTTGTTGGGGAGCTTGTTGGTGCTCGTCTCATTGCCCTTGGGGTTAGCTCATTAAATCTTGCAAAGCAATCTGGGAGTACCGTACAGATTCTTGGTGCAGAAAAGGCTCTCTTTAGGGCACTCAAGACCAAGCATGCTACTGCCAAATATGGGCTTATTTATCATGCATCCTTGATGGGTCGGGCAGCTCCGAAGTTCAAGGGGAAATTTTTTCTGTCACTTGCTGCAAAGACAGCATTGGCTATTAGGTGTGATGCTGTTGGAGATGGCCAAGGTAACTCCATGGGATTGGATAACAGAGCCAAGGTATTTGCAACATTTTATCTAGACTAGATACTTGCTTTTCTTTTGTTGTCTCATGATGCCTTTTTTATATACATGATACACAGCTTGAGGCACGGTTGAGAAATCTTGAAGGCAAAGAATTAGGTCGTCTTGCGGGTTCAACTAAAGTAAAGCCGAAGCTAGAAGCATATGACAAGGACCGTAAGAAAGGAGCTGGAGGGTTGCTAACCCCAGCAAAGGTTTGATACTTGCTACCTTTGCTATTTCTAGAAATTTTTACCATATTTTCCATCCTGTGTTGACTCTACTCTTCTATGTGGACATATAATCCTAAAACTGACTCTATTGTTGGTCAAACAACCAATGTTCCTCCTATGGATGAGGAAATGGCTCCAAAAGCTGAACGAATGCAAGAGCCTCCTTTTGCTGGTGAAAGGAAAGAAAAGAAAAAGAAGGATAAAAATGAAGAAGACGTAACTTTGCACAGGGAGGGAGATGCTGTCAGGGAATTAGAACATACTGCAATTGTTAAAAAGGAAAAGAAGAAAAAAAGAAAGGATTCTGCTGAGATTGCTGAGGTGCAGAATGGTGATGACGATGCTAATGCTGAAGGAAGGAAGAAAAAGAAGAAAATACATGCTGATCCCGAAGAATCATCTAAAATGCCAAAGAAGAAGAAAGAAAAGGAAAAGTGAGGTTTAGAGTGGGATAGATTTATGGTTAACTGCTCAGCTGACTTGGCAACATTATTTTTGGATAGTGCAAACAAATGGGAGTTAATTTTTAATTCATAGTTTTTTTTTAGTATGGCCTCTAGCCTTATGCATCATTATTATCAAATGCCAAATGTAAGTTTCTTTTAGATTGTTTTTTTTTTCTTTTTTGAAACGAAAAGGAAATCAACAAAACAAAAAACTATAAGCGAACAATACGTGGGCACGCATTCCCAATCAAATCCCGCAGCAACATGAGGCTACACCCAATAGGTGGCCGATGGTACAAATGAATACCACTCGGCGTGGAATGAGAATTAGTAGCAAGCCAGTCCGCCGGGCAGTTTCCCTCCCTGAACACATGAGAAACCGTAACTGTCCACTCCTTCTGCATAAGCTGTTGGATACGATGCACCAAGCTACCATACGGGTGGAGATCATTACATCCATTATTAACCAAGTTAACCACCGGCTGAGAATCAGCTTCCACCTCCAAAGACGTTAACACCATGATTCCAAGCCATATCCAGACCATAAAATAGACCCCACAGTTCCGCTGCCACAGCTGTGTCAGTGCCCATTGATGAAAGGAAATTTTGATGCAATCATATGCAATTAGTGTTTTGTTTCCCTACAGTTTTAACTTTAATGCTACCAACACTGCCTTTTCTGTTAAAACTGCTAGAGAACCTCATTGTACCCACATGATATAAGACACAAATATATTAATTATTTTTGGGTCAAGCCCAGATATACATTGAATATAATTATAAGATACTCAAGGAACAGTTACTCACTAAACAGTTACTCACTACCAAAATAATTAGTAAAGTTGTTAAAATAAGTTTGACTCTATTTAATATAAGAGACAAATGAGTATATATTTATTTAATTGCAAAAAATATAACCTTTTTTCATTTTTTTTAATTTATAAGTTATGTTAGGATAGATTAACATGTACTTTTATGCGTAAAAAAATATATTAATCAAAAAATTAAATTTAAGATAAAATAAATATATATTTTATTGATTAAAAAATGTAACTCGGTGTATTACACTTCATTTGATTATGGTCCAATAACCAAAATGAGTGGCCCATGATTGACAGCCCTAACAATAGATCCAGGTTTTGCATTGCCATGAATTTTCCCTATTTTTACTATTTAGAGAAAAAAGGAAAAACAAAAAAATAAATATATATTTTATTGATCTAAAAAATGTAACTCGGTGTATTACACTTCATTTGATTATGGTCCAATAACCAAAATGAGTGGCCCATGATTGACAGCCCTAACAATAGATCCAGGTTTCGCATTGCCATGAATTTTTCCTATTTTTACTATTTAGAGAAAAAAGGAAAAACAAAAAAAATAAAATCAGAAAATTCTATTTTATAAAAATAATTGTGTACTACCTAGTAAAACCTACAAATATGTTTATTATTATATTTTTAATACAATACATATATCAATTTTAAATAAATTATAAAATTATATACAATAAAAAGTTAATTTTAAATCACACTTTATATCAAAAATATGTAAATATAAAGACGCACCTAGGTCTTCGCGATATCCGAAAGGCTTCATCTCAGCGGTCGCACTTTTAGCCTAGTCGACCCCAACGACTCGGACTCTGCTACAGAGTACAGACAGAGGGGAAGCTCGAGTCTCTGGAGTGGGATTCATCTTCATCGCGAAGAGCAGGGTCTCTGAATTCCTGCAAGCGGTGCTCATCTCTCACTTATCTCTACGCGCAGCAGCGGTTCCACTACCAGACCCTTCCTTGTAGATCAAACTCGATGTCATTGGTGCAGTAAGCGAATTCTGCATACTGTGATAGAATCTGGAACGTTGCAATGATTGAAGTTCATAAGAGCAAGGGACGGAGTCCAAAAGGTGAAATTATACTCAAATTGTTTCGGAGTTGTTAATTTGGCACTCAATTGGTACCTGTATTTGATTTGTTGTCTCTATTACGTAATTTATAATTCTTAGCGGTTGTCTATATTTTGTAATCAATTTTACGTCTAAATTTTGATAGGATGATTTAATTTGCATTGCGGATGGAACAAGTCGTGAATATAGAACTGTATTATATTTTTCACCAAAAAAAGATGGGAAATTTATAGAAAGTAGAAAAATGTATTCATTTGAATGGAGATAAACTTCGTGTTGCTCGGCTTTTTGCAGGATCTGATCGGTTGCATGCTCATTTAGATGTTAGTGCTGATGGATCTGACAAAGTATGTTTATCTTTTCATTCAATTGTTCGCATCTGTAAGTTTTAAGTATAGGATGGCAATGACCTGTTGTTGATTTCTGTAAATCTATCTGAAAAAACTTAGGAACGCAATGCTCTCATTATGCATTAGGGGAAAAAAAAAAAAAAAAAAAAGGAAAACCCGAGACTTTCTACTCTAGAACTTTAATGTTTTAATTGTATGAACATTTTATGTTGCAGATGCCTCGATTGTGTTCTAATTCCTCAGCAGCTGGTCTTCGAAGGATGTACCACCCAGTAGGCAAACTTTCATCATTAGCCAACCAAAAACAGCATGTCTCCCCCCCTACTAATTATAGGCTAAATGGGGGATTACTGAATGCAAATAGTAGACCTACTTCAAGAGACAAATTCAACGGGAACAGTGAATTTAGAATGTCAACTGAACATACACGTGGTCCTAGGGGTCATTACAAGAATTTGCATTTAGAATCATCAGCTGTTAAGGAAGCATTTGGGTTCTCAATCTGTAGAGATCAATATAACCTTTCTGATTTCCAAACTAAGTACGAAAATGCTAAATTTTATGTAATTAAGTCTTTCAATGAAGATGACATTCACAAGTCCATTAAATATAATGTTTGGACAAGTACACCAAATGGAAATAAGAAGTTGAATGCAGCGTTTCATGATGCAGAAGCTGAATCAAGTGAGACAGGCATGAAGTGTCCAGTCTTCTTCTTCTTCTCGGTGAGTTTAAAATCCATCTTTCAATTTCTCATAAAAATAGAAGAAGCTGAATAATTGAATAATAATTCCTTTTTCTTTTGGTGCTACCTTGGTTGCTATAATAATCTAGATCCTTTTTACTGATTCAGAATTGTAGTTGAAGTATTTTTCCTCTGTTTCGCCATTCATGCCTATGAATTAGCTGATTTGTGTAAATGTAAAGTCCTCAAATCTTTAATTGTAAATTGGCAATAGTTCAGGATGTATTTTGTTCTTAAATCAGGTCAATGGTAGTGGACAGTTTGTTGGAGTAGCTGAGATGGTTGGACCGGTGGATTTCAATAAAGACATGGACTTTTGGAAACTGGACAAATACAATGGATTCTTCCCAATTAAGTGGCATATAATTAAAGATGTTCCCAACTCCCAATTTCGATACATCATTCTTCAAAATAATGAGAACAGGTGTGTCACCTTCAGTAGGGACACACAAGAGGTATATCTTACTTTTGATGCTATTTAAGTCTATGACTGCTTTGATATGTTGAATTTTGTCCACTGTTGGATCAAATCATGACATTGCTATCTTTCTCTCTGATACTATGGTTGTCTTCAATGTAGATAGAAAGAAGGGGTGTAGTAGTTTCATTTTTATGTGGATTCACCTCCATAATTGAGCTAAAAAAAAAAAGCTCATTTGTCTTATTCTAGGAGAACCTCAAACTTGTGACTTCTGTGGTGATTTAAATTAATAATCTTGATTTCATAGATATATAGCACCAGAACTTGAATATTGAGGAATTAATGCAAATCTCATTGCCAAGAAATAGAATCTGTCTTCTACAAAATACTCTCACCCAGAAGGATTTGTTGGGTTTTGGTCCACTTGAACAAGAGAACAATGGTTACCATTTTGTAAAAATATGAAGGTTAGATGTGTTTATAAGTATATATACATAACTGAATTCTCCATGTTCAGAGAAGTCCAATCCCTTGAATTAGAAATTTATATTGTTTGTATATACTATATAGTATGTAGTTTTTCGTCTATTATGTCAATTAAATTATCTATTTTCCTTCAGAAGCTGGTAAGTAGTTGAAGTTATAAAACTTCGCTGTGTATGGAAGTCTGTAATAAATGGGAATTAGGATAGAATGCTTAGTTTTTACCAAGAGAACATTAGTTTAGTTTATTATTTTTTTCTTGTTTTTGTTTTTATATTTTCTTTTTCCTTTTTTGGGGTGGGCAGTTCCTAGGGATTTTAATGCTTTCTTCTACAGATAGACCATATGAACTGATGGCACCCGCTTTGGTTAAATGAAAGCGCATAATAATATATGTCTCAACATTCTGTTTCCATTATTAAAATTTGCAGATTGGACTGAAGCAGGGCATGGAAATGCTTAATATTTTTAAAAGGTACTCAGCCAGAACATCACTGCTGGATGATTTTGACTACTATGAAAATCGAGAAAGTATATTTCGAAGCCAAAGGAATTCCAAACATGAAACAAAGCAGCAGAAAGTATATAGCAATGGCAATTATGTAGTAAGTTTTGTTATCTAGTTTGATTCCACAGTTAATTCTAACTGCTCCGATTGGAGTGTAGTTTCGAACATGGAATGTGATTAGTACACTTCATGCTAAGCCATTAGGTTCAGATCAATTTGAAACATTAGACTCTAGCGTCTGAGTATTTCTCCATCTGACACTTACTGCAATATAATATACATACACACTAATGGGATGCCGTGATTGTATGTAAATGAATTATTTATTAGTATCTTTTGATCATTGCCATTGTTAGAGACATAAAAATTATTTTTGGACCTTCACCTAATAACTTAAGTTTTTGGAATAACTGGTTACTTGTCATGATATTAGAACCTTTATGACTAACTGGTTAAAAGTCTAATCCTCACTGTTGTCCATAGTTAAAAACTGTTCATACTTCAAGTTCAAAAAGAGGATTTTGTGTAAAGCGACATGTTAAAGACATAAAATAAATATAATTTCTGTACTTCCACTTAATAGCTTAAACTTTTAGAATGATTGGTTCCTTGACAACCATTTATAATCAACCTTGTTTTGTTATATGATGTTATTTTAGAAAGATTCCCACATTTCTTATGTAAGGAGATTCAAAATGCTCATGAAGAGCAATTAGTGACCACTCTCTATATTGCTCTTTGTGAGTATTTCAGGAGTGTCCCTTTGTGGGACTAGAGTTTGTTTTAGAAATTTTTGGGTTCTTACGCTTTCTTGAGTTTGATAACCATTTTTGCATTTTCTGCAGAAATCTTCAAAAGCAGGAGAGAAGAAAATTGAGATGCAATCAGGTGGCACCAATCAAGCTATTAATGCCACATCTCTGGTCAATCTTGCTAAGAATCTGTCTCTTGATCCTTCTGTGGACAAGGCTCTAGAGAGGCCCACTGCTAATTCAGTTCCTTCTAAAATTTCTACATCAAAGTCACCTTTGATTGTTCCAGTTTAGCTAATGAGCCTGCTAACTTGAAACCATGTTCTGGTCTCTTCTGTTAATCGTGTTGTTGTTGTTGGTTTATTTTTTTTTTGGCAATCTAGAATTTGATTATGACACGTGTGTACATTAATGGTTCAAGTCCAACAAATTATTTTTAATAAAGTTCATTTTTCATAAACTGATTAATATAATATTAAACAATTATTAGTAATTATATACGTTTTCTAAAAGAGATTAAGAAAAGAGATTTATATTTCAGAGAATCAATTTAGTTTTATGTCAAAAAGAGTAACTATGAAGGCTATTTATCCTGTATGTGGTTTGATGGAAAAGTATTGAAGTAGAGAGGGAGGTTTGCACATGGTATTCATTGATTTGAAAAAAGTTTATGATAGTGTCAAGAAAAGTTTTATGGACTTTGGAAAGTAAGGGTGTGTGTACTGTGTATATTCAAGTTATAAATGATATATATGAAGGGGCAACAACCAGTGTCAGGACTTGGAGAAGGTTGATAGAAAATTTTTCTATAAGAATTAGTTTGCATCCAGGGTTATCTTTAAGTCTATGCTTGTTCACCTTAGTGTTAGATGTACTTATTGGATACCTCCAAGATGCAGTCTTGAAATATATATTTTTTGCAGATGATATAATCCTAATAGAAGAATTAAAAGAGAATGTTAACTGAAAACTTAAGATGTAGAAAGAAGCCTTAGAATTTAAGGAATTTCATTTAAGTAGGAATAAGGTAGAATATATGAAATACAACTTTAGTAAGAGCTGAGCAAACAATGATTTAGAAGCAAAAATTGGATAGCACATTATATAATAGGCATTAAGTTTTCAATATCTTGTATCGATTTTATAAAGTGATAGAGAGATTGATGGGGATATTACGTATAGGATTCAAGTGGAATGGACAAAATGAAGGAATACCTCAAGAGCTATTTATGATCATAAAATACCTAACAAGTTAAATGAAAAGTTTTATCGAATTGCTGTAAGATTAGCTATACTCTATGATTGTGAGTGTCGAGCTTTAAAAGGTCGACAAAAATAAAAAGTGGGAGTGACTAAGATAAGAATGTTGAACTGGATAGTAGATATATAAAAAAAGACAAGAGTCAAAATGATTGTATTCGAAAGAAAGTTAGTGTGACACTTATTAAAGAAAAAATGACAAAAACTTGTTTAAGGTGATTTAGGCATGTACAAAAGAGACGCTAGAGGTTTCAATGAAAAAAGTAGATCAAATAAATTTTAATTCAATAAAAAAAGATAGAAGAAGATTAAAGAGAACACTTGAAAAAATTGTTAAAAGAAACCTCTTATTAAATAATATTTTCAAAAACTTAATTTTAAATAAAATACAATAGTATTGTTTAATCTATATAATTGATCTCACTTAATAAGATAGTATTTTGTTATTGTTGTTATATATATGTTTTGTAAAACTGAGATTATGGAGGAGACGAAAAGCAATGCTTTAGATTGTGTCAATAAATATGTTAACATACTGAAAATGCAGTAGGCCAGTGGTCCTTATGAAGGGTGTGTGCCTATAGTTGGGTCAAGAGGCCTGGGGTAAGCTTGTTTTTGGTTCTGATGATACTTCTTTTCTTTCTTTCTTTTTTTGAAAGCTTGGTACTGATGATACTGGTTAGCATGATCAACCAGCTATAGTAACCCAAACCAACCTACGGCTGTCATATGGACAAGGAGCTTTTAATGGTATACGGTATCAAATATCACAGTTGTGCTATATCCTTTCTGGGAGGTATTAAATTGCGAAAGTTTCGTGGAGATGACATCTGCACTTGAGCCACTTTACTTGCATGACATTTCCTATTTCAGAGATTAAGAACATTTCTGTAGGATAGATGTGTTAGCCCCAAGGTTTCAATACCTTGTTTAATTTATTTTGAAGATAACAAACCAACTTAATTGAATTTGATCATGATATATGATTGGTAACCTCTTAGCTCAATGAACATTATTTGGCTTAAGTAACTAAGCTTGTGAACTTACATTTCAATTGTTCAAGCTTGAATTGTATTGTTACTATTGGAATTATAAGTTGATTGGAGGAGAAGTCTTGCATTTGGGACCTTATATCCCTCACCAGAGCTTGTTGAGTTGCTTGTCAGAGCATTTAAGCTGGAGTGTTATCTTTCATGCGACACGTTGGAAAGTTTGCAATTAGAGGATTAAATTGATTCTTTAAAAAGGCTTTGCAATTCAAAATCATGCCCATCAAGTGAGTTTTGCACAAGAGATCCACGACTCAAACTTTCATGCGACCTTGCCAGGGTGGCATACTTCAGGATGACACAGTAAAGTGGCTAAGTAAAGGGAAAAATAATCCCACAATCCAGTTTCTACAAAAAGTGCATTTGAATCTATGAAGTCTATAGAATTTAATAAATTAATAATTTAAATTATACATTATAAAAATTAAATAAAAATAAGTTTGTGGAAATGATAGGGTTGAAAAATTTATCTTATATCACTATATAAATATCTAATGATCAAATAATCATAAAAATTTAGAAAATACTCCTCGCATGCCATAATTAAATTTAGTCCTTGCAAAATCGTTGTATTAATATATACTAATTATAACCTGCTTCAATTTACAACCATAATTAAATATGCTTTTTTTGGGTACAATACAACCCATGATTAAATATGCTTGGTAGATATTCAATAATTTTGAGCATACATTATAGCCTTTTAAGCATCAAATTTTCTTCAAGCTACCCCTAAGCTGTTCTATTACTGTGAAGGTTCTTTATTAATCAAATAAATAATATTTTCACTATTATTTAAGCTTCTTTGCTGACTCACCTATACTACCCTTAGTAGATTGGTTACTTGATTCATCTGGAAGACAAAACATTCAGAACGTAAAACAAAGAAAAAAAAAAGATTAAAAATGAAATAAGGAGAAAAAATATTTACGGTGTTGTAGGGTAAAATGCATTGAATAAATAAATATAAAAAGGTCGACCTTTAGTAGTATTCCATATGTTAGCAGGCAATCATCATGAAAGGAAAACAAAACGTAAAAGGAAAATCTACCTCCAAATGCTAATATATAGATATAGTATGCATGCAGTATCTGCATTCCACATTGACATCGTTGCATTAACTACTATAAGCGATGGATGGAAAGCGTATGATTATGAAAGGAATTGTGGGCATTGGCAATGAGTATATGGGTTATTAGAATTGTGTGTTCAGCTTCAGCAGATGCTCAGAAGGAGGAATACCCTCCAGTTATGCCTGCAAAGCTGCGCCAAACAAAACAAGCAGAAATAAAAGAATATTGCTTGAACGAATGTAGCGAAAGCATTGGAAAGTATAAGCATATTCCCCGTCGTAGGCGGAACCCTCTTCGTGATGCCTGCTTTCTAATGTGTGAGGCAAGAGAAATACAAAAGTTTTGGAATGTGGAATGGGTTATGGAAAGTCATATGGCCCAAGCATGAAAAGATGTGTCCACGAACTACCCCTTCCAGGACTTTTATTTCGTTTTATTTTCTGCAACTCGATGGGATTCACGGCTGTCCTTATTTAGGTTAAGATTTCAATTTGTGGTTTATGAGTTTGTTCTTTATGCCTATGCATAAAGATCTGGTTTTCTTAATTTCAGTGTGAAATTCAAATACGTATGAGTTTTTTAGATATTCACTTTCAAAGCAGTGTTTATATGCATACAGAATAGAAACCTTCTGAGACTCATTATGCAATTGCAAGTATCTAAGTCAGCAGAAAATCCTCGAGGAAATTAAGATGAAAACTATGTCTCACACAAAATTACAGTACTATATATGAATGTACAATTGCTTCTTCAAGACCATAAAGTTTCATCCACATGCACAAGCAATCACATCACTCAAAGCAATTTGGACAATTATTATCTATATACTAAGAATTTTTATTATAGAGAGGAACCATTAACGAATTGTAAAAAATATATTTATCTTGTAATTGTTAATATATATAATCAATCTTGAACCTTCACTTAATATTTTAAGTTTTTAAAATAATTAATTTTTTTGATATAATATCAAAATTTTTGTGAACAAATAATTAAGAATTTAATTTTTGTCGTTCTTATTTTCAAATAAAAACATTAAATTTTAATATAAAATTTAATGTATTTATACATTTGTCCTAACTTTTAATTTAAAAAGTTTTCATGTAAAGGACATGTTAAGATATAAATTTAATCTTAAATTTTTATTTAACAACTTAAACTTTTAAGATAATTGATTTTTTACCATTAATGAGCAAGCTTAATCATCAGGATAAAATATGCCAATAATGGAACACTTAAAAGATGAGAGAAATGAATGCAGTGAGAATCAGAAAATATGAATAAGAAAACATATTACTGATATTTTTTTACCATTATTGCCTGCGCAAACTGTTATGCGTTCTGTTCCAATAAAGTGGGCATCTCCATATTTTTGTTCATATAGCACAACAACTTACTTGTAACAATTTTCGTTATTGAAAAAATTTGAGACAACAACACACATTTCATTCTTCAGTCACTTTCTAGGTCTGTCTGATCAAATCTCAAAGTTGTGTGAGTTCCGCTGCCCAGCATAACATTTGCCGATCAAACAAGAACTGCTCCGCCTCATCTTATCAGCAAAGAGTCTGATTGTGCTCCAGATGTCCTAAACCCAACTGAATGACAGAAACATAAGGTAGGATCCCTTCATCAATCATGATCTAAAAGTACTTACTTCCGTGCCTCCTCTAGCTTAACCAACTTACACAAACCATGAATCAGGACAGCATATGTTGAAACAGAAGCAAAAACTCCCTTGTCACCCAATTTCTCCCAAACTTCAGTTGCCTTATCAAACCCTCCTATCCTAATCAGCAATTTGAGCACTATAATTTAGGTATGGCGATTAGGAAGACAGTATTCTTTTTCCATTCTAGACATCAACCTAAGTGCCCTATTGGCCTCGCAGTGATCACAATGGTAAGCTTGTACTGCATTATAACTCCAAGCATCTGGTTTGACTCCCCTTGCAATCATTTCATTCAACAACTGATAAACTTCTTCCACTTCTGCATTCGTACGAAGTCTATTAAACACATTTGCGAGAACGTTATATCTTTGCATTCTATCAAGAACCCTGAAAGCTGAATGCATATCATTTGCATCAGAATCTGTACGACTAAATCTTGAATATAGCATGTGGCCCAACTCCATTTGATACCGTAGCCTGACTCAACATAGTAGCTTCGTCCACATTACCTTCTTTGCAAAGGGCCTCTAGCAAATTATTATCTGCACGTACATCCACTAAATATTCCCTTTTTTTTTTCGGTTCTGTCCACTAAACATCCTTGCGCGAGAATGTCATCAAACAACTCACGGGCCTTTTTGAAATCACCAACGCCTAACCATCCTTTTGTCAAACTGTTGTTAAGTTTTAGCATTTATCTTGAAACGACAATTAGCTTGATCAAGAATTTGTTGAGCACACTTGAAGTGCTTCCTTCTGCATATAATATACAAAAGCTTATCAAAATCAAGAATATTTGGCGTAAATTTAAACTGCCATTCTACTGAAAGCCCCAAGTACATCAACTGGCAAATAAGCCCTGAAGATGAGCCAGAAAATTTCATTCTTAATCTCATGACAATGAGACAACACTCCTTGATTCTTAATCTGTAAGATTAATAAAGTTAATTTAAGTTCTTTTGAACAAAGATTATAATAAAACCTTATCAGTGAAAATAACAAAACCTCTCACATAAGCCATAGGCTAAAGAAAACTTGGGCCTTGACTTGTGTAGAGGTTTGGTTGAGGAGGAGTTTGAACAAATTGTGGAGTTTCATCACTACGCAGTCACTCTCACGTTGGAGATCCAGAAGGAGCACTGCATAAGGTAAATACAACTCTCCATTTTATAGGGTAGCTGGATGGCCTTTCAATTCATTTGAAGTTGGCGGAAACTGTTGTCAAGTTTTGTAGACCTGGTATCATATTCTCAATAACAATTGAAATGTATTCCTTTCACTTCCAGAAAAGTTGAAAGTAAGAAATTAATTGGTTTTATCTCCAAATCAACTACTGTGAATTGTAATAGATTAAAAACTGGATAAACTTGCAAACCCCAGACAGGCCGCATGCCACATATTTTGAATTGATTGACTCAAAACTCAGGCAATACTTGTTTTGTTACATGACAATTTTATCGGATGTCTCCGAAGAGACTGTTACATGACAATTTTAATAACTGTCGCAATGAAAGATATCTTTTACGCACTATATCCACCATTAGTACCACCTACAAGAGGACGAACAGTATCATTTGTAATCCCAAGCCTTTCTGCAGAGGAGCCTTCTGGAACATAAGTTAAAAACAGTAGGCCTCAGGGTGGAACTGGTCAACAAGACTAAACGGATGTTGACGAGGAATCTGCTTGCTGATGATATACAAAATTAGTCAGAGACAAGTGCTCTCACATTTAGATTAATCGGGACCACATATCTTGATATATTCACAGCATATTCAGCAAAATGGGGCATAAATTAATCGAGGTATGCCTCTGGCTTCAAATGATCCTCCAACGTTCTGCCCCAAGAGAGTAGCAGCAGTGTATGAATCCCATTATCAATCAAAAATCTCCTGAGCTTCAATTATACTGTGCTGACTGAAAATGTGAGATAGGTAAGTTAAGGAAGCACTGGACACATACAGATAAATTTATCACGCCTTAAGATGAAGAAAAATTATGAACGAGTGATACCGGAGTAACATGAAAACAAATGAAATAATAGTATGCCATCCTTACTGGTCATCTTTTGTGACACGATAATATCTTTCGGCATGCTGGCGTTGACCAATTAATTGAGCAAAACGCTCATCGTGAGTAATTACTATTAGCTGAAAATTCTCCTGCCCTTTTCTATCTTCCATAATTCTTATTATTAAGGACAACAGATGAACAAGAACAATTATTAGTAAGTTGCCCAAAAAGAATAATTATTAATAGTTCACCGTCAACCAGACAGTCTATTCACACCTTAGCAGGGCTGCAGCAAGACTTTCAGCATTTGGCCCATCCAAATTCGTTGTTGGTTCATCCAGTGCTAGAATTCCACAGTTGAGGCAGAAAGTCTCAGCTAAAGCTAACCTTATGATAAGTGAAGCAAGGACCTGGAACCTCATAATTATGTCAAACATGATTATTTTAAAAAAATAAATTACAATTATTGCCACAGAAGGAAAACTGCTAGACAAAACATGCATCCTGTGAATACTTACCTTCTGACCAGCACTACATCTCCCTCTCATTTCTAATTCTGCATCACCAGTCTGCATAAGAACCTGTAGAAATGCAAAGGAAACAACATACCAAATTCCATAAGAGAATTAGACAGCTGCTTACAGAGTAAGCATTTAGATTGATAGATTTCAAACCTTGTAGCTGTAGGAACGGGTCCCAGCACCTTCAGAATCTGAATGAATACTAATGTAGTCTATATCCTGTCCTCTATAAGTTTGCTGCCACAATTCCCTTATAATCTTGTTTATTTCTTCCATCTTCATTGTGTGGAACCGCATCAGTGCTCTGGAAGATGGATCATATACAACAATAATAAGCTGGGCTTTCATCAATGATGTAGCACACAAGTAGCTGAATTTCTTAAACAATGTCTCATTAACTACATGTAGAGGATCTGAAATGCTCAGCTCAAAATTCATTTCATACTTCGGTTATTATATTTCAATCAGAACATATAATTCAATAGACAATTAAATGATAAACTCAAAAGTCTGTGGGAGTACAGCAATCTCATGGACTGCAAAAGATAAGATGCATTTCTAACCTTTTCGTTTGAGGAAAAATTTACTATAATGCACATACACACAACACACATAAACTTATACACCTGAGCTTGCAAATGGCACAAAAGGTAATGTAGTTGACAACTTAATATAGTCAGACAACAAAGCAACAAGCCTCAGAAAAAAAAGTTAGCCACAGTTGTAATAGCATGCTAAGTATGAAGTGAGCATCTCACTTTTATGGTCATATGCTTGCTTGCTCAAATGAGATGAGTTTCTCAGGAAGGTCCAAGAACAAGAACATGGTATCAGTTTAAGCCATGTGGTCTGCTCATTTAGAAAACACAAGTTCCTATAAAGAGATGCATATTTTTACTTCCTAATTCCCGTCGGATCACATCCCAAAACACAGACAGGGAGAGAAGACAATTGGAAATTAGTTTGCTAAAAGTCATAAGCAATAAAACAAACTTTAAAAGTTGTGACCTCTTTTAAAAAAGTCTGAGTCAAGGGCAGAATACCCCAGATTGATAGAGTACAGCACAGCTACACTGGTGAAATTCCAATCACAAATCAAGAAGAATTGAAAAGAAAAACATCTAATTTCATTGTACTATTTCACAGCCTTGAGTGACAGAATTCAACCTTGATAGATATGTTACGGAATTTTAAAACTCACTTATCAAGAGCATTGTAGTATCTGTCCAGGTCCTTGTTTGCCATTTCAGTTGTCTGTAACAATGTTTGAAGTTATTGACAATAGAATAATTGTCAAGGAGAAAGTATACAAGTAAATTGTAGCAGGAGATCACACCTTAAGCTGGATTAACTGGTCAATGTATCGCTTATCTATGTCCTTGTATTGAGCCTGCTTAAGATCAATCTTATTTCTTGATATATTGCTTTCATAAACAGATATAGTTCCATGGCACCTGTTTAACTGTCACCAAGGACGTTGTCAAGTGATGGAAAAAACAGAACTACCATCAGTAAAATAAAAATTTTTCAAGAAGTAAAAAAGCCATCTTGTCCAAGTAATACTTAAAGCTTTTATGAGAAGAATTGTATTTTTCATTGTAACTCCATTGAAAAGGCATGCAAGGTGATCGTAGGTAGTATTTAAGAGTCAAAGCTTCAGAATTTTGAGCTGGTGTAGTACTGACCCATTATGCTTGCTTTGACCAGCGTTGGACACTGAAATTTTATTGAGCGAGGGCAATACATAAATAAAAGTATTTTCAAAACATTTTTACAATATAGAATTATTGTATTTTCACATAAAAATAAATGACAAAAATACAAGAAGATATAGATATTAAACAGCCAATTTCAAACTAAATTGTATTTTTTTTAAAACAAGAAAAACATAAGCCATATTGTTTCACCGGTTATGGGCACACTTGGGCATCAAATGAGGCAGTTAATATAATGCGATTCTTCCTTTATGAATTTGAATTTTAAACCAGATCACTCGTGAGAGTGTACAGAAAACCAAATGAATGCATCTAACTTAAATATTTTACAGTGTAAAAAAACAGTGTTTGTACTAAAGAAGAACCCCTTTACCAGGCTATGGGTGGATGTCATTCGATCATGAATTAATTGAATAAACAACTTACAGAATGCATGCATAGAAATATGATCCAGGGATTCAAATATACCTCTGAAAGACGCCTCTCCCTTTCATGTGATAGTTTCTGAAGCTCAGCTTCAATTGCAGAGACCCCTCCAATTTTCAATATATTTTCTTCCAGGGATTCAATTTCTCGTGAAAGCTCATCTACTTCAGCCTTTGTTTTCCTGTAATTCAGGTTGTCCTCAATGTTTCTTTTCAATTGATCCTGATTTCGCATCAAATCTTTACTTTTGTTTAGCTCAGCTAAAATTTCCTGCTTCCTGATTTCACAACTTTGAAGTTGAGATTCTGACTGAGATTTCTTTTCTTGCAGATCCTTCAACTTGTCTCCTTTCTTTGTGTCATAATACCTGACAGAACAAAAATTTATGATAAAGGGTAAGTGGTATCTTTAAACTTTAGATATCATTTGTCGTGCATACAAAGCTTACTCCTTGATCTTAGAAGTCATTTTAAATAATGTTTCAGCTTCTTGCTGGTAACCTCTCTTTTGTTCAGCCAGATCCTCATACTCTCGGCTTAATCTAATTTTTAGTTCATCATGGTCAGCAAATAATTTATCTTTCTCCTTGGATAAAGGTCCAAGAGCTTCAGCCAAAAGCTGCAAATCGCAAGATCAGAAAGAGTGAATTATGCATTATCATTTAACAGACCATTTTCTGGAGGCAATGTGAAAAGAGACACAAGGACAGTTCAACATTTTGAAAACTGCACCTACAATTTATGAACTATTAAACCTGAAAATCTGAAGGCAACCCTTTGTTGTAAATAAAAGAAGTGTGCCTGAATTCATTTCTGTAAATAAACAAAAATGGAATGCACTGTATAGGAAGATAAACTAGATACAAATGCACCAAAAATAGTTTAGAGAAGAAAATATTAACAAATAAGTGCATACTCTGTGTCAAGTTGAATTAAAAGAGTCTTTCTTTGATTATCCACATACATTAGTAAAGGTGTTGAGACAGTTCCAATATTAACTACTTCAAGAAGGTAGTTTAATCAACCAACAATTTGATTACAGGCAGTTCTCATGTTAATGTTGCACGTCAAATTCTGAAATAACAACAAAATTAAGTATGGGGTTATATGGTTAATTTTTTATTTGCATCAAATTTTGAATACAAGAGATGTTGATGGTACAAACAGTCATGGATTACTGTGATATACACAGGATATGCATGATTCAAACTTACCAATACAACAATGAATTTTGGAGAACTTTCTGTGTTCTCTGGGAATGTGAACCTTACATATTCCCAATGGCTGAGAATACATTGTAATGTGAACTCTACATTTCCCAAGATAATTTCAACCATTAGGAGTATGTGGGATTCATATTCCAGGAGTATCTAACTAATAATTTCACATGAATTTTGAGTAAATCATCCTATATAATGCGTTAATTTTGATTTACACAAATGCTTCATATAGAAATTTTGAGAATCCCAGAGTCCAACAAGGAATCTAAATCTACCAAGCAAATGACAGAGATGAAGCCCTAAATTGTTTATATAATGTGCTGATATTCACATTATTGTTTTCCATGCTCCCCTCTCTCTCTCTCTGATGGAGTTTGAGTGGACACCAACAAAAGAAGAGTATTATTGCTGAATTTAGAAATTACAGAAGGAACAAGAGAACCAGAAAACTAGTCTCTCCCAGGGTAACACCCCTTGCTGAAACAGGAATGAATCCTTCAGCCCCAAGCCTAAGCCCGTACAAGTACAGAATAATATGCAGAATGCCCTCTCTTTCCCCCCTGGTTTCCTTTTAGTTACCTGCACTACTACTCAGTAACCGCCCTACCACTACCTTAAGATAACTGCCTACAACTGTTCCTAAGTAACTGGCAGCACTTACACCCTAATAACTGATCAAAACTACTAAGTAACTGTCTGAAACTTTCTCCTAGTGTAAACTTTCCACCCACTCGGCCCAGTCATATGCTTAGGTGTTGAGGTCCTAACAATACTTCCCTCCTGTTCAACAGCCTTGTCCTCAAGGCTGAAAGTTGGGTACTGACCCCGAATTAATTCTTTGTCTTCCCATGTAGCTTCTTCGGGTGGCATGGTAACCCACTGGATTAAAACTTGGGAAATTTTTTCCCCATTTCTGGTAACAGTTCGAGTTGCCAACAATTTTTCAGGCATCAGTAGTGGCTCCTCGGACTCTAAGTCTGGTGGTAAGGATGAGTCAACTCCAGTAATCCCTCGAGCTGCTTTAAGTTGTGATACATGGAAGACCGGATGCACTCGTGACTCAGGTGGCAGCTTTAACTTGTAAGCTACTGCCCCTATCTTGTCCAAGATTTGATAAGGCCCATAGTAACGTGCTGACAGCTTCCGGTAAATTCTCCGAGATACAGATTGCTGTCCATGAGGCCGAAGCTTGAGATATACCCAATCCCCAGCCTTAAACTCCACATCTCTACGCCTGGAGTTGGCCTGAATTGTCATTCTATTCTGAGCTCGTTGTAAATTATATTGCAACTGTCGCAAGATCTCATCTCTGTCCATAAGCTCTTGTTCCACAGCTTCAACTAAAGTTTCCCCAGGAAGATACCGATTCAATGTGGGTGGTGGTCTCCCATAGACAACCTCAAATGGTGTGGCCCTGGTAGCTCCATGATATGAGGTATTATACCAAAATTCTGCCCAGGGGATCCAAGAAGCCCACATACGGGGTTGTTCTATAGCAAAACAGCGAAGATATGTCTCCAACCCTCTGTTTAGTACCTCTGTTTGTCCATCAGATTCCGGATGGTAGGCAGAACTCATTCTCAATTGTGTCCCTTGGAGCTTGAACACCTCCTTCCAAAAGTTGCTCACAAAGATTGGGTCCCGATCACTAACAATGGATCCAGGGATCCCATGCAGGCGAACAATTTCTCTGCAAAAAATTTCTGCTACTGTCCTGGCTGTGTAGGGATGTTTTAATGGAATAAAATGTCCATATTTAGAGAGACGATCCACCACCACCAGGATTGCATCATACCCCTTTGACCGAGGTAAGCCTGTGATAAAGTCTAGGCTGATATCCTCCCAGATTGTCGTTGGAATAGGCAATGGTTGCAGAAGGCCCGCAGGAGTTGTTGCCTGGTATTTACTTCTTTGACAGACCTGGCAATGAGCAACAAATCTGGTCACATCCCCTTTAACCCCAACCCAATACAGATTAGAAGTCACTCTCTTGTAGGTTCTGTAAACCCCTGAATGTCCACCTGTCGGAGTGGAGTGGAACTCTTCCAAAAGTTTATGAATCCAAGGGGATTTAGCTGAAATCACCACCTTACCCTTATAGAACAGTTGACCATGTTCAATGGTGTAGTGTGGACAAGAATTGGGATCTTCCTTGAGCTTGTGCATGATCTTAGTCACAGCTGGATCAGATTTCGCCTCTTGTAATACTGCCTCCATGTCTAGCCATCTTGGTTTTGTAATTCCGTTCAATTCCCCTGCTTCTTTCAGGCGTGACAAAGCATCAGCAGCCTTGTTCTCCTTTCCCGCTCTATATACAATCTTAAAGTTGTATCCCAATAACTTTGCCAACCAATTTTGTTGGTCTTGTGAGATTATTCGCTGCTCCAACAAATGCTTCAAACTCTTTTGGTCAGTATGTACTATAAATTGCCTCCCTAAGAGGTAGGGCCTCCAATGTTGCACTGCTAACACTAATGCCATGAGCTCCTTCTCATAGGTAGACTTGGCCAGATTCCGCTCTGTTAAAGCTTTGCTGAAATAGGCTATAGGCCGGCCGTCTTGCATTAGAACCGCCCCTACGCCTGATCCGGAAGCATCACATTCTACCATAAAGGGTTTGTTAAAATCTGGCATATTCAGAACAGGAGCTTCGGTCAGCATTTTCTTCAAGTGTCCGAAAGCCTCCTGTGCAGCATTGTCCCAAGAAAATGCTCCCTTCTTCAACAGATTTGTCAACGGTCTTGCCACCTTACCATAATCCTTGATGAATTTGCGATAGTACCCTGTCAAGCCCAAAAATCCCCTTACTGCTTTGACTGATCTTGGAGTTGGCCAATTTACTACACTTTGAACTTTGGAAGGGTCTACTGACACTCCTTCATGAGATATTACGTGGCCCAAATACTCCATAGCAGTTCTCCCAAAATGACACTTCTTCAAGTTAGCAAAAAATTGTTCTTGCTCCAGTTTTTGCAGTACCAACTTCACATGCTGCAAATGCTCTTCCCAACTCTTGCTGTAAACTAAAATATCATCAAAGAATACCAGCACAAATCGTCTCAAGAACGGTTGGAATGTGGAATTCATAACTGACTGGAATGTGGCTGGGGCATTCATCAGACCGAATGGCATGACTACAAATTCATAGTGCCCCTGGTGCGTGCGGAAAGCCGTCTTAGGTATGTCATCATCCATTACTCTGATTTGGTGATAGCCTGATCTCAAATCAATCTTAGAGAAGAATTTGGCACCATGGAGTTCGTCCAGCAATTCCTCAATGATAGGAATGGGGTATTTGTCCGGGATGGTAGCTTGGTTCAACGCCCTGTAATCCACACAAAATCTCCAGCTGCCATCTTTTTTTTTAACTAGAATGACCGGACTAGAATACGGGCTTGAACTTGGGCGAATTACTCCTGCCATAAGCATCTCTTTCACCAATTTTTCTATCTCATCCTTCTGGTAATGAGCATACCTATAGGGTCTTACATTGATAGGATCGGTTCCTCCCTTTAAAGTTATTGCATGGTCACTGACCCGCCGAGGGGGAAGGCTCTGAGGCGCTGTAAAGACTTGCGAATACTGCTGTAGTACCACCAGTATCTCCTGTCTTCTTTCCTCACTCATGCCTTCCTCTGAAACAGCGGCCCACAGACCTTCCTTGGCGTTCCAGGGTACTCCCTTTCTATTTTCCTTCAGGACATCTAATGTTCCCGCAGCATCCTCTTTCTGCCCTATCCAAAGTATCCCGCAAAAATCAACGTCAGCAATTTTAGACAAGGCTTTAGCTTTGATGGGAGTTTTGCCCAGGCCCGGGTCACCCTGTATTTTGATCGGTTTCCCATCATAAGTAAAACACATAGACAACTCCCGCCAATCAGCAACCACCGTCCCCAACGTCTCCAGCCAAGCCACACCCAAAATCACATCTACTCCCCCTAATTCAAACAAATGGAGGTCGGCCTCAAACATCATCTCACCTAACTGCATTGCTACCGCTTTACACATTCCCAGAGTTCCTCTCCTTCGGCCATCCCCCAACTTCACCATAAAAGTCCCTGCACTCTCTACTGGTAGCTTCAGAGTGTTGCACAGCCGGCTGGAAATGAAGTTGTGAGAAGCTCCGCTATCAACCATGACAATGGCCGAAGTATTTCCAACCTTCCCTACCAACTTCATGGTCTTGGGACCAGTAATGCCTCCAACCGCGTAACATGGGAGGTTAAGTACTCGGCACTCTCCCTCATCGGTTCCGGTAAGGTCGCCTTTGCTGTCACCTTCATTCTCAACCATCACGAATTCTTCTCCAACCTCAGCTTCCTCCTCATCTCCCAGAAGCACTGCTACTTTTAGTTGCTTGTCCGGGCACTTATGGAGTGGCCCAAAATTCTGGCCACATCTAAAACACCTACCCTCCTCCTTCCGTCGGAGGTACTCTTGGTATGGCAGGTGACGGACTCCCCGGTCGTTGTTTCCCCCACTCCGAGCATTGCTGGTTGTCGACGCTGAACGAGAGAACACGTTGCTAGTGGATCTGTCTCGCGTCGGGCCATTCGCGGGTCCTAGACCTCTCGGTCGAGGTTTACTCAAGCTTGCCCCGACATAACTCGGACCGAGCTTGCTGAATCCTGATGGGTTTTGTTGGCCCGAACCCATGGTTCCCTGCCCAATAGATCTGGAGCCCGACCCACTATAGGACCACGAGTGTTGAGTAGTGATTCCCGAACCATTGTCTTCTGCCTCGACGCCAAAATCTCCCAATATTGCTTGCTCAATGTGAGTCGCCAAAGACATCGCATGGGTTACCTCCCGAGGCTCATGAATCCTCACCCTTCGCCTTATCTCACCACACAACCCGTTGAGAAAATAGCCCAACGCTTGTTCTTCCGGTAGTGTAGGAACCTGGGCTGCTAGAAGTTCAAATTCCTCAATGTATGCAGCAACCCCACCCGTCTGTTTCACTGCCGCTAGCTGCTCGTACGGGTTTCCAGCTTTCCTACCACCGTACCGTTTGATCATCTCCGCGGCTAACATGTCCCATTTGAGGTCTGGGATTTTGTTTCTCAGGCAACGGAACCAGTGCACGGCACTCCCCTCCATACTGATAAAGGCGACGTTCACCTTCGCCTCTGACTTAGTTCCCTGAATTTCGAAGTACTTTTCAGCCCTCACCAACCATCCGGCCGGGTCCGTTCCATCGAAGTTCGGAAGTTCTACTTTCTTAGCTGCTAGCTGAACCTCCGCCAAAGTCCCCGTTTGCTTCTTACTGGTTTGAGCATCTAACTCCTGTTCACCGTTTCCAGAAGCGTCGTCCTCTTGATTCTTATGCACGGGTGGGTCACTCCCCACCGAATCATTCTTTTCATGCAGTTGCCCCGTCAACTGACTCATCATTACTTTCATTTCCTCCAAACAGCTCAACTTTCTCTGTATATCCTCGATGCCATGCAATTTGCTTCTTATTTCCTCCACGCCTTTCTCTAACGCCTCCACCCTTGCCTCCATCCTCGTTGAGGGCATCCGGCAGGTCGGACCAATTGATGGAGTTTGAGTGGACACCAACAAAAGAAGAGTATTATTGCTGAATTTAGAAATTACAGAAGGAACAAGAGAACCAGAAAACTAGTCTCTCCCAGGGTAACACCCCTTGCTGAAACAGGAATGAATCCTTCAGCCCCAAGCCTAAGCCCGTACAAGTACAGAATAATATGCAGAATGCCCTCTCTTTCCCCCCTGGTTTCCTTTTAGTTACCTGCACTACTACTCAGTAACCGCCCTACCACTACCTTAAGATAACTGCCTACAACTGTTCCTAAGTAACTGGCAGCACTTACACCCTAATAACTGATCAAAACTACTAAGTAACTGTCTGAAACTTTCTCCTAGTGTAAACTTTCCACCCACTCGGCCCAGTCATATGCTTAGGTGTTGAGGTCCTAACACTCTCTCTCTCTCTCTCTACCATATAAGATGTTGCTCTCCGCTGCATAATCACATGCAGCCACAGATACTTGCTCTTATATCAGCCATAGGTTGGAGTGGTCTTCGGAACTCCTTGTGGCAAGCAAATGATTTCTCTCCGCATAATCACATGTAGCCACAGATACTTGCTCTTATATCAGCCATAGGATGGAGTGGTCTTCAAAACTCCTTGTGACAAGCAGATGATTTCTTTAGGAAGTTTTCAGGGTCAGAAAAGGAAAGGAAACAGAGAGACCTTATAAAGAAATTTTATACTTTTTTGTTTATTTTTATTGGAGTTTTGTTGTTTTAAGAGAATATCTTATCCTCTCCCTTCGCACTTTCTTCTCTAATAAATCCTTCTATCAAAAACTGAACATCAAATAAAAACCAGGTCCAAACTGCAATAATCTCATTTGTTATGCAAATGCAAAATATAAAGAAATGACAGTATCTAAATACAATATGGAAAATCTTGAAAGAATTAAGTACTTCATATTAACTAAACATTTCAAGCATTGCTTACAAATCATGAAGGGTTAAAAGGCCTATACATGCCCATAAAATAAAATTGTGTACCAATCAATTGTCTCAGATAAGTAGACAACCTTCTCATCAAGATCAATTTGTGCCTTTTCCTCAGCCAAACGCTCTAATTCTTCTTCTACTCTTTTGACATCTTGCAATGTGCTAGCTGCTTTCACTTTCTCCTCCCTTAGAGTGTGCCACCGTATTTGAATATTTGATAGATCATTTTCCATATACCTCTGTTCTTCCCTCAGCTTCTCCAATTCATTATGTAAAGCATCCCTTGATATCAAGAAATGCACAAAGTTAATTAATATGTAAGAAAAAGCAAAACTAAATGAAGTAATGTACATAGGATTAAATGCACTTTGCAAATGGGATATGAAGCTATAGTGGTGAAAAGTGAATATAGTAAAGAGGACCTGGTTTATCAAATTGACATCCTTTTTTTTTTTTTTTGGATCGAACAAACTGACATCTATTGATAAAGTATAAATAAGTGAAGCTATTTACTTTGTGCTCTGCAATGTGTTCAACTCCAATTGAATTTCTTCTAGGGTCCTCACTCCCTGTCCTCGAAAATCCAGCTTATATTCTAAATCCTCAACCTGCTTTTGCAAAGCTTGGATTTCTTGGAATAGCCTCTCAGCAGTTTCAATGGGTTGCACCAAGGTCTCAACCAAATCCTTATCAGCCTTTACTTGAGCTAAAACACCTAAAACCTGAAACAAAATTAATGCATAAGCCAAAACAGATTAGTACCCAAAACAAAATACTGAATGTGACTCACCAAATCTAATTTATAAAATCCACAAACCAAACAATTAAAAAATACCAAAATAAAAAACCAAAAAAAATAAAATATTGGTGAACCCATTAATATCATATCCTTTTCCTTTAAGGTTTCTTATTAAGTAAATTAAGTAGGGAAAGACCATGAAATCAACATACATACCTGAGAGATGAATTTCTAGAACTAAAATCTTAAAAAAATAATTATAAATCATGAGAATAAATCTCTCAGATGATTTAAGATGAATTTAGAAGAGGGAAAAGATTCAAGAAGGAAACCGGAAATGTGGAGAAGAAGGAACTGATTTGTCGGGGAAAAAAACTACCCCCTTCACCACTCAGCTGTATTGATATAAAGCAAAGCAAAAATACAATATTGCCCCTGTATAAGAAAACTCAGCCTACTAACTAACTGAAACCAAAAAACTGAATATAGAAAACTATCACCACTCCTAACAATTTACAACCCAGGTGATCATAGCTGCACCAGTGGAATAAAAGATGGCTCAGAGAATCTAAACTCCAAACTGATGGACAGTACTCAACCGAACCTATTACTATGGATTGGTTCATATGAATGGTGAGTGGTATCATTGTTACTTTTACCTTCCCCCCTCCTCCTTTCTCTCTCTTTCTGGTTTCAAAATTTAGATGTCAAAATCAAGAAGTTGGTCCAATTATTCTTTTGTGTCTGTTTAATTGCTATGAAAATTTGAAGTAATGTTTCATTTAAGTTTTCAAAACCATGGACTATAACATACACATTATGGCAACCAGTGATTAGGGGCCATGGCCTATGCAACCAAACGAATACAATATACCTAATTCTTTTTCTTTTATAAGAAAATCATTCAATTCAACATCAGGCATACATGATAACTCATGCACCTATTCTTCACATGCTTTTTGATTAAGAAGGATACCTTTTCCCCTATTTCTTTGCATTTTCATCCCTCTTCAAATAAATTCCTCTTTCATCCCAAGGAAAAAAAATGGAAAACCAAAAAGGAATGCTAGGGAAAAGGTTATGTAGCACATACACAGCCCACTGAGAAACAATTGTCATCCAGAGCTCATCTGTGCCAGGCTATTAACTGCCATCTAAATCTAATCCTTTGAAAACACTGAACAATGTCCAGCTGAACAAGTAATGCAACACGAATTGGTGGACATGATGTACATGATCAGATAATAATTAGATGTCTAACAGTCCACACTAGAGGAAACAAATGTCAAACTTTTTAAGGATTTTTGAAGTCCTGCCATGAGGAGGTCAAGGGCAGACCAAAATATATGTCTTCAATTAGCAGGCCACATACAGCAACCAGAAAACCTTCCATGAAATACAAACAAGAAAATAAAATAATGGGGCAAAACTGCTTATGTAGAAATGTACAGCTAAACTTTTCTTAATTTTTCCAATTACAGCTTTGCATGTTGCATGCATCACCCAAAATATGGCAACTGGCAATAAATTAAAATAAACATTTAAAATTGTTAGAGATATAAAACTATTCATGGGTCTTTGACTAATAGCTTAAACTTTTAGAATAGTTAGTTCTTGATAAGGTATTAGAGCTTGGGTCAAGAGTTCAATTTTTGTCACCTCCATTCTTGAAAAATTAAGTTGAGTTTTGGCACAATGTTTGGTGGGCCTACATGCATTTGGTGGACTTGTGGGTTGTCCACACTTTGAACCCAAAGGGCTTTTGTGTGCAGGTGCATATTAGAGATATAAAATCATTCATAAGTCTTTACTTAATAGTTTAAGCTTTTGGCATAGTTGGCTCTTGACAAAAATATTACTAATAATAATAACAAACAATTACATCATCTAACGCCAGAGATTTTTGCTCCAGCTCTTCATTGAGCTGCTTGAGTTCTTTTTCAGCATTAGGGATTGTCTCCTTGCAAGTCTTGACATATTCTTCAAAAACTATACGAAGCTTGTCCAACTGCTGATAATGAGAGTCTGCATTTGAGGACTCCACGGCAAGAACTTTCATGTGCTCAGCAGAACTAGCAGCCTTCACTCTTTGCTGTCATTACAGAAAATAGAAGCCAATTCAAAACTAAATGAAGTACTTTCTCTAAGCCAATAGATTACTTTAAAATACCATAACAAAATTCACTAACCTTCTTGACAAAATCATCTTCTTCTTCTGAAGAGAAAGGGCGCTCACAGCAAGGGCAAACATGATGAGCCCGGGCAACCCTTTCAAAAGGATCAAACATTTGTCGCATGCCATCAGCAATGTTAAATTTGCTGCAAGCAGTTACCAGATATTAGATCATTCAAAACTCGCAAAAGCAGTATGATGCACTCACAAAAATGGCTTCATGAATGTGGTCTAGGACATGATATTGACCTTTTCTGGACATCTCTTTTCTCCTTGGCAGACTCTAAAACTTTAAGATAAGAATCAATTTCAGAAGACTGCTGATCCAAGGACTGAAGCTTGGATTCAATAAATCTCTTTCTTGCTGCAAGAAAATTATTTAAATAAGCAAATATACTTTTATTCAGTATTTCTATAACCCATGAAGAAAGAAGCACACTAGGCTGCAGGACAAAGGGTAAGCAACATAAAGTATAGCTAACATGAAGTCATCCCATCATTAGTCGATATGTCTAAAGATGCCTTTTTCAATTCGTTTGCATGCAGTCATCAGATGTTTGGTACACAAAAAATGTGGCTATCAATAACATGATTACAATTAACAAACATGTAGACATTCAAAACACACACTTCCTTAGTTTCATATCTAAAGAATGAAAGGCAGATGATTTGTCAGTATCAGAGTTGTTCCTATCATAGTTTTAAATTAATACATGAAGCACCAAGTAGCAATCTCGATTCATAGAAGAAGTTATCTACCCACAGGATGAAAAGGGCAAACTAGAATCAAGACCTCAATTCTAGTCATATTATAAATAATAGAAACTACAGTTCAATTTCCACCAAATAAGTACAGTGCCCATCCAGCATAGCAAAATATGCAGTTGCTGAACTCAGAATAATTCCACTGAAAGACTACAATTCTAATGCATAACTTTTTGAAAGGATAGATGACACTTACAATCCATATCCTTGCGATATTTGGAGAGGTTATTGTTAACTTCTTGTATTTTCATCTGCAACATGTTGACTTCCTTCTCTGCTTCACGGAACTTTGTGTTCAAGTCATCAAATTCAGCTCCAGTAGCCCTGCACCACAGAAAGCATCAATCCAAGGAATTCATAATCTACTGAAACAATGAAAGATTATCTACAAATTAAAAGGTAGTAGCATCTAAGGCAAAGAGATTAAGATTAAAATTTGAAATCCCACTCCAACAATCCCTTGAAGTGGAAAGTGGAAGGTATTATTGAACCAATAATTTTAATACAGAACTCCAAACAAGACATTTGGAAGCTGCTGCCACGTCTTAAAATGCAAGTTCACAAATCATAGATGCATGATCCTACAAGAAAAGCCATTTCCCAAATGATTATACGATATTTATAATATGAGCCCCAGAATCAAGCAATGCACTCAGTACTACCTAGGAACAGTAACAGTTTTACAACCAAAAAAAATTGACGGTTGATAAAACACTTTTAAGAGTAAATACAATTCTTGCTTTGACGACCAGTATCAGATCACTTAGTTTTCTTAAAGGCACCCTTGGAAAAAAAAAACGCTAGGAACTATAAACAATTTCTATGTTAAATTACAAACAAGACAAGAGAAAAAATACAAGTCTTCTTTGAATTGTAATTATCAGGCTCATAAGGGAAGCTAACATCAACAGCTTAATAAAGGGAAAGAGGGGGAACAAATGTCCTAAATAGTTATCAATTACCAGGCCTGTGTGCTATTTGAATTTTGAAAGCAGATTAGGAAAAGAAAAGAGCAGAAAATCAGACAAGGAGAGGCAGCAGCAATAATCACAAGCAAGAGTGATATAAATTGCAAAATACATATGGAATGAAAGGAAAGGTTTGAACAACCTTAGGGCTTGGGTGATTTCCTTCTTCAGGTCCTTATCAGGAGGAACCCTCCCTTTTAGCACCCTTCTTATTTTATCCTTTTGGTCATCAATTCTGAAAGAATAATTAAAAAGATGAACATCAAATTTAAAATATAAAACTTGTAGACAAGACCAAAAAAACTCAGGACAAAACAAGAAAACTAACTTACATTTTTCTATGTTTTTTCTTCTGATTCTCCAACTCTGCCTTCTTCAGGGATAGCTTCACTCTGTCCTCTGAATCGGAAGCCATGATATCCTTCTCTCGATTGACAGCCTTGATTTTTTGTTCTGTGCTATATAGCTCACTCTGCTTTTGACGTATATTCGCTTCGAATTCTCTTTCAGCAAGTTGGTTCGTCTTTCTCTCAACCTCAATTCGCTGTAATCACCAGTTATTGTTGAGAACGCTAGAGAGAAAGGCTCAGAGAGAAAATTCAGGGAAAGCAATAATACTATTCAATTAGAGTGTTCTTGTGTGTTCGGTGTTCCATTACACTGACTCCAGACCTCAAATTACAGTAAAACTATGACTAGCAAATGACATTAATACCCTTTACTTTAACTCTACTATGAATGACCCCTCCCTTAACCTGTAAGACTGACCTATATGGTTCATACTTCTTAACAGTTACAAAAAGAGTTAATCTAATTTAGTACTTGTTTAAAATTAAAACTCTAAATACAAATAATGCCACAAAGAAGGGCAGCACTCACCAAATTTCTTTCTCTTTCATCTATATGAGAAAGGTTTACATTTGAAATTTGAAGTTCAAATGAATCATTCTCACTCTCCTTCTCTTCAATGCGCTTCAATATGCCATTCTGCACGTATAACAAACCATTAATATCCTTCAAGTAACATCATATACATCTGACAAGAAATGAATGAATTTAAACACAAACCTTGATCTCCATTTTTGCCTGTTTTTGAGCCACAATATTTTTCCAATTGTCATTTGCATTCATGTAGCAATCCCATGCTGTCTTAATTTCAGTTTCATTTGTTTTCTGCACCCAAAAAACAAAAGAAAGAGTCAGTTCTCATATTATCAAGGGGATATGTCAGAAAATATAACTTTGGTATCAACTAACGATCATTTTGATATCTTTCATTATAAACAGTGAAAATAGGATCATTTTGATAAACAGAATATCAAGTACATATATACATGAAGTAAATAATTCTAACCAGAGTTAAAGGATTAGAAGAAATACCTTTTTATCCAGCAGATCCTTCTCAAGATCCATCAACCTTGATTTTATACGACTTGTGAGGTTAAAAGCAACATCATCACTGAAGGGAGACTTTGGAAGAGACCCTAAATTATGCCTGACAAAAAGATTTTGAATGGAGGAATCACGTTCATTCTTCAAAGACATGTGAGCCTGCAATTCAAAGCACAGATAAAATTACAACTACATTCCACACAACTGGATAACTCTACAAGTGTTAGACTATGCATCAATTCAATTACTTCAGCCTCAGTTTGTAGCTTGCTAATCTCCCAGATGGAATCATTGATTCTCTGCTTAAGGAATGAACTTTTAGTGTCAGTATCATTCATCTCTCTCTCCAACTTGTTTATTTTAGTTTCTAAAATTGCAATCCTTTCTTCAAACTTAGTCTTCCACTCCATCAACTCTTCATCAGTGTCTGGTCAATATAAGAAGGGAGCAAAAGGAACTTTGAATCATATTGTAAAAGAACACATCTGAGTAGCCCTAGAAATGTGAAACTTAAAACATAGAGAGGAAAACAAGCATAAAAATTTTGACATCGAACCAAACAAAGAAGAAATGCAAACTAATTATGGTATTGCATCCACTCTGATAAAAAAAAACCTTCATTCTCCTCAGCAAGGGCTGCATACTGTTTCTGCTGTTCCTTAAACAAGGTGCTTCGTTGAGCAGTTTTAGTTGATATTTGGTCCTGCAGCTTTCGCAAATCTTTTAGTGTTGCCTCCATGTGATGAATTTTAGTATCCAAATCTTGAATGCTTCCTTCCAACTCTTTCAGCTGACATTTTTGGGATTCTGTTTTCTCTTGATCCTGTGCAATGCTTTCTCGTAGCTATAAGACAAAATTGATAGATTTATTAATTTCTGTCTAAAAAAAATGGTGCATCATATAGTGATTGAACTGGATCAGAGCTTAACTTAAAAAAAATAAAAATCCAGCCTAAAGAAAAATAGCGGGAACAAAAAATTAATGCAACAGCTAATACATACATGACAAGGAGAAGGCAACAGCAGTGCAAATTGAGATTGCAAAAATAAATTATTAAATTAACAAAATAAGAATTGTGGGCACAAAATGAGCATGCCATAGGAGAGCTAAAAAGGATACATTTAACCAGACTCTTTGAACTGATTACTTTTATTTAGGATAAAAAATGTATCAAATTATCAATCAGAGATTTTGTTACGTTCAAGTTCACAGATCATCGCAGTAGAGAAGGAAGAGGAGGAAAGATAACTTGCAAACTTTATCTGTAGAGTTGTCTGAAGTTGAGAAGAAGAGAGTGACCTTATATGCAGCATCTTTTAGAGTTTGAAGATTTTCTAGCTTCAACTTGTACGTCTTTATCTCTTGAGCTTGATCCTTGTGAAGCTTTTTTATAACCTCCAATGCTTTTGTGTATCTGCTTGGTAAACAAGGATCCATTGAGTACAAACACTATGTTATAAGCAACAGCATTTTCAGTATACTTTAGAACATTAACCACTGCAACAACAACAACAAACCAAGTCTTATCCCAATAGGTGGGGTTGGCAACATAGATCAAATGACACCATCAAATTATTTTAAAATCCCAATCTTCATAAGTTTCATTTAAAAGGTTTTTTTTTTTTCTTATAGTTTCACCTAATGTCCTTCCTCTACCCCTTTTAATTGAACTATTCTCCATTTGATCCACTTTTCTCATTGAAATTTCTGTTGGTCTTCTTTTCACATGACCAAACCACCTTAAACAAGTTTCCGTCATTAAACAATACAGAACAAAAAACAGCAAGTGTAGAGAACAATCTTGTGATTCATTCAATTAAAAAACCTCATTATTGCCAGCAAACTTGTAACCATTAGCTCAAGTATCTTTTGGATTTCCTAACTCCATAAATTGCATCACAAACATACGCAACTAAAAACAAAGTTTATTCAAAACATGTAAGTGCAAGATCACATAAATGAAAGACCTTGTGCATATATAAGTAGTTAAAACTTAGAAAATCAATTGAACCTAGCCAACCAAGTTGAGCAGCTCACTACAAGTACCTTGGGCTTGAGCATTTTGATAATGAGGTTTTGGTCCAATCCATTTAATGTTGGACTAAGTTACTTGGTCATGGCAAAAATATATTAGAGCTAACTAAAATCCACATCCATCGAGCCTAAAGTTCTTTAGGCTATGTCATCAAGAATTTAAGTGCTGGAAATTATGCCATCCTGATTATAAGAATTAGATATGACTGCAAATGGATTATGAAATATGAGTGTAATTATGTGAACTTAACTTGAGGCAACTTCCACATCGTTTGAGCTAGGCCTACCCAAGACAGTTGCTAAGATAGCTCAACAACAACTAATTCTATTGGGTCAAGCACCAGATATGGTGCATTTCATGAGGGATGACAATTAATGGTCTTTGAGCTAGGTGGTGCCTATTCAATTTAAGGCATCACATATAGTACTAAGGCCAATCTCCTGTATTCCATCTGAGGGCAAGATTGTGCTGCACTTTAGAGTTGTATGAGGCTTAGAACCTTGAGGGAGTGTGGGAAGAATGTAATACATGCATACTTAATGTGAAATATGAATTGAAATGAACTAATATAATGCATTCACATGTTCAAAGTCCCAAATTAGATGCATACTAGCTAACTATACAAGTGACTACTAGTGAGTTCCAACACAAGCCCAGAAATTTTGGAAAAGGAGAACCCTCCATATGAAGAGAACCACTAGAAAGATATTTGCACATCTATCCAACATCACATATTTCAAAGATAAAGAGCAGGAGGAAAATGTTGGTTTAAAAGAGGGCTTCTTCAAGACAATAGACAATACCGAGTTGCAGAGAAGATATCATCAAACTTTTTTTTTAATGTCGAAGGATCCTGTAATGGCCAATTCGCTTCATCTTGATGAACAAATATAACATTTTCCAATATGGCCTTTGAAACACCCATTAGTGCAGGAATTTCTTTATCCATGTCAGCACATCTATAGCTAAGGCAAACTTTCTGCAGAGCAGAACAAATAAAGAAAATAAGTGGACAATTTCACACTGCAGCACCCCAAAAAATGGCTAGCCATATACACAGCTTGCATCAAAATCTGCCACATTCATCTCCTCTACATGCCAAAAGAACATACTTGTTTTTTTAATAAATCTAATAAGTGAAATTTACAAAGCCTTGCATATACCCAACACTTAAATTTTGCAAACTTTCAAAATAATAATTTTACAATTTACCTATAATTCATTGAGTAACATTCATCTGCATACTGATCAAGTTAAAAATGAATGTCAATAAGAACATACTTTTTAGTTTTTTAACAAATCTAACAAGTGAAATTTACAGAGCCTTAGACATACCAAATACAAAAATTTTGTAAGCTTCAAAATAGTAATTTACAAGTTTCCTATGATTCATTGAGTCATACCACATACAGATCAAATCAAATTAAGAACTATATGTCAATAAGAACCAAATAGAAAGATGCCCTAGGTGAGACTCACACCACTAGATAGCGTGTTTGTAAGGTAGTTTTTCATCCCCTTTCTTGTTCACTTCAGTAGTTAATATTCTGAGTCAACTACGCAAGAAGGGTTCCAAGTGTGGTTTGATTAAGGATTACAATTATGTCAGAGAATGTGGAGGTGTAACATTTGTAATTTGCAGATGATACCACTCTGACATTTCCTAAGGAAGGGATTGGATTTTCGAAGGTTTTATCTCTGCCATAGATTTTTAACTTCAAGGTTATTTTTAGTCATCACATTAATTTGGCTAAAAGTGGTTTGGCAGGTATTACTGCTGGCAAGGGAATTTCAAACTATCTTGCTAATGTAGCAGTTTGTGAGGTAGGTACTACAGTGGCCTTCGGTGTACCTTCAGGTATCTTTTAGTGGTAACCCCTGTGCCACTTATCTTTGGAACCCTGTTGCTTACAAGATCATAGAAATTATTCATAGCTGGAAGAAGACTTTCTTCCCCTTAAGATGCATCCAGGGGAAGATTGACACAGAGTTATGAGGGGGTAATTGCTGCCGCTAACTTAGAAAATTTTCTCTATATGATACTACATGATTACCTTCTTGCCCCCATTCCATATTTACAACTGAACCCACTATATTTTACTGACAACAAAAATTGAAAACATTATAATCTTTATAATTCAACAAACAAACCATCATACGGCAGAGGCATTGGTAACTAAATAAAACACCATAAAATTTGAAGAGTAGATAGAAAATCTCTTTTGTCATCAAGACTCTAGGATTTCACCTCTTCAAGTTGATTTTGTCGATTTTCTATTGCTTTTGACAAGCTATAAATGGAATAGACTTGTAAAGACCCATGATTCAGTTTACCTTTTTATGTATTTTCTTGTTTGTATTGCTTGCCATTCTATTTGTGAATATAAAGAAAATATTAGATTCTGTTAAGAAATTAAATTATCATCCAAATGATCAATAACAACTTTGAAAAGCCTATATGCAAGCCTTTGTCTAATTATTAAAATATATATAATAAAAGAGACCTATTCATATACATTGCACCCGTTAGCTAAAATTTCTGAATCCACCACTAGATGCATCACTTTAGTTAAGCTTTTTATCTGAAATTTTCATTTCTTACTTTTCACTTTTCAAAATTCTGAGGGGGGAGGCTCGATGCTCAAAGGATTGAGATCTTACAATGGAATTGTGGTCAGGAAAGAGGGATGACATGAGCTAATTTTTAGTTAGTTAAAATGCTTTTCGTAAGTAAGAAATGACTGGAGAGAGGGATCACTTTAGTTTAGTTAGTTGTAAGGCTTTTAGAGTCAATTACAATAGATTCTTGGAGTTTGTAGAGAGGTTTAGGGTTGTTTGAAGAAAATTGATTTTTTCTTCCTAACTCAGAGGTGTATATTGTGGCTCTTCTACTTTGGGTTATCTTACCGTAGATTGTACTGTGATCCCCATATCATCTATGATCATCTAGCAAGATCATAATTCAATAAATAGGATATGCAAAGACATGAAACATAATATACATATATTCAGCATAAACACAATATATACACATAAAGAAAAATAACTCTAACTGAAAAATTAATTGTACCACATGATGACAGCCATAACAGCAAAACAAAGAAAGCAATCCTCTTCTAAGAGTCCAAGACACACACAAACACACTCAGACAGATATTCATAGAAAGCAAACCTATCACTGTTTTTTGCAGAGAGTCCAAATATAATGACAAGCAAAAAAAAAAATCTTTTACTTGGAGATAATAAGAACCAAGAATATTGTACCTCCCCTGTATGTGGATTGATTGTTTGAAGAACACTCTCGATTGCTTTATATTCCATTTTTGAAGCCTTTTGCGTCAGCTGAAAAGATCTTATACACACTACATCTTTACCCACTGCAGTCTTGAATCGGAGCTTAATCTGTCCTTTAGTTTCAGTTTCCCCAGCAACCTACAATTACAGCAAAAGACCCCTCATGGGATTTCTTCATTTATACATAAATTGAGCTTAAGTCCATCTAGTCTGAGTAAATAACCAGAAATAGTCCCAGACAGACCACTTCTAAGCCATATAAACTATAAGATAAAAACCCGCTTCCTGAAACAAATAAATAAAATCAAATGCTCAAGCACTAAAAGGTAAAAGTTGCGGAGTACAAACCTTGGGGTCATGAATAAAGCTGTGTCCAGACCTTGCATTAGGAGGCAACTCTCCCGTACATGAAAGCTTCAAGCACTCTATAATAGTCTGCATGATGAAATCGGAAAAAGAAAAAAGGAAAGTGATTATGAAATGTGGTCATGCAATCGTCCGCCAGGGTGAGTGCGTGAGTGAAGAGAGAAAGCGTAATTACGGTTTTGCCAGCTCCATTGGGGCCAACAATTAGGGTTAAGGGCTTGAAGAAGGTGATGACGTTCTTGTTCTCCGGGTCAAAGCTCCGGATGCCCTTGATCAGCATTTTATCAACCGTACTCATCTTTGCTCAGAAGCTTTTCCAATCCCTCCCAGTCTCAGGGATTCCAATGGAAGCCAATAACCATCAGTCAAGCAAACTAGTGCTCAGAGAGTGTGGAGCACCGTCACACCCAGCGAGAGCCGCAGCGCAAAAAGGCGGGACCCGAGAGTTGAGACCACCTTGGTGCTCTACCGTATTATCGCTAAATTTAGTTTTGATTTCCTGGTTAAATATAAAAAAAATGATATTTATGTATAAATATTGTTAAAAATGTTATTTAATTATTATATTATTGTATTAAAAAATAATAATAAAATCACCCAAAAACAAAAAAAAAGATTACCACATGTATGTACCAAAAAATTTTAATATATGATTCTTTAAAACTCATTTATAATATGTAACAATAAAGTTATAATTCAAAATTTTAAAAATTTAAAAATCAATTAAAAAATTTTTGGCATAATTAAGAATTTTTGCTTTTTATTTGGATTCTTTAATTTTTATGAATAAAATTTTAATAAATTTTTATTTAATAAAATTTAAATTATGAATTCAATTTACTAAATCAGGACGAGTGCCTTTTTTTTATTTTTTGATTGGAACCAGGACCGCCTCATTCTGAATTAGCTTTTTGTAGTATGATTTGTGAAATAGACAAGTGGACTACTGCCCAACCCAAGTAGCTTTTTGGCAAAGAGTATGAATCCAACTACTGAAGCCCATTATTATTTTCGTGGTGCTTGAGAGAAGCCCATCGGAGTGGACCTCAAACCCAACTATACGAGGTGAGAAGGGAGGAGTTCAAATCTACACCGTCCATCAGAATGCTAAATCATGCTTCCTCGTCGAAATGAAAATTCAAAAGCAAAGCGCGGCTCCTGTTGCTATTGCTTGGCGCTAAACCAAATTGCTAATTCGCATTTCCCTCTTCCATTTGTTCTCTTCCTTAAATACTAATCCATAACCCTTATGAACGAACCCTTTCTCCCCTTTCTCTCTCTCAGCAATGGCGGGTAGAGCATCGGCGAAGCCTAACCCATCACAGGCTAGGAGGAGAGTTGATGCCATTGATTCTCGGGCTAGTGCTGTTCTTGTTCGAGCCAAAGATGGCAGTGCTTTTGCCCAATGGTTCCTCTCTCTCTCTCTCTCTAGCCCCTACCCCCAATGTTGCTAATCAGTTCAATTACACTTTTTGTGCCTTTCATTTTGTTTCTCTGTGGGTTCAACTGTTTTTCTTTATATTGAATTCCAACCGCGTTTGTTTTTGCGAAGTCAATATTGGGTGTCCATAGAATGTAAACTATTTCAATTACATTGCTTTAGTTATTCCCCTAGTCCTTCAGATAATTTTATTTCAGGATTCGGAATCATATGATATCACATTTGTGTACTCAACAAATTTAAATGGATTGTGTTTGTTTTAATTTACCGAGAATCAAATGGTTTGTGATGCTGTATTCTATGGGATGTGATGTACGGTTTTATACATTTTGATTCTATCTCTTGCTCGTTCCATTCTGCAATTTCAACGTATCTTTTTGGGTTGCTTTGTTAGTAGAAGTTGCTGAGTGTTCTGCTTATGGTATGCTTTTTTCTGCAGTAAAGAGTGCAACAAAAATGTTCCCGTGGCGCTCATCAGTATGCACAGCTGCAGCCTTGAAGCTAAAATTCAAATGAATCTGGGTATGATGTTGCTTCTCTCATGTTCCTGTTATGCACACCACCGTGTCAACATGTTTCTCCTGTTACTCAATTATGTAGTTGATATTTTTATTTTATGCTTGTTCAGATGCTCAGGTTGTGGAAAAGCCTGCCGAAGTTAAGAAGCCAGTAGAGAGGTGAATTTATGCTTCTTGATTTTGTCCTTAGACAGTTCGAAAATATTTAATCTTGATTCTATTAACTTACTTTTCTGTTCGATATTGTTTGCTTTTGAAATTGTATAGGAAGAAACCTAAATTAAAAGAACCTAGGGCAAAAAAGGCCAAGATTGAGAAGGGAAAGAAGGGAAAGGATCCTAACATGCCTAAGCGTCCTCCCACAGCTTTCTTTCTCTTTATGTAAAACTCATTCTATTCCTTTTGCATGTACTGTAAATAATATTTTTTATTATTATGTTATAGTGTTTAATTGCGGTTACCAATGCTGTTGCAGGGGTGATTTTAGAACAGCTTTTAAAGAAGCAAATCCTGATTCAAAAGATGTTAAAAGGGTACATGAAGCTTGTTAGACGGGCATCATCTTTTCGTTTATGTTAGGTTATTCACTTACTAATGATTATTAATATACTTGTTAAATGAGAATATAGGTCTCTAAAGAGGCTGGTGAGAAGTGGAAGTACATGACTGATGAGGTAAGTTAAAGCATTTTTTGCTTTCACTAACTCTTGGGTTCGTTAACTGCAAGAGTGATGTTCACCTATGTTATTGATCAGGAAAAGAAGCCTTACTTGGATAAACTTGCTGAACTCAAAGCAGAATATGAAAAGGCCTTAGAAAGTTATAATGCTGCTGATGATGAAGAGGTATGGTTTCTTTGCTTTTAAGTTGAAATAATTTTTTATTTTTGGTACATGTCTGGGGAGTGGATCAAACCATGGGGGAGGGGGGGAAGTCCCATGCGGACCAATGAGCCAAAGGCTCATCCCCAGTTGAAATTATTTTATTTGACCGTCTTTTCTTTCTCTTCTAAATTCGACTGTTGTTCAGGATCAAGAGGCTTCTGATAAAGAAGCCCCAACAAATCAGGAGTCTGATAAGGAAGTCATGGCGAAGGAAGTGGAAGAGATCTCTGATAAGGAGTAGGATTTTGACAGTTTTTAAACTTAATGACTATATGGAAAGATCACTCGGATGCGTGTTCTGGGGTTGTAAATTTGAAATGTGATTAGAGTTTTATAATTAGATGTTACTATTTTGGTGGCCTAAAATGCAACATCTTTTTGTACTATCTATTTATTCTCCAATGGTAATTAGTCAAACACCTGTTTCACAATTTTCTTCAACTGGCATAAATAGCTATGCTTTTCTACTGTAGCCTTTTGCCATCCATTCTTATTTGAACCTTCTAATTTTGTTGGTAAATCAATTCTTCGTGGAATATGTTAAGCAGTAAGGGATTCTTAGGTTACTAGTACATGTTTTTGTTTAGATGCTCCGTAGGAATGAAGTTCTGTCTTATTCTTCCATGGATTAAGTCACTTTTCTTAATAAGATGCTTACAAAGCTTGAGTTTGTACACTCAAACGAACAAACGGGTTATAATTTTTTCCCTTTATTCAGATGTGTTCTCATTTAGAAACTTAATGCTTTCATTCCATTTCGATCTAAAAACACAAATAAAAAGCATAATGCATAAGGTGGTCGATTTTTATGCAAAAAATTAATATTTAATTGTAAATTGGAACATCACCATTCTGGTCAACCCATAAAAAATCATAGATGAAAGAACTAGTGCAGATAATACGTAATTCCAGATGGAACCTATTCTATCTTGCTCATGTGACTATGGTCATAAGGCATGAGCATATTTGCTAGGGAAATTGAGTCAGCACTTTACTGACCTATCTTTCCTTGTTTGCTTCCCTTACATGGTTGTAAGGGTTTGCCACATAAGCACAGATTGTGCGCATAAGCAACTGGTGGAAAGATATTGAATGGTCTAGTTTGTGGTATTTCCCCACATAGCTTGTTTGCCCTGAAGTTTACATGCCTTATACCTTCAATCTGTGACATGCTGCTTGGAATTTGTCCACTGAGTTCATTTATGGAGAGGTCAAGCCACTGCAATTTCAGCAACTGACCAATACTTGAAGGAATGGTTCCTGATATGTGGTTCCTTGAAATGTCTAGTCTCTCAAGTTCAAGCAAATTTGAGATTGAAACAGGGATTTGGCCTGTTAACTTGTTGCTTGCTATATTCAACACCTTCAAGCTTGAACCTTCCACAAACTCTGGAATGCGACCTGAAATTGAATTGTGCGATACGTCTAAAACTTCCAAAAAGCTGCTTGTTCTGTTATTTATGATCGTTGATAGTGACCCCACCAGCAGATTTGCATGCAAGTCAATAGAAGATAGCCCAGTTGGCAATTTGATTTCAGAAAGATCAAATTTCAACTGGTTGCTTGATAGGTTGACCTTTCCCAAGCTGGACATATTTGTGAAGAAGTTCGAAATACCATCGACCAAGTAGTTATCTGATAGGTCTATGGAACTCAAAGAATCAGGATTGATGAAATTTGGGAGATTTCCCTTTAATTTACAGCCAGCTAGGTAGACGTCTTTAAGTTGCTTGCTTCTGATCCAATCAGGAACACTTCCCATGCTGAGATTATTGTAGGACAAGTCTATTGACAAAAGTGAAGGGATACCCCTCCTAGGGATAAGTGGTAAGGGATCTGAGAGTCCATTTCTGGATAAATTAAGGTACCAAAGTTTCTGTAATCCTGATATGGACAATGGAACATGACCTGTGAGCTGATTACCGCTCAATTGAAGACTGTTTAGGGATTTCAGATTTCCAATCTGATCTGGGATATTCCCTGTGAGTTTGTTATGACTCAAAGACAAGTCGAAAAGATTGATCAGGCTGAATAATGAAATGGGGATTCTTCCCGTTAGCTGGTTATAGGATAGATCGATGAAAGTCAAATTTTGGAATTGTGCAACAAACTCGGGGATAGGCCCAGATAATAAATTGTAACTAAGATCAAGATATTGCAAATTCCGAAGATTTTGCAAAGTGAGTGGAACAGGACCTACCAGAAAATTTCTTGCTAAATTAATTTGGACAAGGTTTCTGAAACTCGCTAGGGTTGGAGGAATCTGGCCTTTCAGATGGTTTCCACTCAATGAAAGGGTCTGGAGCAAGGATAAACGACCTAAACTTGGAGGAATATTCCCTCCAAGAGAATTGTCTTCCAGAATCAGTTGGGTAAGGTGGATTAAATTTGAGAAACTCTCAGGAATTGGTCCTGTAATATGTTTCATACCACTAATCACCATTACCTCCAAAAAGCGCAAATTGCCCAGTGAGGGAGACAGAGTGCCCTTCATATAAACATCACTGTCCCCGGCAGGCCTCTGCAACTGCAACACTGTAACTCGCCCTGTTGATGCATTGCATTCAACTCCTTCCCAACCTCCATCACAGCAGTCTGTGCTTGTCCATGAAGATAGAGTATCTGTTGTATCCTTCAAAATGTTTGCTTTAAAGCTGAGAAGTGAAGCCCTGTCTTCTTCTGAACAGATTGCAGCCTGTGAGGATGTTTGAGCAACAATTTCTGAGAGCTGAACGAGGAGTGAAAATATCAGCAAAAGATTGAAAACCCATTTCTGAAATTGCATTGTGGACGGTGGGTCTCGATTAGACCACTGGAATTGCTGAAAAATGTAAGCAATTTTTGAGTTTCCAGTGAAGCTGGGATCTGACAACAGAACTCTGACTGAAGGGGAAAATTATAATTTAGGAAGAAACAAGTAGAAAAAGTACCACTCCCCCGACATTGTTTTGTTCTATTCTTTCACGTAGAAGGGAAGGTATAATGATTGTAAAGATGGTAGAAAAATGAGCAAGTGTGAGAGAGAATTATAATTTTGTTGGAGATCTGGATGCAAAGATGAGCGGTCTCTTATTTATAGTTACTAAAGATAAAAAGAAAGAAAAAGTTAGTAAATTAAAGGAGAAGAGTCTTTATGATGTAGGTGTTTGTATGAATTTAAAGAGATTCATATGGAAATTTGTGACCGTTTGATGTATCACGAGCATTCATATTGTGTTTAAACGTTGGAGCGCACTAGATTCAAATTGTTTGAATTTGGCCCCTAGCAAAAATGACCCTCAGGTGTAAACTAGTACTATCATTTCTTATTGTCTGGCTTGGACAATGCAAACGCTTCTTACATGGAGATGATCAATGAGGCTGAATTTGATGTCATTTTCATGCTTTGTATTTGTAGGAACTCTGTTTTTTAACAGTGGGTGTGTTCAAGGTTTTTGACAACTGTAAGCAGTAGCAGTTATTCTTTCTTTTTTTTTTTTTAGTAAACAAAGAGGTTAGGCTTATATATATGGGGATAAAGGTTAGAGATTCGAACCTGGGATTAGGTTCACAAAGGTGCAACATCTATGCCAAATGAGCTGAAGCTCATTGGCCAGTAGCAGTTATTCTTGATACTACAGAAGAGGTGATTGCAAGAGAATTATCTAGATTATTGTTGCATTCCTTTTCGATAACACGGAGCAACTACCACCTTTTATTTATTATTTTTTCAAAAGCAGAATGACCATTGACTTTTACATATTAAATAATAAGAATGCTAGCTAGCTTCCTCTACAATAAGACTAATGTTTCTGTTTCTAATTTGAAAGATGAATTAAACTAGTTTCAAACTGTACTTTCAGTGTTATTATTCTCAAAATTATATTTTATCAAATATTTATTTAAAAAATTTATATTAATAAATTTCTTACATTTTATCATGATTGTTTTGTCCTATGCGTGCGGGACCAAACTTTCTGTTGCTCTTTCGGTGTGTAACATGCATTGTTTTGACTATTCTCTACTTAATGTATACTTTTTTCATCAATAATTTCTTCTTCAATTGACAACAAAAAAAATAAACAAGCTTGAACAGTAAATCATATGTGCAATTCTAAATTTAAAAACTTTCATATTATATAACATTTTAAGTAAATCAATTGAATAGTTGAGTTTAGAATAAAATAATACAAAGTTATATAACTTTTACACACAAGAATATAGGAGCTGTAAATTTAATGAAAAAAAAAAGTCTAAAGAGAATTACTAAAGGGTAAATTACTTGGTAATTTTTTGAGTTTGCAGAGGAAGAGAAAGTAACGGCTGAATTTCAGAGTTTTCAGAAGTTTGACGTTGCGTTGCATGTGGAGGAGAAGTTAGACTTACGATTACTTTTGCCGACCTCTTTAAATTTTAGGTGAATGGGACCTTTGTCTTTGTGTTTCTCTTTTCCTTCGGGATTTTAATCATAGTTAAGCTTCTTGTCTGCTCCGAGATAACAAAGATATGTCTTTGGAATGAGGGAGCTAATGGAAAAGTGGCAGTGGGTGTGGTGTGCGGATATGAATATTGAGAAGTGTAAAAAAAAAAAAAAAAAAAAGCTATTATATATATATAATTTGGCTATTGACTGCTTAATCATATATATAATTCACACCCACTAAAATTGTCTTATTCACTGTCTAATCACAACTCACAATGAATTCAAACGATCTTCCCACTGTGGAGACACACTCAACCACTTGTACAAGTTGGCCTGCCCCCTGCCGACCGGGGACAGCTGTGAATGCCGACGCCGGTGGGCCTGACATCAAAATTGATATTCCCATAATCTCAGTTTGAATCAATGTCCTTCCATCATTACTCATTTCTTAGCTTTTGCTGCCCTCTGGATTCTGGGGTGGAAGGAATTAACAGTTGCACATATGTAAGATTTGAAAATTTGAAGGGGTGCTTGAGCAAGTCAATGCATTTTAAGAATTATGGATCAGTGGCCAAATAAAAACAGAAGCAAGTACCACTCATAACCAAACTCCCAACAAGCTTCTCAAGCCTAAGAAAATTGTATTAATTAGTAGTGGACAGCCTTTAATCATACTCTTACCTTTGGTTCCAACAAGGGTTGTCAAGTCCCATATCCCATACAATAGGCTAGAGCATGCATCACACAGAAACTTAATAATTTGAATTGTCTTAAGTAAAGCTTTTATTAGTTTCCGTTTGTAGGAATAGAGGGATGATATTTTTATATCACATGTCTGATACTAAATGTAATATTTTATTGGAACATTTTTTTCACTCAATAATGTTACTTACATGACTGGTAAATTTTTAAAAGTTACAAGCCAAGAGGTGAACGGGGAGGTGAAAGATGTGGGGGGAAATATTGGCCCCTATAACCAGATGAAAGCTGTACAGCCTCCCTCAGTGTCCCTGGTGTCCATTACCATCACACTAAAATCTTTATGGCAACTTTGGAATGTACATGCCATAAATAGCAACGGGGATGTGCAGATAGGTTTATAAGGCGCCCAGAGGCATGCATTGTGCCGTGATGTGTGAACAACATTTAGTGGGATATGAACTGTCTGTACATATACTCGTCAATTAAAGAGATTTTATGCGTGTATAAGGTTAGGTTGCACTGATTGCGCCAGAAAAAGACATTAATTAATACATTTATGACTGTCTAATTAAGATTTATTGGCTTTGTGTTGAAGATTTTTAACACATTGGTCCCAAATTTCTTAAAAGCTGACACTATAGTCCCAACTTTGAACTGGAGCTTCCGACTAAAGTTGAAGGGTCCTACTTCTACATTAATTTGGTATCCTCAGATTCACAATGATTAGTGTTTACGTTTCACAAAGGGCTTTCCTATGTGATGTGATATACCAAATACTACTTGAGTAGTGTTATGCATATATTTTTAGATGTATACATTCTCCACATTCTCTCACTTATTTATTCTTTTTTTTCATTTAATCTATATCTGCACGTGTGTGTGTATATATGAGCAAAATTTTCATACATATATCATTTTTCTATTACTATAGCTTGCCACACTTGATGAGGTAAAACAATGATGGAATTGGATTTGGACGGATCTAATCAAATGGCATCTCAACCACAAGCTTGGCCTGTTTAGCTCATAGTTATCACCCCTTTATCTCACTTGATATCATAAAAGTGATGTTATTTACACATAATTTTTATTTTTATTTTTTACAAAGTATTCTCATATTATTAGGACTATCAAACTAATCTCTACACGCAGATATACACTTATTATTGGCCCCTAAGCATTTGAATTTGAGAGAATACACGTGACTTTCCTATACAAGGTTTACACAAATCTTATTAGGGATCACTTTCGAACAATGTATTATGCGTTCTTTCTGTGAATAATTCATAAGAGCATGGAGTCTCCTTTTCTTTGTTTTTTTTTTTTTTTTTTTGGTTTCTTTTGGGTGTTGAGGAAACAAACACAAAAGCAAAGAGTCCTACTGGCTACAACCCAGAGCAAACAGAGCCAAATGAAAGCCCAACGTAAAAAAGCCCGAGCCTGATACACTGGGAAAACGAGAATCAATATTTAGAACTACTTGCATGATAAGTGTGGTGACCTATGTTGTGAAAAAAGACAAAAAGCAAATCAGGAAATTTTACACCCACAACGGAAATTTTACTCACTAGCTGCCATCTGCCATCTGGCATTCACAAAATTACACCAGAACTCCGCAAGGTGAAGCCACTTGAACCACTGACTCGGAACCTCCACACACATACAACGAATGTAGCATTCAATGGTCCTGTTTACCACTTCGGACTGGCCATCTGTTTGTGGATGGTAGGCCGTTGATTTGATAAGCTGGACACCCAACTTGCGAGAAGTCTCAGACCAGAATTTGCATAAGAAAATGGGGTCCCGATCAGTAATTATGTTATGTGGTAAACCATGAAGCCGAAACACTTGTTTCATGAAGACCTCAAGCCACTTGTGGCGCCATGAAAGGATGATGCAGTCCAATGAAGTGAGCGTATTTAGTAAGTCAATCAACGACAGCGAGTATAACAGAGCGACCCATGTACAGCGGCAACTCGGAGATGAAAACCATGGAGACAGAGCTCCACGCATGATCTGGTACTGGCAAGGGTCGAAGCAAACCCAGATAAGCGGCCAAATCAGGCTTGACCCGTTGGCAGACTTGGCAAGCCCTGACAAAGTTCCGTACTTTTCTTTGCAATCCACGCTAATAAAAGAGCTGAGTGATGCCAATGAGCCTCAGCTCATTTGGCATAACATGGTGTCCGGTATGTCTCACTTTCCTATAAAATCTAGTGGCCCTTATGTCACAAAAAAAAAAAGAGTTGAGTGATTTTTTTATAGGTGCTCGTTGACCCAGAATGGCCTCCCCAAGGACACCCGTGAAATTGTTCAATGATGTGACCAAGCAAGCTAGAATCATTTCCATCTACAATTTTATCCCAGATCAATGAATACCCCAAATTGAGAAATGATGTGGCCGACATACTCAATTTGACATCTTGCAAAAACACATTTTTTTTCTCTTAGCAAGTAACTTATGAGAGCGTAGAGTAAGCAGAACATAGCGCAAATGGCTTAAGTGAAACTCCCATGTCTGACTATAGACTAGAATATCATCAAAGAAGACAAGTACATGCTTTCTCAAAGCTCTCTTAAAAACTGCATTCATCAACCCTTGAAATGTAACAGGGGCGTTTGCCAACCCAAATGGCATTACAAGCCATTCATAATGCTCAGAGTGTGTGCAAAAGGTAGTTTAATAAACATCACCAGGAAACAGACGAACTTGATGATATCCAGAAGACAGGTCTAATTTAGAAAAGTACCTAGTGCCCCTTAATTCATCAATCAAGTCCTCCACCAGAGGAAGGGGAAACTTGTCCTTTATAGTAGCAGCATTGAGCTTCCTATAATCCACACAGAAGCGCCACATATGATATTTTTTCTTAATAAATGCAACAGAAATGTTTGTCATACATCGTTGGAGGTACACTGCAGTATGTTTCTGACGTAGTTATAGCATGATTTATTAAAAGTTTAAATTAAATAAATAAAAATAAAATTTAAATAAAAACATTATAAATATAAATATATATAAATAACATTGTTCTAAGTACAACAGGGAGGCATACGGGCTATTACTGATCCTGATGTATCCGGTTTGCAACAATTCGTCAGCCAGTCCCACTAAAATTTCCTTCTGAAGGTGTGGGCTCACCACGACGTCGTCCCATTTTTTCCGTGCACGACCCTTCCAACTCTTCTTCTAACTTTCGACCCGCATTAAACTGCTGGGATAGTTTCCAACTTTCCATCTTTTGCGGTCTCTAACAATTACTGCCAAGTGCTAATACTCTCAATTATTTTATAAACAAAATTTTATTAAATTTTTTTAAAAAAATATAAATTATTAAAATTATTAAATTTTACAAATTTCACAATAAAATTTATAAAATCAAACAACCGACTAGTCGATCGTAAGAAGTTAGTACTACTTTTTCCATGTCCTTGAAGTTGGTCTACTGGAACTTGTATTGTATGAAATCATGCCTTAAGGTATTTAAATCTTTTGTTGTCTACAGTAATTTTAGACAAACGTAATTTCTCTCATTAATATACCAGTTCTCTTAATTTTATTTTTATCGTAAACTATGATTTAAGCAATAAAATTAAGAAACTCAAATCCGGGTTAGCATCATTTACATTTTTTAACTAGGATAGAAAATTCACCCTCCATCTTTTAAAAACAGATCACGAATGATGGATATCTGAATAATTTAGCTTTAAAGTATTGGGTTATGATTAACTTGATTATGTCCAATCCAAGTTGCTTGAATAAATAAATTAAAGAAAAAAAAACACTTGTAAGATATGGAGGCAATGAAAAACTTGAATGTGACACTGAGTAATGGAATAAACGGTGAAGTTGTGATTTGAGAAAATATGTTGAACAGTGGATGAAGTAAAGGCTGCTATGCATCCATTTAAAATTTTGAAAAGAGTCATCATTAAAAATTATGATAAATATATATGACGTATTATTTTAAAATTTATTAATATATACAAAGTTATTTTGTATGCCCTCTCTTGATATCCTCGTAACTTTTTTTCTTTCTTCAAAAAAAAAATTATAAGAGTGTATAAGTAGAGCACACCCAACATATATACATCTATCTGTTTTCCTAAATTTATGAAATATTAGAATTGTATTTGATGGAGTAAATTTTTTTAAACTTTTAAACCGACAAAACATTAATCTGATGGAAACATTAAAAGAAACTTTGGCTACCAATACCCAGTGGTTATCAATTGGCCACCGTCGATTAAAAAAAATTAAGCTTCCTGTCCTTCTTCGTTTGCTAGTAGAAGGGAAAGAATTTTTATTTCTTTTGAAGGCCAAAGAAGGAAGTTACAAAAAAGAAGACCACATCTGGTGTGAAACAAATCTTTGGCTACCTCAGAAGCTTTCATATTATGCACAAGACGGCCGAGCTCTTCAGCAATCTCTGAATCTAACCGTTAATTATGCTTTGTGTCGTCGTCGTCTTCACCACCCAACAAAGAACGTGGATCTGAATGACTTCCTCAATTAGAGAGACGACGAGGACGAAGGATGTTCGTCTTTGAAGACTTTTGTTAGTTTCCTTCAAGCTCCTTTGCAATGGTTGTTGAGGTCAAATTGGAATGAGGAAGACGCAAAGAGGGGCAGAACAGAAACAAAAGAGCGAAGAGAGAGACATGGACTGATTTGGAAAAGATGGACAAAGAAGAAAGTTGAATATGGTTTGGGATGTGTGTGTGGTCCGAGAGAGATGAGAGAGTAATTTTGTCATTTGAAACATACAAGAGGCCATGGAAGACGGGAAATTTTTTTCTAAAGAAGAAGTGTTTAGATGGTAACTTATTTTCCATTTTTAATGGAAAATTGAACTGTCAAGAGAAATTTAGATGCGTGGGATACTTAATCAAAAATCTTGTATTAAACTTGAGAAATTCATTATCCAACACTAAATTTCCTTGAAAACTTAAAATAATCCCCAACCAAACGCCTCCGTTATGTCATTCCAATAGCTAGACTAGGGATTAAGAAGTATTAAGTTTTAAAAAATGGGCAACAAATTTGTATATTTAAATTTATTCAAGAACCAACCTTATTTGGATCAGGGAGCAAGGGGCGAGATTATTTATTTACCATAGTGGCTCATATGAACGTGGGGATGCCATAGGTATTGCAAGCTCATATAAAGTCCCAGCCCTGTACCAAAAAAAGTCCCAGCCAATTACCCCACAAGACCTAAATTAAGGATACCCCATGAAGTGTGAGGCCAAGACTTCTCCTTTGCCTTCATCAACAAGACTCTGGCCCAAGCAATCCACCCTTCCCAGGAAGTCCTCTTGTCCCATGCACTTCCCCATTCCAACAAAAGGGTGAGTCCTCTCTCCGCTTGCCTTTCAGCCTCTTCATATCTCCCTTCTGTCAAATAAACCTGGCTTAAAACCACATATGGCTCCCCAACAAATGGGTTTTTCTCAATAGATCCCAACAACAGTTCCTCGGCCTTCTCCAATCCTCTATTAGACATACCAAAGACAGCTTCCCAGTAAAGATCCCTCGCAACTGTTTGATCCGTTGCATCCAAAACCCGTGTGCAATTATCGAAAACTGGCGGCACCGCTAACTCAATATCTTCATCTCTCTCAGTATCAGCAACATCACTTCCACCCCTTTTTTTCTCTTCCATGAAAATCTCTTCCTCTCTCACAATCAAAGTATATACCGCTGCCATCCTCGAAATCGAATTCAACCACAAACCTGGCTTCCCATCCCCAGGCCAAAGAGTCCCATAATTGTTCCCTGAAAACTCAAGGCGACCATCAATGTTATCAAACAACTTGTCCTGAAAACCAAAAAGCTGGTCACTGAAATCCGCCATGGTCATCATCAAAAAGACAGCAACCACCCTCCTTGAAACATGCACATCTTCCCCGGTATGAATGTGCTTAACCTTAATCCCATCAGCGGGAAGAATTACCTGCAGCTTCTTCCTCCAACCTTCTTCTCCATTGAACAGCCCCTTCTCCTTCGCATTCCTAAGCGAAATCTCGGAATGCTGAAGGTGTTCCACGAGTTCGGAATCAGAATATCGGAACAGGAGATCATCGTGAATCAATGGCTGCCTCGGGACAATACAGAACAAGTGAATCAAACGCTCAGCTTCGTCGCCAACGTGATTTCGAACAACGTCGCGGCCAGTTGATGGGTCGAAAATGGCGAGGTTGACATAGGAATTGGAGTAAGCCGAGTGAAAGAGGCCGCAAAGGCAGACAGAGTCAGGCGCATTCCAGAGCTTGAGAATGCGATAGATGTCGAGAAGGTGTTCGAGGAAAGTGCCATGCTTGTGCCAACACTCGCCGGCGCCGACAGAGCGTATAACGGCAACGAGCGAAGGTAGGTTGTGATCGATGGAGTGGTGTTCGCCGCGGAGGAAGGGGCGAGCGGAGTTTAAGAGCTTTTGAAGGTAATGGGTGAGGGGAGAAGATGGCATGATGATCGGTGGGACTAATGGGATTTGGTATTAGTGGGAATGGGGAAGAGGAAGAAAAATGGACATGTGGTGGAGAAGAAGAGAAGAAAATAAGAGGCGAGAGGATAAGCCTTCGTTTTGAGTGTAGTCTGTTCGAGAAAGGCAGGTAGTGTGACACATCACAAATCAATCTTTCTTTTAGATTAAAGTAGTTTGGAAGCTTCTCTCCAAAAAGACAGGTTGTTTGGAAGCTTGTGATTCTTCAAAATTGGGTGCGGGGTGCCGTGATTGGCACAACTACGTAAATAGGACCAAGGCGTTCTTTTCTCCACAATTTTTTAAAGGATTAGGATCTTTCGAGAAAAATATGAGAGAGTCATGGAGAGTAAAATTAAATCAATGACTCAACCCCTCAAAAATCAGTGTTTCCCTGTTCATCTCTCTTCTTTTTTTTCTTTCCTCTTTTCGCATATGCAACAGTGAACTTGGGCGACTGAAGATTAACAGATTTACTTTCCTATTCATAAAGATTTACATCATTTGAGGGTGACGGATTTGATGCTGGATAAATATAATTGGGGCAAGAACTGTTTAACATCGATTTTAAAGGGAATTTTTTTCCCACGTCATGGCTTAGGCCACGATAAGCTTAAGTGGAAAACTGATTAGAATGGCACTTTCTCCGTTCATAGTGCTTACTTTACTTTGGCAGGTTCTGATTGGCAGGAGCACACCTGTCTATGGAATCCAATTTGAAGATTTCCGGTGCCAAATCCAATACGCACCTCTCTGTTGCAAATAGCCCATGTCAGTGGCTGTACTTAAAAATTTTAAATAGTGAAAATAAAAAATTATATAATATATTAAAAACTAAATGAAAAGAATTTATATAAATAATTTTTATTTTTCTACTTTATTTTTAATTAAATATTTTTATATTTAATCGCAAATTAATTATTTATATTATTTATTTTTATAAATAAATATAACTAAATACATAAAAAATGAAAAAAAATAATATAATAATTTTTAATAAATTGTCATTTTATTCAAAATGTTAATAGAGATAATAATAGGAGGAGTCATTTGTCCCCACATTGCAAAAAGTGAGTCCACCCTTCCTCATGGGAGACCGTTAACAAAAAATTTAAAAAATGGAACAACGGTGATTCTTCATGTATTTGGTGCAATCAAGTTGCAGAAACAAATATTCATTCTCTTAGAAACTTTAGAACGGTGTAGCAAATTTGAATAAAAATGGTGCAACCTAGCGCTTTATCAAACTTTTATGGTTGGTCTTTAGCTGATTGGATTGAAAATAATGTCACACATGATTTGGGCAAAGAACAAATGGGGAACTAGAATATTGTTTGGCCTATTACTTGTTGGTGGCTCTGGCGTTGGAGGAATCTAGCCTCCCATAACCCAGAATTTGCGTGGCCCAAAAACGGAGTGCATATAATCGAGCAGTACGTAAAGCATTAATGACAGAGCTCCCGTAAAAAAGGAAACCAGACTCTTCCGTTGGCACCTTCCTCAATGGCAATGGCATAAACTTAATACAGACGGTGCTAAAAAGGAAAATGGTGAGAGTGGTTGTGGTGGTTTGAGAAGAAACGATAAGGGTAATTGGTTGACGGGGTTTTATAGATCATGTAACCATTCCTCAGCCTTTGAAGCGGAGTGTTGGACTCTTTATCAGGGACTTCAATTAGCCAAAGGAGAAAGGATGCTAGAGATTAGAGGTAGAATTTGACTCAAAAACTCTTGTTCAGGCCATCAACAGTGGGAATTCGAACAGGAGGCCTATTTTGGAAGCAATTTGTAGCTGCTCAAGAGCTTTGAAGACATTAAGCTGAATCTTGTTTATAGGGAGCAGAACTCTTGTGCAAACTAGATGGCTTCAAAAGGGGTTACTGCTTCGCTAGGAACTCGTGTTGCAATCAGTTCTAGCAAACCTTCAGGTATTGATCACGGCGGACATCATGCAAGTGTCGTTCCAAGAGAAATATTGGTGTAGTTTGCTTTTCTTTTTCTTGGGGCTTAGGCCCCCATTGTTCCACAAAAAAAAAAACTGTTTCTCATCAAAATAGTTAGTGCTTTGGCTCTCAGCACATTACAAGTAGAGCCGTTAATTTCAACTTGAATCATTTTAAAAAATTAAGGTTTAGGTTAAAAAAATTTAATTTAAAAAAATTCAAACTTTTTTTTACTTAGATTGAATTGGTCCAAAACTAAATGGAAATCGGCTCAATTTGTCAATTTTTTTTAAAACAATTTTACTTTTATTTAAATGACATGATAAGAGGGACAGTTCTCGACTAGAACTAGAAGACCTTGAATAGGATAAAAGAATCAAACGAGTAGAGATTTTGTTGTTGGTGGGCTATTTTTACATTGCATTATTATCGTTGGTCACCACCTTCTCTCCCCCACACCCCATTTGATTTTACAACGATGCTACCGGAATTTTGTTACCATACTTAGCATAAAGGCACCGAACATACATATTATGATACTTACTAAATTCCCCACAGATTGAATATATATTTTATATATTTCTCATCCTTCACTTCCTTCTCACTCGAGATACATAGGGAGGTTCAGAGCATAATAGAAATTTTCTTTAATAGGAAAGAAAAAGAAAAATAAAAAAAATTAATGATATATATATATACACATATGTTTACAAATACAATCTGTGATGGTCCTGGGCTGGTTGCTTGTAAAATAGCATGCGCTGCATGTGTGTGTAATGTATGTGCATGATATTCATCACTTCCAAAGATTTATTTAGTAATTTATATCTTTCAAGGTTGATTGCCTTGAAAGATATTTCAATTTTTTTCTTCTTATTCAATTTCTTCAATGTATGTAAATAATTATTAACTTTATTTGATCTAATACAAAAAAATTAATTCATTTATAATTATTTTAATAATTAAAATTTTTAATTTATAAAAATTTACGTTAGCTTATAATTCAAGTTTGAGTTTAAGATTAAATTTAAAATTAATTTATTTAAATGTTAATCTTATAGAATCAAAATTATGTTTAAATATTTTATATTAAAAAAATTATAATTTTTTTTTTTTTGCCATGTACCAAATTGGGTTGAAACTAAATTAAACTAACGCATTTCACAGCTCTGTTGACAAGAGACTTTTCCCAAAACCTTCAGCATAGGAAATGCCTCTTTTGCCCTTTTTTACCACCAGAGAAAATGGCAGCCTTTCTCCATCTTCGAAACTTGACAGCACTTAGAATTCTTGTTTTCTTCGTTTAGAACTCGAGCTGAAGCCCTTCTTGTAACATCGTGATTTGTAATCCACAAGACAAGTGGGATTCGACTTGAATTAATTATACAGCTTTTTAGTAACCCACTCGCTAGCAAAAGACAAGGAAAGAGGGTTTGTCACTTAGTTCCTTGTTCCTTGGTGGAAAGAGGATTAAAGAAAAGTTTTCAAAGACTTTCCATATTTGTAGTATAGATCCAGCTATGTCTGGAGTAGATCTTGTGAAAGGATGATTGAATCAAAAAGTCTAGGATTTTATGTTTGAAAACTGGAAAGATGAGGAAAGTTTCTGTTAGCTGTTGTTTCCCCGTTATAAATCATATATTCCGAAAGGCAATCCAGAAAGTCAATTTCAATTTTTTCTAGGGACATTAGCTACTCTTTTTGCACTTCATCAATCTCCTTTTTCACCAGTTCAAGTGATTCTTTCATCGTTGCATCTTATATTGCTTTGACATAAGTACAACATCACGAGCTAAGTAAACGCAAGAGAATCCCCCGTCAGCAATCAGATTGAGATCCAGGGCCTTTCCAATTGTTCCCAAGAGCGAACCAAACTTCGAATGTGTGAGTTTGTGGAAAAAAGGGAAGGGAAGACACGAGAACAAACATGAGTTATTGGAACAAGAAAAATTTAGTGAGTTAGAGTAACAATAAGTTTTGAAAGGGTCGAATGTTATAATTTGAATAATTGATTTAGTTTCAATGAAGACTGAGGCTTATGATATGAAATTGGGATTTTTTAAAGTGTATTGTGTATTTCAAAGAATAAAATATAAATAGATGATTATTAATAAAAAATTGATGGTAGAAGTTATTTTAAATTTATGAATTTTAATTCATTTACTTATATTTTATAATAATTTATATAATTAATTTTTTATTAATAATTATTTATTTATATTTTATTTTATAAAATATAACCTACACTTTACACAATCCAAATCTTATGAAATCTTGAACATGAGAGAGTCCTAATCCTTTTTTTAAAAAAGTAATGTATTTTTTTTAATTTTTAAGTTAAGTAATTTTATTCTTCTATTTGAGCAATGGATAGAAAATTATTGAAATCATGAAATTCTTACTTTTTGATCTAACATGGCTCGTCAATAGTTATGTATATTCTATTTTTCCATGATAATGTGACTGTCTTCACAGTGATTTGATTTTTACAATGGTTCTAAAATTTAGCATTTTAAACTCCTTATCATAGTCACATAATTTAGCAAATGAACTACAAGTAATAGAAGAAATGAATTGCACATCATATGGAAAATTGAAAATCTGGTGACTCACTGATGATTTTATATTAATTGCATAATAGATGAAACTATCTAACCCAATAATTGATAAACTAATTTGCTCTTTAAAAAAAATTGAGAAATCAAAAATATCTTAAGGCTTGTCTAAATATAAATTTTGTGGTAAATTAGAAATAAATTTGATTTTAATAAAATTGACTTAAAAATGATAAATATTTAAAAGTTATATTATGAATTTTATTTATCTTTAAACATATTATTTTAAAATTAATTTTAAAAGAATTAATTGTGTTTAAATAAATTTTGCAAAAGCAAAGTTAAATAAAAAAAATTCAAAAATGGATTTTCTCTCTCTTCCCTCAATATTTTCTGCCATCTCTCTCCTCTCTTATATTTCACCGCCAGGCTTTGCCCCTTCCCTTACACCGTCCTTAGATTTTGGTATATTATAACGAAAACAAAGAATAAGTAAAAATATTTTTACTTAATATAAGAGTATTAAATATATAAATAGATTGTTATTGTTAAATTGGCTTGACTTATATATGTTAATTTATAAAATTTAATAATTTAAATTATTTTTAATAAAATTTATTTATAAAATAATAATACTCACAAAGTATTCATATAAAAATTAATGTTTTAGCAGCACTGGGGCAAAATTTTACTAACAAATGCCGGAGGAAAGGCATCAGTGAAGGTCACAGCAAGAACGAGGAACAGTGAGAATGTGATGGAATGGGGGATTATATCCATGAGATACAGGTAAGAAACAGACAACTCTCCTAAATGGGTATCATCTTTTGAGAGGAATGATGGGTTTACGTAGACCCATAATTCTCAGTTACGCTTATATATGGGAGAAGGAGTTGAGTAAAATAATAAAAGTAAAAGAATATTTTGTTAAATTATTTTTTTTAATATAATCTTTTATTAAATTATTACCACATTATATATGTAAGTAAAAGCATACATTTTAAAACGTGAAATAACACCTCTGCAAGAAAAATAATAAAGTGTAGAAAAAGCTACAGCCCTCCTAAGTGGCATCAAATGGGCAAGGCGTTAGGTGAAACCATCCATTTTCCATTTTTAGAAGAATAGATCTGTCAGATATCTGACATCTTTAATAATTGATTAATTTAAATCAAGTTGAGAGGGATTACAAGAGTGATAAAATTTTTTTACATAAAATTATTACGTTTTCAAGATTCAAATACAAGTAATTTAGTTAAGCAAACAAAAATCTCTACTATTTCACTTTAAGTGATATCCATCTTCTTTTTTTTGTTCAATGAAACCATCCATCCTCACTACCAACTTATCAAAGTATGTACGAGTCACTGCAAATATGAGACCTCCTACTCGCAACCAAAGCCTTGGTCACTTGAAACTCAGATCTATGCATAAATCATCAATGTTGCAGTTAAAAACCCATTAGACTGAAACCACCAGTAAAATCATAGAGGAACACAACTAAGCACTTCTTGCTTTTTAAGGTATTTACAGCTGCGAAAAGTTTTATCTCACGAAAAAGTATGGATATAATAACTTTTAATTATTAATAATAACAGTTTTAATTTTATAATTTAATTTAAAAGACTTAATAAATTTATAAGAATAATAATATTATTATTAAATAAAAAATTATATCTCAGAATAGAGACAAGGATTGAGAAGTTAAGCAAATCCATGAATACACTAATGAGAGGGACAAGGCCAAACACAAAATAACTTAGTTCATATATATATATATATATATATATATTTTCATCCTCTTTGCTCTGGAATTCATTTCCCCTTGTACAAACTTCAGGAACACATATATAACCCCCAACTAATAATCATTTTTGGTAGTCCACAAAAATATAGTGCTTAAAATTGATAAATTTCCTCAATAAGAGATAATAAGGTCAGTTGAGGATCAAAAGCCAAAGGGATTGATAGATAAACAACACTTAGCAATGTAAAAAATGAAAAAAAAAAAAGTAATCTTATGAATATATCATAATTTAATTAAAAAAATAATCATTATTCGACCTTGTAATTTTCTTTTGATAGATAAAAGCATGCACCGAGTCTAATATTTATTACTAGTTTTTAGCCATAAATCGGTTATACAAAAATAAAAATCCAAGAATTTGTAGTGCTGGATCTGTTTGTTGACTCCCTTTCCGTTCAACGTGTCACTGTGTCACACCCTCCGTCGGCTCCGACCCTCTAAAATTTCTTGGCTTAGGGTTCTACTCGCTTTGTTGCCGAAAGCCGTTTCTGTACGCGGAGAGGTCTGACCGTCGGAGACAGCAAGTAGAAGGAAAAGAAATGGATTTGGACCAGTGGATCTCAAAGGTGAAGGAAGGGCATCATCTTCTGGAAGACGAGCTTCAACTCCTTTGCGAATATGTATGTATTTCTCTCCTTTCCTGTTCACTCCTTGGAACTAGCCTTTCAAAATGCTTCTTTATGTCTTCAATTTGGGTTACTGAAACTACCGGGAAAAGTATCTCATAGGTGGGGTTTATTTCTACTTTTACCATAAATCTGTCTTGGTCAGATCTTTTCTACAGTCTCAGCGTCGTACTGTAATCTTGATCATACATTTGGGTGTAGCGAACCCAGAAAGCCATTTACTTATTAGCTTCAACTCTTGATTTTTCTTGTGGCCTAAATTCAATCCAAAAAACTCCAAAAAGGTTGCTAAACTGGACTCTTGAAATTCTTGTATAACATTAATGGCCTTATCATTTCTCTTTGGATTGGATTGTTTTTGGGACATCATTTTGCTTGGTTGTGTGCTTCTTAACTTTTATCTTTTGTTTTTTACTTTTAGTTCTTATTATTTTTGTCATCTTTCCTGTCAGTGGAGGGGAATTCTGAGGGTGAACGAAACTAGTATCTCTCTGTCACAATGTACGACCTTGTTTTCCTGATCATATATGTGAGGTGTTTTTACATCGTTCTCCACAGTACTGTTTCTTTCAATGGTGGTCATGGAATGGTTGATTTATCTAACCCATTTCTTATTGTTAAACCCTTTTCAAATTGCATTCTTCTTTTGAGCGAATAATTTACAATCATATTAATCCACGTTTAAGTTAAGAAGATTGAAAAATTTTCTGCTTATCAAATATCAGATCAGTCACTGTACTTTTAGACCCGCAAGTGGGAGTCTTTTATGTATGTTACCGATACTATAATGGAGAATACATATTTGGTTGTCTAGAAATTGAGAAGCTAAGTGGGAAAGCTTTTTTGTCCTTTTGTTTGGATGATATTAATTTCTGTAGAATCACAGCATTTCTAATTTACTGGAACTCTGGGGTTCTATTGAATTTAATTATAGGGCAGTAGAATTCATGATAGTCGAAGATGAAAGGTGCCCTTGAGGTTAGGCCACTTTAGTGCTTGGGCTTGAGGAATTAGAAGAGCACTCACTCAAGTGAATTATGGTGCTGAAATAATGGCGAAAAATGGAATACACAGAATATTCACTTATCTTCGTACTCCAACTACTCATGATGTGGATTAATGGGAATCTATCTAAATTCAGTGATGGAGTTGGTTATTTTTGAAATACAGCATGCTTGGAGAGTTGATCTGGGCAATGACATGTTTTTACAAATTTTATTGGCCACGGAGGATTGTCAAATAATTGGGGAACAGATGGTATATGATGTAAGATCTGCAGGAGCGCCATCTCATGTATTTTTATGTAGTGGGTGATTGTGAACTTTGCTTTCAAAGTTTCCTTTGCTTAGTTTGCTAATGATGTGGTTATTTTAAAAAGTTTTGAATATGCACTGATGGGTGGCAAGAGTTTAATTGAAAACTATATGATGTTGAGAACCCTTCTAGTGTCTGCAGACTCTGCACTATAGTTTAGTCTTTAGTGTGATATTATAATTATAGTAGTTGAATTGAGAACAAGGGGGATCATTATGACACATGGGTGTCATATATATAGAGTTAGTGTAGTTTGCAAATTGTTGGTTCTTTCACTGCCTTATGGGATGGTGGATTTTATTGTTCTCTCTGCTTTTTGTTTGGGAATATTTTGTGTTAAGCCAGCCATAGGTAATGTCATTGAGGCTAAAGTGGGTAATAGTAGGAGTAATTTTTATAAGATAGAAGCCTATCTGCTTCATGTGATGGGTCTGCTTGGGTAGGGATTTGAGCTTTTCTGAAAAAAGATAGAAACTTTAGAGGGCTGCCTCATAATGCCATATCATACATATTAAGAACTATACAGTAAGTTACTAACCCAAAAAGACATCAGGATAGCGACTTGCAAGACAGAAAGTCAGGAAACTGTCAACCTTTAAATCCAAAAGTCAGGCTGTCATAAAAAGAACCAAAAGATGTCAAGTGGTTGTTCAATTTCTACATACATTTCTCAGCAAATTGCCAAATGCCAACAGAGATGGCAGCAAGTAGTTGGCAGCAGAAGCCAAGGCTGGCATCGTTATCTCAAGGATGTAGAGCTTTCCTCATTCTTTTTTGAAGGATTTGGCTCTTTTCTGGCCTGGAGTGTCAAATTCCAGAAAAATTGTGTTTTGTGTGGTCTCAGATGCAACTTTGTGCTGCATTTTCATTATAAAAAAGATAGATTTTGGGCATGCTTCTGGCATCTTTGTGAGCCATATCAGCCTGTATAAAAGCTGTATTCCAATGTACCTAGATTTGAAATAGAAAGAAAGGAAAAATATGTATCTGGTGTGTATGTATGCATATGTGACCTGTAATTGTACCCAATACATACCCAGTGTGTGTGCAGTACCATTTTTATTGTACCAGTGCTTCATAGGTGGTATGTAATTATGTTAATAATGGGTATTTGAAGTGTCAGGAGTGAATTTTTAATAATAATGAGGGAACTATACTAGGGATCTGTGTGTCTATCTTCGTTTAGTATAAATATAGAATGTCGTTTCCATTGAAAGTATATCATTGACTTGCTACTGGGATACATCCGGACTTACTATAGTGCGTTGTATTAGGTCCCCAGTTGGCTCCATCTCTTGCGACAACCAATGATCTTGAATATTGATGACCATATAATACCTCTCCTTGGACAAGAGGATTGATTGGCAGCATGAACTAGAGGCAACAGAGATCCTCAATATAGCATATTCTCAGTTTATAGTCTGAACATATGTGTTAGAGTTTTTAGATATGGCGTGTGCATTTATATATAGCATATAAAGTTATATTTGCTTGGAACATATAATATAAATGAAGAATTACCTACTCAAAAGGCACTTTGGGTGTGGATCTGTTTATTTTTTCATGCAATGACACACATTATAGTTGTTATATTTGGATAAAAATCAATAGTTTGTACAATGAAATTCATTTTAGCTAAAGTATTCTGGAACTAGCGTGCAAGATAAAGCAAAAGCTACACCTCCAATACATAATTATCGAATACTGGTTCTGTTTGGAGAACTGTGCTATGTATCTTGTTACTTGGATGTTGTTATTTTTAATCAATCGACAATTGGTACTGCAACTTTTATTTATTTTAGTTTTTTATATTTTAGGTTAAAGAGATCCTTATCGAGGAGTCAAACGTGCAGCCTGTCAATAGTCCAGTAACTGTTTGTGGTGATATTCATGGTCAATTTCATGATCTCATGAAACTTTTCCAGACAGGGGGTCATGTGCCTGAGACAAATTATATCTTTATGGTATGTGCTACACTTCTCTCATCTCAAGAAACTGTAATGATGTAATTCTGTACTCTGACATAGTTTTATCTTTTCCTGGGGTGTTATGTATTCCAAAATGTGTCAGGGAGACTTTGTTGATCGAGGGTACAATAGTCTTGAAGTTTTTACTATCCTTTTACTTCTAAAAGCTAGGTATGTTCAGTTCATGTATGCTTGTATCTTGCTTGACTTGCTGAGATCTTCATATTTGTATGAATGCACATTATGCAAAATCTTCTTGCATCATGCTAATATCATGTACTTAATATTCAGCCTTTGATAGTTATTGGTTGAGCGATGAAATTTGGATTTTCTCTTAATTTGTATCTTCGGTTGTAGGTTTTCTTTCTGAGGTACCTGCTGGACATTGGAGACATCTAAGTTTAAGATGATTATGGTTTATTCCTCTGTATTGTGTAAAGTGTCAAGATGTAGATAGAACATCCAATGCAGCCTCAATCCTCTTTTGCTAGCATCTTTAACTATGAACAATACTACATACTTTGGCATGCAGTGCTGCGTGTAAAATTTTCAGATAGATAATTGATTATAGGTTCCCAGTTCCCACTTGTATACTTCTGTGTAGTTTTTCTTTGGGTCTTGCCCTTCCCTTGTAAAGTTTGTCTACTTTCTATTTCTATAAACTTATTCTAGTTAATAACTTTCATTATGGTTGTAATTTTGCTATATAATTCCTATGTAGGCTAGCTTGTCTTTAAATATCTTATTGTTGATCTGAGTCACATGACCAAACAAAAAAGAAAAAGGAATCTTTTAATGATGAAGTTGCTGCTTTTTACTTTCTTTTAATTGTATGACTCTAATAAGATATCTATTGCTTTGTACCACATGGTAATTTTAGAACTGTAGTGCCACTGAACAAGCTGTGTGCTGTACCATTACTTGCAGAGTTGCAGCAATGATAGGGGAGTAACTTTTTACATGATTATTCTATATCATTTGTGATTGTTAGAGATTATTGTACATATTTTACTTGTGTTTTGTATGTTTTAATTAATTTATTATTGATTGTACAGTCTAATGTCTATTAGAAATAACAAGCTGTGAGGGGCTAGTCTCTCATGAGTTTTCTCTCCAATATCCTCTCTGACAGTGATGGTATCTTTAACGTCTAAATCTTGTGAGCTTTTGAGATTGCAGTGGGATTTTTTATCATCAGAAGAATCACTTTCGAACCAATTGATTGTAGAATGAAAATCGGATTTTGCATTGGAAAATCAACTCTTAGCTGCCTTTCCATTGAAGAAAAGAAATTGATTTTTGGAAGTTTATGTTTTTGTGCAGAAACTGTCTATAAAATTAGCCAAGTACACTTTTTATTCCTCTTCAAATGTACATTTTGGCCTCAGAAAGTGTTTTAAGGATCTTCAATGAAAATTGAACATGTATGTGTTTATAAGTATTCTGTGCAAGATTTTCCCTAGATTCCCCACAGCTTAACATGGCAGCCATATAGCATGTGTTTTAAAAGGTGTCTTCTTAGTGGTTGTAATTGGTCATGTTTGGATACCAATTTTTAAAATTGGTGTCAAAATTAGGTGCTTCTTCAGTCCTTTTTCTTCCCGCATTGCGTCTCTGTTGGTGCCTTTGTTTGCCGTATAGTTTCTTTGTCATTTGTTAAGTAGATATTCTTGATCTTGTTGGATGGTGGCTTCTAATTTACTATTTTCCTTTTTTTTAACATTGTTTTTACCTTTTTCATAGATACCCAGCTAATATTACCCTTTTACGTGGAAACCATGAAAGTAGACAACTAACCCAGGTACACTCTTAAATAGCTCATACATGGCTATTGTGTCTGTTACGTTAATTATTTTAGCAAAGAGAATTTTGACTTGACCATTCTATCCTTAAAACTTTTGTATCTAGTAGCTGAGGATTGATTGATGAAACACTTTAGTTGCATTGTGGTAATATGCATGACTTCATCACATGTCACCTTTGCTAAATGTTGATTTTGGTATTGGTTAGTTTACTGTGCTAGAATTAGTTTCAAAGGTTAATTAATGCAAAAGTTCAAAAAGGAATTTGATTGAAGCCCTTGGCAATTTTAAGCTTAGTTGTTTTGAAACTACAATTATGGTTTTGAGATGGTTGTTTACGTTGATGGTTGGCAATACTAATGTAGTCGAAGAATTTTAAGAGATCTCGACTTCGATAGACTGAAATTAGGGATTGCATTAGTGAGGAAATTGGAAACCAGTTTGCTGCCATTGTAATGAGAATTCTGCTAGTTTGCAGCTTTGGTGGGTTTTTGTTTATTGGTTACCTCACTTGTTTCTTAAGTGGTACATAATTAACTACCAAGAACTTTGCACTTTTAGTGAGAAGTTATCATAGATATTGCAGGGTAACATGATTTACCTTGGCTTCTGCAGAATAAAGGATGTGGTTTTCTTTGTTATTATTAGATTATATTCTAATTCTAGGCTTCTATCTAGACTTTTCTAGATTATCTGGGGTGTGACATGCGAGTGACACATGATAAATTGATAATTAAACTAATTAGTCATATGCCATTTACTAGGTTGCACTGCATTTTTTTTTTTATGTGGTATGGATCCTACTCCTAGTTAAAATTTAGTCTTTTATTATCATATATTATGTTTAAACATGCTATGTCCCTTATAAGCTGTTTGGCCCTTGTAAGTAATCTTTTGTATAGCATAAAATAGTTCGTTTGACTTTTTAGCTTTGTTTATTTTTTTTAATCTGTGGGGCTAATGCTTTATGGAACTGCAATGGGTGTATTACAAATAGTAGTCATAGAGTAGTCCTTTTTTATGGTCACAAATTATGTTGTAACTAGCTAGGGCCCTTACATAAGCAAAAAGTATTTCATTTGATATATAAGCTTTCTATGCCTTTTTGAGGTCTTATGAACTGTATCCATTTTTGTATGCAGATCCCAATTTTGTATGCAGATCAAGTTGCATACCTTAAATAGTATATGTTGATTATAGAATTGATTCAATGGTCTAGTGATTCTTAACTATCATTCTTGTTTTTCTTGTGTGCTGATTATTCTAGCAAGTTATGTCAAAATATATGAATTTCTCCTACTATATTTCATGGCTGAGATGTGAATTGTGGATATGCTGAAATTTGAAATGCCAAATTTTATTATTATTATTATTTTTTGGTGATACTGAAATGCCAAATTTTATAATGCTCATTTATATTGATATTCTAATTTACCCTTTTCCAAGGTCTATGGATTTTATGATGAATGCCAGAGGAAGTATGGAAATGCTAATGCATGGCGATATTGTACAGATGTTTTCGACTATCTGACACTTTCTGCGATCATAGATGGAACTGTAATCTCTCGCTCTCTCCCTCCTCTCTATAACCACTATGTGTGTGTGTGCACATAGGAGGGTAGCTTATGGTATTTGGATTTGTATTATGACTTCTTTAAAATGGTACTCATTTATAATGGCACTTTTCACATACTTTTGGTTGTCCTAGGTGCTTTGTGTTCACGGTGGCCTTTCTCCTGACATCCGAACAATTGATCAGGTTTTTTAGCTTCCTTCTGTGCTATTGGTCAAACACAATATTTTTATGCTTTTATGCTGCATAGTGTATGTGTAAATTAGCTTTCTTGTTCACCCTCTGACCCCCTCTTCCCAGCCCTCCTGAGAAGAAAATACTCCACTATTTGGTAAAATCAATGAGTTTGCACACAATTTGATGAATTTGAGTAATAACCATAAAATTTTTTGACTACTATTTCTTTACATTTCTTACTGGCAATTTGATAATGGGATCTGTTTTTGTTTCACTTCAGAAGAAAGCTTTCAGTGCCACCATTTATACTTATTAGCTTATTTTTGAAATTACTGCTATTATGTTATGTTATTTATTGGAAAGAGAATAAAGAAAATATTTAATATTATAGGTTTATTTTATTTATTTATTTTTATTTTTTATGGCAGATAAGGATCATTGAACGGAACTGTGAAATTCCCCATGAGGGACCATTTTGTGATCTGATGTGGAGTGATCCTGAAGATATTGAAACATGGGCAGTCAGCCCCCGTGGAGCAGGTTGGCTTTTTGGATCCAGGGTCACTTCTGAGGTAATGAATTTTGATTGCTTATTGTTTATAAAAATGATTATTTTTCTTTTGCTCTTACAAATGCACCATTTTTAATGCAGTTCAATCACATAAATAATCTTGATCTTGTTTGTCGAGCACACCAATTGGTGCAAGAAGGCCTCAAGTATATGTTCCAAGATAAAGGCCTTGTAACTGTAAGTATATTCTAATATTCTTTAAAATTTGTATCAAATTAAAATTTTCATTTTTATTTGTAAATTTCAGTCTTTAAAAATCAAAAGGTAAGCAGTGCAATTCCGCTGGAATCTTGCAGGTATGGTCTGCACCTAATTATTGTTACCGTTGTGGAAATGTAGCTTCTATTCTGAGTTTCAATGAAAATATGGTGAGTCATTTCATTGTTCATTGAAGCTTGTGTTATGGTCAAATATGTTTTAATGATGATACTGGTAACTGCAAATTTGATCCTATGATATATATGATGCTTTCTATTTGATTTCTTTTTCTGTGTGGATAAACTAAGAAATATTATTATGGTGAGAAGAAAAAATACAAGTAGAGAAAAGGAGATAATATCTCTCATTGCTGGAAATGTTTTGAAAAATAACCATCATTGTTTTTCCTCGCGTATCAAATTGAGTTCTGTTCATTCTTGTATGGTGTATTATATATATATAATAGAGAAGTAAGCCACAGAGAGGAAGGTATATCTCATATGGTTGTTGGAAGTTGCAGACAGTTATTCTTAAAGAATGAATAGTTATTAGGTGGAAACATGGCTGCTGGAGGGTGCATCAGTGAGGCTGACTACCTTTGAATTCTGATGTGCTGATGATGTGTCAGACATTATATGGTTGTGTTCAAATGTATAATAACTTTTCATGATAGATCTTGGCATGAACTGGAATTACTGGATTTTGAATGCTCAGCCAAAATGGTGAATCAGAATTCTGTTTACTGCCTATTGTTACTTCTTGGGTCACAACATTTATTTCCGTATTAGTTGAATTTTTTGGTGAGTGAGAGAGAGAACAGTGAGGGAAGACGAGATTCAGGAGAAGAAAGAGAACAGTGTTGGTAACCGTGCTGTCTCCTTCGTGCTTGTGCTCTGTGACTGCTTGCTAGGTTTAAAAGGCAAGTTAGAAATGGTGGTAAATTAGAGTTGATGGCTGGAAGGTGTTTGTATGGACGTAGGATAGGACTTGTGTTTCTTCTAATCGTTGGTTCTTTTATGATGGACCTATTTTGCTATGCGGGAATTAGTGTTTCTTCTGATTATGGGCTTTTTTATGATTATGCAGGGGATTGGGGTTGTGCTTGTAATGGGGATTTAGTATGTTCAACTAGTTAGAGTAGTTGTATGCAGATGACATGAAGTGACTTCTCCAACTAAACAAATTGCCCTTATTTCATGGTGTACCACTTGTTTGAATTATAAATTGTAATGCATTGATGCCTTAATCAATTAACAATCTTATAGTTAATTGAAAGTTGTCAAGTTTTGAACAGCGAGCTTTAGCCTTGTCATTAGTTGATTAAATAGGGGACTAGGAAGCAGGAGTGGGTGGGTTGGGCTTGATTGAGGAACTAGAGCGTATTGAGCTATATCTGAATGAAAATTACACAAGAAGAACACAAAGAAGAAAAGAAAAGGAAAAAGTACAGAAGACAATTTGATACTTATGCATGATGCTGAAGTGTGTCAGCTCTTTACTTCCTGAAATCAAACAGAACATGCCATCATCGGGTTGCTTGTATGTAACAGTTGTAGCTTTGTTCTTTGTTGTTGTTCCCTGCTTTTTCCTAAACCACCAACGGACTATTTCTATGTCTATCTAAATAACTGGGATATTCTGGACTTTCTTGGGCTATAGTTTGGACGTTGGCTTTCGGTTGAAAATAACTGGGATATTCTGGATTTCTTAGCATGGTTAATGACTGCAACTTAGCACTGGTTTTTCTAATTTTGAGTTTGAAACTGTGCTGTGAATTTTGGGGATTTTCATTTGCTTTACTAACCTCAATTTGATGATAATGTTTCATTATTTAAATTAACGAACCTTCGTATTTGCTTGTTGTAGTTGTATGTGTATGTGATAAGGCTTTAATTTCTTCCCTCTAAAATGGCCTTCTGACTCCACGCGAGGGCAGCTGGCTCCGCTTCCACCATGACACCTATGCATTTGGGGTCTTGTCACTTTAGGCTGCCTTTTGCTATTGATAACATTGAGGAAAGATTTTAAGTCTTATGCTTATATTTTCGCTTGTTACAGGAGCGAGAAGTTAAATTTTTCACTGAAACAGAGGAGAACAACCAGATGAGAGGGCCTAGGACAGGCGTTCCATATTTTTTATAATAACTTAGAAATGTTTTGCTTGCATTTATTGTAAAATTACACCGGTAAATGTCTTGACTGTTACGAGTGGACATTGATAGTTGCATATTATTAAAGATTCGGGGTGCAGCGCTTTTCAAAGGTGGATATTATTATTGGCCGCGAGATTCCCAATCTAGTTTATGTCTGTAGTATCATTCATGTGAATTACTTTTTATTGGGTACGCAACATTATATACGTCTAGTATGTTTGTATTTTTGAAGCCAAATCGGCGGCTTGCATGCTACTATTTTTGTTCATTAGTGTGTACATTTACGGTGGCTCTCAATAATTATTATAGTTGCACAAAGAATTCATGATGTTTAGAAATCTTAAGCGATTCAATTATGTATTCAAGGGCTTGTGGAAGATTATAAACGACGACATGTAAGTATTGTTTCATTAAGTGAAGTTGACTAGAACAGAAAACACCATCGGATTTTAGAAAAAAAAAATTAGAGACATCATATATAGATGTTAATTTCTATCTTGATTGGGATTCAATTGGTCAAATTCAAAGATGTGAGAAGTCCTAATCCAGTTAGATTTCTTGTCTCGCTCGACGTTTATTTTGATCAGATTCCAATTCCTGGTGGCATTGTGTTCGAGCAATCTAATAAAATTCTTATCTAGCGTTCTTGGTGGCATTGGATTTTTAGGAAAAAAAAAAAAATCCTAAACATCGTATATTAATGCGTTTATTTTTATCTTGATTGGGATTCAATTGCTCAAATTCAAAGATGTGAAGAGTCTTAATCCAGTCAGAATTCTTATCCCGTTAGACGTCTATTTTGATTAGAATCCAATTCTTGGTGGCAATGTTCGTGCAATCCAATAGAACGCTTCAAAGCAAAAAATAAGATTAAGGTTGCTTATCAAGAAAATGCTAGCCAAAAGACATTTTTCCCAATGACAGGATCGTATCTTACACAAGCCAAGATTATCGAACAGAATCAACGGCGGAAAGTTGAATCTTATTCACCTCCTTTAACATCAATGCAACGCCATACACTGGAGGAGTTTGTCTTCTCCAATACTTGACAAGATTCATGAAGATGATTTTGAGGTGGGTGATGCTTCAAAAGGTAATCAAGAATCCATAAGCCGATCCATGACCAATTTGACAACCCTAGGAGCATCAACCGTCACAGCAACCTTCACAGTGGGTTTATTGGACCATTCAGTTAATTCACCAAACCTGGTTTATGCCAACGGAAGCACAAATATACAAATGAGCCACACTAAAGGTTTTGAGATACTACATAAACAATAATGTCTGATACAATGCAATAGCAAAAAAATAATAATAATAATAAATAAATAAATAAAAAGCTAACCCGTCAGACACATTAATTGAAACAGATATGAATGGGGTGTACAACACTAACACTACACCTGTAGTTATAGCCTTTACTTGGGGTCCACTACAAGAAACTACCTTCTAAATCCCACAACATTCCCCTAATTACTCTAAAAACTTTCCTGAAATCATACAAAACCAGTTACACATTAAAAAAATTAAACGGATGAAGGGAGTATCAGGAGAAAAAGAAATCTCAATTGATGATACATCTGGACACAATTATTTGTTATTTGGCACCAATAAATGTTAGTCTAAAACACATGCATGCATGTCCCAAGTTCCCTTAACCATTATAGCATTAGTTATTGTCATCAAAAGCAGGAAATGTCTAGGCATCAGCAACATCATACAAGAAAGGAAAATCCATTATGAAGTCAGTTCAAATCTTGTCGTCCAACAGAGTATGCTGGTTGTTAGTGTGTACTTTACACATGTATACCATAAATGCCCTTATTAGTAAAATGGATGAAAGACATTAACAAGAAGGTTAATGATATATAAAACTTTCATTTCCATTAAATATTAGGAAAGATAATACAGTACTATGGTTGCATTTTTGGTCACCTGACTTCTTAGGGCTCCCAGCAGTCAACACAAAAAGAATACAATGTCTTGCTCAATCCAGAAAACATATGTTTCAATTCTGAGAAAATCCAAAACTCCTACCAAATTATATAAATTTGTGGAAAAACCTTTTGCTTTCCATATCTCCTAAAATAAATCATATCTAGTAGCTGAAACTCAAATAAAAGATAAATTATATCAAGCCATATACAAAACCAAGAACATACCTAAAGCAATCCAACAAACAAGGCAGCAATATTCTTCTACTACTATGGGCCAATTGGCCCGAACATTAGAAATAATTCCCTTAGTTATTGTTCTGATCTGATGACACCAATTCCTTCTTAAAGAATTTTTTGGATTAATAGTTACCCCGAGACATCTTAGCACAATTTTGTAGCAATAACTTGGGGCATTATCTTGTATAGGAATTTATATAATTGTTTCAGCTTCAGTTGTCAAGGGCTCATATTATCCACAAAGTGGTTTCTACCTTTTCTGTTTGTTGTACAGTATTGTGAGTCCCCTTGTGATGCCACTAGTTTGGACTCTAACAATACCCTTTACGTAAGTTAAAAGTGAAGGATTAGCAGCTGCAAGAATTGTTGTTGGGTCATGAAGGTAAACCCCTGCATATCAGAGTTATAATTAGTAATTCAGATTATTTAGTGTCTCTCAGCTCTTTAACCCAATATAAAGGCAAACCTTTAGTGTTGTATGCCTCGTGATGATAAGAGAAGTACACTTCTAAGATCTTGGTCAAATACTGAGCAAATTTTCCATTTGAACTGGCCAACTTTTCTCGATCAGCATCTGAGTTTATTGTTTTTTAAATGAAAGAAAATCAGAATAGAAGTGACACAAAAAGATAATGATGTGTGCTATAATTATAAAACCAAAAAGCATGTCTGGTTCAAACTGCTGTCAAAATCTTACCAATGCTAAAAAGGTCCAAGATGGGAACCAAAAGTAAACATCAAGTTTTAGTGTAGGTTCCAAAAACCCAGAATTAAAAAAGTCAACATAAAAATAAAATAAAATGAAATTTCTAGTAGGAAGTATCAGTTTCTGAGCTCTATCTTGCCCATCAAAAAGATGTGTTTGGTCCCATGTATTTAATCTAGATAAGTCTATGGTACTAGGGCAAAAACTTAGAGTATATATACTTGGGGTGATGTGTTCAAATAAGAAGAATAGATGAATCTTTTAAACAATCTTATCTATTGATATAACTTCATGATAACCGTTAATCGAGTAAAAATAAGCTCATTTAAAATAATTTAGTAACTTTGAAAATTGATTTGAGTACAATAGAAACTTCCATTTAATCTAAGCATTAAGCAAGAGTTCCCAATAGCAATACCATAGAAAATGAATGTATGATGCCATCGTATATTGATAAGTACAAAATAAAGGTATGCCATAAAACAAGATATGACCAAATTGACTGATTGCCATCTACAACTTATCAGAACAAGAATGGATATAGATAAATTCGGGGCACACAACACAAAGATTTTTCGCAACAAATATGCTTTCTACATTGTCTTATCCTACATACTCTCTGCTTTCAGTAATGAAGTGCACTATTTGTCCAAAAAACAAAGATCTTCTTACAATAGCAGAATATAGCCCCGATTAGTTTGAATAAGAACTTTATGAGTACACTTGACTTGGAGCCTTTATTTAAAAGCACTTAAAAAACTGGTTTTGAAACTATGCCACTAAAGTGCATTTAAATGAAAATTGCAAAGTAAAATATGGAAAAAACGCCAAAATTTACATTGATTATGCAAGAAACAGTTGTAAACTACACAACACTTACCAAAGCAAATTAATGATATGAAATGTGGAAAAATTGTTTAAGTATAACAAAAGAGTGTGTATCAGAACTAGCCAAGGGTATACCTGTGAGGACAACTTGGTGTGTTATATTTATCCCGACTGCCAGCACATCTGCTCCACTGGTGAATACAATATCTGCGGCATCTGGGTCACCAAATATCTTGAACCAAACTTAAGAGTGAGACAGAAAGAGCAGAAAAGAATATCCTTATGGAAGTTATATTAAGAACTTCAACACAGAAATGGGACAACTCACATTGGCCTCTGCTGCTGGATTTACATTGCCATTCACTGCAAAAGCACCACCAAGAAGAACAATCTGCTCAATATTTTTAGAGAATTCAGGATCCAGCTGCATGGCCTATAACAGTAGAAATCTTGTCATAAAATACAGTAAGCAGGGTAGCACAAAGATGACAAATTGAAAATTGGCCAGATATCGAACCAAAGCAATATTTGTTAGAGGGCCTAAAGCCACCACGGTGACTTTGCCAGGGTTAACTTTTGCTTGATGAACCAGAAAAGCAGCAGCTGATTCTTCAAGTGGCTTCCCTTTTGGTGGAGGAAAATTTTGGTTGCCAAGTCCATCCGCACCATGGACAAAATCAGCAATACGAAGTTTTGTTCCTTTCTTCAAAAGAGAAAAATTAGAATGGTTAGTCACATAAATCAAAGAAGTGATTGTTTTGTCCTACAAATATTATATAACTTCTGTAGTAAGGTCATCCACCAGAATATGCAAGCAATTAATAAACGAAAATTTTTCCTAACAACTATACACTAATTATGTTTGATCTAAGAGTGAAAAAATTCGAGTTGGGTGTAATATTGAAATATTTTCCCATGTTTAAAGATATACTAACCCATAAAATTTCAATTGCCTCAATTATATCATTTGTGCATTTTGTTCTTTAAAGAAATTCTATTTACAAACCAGTTCTCAATACACAGACTGTACCAATCAAACACGAAGAAAATAGGAAAAAAAGGAAATAAATAAAAGTAAAATAAAATACAATGATGCTGATGGTAATGGAAGTTATATAAGTGACATTGGTACTTAGAAATCACATAATCAATTTGAGAGTGAGGAATGACTGGTTACGGTTAGAGTGACATGGGATCCTTCAGCGACTGGTATATCAGTTCTCCCTGCAACTTCCAACTGCATTGTACATAAAAACGTAAGTAAGTATGAAAATTTTTAAAGCAATTCCGAAAGTGAACTTGACTGATTACATAAATAACAAATCCTACATAATCAATCAGATGCAATGTAAAAGTAAATAAGCCACCCATTAATGAGGGGCGCAATCCCATTAACTTTACCAAATGCAAAGCATTTCTAGTGGCCAGGGTGGTGTAAACGTTGCCGTAAATAGTTGTAAGTCCAATAACTTCCACCTCAGGCGATCGTAATGCCAGAAATATAGCCATAGCATCATCTACAGGAACCAATTGCAATGACTATTTTAAATATTCCTAATTAATTGCAGTTAAATTTAATTTTGGGACATAATTAGAGAAAAAGAAGTCGAGTAGGGATGTAGTGAAAACGAAACTAATGATACAAGAAAGAGAAGCTACCGATGCCGGGGTCTGTATCGATTATGATCTTCTTTGGTTCGGCCGCCATGAGATTGAGAAAACAGAAGACCTGCCCAGAAGCAGAGCAGATGACAACGTTTGGTGAGAAGGAAAATCAAAGATGAACAAAGCGAGAGGTATGTGGCAATCGCAGAGTAAAGACAGACGCATTGCCAGCCACACTCTCTGATTGGCGCTTTTTTTTATTTCTTTTTTTTTTTTGGTAAAAGCGCTTATTTTTTTTTTCATTACGCGCATTGGCGTTGCCACCACGTTGCCGCTGCATCCGCTTTTTTATTTTACATAATTACCCCCTAACTTTTTACATTTTATATATTTTGCCAACCACATTGCTTCCCGTCTCCATGTGCCCCGTATCAAATTCCATATCGGTCATGTGCCAGAAGAAATTCTGTATAAACTCAACCACCTCAACTTCAGAAGAATGATTTTTCAGGAGACCATGAATCAGATTTTTAAGGCTAACGCTATTGACCCAGGCTTCTTCCCAGCGCACAACACTTTTTCCATTGTTCACAACCTAACACACACCTTCCTGTAACACTAACAGGAACGTTATAGTTCCAAGGGCTTTCCAATTATGAGAACAAGGAAAGTTTTGCTCTTAGAAGCAATTCTTGTTTAAGTACTTATCATTTCGAACTTTAACCCAAATTGCTTCCTGGTTTTGTATCAATTTCCAATCCAGCTTGCCTTGCAGAGCTTGATTAAGCAGATGAGAATTTTAATATATTTTGGGTGACAAGAAGAGGCATTTTATTATTCTGCTGGCTACCACTCCACAAGAATTTCAATAATCTTACTAAATACGGATTTAAATCTTCCACTTTATTTTTAATATATTGTTATTTATTTTTTTAATTTATATTAAAATATATTTTTAAATTTTATTGTTTACTTATTTATTTCTTAATTTTATATTTATATTTTGTATTACACCCCCTACTTTTTAGATGAAAAAGACAAAGCATCCCAATCCTAGAACCTAACGGCCAAAGAAACATACTAGCTTGCCAGCCCTACACCCTTTGTTGCACTTCATCAACTACTAAGTCAAAATCCTGAGATTTGTAATTGTTCTTTGATGGGACATCTCAGATATTTTCCCAAATTCCCTTTGTTTTATACCAAGACATCTCTCTCAAGTCAGTTTAACAATTTTTGCAAAATAAACCCTAGACTCATCAAAGTTAACCTTTAGACCGGAGACATTGGCAAAATGATCAAGCACCCCTTTGACAGGTTCGCATTTTTTCTATCAGCCCTAGTAGAGAGGATAACCACATCAGCCAAAATATAGTTGAGGGAGGGATGCTACCTCTGTTAACCTTAACCTAATCCCACAAACGCTTAACAGCATTCGTCCAAAATACGTTAGTGCAAGTAGTCCATACAGAAGATAGATGTGTAGGGGATAGAGGGTCTCCTTGCTTAGGGCTTTAAGCCCTCTAGAAGGAAAAACATGATCTAAACACCTGTCATTACAATGCATCTCAGAGGAGACACCAGCGACATATCTCATCATTAACTTAAACCAATCAGAGCTCTATTTGGATCTATTTATGCGCAACAATTCTCTGACAATTATTATATTGTTAGCCACTTTCCTCCCCGGCACAAAATCGGCCTTAATGGGAGACACCAGCTTACCAGCCTTAAGAACCAGATTCTTGGTTACAATTTGGAAGTATTACTAAGATTTATGGGTCTGAAGCTGTTAATGGTTTCTCTCTTGGCACCTTACAAATCAGAGCTATACGAGTTTCGTTAAGGTGATGAGGAACTTATTTAAAAATGCTTTTGATTTGATAAAAAACAGAAGAACAAACTTCATTCCAAAATCTCTACAAGAAACCAGGTGAAATCCCTCAGAACCAGGAGCCTTTTAAGCAAGCAAGTTAAAAAAATTATTTTCTTTGCAATCCCACTAGCCTTCTTCGGTCACAAAATTTTATCTTCTCCGTTCGATTTGATTTCTACTACCTCAACCAGCCGAGTTTTGCACCCATTTCTCTTGATGGCTTCCATAGGGACAAAAGCCGACTCAATACATACTTTCACCTTTATACAAATTAATTTTTAACATTATGAGGACCTTATATACAAATCTATCACATTTCTAATGCAAAGCCAAAATGTGAAGCATCTTTAGGGGGAAATATTGCAGCTACAAGGTTTGATTTCAACATTTCAACTCTAATTTCATGCCGATATTACATTACTTCAGGAATTTGGATTGTTAATAGTAACGCAAGGAATGGTTTCTTGCAAATCTGTGACATTGTTCAAACAGGATGGCTTGGCCGCCCCATAATAATAGAATGCCATGATCTTCGACAACTCCTCTGCAGTTCGAATTGCTGACACCATAAAATGGAAGTTAAGCCTGGTCAGCCAGGGAGAAGTGAAAAATGGAAAAGCGTAAAACACTTTACATCTTTAAGTTGTTGTTGTTGTTTTTTTTTAATAACACTAAATACCAATTTTGCTTAAAATTTATTATTCATTTTAATTTGATCATATTGATTAATTTTTTATTTAAAAATTTTAATAGAATATTCCTATCTTTAATAATTTGATATAATTTTTACATATATTTTTAAAAGCAAACTTCAAAAATTAGAAAAATTTGCTATAAAAACCTCATGTACCAATATTTATGTTAAAAGATCTTTAAAATTGTTTTATTAAAAAAATTAATTAAATAATTATTTATTTAATATATTTAATTAATTATTTAATTTATTTCATGTTAAAGTGAATAAGTCTTAATCTTTAAAACTTAAATCTTAAACATGATATATGAAATTAAACTCTAAAATTTAAAATATTATATCTCAAAATCTAAATACTAAAACACTAAAAACCTTAATATGTTAAACCCTAAAATTTAAATCTAAAACTATAGTCACACAAATTTTAAATTATAAAACCTTAAATCTTAAAGTTTAAAAATTTAAAATATTAGACCTTTAAACAGTTGTAGCATTTAAGATTAAAGTTTTATACTTTAAGATTTAGGGTTTAGATTTTATTTTAGAGTTTTAAGTTTTCAAGTTTTAAGAATTGTGACTTATAAGTAAAGGTTTAATATCATGTGATATTTATAATTTAAGATTTTATAGTTTTGAATTTTAAGATTTTATATATAAGATTTATGATTTTAAGTTTACAATGAAGGACATAGGATTTTAGACTGCATTGTTGAGGTTTAGAATTTTAGGTTTTAGTTTTAGATTCCAATATCTAGTATTTTAGATTTTTGGGTTAAAGAATCTTAAATAAACTAATTAATCAAATATATTAAATTGATAGTCATTTAATTGGTGCTTCATAAAAAAGTTTTCAAGTACTTTTAGCATGATTATTACTTCAAGGAATTTTTATAATTAATTTTCTCAAATTTTAAGCTCAATTTTTAAAAATATATGTGTAAATTATATTAAATTAAGAGGGAATATTCTATTAAGATTTTTAGATGAAAGTTAATTAATATGGTCACATGAAAGTATAGTAAAAATTTTGAGTAACAATAGAGTTTAATGTCTTTTAAAAAACCTCATGGGGATAACATGTATTTACTCAATGAAAACTATACTTTCTTCAGGAAAAATTCGAGATAAAAACCAACCTGAGTAGTTAGTTTTATTTTACAGATCAATAGTGGTTATTTAGGAAAAGAGTTTAGCCCACAAACTTTGGGTTACTAATCCTATACTAAATGATTTTGTAGCCATTGGATTAAGGGTAAATCTAGTCTACAGTACTTTTCACACAAAAAGCTTATACTCGACACCATGCAGCTATGGATTGACTATGTAAGTAAATCTCACATAAGCAATCAACGCCCATGTGGTGTTTAGTGTAAACTTTTCGTGTAAAAAACATTGTGGACATACCATGGTTCTTTGATGAGTAGGTTTCATAATTTAATTTATAAAATTTAATAAATTTAATTATCTAAATTTATTTAAGAATTTATTAAGATTCTTTTTGTAAGAATAACAAAACCAGTTTATTTAGTTTTAAATATTAAATTGAATAACCACTTTGAGTGATTCTTGGTCCTTAAATAAAAACAACTAATTAAGCCGGCCATATCTCAAATTTTGTCTTTTTCTTTTGAAACAGAGCAATACCTTTCTCACGGAATAAAATTTTCCCGGCTTTAGTAAAAATAATCTCTGGGAAGACTGAGACTTGTAGTGCGGCAACCAGTTCAGTCTCAATAACACCATCAAGTGCTACACACTTTGATGCGAAGTAAAATGTTAGAAAAGAACTCTTTATCTGATAGTGTAGCAGAAACCAGAAACAATATTTATATGGCTTTTACTTACTCTTGGTGAAGGTAATCTGCAGTTCCATATGATATGCACAGCCTTCTCCAGTTCATCTCGAATTCTTTCATTTTCCTTTGGCCTGAAAATTAAAAAAAGGAAAAAGATTAATGGACTCTATTTCGATTGTAAACACTATATAGATGCAACTCATATTAGAAATTCACAAATTTAACTACTGCCATATTACAGAGAAGTAAAGCACTGTTAGGACCTTAGCTAAAGATAGGAGACAAATTAAGCACGTCACATATAAAGCTCATATATCATCATTTATGGAGACAGGGCACTTGGGATCTGGATCCCCTCACTTTCAATTTTTCTAATTTTAGTGATTTTATTTCTATACTCTATTTTGCAATATGTAAGTCTTATGTTTTTCTCTTATTAATTTTGTCTCTCTTACTGTATATCATAACTTTCTTAAAGAAAGTTATGGGATCCCAGTCCGGGGACTAAAGGGGTCCAAGAGGGAATTGTGAGAGAAATTCTGTTAGAAAGAAATAAGGACATATTGTTAGTGGGGCACATGGATAGTGGAATGGGGTATATAGGTGAGACTTTGACTGCAGGAGCCGGGAGGGGTATTCGGATGACTATCCACTTTTGGGTAAAGCATTTGCTTTGGGCAGAAGAGTTCTCTCTTCAGAGTCTTGGGGAGCCTCGTGCTCAGTTATCTTTTCATTTTTTATCCTATTTTTCTGGTGCTGGATCTGTAAACTGAAGCAATCTACATTAGAGATTAGCTTTTAGACCTCCATTTTTTAGTGGATTAATACACTGTTCTAATTACATCATTAATGGGTCCTAAAAAGCACTTTGGAGTAGTTTCCCAAAATTTTAAGGATCATCATTTACTTTCCTCTTCCGTCCCAAAACAAATAAGGAAAAGAAAAGATTTCAATGGATGCATGCCTGAGAGCACAATAATTTCTGAGAGGAAATCGCTATCATAAGGAGAAAACTAAAAAGCCAGTAAGGTATCCAACCATTCAATCACACTCAATTATACACTTTAGAGTTAAACCAACCAGCAGATTACTCTGATCACAGGACTCTAAATTGGCATCTAAATAAAAGTAATATATTTATCAACTCTAATAAGAAGATGAAGCAATTAACATTTAGCTTTTTAGACCAAAACAACAAAAGAAGATGAAAAGAAGAAGGTGCCAAACTTAGGATCAATGCTTGCAGGAAAAAAAACTAAGAAAAGAAAATCACACCAAGAGTAAAAATTGGACTTGGAAGGTAATATTCCAGCTCAAAGATCTCACAACGAGAAGAAAAAAAGATACAAAAGTTAATTAAGAAAATCTCTGATATAAGGGAGGAAAGGAGTTAGAGACATGTAGTTTCAAGTGAATGCTTGCATTTGCGATGCCATGAGGAATCCAAGAAAATATCTGCTGCTTTATGTTGACTGTTGCTTGCAAGCACGGAACTGTAGCAAGTATCTACTATTCAAAGCTCCAAGTTCGCGCAGCATTTAATCAGACTGCAGACTTGAATGTTATTAAACAATGTGCACAAAATCAACCCATGAAAAGACGGCAGGCTTAGCTATAGGGGGCATGTCTCTCGTTCTGTTCCAACATACAAAAAGATAGTCCCTTTCTTATGCAACCACATTTCAGTTTGAGTCTAGAAAATTTCAAGTAGAAGACAGGAGTAAGTTGAATTACCTGTTTGTAACATAATATAATTTTAATTGAAAATTTTAATTTGCCAGCAGTTACCCTAAAATCAGAATGCAGTATAAGCATAAAATTATGTATGGTATGGTGGTTTTCTATAGCCTACAATGCTATTCAACAAAAATTTAATCAACCATAGGGGCAAAAACAGCCACAAACAAAGTATATGCGTGCAATTAAAATCATCAAATATAGAGTGTAGAAATAACATCAACAGAAAGATATTCAATGTAAATCAAACCTTTTATATCGATTGTGTATGAGAATAACCAGCGGACTTATGTCTTTGAATACAGTCTCTTCCCATTCTGCAGTTGTTATGTCTTTGATAGGACGGATGTAATTATCATCTTGCCATACTACTTCATTATCACTATCATCATTGTCATTATCTGGCTTTTTGGTGTTCTTAATGGTAATCTTGTCAAAAAACTGTCCCAAATTGAATCCCCAACCATCAGCATCTTCAGGCCAGTCAGGATCATCCTCCTCTACAACAAGGGGGTAATCTGTCAGGAGCTTTTGCATTTTTTTCTTCTTTTCAGCAGGGTCTGTCTCCTCCTGAATATTAGGGTTCATATCAAGCACTTCTCTAATTTTCTTCCTCCATTCTTGTCTCTCTTCAAGAGTCATGATATAAGGATCATTTTCCTCCATTGGAGGAGGAAGATCCTGCTCCTCATCAGTGTCATTACAAGCTTCTTGCTGTTTCTTCCAACCAGCACCATCAGATTTGAGTGCTTTAACTCTTCTACAGACTCCAATTCCTTTGGGTTTACCACCCTGTTTCAATATTCATTATTCCTATAATGTATATGTCTGAAAAAAAATGGTATCCAAATGTATCTGAAAGAAAATTTTCATTGTTCAAACAATGTAATAGACGCACCCGCAAAGAGAGCCTCAAAAGGTTTGAGGATAGGCTCAAATACTCCTTCCTTGTTTTGCCTGGTTTTCCTTTGGGAAGGTCATTTGTAACACAAAATGCAACAGAGATTTTACATTTCTTTTCTTGTATAGGTGACAAGAAATATGATAATGTCAAGCTTAAGGAATGTCGTAGTGCCATTTCTTCCAGCAAATTATCCTAAATAAAAAGAAAAAAAAGAACTGCTAGTCAATAATTTCAATTTCACTAGAAGAAAAGTGCAAATAAAAATGACATAACAGGAACTCAAGAAGGGAAATATAGAATCAAATAAAAAACTCAGAGTCAGATGTATATCCTAAAACAGAGTGCAAAGCAGTCTCATGTTTTTGTGGGTGATGCACCAAGAGAAAAATCTAATTCTATACAAATACTAAGGCACGTTCGCATATCAATTTAAAGGGGTCTCGCCAGGGAGATGCTTGTACTCTTGTACTCTATGAATCTATGCCATCAAATCAAATTCCCGATGTCTAAAGATCACGAACATGCAAACTGAGTAAAAGAATGGAAAAATTATTACTCAAATACCTATAATAAAATGTTCCAGCATCACTTGTTGAAACCTATCACAGATATCCAATATAGTAGAAACCATTAAGAGAGTAGCCAAGTGGGCCTGTGTTTTTTGTAGTTCTGCGAATGTTGAATTTAGATGTATTCCTACTCTCTCTCTCTGTCCTAAAAACTAAAAAGGAAGGAATTGTGCATTTCTTCAGTGAGTTTTAAACTTGGCCCAAAACAAGAGGAAGAAACCATTAAGAGAGCAGATGAACAAGGATTTGTATGTTTAATAACATAAGCAAAGTAAATTGTAAGAGTGCTACAATAAATCATCATCCTCATTCAATTGAAATTAAACAAAAGTAGTTGATACAAGAATATGGAGTTCACTGAAACATTTTCTCAAACAACCAGTTCAGTTTAATTCTCAAAATGGCATATTAGCTCATTTCTGCAAAGCAGAAGCACACCGCGTGAGGGAGGAAGACAGAGACAATGAAATTGAAAGGAAAAGCGCAACTTAGACCAATACTTATCAGTTTGATTTCTAAAAGAACCGCTGCCTTTGCTTCATAACCGGAAAGAAACAGAGCGAGGGTGAGTCGGAGGAACTGGAAAGCGAACGACATAGCACCCAGACTCGGAAGACAGGCTCGAAGTACCGGCGCAGGCGGGCAGAGAAACGGCAGCCAACTGTGCGTTTTAGTATTGGGCTGGGCTTAGAATGAGGACCCGTCCCCCGCCCTTGTCTCAAATCTAAAATTTTCTGGGTCGGTTTCTTTTGTCTTTACTTTCTTTTCTTTTTTTCTTTTGCTCAAGGAAGAAGGGAAACTAACGACAGCAGGAGAATATACGATATCTGAAGAGGAAAAACCCGAGAACGACTTTGAGATCGCCGATTGACAAAGCTGCGTAAAATTAGGCAAGAATATGCTGTGTAATTGTCGTATCGATTTTCTTATTTTGCTTGGCTTATAGGATTTTTCTGGAGCAATCGGTTTTCGTATTCTTTAGATGATTGCAATGGAAGGAGGAAGGAGGGAAGGGTTAGGGTAAAAGTAAAATTAAGCTGTTATCTTGGGATGTAATCCAAAACACTCTGCTTTGTTTGAACTGGGTGATTTTGGGAGGTCTAGAAGGAAAGGTAATTAAGAGGGAATCTATCTTTTGTCTGTTTGGAATAGATATAGAAGATACAAGAAATGATTCTGCACAGAGATTGAACTACTTCACTCTAAATCTGCTAGGTTCAAGCTATTGCTACTACCCCAATTGAGGCAATTTTCTTCCTCTTTTTATTTCTAACCATTTACATTTTCATTCTTCTTATCTAGGAATACTCATGTGAACGAAGCAGCAACAGATGTAAAAATATACTAAGGGACGCTCCTTTATTCAAATTAATAGGCAGATTAACGGGCAGCCAAATGCAATGGAAGAGTTAGGTTCAAGTGGAACTGGTACAGCAACAGCAATCAGCTCTTCCAATATAGGGTTTCAGGTATCTTACTTTTTTCCACTTGGGCTTACGATTTCTTTTTTGCCCTTTTTTCCTTTTGATTTATGTCTCATTTTCTCCTTTTCATTAATTACTATAATAAAATTTTTAATCATTCCTTTTCTCTCGGGTTTTTACAATTATAATTGGGTTGTTGTTTGTTTTGCAGCTTTTGAAGAAACATGGTTGGAAAGAAGGGACGGGTCTTGGGATCTCTGAGCAGGTTTCGTTCCTTGCTTTCTCTTACCCTCGGTTTTCTTCATTACTGAAAGAATGAAGAAACAATTAAAGCTATTTTGTCAATGTGGGTTTAAATTTATTTGTGTAGGAGGATTAGTACTGATCATTGAATTTTTGAACCAGTACCTCCACATATGATTGAAAAATGGTTTGATATACAGCTAATAGTTATGAAAGGGCACTTAGTTGTCTCCTAAGGAATGACACCACCCCCCCCCCCCCCAAAAAAAAACACCAAAAAAAAAAAAAAGTCCAAAGACTTTTTATATTATAGTTGTCTTTATAGGAAGCTAACGAGCATTAGTTTTCGAAGCAAATCAGTTTTACATTGGTTTTATAAACTGTTGAGGTTCAAAATGTTGAAAAAATAGTAATAACTCCTGTTTTCTCACTGGATTCCATTAAGAAACATAGAGGAAGGAGATCAGTGAAAAGTATTGGATTTGAGTGAAAATGACGTGGCTAAAAAAGAAAGAATGAAAGGGAATAATTTATGAGACAGTGAAGAGAAGGAAGGGAAAAAATGGAGTATAACATGGCTAAAAGAGAAAGAATGAAAGGGAAGTATTTATATGGGACAGGAAAGACCAAAGAGAACGATAGGAAAAAAAAGGAGTCTAAGTAAGGGGAGGGTAACAGGAGAAAAGGATCTATTGTTTGAGCTCTAAAAACTTGTACAGGAATTTTTATAAATATGGAGACCCAACCTTGGTTTTTTCAGGAACGGTGCCATTTATTTTCTGAGGGGAGTGAGGCCTTAATATAGACCTACGTTTATCCTTGGCAATTGATAATTAAGCATAACAGATATTGATTTAATTTTCCTATTTAGACCTTCTATGTGGCACTACATGTTAAATTTGAAATTTATGGTATCTGAAGATTTGATAACATAACCGTCAAAGCATCTTCCTTGTCATAAGCTCATGAGACTTGGTTTATATGTTATCATACTTTCTAACATGTAGATTACTCGCTGGATGGTTCTTTTTTCTATTTTTACACCATTTCAAGTTCACTTTGTTTGTTAGAGATTATAAGGTGTCTTTTCTTTACATTTAAATTACTCTATCAAACAAGATTTAAAGGTATAATAACGAAATACCTGAGCATACCTGATGACGAAAGATTTATGCTTGTGTCCTTGTCCCAATTCCCAAAGCAATTAATAAGCTCTTGTCTCGGTACTTCTGTGGCCTTAATAATTTTAATGTTCACTTCACATGACCCTCCCTAATTTTCTTTCTGGAGCATGTTTAATCTAGGCACGGCACCTTGTACTTTGTCAGTAAAACTAATAAATTAATTTATTGTGGTAACAGGGTATGTTGGAACCTGTGGAAGCTTATGTGAAGACTAACAAGCGAGGATTGGGAGCAGATAAAGTGAAGAAGAAGGCTGTGAAACCTCATCAAACTGATGCTTCTAAAGGGAAGAAGGAGCAGGTAATTTTTTCTGAATGTTGATTCTTCTTCATCATCAAGCTTTATGTTCCATTTCTCCGTTCTTATCATCACCTTCTTATTGGATGTGACACTGACGTGGGACAGTGGAGCAGTTAAATGCTAATTAGCTAGAATGAGGACAGTGGAACAATTAATGGTAGAAAAGTGGTGCAGTGAAGGCTTATAATAGATGTGTTAGGGCGAGTTGTAAGCAATAGTATGGTTGAATTTAATTGTCAATTGGTGGCTGTTCAGGTGCTGTGAATAAGGTATGCAATAGGTAAGGATGGTCAAAATCTAGCAGTTTTACTCAATCACACAAGAATGGAAAAATATCATAATTTATGCTGATTTTAATTTCCTACTAAATTAAGATTACATAAAATCGCTTAGACGTCAAAATTTAGTCCAATTACTCTGAAATAACATAAAGCTAAGCCTAATTACAACTCATAACCTTGTAATAGAAAACACTCGACTCTGCAAGCATCAATGAGTGTACCGGAGTCATTTTTATTTTTTAATATATTCAGTTACTTTTTGCTCAACTCTGGTATCATTCTTACACTTGAAAATTGAATGAGAGATTAAATCTGGTTATAAGATAGAGCTACAAACCTTTAAAGTGGGAAGCATGTGTTGATGGCAGTTTTCCTCATAATTCTATTTTTTATTATTATTATTTATGGTGACACCAAAAATAGTGTTCCTTTTGTACAGCAGTATGGATAACAAAATGGTCACAAATTAATAAAAATACCCTGAAAGTGAAAATATAACGTTTAACTTACTATATCTAATATTATTGAAGACAATTTTAATTTAGTAAATGTCTATAAATGGAATATGAAAGCTGCTCTGATGACAAAATTGAGTTTAAATGCTTATATATATATATATATATATATATATATATTTTAATACTTTTGCTGGTGATGAAACTGTGTCCGTTGCATTATTTATGGGTTTCACTAGAAAAAGTACATGTTATATAATTGGTAAAGAATGAGCAAATGGAGACAGATGATGTATATGATATTTGCAGATTGTAGTTGGGTTGGGTTATTAACATTCAATTCATTTTTGCGTATAACATGTTGGTAAATTTGAATAGAGAAGGGATGGGGTAAACATCATCACTAAATTTTTGAACTTAATCTGGAGTTCCTTGCTTTACGCACGGCATATTACTGTTTGATATTGTTAACAGTAGAAAGTTACCGTTCATTTCGACTTCAAAAGTAATTGTTGGTTAAGTAAGAGCAAACAACATGTAGGTAGCGTTTGGACACACAGAAGGGTGAAAGAAGAAGTAAAAGTTAGAATTTAATGGTACAGGCAATCAAGCAAGTTAAAGAAGAGATAAAATATGATATTAGCTCTTGGCTAACGAAATTATAAAAGAAATATAATATCAAAAGTTATCATTGGTAGTGACGGTATAATGTTTAACTTATCAACACAAGTGATTAACTAGCTTGAGGTTTTTTGACCCTCTAAGTGCCCTAGCTTTATTATAAAAAATTACGCCCATTCCTTTCTTTACTATGTATTTATTTATGCTTTTTGCTGATCTTGATCGATTTCAGGAACATTTGTTTCCCAAAAAAACCAAGGCACTTTCTAAGCGGATGAGACAAATGCAGGAGTTGGAGAAGAAGATGAAGGAGAAGGAATTTGAGCGCGCATTCTTTAGGGAGTTCTGGCCAGATAATGTGTAGATGATAATTACAATGATCTTACCTTGATGTATCAACAGTTCCTCTTGCGAATACTTGCCTATTGTACTGAAGACTATTTTCAGAGTTTGTGAAGCTTAATCTGCAGAGGATCTGATGGGAATACGTAAGTTAGAAAAGGGATCTCAAATAGAAGGAATTTCAGTATGCCTTCCATGGAGAGTGATCTCTGTTTAATGTCCAATCAATTGCGGCCACTGTGGTTTCATGTGCTTCATTTATCAACTCCTCCTCCTTGTGAAAACTGAAGCAGACCTGCACGCTGAGGTCTGAGTTTGTTCAAGTTTTATGTTCTTTCTTTCTGAATAGAAATTTAAAAAGTATGATAATTGGTGTACAGCAATTGAGAGATCTGGAGTCTGGACAGATTTCAACGAAAGTTATCATCATGCTCTGTTAAGGAAAGGAATTGAACCTTGATAGAGCAAAGCTAGGTTCAGATAGACACAATTCTTTGGTTCCGTAGACATCAATTCTTACAAGAAGGTTGATTGCGATAGAAGTCATATTGAAATTCATATTTATGCGTGCAAGCAAAAGACTTACATATAACGGGAATGCCAATATATTGAATTAAATGATTTTTTCCCTACATAAGAAAGATTGCGTGTATGCAATTGGAAGATTAAAAACAAAAGAAGCATTGCCTTGGACCTTACCCATGCTCAAGACAAAAATTAGGTGTATGCTTCAATCTTGCTTTCCAGCTACTGCGAAGTGTAATCTTGGGCATGACCTATAGATGCTTCAAGACAATTTCTCGAAAGAAAATAACGGTTTGTCATGGCTCTAACATTCGGCAGCCAAAATTCTTCAAAATTCTCCAACATAGTTTTCCAAGAGTGCTGAATTATAAAGCATGAAGCCGCCTAATGTCTAGACCCCCAATTTTCTTTGATCGTCATAAGAAATTCTAGCCCTCCCAATGATTTTTTCTTTCTTTTTCCTTACTACCCTCCAAAAGTCATCGACTCTGGAAGGAAAGAGTTAAAGTAAACCTTTAATTAACTCTAACAATAAAAGAAAAATGGTCAGAATCAAGTACGTGTATGGGATGATTTAAAGACAACATCAAATTGAAATCCCTCCTTGTGCGAGTTAGTTCAATCTTGTAAACAAATCTTGTACAGATTGAAAGACCAATGGCAACAGTCATGTGCTGAAGGAGTATATAAGAATTTTTAAGTCTTTTTAATTTAAGGGACGTGGGGGAATGCTAGTAAGCCACGTTGAATGGTACATGCAAAAGCAAACTAGCAGAGAAAGCGGTGTGTGATTGCAGCTGTCACCGCACATGTAACCAGTCATTCTTCTTTCTGCTGAGCGCCCCCTCTCTCCCCCCACATGGATTCAACTCATGCATTTGCTTTGATATATTAAGTTGAGGGAAACAGAGTAGCATTGCATCGCCCTTGGTTTAAAATTTAAGTTCAGGTACATATCTTAAGCTTTGTCTATTCCTCTCTTCTTCTCATTCATTAATATTTTCAATTTTCTTTTGAATGAATATGTTGCATGATATCTGCTTAGTCCTTTATTACGTTAATTAATTAGGGAAAAGAACCATTTGCTCTTTACTGTTTGGTGCTATAATTCAAAAAGCGAGAGGGGTTTTGATCATTCTCCGTCATATTTGTGATCAAGGAATACCCATTCAGTTAGCCCATCAAGAGATGATGCCGTTGTGATTATGAAAAACAGAGCCTTTTGCAAGATTTCTCTTATCTAAACTTTCTGAGCTTCCAAATGGAAGGTCAATTTATGTAGAATTGAAAGGTTGAATATGTGTAGATATATACGTTAATGCAATAACCAAAAATTAAGAACTTCTTTATTTTTGAAAAAAAAAGAATTTGAAGTTCAATTCATTTTCTTAGTATAGGATGGAAGAAGTAGATGAAGAGTGGACTACCGAATACACATTCGAAGATAGTGGTGGAAAGGTGAGGTGGCGGTTAAGCAGGGACCTTGCTATGAGACTGGGACAGCAAATATTGGTCGCTGGTTTCGTGGCTTCTTCTGCCCCAGTGGTTCTTCCACCTCTTGTGGTTCTATCAACCATTGGACTTGCTCTTTCTGTGCCTTACGGCCTCTTCTTGGCTAGCCATGCATGCACTAAGAAGTTAATGAGCAAATTGCTTCCAAAGCCTCCACTGATTTTGGATTCCAATTTTGAAGGAGAAGAAAGAGAAGAAAGACAGGACCGCGAAGAGGTTTGTTTTGAGGCAGATATTGATATTCAAGAAGCGGAGGAAGAGTCACAAAAGCAAACAAAGACAGAACTTGAAATCGTAGATGTTGAAAATGTGAACAATAACAACATGACAGTAGGCAATGACTATGGGCTAGGGCTTGAGAAGAAGGATGGGCCACTACTATCAGGAGGTACCATTGATGTGGTAGAAGACTATGGCTTTATGGAAGACAATGGTGACTATATCTGTGAAGAGGAAAAAGCATTTCCAGAAAAGCATTTTGATGTGAAACTTGAAAATGAAAGAGAAGATGGAGCAGCGGAATTCATGGTGGGAGAAAGTAAGGAGAAGGAGCCAATGATAGGGGCCCATGGAGCTCTACTAAAAATTCAGGGTCTTGATAAAACTGAACAATTCATGAAACCATTTGAGGCTTCTAATGTTGCTGTAGAGGGATTCGGAGATGAGCCCATTGGGGGTGACATTGAAGATGCAGAATTAGAGAAAGAAACAAAGGGGCTGTTAGAAAAAATCAGAGATGAGTGTAAATCTGACAATGAAGGGGAATATACAAAGGGGATCCGAGGAAAAGCAATTGAAACTAATTATCAAAATGTTGGTCCAATTGTCGAAAATATGGAGATAGCATGGGGACATCAAGATAGTTGTACCATTGGGGCCTTTGACGGAGATGTGAGAATGGAAGAAGATCCAAAAGTAAGTGAGGAGATGCTTGCGTCAAGACACACTGAATATCTGAATCTTGTACAGAATGACGTAAAATCAGCTGAACCTATAATAAGTGCGTTGCAAGTAAAATCAGTTGTTAATGATGACGGAAAAGAGTCAAAGAAGTCAATGGTAGAACCTTGGGGACCACTAAATGGAAGGCAGGACAATAGTAGTTTAGTAGCAGAGGACTCAGCCGAGGTCATTAGTGAAGAAAATGATGCACATGATCATATACTTGTTCAAAATGAACAGAAACCTTTTCTGGATGAACTGGCTATCCTCCAAGAAGTAAGATTGGAGAATAACAGTTCAATATATGTAAATCAAGAATTGCAATTGCATGGATATGATGAAATTGCTAATGAAGGCGGGTTCGACGAAAGAAGGATAGACACTGAAGCCGACACGAATTGCACATCTGATTTACGTGAAGGTTAGTCCATAAAATACAGATCCAGTATCATGTTCAGTATAAATAAAAAAAATTGGTTTTGAGCCCTGACATCTGAAGTTAATTGATATGCCTGCATGCTGAATCTTCATATGATATGGTTGATGAGAATACAGATCCTAAGGAACTTCCTGTTTTTCCTGCGGAGCACAAGCCTAGGCAATCCGAAAATTCCTATGGAAAAGCTGTTTTGAGCCCTTCTAAAGAGGTCAAGGCGTAAATTACTATGTGTATTTTTCGTTAGTCTTCCTCTTTGTAGATGATGAAGTGATTATGGATTGATAAATTCAAGATATACTACTGGTCCTAACTTGTTTGTGTTTAGAATCATTCAACGCTCAACAGGATTACTAGAAATAAGTGTCAGTATAAATAAAATTTGGTTATCGACATTAACTTTGCCTTTGTTCTTTGTTGTATCTCATAATGACAAAAGATATCAGGAATTCATATATAACTACGTATATAGTATAGTCAATTCCGTGAAAATTCAAAAGATTATGTGTATGTATGATGTTAGGCGATCTATCATAATTTTTCCTTGGACTTAGAGTTAGAAAATTTAGATAAGCTGAAAGCTCTGCTCCTGCTACATATTATTGTCAGGCTATTCACTTTGATTAGCTGTTGCAGGAGACTATTAATGAGGAGAAGATATGGAAACAGATTGATGGCATCCGGATGATAGTAGGATACGAAAGTACACCGCAAGCGTCCTGCATTGATGAATTGAAGGCTCTCTTCATCTTCACTGGAGTTGAGCCCCCCAGTTTTCCCAACGACTTCTGGGATTGTGAACCGTCTGAAATCAATGATCTGCTTCACTTTCTCATGTCCATCGTTGGAGTCAAGTCGAATGTGGCTTAATTAAAATGATGTGGTTCATTAGTATTTAATTTGTTTCCTAGATTTGAGTGATTTCATTTTTTTTCTTTTTCTAGAGAGGTTAGCATCATATAATGGACAGATTTCAGACTTCACATGGTAATGAAAATGGCATTACCATCGAGTAGACTACAAATCGATAAATATGTGTTGAACTGTGTGTAATCTTACTTTCAGACCTTCTGTTATATATATGTTTATTTATTTACTTATTTATGAGTAGTTTATTCAGTTAAATATTTATAAATCGATGTTAGTTGGAGTAGAATATAACTGTCATCAACAGAATACTGTATATTTACAGTATTCTGTTGATGGCAGTTATATCCTATTATATATATATATATATATATATGCCTGGATATTAATGTAATTAATTGTTTCCTTGTATGGTTTTTACTTTAAAATATAGCCTGGCGTATTGTACCTAGCCAGCTGATGCATTCAATTTATAAACAGAAAAGGTACCTAGACAGCTGATGCATCCAATTTATAAACAGAAAAGGTACTTAGCCAGCTGGTGCATTCAATTTATAAACAGATGAGGTTGTTCTTACACTGCTATTTCTATTATTAGGTATCAGGTTTTGGACAAGTTTCGAATTTCAATTGAGGCTTAATACTTTAATTTTTGACGAGAATTGAAGGAATATTTATAAAACATAAACGTTTGATAACTTTGGATAATGTATTATTTTAATATGAAGATAGCAACATTAATATGTATATGTAGAGATAGTATGATCAATGTTGGCACATCCATCTATCGTTGGGAAAGGCTAGATTAGAAGTGTGTGGACGAAAGTCTTCAATTCAAACACCTATGCTAATGCTGCTTTGCATGCTTCCTCTGATCCGCAAACACATGCGGCCTGGGAACCCGTAACTAAACGAGTCCATTAAAAGGAAGGAAGGACTTGGTCTCTCGCCATAAATCCTTCTCCTTCTCCGCCAACTTAATTTCTCTCTCTTGGTCATGCAACATTAATTTTTGTTCTCGTTACATGAATAATCTCTCTCAATTTTGCTTTTGCTTGTATTCAAACGATGGTCTTTTTTATGATGCTCGAGTAGGGCCTAATTCCATGCCAACAGATCAATATACAGATATCTATATCTTTTCTTTTTAGTAGTGTAGCATTCATTGCCAGATTCCAATTAGATAGACATATAATGGCAACGTCAGCGCCGAACCAACCCTCGAAGAAGTCTATACGTAATTCTGGAGGTTCAGGTAATGGAGGGTCTCAAGGAGGAGGAGGGCGTAACTCATCGGGTGGAGGGCAAACGGTGAAGTTTGCGAGACGAACTTCAAGTGGGAGATATGTGAGTTTATCAAGAGACGACATTGAGATGTCCTCTGACTTATCGGGAGACTACATGAACTACACAGTTCACATTCCCCCAACCCCAGACAATCAGCCCATGGACACCTCCGTTGCCATGAAAGCTGAAGAACAGTATGTTTCAAATTCCTTGTTTACTGGCGGATTCAACAGCGTTACACGAGCACATCTAATGGACAAGGTCATTGATTCGGAAGTCAATCATCCTCAGATGGCTGGATCCAAAGGCTCTGCGTGTTCAATGCCTGCTTGTGATGGCAAGATCATGAAGGACGAGAGAGGAGCTGATGTTATTCCATGTGAGTGCAGGTATAAATAATATTATTCATCAATATCTAGTCTAGTTAAAATGTGAATATCTATGGCATTCATTAATTAATATAATTGAATTCTTAATTTGACGATGCATGCATGGATATATTGGATCTCAGGTTCAAGATTTGCAGAGATTGTTATTTAGATGCGCAAAAAGAAACGGGTTTATGCCCTGGTTGCAAGGAGCCCTACAGAATTGGGGAATATGAGGATGACCCACCAGATTTTTCTAGCGGGGCATTGCCATTAGCAGCACCAAATGGGTCAAAGAGGGATCCAAATAACATGTCAGTTATGAAGAGGAATCAAAATGGAGAATTCGACCATAACAGGTGGTTATTTGAGACCCAAGGCACATATGGGGTTGGAAATGCTTATTGGCCCCAAGACGATATGTATGGTGATGTTGGCAATGATGGGTTGCCGGGAGGCATGGTGGATCCATCGGATAAGCCCTGGAAACCCTTAAGCCGCACACTGCCAATTCCATCGTCCATCATGAGTCCTTACAGGTTGCTTATTGCTGTTCGGCTGGTAGTACTGGCTTTCTTTCTACACTGGAGAGTAACGCATCCGAACGAAGATGCAGTATGGTTGTGGCTCATGTCAATTATTTGTGAGTTATGGTTTGCCTTCTCATGGCTGCTTGATCAAATTCCCAAGCTTAGCCCAGTGAACCGTTTCACCGACCTCGCTGCTCTTCATGACAAATTCGACTCTCCATCTCCGTCAAATCCCACAGCCCGTTCTGATCTTCCAGGCGTGGATCTCTTTGTATCCACTGCTGATCCCGAAAAGGAACCACCCCTTGTCACTGCCAATACCATTCTCTCCATATTGGCTGTGGATTATCCTGTGGAGAAGCTTGCGTGTTACATTTCCGATGACGGAGGTGCTCTGCTCACTTTCGAAGCCATGGCTGAAGCCGCCAGTTTCGCCGATCTGTGGGTCCCCTTCTGTCGAAAGCACAACATTGAACCCAGGAATCCGGAGTCATACTTCAGCTTGAAAGTGGACCCCACCAAGAACAAGAGCCGAACGGATTTCGTGAAGGACAGAAGGAGAGTGAAGAGGGAATATGATGAGTTCAAGGTACGCATCAACGGCCTTCCAGATTCCATCAGAAGAAGATCCGATGCGTTCAATGCGAGGGAGGAGATGAAGATGATGAAGCACATGAAGGAGAGTGGGGCTGACCCTTCTGAGCCTTTCAAAGTGGTCAAGGCCACATGGATGGCTGATGGCACTCATTGGCCTGGCACTTGGGCTTCTCCTTCCAGCGAACACAGCAGAAGCGACCATGCGGGGATTCTTCAGGTGATGCTCAAGCCCCCAAGTCCCGATCCCTTAATGGGAAGCGGAGATGACAAGATCATAGACTTCTCAGAGGTGGACACACGCTTGCCAATGTTCGTGTACGTGTCACGCGAGAAGCGGCCCGGTTATGATCACAATAAGAAGGCTGGTGCCATGAATGCATTGGTTCGAGCATCTGCAATTCTCTCAAACGGCCCTTTCATTCTGAATCTGGATTGCGATCACTATATCTACAACTGCAAAGCCGTACGCGAAGGAATGTGCTTCATGATGGATAGAGGCGGCGAGGACATCTGCTATATTCAGTTCCCGCAGAGATTTGAAGGCATTGATCCCTCGGATCGCTACGCCAACCACAATACTGTGTTCTTCGACGGCAACATGCGAGCGCTGGATGGGGTTCAAGGCCCGGTTTATGTGGGAACCGGCTGCATGTTCCGGCGGTTTGCGCTGTATGGTTTCGAGCCACCTCTGGTGGACGACAAGGAGAAGAAGAGTAATAATAGTAATAGTAGTGAAGATGATGATCATCATCAATCAAATGAAACGCAAGCGTTGAACGCTAGTGAGTTCGATCCTGATCTTGACGTGAATCTTCTTCCAAAGCGTTTTGGTAATTCGACCATGTTGTCGGAGAGCATACCCGTTGCGGAGTTCCAAGGGCGGCCTATTGCGGATCATCCTGCCGTCAAGTTTGGGCGTCCTCCCGGTGCCTTGCGGGTGCCTCGCGACCCACTTGATGCTGCTGCTGTTGCGGAAGCTGTGTCTGTGATATCTTGCTGGTACGAGGACAAGACAGAGTGGGGAGACAGAGTGGGATGGATCTATGGGTCAGTGACAGAAGATGTGGTCACAGGTTACCGCATGCACAATCGTGGATGGCGTTCAGTCTATTGCATAACCAAACGCGATGCATTTCGTGGGTCAGCCCCAATTAATTTGACTGATAGATTACATCAAGTGCTACGGTGGGCCACAGGTTCTGTTGAAATCTTCTTTTCTAAAAACAACGCTCTTCTTGGCAGCCGGCGCCTCAAGCTTTTGCAACGTTTAGCCTACCTCAATGTTGGCATCTACCCATTCACCTCCATCTTCCTGGTTGTATACTGCTTCCTGCCGGCGCTCTCGCTCTTGTCTGGATACTTCATTGTGCAGACTCTTAGTATCGCCTTCTTGATCTACTTGCTCACCATCACCATATGCCTTATCTTGCTGGCCATTCTTGAGGTGAAGTGGTCCGGCGTGGGGTTGGAGCAGTGGTGGAGGAATGAGCAGTTTTGGCTGATTTCTGGAACCAGTGCTCACTTAGCAGCTGTGGTACAAGGCCTGCTGAAGGTGATGGCAGGCATTGAGATATCTTTCACGTTGACGTCGAAATCGGCCGGGGATGACGACGATGACATCTATGCAGAGTTGTATCTCGTGAAGTGGACGTCGCTGATGATACCACCCATTGTTATTGCTATGGTGAACATAATCGCAATAGTTGTGTCGTTTTCGAGGACCGTTTACAGCTCCGTCCCTCAGTGGAGTAAGTTTGTCGGGGGAGGCTTCTTTAGCTTTTGGGTGCTGGCTCATTTGTACCCATTTGCAAAAGGTTTGATGGGGAGGAGAGGGAAGACGCCCACCATTGTGTTCGTATGGTCTGGTCTCATTGCCATTACGCTGTCCTTGCTATGGGTTTCCATTAACCCCCCAAAAGGCGCCGAGGGAAGTTCAGGAGGAGATTTTCAATTCCCATGATCAAATCAAAGCCCAAAAGGACTTTTTTTCGTCTTACAAAATTCGTTATCATGTATTCTATTTTTATTTCTTTCCTTCCTTCCTTTGTAACCTTCCATGCATTTCACCCGCCGGAAAATATTGTCTTATTATATATGTATATATGAAAATTTCTATGTAATACATTAACTAATTAGTGACAGGAAATAACCACCAACTTCAATTTTTGTTATTTTTTTGTGTTCATTAATTGGTTTTTTATCTAACAATTATATTATTTGCTAAGATTATTGATATATAGAGTAAGAGAGATACAAATATATAATTAAGAGAGAAAAAAATAATGAAAAAACACATACATTAATTTAAAAAAATTTAAGGAATTCAAATCCATACTAATACCCTATGTCTGTCCCCATTACTAATAAAAGCAAATGGGGAAATATATAGACACTCCCTTTCGGTAATTAAGAAAGACCCAACATATTTATGGCTTGATTTTATATATAGTTTATTGGTATATTTCTCCAATTTGTTATTTAAGCTTCGAAAAATCACAATAGTAATACTGATGTAATTGATTGTAACATTGTTGTTTCAGCTCAAACAGAAAAAGTAAATTACATTCAAGCACACTATTTGGATTTCAATGATTAATTTATTGTCCCAACTAAACCTGAAATTGAAAAAATAATAATTGGTCATATCGAATTGATAAAAAATAATACCTGTTCCAAGAAAGAATACATGTCAAGCTCAACATTATTTTCTTGATTACAAGTTACAACTTATAACTGTATATAAGAAGGGGCACTCTAACGAGAGTATATACAATTTGCTGCCGGAAACAAGGAATGACTTCATGGTTAAAGAATTTAGCAGAAGAATAAGTCAACTTGACTACTTGTTTAATCAACAGTTACCGGGAAATAATAATGTCAAATTTACTGATAACAAAGTACACTTGAATAAGTTGGGCATATGTCATTTCCTTTTCTTGCCATCATCAGGCTTAATAAGCTGGACAGGAGCAGCTGGTATTTTGACCCACCATTCTCTAACTCGCCTTAGCCATCTAATACTACTTTCTTTTCTACATGGCATCTCCCTCGTGTAAAACTCAACAAACACCAGCAAAATTATGTATTTTGGTGGCATGAAAGCAAACACTACAGCTATGAAAACCAGCAGTAGTGCAACCTTCTCTGTAGCCTGAAGGACAAACGGAAAATTTCAAAAACAAAAATTGGTCTGAGGGAATTCTTGCTTTGTTAACTATCAAGTACAGATAAAGAAAGCTCCATTAATAGCTTAGAAATTAAAAATCATACTAATTAAATATTTGAATTATTAGCAATATATACAGACATTTGCAGGACAACTGAAAATTTGCAGTTATTTTATACATTATGATGAATTGAGATCAAGATGAAGCTTCGCAATGGTATTAAGCATAGTTTTCTAAAGGCTTGCAATGGATGTCGTATCAAGAATTCAATACTTCTAGGAATTTTCTTCTTTCCAAGAATTTGAGTGGTAGAGAGACTTCTGAATTGCAATCTCTATTGCTTGTGATCGAATCATTTCATATTTCCTCCAATTCAGATAAGAAGAAAGAAAAAAGGAATCGCAATCTCTTTTTTCTCTCTCTTGTAATGTGAATGACCTGTTCTTGTAGGTCAGGGAGTTACTGACAGGGTTTAGAGGTTCTGGAAACAGTAGGAGGGTAAAACATTGTGGCATTGCAGTTTTAAGTAGTTATTTGGTGTATTTGGTTGGAAAGGAACACTCAAATCTTCAATGCAATTCTGTTGCATTTATGTAAATCACAAGTTATTGCACATCAAAATAAGATGCTAACTGTATGCACATGAATTTAATTTTTGCTTGGAAGAAATAGACTATGGCTAGGATACTCACTTGTGGAAATATAGCAAGGAGAAGAGCTCTTATTTTCAAGAGAATAATATTTCCAGCTTGAATAAGTGATTCAACTTGTGCGATGGCATCTTGTAACGTCAGCAGTTGTTCTACAGCATTTCGATTTTGGGGAGTTGTTACTCTGAAGGCCTCTAATGGTCTTCCTTTGTTGAAGTGCCTACGCCAGAGCATGATAATTGCAACAAACAAAAAAATGGATGGCAAGATGTACTGGATCCACCCCCTGTACAACAGGGTTAACTAACTACTTTATTCTCACAATCAACAGAAGCCAACTTCAACGCAAGAATATCAGTAGACAGTCATTGTTTGATCAAGCTGGCAATCAGTTTTTCCAATAAATTTGAAAGACTACAGGTCAGCAAATTCACCGTTAATTCTAGAATTGAGATTTGAATTGGTAGTAAACTACTGACCAGTGACAACTAAGCATGCCAAGGTACAATAGTAAGTTGGCAACTAATGCAGATACGCTAATAACTATCTTAGCATAAGTTGAGAAGCAAAAATAAGAGACTTCTTGACTGACCAACCAACTACTATAATTAATTGTGCTGCCTTATTCTTCCAAAAACTTGACTTCAGTATTTTAAACACATCCTTTGTAACATCCTCAGCTTGTGGCAGAGAGAATGACAACAGTAAGCCAAATGGCTGCAGAAGCAAGTGGGTTTAATCAAGACAGGATACTGGACGATATATATATATATATATATATATATATATATACACACACCACCCTTGGTAACTTCATCAGTGATTCAGTATGCTTTTAAGCAGATTGTTTTTCCTGGAGTCTGAGTTTGTGATTTTGAGTTATGTTCTTGTCACTATCAACCCAGAAGGTTTTGGTGAACTTGTGCTCTATCCATGTTTCTGTGGGTTACAGTGAAGGGAAATGCTAAGGGATACTGGACGACCATGCCCTAGCATGATAATTTAAGCTTTGAGACCAAGTGATTCTAAGTTACAGAACATTGATGAGAAAAGTAAGAGATGAATTCCGCAAGGCCAGTCAGCTTCCTTGTTCTAATCATGTAGTTGGGCCCATTTAAGTTACTTGGCCAGTGGCTATTTTGGTAATTGCAACTATGATTTTGGACACCACATTGTTAAGCTTGAAGTATCATTATTTAAGTTTACAAAAATCTGTCAGGACTAAAATGGGCAACCAAGCCCCAATAGAAAAGCAGAAGTGGAGAGTATATGTGAGAAGGAAAAGAGCAGGGAATTAAAAAGGCATTTTAGGGAGTGGTTAGTAAGGAGTGACGATGGTTAAATGAGTAGGTGAGGAATGAGAGGTTAGTTAGTTTTTCTGTCAAGTTGTAAGCTTTTTTCAAGCTGGGCCAGAGGTGCTCTCTAAGCTAGGACGCTGTCCTGGGGGTGCAGTACCCTTTTGTGCTTCTTGCAACACTGTGATCAATAGAAATATCTGCTTTTGCTTCTGTATAAATCTGAGTTCTATCATTTGGTCCGACCTATCGGATGTCAAAGACCAGGGGGGGAACGGAACATTCAGGGACTGGGATGGATTCAAGGCTAGAGGCGTTAGAGAGAAATGTGCAGACTGTGTCAGAACAGATGGAAGAGGTCCGAAGGAGGTTAGAAGGGGTTGATGAGATAAGAAACCTGCTACTAAAACTCACCCAGAAGGAGAGTTTGAACTCCCCTACGTCAGAGAGCGGGTAGAAGGGGGAAGACGTGGTTCCGCGTGATTCCCCGAACAACCCAGAAAAAGGGAAGGGAGAACTGGATGAGGATAGAGAGTCTACTGGGGACAAGGAGCATTCAGACATGGAGGAGCTCCGTTGGCTAGCAAAGAGGGTGGAGTTACCATACTTTAACGGCAGCGACCCAGTGGCATGGATCACTAGAGCGGAAACATATTTTTAGATACATGAGACCAAACCGGAGCAGAAGGTTCACCTGGCCTTCGTTTGCATGGAGGGAGGAGCGGTACATTGGTTCCGTTGTCTTCAGAACAAATCGACCAACTTGGACTAGGAGATGCTCATATCCGAAATGATCAAGAGATATTGTGAAAGGAAGGCGGGAAACCCTTACGAACAGTTGGCATCAATCAGGCAAACGGGAAATGTGGAGGAATACATCCAACTATTTGAGCAGGTAGCGGCCCAAATTGCCGGAATGCCGGAGGAGTAAGATCTAGGGTATTTCTTGAGTGGCCTGTGAGGGGAACTACGTCGGAAGGTGCGGATTCATAACCCATTAACGCTAAGCCGGGTCATTGATCTTGCGCGCAACACTGAGGAGGAGATCGTCGGCAATGTCAAAGACGAAGAAGGTGAAAGACGAGCATTCCTGGGAGGGAGCTCGTACCACCTTCGATCACACAAAGTTCAGGTGTTAACGGGCCGAGGCACAACATTTGGGCCTAGGACAAGTGCCTACGTAGCCGGCCCAAAGGAGAAGAATGTGACCGGGCCAAGTAAGCCACTGAGGCCGTCCGCTCATGGCCCCAACACGCCCAATTTGACAAAGAAGGAGACGAGCGCTACATTTACTTGTTCGACTAGCACTGTGGTCGAACATGGCTGGAGCCAACAAGGAGGAAACAAGGGCGTGCGACAGTTGCCCTACCAGGAGTACATGCGTTGTCGAGAAGAAGGTAGATGTTTTCGCTGTGGTCGAATGTTCGGGCCCCTCCACAAGTGCCCCAACAAATAGCTACGGGTCATGATCTTGGGGGAGGAGAAGGAGTCCAAGCCGGAGGGCAAGTTCGTGATGGTCGAGTTTGACGGGGAAGACGGGAAGCACCTTGAGGGCACAGACGAGCCGGAATTCACTCGAATGGAACTCCCACTCTTCTCGATCAGTGGTATCTCACACCCGCACGGGCAACTTGAACAACGAACCTATACTGGTGATGATCGACAGCGGTGCCAGCCACAATTTCATATCGGCTCAAGTGGCAAGACGAATGCGGCTCACGGTTGATCCCACTGAAACTTTCATGGTCAAGCTGGGTGACGGCCATAAACGGGCAATGACAGGCATATGCAAGGGACTGACATTCTCCTTAGGTAAGACCTCAATGACTAGTGACTTTTATTTGTTTCCACTGGGGGGAGTGGATGTTATTCTGGGAGTGCAGTGGTTGAGGACATTGGGTGATGTCAAAATGAATTGGGAAAAACTCACAATGGCTTTTAGACATCAGGGCCGTTGGGAACTAATCAAGGGGGACCCTAGCGTTACCCGCACACAAGTGTCCCCAAAAGCACTGCTAAAAACGGTTGAAATAGAATTCTGCAGACTGTTATTTGTGATGGACACGGCTTATGGGAGAGAGGGTAAGACAGAGGCGAGACCAGACTGGAGCAAAGTGGGGGAGGAATTAGGGGGAACCGAGAGAGAACAATTGGTGGGGGTGCTGCAAAAATTCATCAGGGTCTTTGATCAGCCCCAAGGGCTACCCCTTAGTAGAGAGCAGGAACACACCATTGCACTTAGAGAGGGAACTGACCTAGTGAATGTGAGACCATACAGATATGCCCATGATCAGAAAAATGAGATGGAGAGGTTAGTGGAGGAAATGTTGTCTGCTGGAATCATTAAGCTCAGCCACAGTCCTTTTTCTAGCCCAGTCATACTTGTGAAAAAGGACGGTAGTTGGCAGTTTTGTGTGGACTACAGGGCTCTCAACAAGGCAACTGTGCCTGATAAATTCCCCATACCAGTCATTGAAGAGCTACTGGATGAACTTCACGGGTCCCATTTTTTCTCTAAAATTGATCTCAAGTCCGGATACCACCAGATAAAGGTTAAGGAGGAGGATGTACCCAAAACAGCTTTTAGAACTCATCAAGGGCATTATGAATTTCTAGTCATGCCATTTGGCCTCATGAATGCACCAGCAACTTTCCTAGCCACCATGAATTCTATTTTCAGGCCTTACTTAAGAAAGTTTGTGTTGGTATTTTTTGATGACATTTTAGTATACAGCCACACATGGGAGGATCACTTGAGGCACTTGGAGATTGTTTTGCAAACTCTGAGAACATTCCTTTTTTGCTAACTTTAAAAAGTGCAGTTTTGGGAGGTGTTCAGTTGAATACTTGGGTCATGTAGTTTCAACTGAAGGGGTGGCTGTGGACCAAAGCAAGGTTAAGGCGATATTGGAGTGGCCAGCCCCAAAAACCACCAAAGGGTTGCACGGGTTCTTGGGTCTCACGGGTTACTATCGAAAATTTATAAAAGATTATGGCAAAATCGCCAAACCTCTTACTGAGTTGCTGAAAAAAGGAGGATTTGGGTGGAACAAGGAAACTCAGCAGGCCTTTGATGCCCTCAAGGGCTGCATCACTAGGGCACCGGTCCTGGCAATGCCCAACTTTTCCTTGCCCTTCATGATAAAATGTGACGTGTCTGGAAAGGGTTTGGGAGTTGTATTGAAGCAAGAGGGCAGACTATTGCCTACTTCAGCAAGGCGTTGTCGGATAGAACCTTGGCCAAATCAACCTATGAGAAAGAACTCATGGCCTTGGTTTTGGCCATTGAACACTGGAGGCCATATCTGTTAGGCAGAAAATTCACAGTAGTGATGAACCAACAAAGCCTGAAACATCTCCTAGAACAGCGGATTACAACCCCCGATCAACAAAATTGGTTGTCCAAACTGTTGGGTTATGATTTTGACATTATCTATAGAAGTGGAACCCAAAACAAGGTAGCGGATGCCCTCTCAAGGAAAGAAGAGGACAAGGAGCTGGCTGCCATATCCAGAGCCTTATGGCTGGATGCAAATAAAATTTGGGAGGAGGTGAAAGCAGATCCAACGCTGTCACAAATGATCACAGATCTCCAAGAAAAGCCTGACTCCCACATTCCCTATACGCTGGAGCAGGGCAGGCTGTTCTATAAAGGGAGGTTAGTGATATCAGCCAAATCAAAATGGATACCACAGTTGCTTAAGAAGTTCCACTGCACGAAAATAGGAGGACATTCCGGAGTGTTCAAGACTTTCAAAAGGCTGGCCAGCAGCTTGTATTGGGAGGGAATGAAGGGCTGTATCACTAGGTTTGTGGCTGAATGTGACATTTGTCAAAGGTGCAAAGTGGAGGCAACGAAACCAGCCAGGCTCTTACAGCCATTACCAATTCCTTCGGCTGTTTGGGAGGACATTAGCATGGATTTTATAACCTGGCTGCCGCGCTCAAGGGGGTATGATATACTGCTTGTGGTGGTGGATAGATTGACTAGGTATGCCCACTTCCTCTTAATCAAGCATCCATATACAGCCAAGACCATTGCGGATATTTTCACCCGGGAGATAGTAAGGCTGCATGGAGTTCGTAAATCAATAGTTAGTGATAGGGACCCAACTTTTATCAGTCAATTTTGGTCAGAACTCTTTAAATTGCAAGGGACCTCGCTGCAAATGAGTTCAGCCTATCACCCCAAATCGGATGGACAAACTGAGGTGGTCAATAGGTGCATTGAGGCTTATCTCCGCTGTTTTGCAGTAGAGCAGCAAGGGAAGTGGTCCTTATGGGTACATTGGGCTGAATTTTGGTACAACACCAATTACCATGGAGCCATCAAATGCACCCCTTTTAAGGCGGTGTATGGCCGGCCACCTCCCACCTTAATTCGGTACTTACCGGGGGAAACATTGGTGGAAGCGGTGGCTCAGGATTTAAGCGACAGGGATGAAGCCTTAAAACAACTCAAATATAACTTGTTGAGAGCTCAAAACAACATGACCAAATTTGCCAATAGACAACACAGGGACCTGGTTTTCAATGTTGGAGAATAGGTATATCTCAAACTTAGGCCCTATGTTCAACAAACAATAGCTAGAAGAATCAGCCCCAAACTGACAGCACGCTTTTATGGGCCTTTCCAAATATTGTCAAGGGCAGGGAAGGTATCCTACAAGCTGCAATTGCCAGAAAACTCAAGGGTGCATCCTGTCTTCCATGTCTCACAACTGAAGAGAGCCATTGGAAGTGCAGCACCGGTCTCACAACTGCCAAATGCATTTAGGGAGGAGCAGCCCTTGTGCTTCCCTGAGGAGGTCCTAGCCAAGAGAGTGATGAACCAAAAGGGACAAGACAACTCTCAAGTCCTCATTAAGTGGTCAAACCAACCTAAAGAAGAAGCTACTGGGAGGACCTTTCCACCATCGCTGAGCAATTTCCCAATTTCAGCCTTGAGGACAAGGCTAACCCTCAAGAGGAAGGCAATGTCAAGACTAAAATGGGCAACCAAGACCCAATAGAAAAGCAGAAGTGGAGAGTATATGTGAGAAGGAAAAGAGCAGGGAATTAAAAAGGTATTTTAGGGAGTGGTTAGTAGGGAGTGACGATGGTTAAATGAGTAGGTGAGGAATGAGAGGTTAGTTAGTTTTTCTGTCAAGTTGTAAGCTTTTTTCAAGCTGGGCCAGAGGTGCTCTCTGAGCTAGGACGCTGTCCTGGGGGTGCAGTACCCTTTTGTGCTTCTTGTAACACTCTGTGATCAATAGAAATCTCTGCTTTTGCTTCTGTATAAATCTGAGTTCTATCAAAATCCTTCCAACAAACCAAAATGACAGGTCTTTCTCCATAAGTACAAGGAACCATAGTAATGTTAATTAATCACGACTAATGCAAGAAAAACAGGCCTGAATAACTCTGCTATGCCAGCCTAAAGTGCAGGAAGGAATGAGGATTACCTCACAAGCCAAAGAAGTCAATGCCACTGTTAAAATAAATCAGCATGTGAAAAATAACTAGTAAAATCCCTAGAACCTGAGTATTTGTTTTCAGGATGACTCATTCATTAAGGCCAGGATCCTTCTACAATATCTGGAGCAAAGATACTCCTTTCATGAAAAAGAAAAAAAAAACAACAGCTCCATGCACAAATTGTGAATAAGAAAGAGAAAGGACAATCTAGCATCTTAAGAAACGTTAAAAACTAATGAATACTCATTTCTATCCAAAATGTTATTTTGTAACAATGAAAGCTAACCAACATTGAAACTCCATTCTCACATCAAATAATTTCTAAAACCAAAATGGCATAATTTTTTAACAGCATAAAGTCTAGTTTAATGAAGACAATGGGCATGACCGTCAAAAGCAAACAATATGTAACAATACATGGATAACAGACATTAGTGTGGCCACATTTGCTAACTTTCCAATAAATCAATTACCTTAAAATCATATAACAGGTAAGTAACAAGAATGCTGTTGATCTATAGGAGTCTTTCCACAAGGCTAAACGCTGTATGCACCTAGCAGATTCAATGAGTGGGAACAGTAGTTCCTACAAAAAGTAGAAAGAATCATTTATATTACTAAAAACATAGACCCTTCATTTCTTCCCCTCATCCTTTGGAGGAAGCCTTATCATTTCAAATTTTAATTGGTGAAATCCAGCCAGCAGAATGAATATCCTCACACACAGCAAACCTTTTGTGTCAAACTATGTTTCCTAATTATAAAACAAGGTGATTAATTGAGCTTAGATGTGCACAGAAAAGGAGATCACATACATTGAAAACATATCTATTAATAAAAAGGATCAGTTCTTAAATGTTCATACGTAAGAATTAATCCACCACTAGAGTTTTGCAAACCTGTGCTGCTGAAAGAGCAATTTGTAATCCTCATTCATTTTTTGTGTGTGTGAGATAATAATTTAGTGTTTTTATTTGCCCTTTGTTGTTCTTCTCTTTGCTTACCTAAACTTTCCGTTATCAAATGAAAGTATGAGTTGTGTTGGACGATAAAATAAAATAAAATACAAATGGAAATCATAATCAACCTTCATTACTGCAAAATTTGTATCAATGCCTTCAACCTTCACCTGGTCCACAGAAGCCTGTGCAGCTTCAGCCCTTCCAGTGTCAAGAATGGATTGTTTTACTGCCATTTCCAATGGATTTGTCTCTCCAACACCAACATCACTAACAATTGTTGTTTCTTCATAGATATCTGCTGCCTTTTGTAATATGAATCCAAGATTGGCAAGTGCCACAATAGATGCTGGAGACACTGCTAATTGCCTTCTTGTATCTACAGTTCCAGTAATATCACGTTTACCAGCAACAACAGTCAAATTTGTTAAGCGACTTGACAGGGTTTCCAAGATCATATCTCCCCCTGGAAGAGTCTCAGCTAGGTTAAAACCAAGTAAGGTTTTATAGTGGGATGAGAAAAACTGAAAGGCCTCTCTCATAGCACGATAGCGGAAGATTCCTAGAATAGCCCTGGCAAGTACTTCTGATTTCTGAGTCTCTTTAAGGTTGTATTTTCGGATAAACTTGTGCGCACGCAGGATCTCAAGACAAATGTCCAACCAGTAGTCACGACGCAAGTTTGCTTGGAATTCAGGAAATTCAAAATAAACAGGCTCGGCTCTGTTAATAGAATTTAAAAAATCATAAAGTGATAAGCAAGTCCATAAATTATATATATAGACAAATCATTTATAATATATGTCAACAGATAACGTACACAGCAGTTGACTTATACATCACAGCTTTGTCAAAAAGACGAGCACCAAGGGGTCCAGTCAAGTCAGGCTTTATGACTTGTTTCATGTCTGTTGCCAGATCATATCGAACAGGTTTCTCATACACACCAACTCCCAGTGACTCAAAGTACAGAGCATAATTGGTGAGTGTCAATCGCCCTACAAAATATTGAAATTTGAGGAAGATAAATTGAAATTCTTCAAAGATATTCTTAGTCAGCCAACTTAGAAGTGTCTAATCACTTAACACATTTTTCAGACAAAATGCAGAAAATAAAAAGCAAATCTGCAACAGTATACCAGTTTTAACTTAAACTTCAAAAGCACTAGTAAGTCTACCAGTATGACAGAAGCATTGAAATTAAAGAGTGTATTAACTTTGCAGAGAGATTATTCACTACATAAACTTCATCCTTCGAGTAACAGGCCTCTGATAAAAGCAGCATGTTGCAGTACATCAGTATGACATCTTTGGCAACTACCGCAGATAATATATTTTGCTTATTGTGGTCATGAAGGTCAAACAACTAATTCCTGTTTAAATTGCATGGAAAACCTCATTTAAAATTAAAACATGGGATGTATTCATATCAAGTTGAATCTTCACATAAACCTAGCAGGAGTTCAACAATTGCTTCTAATCCATCTCAGTGATTCTATCCCTCCTCCACAGGTTGAGCGTGATGCCTTCATTCAACAACTCAAAAATTCTTAACATGTAATACAGCCACCTTTTCCTGTTCAAGTAGCCTTGCATATTCAATCTTTTCTCATGTGTTCTTTGGTCATTGATACAGTCAGTGCATATGACTAGAACTTCTCTCAATAAAAAACCCTTTTGCATCATCCACAACTCCTGATGAAGGCGGCTCTTGTCAAGTTCTAGGTATTAGAATTTTCACACCAGTATGTACTCTATGCTCAATTCATCAAATTCCCAAACTTCCTCTTATTTATTTTTCTCTCTAAGATGGTATTCAAAAAAGAGCAGAGCTAAGTGGAGAATAAGGAACCACTCTACATCAAAAAATAAAGTACAAACAAGGAAAAAGAAAACTGCAATGCTCAAAAGGGCTCTCCAAACCTTTGCAAATTAAACAAAGAAGTTCCTTTAAAGAAACTATGATCAGAAGTCCACAAAGAAGCTAGAAAAGTCAGTCTTATCAAATAAGGTGTACGGATAAAATCTGCTGCTAAAAGTACAAACATAATTCTTACCAAATAAAACACCATCCAAGCCTTACTCTCCTACCTTTCCCAAAAGCCTTGCAATATAATAGAAGGAATTGTTCCAAATTTGAAGCTACTACACTGGAGGAAAAATTTACTGTCAATCTGCAAGTTCTAAAAACACATGATACAAGAAATTGGAGCTAAGTCTTCATGTGGCATGTACACCCGTATTAGGTCACTTGTGTTAATCCTATTTAGTACTACTGTCCAAACAGGAGCCTTAATCTGGAGATAACTATGATCTTCCAAAGCAGGGGTTTTAAGGACTAGGTTATGACAAGTTAGATTGAAAAAAAGGTGCTAAAACTGAAGTATGCTTGTGAAAAATCCAAGGGAGTCCAAAGTACCAAATCTTTCAATTTGGGGACTTAGGCTATAGCCATGAATACTTAAAAGAATCAATAATGCCAATCAAGGAGACCAAGTTAAAGCCTTCCCGATCATTGAAATTCCAAAAGAACATACAAATGAATATTTCAAGAATGGCTTTTACACTGGACGACAATGCCAACAAGATAACAAATCCAAAATTGTCTACAGCATAACCAATAGAAAACAAATTGTAAAAATCAATTACTCTTTATAAAGAGATTGTGACATAGAGTCCTATTTATCTACAATTGTATCACTACTTATCTATTTACATTTCCTAATTGGATTAGAAACTATCTACCGACAGAACACGTAATACAAGATAACGGGCATTAATCTAGATCTTTTCTACACAAATAAAGGAAAAATCAAAGCCTGGTAAACTTCGTGCATGTCCTTAGAGACGGAGGGAGAGGTGTGCCAGGGGGATCCCTGGCCCCCCTCAACTATGAAAAACCATATATATATCATAAAAAATTTTTAAAATTTTAGTTTGGCTCCCTTCCCCTTTAAATTTTTCACTTATACCATAGAAAATGTTTAGTTTGGTTCATTGAGTTTTGTAAAATTTCATACATAACTTGTGATAGTTTTAGAATTTTCAAATAATTCCCTATATATTTTACCTAAATTATTTTTAAAGCCTTAAAGCGATCCCTATATATTTTAAAATTACAAAACAAAAAACCCATTTCTTTACTATGTGTACCAATCAGTGAACAACATATAACTACAAGTGCACCAGTCAGCCCCCCTGAAAGAAATCTTGGCTTCACCCCTGATGTCCTCCCAAAATGCCATCGCATTCATACGGACAGCACCTAAAAGCATGGTCAACTATTTGATATAGACAATTTTTTACAATGAAGGAACAATGACAACTAAGCATGGAATAGATTCTTATAATGCTAACCACAGAATTCATAGAGTTAGTTGGAAAAGAAACGTATTATTCGCTTATTCGAGCACACAACCACTAAAACTACCCAAATGTACAACAATACCCTTCCTTAGTATTCACCACTCCCCCCAACCACCCCCCCCCAAAAAAAAAAAAAAAAAAAAAAGGGTGATCATGTGTCCCTTATGCAAAATAGAATGAAACTTCCAACTGCTAAGTCCCTAATCATAGTTGTTAATTATGGATTGTACAATTATTACATTTAGTCATTGTGACATTGAATATTGTGTTGTATATTACATACTACGATTTGAACAATTATATAATTATATTAAATATATAAATTATATGTTTTTATATATTTAATATTATCCCAAATAACAATATATGAAAAAATAAATTTAAAAAAATATTATAACTTCATTTACAATTAAAATTTAAAGTTTCAGATAACCAATACTAACTAACATAATACTAAATTATAGCTAATGAGCCTCGGCTCATTTGGCATAACGTGGTGCCCTGCTTCTACCAAAGTTCGGGTTCAATCCCGTATGTCCCACTTTCCTGTAAAGCCTAGTGGCTCCTATTTCACCAAAAAAAAATAATACTAAATTATACTTGTCAATCACAAAATAATATTTTAATGATTTGTTTATTCAAAAAATTAATATCTAGAAGAGAAAACAAAGAGACCCACCTGTGAAACAGCAAAGAAACAAAATACACGGACAACAACACCCCTAAAACATGCCCATCGGATGCAAAGAGCTCCGATGGGTGCACTGCAGAAGGATTAAAGGACGCAGACATATGACAGCTCCAATGGGTTTACTATAGATGGAGAAAGAGAGCTCTACACAAGAAACAAAAAACAAAGACCAGAACTCCAACCTAAAACATGCTTGTCAATGATGAACCAGAACCAAAACTAAGCTGCGAAACAGAAGGTCCACAAATACCGTGGCTCCAGAAGATAACAGAAGTGAGTGGAAGAGGAGCTAACCAGAACAGAAAGCTGCGAATCAGCCAACCACCATGACTCCAGCGGCTTGCAACCACCATTGACAACCAAGAGCCCAAAACCAAGCACCAAAGTGAGCGACTGAGTGAGAAGGGGAGAAGAAGCCAAAGAAGTTGCGCGAAGACGCACAGAAGCTGCCAAGGGGATGAATCGGGGGCTATATTAGGGTACCACATCCCTATTGTGCAATTTGCTTGAAATTGCACAGCGTTGCGCGCGCAATTCTGCGCAACGCAATTGACGTTGCGTTGCACAGAGGGGCATTCTACGTCGCAATGCGCAATTGCAATGCATTGCGCTCGCAATAAATAACTATGGTGAGAACATCTGCTACAAAACTACAAGAGGAACATCTAACAATCCCTCAGTTAGTTTATCCTTAATGAAATGTTCGTCAATCTCTATGGGTTTTCTTCTCTTATATTGAACAGGATTATGGGCAATACTTATAGCAACTTTCTTAAAAGGTGATTCATCTTCAAGTCGTACTTCTTCTAATAATTTTTTCAACCACAGAAGTTCACAAACACCAAGTGCCATAGCTTTGTATTCTGTCTCAGCACTTGATCTAGCAACAACAAATTGGTTCTCGCTAGGAGAAGTTTTTTGCTATGTTTTAGCAATTCATGAGATGGCTGAGATGAACGCTAGTGATTCCTTTGCTAAAGGTGTGAATATGAGCCATTGTGGAGTTCCTAATGATCTCACTCTTCAGATAACTCCAAAAAAGCTGAATGTAAACTGTTTGGTCAAGAGCTTGCACCCTTTTCCTAAAGGCTAGAAGCCTATATATTTACGTTACTGGTGAAAAAGAGAAACCAAGTAAAACTGACCCTTCTCCTGATCAATGTGAGTGTGACAACTCTATGATAATGGTCTGGTTGTCAAACTCTATTGAAAATAAGATAGGAAAAACGGACGTGTTTCTAAAGACTGCTATAGAAATCTAGAGTGCATTGACTAACACTTACTCTAAGGTCGGCAATTATGACCTAGTATATCAAACAGGGGACAGGTCAATGCAACAATACAACCATGAGTTGAGTGGCTTGTGACAGGAGCTTGATTACTAGTGAGGTGTTGCAGACAATTATGAAGCTTCAAACCTCTCGTTCACCAAAACCATATGCTTTTCTCTTACAATTCCCACTTTTATACAAGTATATCAAATTTAGCAGTGCCACTTGCTCTAAGAATGTCCATGGATCATTGACTCTAGAGCATCCAATTATATGACTAGTTCTTTAGATTATTTTTCTACATACTCACCTTGCTCAACACCAAACTTAGTTCGAGTTGCAAACGGTACCTTATCATCAATAACTAGGAGAGGTTTCATAATTGTACTCCTCATTTAAATCTCTCTACAGTACTCCATGTTCCAAAATTCTCAAACAATCTGTCATTTATTAGTTCTATTACAAGAGTTTTGAACTGTAAAGTTATAGTACCTTCAATTATTGTGTCTTTCAAGAACTGGGGTTAAAAGAGAACAATTGGCTATTGTAAAGTGTGCAATGGCTTATATCAATAGGAAAACAGCCTCAGTCCTCCTTGCGGTCTAGTTTCAAAGAGTAACAGTGCTACTTCCCAGTTATTACAATGGCCTAGATGACTAGGTCACCCATTTGTTGTGGTTCTAGAAAAAGAAGTTTCCTAGTTTGTATCTGCAGTGTAAAATTTTAAAAATTTAGTATCTGATGCTTGTGTATTTGTAAAACATTATCCAAACTCGTATGCTACCATTAATATTAAGACTATTGTTCCTTCATGACTATTCTTTTAATGTATGGGGTCCTAATCACACTGCTTTGATATCAGGATATAGATGGTTTATTACTTTATTAATTGCTTTAGTTGCACTATTTACGCTTACTTGATAGATTCAAAGAGTGAAGTGTTCTCATGCATCAAAAAATTCAATGCTATGGTTTGTACTCAATTTGATGCTAAAGTCAAGTTTCTAAGGAGTAATGATGGTTCGAACTATATAAGCTATGAATTCCAACAATGCTTTGATGGACATGGGATTATCGCCAAACTAGTTTTGTTAATACACTTGCTCAAAATGGAGTAGTGAAAAGAAAGAATAGATACTTATTGGAGGTTGCTTAGATCCTTGTTATTCACCATGAATGTGCCCAAGACATATTTGGGAGATGTAGTTTTATCTGCTGCCTACCTTATTAACAGAATGCCATTGAAAGCTATTGAATTCAAGTTTCCAATTAGAACTACTTCAAGGTTCCAATTCCTATTTGGTTTCCCTTGAAGTATTCGGATGCGAATGCTTTGTCCATGATGATAGAAACAACGTGGAAAAGTTGGACAAGGTTCCAATTCCTATTTGGTTTCCCTTGAAGTATTCGGATGCGAATGCTTTGTCCGTGATGATAGAAACAACGTGGAAAAGTTGGATCCAAAGGCTTTTGAATGTGTGTTTATTGGTTATTCTCCTACTTAAGAATAACAAGTATTATCTTCCTCCCACAAGGAAGATGCCTCTAAGTATGGATGTCACATTGGAAGAATTCTATTTCACCTCTTATCATTCATTTCTTCAAGGGGATACTAGACAAGAGAGAGTGAAAAAGACTAGACCCCTTGAGCGTACTCCTTACCATACGTAACTAAGGGGAGAAACAACTTGTTAAGGAAGGAGAAGGAAATGAGAAAGAGGAAATGAAAACCAAAACAACTTCACTGAGATGGATCACCTTTGAATCTCTGTGTATGGTTCTATTGTGCTGAACAGGACTGTGGGCAATACTTATAGAAGCTATATTATCACAATAGAAATCAAAACAACCTATGGTGAAGAAATTTTTGAAGAATAGCAAGAACATTGGGAGGAAAACAACATGAAAAAAGGAAACTTCTAACCCATTTTGGCCGTAAAAAACAGTTACAGAAGGCCATTGAATTTGCTCTACCTAGCCAAGAGCCATCAGTCTTCTCCTCCATGTGGTAAGTCTCCTAAATTATCATCCTACATGCATTCCCCCATTGTAGATGATTTAAACATTCCCATTGCTAAAAAGGAGAGAGAGAAGAGAATGGACAGTGGACAATACGTACAATTCACTTATTCCAGCACATACACACACACACTAAAACTGCCCAAATGTAAAACAATCTAACAGAATTGGATTAATCTTTCGCATTATTAAACTTTTTTACCCATTTATAGATATGAAAGGACTGGTGGAAACAAATTCTTTTTTAAGTTTACTCAGAGTTATGCAAATATGTAAATCATTTAGTTGAGTGATCCTTGTAACTTTATCCTCCTCCACACACATCCATATAGATAATTGCATGCAAGAAGGCCAGTGAAGAAAGAAAAAATGGGAAATGAGGATTTTTAATAAAGAATAATTACATTGCACATACATTACCTACTGGCTACCTTATTCCAGATCCTATGAATCCTCTATCATGCAAGCAGTATCTTAGTATAAGTTTTAGGGTCAAAAATCAACACAGAGGAACTGGGCTTTAATATTATGATATGTAATATACTTTCAAGAACACAATGACTCACCGGGCCATGCAGAGATTCCAATATGTTGCAGAACTGGTTGAGTTGGAATTGTTCCATCAACATCAAGCACAATCTCTCCTTCAGCAAGCTGAAGATTTCCAACTGAAGGGGCAAGCACATTTTTTGAATTCTTTAAAACTCTGCGTGAAACTCACCATGAGGAAATAATGCAAAATTAATGTTGAGCAATAATATTAGAGATAAAGATCATTCATGAGCCTCCACCTAAAATATTAAACTTTTAGCATAACTAGTTTATTGACATGGTCCTAGAGTCTTCATGACCAAGTAATCAGGATAATAATTAAATTTTAGCACAAGGTAATGATAGGCCTATGCATTGTCCAGCCGTCAAGCCTAATGGGTCTTTATGTATAGAGCATCTTGTTGACAAAAAAATATTACAAATTTCCATCTAATAGCTTAAGCTTTTAGAATGACTTGTTTCTAGACAACTTACAACATTAAGCTCATCTAGGGAAAGAAAATGGAGGAAAAAAGGAAAAGTAGATTGTGCATCTAATACATTGTACTTTACATTATTCACTAACAAGACCTCAAACATAGAAAAACCACAAAATCACATTTATGAACTTTGCATTAATATCATCATCAATTCATAATTTTCCAGATGCCTAAGCTAATGAGAAGTGGCCAATAGCACATCAACAAGGTAAACTATTGCCACATTCTTTATAGATATAATAAGCATTTAAATGCAAATGAAACATATACCCAAAAAAAATAGGTATGCCTATGAAAATCATATATCATTTTGAGCAAAATCATCACCAAATGATTGGCAATTATTTGCCATTATAAATATGGTCCAGGTTCAAGTAAATCTTTGAAGTAGTGTAGATTAATCTCAGCACTTCAGCTAATAATTCCTGAAACCCTAACAGCTCATAAATCTTTGAAGGTTTAGAGAAGCAACCTAATGTTAAGTTATCTTTCCATATCCTTTTGTTTCAACTCATCTTTTCTCAAAACAAATGGTGCCTTTATTAACAAAGGAGATGATTTACATGATAAATTAGAATGAGTGTCATGGTGGATTCCCTTTTATATTATGAACTCTGCTGACTAACTGACAAGAGGGCTTGGAAGACTGGTGTAGTATGTGCAATAGGAGGATTGAGTATTAGTTGTGGTTGATTGTCAGATTGCAAAAGATGACTATAGATGTTTCTCTTTTTGGGAGGTCAATTGAGTACTTCCAGCAATTGCCTTTATAGATTTTTGGTGTTGAGGGATTGGTGGTGTTTGGCAAAGAGGTAGAAGAAGGCTGGTGTCAAGATACTAGACATTTAATCTGACACATTTCAAAGGAAAAGAAGTATCAATTTCACACAGGAAAAATTATCTGAGGAGAAAGGGTACATTTTTTTAAAATCTATATGCAATTATTCCAAGCTTATGCAAATAAGAACGGAAAAAATAATCATATTCATTTTGCACCAACTGCTTTAGAACCTTTAATATCTAATGTTCAAGCCATAAGATGTTATGTATACAGCAGACCATCCAACTTTTCTTAAAAGATTTCTTACACTCAACGAAAGAAGCATAATATTAAGTGTCAACACGTCATTATTATACTCAGTAATTAAATCAGTGACACCCTATGTGAATTAGAATTATAATGCACATCACACAATTTTTAGGATGACGCACCAAAATTTTTGTAAATGAACCCAGGTGCTGGGACACAACTGGAGTCTAGGCAAGTAACAATATTCAAGGAGAAAGATTATACTTATCAAGGCTTCTTATGTATTTGTCATAAACAAGAAAATGAAGTCGATGGCCAGAAGAACTTGTGAGTGCATCAAAAAGATTGTGGACGGTTATTATATCAGCAACAGGAATACAGACAGGAGCTATCCGCGCAAAAGCCTCTGAACCTACTGTCTTTTTGTTATCAACCTATCAAAGAGAAAAAAATAAGCATCTGTAACGACTATGTACTCTAGGCATACTGTAATGAGAAAAACAAGGAAACTGGTGATAAAGAGAACCTGAAGTGCCATACTTGTGGAACTTGAATAAAATAATGAACCCTCATCCTGATCCCCCATTTCATGCTCACTGCAAGAAGCAGTTTCCTGTTGTTGGAGACGCAACAGTTTTGTAAAAAAAACAAAATACAGGACGTACCATGCATTTACTTAAAGAAATTCCTTAAGATAATGCTGCAACAATTTATTTTGGATAGCACAGATATCTGGTAACAAATAATAAGGTATCTCACATTTTGTTGAGGATCACTCTCTACACTGGGTGCCTCCCAAGCAAGCATCATATCATATGTCAGACAACGGAATTCTTTGTCACTCAAATAATCTGGATTTCTACTCACTTTTTGGAGTGCTTTATATGAACAAAACTCCAAGAGATTTCTTGCATAAGTCAGAAGTTCCTTAACACCAACAGGGAGCTCTGAGTCAAAGTCATGCTGCAACTGCTCGGTAGAGACTTGAAGAATCCTACAAGAGTATTAAAAAATGATGCCCATTTTAAGTAGAATATAAAATAAGCATATGACTCTTGTAATGTTTATCATATGCAGGAAAGATTACTATTGCATGGTTCTACAATATCTTATGTTCATCCCTGTTTGTAAGATAGACATATAGTGACAAAACTAATTGCTCGCCATTTCTTTACATCTCTCTATTCTTGCTAGTAAACCTGCTATTCTATGTTGATGACTTAAAACTGTTATAATAACTATTTAAGAAGTTATTGACTTAGAATAGCAAGGGTTATTAGCTAGTATATAGAGGTGTAAGAAAGGAGATGGTAGCATTTCCCAACATGTACCAGTGATTATGATCCAGCAGCATTTGAGAAGGATGCTGAGGCCAAGGAAGTCCAATATGCCCTATAATATGCACAATGGCATAAGGAGTTTAACTTTTAAAAGAAAAAAAAAATATTTCTGTTTTTATCTTAAGCAAGGATTTAAATGGTGGTCAATATTGCGTCCATTGTGGCTGAATTGTAGAAAATTGAGGCTGTTGCAATGTGCAATTGCAGGTTGAAATGGTTGCAGAATCTACTGCAACAGCAATCTTGTTGGTGCATTCGTAACAGCTGTTGCAGTCCGCAACTTAAGACCTAGAGATCAATAGTTATGTTCCTAGTTCATTGAAAACCCTCGTTCCGTTCATGTGACCTTGTCATGAACTTAAGACCTTGGGTTGCTTAAATGTAATTGAAGCTGTGGTAACTCCAAAACTAGAATTATAAGAGGCAATTAGGATAAGGTTTAAGAATCTGCTACAAACACCTTTTCTTGCCATCATATGAGAATATTATTTATCTGAAATCCTCTTAGGGATTCTAAGCCTAGAGTTGCTCTTTTTTTACTTCAACTTTATGCATTATTACAGATCTTACCTTCTGTTCTAGTTGCAAGCACTCACCTATTGTGCCAACGGCCAAATATGACACATTAAGATAATGAGACTTAACAGATAATCTAAAAATTGTTTAGTTTCTTCTGAGCAACTTAATTTTGTAAAGGAGGAGTTATCTTCATCTAAGTCAATCACAACTCTGAGCCATTCAACCAAAGCATACTAAAATTAAAGTGAACAAAAACCTACACATTACACCTGGGTTTCTTGGGTATTATATTTAAAGGATGCATCAAATATGTGGTGAATAGATTTTTGAAATAACAATTTCCAATTATCACTTGAGTAATGTTACATCTAAACACTTATTTCTACACATTCTGTACAAATCTCAATAGAAGACCAGTCTCAAATAGTATAAATTTTCATAATTGATTTGAGACCGATCTTCTATTGGCAAACGTAAACAAATGTATGCCTAACATTACTCTTATCACTCTATCTGCATTAGATGAGAAAAAGCTCAAAACTTGGAGTCCATATTATAATATGAAAATGCACATTAGTTGAATGCAGCCTCTCCTAATTTCAGTAGACCAAAACAATAAACAATAGTAAGCCTTGATTATTGTTTAAAAACTGGAATATCACAATCATCTTAGCTTCAATTGGTAGATATGTTTTCAGTTACTTTATAGACTTGTTATAACCAACCTGCCAAAACACTCCTACTCATCTTGCCCAAGTATACACATTTAGTTAGTTTAGAGAATCTTGAAATAGAAATATACAGATAGTGGGTGAAAGTCAAACTCAACCAGACCCAATTAGTGCACTACCCTACTAAAGCCATTAAGCAAACCATATGAGTTGTTAATGCACTATTGTGTAAGATCTAGGCAATACTCAGATAAGAAAACATCCACGTGATAAATTTTACCTGAAAATATCTTGTAACATATAACCATAGCATGTTGGAAAGGAAAACTTCAGCAAGCTGGAATTTATGCCAATTTGAGACGAGTAAACTGGACTATTTCTAATCGTATGATCTAAAGGGTGAATGTATAACCAAACTCCACTGTGTTGGTTATTTTACTTGGAAGTATCATTATCAATTCGAAGTCAATTAACAAATGGGAGAGTCGGTTTAATTTTGGTCCTTCCTTTCTCTCCATAATGGATATTCTCAGAGATTATTAAACAATCACTTTTTATTTAAAAACTATATATTATGCAAGTCTTCTTTTCTTCTCTTAATTTATTTTTCCCAATGTTCTTCCTAATTTGTGCTTTTAAATAGAAACCGAAATTGTTAATTTAAAGTCTTGAACTTGTTGTGCAGTCTTCAAGGTACAGTGGACTATTCCAAACAAAGATTATAATTTATAGCACATGTTCGAAACTCACAAGCCAAACCTGCAGAGGGAGAAGAGAAACTCGGAGGAGGATCATGCGGTGGAAAAAATAAATAATAAGGAAAAAAATGATTATATTGATCTTCATTCTACAATGAAGGATGCTTGATAATAAAATGGAGAAACAATAATAATTAAAACTGGAGAGACAGAACATTCTGTCTTTTGGAGGACAACCAATAGCTCTCTAGTCTTTCTTTTCCCTTCAATATGTGTCTAACTCCCTCTTTCGTCTCCTCTGAACAAATTGAAGAACCATTTTTCCTTATCAATTTCTTTTTATTACTTCATAATTTCATCCTCATATATTCCCTCTCTAACAAGTTAACGCATTGTAGTTACAGATAGTCCTAATTATTAATTAAGACACAAAGGCCTAAAAAGGAAACCCAAAAATATCGTTTCAAGCATTAAAATAGGTGCATCAAGATCAAATCAACAGTGAATAGGGATAATAGATTAAATTCAAGGGGTTAAAAACAGTGGGAGGGCGAAGAGGAAGATGGAAAGTACTTAGAACAGCGATAGACGACGGAGTTGGCAAGCGGAGAGAGCTGGGGAATGAGCTTTGGGGCATGGGCAGAGTCATGATCTCCATAAGTAGAAGGCTTGTTGCGCTGGAAAAGGGATTTGAAAGACTTCTCATGGTTTCTCATGAAACTCTCCCACATCCCAACCTTCACATTCTCCATAACAACTCAGGATGTAACCGCACTGCACACAACACAATCAAAGAGAAGAGAAAGACGATTGGTTGATGCTTTGATCTGCATCCGCCCCAATTGCCAACCCAAGGTTCCTTTCCTTCTTTGACTCGGTAAATTTCACATTTCTCCACTCCCCACCGTCTAACGGATTTGCCTTCTCAAACTTCTCTTCTGTGTCACCATTTTGTCGTTCAATTTGTTTTTTCCTTTTTAATTGTACCAATTGTTGTCCTTGACCGATTTAAATTAAAGCGATTTTAACACTTGATTATCGTTTTGGGGCCCAATATATGATATTTGATCCTTTTTTGTGGTAATGTGATAATTGATGTTTGATATCTTTCATAGAAGCAGAATGGTGTAAATTAGTTGACCTGGCATAATAAATCACCATAGTCTAACTTTAAAGAGGGAAAAAATTTTGTTTAGATGAGAGATATGCACCATTAATTAGATGGTTCAATCCTACCAAAAAAATATATTAATTAGATGGTTCACAAATTAAATGTTCTATATAGAACTGGAAAAAAGAATACATAAATGTCAAAAAGAACGTAAAAAATGAATGAATTTAGGGGTAAGTAGACTATAAATCAAAAGGGTAATAAGGTAAACTAAATTATGGATGTATTTTTTGCAAAAATTGACATAGAAAATTTTATGGGTTGTATAGTTATTTAAGGAAATGATTCTATATTATATTATTGCTATGGAATAAATCTATTATTTTGTTATATAAAATAGTGTCATTTTATCATGTTTGAAGAGAACTTAACTAGTGTGTTATTTCTTTTTTTTTTTGGGTGAAAAATGTGTTAACTCTGAGTAACCTAAGTTTTGGTTCTCCCACTAGTTTCTCCCTTTCCATTAACCATTCTCTCTTGAGATAAGTTTATTTCTTTTGATAGATAGAATTAGTGTTATTTTTATTAAATTATTATAACCTAATTATTTATCATGTTTTTTAATATAAAATTGACTAATTAATGTATTTATGGTATGGTCCACCTTTTTAAAAACATAGAAAATGCTTTGAGCTTTTGATTATGTATAATAAGTACTCAAGATTTTTATAAATGGGCATTTGACTTAATGAGAGCTTTCATTGGTCAATTGTGTGAATTGAAAGAAATAATATTATGTAACAGTCATGTTCTCCCTTAACTATCTTATTGGACTTTTTAACCATGTAAATTGGAACAACTAAGTCGGAGACCACTCCTGATTCTTCCCACCCTGGGCTCTGCTGATTTGATATGTGCCACCTAGAACTAGAAGAAGCACGGATACCAGAATACCCAGAACTCCAAACTGTCCCTACCTATCTCTTTTCTCTTTTCCATTCATGCTTTTTCTGTCACTTAACAATTGTCTGATACACTCATGACCTGTTGTAGCTACGGACTTGTTCCTCATAAGTCATAAACTAACAATTGTCTCTCTCACACACACATATAGGATATATGGAGGCTTAATTTTATTATAAAGTATTCTAAATGATACATAAAGGAGGCTGCAAGTGATGCATATACAAGGTTGATTTTTCAGTAACAAAAAATTGATATTACAAGAAAATGTTAATAACTGGATTTGATCAAATAAATGAGCATGTTAATTGTTAAGAAAAAACAAATGACCTACAAAGTGGACAAGTAAAGTGATTCCGGTGAAGCCATCCCTCAATGCAGTTCATATGGAAGACATGCCCACAACCGGCCAGCTTGCTCACTGCATCTTCCTCCTCAAACTCTACCAAGCAAACGGAGCATATCTCCTCCGCCTGCTTTCCATTTCCTGATCCAACAAAAGAATCCACGGCAATTAGTTGACAAGCCTCTGACCACTCCATCTCCAGAGTTTTACCTTCAATTTCATCAGAGGACAAGAAAGGTATGGTTGCAAGAGCCCTCTTGAGTTGCAGCATTGGGATCCAAATGCAGGTGTAAAACACGGTGGTGGCTATCCACAAGCGAGAGTGAGAAACCACAAGCCAATTCATTTGAAATATATTTCTCTCAAATCCGAATACTGAAACGTACTCGAAGTCACTGCGGTTTGCTAGTTGGGTGATGGTGATCGCTACTGATCTGTAGAATGATGTGTATGGGTTTATATACTAAGAGGAAGAGACGACTTGGCCCTCTGTTGACATGACACCGCCCCAGTTATAAAATAAATACATACCTTAATTAACCATATATTCCATATATTTCTTGCTTTCTAGAATATATGTTACGTTATTAATATCAGCTCTGACTTTGGGGCTGCCAATGACTTTATTTATATTATTTTATTTTACTCTATCTGTCGCTGTTGCATGTACTAATATTCAGATTTTAATCACCTTTGGGATGCTTATTAAATTAGCAACTTAACCAAGTGCTTGCAGAATTCTTCTTATTTATATTGATGCGGGGTTGCGGGGCCGGCGCCCATCCCACATTCTCTTGCCTTACTTACAAGTAGGCCAAATAATATTAGGATATTGGAATGGCAAAATATATATATAATATAAAGTAGTTCTTGTATTGATCTTGACTTAGCTAGGACACCCATTAGTTTTTGTATTGATGTTGTGATTAATTGGAATGACCGATCTTAAGAAACTTGTTTACATATCAACAAATTAACGAATCATTTTGCTGCAAACAGTCCAGCCTCCCAACGCATACCATTACAGATCGACATTCATGGCAAATCCTAGCAAAGCAATAGATCTGAAAAGGTAATAAATTCAAAGAGAACATGATGAAGGTACATTTGTATTTTTTTTCTTTGGGTACATCAAGTGAGGATTTATAAAACTTTATTAAGATGTAAACTATTATATAATAACTATGTATTAAACAAGCTTTTGTCAACATGATCACACTATATAAAAATATTGCCGACCAAATCGCAATCATCTTTTAGGAGTTTGGAGTAAGCAGAAGGCAACTGTGGCACTGGGAAATATATTTGTGTGTGTGTGTGTGTGTATATATATATAATAATTACATTTACTTGTGCCTCTTCCATGCCATGCTGACCCCTCTGTATCGCTGGCTTGTCGTTTTACAATATTATTATTCAGGTAATGTGCCGTTTATTATAATTATAACTTATCTAATATTAATATTACAATATAGCTTCTGCTGGCTGCTAGTATAAACAATTAATAAAAATCTTATTTGTACATCCAGAAATAGTGCATTGGGCGTACCTCGGTTCTGCAATCTTTTCTTTTTAAGCATATGTTTAGAGTATGCCAAGAACGTAAACCTATCACGCCTAAACAAGTAATTTCTTGACCGCTTGTGTCGTGTGATACGCATAACAGGCAGAGCTGAAGAGTTAATGCCGACCCTCATGCTCAACAATGAATTCAGGTTAGGATCACAAGCATGTGGCCTGGTTAACACTAAATAGCGCTTATATTTACTTAGCCTTTTAATTGATTACTACTTTTTTTATTTAGAGAATCTATATATTAAAATGTGATAAATATTGTTCTAAGAAAGTATACTCCACTCTTTTAAAATTAGTGTCTTTATCCAGTCCACCATGCATGGCATCCAGAGTCACATCAATTCCTCCTTAATCAAGCACTAATGTGTGTATATAGATATGGATCATCTGTCTTTGGAGGATGCAAAGGTGAAGGAAAATAAAAAAGAGATAAATATAAAATTAAAAGAGAAATAAAGTTAGCGAAAAAAAAAGTAAAATTCACAAAACATATTTTAATATAAACTAGAAAGATGTTAGAATATCAGAAAAGTCAAAGAATAATAAAGACAAATGATCTAAATCTGTGTGAGTATATATATATGGAGGGGTGGACCCAAAAACTGAGTAATGGAAGTAAGAAATATATAATATATTAAAATAAAATTGTAAAAAGAAAAACATTATGTTAGAGAACCCTTGTTTTTTTTATCTCATTTTTAATAAATATTCTTATATTTAATTACAAATTAGTTTGTCATGCTATTTACTTTTACAAATGAGTATAAGTGAATATATGAAAGAGTTGTGAAATAAAGAAAAATAAAAGATAACATAGCAATTTTCCATGAGTTTTGGTTAGTGGGTATAATTATAAAATCTAATAGGTACAATAATATAGAATAAATATATTGAACATTAAAATTTAACAAAAGTTGCAGGAGTATTTACCTTCACATTGATGTATGAGGTCCACCCCTGTATAGACACTGTAATATTAGATTTCATAATAATCAGAGACATAATTAAGAGGCAGCACTAGGAGAAAGTGATCAACCTCACTTTGAACCCAAACCTAAAATTTCAACAAACTAGTTAAGTTTTATCACATGTGATGTGATGCATGCCCCTTGTTGTAAAATTTAAAAGACATTATAAATATTACATTAATTGACATAATAAAATAAACTATAATATATGGTACTATATTAATGTATAAAAATAGTAAATTATTTATTTCAAGCAAGGAAAATAATAATATATAGACATTGTATGAATCTGCTTAGTTTTTAGAGCCAAGCTATAGGGCATACTCACAGGAATTAAATATGCCTTGACTTTCAAAGAAACTAATTGTGGAGTGTGACTCATCCATCATAGCTTCTCTACTAAACACTAGAAGTGTAGTAGCTCAAGAGAGCAACATTGTCTCTAGAATTTGAACTTGGAAGTAATATGTTTGGGACATCAAGTTCTAGCATATAGTGTTGTAGACATGTTGGCGAAGAAGGCCTTACTAGAGGACTTAGGTCTCCATTCATTTAGTGTTACACCTTTGTTTCAGAGAGGGCTAGTCATTATTGATTTAGCTGGTTCCAGTAAGAACATTAGTGGTTCTTACTTTTTTTTGTCTATTTGTGTTTGGGCGCTTTGCCCTTTTGTATTACCAAGAAAAAATATTGTATGAATGATATGGAACCAAAAAAGCTTGATATGTGACATATATTGTTGGAGTTATAGAATAAGAGAAGAAGAGAATAGAGGAAATGAATTGAAGATTCTTGAATTCATCATGTCAAAATACAAAGTATACTGAGTGTATATACAAAAACACCTATAACAAAAAATAACAAAATTACCCTTAAATAAACCGACTAACTAAAATAACATTTATAATCAACTTTCCTAATGATTGACTATTCACTGACATCACTCTTATCTTCAATATTCCCCCTTAAACTCAAGGTGGCATCGAGGACAACATTGAGTTTATCACAAAGGATTAAAAATATCAAATTAGAAATTGGCTTGGTAAAAAGGTCAGCAACTTGGTCAACAAAAGGAATGTGCTGAATCATAATTGATATTTTTGCAACTTTGTCCATAACAAAAAATATATCCATTTCCATATGCTTGGTTCTAGCATGTAAATCTAAGTTGTGAGCCATGTGAACTACACTGTATTATCATAAAGCATTGGAGGTAGTGTAGAGGAAGAAAGATGTAACTTAGCATGCAAGGACTATAACCACATCATTTCTATGACAGTTGATGCAAGGCTTTTGTATTCAGCTTCAATTATAGAACAAGGCAATGTGTATTTCTTTTTGATTGACCAAGAAACCAAGGAACCCCCAAGATAAACACAAACTAGAGGTAGACTTTCTATCATCGAAGTCACCTCCCCAATCCACATCACTAAAGGCTATAAGGTTCATGTTGGTGGAAGATTTGAGCAACAAGCCATGTTACAAAGTGCCCAATACATACCTGAGAATGTGTTTCACTACTTTCCAATGAGATTGAAGAGGTTTATGCATGTATTTGTACTCTTTGTTGATTACAAATGAAATCGTAGCCCTAGTAATGTGGTGTATTGCAAAGCTCCAACTATGATGAAATAAAGATGAGGATCCAACATCGATCACTTCCAATTGAAGACAGTTAGGTTCTAGAAGTCTTTGGTACTTTTTTAGGTTCGAGAATTGCATTTTACTTTTACACAAGAGATCATGAATGTGTTTTTGCTAAAAAGGAAACAAATCACCAACAAAAGTACATGAAACTTGAATACCCTAAAAATAATGCAAAGATCCCAAATCTTTAAGTGTAAGCCTATTGTTTAGATTTTGAATTAAATTGGTAATCTTAGATGATGAAGATCTAGTGATGATAATATCATCAACATAGATCCACGCATAAAGGGAATAAGATTGAGTGAATTTTATAAATAATGATATGTCAAACTTGGCATTTAGAAACCTAAATTGATTCAAAGTGGTGGATAAGTTCTTAAACTAAGCCCTTGTAGCTGTTTTTAAGCCATACAGGGCTGTGTGGAGATTGCAAACTAGAGAAGAATTAGGAGATACAAAGCCTAGAGGCTGTGACATCACCATTTAAAAAGGCATTATTCACATCAATTTAATGAATATGCCATTTATGTTGTAATGCAATAGACATAATTACTCTTATGGTCATTGGCTTCACTACAAGAATGAAAACCTCATGAAAATTAGTATCTTCATGTTGGTACAAGATTTTGGCCACAAGTTTGGCCTTGTATTTTTGTATATTGCCATTAGGATTCTCTTTAACCTCAAAAGCCCACTTACAGCCTATTGGAGACCTTCCTTGTGGTTAGGGAACTAAGGTCCATGTGGCATTTTTAATTAGAGCATCATACTTGGCTACCATAGCTTCCTTCCATCTAGGATCAAACAAAACTTCTTTTTACAAAAGAAGCCTCCTTTGAGGTCATACAAACTTTAGGCTTATGAATACTAGCCTTGGCTCTAGTGATTGTTGAATGTATGTTGGTGATTGTAAAGCTAGGTATTTGGTCTAAATGTGGTGGTTCAAGAGACAAAGAGGTAGAATTGACACCTTAAGTGGGTGAGGTCAAGTTAGAGGGTGTTGTATTAATGTATTTAGACTTATGAAGATGTGGAGTAGCAAATATTGGGACTTCATAGGGTTTAAGAATGATTGGTGAGGATTGAATCTTGTAAGCATAAGGAAAATAAGACTCTTTGAATGTCACATCTTTGGAAATATATATTTTCCATTGGAATCAAGGCATTTATACCCCTTGTGTTGTAAGCTATACCTAAAAATATGCACTTAGTGGTTCTATATTTAAATTTGAGGTTATTATAATGCAAACCCTAATATTTTGAGAAGGATATCATCTAGTTTGTATTGAACAACTTTTCATAAGGCTAAGGTTGGTTAAAATTGGTGTGGGAAGTCTATTGATAAGGAAGGCTGCTATATGAATTTTAAGTGAAGGGAAGCTTTATGAAGCAGAGAGTGTCCAATGTCTACTATGTGCCTATGCTTTCTGTCAACTGAACCATTTTGCTCATGACTGTAAAGGCAATAAAGTCAGCGAGATATCCCTTGAATGGTTAAGTAACTAGACAATACCTTATATTCCTCACCCTAGTTACTTTGAACATCTTTGATCTTGATGTCTAACTGGAGTTCAACATAAGTTTTAAAGTTTATGAAGATCTAAAGGGCATCATACTTCTTTTTCAACATGTGATACACCTACATATGCCTAGAATGAGCATAAGTGAAGTGTATATAATATTCATTATCATTAGATGAAATTAAAAGTGTTGGACCCCATATGTCCAAATGAATTAACCAAAGTGGAGAAGTGTAGATTGTTTCATAACTAAAATAAGGGGACTTATGCAATTTACTAGCACAGCATGAAGGATGAAAAGTAAAGTTACTCATTTTATTGAACATTGAAACATTACAACCTTGTAAATCATTTTTGAGTACAACTATAAATCTATTGTGGCGTTTAAGGGATTCATAGACAAGGCAATATTGGAACAATGTTGATTTGAATTGGTTTCAAGATATGAAGCTGATTTGGCTTGAGATTGAGGGATGACACTGTCAAAAACATAGAGTCTTCCGCTAATTGTCTCACTCAAGAGTGTTTGATGAGTTCCCTAGTTTTTGACAAAGCATTTGTAAGGACAAAATTCAAAATAAACGTTGTTATCTTTAGTAAACTTTGATACACTGAGTACATTTTTAAAAATGTTAAGTACATGTAGTCTGTTTTTCAGTTCAAGTATGATGTTAGATAGAGGCAAATGGAATGGAAAATTACCAACATGGTATATGGCTAAGGTTGAACCATTACCAACCATGACTTTTTCATGACCAAACTTCTTTGTTCAACACGTTAATTGCATATGGAATCATATGGTGTGAAGTTATAGAATCAGGGTACCAGCCTAGATTTGGCTCCATTGAAGGTGATGCGAAAATGCCTATGTTTTTGTTGTGCACCATAATCCTAAGAAGAAATTCCTTGAGAGTTTTGATCAAACCTGTAGTAGCAATATGAGACGAAGTGGCCAAACTTACAACAAACTTGGTAGTGACAATTTGGCTTAGAGATACCAAACTCTCTAGTTGAATTATTAAAACTTGCTCCATTAAAATTTTGAAATCTTCCACCGTTGCCTCCAGTTCTTGCAAAAGAACCTCCATTGAATCCACTTCTAAAGCCACCTCTCGTATCATAAGATTGATTTTGATGATTCATAGAAAATTGCTAAGAATTGTTCTATAAAGTATGCACTGGTTTCTTATCTCTTTGATTATTGAATTGAGTCAAATTAATTGAAGTGGAATCAAGCTCTTTATTGTACTTTTATAAATGTGATTCATGAGCTAAAAGTAAGGCTTCAATGACTGCTTGTGTAAGGATCAACTCTAGACATGACTGAAGTAACAAAAGGATCATATTCAGGTGGAAGGTCATCAAAGATAGCTTCGTTGTGGTCATATGCACTTATTGGATGACTCATTGAGGTTATGATATTCACAGCACTACTAATTTTGAGCAAAAATTCATTCATGGATGATGAAAATTTTTTAGTATTCTATAACTGAGACTTAAATTGTTTGACTTTTGCCTTAGCTTATGAGGCAAAGAAAGTTTCAACTTGATACCAAACCTGATAAGTCATGTCATGCCCAACCATTCAAGTTAGAATTGTCTCACTCATGGAGTTAAGCAACCACAAAGAAGCAATTGATCTTGCTTGTCCCCTTCAACAAACACATGATTTACATTTTAGTAATTTCGTCTTCCCCACTTAGAAATTTTAGTGGCACTTCCTTTTCTCCCTTGATAAACTTCTGTAGATTATGACCTTTACGAGCAGCAAGAACTTGTTAACGCCATAAGAGGTAATTCATATCATTAAGTTTGACTAAGATTGAATAATTGAAAGAGATTGATGGATTTGAAGAAGATTCCATCAAAATTGAAGAATTTGTAGGAGAATCTATAGTTGGATTTACAAACTGAGGGACAGGTGCTTTGATACCATGTTAGAGTTCTAAAGTAAGGAAAGAAGAGAAAAAAGAAAAACAAACTAAAAATTCTAGAATTCATCATGTCGAAATACAAAATATGCTAAATATTTATACAAGATACCTATAATAGAAAATAATGGAATTACCCTTATAGAAAAAAATAGAATTACCCTTCAATAAACCAACTAACTAAAATGACATTCATAACCAACTTTCCTAATGGTTGACTATTCACTAACCACACGCTTATCTTTAGGCATGGTTCAAGTTTTGAAGCAATTTTTGCAATTGAGAATATGTCAAAAGCTGACAACTTAATTAATGGTTCAATGACGTTCAATGTTATTTTGAAACTTTTCTTTTTTATTGTTTTGGGTTTAAATATAAGATTTTATATGTGTATTTAAGTGATTTACCACTCTTCTTATAAAGAAAAGGTCAAAAACTTTAGTTTTGATCGAATAATAAGATACTTGGTGCTCATATTTAGCTTTACAATATCATCCAAAAAACTACATTATTCACTGCCTTATTTGCATGCAAAGAACAATACTTAGCGTCTCTTCAGGGACTTCCGGTAAAATTAGAAATAATACTTAACATTTTAGAAATAACAAATTAGTATTGAAGCATAGTAGCATACATATATGTGTGCACCTAGATAATTCATATTCTTTTAGAGGAAAATAATGACTTGGCACAAATTGAAGTAATGTAATCAAGAAACAAATATTTGCATCAATATATATGCAGTGGAAATTAATAGAAACTGTTTTTAATCCCACTCCTTTCTAGCATGCTTTATTTGTATGCATATAAATAAATAATCGAAATCTTCTCACCAATACAACCAACAAAACATCACATTACATGAACCCTTTTAATTTAAATATCTTTTCTTAATTATTTATTATTTACTATCATATGTTTAATTTCTTTCATCGCAGTTTTAATCTGTGAGTAATACGTTTTCCATGGATTAAAATAATATATAAACATTAGCATTTAAAAAACTGTGCGAAATAAGAAAGTATTAGGGGAGACGGCAGCCTGCTGAGATGGGTTGGGTTCCGCAAGTTAGAGGTGACCCTGTGCCATTCCCATTCAGTTAAAGCCCAAACAGCTTAGCCTGTCTTGCGCCAACCACTAAGCATAAAGCTAGCCTGGCCTTTTAAAACACACTACAAACCCGTACTAAGCCACGGCCTCCCTCTATCTGGTTTTGTTGAGGTAGACAACCCTTTTCATCTGCAAGAACTGAATTTAAACGGCGAAAAACCAACGGATGCACCCTAAGCCCAGGCAAAGCTTTGCCTCAGGAAAGCCAAGAGTCGCAGACTCCCTTTCGGTTGCCTCCAATGGCCCTTGCTTCCTTCTCTTGTTCTCTTGCTTCTCAGTTGCTTCCTCGGCCAAACACTTCCTTCTTGGCTTTCCATTCTTCTAATCATACAACTCTTCCCTTCTATATCTCTTCTCGTCCTGTTCACATTCCAAGACAATATCAACAACAACAACAACAACAACGATTGTTTAATTCAATCAGCGTTGCTGCGTTGTCCAATGCCAACCCAGTTCCGAATGACAAGAAATCGAAGAACCCAAATGATAAGGCTTCCGAAGTTGAGGAGGTGGAAGTGGAGGAGGAGCTGCCATGGATTCAGGAAAAGGCTTTGGACCTGGTGGAGTTCACCGGCTCCGTCACTCAGGCCATTCCTGGGCCTCGAGTAGGTCCCACCTCATTCCCTTGGATTCTTGCTATTCCTCTGGCTTATGCTGGCCTTTCTTTCGTTATCGCTTTTGTCAAGACCGTTAGGAAATTCTCATCTCCCAAAGCACAACGCCGTAGACTGGTCTGTTCCTTATCCATTATTCTTTCTTTTACAATTGTTACTGGAATATACTATTATTGTCCTAGAACAAATTATGTCGATGTAAATATGTTTAATTTCTTCTTTTGAGGTTCTAAGCTTTTCTCATACAATTCACTGAAGTTTTTGTATCACGAGAATTTAGAGAACTTTTTGGAGTTGTTCTAAGACAGTTGTATTTTGTTTGATGGTATCATTGTTCACTTTTGATCTATTTAATGTGTTTTTTCAGGTCAATAAAAATGCCATGCTTTGCAAGTCACTGGATGATTTATTTCAAAAAGGAAGAGATGAAGTCAAGCTTGATTTTCTCAAAGAGCTTGAGAATAAGGTGGGATGCATAATGCTGTGCACATTTCCATTAAACATATTTTCTTATGGTCACATTTGTCTTCAGAATCAAAAGTCAAAATGTTTTCAATTATAGCTGTAGCAAATTGTCATTGTTGCCCAAATATGTTAGCTACTACTCGGAAAGAAAAGAGATGTCATAATGTGTTAATGTTTTACTATGGCACCACCAAATTATACAAAATGTTGTGTACATAAGTCTGGATAAAGTTTGTTTCCATTTTAGGACTGTATATAAGTTTGTATCTAGGACATTTTCTACTTATAGTTAGAGATTGGGAATAACCAGTATTCCCTGCTGCATTTAAGATATGCAAATTGTTACAGAATCTTACTTATACGTGTATAAAGTGGCTGGGTTTGAGTTGGAGTTGCATATGTGTGTTAGAGAATTCTATTTGCATGCTGTCTCTATCTCAGCTGATAACAGCTGCTGTTGGATAGAGTTTGAGGCTTATCAGGTTCAACTTTCAAGTAGTTAGTATCCAAGATTATCCAGACTTAGGCTGTTTAATTTCAACTCTATTTCTTATTTCACTCGTAATTGGGCCACTATAAATAAGAGCACAGAGGCTTGAGTCTGCATCAAGCTCTCTGTTTCTCCCTTTCAACCCTGAATTACTGTAGTTTCTTCACAGATTAGAAATTGTAATAAGTTTAGGATTGATGGAAATTCTGTATATGCATTATTGGTTAGTGAAAAAATATACATACAAAAGATAAGCCTAATTCTAGCCATAAATATCTCCCTAAATCTAGGAAAAAATCTCTTTTGGTCAATCCCTAAACATTAGGAATTAAAATCCCAAACTTACTCCCTTTGTCTATACAAAAAGATACAACTGTAGCCCATATCTAATCCCAATTAATTGGGGACATCTTTTCCCAATTGATTCGGGATTTCCCTGCATTCCCTTTCAAGTTGGTGAACAGATGTCAATCATTCCCAATTTGCCTATAATGTCTTCAAATCGTGGTTTATGCATGATCTTGGTCAACACATCTACCTCTTGTAACCTTGTAGTCACATAGATCAGATTAATCCCTCCTTGCTCAATTTCTTGCTTGCTAAAACTCCTGTCAATTCTGACATGTTTCATCCTGTAATGATGGATAGGATTATTTACAATCCTTGTTGCTGATGATCATATGATCCACATAGACAATGAGAATAGTCTTCCTTCATGTGAAGTCTTATTAAACAAGGTACGGTATGACTGACTGTTTGTAGCTAAAGGACTCCAAAGTTGAGTTAAACCTCTTGAACCAGCCCCTTGGAGAATGTTTTAGGCCATATAGAGATTTTTTTAACTTGCATACCTTCCCTTTCACTTCAGCAGTCTCGAATCTCAAAGGTATCCTGGCCTTAGGTTCAACTTGCTTCTGTTTAGGGAATGGTTGTAAACATAGGCAATGCAGCCAAAGACTTTTGAAGGAAGAGAGTTCATGATTTTTTGGGAAAATTCTATTGAAGTAGGTTGAGTGGGATGCAAAATTTATGCACCTTACTAGGAAGCCTGTTTATCAAATAGGCTGCTGTAAGTACTGCCTCTCCCCATAGAAAATTTGGCACTGAACTGGAAAACATTAAGGCTCTTACTGTCTCAAGAAGATGCCTTATTTCTTCTTTCAGCTATGCCATTTTGTTGAGGGGTGTATGCAGTTGAAATTTGGTGGAAAATACCATTTGAAGCTAGGTTTTGATTAACTGTGTGAAAGTAATACTCTTGGCCATTGTCAGATCTCAGAATCTGGATTGGTGTTTAGAAGACATTTCGGACCATTTTGAGAAATTAAGTGCAAGTTGGCAAGTTTTTTGGATTTATCCCTCATAAGGTACACCCAACAAACCCTAGTATGGTCATTTATAAAAGAGACAGGCCATCTAGCCCCATTTAGGTAAGGTATTCTTGATGGACCCCAGATATATCACAAGGAACAAGATGGAATGATTTGGAAGGTTTATATGGCATTAGTGGATGACCAACTCTGGTTTATTTTGCAAAATTACATTCTTCACAAGAAATAAAGTGCTATCTTTATTGATAAAGAGACGAGGATACAAGGCCTTTAAATACCCAAAACTAGGGTGACCTAAACATCTATGCCACAATAGCACTTCACTCTTTGTTACAGTAGAGAAATTAGTAATCCTAGGAACACCTAGTTTATTTTTTCTAGACCTCACTCCTTCAACCACGTAGTAGAGACCTTGTTTAGCTTCAGCACTGCCAATCATCTTCTCCGAAGCAAGGTCCTGAGAAACACAGTGAGAAGGGAAAGAGTTATGCTGCAATTGAGGTCATTTGTGAGTTAATGGACAGATAATAAGTTCCAGTGTAATTTAGGAACATAAAGGGTAGATGCTACGGAGAAATCAGAGAAAAGAACTGTCCTTTGCCTTTTGCAGGAGTTATTTCACCATTAGCCACCGAAATATATACAGGATGATCATTCACTGTATAATCAGAAAAATTCTCCAATGTGCTAGTAATATGATCTGAGTCACCTGAATCTATGATCCATTGCTTATCTTGACATGCTTGGGACGAAAGATAGTTTAAAAGGCTACCTTTTGTGACAATTGATGCAAAGGGATTCTTGCCATCTACATTCAGATTTGGAGCTCCCTTTGCCTGCTGCAGTAATTGTTGCAGAAAATTCATTTGTTTAGCAGATAAGTTCCAGTTTGAACCTTGATTACTCTTTGGTTATCCTGCTGCTGCAGTTTGGCCTGCCCCCCCTTTTTTCACTGTCAACCATAGAGGCAACCTTGTTATTCCCTCTTTGACTTATTGGCTTCCAGGTGCTGGTTTCCCATGAATTTTCCAGCAAGTTTCCCTAGTGTGATAGGTCTTATTACAGTGGCCACACCATTGTTTTTCTTTGTTCTCTTCTGGATATTCCTTCCTGGTAGCAAGTGTAGATGAGTTGGGCACTTAAGCAGGTTGATTAAGCATCACCCTACGCCTGCTTTCCTCCCTCCTAACTTCTGCAAAGGCTTCCCTAAGTGAGGGAAGTGGTTTAGTTCTAAGAAGTCTCCCCTTCACCTCATTCAACTTGAGATTGAGTCCCTGGAGGAAGTCAAATACCTTATCCTTTTCTACCATCTTCTGGAATTTGAGTATCATTTTCCATCCTAGTTCATAAAACAAATCCATCTCTTCCCACAGCTGTATCAACATTCTGTAATACTAAGTGACACTGAGATTACTGTGCCTAGTGGTTCTTATGGCAGATCTAATCTCAAAGCACTGTGAGGTATTCTCCAGTTCTGAATAAGGCTCCTGCACAGCCTCCCAAGTTTCCTTAGCACTCTTACAGAACAAGTAGATCCTCCCAATCCTAAGCTCCATTGCATTGGTGAGCCATGCCACAATTATAGAATTTTCGGCCTCCCATCTTTGAAAATCTACTGAATTTGCTGGTGGCTTAGAGATAGCTCCACTTAAATAGCCAAATTTCCCTTTTCCTTTGATGGCAAGAGTGATAGATTGGAACCACTCTCTAAAGTTTTTGTGATTCAATTGGTTAAGGGTAATTTGGGGGTAATGATTTTCAAGGGGTAAGGTTTGGCTGTTTTGGTTTCCGGTTGGGGAAGTTTTAGGTTGTTCAGACTTTTTGTCGATGATTTTGGCCTCTTCCTTGGCTGTGAGATCATCCTTCAAAGGGTTTTCTATTTTTGGAGATGTGCTAGCCATTGGGGTTTGATTGGACAGGGAAAGATGAAGATAATTTATTAATTTGGCTATCAGATCACCATACCAGGCTTTGATACTATGTAACATGTTTAGGATTGATGGAAATTCTAGATATTCATTACCAGTTAGTAAAAAACATATATACAAGAGATAAGGCTAATTCTAGCCATAAATATCTCCCTAATTCTAGGAAAAAACCTCTTTGGGTCAATCCCTAAACAATAGGAATTAAAATCCTAAAGTTACTCCCTTCGTCTATACAATAAAATTACGACTATAACCCGTATCTAATCCCAATTAATTAGGGACATTTAATTCCAATTAATTTTGGATTTTTCAACAGAAATAGTACTTGGTTTTATGGAGTAATATTTACACTTTGGGTGGATGAAATGAATAAATGCCGCGGGGGTCATTTGTAATCCTAAAATGTCTAGTAAGTTTAAAGTAAAGTTTTACCGAACTGCTATTAGACTAATTATGCTCTATGATAGTGAGTGTTGGGCTTTGAAAAGTCAATATGAGCAAAAGGTGAGGGTGACAGAGATAAGAATGTTAAGATGGATAACTAGACATTGATAAAAAAAATTAGTTTAGAGAAGTAGAAAGGGAAAGGAAGAGAAGAGAAGAGAAGAAGAGAATGATGAAAATCATTGTGTAGTTCTGCTACACAGGGGAATAAATTCCACTAGATATTTATTTATAATTTGACCCCAAATTGCAAAGAAATATTGCCTAGACCCACAATATAGAGAAACAATAAAAAAGAACATCCTATCACTCATATTACTCAACACTCCCCCTCAAGATGGTACAGATATTTCGCATGCCCATCTTGCGTATCATTGAATGAGAAGGTCTAATGGCCAACCCCTTAGTGAAGATATCAGCCTCTTGATCTTCTTATTTTACATAAGAGATTTTCAACAAGCCACCAGTTAACTTCTTTTTTATTAAGTGGCAGTCAATCTCTATATGTTTTGCTCTATCATGTTGGACAAGATTGTGAGCTATTTTAATAGCAGCTTTGTTATCACAGTAAAGGGAGATTGTTGATTCATCCAATAGCCCTATCTCCTGAATTAAATTTTTCAACCATAGACCTTCGCACACTCCTTGTGCCATTGCTCTATAATCTGCTTTTGCACTTGATCTAGAGACCACAGATTGTTTTTTACTCCTCCAGGTGACATGATTTCCTCCAAAGTATGAGCAATACCCAAATGTTGATCTCCTATCATCAATAGATCCAACCCACTTTGCATCTGTAAAAATCTCAATTTTGGTGTGATTATGTTTTGAGAACAACAAACCTTGTCCCAGATTCGACTTTAAATACCTTAGGATACGAAATACAGCTTCAAGGTGTGGTGTGTGCGGATCGTGCATGGATTGGCTGACCACACTTATAGCATAAGCAATGTCAGGTTGGGTGTGAGGTAAATCAATCTTCCAACTAGCCTTTGATATCTTCCAACATCCACTACATCTCCCACTCCTGCTTTTAGTTGATGATTTTGCACAATGGGAGAATCTACAGGTTTACCCCCCAGCATGCCTATCTTGTGGAGAAGATCAATCACTTATTTCCTTTGGCAAATAAAAATCCCTTTATTTGATCTAGTAACTTCAATGCCAGGGAAGTAGCTCAATTTTCCTAAGTCTTTGATTTTGAATTCCTTTGCTAGATGGTTTTTAAGCATGTTGATTTCCCCCATGTCATTGCCTGTTGTCGTACATCGCGACGAGGGATTGCGGCGACCGAGAAAGATTAGGAATGAAATGACAATGATTATGGTAAAATGGGGTTTGATGAAAGTTATGAAAAACTTTTGGAGTCGCCACCGATCTAATTTTAAATGGTGAGATCGGATACCGAGATTTAGGTCTACGTTACAGAAATCAGGTTCGGGGGTTGGTTACGTGTAGGGAAGGTATTAGCACCCCTACAGTGCCCTTTTGGTACTACATTGGATTTTGTTGCTTTTAATTTCAAATTTGTGCTTTGATTTTGCCTAAAACAAAATTATTTTTTTGATTTCTAATTCTTGAGGGATTTTTAGGAGGAATAGAGTTTAGTCACGTCATAAGGATTTTGTCAATTTTTTGAACTTAATCCTTGACGTATTATTTTGAAAAAGGGTCAATAGCGGGTACTTTCGTCAACCACCTGCATTATGGTTCTTGAAGGAATAGGATTTTGAAAACCAGGCTGGACCTTCAAAGACGGGTAATGGACTTCAAAATGAATATGTCGATCACGTTAAGCGAATTATGCCAATTCCTTCAACATAATTCCTTACGTAACTCCCTCAGGACTTTCGCCAACTGCACTAACGACCGTCGTCGGGAAAATCAGGGTTTAACATTTAAGGATAATTTAAAGTATAAATTCCTTTCCTTAGAAAATTATAACTCCAAAACTCTTTATATTATTTTTTAACTTTTTATTATTTTTTTTGTTTTTTATTTAATATTTTTTTTGTTTTTTATTTAATATTTTTATTATTTTATTATTATTATTTTTTTATTTTTGGATATGAGGATAAGAAGAAGTGACCACGGCTTGGGCCTTTTGGCCCAAACCGTGGCAACACTTCTTCATAAAATCCATTCACATTCCCCTTTTTTCTTTTTTTAATTTTAATTTTTTTTAATTCACTTATACTCCATTTAAAAAGTGATACTCCTAAATTTTATGAGACTTTCTCTGCTAGGATCCTAAGATTTTTGAAAAATAATACCAAATTTGTCAGATCAAATGACACAATTAGAATATTTTTCTGCAAAATCAATTTTTTTCTACATTTTTTTGAAACCAAATAAAAAGACTGAAATAATACAGTTAAACGTTACATTTTTTATCGAAAATTTTTCAAACTGGTACTTAAAATTTTCTTAAAAAATGCTGATTTCAACTGCATATTTTATTTTATTTTTCGGAAACATTTTTTCATTTTGGATTTATTTTTGAAGAGGGAGTTATTGGGTGCACCACACCCCATGAAGGGTGCAGTGCACCCTTCTTCAACAAACTGCGCCCGCAGGCGCAGTTTCGAAATTTTTCCAGCGCAGCCGGTTACAGCACTTGGTGCCACCCAACCAGCGGTGGCTCTTGCCACCGCATGCATCCCGAGTGTGGCAGTTCACACAGCCACCACTCCGGTAGCCACTCTGCTCCATGGCGGCACCATAGCAGCTTGAAAGAGGGACCCAAATGCCTATCTGTTGTAACTCCGGCTTTAACCAAAATTCATCCATACTCATAGCAATATGGTAGGATCGTGTCTAATAATCATACACACTAACAGGAGATTAATGGCACTGGACTAAAGGAAATAGAGAATGTGTGTTACCGAAATGACGAACTCTCTGTTTCAGCACTCTTTCAGCCACTCTCCTATGGCCGCAACTCTTCTTTTTGCACACGGTTTGGGTCTCTCGAGCCTCTTATACGTGGGTTACCAACTTCCAGTCGTTAGCTCTTGAAAATAGAACTAAGGGAAAGAAAGTTTCCTCTCTATTTTCTACTCTTAATGGCTTTCCAGATTTTCTCCGTGACCCTTCACTCTGTTTTTCTCCATAGCTCCTTCTGACTTTTTCTTTCAGGATGCTTTCTACAGCCGTGTCCTCTTGATTTCTTTCTCAATGCTCTCTCTAATTCTTCACTCGTGCTTGCTTCTCTGAATCCGTCCTCCCCTTTTCTCAGCGTTCTCTCCCTTTATATTCACCTCTGCTACCTTCCTTCCAATAAGAAGTGTCCAAGCATCGACGAATCTCCTGAGTGAAGATGCCTCCCGTGACTCCCATCAGCTTCCTTCCAGTGAGAAAAAGTCGGGAGTGGGTGAATGAGTTCTGACTCCCTTGTTGGCTTCTTTTCTACTTAGCCATTCTGGACCTCTTCTGTCACTGCCGCAGGGGCATGAAAATTCAGAAGGCATGTGAAATTCTGCAGAGTTGCTTGTTTGATTTAGAGTCACGTTGTTGGTGATCCCCCCTTTTTTTAGAAAATTCTTCTTTTTTTGTTTTACTTTTTACTTTTTAATTAATTTTGTCATTACTATTTTTTTGTTAAATTTTTATTCTTTTTTATTTATTTATTATTTTTATTTTAAAATTATGCATGAGTATATCTTAATTTTTTTTGAGGTCCGGACAAAATTAAGTGTCTACACCTGTTATTACAATATTATCAACATACACAATAAGAGTTGTTTTTTGTTTCCACATCTCTTAAAAAATAGAGTGTGACATGGAGGTGAGTATTCTTCTGTTTGAAATGAAGCTAGGCTGGTGCAAGTTTCTGGTAAGTGGTCATCATAGGAAAATCCTAACTCTAAAACAAGTACTAAGTTTTGACATATGTTGGAATCAAGGGAGGATAGGTTGATCCAAACCTGCTGCTTTCTGAGAAAAAATTGTTTTAACGAACTTGGCAGACAGCCTACAATTCCCTCCAAACTAGCCTGTTAACTCTGGCACTATTGAAAGGTGTAGGAATTACACGAATTTGATACCAATAAATAATTAAATAAATAATTCAGGGCCATGTTGGGAAAGAAGATCAATATTGTTTATAAACTCGATGACATGTATGGTGTAAGCAGTTCTATCTGGAAGATCAAACTGATTTAGCCTTTGATGCCCACACTAAACATCATTCCAGAAATTTTTTTTATACACATTCGTAGTAAGGACTAGGAGATTTTTAATACCCAACCTCCCTTATGCATAGTCTTAGTAAGATCTCTCCAAGCAATGGGACTTGCTTTCCTATTTAGAGAAGTAGTCCAAAGGAACTTAGACACATTCTTTCTCAATTATTAAGTTTTACTTAGAATGATAAATGATAAAATATTATGCTGAGGTATAGTAGCAATGACAGATTCAGTTAAAGTTAGCCTTCCAGCCATGGATAGATTTTTGGCCAACCACAGGTTTATTTTGTGATTTATTTTCTTATGGATGCGGCTATACAAATCTCCCCCTATTTTAACAGGGACTCCTTGATATTGAGATTTTTTATTATTTAAAGGAATCCCTAAACAATGAGCCACATTAGCTTTGACCACTCTATTGACATTTGGGGGAGAAATTAAATGAGTTAAATCAGTTGATAGACTGACCAGAAAGTACTCAGAACTTGTGAAGAGCAGCTTTTGAATGTTGAGCATTGAACTCAGTGACATTCACTATTTCTTTTGATAGTTGGACACGTCACCTATATACAACTAATCAGGACTTGGTGTTCGTGTCCAAGTAGTTCATAATCTAAGGTAAAATTCAATAATCAGTCCCTAATAATAATTAATAAAACCCTAATAACTGAAAAAATAAAAAAAAAAACCCACTAAACTAAGCCCATACCTAACTAAATACCTGACTGTTAGATGTTTATAGATATTTACTAAAGTACCCCTTGGACTGAAAATATCATATTAACTAAATGAATCCTCAATGACCACAATCACATAATCAACCTAAATATCTATGATTTCTGGAGCTATGAGATATTACAATATTAAATCAGAAACAAATTGGTAGATAAATGGACCGTTAAATTTATGGCTTCTGGATTTTATCATTGCGTGCATCATATGAATGAAATCTTTATTCTTTGGGTGTGTATAACTTGAAATAGATGTACTCATATGGTTATTAATTTTCATTTTAACATTTTAGTTAAAAAGTTCTTCCATTAATTATTCGTCTATATGGTAACCTTAGATGGTATTAAAGGTTGACGTATCTCTATGATTATAGTCATCTTTTTTTTTTTTTTTTTATTTTGGTATGTTAATGTGTCAATGTAGTGCCTTATCATGCGTCCTGCACTGGCGTCGAAGCATAAGTTCTGGAAAATTAAATATAGCCATTAACCATATAAAAAACCATAAATAGATTGATGTCACCATGAAGTATCCTTATAACTTGTCTCTTGTACGGATACTATGTCCCATTTCATGGTTTCACTTCTTTTATCTTGGGGAACAAGAAATTCATATGTTGTCTTTATTTTTCATTTTTAAGCATAATACAATTTAGGCTTGTATATTATAGTGTAATTGACTGAAGATGCAAACAGTTAGATTTGTAGTGTCTACAAGCAAACGATCTTACCACCTGTCTGGATGAAGAGAATATTTCTTAGCTCTCTGTTTTCTATACTGAGTAGAAAGTCATTTTTGTTGACTACATTGCCTCTGCCTTTCTAGTTTTTTGTGTATATATGTGTGTGTGGCGTTTATGGATGTGTCATTTGATTTTAAGTAACAATTACAAATCATATTCAGACAGGTTTTTGTGTGGAAGAAATTTTGCGCAAGTATATCAGATATGCTCTGAATGAGAAACCATTTAACCCTGCCATGGTTGCGGATTTAATTCAGCTAAGGAAAGTTTCTATGTTAAGTGATCCCCAAGTTGCTGAGATTCTAAATGAAATTTCGCGACGAATTGTGCGAGACAAAGGTAAACTGTTCTGAACATTGAATAGGTTGTTTGAGTGGTCCTGGTGCATGGTAATAAGTTAAGCTTTAGCCTATCTGTTCATTCACCCAGGGTGTTCTGGGTAATATTATGTCAAATGGTTTTTGTCTGCAGAAATTGTGATAAAGAATCATAAGATTATGGATGATTGACGTTTCTCATAATTTCTTTGACTTGTTTATTAATTTGTATAAATTGATTGTTAAAGAGATTTCGTACTTTGCACTTGTTATGACAAATAATTCTTAATATGGAATAAAAGAGTGATCTTAGAATAAGAAAAGTTGTTATGACAATGTGCTTCCCATTTCCTTGATATGTGCCATACTAGCTGTGTTGATACTGGAAAGAATGTCTGGTAAGGAATTGGTGTTTTCCATGGTTGTCTTCAGACAAAACTGTGCCTTAAATGTACAAGGTTTGAGTTTAGAGAGTATTTGTAGTCCGAGGACAATCTACTAGTGTTACCTTGTAATTCAATTAACGACTACAATTTGAAACTAATATGATAGTATTATTTGTGATCAAGTTATTACTATTTATTATCTTAATATCTTATTTAAGTGCCTTAGTTTTTGCTTCATACTTCTCTGTTGTATAGGTATCAAGTATGTTTTAAAATGAAAAGTTAAGTTGGATGATCTTGACTGCTCTATGCACCTACCTTAAAGGGGCCTGAGTTGGGTTGTAACCTGTAATTTTGCAGTAGCCAGACAAGTTTGTGTTTGCATGTCCTTTATGCAAATTAGGCTGTACCTTGAACGAGAACATGGATTACTAATTGATAATTGAAAAACCAGTAGTATTGGGAGATTAAAACAATAAAAAATCTGTTATTAATTTTTGGAAGTTAGTCCAAGGGCAGTGGTGACATGGGTTTCTTTGCATATTTTTGGTGCATACAGTATATCTTCCAAAGCATTTCAAACAATAAAATACTGATGAGCTAGCATGGACAAGATGAACGAATCCTTTGCTTGTTCAAATGTCCAAAGTGATCTGGCCATTGATGGAAGTGTCTTATAGGCAAATAAAATTGTAGCTAAAGGTTGCATTTTGGAGATATTAATTGCCATTTCCATATCTTGAGCACCACTAGCAAATTGTCACGTTTTAGTTTCATGCATTTTTCTTTGTCTCTTTTCCAGAAATTGGCTTAATTTCAATAATGTATATGATGATTTGGTGTGTTTATTGTTTACTAGTTCAACCACTTTGGTGGCTTTAGCATTATGTTATTTCCTTCTTTATACACATTCGTTGCTGCCTGATTTTAGGAAACATGTAGCCAACTGAAAATTTTGAACTGCTGTTAATGTGAAATTGCGATTACATTATTGGCAATGCTGTCTTCCTTTCAGCCAATACTTTGGTATTATGCAGACTCTATGTGGCTTCTGAACTATAGGATTTGTCATTACTCATGAGAATTAAGCTATTCTGAAGCTTACCTTACAGGTGGTTTTGAAAATTAGCAACTTATTAGAAGTTAGAGAAAGGATGAATGCTCGTGATTGGAGAGAAGTGAAATTCTTTCCCTAATTTGTCTCCCTTTCTTCCTGCCTCCTTTCTTATTGAGCAAAAAGTGCTTAATAATGTTATATCTCTTTACTCTGACTTTATTTACATTTAATTGACTTTTAGGCCCTGTTGTCATGGATAAATCGGGTTATACTGAAAAAGGTTTCAAGAGAAAACTAGCTGTTCAGACCCTTTTTGGAAAAGTCTTCTATTTATCTGAGGTAAGTGAATGTAACAGTCAGGGTGATAAAATAAATTTTGGATTTTTCCCTATGCTGCAGGTAAATACAAAAGGAAAATGGAACTCCTACTAACAGTAGTTTACTAAACTGTCACTTAAAGTAATTAGAATAGTTGATATGTTGGGTCTCGTAGTTCAGTTTGTAGAACCCAGTAAATTCAATTGTTTAGATTCTTTTAAGTGAATATTTAGTAAAATTTAAATTATAGGAATAGTAGGACTGAATACAAAATGTGTAGTGGTCTGTGCCAGTAGGTCCTTTGGTCCCGCTGGGTACTGTTACCTCTATTTTAATTTCAGGATTTGTTGAACCTACCACAGTGGGCCTAAACATACTGTGACTGAATAACATCATTTCAATATTATGGTAAAAATTTAGATTTCTTTTTTCCCATTAGTGCTTGTTGTAGGGAAGTACATTTATGCCTTTAAAATATTATTGCTTCCTGGCTACACCAGTTGGTTTTGCACCTGATCAATTTCTAGACAGGGATGGTTTAGTTTCTGCATCATGTACCTAACAATCATGATGGTACGAGAGAATGGCGCTTAGGCCTTGTCCCAAAATACTTAAATAAGCTAGCTTTTAAAAGAAATAGCTGGGACTTAGTCTGGCTGTTTAGTTTTTGATGCGTGACTCTACCGGCCAACTTTGGTGATTTGGCTTAGTTTTGTTTTTCCAAGAAGAGTAGATGTTCCTGGCTGGTTACTGTCTTTAGGTACAACAAAAATAAAGGATGGGAGAATGTGATGCATATAGTCATTGCTGTCAGTAATTTTTTAATATTGTCTTACTTATTTCCAATCATGATTGTTATGTATATAATGTTTAAACTAATTGAATTGTTTGGCAATTTGGCTCCAGCTGCCAGAGTTCTGTTCAAGAGATAGCTCCTTAATTGTCAAGGAAATTTTCGGGGCTACAGAGTATGCTCTATGCTTGGTTTCTCATGATTGTTTTTCTTATTTCAGTAAAATGAAGGAACTATAAAGTAGCAGAGCCCTCTTCTTTTGTCAACCTAAAAAAAGTGAGAAAAATTAGCAGTCCCCGAGCAAATTGCATTTTTCTCTGAAATATTCTTTACGTACCTAGAAAATTCGTATTGGACTTGAAATCCTTCTAATCTTTCTCATTACGCCCTTTGTTTTCTCATGTAAAGATGCTACAAATGAAGAAGCCTGTTGAAATGAAGTCCTTTTCCAGCATTTTCCTTTGATCTACATTTGGTCCTCGTTATCAGATATTAATAGGAGCTTGAAATCTCTGATAAACATGCTCAGACAGAAACTTGTTTGGTTATTTTTTCCAGTGAAGATGCTGACAAACTCAGGATGCACACTTTATCTGAAGATGGTTTTATGGAGGCATTTGAGAAAATGGTTGACGACGGTTCAGATAGTTAGGAGGGCTTATTGATGCGTATCTCATTTTAATGTTTCAGCATGCAAAAAGTTCGTAGAAGACTTAGTGGCAGCCACTGTTCCAAGTTTCCCCAAATCCCCCTTTACCCCACACGAAGTAACGGGCGCACAAATACCCACAGTGAGCAAGGGTTTCCTTTAGTTTGCTTTTGTATATTAAAGATTCTTTAGAATAAATTTTGTATTGGCGCTTCTGTTATAGGTTAGTTTTGGCAGGTTGTGCTTTTAGTGTTTGAAAATTGAAGGTAGCACTTAATTAACAGAAATCATTGTAGAGATACATTTAGATATAGAATAATTGTATGACATAGGGCTGCATTTATTGAAGGATCAGGTTCATTGTAGGAACTTTCTTGTCAAATGTGACGTGAAGAGCGTAGCAACCGCGGGGGGCGGGGGCCGGGGGCCCAACTTGTTACTACAATCCACAAAAGATTTGGAGCTACGTAGTTTGGCATGCAGCGGTCCTGGGCGTTGATGATGAGATGAGAGAGTGGATTATTAGTATACAATGTTACTTTAAGGCCTTTGACAATGTAAGGATGGGCGTTGATTCAACTGTGTTCGAGAATTGGATCACTCAATAATTGTCCCTGCAAAATGCATTGTTGAGGTGTTAATAATTGTACCTCTTATTCCCTTTCGTCCACCAAAGTAACAAGGGTAAAAGTTTCGCATGTATAATGTAAAATTTTTAATCAAAGCCAAGTGCAATTATACATGAAAAATGTGTCAAAAATTTAGAGTAACATTGGTTATACAATAATTTCTCCACAACTTTCCCAAAGAACTAATCCTTAAATGTTTTAATTATAAAAGTAGTGATATTTTTATTCTGTTAAACTCATCTCCTTTACATCTCCGTCTGTATTATTTATTTTTAAAATGAAATGTGTTAAATATAAAAATTATGTCGCTAACATAATTTTATTATTTTTGTAATTATAATAATAGAGATCAATTTTTATTTAAAAAATATTTCTTCTAAATGCTTGCTTACGTTAAAAGAGAAACATTGAAAAAAATAGAGAATATAAATATACATAATCAGCATACAATATTTACATTATATATATATATAGATCATTATTCTTTTTAATTTTTACATTGTATAAATATTACGTAAAAATTAACCAGTGTAACTAACATTTTTTAAAAATTATGCAAATATAGTGACTCTATCAAGATACCAGCCTACCCTACTCCCACAGTCCACTGTTCCGCTAGGTTGCTTGTATTCATATCAAGAAAATTGAAATCATGGTCGAATTACTAATTATCCTTAAACATGGAAATTATGTTTCAGGCTGTGATCCTCAGGCATGCACTAACTCATTATAATATTCGTATGCAGGTATTTGAAAGTAAAGGATTTCATATCCCACATCCTGGCCGGCATTCAATGCCTTCTCATTCAACGTATGTTTAACATTGGCACGCAAGCGCAATAGCCAGAGAATACAGTCATCTGAAACACCTGCTCATATGCATTGTAAAACATGAGGATTAATAAGAAAATATCTTTCAATACAATACATTGTAAAACATTACTTGATGTTCATGATAAAAATGAGTCACACAGCATCATCCGTTGCATCATGTTTTATTTGATATATTCATTCACATATTAACACCCCCTCCCCCCCCCCCCCCCCCCCCCCGGGGCACCAAAGGTAGGTGGCTCAAGTCAAAGGACAAGTGACACTGGATTTAGACATGGCCTTCAACTGTGTGAGACTGATATGTTCTGCGCCTAAGCTCAGTATCTGGATTGGGTTGCTGCAGAAATATTCTAGTTGGATCATTAGGATCAACATACCTGCAAAACCTTTTCAATTAGCAACCCTACTGATTTGATTTTTTATATAATATACAGCTAAACATTCACTCACGCATGTCTCATCATCTCATCCACAGGAGCCTGAGCTGCTTGCAGCGGATCCTGACGAGACTCAATCCCTAAATTAGAATTTTGATTATACCGTCTCACCGAAGCAACTAAATTGAAGAAAAGAGGGATAAAGGTTCCACAACCCCCTTCTTTGAATAATGTCTTGAACGAATATGTGGAGTAAAGAGCTCTGTGATGGTCATCTGGGACTACCTGAAGTGAGTTTACACAATTCAGGTTTTTGGACAAGCGTCAAAATAAAACAATAATAATAAGATATACTAAGAAAAAGAGTTAACAGTCAAACTTACAGGCTCAACCAGCCCAGAAATATTGTTGCAGTGAAAGATTGGCTGGTTAAATTTTTCACCATGGATGTAAAGCTGCACAGCGAAAAAAATCTAAGGATCAAACAAGCTATGAGAGTGGTATATTAAAACATGCTTTATGGCAACCGATTGTGTTCCTCAAAAGTCAAATGAACAATAATATAGAATGGAATAAAAGATTAGGCAGTATTAGCAAAACAGCCAACAACTTTTTAATTAGATTTGCAACCAAGGTCATGCAGAAGAGAAAAGCAGTACAATCAAATATGATCTAAAGCTCACTGTTTTCTCAAACTTGCTTTTCAACTCCCTAAAAATGTGTCTCCATCTCACTGCACTCTTGCAGTTGGTCATTCAACTGGGATCCCGATCCAGATCCAGCTAACTGCCCCTTGAAAACTAATTTAGGATGTGCCCCCAACAGTAAAGACACTACATTCCCTTTTTAATTCACTTAAATATAAGTTCCTTTATATAATAAGGAGCCGCTGACAATGAAATGGAATGAACAAATCACAAGCAAAAGTGCACAATCCTTAACGGAGTGTTTGGTTCAAGTGAGGGAAGGGAAGGGGAGGAATTTTAATGGAGGAGAAGGGAGGGGAGGGGAAGGACAAAAAAATTCCCTTGTTATCCTTATTTTCCCTCCCCTCGTTTGGTTAGGAAGGGGAAGGACTTTAAATTAGAAAGTAATGTACTTACTAGGCCCATAAAAGAGTCACACTAGGAGGCCAGGCCCAAGAATAACAAAGAGACAAGGGAATGGGAAAATACAGGGGGGAAGAAATGCTATGGGGATCAAGAAGGCGGACAGGTTAGCAAGAGAGGTATGAGGGATGGTTAGTACAGGAGATGAGCATGAGTGGACAAGTGGACAAGAAATTAGGAATAAAAGTCACAGGCTGTGTAGTGGGGAGAGTATCTTGTCAGTAAGTTGTTAGAAGCTTTTAGCTATGTGAGTGAGGAGCAATTTGCTCTGGGATAAGGGCTGTGCCCTTGGCAGTGGAAGTTTCCTCTACTAAGTTCTCTTTATTTTCTTCTACCGTCATCGTTCCTCTGTAACTTTCTAGTGAAAAATCCACCTTCTAGTCTATTTTCTTCTTGATTTGGTTTTGTTAATTTCTGAGTTCCTAACAAATTGGTCCAGCCTGCCAGATCCGATATCCCGGCAACTATGGATGTGGAGCTGGAATTGTTGAAGAAAGAAGTAGTGTCCCTCATGACATTTGCAGTCGAACAAGGAGCTCCGAGTGAGGACGATCAAAGAAATTCAAAAGAGCTACAAGACTGGAGAATGTTATTGAAGCTGTGGATGTGGTTTGAGGGAATCAAACCACCACCCAATCAGACAGCTGTTGGAATGGCAACAGTTGATGAAGACTGGGAGCAAGATAAGAAAGGGATTGAGGTGGTGGTTGCAACCGTGGAAAAAATTTTAGAGGCAACTAAATCAACTGATAATGAGAAGCTAGAAACCAACAACGAGGAATCCATGAAAGAGGAAGATGAAGAAGATGAGTCAATGGAGGAAGACTTTGAGTCGAATATATCAAACTTAGACTCTCATGAAATGGAGCCTCGAGAGATGAAACTTACAAATCTATGGAACGACGCAAGTCTCCTTCTACCATCACAACCACTTGGTGGGGCAGAGATACGATCATTGCCTCCCGACCCACCACCACCACCACCTCTTCTTTTTAGTGACTAGAAAAGCCATCTCGGCCTGTCATGTAAGCTGAGGGTGAGTTGCGATCATCCTTCCCTCATAAACGCTTGGTTGAGCACAATTACTAGGGAAAAGTGGCGTTATAGAGGTGAGGAGAGCAGTCCCAAAATTGGAGCCATCCAACATACGGGATCCATGAAGGGATCCAGATTGGGCCTTCCGTCTTTTCTAATGCACCCAATCACAATTTGCCCACCCTATAAGCCATTTGACCACTGGTTTTCTTATAATCCAACCTCATCTGTGTTTTTACTTTTCTATGGCAAGAATGGAAGAAATTTCTAAGGAGTTGAAATGGCTAAAAGAGTAAGAGTCCACGTACTTTAGGACTAGTCCGTTAATAGCTAAGGTAGCAGCACCACCCTTGCTTGTAAGCATAGAGGAGAAGCCTAGTGTTTTGAAATGGCCAGAGGTAGAGTCGGCAAATGAAGGACACTTTAGATTGTGGTCTAAGTGCTAATCAATCAATGATCCTCTATCCTTACCGAAGAAGTGGTTGCGGAAGAGAAGCCAAAATAAATGGCAGAGCCCTCCCTCTTGCATTTGACGGAAGAGATCCACTACTGGATCCACAACCGGTCTTCATCAATCCATTTTCATAGGTGCAATTCCATTTGACCCACCCAAAGGCACAAGCCCACGCTCATGGCAAGGGGACTGTGACTGTTCTTGTTCCCAATGGGTATCAACTCCAACAATTCAAGGCACCGACACCTCAATTCAGGATGCTCAACCCATCACGCCCATGGAATCTGTTCCCACCATCATCTCCCACTTCGGTGACCTTGACTTTCTTTAGTGCAATGATCTCCAAACTGAGAAGAGTCCTTTTCAACGAAGTTACAAAAACTTTGAAACAAAAAAGGGGAGGAATGGCAAGAAAATTAAGTTTTTGCCAGGAGTAAATGTTGAAGAAAGGTATCTTACACACAGACTCAGCAACACAAACCGATGTCAACATGGGTGACCTGGAGAGAAAGCTTGTACGCACCCGAGAAGCTGTGAGTCAAGACTTGACTTTAAGCTTTCAAGATCCTACTGAAGTAGGAAGTCGCTATCTTTACTTAATTTTTGATTGTGGAAAGGGACATGTGCTCATCAATATAGATGCATAGGAGAAGTCATTTATACTATCAGTTAGGAATGGGCTTTTGTTAGTGGAGCAATCTAAAGATTTGACACTTGTTCTTTTGTCCGAAGACTCAATTGAAGAAGAATTGAAAAGAGAACATGTGGTGGATACATCCCATCGCACCTCTTTTTGCATTTTATCCAAGCATTTGATACCACAGTCATATCTGGATAAATTGTCACTTCTGCAAGATTGAATCAGTCTCCGCTGAAGTCACTTTTGATATGATAGAACAAGAAACTGTTTTATCTGTTGAAGAAATCATTTGAACCCGTAGATTCAGCTACCTTTGGGCATTTTTATTCAGCTAGGCTTCACGAAATGGGACAGGTTGTCGCTGTTAAAGCACAAAGGACAGGGGTTCCTGATGCATTTTTTCTTGATAAGTTAATCTTACGCTTTCTGGCAGGGTTCATAAGGAGAGCTGGTAAGATTAACACTAATCTCCAGGCTGTTGTTGTTGAATGGGTATCAAGTTTGTACCAATGGATGGACTATATGAATGAAGCAAGCAATGATTTGAAGTTCAGGAATTTGTTTGGTTCTGTAATAGAATTGGTTGTTCATGTGCTGTATATCGATTACATAACTAGCAAGGTTCTTGTTATGGAATGGGATGAGGGGAAAAAGCTGTCAAAAGTGAAGGGTCTCCACTTGATTAAAATTCGAGTTTGCTGCTCATTGAATCAACTCCTGGAGTATGATGACAATGCTGAGGTCATTGTTGAGGTAACTGAAATGAATCACAGAATTCGAAAAAAAAACTGATGGCCTTGCTGCTGCAAGAGACACAATTGCTGCTAGAGGGCAAGGGCTTGAAATTGACTCTGTTGCTCCTTCACAGTTGATATGCTGATTCCCAGGATTTTTATTGGTTTGATCGTGGGAGCAATGCTTCCTTACTGGTTTTCTGCCGTGAGCAGGAAGAGTGAGAGAAATATTGATCTGAAGATGGTTGAGGAAGCACACAAGCAATTCAATACCGTTTTCAGTTTGATGCAAAAGAGATTGGAGATAAAGCAACCCAAGGGCACTCTTAAACAGATCTTTGTTAGCAGATCCATTCAGCAGGGGAACCAACAAGTGAAACAGGTTCTAATTGAGCGGCAGCACCTGTCACATGAGGACGACACTTGGGAGGATACAAACATTGAACAACTTCAATTCCCTCACCTCAACCTTGAGGACAAGGGTGTTTATGGGATGGGAGGTATTGTTAGGCCCATAAAAGAGTCACACCAGGAGGCCAAGCCCAAGAATAACAAAGAGACAAGGGAATGGGAAAATACACGGGGAAAGAAATGCTGTGGGGATCAAGGAGGGGGCCAGGTCAGTAAGAGAGGCATGAGGGATGGTTGGTACAGGAGATCAGCATGAGTGAATACTTGGACATGAAATTAGGGATAAAAGTCACGGGCTGTGTAGTGGGGAGGGTATTTGAGTATCTTGTCAATAAGTTGTTAGAAGCTTTTAGCCCTGTGAGTGAGGAGCATTTTGCTTTGGGATAGGGGCTGTGACCTTGGCAATGGAGGTTTCCTCTACCGAGTTCTCTTTATTTTCTTCTTCCGTAATCATTCCTCTACAATTTTCTAGTGAAAAATCCACCTTCTAGTCTCTTTTCTTCTTGATTTTGTTTTGTTAATTTCTGGGTTCCTATCAGTACTATGATACCCTTTCAAGCTATTAGGTTATAGAGATGAGGGTAACTTTGGAATTTAGAAAGATAACTAAGGGTGACTTGGTCTTCACAATTCAAAATTTTTAATGAACTTTCCTTCCCCTTCAAATTCCCCCACTTTTGGAAGGGAGATAAAATGGAGAAGAAAGGGATCCCCTCCCCTCCACTCCCCTCCAACCAAACACTAGGTAAATGATTTATAATTTAATATATTGTGGAATCCATTTTGCTTCACATTTATAATGTAACAAGGAAAAGTTACTATACATATAAATGTATAGGTTTAATTGCACTTTTGGTTCCTATAAGTTTTAGATTGGTTCAATTTTGTCCCCTTAGTTTCAATTGCACCAATTTCATCCTCATACTTTCACATATACAATTAAGTCCCTCCATGACCTAGCCATTACACCTGAAATGGAAATTGATGGCGTGATTCATAATTTGCCTATATGGCCATTAAGTTATTAATGTGGCCTAATGCCAATGTCATATTGGCCAAAAGACTCATAATTCAAATCAAATATGAAGTATGTGATCTCACTTACCAACACCTTCAATCCACCCTGGTATGAGTTAGGGTTGATTCTCTTGTCCTAACTTGGCATTGTATTAGGCCACATCAGTAAACTAACGTTCTAGGCTATAGGGGGATTTAATTGTATAGTTTGTAAATGAATGAGAATGGAAGTGACAATTGAAACTAGGAGGACAAAATTGAAACAATCCATATACTAGATTGACCAAAAGTGTATTGAAGCAAAATGTAAAATGTGTAAGCAAATTATCATACCATAAATACACCTTCAGACCAAAATACAATTTAAGTATCAATTTTTGCTAAATCGCCAATGCTTTGGTTTTGTCAAATTTGTCCTTAGAATTTTACAAAGCCAACAACACTACTCCAGTTCTAAAAGTGATTAGCTTGTTACGGAAAAAGTTGCTTGCTGATACAGTAAGCCACACTAATCCAGAAACTACATAAATTATTGCAAGTAAAAGAAATCCTTAAATCATTCAATTACTCACAAAAGTTTGTATACAGAAAATTAAGATAGTAATCTCCAGACTTATAACCATTGCGTATCAATCCCCAACTAATCTAACACAATCAAAACTACATCCTCAGTAATCAATACGATATCACAAGATATAAAGCCTAATAAATATAACAGGAATTTGCCAACACTTAGAGAGGAGACAGTAAAGCATAGGACAAAACTCAAACACATAGCATCACCACTGAGTCGCTGACATTTGGCTGCAGATGCTATGCAGTGATTCTGCTAGACACAGACCGATATAGATTTGTACAAAAACTCAACGTCTCAAATTTTCTCAAAACAAACAAGAAGAATATGCAAAGATGGTAAAAACTTCATATTAGGCCAAACAGAAGAATTTAATCCGCAAGCATATTTTTTAAACAACAAAAATGTATTATCACCTACCAAAGGCATATCAAAAGCTGTAAAGTCTCCAACAGGCCTTTTAGCAATGAAGACCATGCGTATATTTGACAAATAGATGGTTCCCTTTGTTTTGAGGTGACCTCCATGGTTTCTGGTCATACACACCAAGAATTTATAACAAAATGATTATTATGTCAACTTCTATAAAAGTATCTGATTGCAATACAAAAGGACAAGAGCAAGTGTATTCCCAGACAATAATTTTTAGTGCATATTATTCTTGTATTCTTCTGAATTGTGCAAATCCAACAAAGACTCCACGTTTTAGTTTACATTACAATCACATTTAAAGTTTGCAATTGCATGACTCTACAAATGTATACAATATTTTTCAAAATTTGCCACAAGATAACTAGTTAACTACTAGTAATCTGTAATAAAACAAAATTAAGATAACGTTAAACTAATTTCAAAAAGAAGGATGGCATATATAAAATGAAAATACATGGATACTGCAAACTCATTTTCTTGGAGACATCTACAACATCAATAACACACTGAGTCTTATCCTATTAGGTGAGGTTGGCTATATAAAACAAACGGCACGATTAGGTTCTATCAAACACCAAGTTTTCAGAAATATCATTGATCAAAAGATCCCTTATAATAATCTTTCTAGATGTCCTTTTTGATCTTCATCTATCCGTCTTCATTGAGTTAAAAACTATTTAATCAACTTTTTTCACTAGAACCTCTAATAGTTTTTTTTACACATATCCAAACCACTGTAACTAAATTTCTATCATTTTCTCCTTAATAGATGCAACACCCACCTTCTCTTTAATACAATCATTCTAAATCTTATCCTTTCTTATATGTTTACTCACCTATCTCAACATTCTCATCTCTGTTACCCCTATTTTTTTGGTTCTTGTTGGCAATTCAAAACCTAACAAGCACAACAATAGAACATAGCTAGTGTTAAAGCAGTTCGGTCCTTTAGGCTTACCAGGTATTTCGCAATCACAAATAACTCTCGAAACATTTCTCCATTTCAACCACCCAACTTGAATCCTATGTAAAGCATCCCTATCAATCTCTCTATCACTTTGTAAAAATTATCCAAGATACCGAAAACTTGACACTTGTGGTACAATGTGCTCCCCAATTTTTACCTCTAAATCATTATTAACTTGCTTCTTGCTAAACTTGCACTCTATATACTCTATCTTGATTTTGCTTAAACAAAAATGTGCTCCCTAATTTTTTCCTCCAAATCATTACTAGCTCGCATCTTGCTAAACTTGCACTCCATATACTCCATCTAGCTTCTGCTTAAACGGAAACCCTTTGATTCCAAAGCTTCTCTTCACATCTCCAGCTCAGAATTCACGTCTTCTTTAGACTTCACTACTAGGACTATATCATTAACCAAAAACATACATTTTGGAATTATTTATTGGATGTACCCCGTAAGTACACCCAAAACTAAAGTGCAAAAGTATAAACTTAAGAATGATCCTTAATACAAACTGATCTTTATGGGAAATTCCTCTATCACACCACCCTGAATTCTAACACTTGTTGATGCCTCGTCATACATATCCTTTACAGTTTCTATATAAGCAATACAAACACCTTCTTTTTCCAATGTCTTCCATAAAACTTTCCTTAACACTCTATTGTAAGTTTTTTCTAAGTTAACAATAAATACGTGCAAGTTTCTCTCTTTACTTCGGTACCTTTTCGACAAAACCCACAAAATAACAAGAAAATCATGTGCAAGTCTCTCTTTTTTAAAATAGTTCTAGGACACTAAAATGGTCATAACAAGAAATTACTATACTAAAGGTTTGCTTCTTACAAAATAAAAATGGGTTACATATGAAAATTAAATTATTAACCTACAAAGTCAAACAACCATCAAGATTACTCAACTGCAAAATTGAGAATTCAAAATAAATTAGAAAAAGGTGAATCCCCCACTAAAAGGGAGAAAGAAGGAAAAAGAAAAAAATGGATTTTTCCTATTACTTTTATGCAAGTTCCATAATCTATGCGTCGTACCACGATTCAATTGTTTTGTATGCACATGGTTTGTGTGTGTATGTGATAGATAGATAGATAAATATATATATATATATATATATATATATATAGAGAGAGAGAGAGAGAGAGAAGAGACTCCGAGACTTCGAAGACAGAAGGGAAGAACTTTGCATATTCCTCAATGTGACTATAATGAGGGCCGATTGCCTCTTATACCATCTATGTATTACCCAAAACTAATTCAGTTATTACCTACTCAAACCGTAACAGCTACTATAATCTCCTAACATGCAACTCATCATACCAATACAACAAGGTAATTAAATAATCAATTATTTTCAAATTTACCCAACATTGTTGTTAATTGCGCACAATTGCACATTGCGCAATGCAATGGGGTGTTGCGCAATAAAACCCCAATTACATTGCAAGGTTCGAATTGTGCAACATTTCACTCGCAATGCTGCGTAATTGTGCACAATGAGGAGCTAATGGTAAAACCGCATCCTTTAAAAGGTTTAGCCTATTTTAGCCCCCAATTCCCATGCCAAATCCGCCACAACTTGTCTCCGCTCCTTTTTCTTTCTTCTTCGCCCCTTCTCGAGCTCTCTGCTCAAGTCTTGGTGGTGGACGATGGTTGCTAGCAGCTTTCTCTACGCTTCTGGTTTTGCTTCTGTTCTGGTTAGCTCCTTTGATTGGTTCTGTTCTGGTTAGCTGCAATTGCTTCTAGCTCCAACAGTGGTTGCTGGCTCCGACGGTGCACCTGTTCTAGCTAGCTCCTCCTCGGATCGCTTCTGTTCTGCTTCAACTTTGATGGTGGTTGCTGGCTTTCTGCTCTCTTTTTAAGTCTGTATGATTTGTTCTTTTGTTCTGTTCTGTTTGAGGCTGGAGATATGCTTCCCATAAAACTTTTTGAATCTTTATTTATTGTTCTATTCTGTTCTGCTCTGTTCTGTCTTGAATCTTTATAATTGATCATAAGATATCTTGTAGTTAATAGAATTCAGAAGTTTAGATACTGTATAGAATGACCAGAATGATTGTTATTTGGGGTTATATAACCTATATAAAAATATATTTTTAAATATGTTATATAATTGAGCAATTATTCAAATTGCAGTGCACAATGTCACAATGATCCCAAATGCAATAAGTGCACAATTCGCAATTAACAACTTTGTACACGACTGTATCGGATGCAACCACCTCATTAAGACATAACAGCTTGGCCCACTAAAAGATCCCTCAACATCAAAGGTTAAGGATAGATGATTTGTTTTTCAAAATAAAGGCTACTCTCCCATGTAGAATTTACCTGCAAATTTTAAACCACTGGGGCAAGACTACTGGTCTGTCATGCATTTTGACAATTTTGCTTCATATAATGGAGTTTGGATGTAAAGTCAGAGCCTGTGATATCAATAGTTGGTACTTGGTAGGCAACCAGAACATAGGGTTTGTAATTTGAACTGAATTTTTCGGAAGACATGTGGAATGAAGGGAAAAGGTAAAGCTAACAAAAGCTACTGGCCAATTTGAGCTTCAACCTGAAAGGGACTATATAATTCAGTGGTCAAATTATTCAATGACTTGATAGCCACTGTCCATTATTTGTACGGCTGCAACTTCAAATACATCAAGTTATCCAAATAAAACTGTCTCTTTTTGCTTATCTGCCATCTGCTTCATATACTTCAGGTATTATTTGTTTCTCTTTTTTTTAATGATGCTTGAGAACTTGATTTATAAATTCCCTTGCTAGCAAGCCTCTATGCTTAAGATTCACCATAACTATTATGGAATGTGAACCAGTGTGCTGTTCACAAACCACTGGAACTGATGCCATATTGATCGCATCATGATAAGTGCCATTTTAGTAATGTAGCACCACAAGGCTAAAGGCAGATATGGAGCCAATACCAGGGTAAATATCTGCCATATGTCTCAAACAAGCTTGCAGAGACCCATTCAAAAGTTCCATCTGACCATTAGTTTGTGAATGTTATGAAAAGGAATCACTTAACAACCCAGCAATCTGATCTAATGCCTCCAAATAAATAGTCAAGAAGAATAGATCCCTATCACTCACAAATCGCTATAGTAGCAAGCATAATTTTTACTTCATAAACATGGTGCATAAGCCATAATAAGTGCTTATAATGGATGCGACCCCATTGACCCTGTATGCACAAGCATCAAGAAAGCTTAAATTTAAAGATCAAGTTTCCTCAATATTCTAGCTAGCTTAAAATTATAAGCACATGGATAAACTTTAGTAAATAAGTATTTAATGGTCTTAATTTACTTGGGCTTGACCTTTTTACTATTCAAATGATACAACAAATACAACAACAATAACAAAGCTTTTTCCCATTATGGGGGGTCGGCTACATAGATTAAACGTTGCCATAAATTTCTATCCGAAACCAAACTTTCAAAAATACCATTTACCCAAAGGTTTCTTTTAATTACCTCCCCAAGTGTCTTTTTTGGTCTTCCTCTACGTCTCTTCATGGGACTAAAAACCATTTGATCAACCTTTCTCACTAGTACCTCATGCGGCCTTCTTTGCCCAAACCACCGTAACTGAGTTTTCGTCATTTTCTCCTAGATAAGTGCCACACCAACTCTCTTCCGAATACAATCATTTCGAATTTTATCTTTTCTTATATGTCCACTCATCCATCTCAACATTCTCATCTCTGTCATCCCCATTTTTTACTCATGTTAATCTTTTAGAACCCAACATTCACTACCATAGAGCATAGCTGATTTAATAGTTCGATAAAACTTCCCTTTAAGCTTGTTAGATATTTTACAATCACAAATGATCCCCAATGCGTTTCTCCATTTCAACCACCTAGCTTGGATCCTGTATATGACATCCCTATGAATCTCTCAATTACTTTGTAAAATCAACTCAAAATACCAAAACTTGGATACCTGTGGTATGTTATGCTCCTCAATTTTTATTTCTAAATCATTATTTTCTCACCTCTTACTAAAATTATACTCCATATACTCTGTTTTATTTTTGCTTAAACAGAAACCCTTTGACTCCAAGGCTTCCCTCCATATCTCCAATTTACAATTAGCCTCCTCTCTTGATTCCCCTACTAGGACTATGTCATATGCAAAAAGCATACATTTCGGGACTACATCTTGGATGTATCTAATAAGTATATCTATCACTAAAGTGAAAAGGTATGGACTTAAAAATGACCGTTGGTGCAAACTGATCTTTATAAGAAAATCTTCTATTATCCCTCCCTGAGTTCTCACATTTGTTTTAACTCCATCATACATATCCTTTATAGAAAGAATATAAGCAATACGAACACCCTTCTTTTCCAATACCTTTCATAGGACTTCTTTTGGCACTTTATCATAAGCTTTTTCCAAGTCAATAAAAACCATATGTAAGTTTTTTTCTCTACTTCAGTACTGTTCCATCAAACCTCGTAAAAGATATATAGCCTCCGTAGTTGATCTTCTTAGCATAAAACCAAATTAGTTCTCTAATATAAGAGTCTCTTTTATTAATCTATGTTCAATCACTCTATCCCAAAGTTTCACAGTATGGCTCATGAGTTTAATCCCCCAGTAGTTTTCACAATTCTAAATATCTCCCTTATTCTTGAAAATGGGTATCAATGTACTCTTGCTCCATTCATTTGGCATTCTCTTGGACCTCAATATCTCATTCAATAACTTCGTAAGCCAAGTAATACCTTTCTCTCCCAAACACCTCCAAACCTCAATAGGTATTGCTAGTTACTATTCAAATGATATTGAGCTTTTTTTATAGTCCAAGTTTCACTCATGGGTTTAGTAGTAGCACTAGAGTATCAATACTTAGATTAGCATTCTATTTCCAATTCTAGTAGGACAAGATATACAAGGTCAATTAAAACATTTGAAATGTTTATATTTAGCCTTTAGAGATTATCAGATATATAAAATGGGGCAGTTAATTACCACCCCATGGTTTCCACACTTATACCATCACACAACCTCAATTAACTTTCAACCATCAATCTTCTACCCTCAATTCAACCTAGTAATTTGCGGGCTGTTGACCCTACTTCCTTATGGTTTTACATCTCCCATGAAAGAGGCATATTTAATAAGAATATCAACCAACACAAAATTTTGGTTCTTATTTTGTCTCTCTAACACACCAAACATATTCTAACAAATTATCAACATCTCTTTCCATTCCTTTTTGACCAAAAAAATGCCTTGTGCATTTGTCTATAAGTTCTTGTTACACCATAATAGGTTCTTGTACAAATGTAAATAGGAAAGCCAAAAGCTCACAACCTCACCTGAGCCTTGAATTCTTGGAAAGTTGATTGGTTTTGTTTCCACAATTTAATTATGACTACTAATAAAACTGTTCAAAAAGCTAACTATCAAAAGATGAAACACTCAATGGTTAAGTTTGGACCTTCTAGGCAATGCATAGGTCATGAATTTCTGTCTCTTATACTAAATTTCACAATCAATATTTTGTGAAATCAACTAACTTTTCCTATTGAGAAGAAATATTGATTTTCTACTGCAGTCTACAGCAAAGGCTTAGGTGTTCATAGTCAGTTCTCATGACAAAATGCTAACCGAGCGGATATTCGCTCTACACAAGCCCCTAGTAGCAATTCTCATTCATAACGCACAGAGCCACTTACTTCATACTAAACATTTTGCTACCAAAGTAAGGAATGCGAAAAAAAAAAAAAAAAGGACTTTTCTGTTTTTAAAAAGCTCCAATATCCACTAACATCAATTTGCAAAATGAACATGTTTTGAAAATTTGGCAAGCCTAGCTCAGATGCCTGAACCATAGCTTGCTTCAAACACTCAAAAACCTGGCCATACATCAGTTTGGTGTCAAAGGCTGATATTGGAAAGGAGTATTAAGTATTAAAAAACCTCACAGAACAAAGAGCAACTAATGGTTCTACAAAGTACAGAAATTATAGATTATTAGCACCTTGGCATGCACTGACATAATGTCAATCCACTTTTGTGCTTCTATATTGTTTTAGAGGGTAAAAAAGATAACTGAAAAAACTGAAAAACTTCCATTATTTACCCACTAACATGGACTTCGTGCATTGTAGGACAGACTTTTATATGATGAAAACAGGCCAAAGACACCAAAAGAAAATCTTGGCATAGTAATATAGGTATGAAGCTGAATTTCATTATAAAAGCCTTTTACATCAAAATTAACACCAGTCATTCAGCTATACACAGTTCTCACCTAATACAAGCTACGCTGGCACTCTAAAATCCTCAATTCTAGCCTCTCAGCTTATTAACCGGCCTCATCCATCATTATTCTCCAGCATTTATCTTTTTAAGTTCTGCTGGGAGATGTATTGGTGCCGATATTGATTATAACTTTTTTCTCTAAATGATTTATCACATTTGTTTACTTTCCTTCTTTTGTTATATGTATTTTATCCTAAAGAAAAATCGTTAGTCTTCTTGGCTGTAGCTCCTTCCGGCTAATTCAAGCATTAAAATATCAAATCTCGTAACAAAATTCACTAATTAACACGTCCTGCATGACTAGAAAGCGTTACGGCGTAAAATCCTAGAAGATACCGAAAAATTCCCATGGGAAGAAATGAAAGCCTATGCCTCATACGGTCATACCCCATTCCTAACCATGAGAAGATATGTGTGTGTGTGTGTGTGTGTGTGTGTGTGTGTGTGTGTGTATCTATATATATATATATATATATATATATATATATATATATATATATATATATATAGACAAAATTTGAATGGAATAAAGATGCTAAAGTTGCAGGATAAAGATTTACGCACCCAGGGATTTTATCAACTTCGAACTCGACGCCGTCTCTGGCTAAGACAAAGATCTCGTTGACAAAAGGAACGGGCAACCCATTGGGAAAGAGTTGAGGATTCAGTGCCATCTCGTAACCTTGGATGGATTTGGATCCAAATACGAATGCCTGTATATATAAAGAACGATAGTTTGGTAATCTCCGTGAACGCGTAATATTAACGAGTTACCAGAGAGACGAAGCCCTCTACGTATGAGCCTGCCGGCGAATTCCCCCTTTTTTCTATATAGCTGCGACCAAATTGAGGGTTCTTTGCTTTTCTTGGAAAAATTGGAGAACGTTCTCGGTTTTGCGAGATTATTTTTTACTATAAATAAAATACAGTTTACCATTAAATATATATCCAGTAATAATAATAATTTTGACACACCATCTTTAAAAGAAAATGATAGACTTACGTTTCAGCATCTACATCTAAAGTCTAACATCTCTCAGCTTTAAAATGTTACAGATAACTGCCTGGAGAATTGCACCAACTTGAAAAAGCTTTTATTTTTTTTGTTTAACCACACTGTAATACGTTAGCGACCCTTATTCACGTGTGTTGCACGTGTCAAGTGAACTTCAATCCTTTTTATTTTTGATAAAGATAAGGGGCCTGCCCAAAAGACAAATAAAAAATTACACGATAATTATAAAGTCAGGGTAAGATTCACCTAACAAGTCAGCATTGTACATAGAAGTTAGGTTTGGAGGCAAATCTAGGAATATCTAATAGCCTTTATCAGCTTCAATTGCCAACTTAGCTAATTAGTATGCACTTCTATTTCCTTCACAGCGGATATACACAAGATTAATCTCTCAATCTTGCTAAATCAAAGATTTGATACAAGCTATTAAGTGCGACATATTATGATCATTGACTATGGATTGGACTGTTGAAATGTCCAATGAGGAGTTTGATTCAATTAAAACTCTACGCCATCCTTGATGCCAAGCAAATTGAAGTCCCTTCAAAATAACCCATTGCTCTACCTCTAAGCTTGAGGTAGTTCCAATAGTATAGCAAAAACCACCCCTCCATATCCCTCTTGAATGTCTAGCAAGCCCTCCATAACCTACTAAATTCTTTGTGGCATGTATGGCAGCATCAATGGCAGAGGTAACCATTGAACTTGTATTTGGTGTTGCCTGCCTGGATATAAACTAGTTTGGTGTATTTGAAAAGCCTCCTTAATTGTACTTTGGAATCTTCTTATGCAAGCAAGAGGTTGCTATGGTTGAGAGAAATGCTGCTCATGAACCATTTTATTAGAATTAAGGAGGGGTTTAGGGTTTAGAGAGAGAGAGAGAGAGAGAGAGAATAATACTTTCTTTTAATTTTAAGTTATTTACAAGCAAAATTTTTTAATTATAAAAGTCAACAAGTATACTCCCTCAATTATCAAAATACTGTAAATATATATTTTACATTTGTTTACCATTAAATGTTAATAATCTATGATTTGCATGTAATTACTAATATACATGTCATTTTTTTATTAGTTGTTTGAATTTTAAAAAAAATTATAACATTTCACAAGTTGAAGTAGTGTACTTGTAAGTAATTTCAAGTTAAAAGGAGTGTAGCTAATACTTATAAAAGATTGAAAATTAAAAAGGTGTTATATTTTTTCCTTAAAGAGAAAATATCTTTTTTTTTTCTATCATTAATTCTAAAAGTATTAAATTTCACATCCAAGACTTTCTAGTCATTTCATCATCTATCACTCATTTAAATTGAGTTTAAATGTTTCATTACTATTGCACATGTGAGCATTCAATATATAATTCATCTCTTTGCTCTTCATTCATATGCTCTAATATTATTTTATGTAAAAAGATCTTAAGGTTATGTCTTAGATTACTAATTTATGAAAAATATCATATATTGTAATGAAACAAGAACGCTTATTTTAAAAGTAGGAAAGAAGAAATAAAACATCCAGTGATAAATTAATTCATCAAATTACAACAATCTTATACTTTTTTTTTATTTGAGTTAATCTAAATAGCTAATAAAATACGTCATGTACAAATTACGTAATTATTAACATTTAATGATAAATAAATAAAAAGAATGTATTTATATTATTTTAATAATTGAAAGGATATGTTTATATTATTTTGATAATTGAAGAAATATATTTATTATTTTTTATAATTAATAGAGTATACTTATAAATAATTTAAAAATAAAAAAATTTATATATATTTTTCTTTCTTTATATTTTGGTAATGTTAAATTCCTAATAGTATTAAGATTTTTAAGTTATTTCAAGAAAACTCGAGAGTCACTTTGAGCATCATTTAAACTGTAAGGTAAATTGGTTAAATATTATATTTAGTTATCTTACATAAAAATTAGTATTGCATTGTTTAGAGTTACAATACTTTTCATGAATTAAATATTTATTAAAATTTTTTAATAATTAAATTTATTTAATTTATCATTTAAATTATAAAATTTAATAAATATCACAATCAAACTATTTTATATGTGAATTTAATAATCTTAATGAGACTACACCTTTTCCTAAATTTAAGCATGAGAAGCACCAATTGGGGAGTAATGGACCCATAGTTCGTGAGGTGCTGGCTTGAATGTTGGCTCTTGTGAGGAGACAATGTTTACTTTATTTTTTACTGTAATAAAAAAGGAAAAAACTAAAATGGTCATGACGTGGGCCAAATGTGTTTTTATATTAATTGAAGTTGGGCCAGTCCATGAATTTAAAATCTTTACAATCTTTATTGTTTGAGTAAAAGTACTTTTACTTTAATATAAGAATGTTAAAATTTTATTTAAGATTATTATCAAATTTGATAAAATTTATCTGCAATTTAATTATGTAATTTTTTAATTAAAAATGTAATAAAACTTTGTTCGTATAAATAATAACATCTGGTACTGTAAGTCTGTAACCCCAGGGAAAATATGAATATTTAGTATTATTATATATAAAACCAGGTGCGGCAATAGTTAATTGTGAGTGGTGCGACCCACCTACAAAACTGGGGGCGCACACAGAGGAAGAATGCTAGGGCTTCCAAGTTCCAGCAGGGGTAGGTGCTCTTCTCTAAGAACAATCAGCCCACAGAGACACGGAAACAAACCAAACCGTGACAATGTGCGTGTGTTTTTGGTTGCAGTGAAAGGAAGTTAGTTTTGCGAGTTAGGTGCGGCTCTCAAACTTCAAAGTCAAACGAGAAGAAAGTGTGGTGTGGGTGGCTACCTTTTGCTCTTAGCCAAAGGGTAAGTGAGTGTGCTTTCAAGATTCGGTGGCTTTGCTTCTTCGATCGTTTTAATATCACATCTACCCAATTAAGCACCTTGTTCCTTCGCTCATCTCAAATCGCACGCCTAAAGTACTGTTTCTATCTCCTTTTTATTTTTTATACTTTTATCTCGTTTGATTTTTTATTATCTAATTCTTCCTTTTGTATTTCATTTTCGTTAGTAGCAGCAGAGTTTCATTCCTAGCCCATTGCTTCGCTGTTCGGGTGCTGAGAAATTAAACTAAATCAGAACCAGTTTTCACCTTTTAAGCGAAACGAGAAAAATGGCGAATATTGACATTGAGGGGATGCTAAAGGAGCTGCCAACTGATGGGCGTGTTCCCAAGACCAAGATTGTCTGTACTCTGGGTCCGGCTTCTCGATCTGTAGAAATGATCGAGAAGCTTCTAAGGGCTGGGATGAACGTTGCTCGTTTCAATTTTTCTCATGGCACGCACGAGTATCATCAGGAAACTTTGAACAATCTTAGGACTGCCATGCAGAACACTGGAATACTCTGTGCTGTCATGCTTGACACAAAGGTCAGATTTTGGATTCCTTTATTCTTCAATTCATTTTGTTTCTAACGAGGAGTCGTATCCTTTTACATAAGATTTCCTGTTCAAACTTTGTGTTTGTAAAGTTTACTCTTTTTTCTGCCCCACATTATTAGACTAACGCCAGAATAAATCTGAATTGTGAATTCTATAATCCGTCTGCCACACATCACTATACATGTTTGAGCCTACGTTACATGTACTACTTAGAGCATCTTTGGTACACAGAATCAATAGAATGGGAATGGGATGCTTGCAATGGAGTGACCATGTCTATCCTAATGTTTGATTCCCATCAGAAGCGAATCACACATGTTCTTTTGAATTCCAATCCGATTTTAGGTTCGGTACATGGAATTAGCAAGGAATGCAATCATATTTGTAACTAATGAAGATCAATAAGGATACAAAACAAACATTATTTCGTTCGTGGTTACAAAGAATCCCCATTCTCACTTTTCATGTAATTGGAGGGCCAAAGTATTATATAAATAACTTGGATCGTCGTGATAACCTGGTGTGCTTCTTTTTAGAAATGGAATATAACAGTTTCTTAGGTGTTTAAGTTGATAGATTTTTCCCTTTAAAGGAAGTGTTGTGGCCATTATGTATTTATGAGGATTGTGCTTGAATCGATTTGTATAATTGCAGTAATTGGTAATTTGGAATTTTTATAGTATGATTGGCAGTTACTTCCCATATTACTTATACTGAACTGAATGATGAATTGCTTTTCCTTGGAGCTGTCAGTGTTGTAACCTTTGCATGCTTGCCTTTTAAAACGTGCTTATTCCTGAAGGTCTGCTTTCTCATTTTGCAATCTGTGGAATTCAATGTGTGCCTGGAATTTTACCTTTTAGGATGGTATTATGGAGCTCAATGATGTTCAAACTTTAAAGGTCTTCTGTTTGAAAATAATATGCTGTTTTAAGGCTTTTGTTTCTATAGCAAATGTTCTATCATAATCAGTTTGATGGTGTTACCTCTTGCTTGCATCTGCTGTAACCTTTTGGTAAGTTTGAGCTTCTGTTCTTTGCATATAGGTACTTTGTGATTCCTCTAGGCAGCAAACTTGTGGCTACTACCAACTACTTGGGCCTTCGTGACTTAATTGTATACTTAGTTTTATTGGTTACATTTTAGGCTTCTGATGTAAAATATGAGCTGAAATATTATAAAATTCTTGAACCACGTTTCATGCAAGTGAACAACAAATACTTATGTTATCATCTCTGAAGTACCGTTGACTTCTGAAATTTGATTCGATGATTTGGTAGGTTAGATATTTTTACATTTTTGGCCTGCCTACGTTTCTCAATGTTGATACATTTTTTTTTTAAAAATTCTCACATTTCAGACCTGGTTACTAAAGATGCTTAGCGTGATATTCTGCTATGACTTCCTAACTGGAAAACTGTATACTTTTTACTAGGAATTGCTGTAAATAAAGTGTGATGGTTTTAACTCTTAGCATCATGTTTAGCATGTATTTTGCAATTAAAAGAGAGGGATACAAAAGGCGGAGAAAAACAAATTGCAGAAAATGATATGCAAATTTGGAATGAATGCTCTGACATTTTAAAGTTTGCACTAAATTGGTATTTCACAAATGACAAATCCGAGCTAGTATGCCAAGGTAACCCACAACTTTCTTTTCATTGAACAATCATATAGAATAGCACTCAAAATTATGGACCTTGCTACAGATGATGTTTTAAAAGTTTAGTAGAATAGACGACAGAGCTAGGAGTGTTTGATTACAACAGGGTGTATACGAAAGATTAGACTTTAATTATGTTATTTTACAGTTTAATAATGAGGTATCCTGTTATAAGGCCATTAGATGGGCTTCATTAACAAATACTCAACAGGAGTTCACAACCTGACTGTTTTTTTTCTTGTATTGTGCTTATCTTTTGTTTGAGGAGGATCTCTTGACCTCTTCATTGTTCTATATATCATGCGTTACTGAATTCTTTTTCTGTCAATGATAAACATGTAAATCTGTTTTCTATTGTATTCCTGCAGGGCCCTGAGATTCGGACTGGTTTTTTAAAGGATGGAAAACCTGTTCAACTTAAAGAAGGGCAGGAGATCACCATAACTACTGATTATGACATCAAGGGGGATCCTCAGATGATATCGATGAGCTACAAGAAGCTGCCTGTCCATTTGAAGCCTGGAAATACCATATTGTGCTCTGATGGAACAATCACCCTAACTGTCTTATCTTGTGACCCAGCTTCTGGTACTGTTAGATGTCGTTGTGAAAATACTGCTATGTTGGGTGAGAGGAAAAATGTAAATCTTCCTGGTGTTGTCGTGGACCTTCCCACTCTTACTGACAAGGATAAGGAAGATATTCTCAGATGGGGTGTCCCTAACAAGATTGACATGATTGCTCTCTCATTTGTTCGTAAGGGCTCAGATCTAGTTAATGTCCGAAAGGTTCTGGGGCCACATGCAAAGCATATTCAGTTGATGTCAAAGGTATTTTGTTGCATTAATTATGCATCTTTCCATAACAGTAATGGTTTTTTTAGGAGCGACATATTTTTGACTTGTATATGGCTGCACCACAAAGGGCTGGTTTTCCTCACCATCCATGAGTTGCCCCCTGACTTTGGCAACATTGTTAAGTAATTTGGAAAAAAATTTATGTTCGTTAATTGGGTTCAGAAAATCAGGACTTATAACGGGAGCTCAGAAATCTTGTTACCTTTCCCAGAACCATAGAATTTGCAGAGTCCTGTCTAGTTTAGTGTCTTCTTGATATCTTTCTGGTTTTTCATCTCTCTTTAATGGGAGATAAACTGCTTGTTGTCTGTATGGTCTTCTTACCTGTTCTAAAGATCTTTTTATATAATTTTATTTTGTTAGCCAGCTTTTGTTTCTGTTAATCAAAAAGTCCTGATTCTTTCTTTGTAATGTATTTATCCATTCTAAGGTTGAGAATCAGGAGGGAGTCATGAATTTTGATGAGATCTTGCGTGAGACCGATGCATTCATGGTGGCACGTGGGGATCTTGGAATGGAAATTCCTGTTGAAAAGATTTTCCTGGCACAGAAAATGATGATATACAAGTGTAATCTTGTAGGCAAACCTGTGGTCACTGCTACCCAGATGCTTGAATCCATGATCAAGTCTCCCCGCCCAACCCGTGCTGAAGCAACTGATGTTGCTAATGCTGTTCTTGATGGAACAGATTGTGTCATGCTAAGTGGTGAAAGTGCAGCTGGGGCTTACCCTGAACTTGCTGTGAAAATCATGGCTCGCATTTGTATTGAAGCAGAATCATCTCTTGACTATGGTGCTATCTTCAAAGAGATGATAAGGTCTACTCCTCTGCCTATGAGTCCATTGGAAAGCCTTGCTTCATCTGCTGTCCGCACAGCTAACAAGGCCAAAGCAAAACTCATTGTTGTGCTGACACGAGGTGGGACTACAGCCAAGTTAGTCGCCAAGTATAGGCCTGCAGTTCCGATATTGTCAGTTGTAGTTCCAGTTTTGACTACGGATTCATTTGATTGGACCTGCAGTGATGAGACACCGGCAAGACATAGCTTGATATACAGGGGCTTGATCCCTATATTGGCTGAGGGATCTGCAAAAGCTACTGATGCAGAATCTACAGAGGTTATTCTGGAAGCTGCTCTGAAGTCAGCAACAGAAAGGGGCCTTTGCAAGCCCGGTGATGCAGTTGTTGCTCTACATCGCATTGGTGTTGCTTCTGTTATAAAGATCTGCACAGTGAAATGATGCAAGATATGCAGAATGACTGAGAGGGGAACCAACTGGTGCGGAGTTATATTTGGCATTTGTCCCTTAAAAATGTAAACTGATGTTTGATATTTTATAACGAAGGATTAAGCTATTAGCTTTTAGATTCGAGTTGCTTCTAGTATACTTTGTTGATGTAGCGTAATATTTTCTTATTTCAGCTTGGTATGAAAATGATAATCTGTTTCCCCTTGTACTCGAGATATGATTGGTTATGTGGATTTATTTGCTCATTTCGTTCTTCAGTAAGACTATTGGTTTGTGAAGCAATGTAATTCCAGAAAACCAGGTTTATTAACTTCTTGTGGAATGTGGATTTCAATGAAATTTCTAGACTAGTTGGGAATATATCCTTACACAGGTGAGCTAATTAGGTAACTAACATTCTCTTTCATCCCCAATTGAGAAATGACTCCACCCCACCCCCAACCAATCCCTGCCGTCCCCCGTTCCCAACTATTGGCGGTCTGATGCAAAGCTCGATGATTTATTACATGACTTAGTGCCCCTTCTTCAACAGTGGAATTCAGAGATCTTTGGAAATATTATGAGAAAAAAGAATAGACTGTTGGCAAAGAATAAGAGTAATACAGCATCATCTTGAACATGGGTGGAATCCGTTTAGACGTGATCTTGAAGTGATGTATGAATAGGAGGAATTGTTATGGTATAAAAAATCCTGTGCCAAATGGATTGCGGAGGGAGATAGAATTACTAGATACTATAATGCTAAAACAATAATGAGAAAAAAGAATACCATTCTTGCTTTACAGCATGATCAAGGTGCCTAGGTGAGGACTGAAGGAGAATTGTAACGTATGGCTACTCAATTCTTTCAGAATCTATTCTTTGAGGGTAAGCCTATTAGAAACTGGATTACTACCTCTACTAGTTGGCCAGTAGTTTATTATCATAGGAGTAGAAGAGATGCAGTGCAAAATCACACATGACAAGATAAGAGAAGTAATATTTAGTATGGGAGTGCTTAAAGCTCCCGAATTAGATGGTTTCCCTACCATCTTTTTTTCAGCAAAACTGGGACATTGTTGGTCGCAAATTATGTGAAGCAGTGCAATGCTATTGGCATGATCCAACTAAATTAAAAGAGATATATGGCATTCTGATAGTCTTAATAACAAAAGTTGATAAGCCCAGCAGGGTTAATCAATTCTGCCCTATCTCTATGCAATGCAATATTGAAATGTATCAGCAAATTAATTGTCAATAGGTTGAAACCTAAGATCGCTGGATGGGTGTCACCCTATCCGGCTAGTTTTGTTCTTGGTAGATATGTATAGAATAATATTATTATTGCTGATTCATTCCATACAGAGAATGCAGGGGAAAAGAGCTTTTATGATCATTAAACTGGATGTTGAAAAGGCACATGATAAACTTAACTAGCATTTCATCAAATAGGTCCTTGTTGAACTAGGTTTGCCGAATTGGATGATTAATATCATTTGTTCTATTGTTACTACATCTTCAGTTCAAGTTCTATGGAATGGTTCAAAATCTAAAGCCTTCACCCTCTTAAGAGGTGTTCGATAGGGAGATCTTCTTCCCTCTTATTTATTTGTGCTTTGTATTGAGAAATTAACTCACTTGATTGTTGACTGTATTTAGGAGGGAAGATGGAGACTTATCAGAATTGGCAAAAGAGACCCATAGATTTCTCATTTAATGTTTGTTGATGATTTATTTCTGTTTGTCAAAGTAGAACTTAATCAAATGGACTATATTATAGATAGTTTGGCGATCTTTTGTGAAACTTCCAAGCAAAAGGCCAGTTGCCAAAAATTTAGTATATTATTCTCTAAAAACATTGTTGAGGGGAAAGAGCAGTGGACATAATTAACAAATGTGGATTTAAAAGAGTGAGAAATGTTAGAAATTATTAGGGATCTTTGATGCAACATGGGAGGGTCACAAAATCCTTGTATGTGGACATTTTGGATAGAATTCATGCTAAATTGAGTGGTTGGAATGCTACTAGTCTCTCATAGGCAGGGAGGGTTTTCTTGGCCTAGTTTGTGTTATTGGCTATTCCCATTTATCATACGTAGAATAATATGCGTCCAATAGGAATTTGTAATGAAATTGAAAAGCCCCAATGCCAATTCATCTGGGAGATGATGCAGAAAAGAAACAGGTGCACTTAGTAAGTTGGGATCACATTTGTAAACCAAAGCAGTTTGGGGCCTTAGGCATGCTGTCTATGACCAAAATGGATGAAGCATTTTTATTTAAAATGACTTGGAGACATCTTTCTAGTCCGGATGAGCTTTGGGTTCAAGCATTGAAAGCCAAGTATGGATTTCGCAGCCATGAGGGAGGTGACGTTAATTGCCAAAAGCACTGATTCGAGACTATGGAAGCAATTAAGTAAATTATGGCTAAAATTTCATAAAACTCTGGGGAAAGAGATTGGTGATGGGTGTAGCACGTATTTTTGGAAAGATAGCTGGTTGGATAATAAGGCTCCCTTTATTCAGAGAGCTATAAGTGGGAGATGATGATTTGCTTCGAACTGTTGCAGACTAAGTTGACACTAACAGGCACTGGAACATATCCTGTATTGATCCATTTTTGGGAACCAGAGACATTTTAATTCTTCGTGCAACTCTGCCTCCTAGTCTTGAGGGAGGCATGGATAAGATGAAGTATATGGGCAGTAACCAGGGTATATGTACAGTCAAAGATGCGTACTGGAGTTAATGGGGATATGTAGCGCTAATGACAATAATATATGGTGCTAGTTATGGAAATGGCAAGGACCTCCACGTATTAAAATGCTAATGTGGAAGATTATACACGGAAGGTTACCTACCAGACTAGTGATGAGCCATTGGAGTCATGGGTCAACATGGTGTCCAGTTTGTAATTCTGAAGAGGAATCGATCATCCTTGGGTCAACATGGTGTCAAATAAATATGCAAGTTAGTGTGAGTCATACGCTCGCTAATGATCGGATAACCTATTATTTTGTTGGTTGCTGGAAGATATGGACGTGGTGAAGACCGCTTCAACCTCATCAGAGTAGTTTGGTGCTTATGTGCGAAATAATTGAACAGAAACAGAACCACAGTCTCAGGCTCGGGACAGATAAGGGGGCCAACCATAGATGGAACCCTCCTCAGGTTCCATGAACTAAATTAAACAAAGAAGGGACGGTGGAAAATCTAACTGGTATAGCTGGATGTGGCGGCATTATTAGAGTTACTGAAGGCCAATGGATCATGGGTTTCTCATATCATATTGGCATTTGTTCAGTCCTTATGGCAAAGTTGTGGGGTATTTCCCTTGGACTGCAAGTTGCCTGGAATACTGGGAAACACCGAATCTTGGTGTAAAGGGGTTCCCTTTCCGTTGTTCAGCACATTTCTGATGCTAGAGTATCTCCCATAGAACCACAACTTGTAAAGAGTGTACGTCATTTGCTTATGCTTGGATGGGAAGTCAGGTTTTTGCATGTTCTTCTTGAGGCAAATTTATGTGCAGACTGGCTAGCACGCGATGCATTAAATGGGAGAGTAGGGCTGACATTGTGTCATTGTATACCTCGGACTTTTCCAGTTGTATGACCGTGACAGGGAGGGTCTGGGAATGACTCGGGTACTTAGTAGTGGTAGCCCCCGTTTCTACACCAAAACAAAAAAGCTCTCTCAGAAAAGCTATTCAGATCTCATGAGTAGATTGGACGAATTATGGACAAAAACAAGGCTTACTCTTCCATTAAGCAAACTTCAATTCCTCGGATGGTGCTTTCGATTTTCAACAATTTTTTTTTTAAAAAAAAAAAGAAGCTGAAACACATTGAAAATTTAAACCGCTAACTTTAATTCAAAGGGAAGAAACTAAAATCCCTTTCCAAATATATATGCATACAGAAATTAACGTAGTACCTATAAATATGTTCTTGTCCCTGTTTGTAAATATGTCTGTACAAATATTGGGAAAAGAGGAGAGAACAAACAAAAAGAAGCCCACAAAAGGTAAATCTGCACGGGTAATTAAGCTTCTACGACCCCTTGAGCCCGTGTCATCTTCCGCTTAGATTTCACAATCTTCTCAACTGCGTTCCCCACGTCACCCACTTCAGTTTGGTTTCCAATCTTTGCAAAGACTGGTTCAGGTTGAGCCATGACCTGGCCACCCATAAGCCCACCCCACTTGGTTTCTCCCTACAATACAAAACAATTAAATCAGACAACAGTTTGGAGACCATGCATCAGTCATGCATAATTGAGGTATGTGTATGTGTCTGAGTGAGAGAGAGAGAGAAAGAGAGAGAGAGACCCAGGTTGCCACATCAAATTGATCCCCGGAATAGCCAAGTTGTGCATATATTCTCCTACTCAAGCTCGGAGTGACAGGGGATAGAGCGATTGCAATAATCCTTACTGCCTCCAATATAATAACAAGGTCCTGATCAATATCATCAGTGGAAATCCTGCTTAGGCATTGCCCATTTTCAAAAAGTATAATTGCGGATGAAAAATCAATGACAAGCATATTGACGATTTTGACTCTGAGGTACCAAAAAAAAGGCTGCTATTTATTATTTCCCTTATGTCAATCCAGACTAATGGTTTTCTGTAACAAGTTTCAGCAAGGTACCTTAGCAGCAGCTTCGGAAGCAGCACCCCCTTGTTTAAAACGAGACCATGGGGCACGCTCATCCATATAGGAATTACCAGCATTACCAATTTCCAGCACGGCCTCAATAGCTGATGACAAAGATAGGTTCTCATAGTGAATCCGAGCTTTTTCAACCTATAAATGCAAACATTGATGAGCTTTTCGGTCACTGGCATCTTCCACCACTAAAAAGCAAGGGCTAAAAATGGCTTTAAAATATGCCAAGAGGTCATCTAGCATTACAAAATCACGATTTAGTCAGTTTTCTTCCGTCTTAAAATATAACTTTATGAATAGAAATTTATGAATATAACTTCCTGAGAAGGACCCTCAATATATTTTTATTTAGTTTCCAATTATCCATCTTTATCATATCCATAACTATACTAAGATACAAACAGAACACCTTTTATGGTGTCACCATCACTGGAAAAAATAGAAAAATTAATGAAGCTGTTACAGAGTTTGTTTATGTTTCCTGTGTGCATCTGCTGGCAGGTAGTTCAGTTTAAGTGTTAGTAGAATCCTTAGGTGGTAAATAATTAGTGTTCCAGTTAATCAACCCGTAGGAAGTTTATTTCAGGTCAGCTTCTACCACCTCTTGTAATTAGACGATTAAATACAACACAAGAGGCTTGGATCTGATATCATGCTCTCTGTTTTCAACCTCAATTTTGTTTCACCGTGAACAGGCGTGGAATCTGGTGTGTGCTATGAAACTTTTCAAGTGTATCTGTCTCACTTTTGCTAAATGACACCAAAGAAACTAAAATATATACTATTTATATATTTATAATTATTGAGATATCTTAATTTAGAATTATTCAAATTTAATTAGCTATTATTAGGTAGCATTAATTAGATGTTATTTGCAAGCATTAATTAGTAGTAATCGTTTGTTTTAATTAGGATAGGATTTTATTATTTTGTAATTTAATTAAAAAGACAACATTCAGAATAATTGTATTCGAGAGAGAGTTAATATTGCAACTATTGAAGAAAAAATGATGGAAACTCAATTACGGTGATTTGGATATGTGAAAAGAAAATTGCTAGAAACTTCAGTGAGAACAGTTGATCAAATGATTTTTAATCTAATGAAAAGAGGTAAAAGACGACCAAAGAGGAAATTAGGAGAAATTATCAAAGAGGATTTTTAGTTAAATAGTATTTTTGAAAACTTGTTTCGGATAGAACTCAATGACGTTGTTTTATTCATGTAATTGACCTCACCTAATTAGATAAAATTTTATTAGTTGTTTTTGTAAATTAATTAGTCTAGTAAGCAAATTAGATAATATTCAAACTTTTTTGAAAGAGTCCAACCATTATTAGGATTGTTATCTGATTGTATATATACAGAGGTTCAAAACCTCAAATGTTAGGGAGTGATCTACCCTGCTCTTCCTACTCCTCTCAAACCTACATGGTATTAGAGCCTACTTTCTTAAAAGAAAAAAAAAAAAAGATAGAAAAACCAATTCAACCACTGTGAATTCTGAACTCTAATCTTCCATTGCTGAATTCAGCCCATTCAACAAAGATCAAATTGGGGTTCACCAATGTCAGAAGTCATCTAAAATCATTGGGACATGTTTAGTGGCCCGAAAAGGTAATTATACCTATGCCTTATCAACCTATAAAGTTGGATCAGAATCATGGATTATTGACTCTGGAGGTACAGACCATATGATTGGAAATCCAAACTTATTCAAGGAACTTCATCCTTGTTCAAAGAAATATTCTGTAAGAATTGCTGATGGCTCTCTCTCTGATGTGGTAGGAATTGGTTCAATTTCTCTATACAAAAATATTACATTAAATTATGTTCTCTATGTCCCACATCTAGACTGTAATTTATTATCCATTAGCAAATTCACCAAAGATATGAATTGTATGACTCAATTTACCCCTCAAACCTGTATGCTTCAAGACTTGGATTTGGGAAAGATGACTGCAACGCTAGGTAGTGTGATGGACTCTACCTCTTGCAATGTGAAGAACAACACCGACCCCCAAGTTTGTGTCTCAAAGTCTAATGTCTTCATTGTTTCCAGTTCAAAATAATGATAGTGTAATCATGATATGGCACTACTGCTTAGAACATCCTAGTTTCCTGTATTTGTCCAAACTGTTTCCCACTTTGTTTTTGAATAAAAATCCAAAATCTTTTCAATGTGAGGTTTGTCATCTATCCAAGCACGTTCGTAACTAATCATAATATTCCTTACAAGCCAACTAATCCTTTTGCATTAATCCATAGTAATGTGTGGGGACCTTCAAGAATAAAAAATGTCATGGGGTTCCAAATGGTTTGTCCTTTTTATTGATTATCATACTCGGGTAACGTGGTTATTCCTTATGAAAGAAAAATCAGAGGTGGGAAAAACCTTTCAAAATTTCAAGACCATGGTTCAATAGTAAAATCCAGATCCTCAGAACTGATAATGCTAAGGAATTCTTTGCATCACACCTTGGAGCTTCCATTCAAAACCAAGGAATTATCCATAAAAGTTCATGAAGTGAGACACACCAACAAAATGGAGTATCTAAAAGAAAAAATAGACATGTGTCAAAAGCAGTCCTAACTTCGATATATCTTATAAATAGGAAGCCATCTCAAGTTCTTGGCTACAGAACTCCATGACAAGTTCTCCTAGAGTCATTTCCCAATTCACACCTGATCTCCACCATTCCAATGAAAATTTTTGGGTGTTTACCATCTGTACATATCCATCCATCTCATCGAAGTAAATTAGATCCAAAATCAGAAAAATACATCTTTCTTAGGTATTCCTCCACTCAAAAGGGGTATAGGTACTACTCTCCTAAAAGACATCGATTCTTTGTCTCTATGGATGTTAATTTTTTAGAAACACAGCCCTATATGCAGAATAGTAGTTTTGGGAATTTTCAAACTCTAGGACAAAATCAAAATCTATACTCGAGACAATGTACCATTCTACCCCAAATATAGAATTGTCTTCTAATCCAAATCAGATTATATTTTTACCCATTACAAAACTTGAAACTGAATGTGCTACACCTGACAATTCTGAACCCGAAAATGCTGATACTCAAAATACTGAACCAGCTGAACTTGATCCTTATTCTGAACCCCAATCACAAAGTTTTGAATTTGAACCAGGTGCTGCCAACACTCAGGGTGAGTCAGATTCCAACACACTCCAATGCAGAACAAAGAATTAGAACCTGATCCAAGTAACACTTCTGAATAGTTGAATTACCTATTCATCTCAGCTGGCCAATTGCACTTAGAAAAGGTGTTCGGTTTTGTAGCTATCATCCATATATAATTATGTTTCATATGAGAATTTGTCACTAGCTTTCAGGTCCTTCACTACTAAGGGTGCATTTGCTTTGCCTGTTTTCTATTTTTATTTTTAGTGAAAACAGAAAATAATAATAAAAACGTGCTTACTTGCATCTAAAATAAGACATTTTGAAAACAATAAAAAGATGTTTTCAGTATTTTCTGTATAAAATTTTGAAAATAGAAAACTTAAATTTAAAATAGAGTGACAATTTTGAAATTATTACATAAACCCCAAACCCTATATTTTAAAACCCTAAATCTTCAATCCTAAAATCCTATATCCTAAACCTTAAACCCCCCAAAATCGCAAACCATAACCTTAAAACTATAAACCTTAGAATTCTAGAATCCTAAACCCTAAACCCTGAACCTTCAACCCCAAACCCTAAATCCTAAAACCCTAAACCCCAAAAGTCAAAATCCAAAAATCCTAAACCCCAAAATCCCAAACCCCAAACCCTCATTTCCAAACCCCAAAATCTCAAACATTAAATCCTAAATTCTAAACTTTAAAACCCAAACCTTAAATCCTAAACTTAACCCAAACTTTAAACCTTAAAACTTAAATCTTAAACCAAATGCATTTTCATTTTTTTATTTTTTGAAAACAGAATTTGACTATTGTAAACCAAACATATTTTCATTTTTAAAATAAAATTGTTTTAAATAAAAACAAGTCCAAATGAATATAGAAAATCTTTTGCAAACCAAACGCAACTTGAACTTCTCTCCATAGAAATACCAAATACTATCCATGAAGCCCTAAAACACCCAAAATGGAGGATTGCAGTGGAAGAAGAGCTTAAAGCACTTGAAAAAAATGGGACTTGGGAAATGACTACTTTACCTAAGGGTAAAAGGACAGTGGGAAGAGCAAAATGGGAGCATAGATTGGTATAAGGTAAGGTTGGTTGCTAGAAGTTTCACACAATCTTATGGGATTGATTATTAGGAAACTTTTGCTCCTATAGCTAAACCGAATACCATCAGAACCTTATTCTCCATTGTTGCAAACAATGATTGGCCCTAATTCCAACTTGATGTCAAAAATGCCTTCCTGGATGGGGAACTTGAGGTAGAGGTTTGCACGAAAATGCGATTTGGTCTTGAAAATTCAGTCAACCCAACAAAGGTATGTAAACCCAAAAAGTCTCTCTACAAACTAAAACAATCACCCATACTTTATTTCTCAAAGAATCTGTTGAAGGTAAAAAAATCTATTCTAATAGTCTATGTTGATGATATTATCTTGACAGGAGACTCTGAGGAAGAGATGCTTGGGCTAAAGGGAATCCTAGCAAAAGAATTCGAGATGAAAGACCTAGGGTTTCTAAATTATTTCCTAGGAATGGAGATAGCTTGCTCAAAGAAAGGAATATTTGTCTCTCTGCACAAATATACTCAGGACTTACTCAAAGAATTCAGAATGCTAGGATGCAAACCCATTGAAACTCCTATGGAATCATCAAAAAAATTAGAAGCGCATGAAGAGAGTCCACCAGTAGATAAAGAGAGATATCAACGCCTTGTAGGGAAGTTAATTTATCTCTCATATACTCAACTAAATATTGGTTTTCCTATCAGTGTTGTGAGCTAAAGAATTCTCAAAATCTTAAAATGACACTAGGAAAAGGCCTAATGTACTGAAAATCAAATAATAGAGACATCGGCATCTACATTGATGTAGATTGGGCTAGATCAGCAATTGACAGAAGGTCAAGCAGTGGGTATTGTTCATTTATGGGGAAATTTAGTGACTTGGAGAAGTAAAAAACAAGTTGTCATTGCTAGAAGTAGAGCCAAGGCAGAATTTAGTATATGTGAGGTTATGTGGTTGAAGAGGTTACTGTCAGAACTAAAACTAATTGATGGAAGTTCTATGAATGTTTTGTTTAACAATCAGACAACTATGAGTATAGCCATAAACCCTTATCACCATGATTGTACCAAGCATCTTGAGATAGATCGCCATTTCATCAAAAAAAAGATTGATTCAAAAATAATCAATTTGGTCTACACACTCACTCAACTTCAGATTGTAGATATTACGATGAAGGCTCTACCTTGGTCTAATTTTGAAGCTCTAAGTTCCAACTTATGTTTAATAAACACATACAAACCAAACTTGAGGGGAGTGTTAAGATATCTTAATGTAGAATTATTCAAATTTAATTAGCTATTATTAGCTAGCATTAATTAGCTATTATTGTTTGTTTTAATTAGGATAGGATTTTGTTATTTTGTAATTTAATTAGTCTAGTCAACAGATTAGATAGAATTCAAAATTTTTTGAAAGAGTCCTACCATAATTGAGACCATTATCTAATTGTATATATATAGAGGTCCAAAACCTCAAATGTAATATATATAAAAAAGAGAGTGATCTATTCTGCTCTTCCTACTCCTCTAAAATCTACAATAATATACTTCTTATATTAACTTAGTACCTTCTAGAGTCCATAGTTATCAATTTCGTGAATTTGCACACTGCAATGCGCAATAGAGGGTTACACAATGAAACTCTATTTGCGTTGCGAGATCCCAATTGCACACCATTGCATTCGCAAATTTGTGCAATCATTGGAAAATTATGAGCACAATATGCTCAATAAAGATTCAATGGCAAAAAAGTGTCAAGTACCCTGTTTTGGCTCCCAATTATGCCATCCATAGCTTTCTATGCATAATACACCCCTTCTCGATAGTGGTTGATGCTGCTAGAGTCTTGATGGTCCTTCAATCTTCCCACTCACTTCTGTTTTGAGACTTCCATCTCATTTGAATCTTTCTGTGCCATCTTCACAACATTCTGGCTGGGTCACGATGGTTTTTAGTCTTCTCCGCTCAATTTTGTTCAGTGGCTTTTGTCTTGGCATCTTTTTGTGCAATCTTTACAACGTTTTGACGAGGTCATGATGGGTTGGGGGCAGTTACAAGGGGAATTGATAACTAATAAGCCTCCCTCTTCAATATTATATTTTAGGGGTAGTTAAGTTGGGTTAGGATGGCATTTGATGGGGAGAGCATCTGGCCTTCGATGGTTGTGTTTCTCTACACATGAATTGAAGCTTTCGTGTCTATAGCACTGTGTTGCTTCCGTTTCAGTTCAGCATAATACATGCCTACCATTGTTTCTTTCAATATGAGATTTATGCTTTTGATATTAAGTTGCATAGTTTTTATTATTTGAAACATTAAATCTTGATTGCAAATGAAATTGTCATATTTTTTAAGGTTTTTTTTATATACTGTTGTTATATGGGGCTAGATTACATATATAAGCTATATAATTGCATAATTGTTCAAATTGCCATGTGCAATTTGCAGCACAATGCATTATGTCGTAATGACCCTTAGTGCAATAATTGCGCAATTCGCAATTAACTATGCTAGAGTCCCATATTCTTTGACTTATCTACCTCTTTCTTTTCCAACTTTAATTGTTCTATTATTTCATTACTTCACAAAACCCACTTCCCATACCATAGGCTTCTCTTCTCTCCCTTACCCCTTCTACCCCTTTCCATGCTGCCCTTGGCCTCCCGCCTTTGTTCCATTTGTTTCTATCCAAAGTGCCACCCTGATTTCTCACAAGGTATGGAACACACAACACATGGACACTAGATGTCATCACCAGTTTCAGATTTTCCAGAATTAGAACAGCTTATATTTCAAGGAAACTATATGTATGGCAGCTTTCAACTCAGTTGAAAAGGCCGGAGAGAGATGGTCGACGCCGGAGAAGGAAGCCGAGAAGCAGGAGAAAAAATGGAAAAATTGTATTTCATTATTTCAGGAAAAAACGTACAAGGCCAGCTGAAAAATAAGGCCAGCAAATGCAAAGGACAAAAAAGCCCTCAAAGTCACTTATGTAATACAAGACTGCCCTACGTGAAAATTACAATAGTGCCCTTACTAATACAATTACCAACACTCCCCCTCAAGATGGAGCATAGATGTCCCTCATGCCCATCTTGGAAGTAATTGAATGGAATGTTCTACTCGAGAGTCCCTTGGTAAAGATATCTGCTAGCTGATCTTCAGACTTCACAAACAGGAGTTTTAGGATTCCTTCGGATAATTTTTCTTTGATGAAGTGTCTGTCAATCTCTATGTGTTTTGTTCTATCATGTTGGACAGGATTGCGTGCAATATTGATAGCTGCCTTATTATCACAGTAAAGATTGAGAGGAACTTCATCACTAACTCCAAGTTCTTGGACCAGCCTTCTAAGCCACAAAATTTCGCACACTCCAAGAGCCATAGCCCTATATTCAGCCTCAGCACTGGATCTAGCAACAACCGATTGTTTCTTACTTCTCCAAGTGACAAGGTTGCCTCCAAAGAACGTGCAATAGCCCGATGTTGACCTCCTATCTTCAATTGACCCCGCCCAATCAGCATCTGCATATGCCTCTACTCTAGAATGTCCGTGTCTTGAGAACAACAACCCTTTCCCAGGGGTGGATTTTAAGTATCTCAAGATACGAAATACTGCATCAAGGTGAACAGTGCAAGGGTCATGCATAAATTTGCTAACAATGCTTACAGCATAGGCTATATCTGGTCTGGTATGTGAGAGATAAATCAGTCTGCCAACCAGCCTCTGATATCTGCCAAGTTCCACAGCTTCTCCATCACCAGCCTTCAGGTGATGATTCTCTATAATGGGAGAGTCTGCTGGTTTACATCCCAACATTCCAGTTTCTTGGAGCAAATCTAGAACATACTTCCTTTGACAAATGAAGATACCCTTGCTTGATCTAGCAACCTCAATTCCAAGGAAGTAATGCAAATTTCCCAAGTCCTTAATTTCAAATTCCTTGGCCAAGCAAGACTTGAGCCATTCAATTTCCTTCTTGTCATTCCCTGTCACAATAATATCATCCACATATACAATGATGGCAGTGATTTTCTTATCGCTTTTCTTAACAAACAATGTGTGATCTCCATTGCTTTGTTTGTAACCAAGATTAGCAATTGTCATGCTAAGTCTACCAAACCATGCTCGTGGTGACTGTTTTAAGCCATATAGAGCTTTTTTCAATTTACACACCTTTCCTGTGGTCTTATCACAAGCAAAACCAGGAGGGATATCCATAAACACTTCCTCTTCTAGGTTCCCATGGAGAAATGCATTTTTTACATCCAATTGCTGTAATTCCCATCCAAAAATGGCTGCACAAGAAAGAATGACCCGTATGGAGTTCATCTTTGCAACAGGAGCGAATGTCTCTTGATAATCTATCCCATAGGTCTGTGTGAACCCCTTAGCTACAAGTCTTGCCTTGTATCTTTCAATTGATCCATCAGCCCTGTATTTGACAGAGAAAACCCATTTGCAACCCACAGGTTTCTTTCCGATTGGAAGTTGAGTGAGTTCCCATGTGTCATTTTTCCTTAGAGCTGTCATTTCTTCTATCATGGCTTCCTTCCACTTAGGATCATTAAAGGCCTCCCTCCAATCTTGAGGAGCAGTCACAGAAGCTACAGAAGATATGAATGCTCTATAGGATGGGGATAATGAATCATATGAAATAAAGTTAGAAATAGGATGTTGAGTACATTTTCTAATTCCTTTTCTAAGAGCAATGGGACGATCATCATTATCAACAATTGGAATAGAAGAATGAGGAGGAGACTTACAAGTGATTAATGGGTCAGGTTGTGGAGGAGCTGGATCAGAAGTGGGTTCTTGGCTAGGTAGAGTTTGTTGAATGGCATCCACTTGTTTTTTCTTCCTTCGAGAGTAGGTCAAGATTTCTGGTTCCTCCTGCTCCCTTGGTTCACTTACTTCCTCCCCATGTTCCTCAGGATGCAACTGTTCTAGAGTACTGTCTGTCTCCCCCTGAATTTGATCGGGTATAGGATTATAGGTTGTAATGGAGAACCTTTCATTACCCTCTTGTGTCTCCCCCTGTTGAGGTGTTGGTTCAGGACAAAAATAGGCTTCATCTTCTTGGAATGTGACATCCATGCTTACAAACACCTTTCGAGTTGGAGGGTGATAACACTTATACCCCTTTTGAGTAGGAGAATACCCAATAAAGACACATTTAAGGGCTCTAGGATCCAATTTTCCAACATTCCCTCTATGATCATGTACAAAGCATACACATCCGAAGACTTTAGGTGGAACCAAGTAAGAGGACGACCCCATGAGGACCTCTAAGGGGGACTTAAATTGAAGTGTTCTTAAAGGCATCCTGTTAATAAGATATGCTGCCGATAACACTGCATCTGCCCAAAACACCTTAGGCAATCTCATGGTAAACAAGAGAGACCGAGCTACTTCTAATAGGTGTCTATTCTTACGTTCAGCTACTCCATTTTGGGCAGGAGTATTCACACAACTAGTTTGATGAACAATTCCACAAGTCTCCAAATACTGTTGAAACTCCTTGCTCATATATTCCAGTCCATTATCACTTCTAAGAACCTTTACTTTTGCATCAAATTGAGTGGAGACCATTGCATGGAATTTCTTGAAACATAAGAAGACTTCATTTTTTGAATGCATCATGTAAACCCAAGTAGTGCGACTAAAGCAATCAATAAAAGTGACAAACCATCTATAGCCAGATAAAGAAACAGTGCGGCTAGGACCCCAAACATCAGAATGAATTGTCACAAAAGGAGCTGAACTTTTATTATCAACAATTGGATAAGAGTTCCTGGTGTGTTTGGCAAATTCACAAGCATTACAAAAAAGATCTTTTTCATCACATTTGCTATACAATTCTGGAAATAATCTTCTCAAAACTACAAAGGAAGGGTGGCCTAAGCGCCTATGCCATCTATGCAACTGCGATACAATTGACCCATTTGAACCTCCTTGGGATGCTGAATTGCATGAAGTTTCAAGGCTGTCTTCCAAAAAATAGAGGCCATCTTTCACTCTACCATAGCCAATCACCTTCTCCGTCTCCAACTCCTGAAAAACACAGTGCAAAGGAAAGAAGGTGACTTTACAGTTTAAGTCTCGAGTGATAGCACTAATTGAAAGGAGATTATTTGAGAATTTTGGAACATGCAAGACTGAGGTTAAGTTTAACAATTGAGTGCAAGGTATGGACCCCTTCCCCATTATTTTTGAAAAAGTACCATCTGCTACACGAACAGTGTTTTGTCCATCACATGGTGTATAGGATGAAAAGGAAGATAAAGTACCAGTCATATGATCAGATGCTCCTGAATCAATAATCCAATGATTCATCTTAGGTCTAGAGACAGTATTGAGAGCTAATATTGGTATACCTGAGTGGGCAAAGTTAGAACTAAAAGAAGTTTCCACCTTTGATGACTGTGATGTCTCAAGTTTAGCCATCAACCTTTTAAGTGTTTGAACTTCCTCTAGAGAGAGTTTTCCATTGCAGGGATTATCATTTAAGGTCCCTAACTTACTCAATGTACCACCTGAGGTTGAATCACCTCCAGCTCCACTGCTGATTTCAAACATTTCTAAATGACAGAAGACTAACACTTGATGACAGAACACAAAGCAAGCCAAACGGACAAAAAAAGTGAAAGAATACTGGACTAAAATCAGTAGCTAATCACTGGCTGAGGGAATGGTTCCATCATTCCAGAACTGACTGATCTTTCTGGTCTAATCTGCTTCTCACAGCTCTAAAGTTCTTAGTCGCCTTCCTCCATAGCCGAATTACCAATCAATTTGGTGAAATCAGGCCAAAAAACCCTAAATTCGCACCACTATTCATGTGAATTTCGGCTCCAAACGTAAAGAATCCTCTAACCCAGCCTAAATCATGGCCTCTGTCATGTTTCTCAGGTCTATTCGCACCTTTCCACAGCAGAGATATCAACCAATTTGGGCTAATTAAATGGGATTTGAGAAATCAAACAATCTAGGGTTTTGTCGCCCCCTTTTTGGAAGAGATTCAGGCTATGGGCTGGCTCAAAATGGCATGGAACCAGGCTCTGATACCAAGTTGAAAAGGCCGGAGAGAGATGGTCGACGCCGGAGAAGGAAGCCGAGAAGCAGGAGAAAAAATGGAAAAATTGTATTTCATTATTTCAGGAAAAAACGTACAAGGCCAGCTGAAAAATAAGGCCAGCAAATGCAAAGGACAAAAAAGCCCTCAAAGTCACTTATGTAATACAAGACTGCCCTACGTGAAAATTACAATAGTGCCCTTACTAATACAATTACCAACAAACTCTAACTTCCTCTTCGCTTTTTTAGTTATGTGAAATCTCTCATGTGCAACTTTATTAATTGTGATTGTCTACAACTTTATGATGGATGTTATTGATACGGCCATGGATCTCACACAATTGGAGGCCTAGCCTGAAGTCACCAACCTAAGCCAACCATGTACTACCATCTAACCTACCAAAGTAGAGTTTACTCAAATTAAAATCGATCAGATTTATGCCATACTAAGATGGTTCACTCAGATTAAATTTGGCACTAAACATGACCAAAAAGCCTACAGCTAAGACCCACTTTTGTTTCTAAAAAGATGTCCCCAGAAATTAATCACAAGAGTTAAAACAAATGTGTCAGTGGCATTTCATTATAATTTTGTAAAAATTCATTTCAGTGACACAAGGGTATGCCAACCTTATGTGAGATGTCCATTAAGGTTCGAAAGGTAACTAAAATAGTTTTGGACAAATCAAAAGGATTTGCTATGGAAAAGACTACGAGTATAGGCATGAAAGGCTAACTACTTAAGAGGTGGATCAAAACTTTACCTTTTATCGGTAGAATTTGGGAAGTTGAGGTAAAAGAAGCACTTAAAAAGATGAACAATGGTAAGGTTATAGAACCTGATAACATATTATTGAGGTTTGGAAGAGAAAGATATATTTTTCTTACCAAGCTGTTCAATGAGATATTGAGGTTCAATATGATACCAAATGAATAGAGGAAAAGTATTTTGATACCTATTTACATTAACAAGGGAGATATTCAAAGTTGTAGGAACTACTAAGAGATCAAATTCATGAACTATACTATAAAACTTTAAGAAAGAGTGATTGAGCACAGGTTAAGAAAAGAGACTCATATATCAAATGGTTTTATGCCAGAAAGATCAACAAGAAAAGCTATATAGCTTTTACAGGGTTCGATGAAAAGGTACCAATGTAAAGAGAGAGATTTGCACATGATTTTCATTGACTTGGAAAAAACTTATGATAGAGTGTCAAGGGAAGCTCTATAAAAGATACTGGAAAAGAAATGTGTTCATATCGCTTATATTCAAACCATAAAGGATATGTATGATGAGGTAACGAAAAGTGTAAAAACTTAAGGAGGGATGACAAAAGACTTCCTTACAAAGATTGGCTTGCATCAAAGGTCATATTTAAGTCTATACCTTTTCATTTTAATTTTGGTTGTGCTCACTAGATACATCTGAGATTTAGTTCTAAAATGTATGCTTTTTGTAGAGGATATAGTTTTAGTAGAGGAGTAAAAAAAGAATGTTAATTCTAAATTAGAGGTAAAAATTAGGAAGCAAATTATATCACAGGTGTCAAGATTCGGTATCTTGTGTTAAAAAACCAACTATCTCAAGAGCTTAAGTTATTAGGTGAAGGCATAAAATTGATTTTATATCTTTAACATGTTAGAATAGGTGAATAATGAGCCTACCTAGTGGGCTGTATTTTAGAAGCTTCTATACTACTCTTTTATTCTAGTATAAATATACGTACTAGTAACCCTATTGAGTACAACTTTTCCACAAATCCTTTTCTCTTTTAACATGGTATCAAAGCCTAACTTTAACCCCAATTTTTAGAACCCAAAAAAAAATCCCTAATTTTGAAACCCTAATTTCTAAATTTCCCAACCTTAATCCCAAATTACCTAACCCTAACACAAAAATTGGGTCTTAAAACCCCTTGGTATTGGTCAGAACTATTGAAAATTGTTGTCCTTTGGATTTGGGTGGTTGAAACAGCCAAAATTTTAGGCTATAGGAGCAGAATCACGACCTAAAGGGTCGCACCTAGCTGTAGGCGCTATTTTGTGCAATTAGTGGAAGAAAGGAGGCTCAGCTCCAACTTGGGACATTGGCCAATGGTGGACTGGCATTCTTTGGGTGATACCATGGCAACAGAGGAGACAGTGCTAGACTCCAGTTGGGCGCGGGTGACACATGATTTTGGGGAAATTTAGTTCAATTTCATGTGTTTTTTGGTTTGGCTTCATGCAATTTCACCTATTTGACTCATTCTGATGTTGTTTTGGTCCAATTAAGGGCTGTTTGATTCAGTTTGGTGCATTCTCAGTTGTGGGTGATGCATTTGGCAAAAGTTTTGGTCTGGATTCTTGGGTTTCAGCCGCCTTACCCGTTGGTGAGATTGTTTTAGTTTTATTCTATTATATCTCTTACTGTTTGGCATTCTTTTTAGGTCTTAAATGGCTGAAAATGTACCCCGTATCACTAGTTCTCCTCGAACCAATGAGAATATCAAAAGTCCTGAGAATATGGAGAGTGAGGTACAGGACAACATCAACTATTGTGAGACGGTAAAAGAACTTTGGGAATTCCTAGATGAAATTTACTCTAGTAAAGATAATTTGACTTAGTTGTATAACACTTGTCAAAATCTTTTCCACTTGGATGGGAAAGGAGAATGTTGTCCCAAATGTTTATTGAATTTAATCGCACTTTTGAATAGTGAAAGAATTTCCTGCCTGTTACTAGTGATGTTGCAACTATGCAGGCACAACGTGAATAGTTGGGTGCTTTGTGTTTTTTGTCCATGCTATCACTTAAACTGGGAACGGCTCGTCAACAGATTCTGTTCAGTTCTGACTCTCTTATAGTAAACAATGTATACTTTCAACTCTTCCGTGTAACTAGAGACTTGCCTTCTCATTCATCTATGAATGAGTCATCTGTTCTACTAAGCTCTGCTACTTCAGGAGAGTGTGGTAGTTGTGCTCCTAGAGGAGGTAGAGGCCGAAGTTGTGATGTCGGTGGGTGTAGTGAGATAAGGGAAGGACGTGGTGGTGATGGTGGTAGTTCCAATTTAAGTCAAATCGAGTATCACTACTGCCATGAAATGGGGCACTTTAAAAGGAACTGTCCTAAATTACAAGGAAGGCATACTTAGTCATCCCAGTCTGCACATGTTGCCATTACAGAATAGGTGTCTAGAATCACTTGGATGGTTGCCACGACTGATAATGAGTTTGCCCGATATAATCAATTTTAAGCCTCCTAGTCGTCCACCTCCATTACTACCATGGTTCAGATAGATAATTCTGTTATGTGTCTTTTTGATTCCAAGTCTAAGTGGGTCATTGATTCCGAAGCTACTAATTATATGACCAAAAACACAAGTACTATCTTCCTTTTAGTCTTCTACTCACTCTTCTAGTGTCAAGTTAGCTAATGAATCTGTTGCTTTAGTTGTTGGAGAGTGACTGCTATATATTACTTTATCTAATGTCTTATGTCTTTCCCAATTTCCGTTCAATTTGTTGTTTGTTAGTCGAATTACTAGTACTTATAATTGTATTTTCTTCTTTCATAATCATTGAGTTTTTTAGGATTTTTCGACGAAGAATATTTTTGTTAGGGGCTAAGTTTGGCAATTTGTACGTGCTTAGCAATCAAGTTCCTTGTCTAGTAGCTGTTGTTGCCTTGTCTCCGCTACAACTTCATTGTTGTCTTGGTCATCCTTCCTTGGAGTCTTCGAAGAAACTATGTCCTAATCTACAATTTGTTTCTAGCTTATCTTGTGAATCATGACAATTTGTTAAACAGCATCGTCAGACTTATGTCCTTAGAGTTAATAAGAGGGTTGCATCCCCATTTGAGTTAGTACATTCTGATGTTTAGGGCCCTTGGCCAATTGTTTCTAAGTTTGGTTTCTGGTATTTCGTTACATTTGTGGATGATTTTTTCAGGGTTACTTGGATTTATTTTATGAATAAATGCTAAGAATTATTCTCTGTATTTTGTGCTTTTCTTGCTAAAATAAAGATTCAGTTTCATGTCCCAATTACATGCCTGTGCAAGATAATGCCATAGTGTATTTCTCTACCCAGTTTTCCTTTTATCTAGTGCAGCAAGGAATTTTGCATCAATTCTCTTGCCCTACTACCCCATAGCAAAATGGAGTTGCTGAAAGAAAGAATCGCCACTTATTAAAAGTCTCACAAGCCCTTCTTTTTGAAATGAAGGTGTCAAAACCATTCTAGGCTAATGCTGTTTCCATAACATGTTTCCTCATTAATTGAATGCCTTCTTCTGTTCTTAGTGGTAAAATTCCTTTTTCCATGTTGTTAACTTCTTCACTATTCCCATTTCCTCCTCGTACCTTTGGTTGTAAGTGTTTTGTTTAGGATCATCATCCCCAGATGTCCAAGCTTGATCCATGATCATTGAAATGTGTCTTTCTTGGGTACCCTTGAAATAAAAAAGGGTATTGTTCCTATTCTCTTGACTTAGGTCATTATTTTGTATCTTTTGATGTTACTTTCTTTAAGTTTCAATCCTTCTTTGGCACTTAGTCTCCTCTAGTTGAGTCTTCCACAAAAATCGATGATTTCTTCTTAGTGTCCTCCCTCTCTTCCGATTCTCCAAGCACCTCCCTCTCGGATAATATTACTCTTGTTCGTCCCCCCTTAAACAGGTATATTCTCACAAGGCTTTAGCACCTCCAGCTCTTGGCCTCTAGCATGCCACTGGCTCTAGACTCTCTTCCACCTGCTTCTTCATTTGAGGATCCGACATCTGATTTGGATCTCCCCATTGCTCTTCATAAACGTATTTGTAATTATACACTATCAAGTAATCGTGTCACCTTTCACACTATTGCCTCTGTTGTCTCTTATACCTCTTTACCATCCCTTCTCAGTCCTTTATTGCTTCTTTGGACTCCATTACTATTCCTAAGTCTCTTGCAGAGGCACTGGTCATTCTAGGTGGTGAACTACAATGGATGAAGAAAAGGTGGCTCTTAAACAGAATTAGACTTGGGATATTGTCTCTTTCCCCCTTGAGAAGTCTGCTATTGCGTGCAAGTAGGTCTATACTGGCAAAGTGAATTCGGATGGCGCTGTTGCTCGACTTAAGGCTCATCTTGTTGCAATGGGATATGCTCAAACATATGGTATTAATTATTCTGAAACCTTCTCACCGGTGGCCATGATTACCTTGGTTTGGTTGCTATGATTACCTTGGTTTGGTTGCTTATATCTTTGGCCACCTCTAATCATTGGGCTTTCCATTAGCTCGATGTCAAGAATGACTTCCTCCATGGAGATCTCTCTGAAGAAGTGTATATAGAGCAACCACATGGGTATGTTGCTCAGGGGGAGAATGGATGGGTTTGTCGCTTAAAAAAATCTCTATATGGGCTCAAATCTCGAGCTTAGTTTGGTAGATTCAGCATTGTTGTGGTAGAATTTGGATTAAAGAAAAGTGACCATAACCACTTGGTGTTCTTCAAGTGCTCTGAATCAAGTTGCATTCTCTTTGTTGTCTATGTAGATGACATTGTTATTACAAGAAGTGATACTGCAGGTATCTTAGAATTGAATGCTTTCTTGAAGACAATTTCAAACTAAGTAGTTAGAAGCACTTTGGTACTTCATAGGTATCAAAGTGGCTAGAAGTTGTAAGGGAATTGTGTTGCCATAAAGGAAGTATGTTTTGGACATGTTGGAAGAAACAAGCCTTTTAGGTGCCAAACTATGTGATACACCCATAGTTCCAAATGTCCAAAGCGATATAGGCAATCGATGAGGGGGTTGAACTACCTTACTATTACAAGACTGGACATTGCATTTCTAGAAAGTGTAGTCAGTTAGTTTATGACCACTCTTAGAACGTCACATTAGGAAGTAATGGTGCACATTTTGAAGTATTTGAAGAAATCTCCTGGATTTGGCTTGGTCTCTAAAAGTCATGGTCATTGTAGAATTGATGGGTTTTCAAATGAAAATTAAGCAGATGACCTATGGATCAAAGGACCACTTCAAAGTATTGTGTATTTGTAGGTGGCAATCTAGTATCTTGGAAGAATAAGAAGCAGGTGGTTGTGTCTCACTTGAGTATGGAGTTCGAATATCGAGCCATAGCACAAGCCACTGTTGAGCTTGTTTGGATTTCTTACCTCTTTCATCAACTCGGGGTGGAGTGTCCTAGTAGTATAGAGTTATGGTGTGATAACCGTGCGGTGACTCATTGTCACAAACCCTGTCTTTCATGAAAGAACAAAACATGTTGAAGTGTATTGCCACTTTGTTAGATAAAAACTTGAGGAAGGTATCATCAACTTCAAGTATATTCAAACAGGGGATCAACTTGCGAATATCTTCACTAAACCTCTTTTAAGAAAGTGAGTTTAAGATATTTGTAACAAGTTAGGCATGGTCAATATATATGCTCCAGCTTAAGGGAGAGTGTTAGAATCGGTGAATAATGGGCCTAGCTAGTAGGCTACATTCTAGAAGCTTTTGTATTGCTCTTTTATTCTAATATAAATATATGTGTTGGTAACTCTACTGGGTATAACTTTTCCACAAATCCTTTTCTCTTTTTTAACAAACACGCCCCACACACAAAAGCCCTTTGGGCTTGAAGTGCCGAACTTTATGTTAAAATTTAATTTTTAATTTGAGAAACGAGGACAGTAAGGATTGAACTCTTGATCACTTAATCATACAGGCTCTAATACTATGTCAAGAAACTAACTATTCCAAAAGTTTAAGTTGTTAGGTGAAAGCCCAAGGTTAATCTTATATCTTTAACATCTTGGATCAATTTTACAAAATAATGAAGAGATTGATAGGGATGTCATATATTAGATTCAAGTTGGATAGCTGAAATGGAGAAACACTTTTATAATTGCAAAATGTCTATCAAGCTTAATATAAGATTAGCTATGCTCTATGGTGGCAAGGATGAAAATGTTGAAATAGATGAGTAAAAATACATGAAAGGAAAAAATTTGAAATCATTATATTCGGGAGAAAGTTGGTATTGCACCTATTGAGGAGAAAATAATGAAAATTCAGTTATGGTGGTTTGAGAATGTGCAAAGCCGCTAGAGGTTCTAGTGAGAAAAGTTGATCAAATAATTTTTAGTCCAATGAAAACAGGTAGAGGAAGATAAAAAATGACACTTGAAGAGGTTATTAAAAGTGATCTTTGGATAAATGATATTTTTGAAAACTTGGTTTTGAATAAAACTTAATAACATTGTTTAATCAATGTAGCCGACCTCATCTACTGAGACAAGGCTCTATTTTTTTCTGTTATTGTTGCATGTTTGTGTTTGAAGGGCCAAACACACTTTCAATTCATTGTAACATTTATCAGTGACTTTTGAAACAGCTTTTGGAAAGCATAAGCATTAAGCAATTATAAACCCAAGCCACAGGAAAACATCAAATGTGCTTCTCATTTTTCTCTCCTATTTCTCTAAAAAGTGAGATAGACTTTGCTGGTGAAGGTGACCAGCTTGAAGAAGATTCATCTTCTTGAGATATTAGGGTGTCCCTCAAATTTCTGCTAGGCATTCAGCCAAAGATTGCCAATCTTTTAATGACAAAATTTTAAAACAAAAAAAAGAAAGAAAGAAAGAAAAAGAGCACAAGAAATCTGATTTGATGGTAGCATTCAAGTGGTTTAATCTTTTATATGCAATTCAATCTTATTGGACAATCAATAATGCTACATTACAAGAGGAAGATGGAAAGACTGCTGTAAACCACAACATCAAAGCTGTGTACAAAGTATCCATTAAAAACATATTTGGTCACTTTTGGTAAATGCTGCCTCTTTATGCATAGCATAGGTGCACACTTATCTTGAGGGGTAAAAAAATTTCTTGGCTGATAAATCCCCTTAACATTGCTCTTGGAGTTTTAGGATATTCCCTACAAGAAGCTCTAGATAATAGGTTCTTGAAGATCACTGAAACAATAGGTATTTGGAATAACTTCCTCACTTTATTCAATCAATGGGCAGTACATTATATAGGGGAGAAACAATAAAGATAAACATCATGATCCTAGGAGTAATAATCAAACAACCATAATCCTAGGAATAACAACTAGGAAACTACCCATATATAGAAAGGAAAGTTAAACCTAATCAAAATCCCAATGAACTTTGGATTTATTCCAATCTTTCTAACACTCTACCTCAAACTGGTGAATAAATATCAATCTTTCCTAGCTTCCTTACAAATGGATCAATTGTTCACTTTAAGAATGCTTTTGTGAGGATATCAACTTCCTGTGACTTGTTTGATATGTTGGACAAGCTAATTGTCCCATTTCAATCTTAGCCTTCATAAAGTTCCGGTCAATCCTCATGTGCTCCACCTTGTCATGCTGAATTGGGTTATGAATTGCTAGAGATATAAAAATCTTTTTTGGATCTACACCTAGCTCACACATAGCCCTTTGGGCTTGAAGTGTGCATAGACTCACCAAAGTTTATGTTGAAATTCAATTTAATTTTTAAAAAATGAGGGCAGCAAGGACCAAATTCTTGGCCACTTGGTCATAGAAAAACTTTACAGATTAGGGCTTCCAACTCTATTATTTCTAGGGGCTGTACAATAAATATAGGAGCTGTACAATTAATATGGGCCATCAACACATGCTACATAATAAATAACACCTAATCTACAATAACAACAACAAACAACGCTTTATCCTATTAAGTGGAGTCGGTTATATGGATTAAACGTCACCATAGAGTTCTATCCAAAATCAAGTTTTTGAAAATACCATTTAATCAAAAGTCTTTTTTAATAATTTCTCCAAGTATCCTTTTTACTCTTCCTCTACGTCTTTTTATTAGGCTAACAACTATTTGATCAACCTTTCCCACTGGAGTCTCTTATGGTTTTCTTTGCACAGGCTTAAACCACTGCAACCGAGTTTTCCTCATTTTTTCCTCGATAGACGCCACACCAACTCTCTCCCAAAAACAATTATGTCGAATTTTGTCTTTTCTTATATGTTCACTCATCTATCTCAACATTCTCATCTTTGCTACTCCTATTTTTTACTCGTGTTGACTTTTCAAGACCTAACACTCACTACCATAGAGCATAGCTGGTCTAATAACAATTCAGTAAAACTTCCCTTTAACCTTACTAGATATTTTGCGATTACAAATGAACCTAAAGGCATTTTTCCATTTCATCCACTCAGCTTGGATTCTATGTGTGACATTCCAATCAATCTTTCCATTACTTAGTAAAATCAATCCAAGATACCAAAACCTAGACAACTGTAGTATATTATGCTTCCTAATTTTTATCTCAATCATTATTTGCACACCTCTTGCTAAATTTATACTCCATATACTTTGTTTTACTCCTATTTAAAAGAAAATCCTTTGATTCCAAAACTTCTCTCCATATCTTCAATTTATAATAGGTATGCTATTAAGACCCATAGTCTTACCATAGTCCATCTTCTTAAATGCCTCCTTCACCTCAAATTTTTTAATTTTACGATAAAAAGTAAGGTTTTGATCCTCTTCTCGAGTTGTTAAACCTTTCATGTCTACATTTGTTGTCTACTCCTCGTTGAAAAACTTCTGACAATAACTCCTCTATCTTTCTTTGATATCTCCCTCTATTACCAAAACTTTTCTCTCTTCTTCCTTAATGCACTTCACTTGATCCAAATCTCTTTTTTTCCTTTCCCTTCCCTTCGTAAGTTTGTATATTTGCCATTCTCCATTCCTTATTCCTAAAGCTTGGTAAAACCCCTCAAACACTTTAGATCTCACCTCACTAATTGATTTCTTCGTCTTAGTTCTAACTGACCGATACTTCTTCCAATTTTGACGGCAAATTAGCTATCACTATATAGCTTCATAGGTCTTGACAGAGGATTACTTAGATCCTTAAGTAGCCTTTCCAACCAAATTAACTCACAACTTCCGTAGGCAGTAGCTCTACATTCAGATGCAAATAGAAATGAAATCTTGATTCAAAACTATTATTCGTAAGGCTTGCATACACATAACAAATCATTGATGTTTATTCTATAAAATACCCCAAGGCAAGCAAAAATCTTAACCTCAAAATGAAAGCTTTAATCTCCTCCTTGCCAACCCCCTGCCCAAAACAATACTGAGTTGAGGTTTGTGTATATGGTGTGAATTAAAAAGGGAAAGCAAGATTTACATAAAAATGTCATAGGAATTTGAAAGCCAAATACAAGGATGCTATTGGACATCATTTGTTATTCTTTCACAAGAAGAAATTGAAAGGAATATCAAACTAAAAGCCATGTGGAAGGAAAAGTCTATTCTTGGGAGATTTTAAACTGGTTGACTTCCATCCTTTGAAGGACCCACCCACTAATTAGAGCAGCAATTTATGTCCACATTTGGGCTAAGGAAATAGGTGGTTTTGTGGGATATCATTTTATACCGAAGACCAGATTTGTATTTAATTTGCAATGAGATTAAACGTTAATTATTGCCTTCCAATTGTTTTAAGAGCATGAACTGAAGTATTAGCATATACATGTGAGATTTCTTTCAGTGCCTGAAACCTAAATTCATCACTTTAAATATTTTATCTATTACAATTCAAGCCATAAACACTATCTCATCCGTTGAATGCAATCGATAGCAACATGGAAATAAGCAAATAGCTAACAAGGATCAAGGGTTTCCATATTTTTATTGAAGCCATGGGTAGCTTTATCTCATTTTGCATCTATAATGACACACAACCATATACTATACTATAATATAGAGATTATAAAGATACTACAATTTCATAGAGACTTTACCAACTTCTCTACATTGTCCTTGAATGCATTTCCTTTTGCAGCAATATTGGAATCAACAACCAAAGTTGACTGGCAGTTTTTCTTTAGAAGTCCTAGGGTACGATTAAGAAGATTTCCTGCCAAAATAGTTAATGATATGTATAACACAATTAGCCTTTAAATATTTCAAAATTTCAAGGACCAAAGCAATTTAGGTATAAATCAATTTTACAAACAAAGCAAGCAAGACTAAAATTACCAATTGTATTCGCAAGATGTGCATTCACAATATTGATAAAGCGTTCCTCTGAATAGTCCCCATCATTGCCAAATTCCACCTCCCTAAGGAAGAAGTATCTAATTGCATCAGTTCCAAATTTATGAATCAAGTCCGTTGGTTCAAGTGTGTTCCCTAGTGACTTGCCCATCTTCATGCCATCCTAACATTTTGAAAAATAAAACCTTGTTGCATGAGCTAAAACTAACTACATGAAACAGAATCATAATACTATTAAGTAACCACACTGACAAAATAAGTTGGACTAAAGAATATGGAAAGTGCAGCAGCGACATTGGTGGTGGTAGAAAGAAGTAAGACACTAGCTTAGTAATGATTATTACTTTCTATACACACAATTAGACCACTAAATTGTGGTGGAAGGAGGAAACGAGTGCACATGAAGATACAGGAGATTTTGTCTTTTTTAACCAAAAGCCCACGCACAATTAGACAATTACGATTGGAATGAACTAAGTGGAACCCTAATTACCTGTAAAACAGAAATTTTGAAAACATAACGGTTGCCACAATAAGGGAATTTTCTCATTCTCTTCCTGATACCATACTGCATTGAACTAAACAATATTAAAATTGATGTCCTTGTATACTCTCCTTTGTGTCACAAAACTCATTCCAATGTTAGTAGTATGGTAAATAATTGTGAGAGAGGATATAGAAGAGAAAACAATAATGGAGTGGTATCTTAGATTAGGACAGCCTAGTTTTTTCTATTTGCAACATTTGTTTTCTGGTTTGTTTAAAGCAATAAATTTCTCTATGATACAATGTGATGTTTGCCATTTATTTAAAAATTATGGCAGTAAATTTCATTCAAAATCTTATTGTCTTTCCAAGCCTTTTTACTTGAGAGAGGATATTGGAGAGAAAAGACGCTTGTGAGACTAGCCCCTAACTGGTGTTATTTATACTATGACCGTAAATCAATGGGACTAAATCAAGGCTAATTACAAGGCAATAATTGCTAACTACAAGTAAAACATATAAAACACAAGCTTAATTCTAACATTCCCCCTTAAGCCGAAGCATACATATTATAGACACTAGCTTGTAACAAATGTAATACATCCAAGCACCAATTATACACCTCAGGATTCAAGCAACATCCCAATGTATGTCTTATATAGAGCTAAGAAACTAGCCCACTACACTCATAGTAAAGGCAACATCTAGATGGATTACCATGAAATAGTTCAAGTTACCTACCAATCTCTGATACCTTCTAGGATTTGAAAAGGGCTCCTGATGAAGTCCCACATTGGTTAGGTAGAGAGGTGTTGGGTGTTATATATATGAGTTCGCAAACCTTCCCTTACAAGCTAGCTTTTGAGGTGAAGTTAGGTGGGTTCATATCAGCTCCCCCTGTTCAAGCAAGAGTTTAACATTTGGCTCCATTGTAATGTCAATTGGTTTGCAGTCGATCATGCCAACTTCTTCTAGGAATTCTCTAATGCATACTTCCATTGAGATATTGAGATACCATCACTTGATTGTGGTCTAAAAGTGTTTGAATAAATGCCCCTTCAATTGCTCAATACCAATTTGATCACTCCCAGTGATAACAATGTCATCCATATAGACCACAAGGTGGATGTATTGGTGTGAAGAGGAGTTTCAATAGAAAACCGAATGATCATGTTCACTTTGAGTAAGCCTAAAAGATTGAACCATAGAACTAAACTTACCAAACCATGCTTGTGGGAATTGTTTCAGTCCATAAAGTGATTTCTTGAGTTTACAAACTACATTAGACTCCCTTTAAGCAACAAACCCAAATGGTTGCTCTATATAAACTTTCTCCTACAAATCTCCATGTAGAAAAACATTTTTAATATCAAGTGGGTGAAGCATGGTCATGGTAGGATTGAAGGATTTTTTGAGGGTCACTGTAGAATTGACTAGTTCAAACTTCCTCCTTCTATCAAAATCATAGTCACTATAGGATTGAAGAATCTTCTAATGTAGACTAGGCACAATGTCATATGGATTGGAGGTCCACTTCAGAGTATTGTGTTTTTGTAGGTGGCAACCTTGTGTCTTGAAAGAGAAAGAAGTAGGCAGTTGTATCCTAGTCAAGTGTTGAGTTTGAGTACCGAGCTATGGCTCATGCCACTTCAAAACTTGTCTGGATCTTATATCTCCTTTATCAACTTGGAATGGAATATCTTGAGAGTATGTATTTGTGGTATGATAATCAAGTGGTAACTCATATTGCCACGAATATGGTCTTTCATGAGAGAACAAAGCATGTTGAAGGAAACTACCAATTTGTTAGGCAAAAACTTGAAGAACGAGTCACTAATAGGGGTCAACTTGCAGATTTATTTACCAAAGCACATCCAAGAAAACGGGTTAAAGATATTTGTAACAAGTTGAGTATGTTTGATATATATGCTCTAGTTTGAGAGAGCGTTAGGAAATTAGCAATTCACATAATAAGTGGGCTTAACTATTGGGTTGGGCTGTCAATGACTCATTATTGACTTATCTTCCTCCTTTACTATTATCAATATAAATAGAAGTGCTATTAACCTTTTCAAGTACAACTCATACAAAAATATCTCTCTTATTTTTCTCTACAATAATCATTCACCACAAAATAATAAACCACTATTAACACTATCGAATGACCATATTATTTTTAAAATAGCCATCATAAAGAGATCTCATAAATGAAGGCTTGATTGGCATAAAATTAATTGATAGTGTATATTAAATACTCAACCAAAATTAATTGGCTGTGCACATTAAACACTTAGCTAACTTGAATCCTCAGTAAAACCCACCTACCCTCTAACCAACTACTCTCTACTACCTTCATGATTCACGAGTCCTTCATTATTGTCCCTTCTTCTCTTCACCCTCCCAACCACAAATTGCACTCTAAAGTCCAAAGCATATGGAAGAGAGGGACAAGAAGCCACCAAAGAGCCGCGCCGCCGTTCCCCACCTAACTCAGTGACCTTTGAAACAGAGGGGAATGGAATGGATAGCGCTGAAGTCGTGATCTAGAGTTGAAAAGGCCAGAAACCACCAAGCTTGGAAGAGGGAAGAAGCTCCAAGATGGGGAGGTTTGCATCTCAATTTTTTTTTTTCAAAAAATGAAAAGAAACATGCCAAAGACAAGGTTCATCATTCAAAACACATCCTCATCTATGGTGCATCTTTGGTTCTGGGCCAAAACGGAATTTCGATGCAACCTTGCTGAGCAAATATTAGAGAGTGTTTGTGGGCACTATCCATACTTTGTTTCCACAATTTTGTAATAATACATTTCCTTTTCTTCTTTGAGTCTATCACACTCATTGGGTCTCATACCCAACAACACATTCTACTAGCACCTAGTTCTTCAATCTACAACTCCCTAAATCACATTTTGACTAAGGATGCTCATGAAAGATAGTGGATAGACACTACGAATTTGATACCAGTACTAGTAGTGGTCCCACAAGGTAAAGGATTGAAATGCAAAGAGGGCACAGAGGCAAAAGTGATCTCAATGACATCTAAATGGTGAAATATTTAGTAAAACAAGAGCAAGATAGGGTTTTAATAGGAAAGGGGCTTAAATAGGATGTCAGACGATGAGGTTAGGGAAAAAGACACTATGAACCAAGCTCAAATGGTGCCAAAGAAGAGATCAAGGGGTTGTTAAAGGTGAGGAGGCTCCACACGTGCCGACGCATCTAGTGCAAAACATTTGTACTAGCACATGGTGGCGTGTGGCTACTCTGGTGGTAGTGATTATCTAGGGTTCTGCTAATCCAAGGATGAAGAACATGTTGGTGGTGTCCCCCCCCCCCCCCCCCCGGTTTAAAAAAAAAAAAGAAAAAAAAAAAACACTGGAAAAATGGTCAAGTAGTGAGGATAGTTGCAAGTTAGCAAGAGAAATTTTGGGTTTTTAGGTTCTGTTAGAGAGACGCAATGGGAGGCTAAGGCTTCGTTGAGGGGGCTCTAATGTGATAAAATATCAAAAGAAATAGGGAACTTAGTGTTTTATGTGTCGTTGAAGAGAGACAGAACAAGAGGCCATGGTTTCAAATGAAATAAGTCTAAAATGAAAAGGAAGATTAATTCTTACAGCAATACAACAACACAACCTCCTTCATATGAGGTAGCATGAAGCATGGCAATGGGAAGCTATTCAACGTGGATGAAATGGCTCTTGTTATGAGTGATGGAAAAACATATAGTGTTTAGTTTTATTATAGTTTGTCTTATATGTTTTATATCTTGTATCTCAAGGGCAATATTGTAATCTATCTTTCTGCTGAGCAAATATATTAGTTTGTTGGTGTGGGTGTCAGGCAACACACTACCATTTTACGATTCCCTCTTATCTCATTTTCCTCTCTTCCTCTCTAATTTTTCTTCTATTCATCACCTTCAAGTTCCAACTTGGTATTAAAGCAAGATCTTGTTTAGTGTGAAAACTGTTCTTACTTAGCTAAAAAAAAACCAAAACCCTAGTTGTTGATGTCAGCACCAGTCGCCTAAGACTAGCGAAGTCACCAGCCAATGCGAAATCCACTAGCAAACAAAACCCCTGAGGTGATTTGGAGATTCAAACCCTCCACCAGCCTCAATTTCAGCTTGCCATCCAGAGGGCGAGAAAACCTAGTGGCACGATTTTCGTCTCCTTGGCCATGATTGGGCAAAATCGATGGCTCCATTGGCAACAAAGGAGTCCCTCAATGATGAACGTAATGAGGAGTGGATTTCAGGTGGCTGGTTGCCATTTTCGTGCTTCCCTAGTATTTGCAGCCATTAGGTCGTGCAACAAACTCATAGGAGGCATTTTTTCTCATGTCTTGTTAGCGCTTTCTCTCATAGGAGGTGTGATTCAAAGTTTAAGCCTTTGGGTCGTTGATTGTGACCAGATTTCTCCTCTGTTGAAGTTGTTTTGAACCATTTGGAATTGGGGTTTTTGACATAGTCTTACAATATTGTGTTTCAAGAGGAGGAAGGATGTCTGGCAATAGTGCGAGTGAAGTAGTTAGTGAAAAACCTCAAGAGACCCCAAATCAAAATGTATCTAAGAACCCATCAAAATTAGGGGATTCTATGGGTCATGTGGTGGCACTAAATGATAACCCCACTTTTCAGATTATTCCAAAGAAACTTGATAGCACCAACTACCTCACAAGGGCCACTGCTTGTACCTTGTCCTTGAAAGCTAAAGGGTTGTATGGCTATGTTTGTGGTAGGAAGAAAAAACCAAATGAGACTAGTCCTTTGATTGATCAATGGGAATCTGAGAATAGTCTTGTCATGTCCTAGCTCCTCAATTCAATGGAGATTAGCAGGACCTATACGCTCTTGGGTACAGCCAAAAAAATATGGAATGCTGTGAAAGAAGCATACTCTCAGGTCAATCATTATGCAATCATTTCTAAGCTGAAACAGAGAATTCATGGGACAAAATAGGGTGAAGAAGTCTATTTCAGTATTACAATGAACTTAGCAGTATTTGGCAAGAGCTTAATTACTATCAGAATTATCAACCTAAATGCTCTAAAGATGCCACTAAATTTTAGAACTTATAGGATAATGAGAGGGTTTAAGTTTTTGGTTGGTCTAAATGTTGAATATGATCAGATGACAGGTCATCTTCCTAGAAGAGATCCTCTTCCACCACTAGGTTAGGCTCATGTCTTTATTTAACAAGAAAAAAGTCAAAGACAGTCTATGCTTTTATCTACTTCTGTTGACAGGTCTGCTTTGAATGTTAATATAGTCCAAAAAGTTTGTGACCTTCCTAATGCCACCACTCGACAAGTTGAGGTGTGATTTTTGTGGCAAGACAAGGCATACAAGGGAACAATGTTGGAAGCTCAAAGGAAAGCTAGGTCGAGGAAGAAGAAGGGGAGGTTTATCTAGGACCCAAGTCCATTTGTTAGAAGCCTCTAAATCAATTCCAGATAGGACTCATTAGGGTGAGGATAGCTTCTCCAAAGAGGAAATGCAATCACCAAAAAAGACACTCATAAAGACAAGGTTGAATTCCCCATAGGAACCAAAAGGGGATATGTCCTCTTCCTCTACTCATTTAGCCCATGTAAGTAAATCTATTACAACCTTGAGTGCCTACTCTAAAGCTAACACAAATTCTTGGATCATTGATTCTGGGGCCTCTGATCACATTTTTGGTGATTCTTAAATATTTTTCACATATTCACCTTGTACACATAAGGACACTATCCATATGCAAATGGTTCCCTATCCCCTATAGTAGACAAAGGATCTTTAAAGTATACCTCCTTAATTAATTTGTCATCCCTACATGTTTCAAATTTTTCAAATAATTGGCTCTCCATAAGTGCTATTACTAGAGACTTGAACTATAATGTCACTTTTTTCCTTATCACTATGTCTTTCAGGAACAAGAGATGGAGAAAACAATTGGTTATGATAGAGTTTATAATAGCATATATTTTTTGGAGGATAGTCCGAGTGTCATTATCAGCTTGACATCCCAAAAGGAGTCCAAGAGTTTGAATACTTTCAACATTTTGAGATGGCATAGAAGTCTTGGCAATCCCTCTTTTATAGTCATGAAAAGACTTTTGGCAAATTTGTACTCAAAATGTAATGAAACAGAGTTAGGATGCGATGCTTGTGAATTTGCAAAACATGTCAAAAACTCTTATCCTAGTAATGATAATAAAAAGTCCAATTCCTTTTATGACCATTCATTCTAATGTATGGGGACCTTGTCAGGTTACTTCTTTGGCTAGATATAAATGGTTTGTGACTTTCATTAATTGCTTTAGTTGGTGTACTTAAGTTTACTTGATGCATTCCAAGGATGAAGTATTTTGTAGTTTTAAAAGATTTCACACCATGATATGCACCCAGTTTGATACTAAGACAAAATTCTTCAGAAGTGATAATGGGTTGGAGTATAAGAATAGTGCAGTTCAACAATACTTGGATGACCATGGGATTGTTCATCAAACCAGTTGTGTTAATACTCCTGCTCAAAATGAAGTTGCAGAATATGAGCCTTACTTTTTTCCATGTAGGTGCCTAAATATTTGTGGGGAGAGGCTGTTCTGTCAACAGCTTATTTTATTAATCGAATGCCATTGAAAGCCTTGAATTTTATACCTCCATTAGAGGTTCTTCAAGGATTTGCCTTTTCCTGGTTCCACCAAAGGTATTTGGTTGTGTCTATTTTGTTCATGATCATCGACCTACAATTGGAAAATTAGATCCTCGAGCTCTAAAGTGTGTCTTCATAGGCTACTCCTCTGCTCAAAAAGGTTACAAGTGTTATTATTCTCCTTCACAATTAATAATTGTCAATATGGATGTGACATTCCAAGAGGATGACTTATTTTTCTTTAGCTCAAACATCTCTTTAGGGGGAGATGTAGGGGGAGGATAATGATGAAGAGTTGTTTTCTTATTTCCAACATCTTCCAAATGTGAGTCAAGGGGAGGAGCAAGCATTGCAACAAAATAATAAAGATGAGGGGGAGAGTTCAAGTGAAGGTAGATTCAAGAGGAACCTTCTTTGCAGTCACAACCTAAAGAGTTCCCAAGTCTAGATGAAGAAGGAAAACAGAACAAGCCAAGACTTTTGACTTGCACTCAGAAGAAAAGAAAATTAGGGAATAATGCCATTGTGCCTACTCTACCTAATCAAGAGCAAACTCTGGATTGAGTTTAACTTCCCTCCTCCTCAACTATTGGTAAGTCCACTTCTCAAACTCTTGAACCAATTGTAAATGATATTGATTTTCCTATTGCCATTAGAAAGGGCATAAGAAAATGTTCTCACTATCCTATTTTCAATTTTGTTTCATATGAGTCCTTATCTCCCAACTATGGATCCTTTGTCTCCGTTGTTTCCACCTTATGTCCCACAGAATCAGAGAGAAGCCATCAAAGATCCTAAGTGGAAAGAGGCCATGATAGAAGAAATGACAGCCCTTAAAAGAAATGATACATCAGAACTCACCACACTTCCACCAAGGAAGAAACGGTGGGTTGTAAATGGGTCTTCACTATCAAATACAGGGCACATGGGTCAATTGAGAGATATAAGGCTAGACTGGTTGTGAAGGGATTTACTCAAACCTATGGAATTGACTATCAAGAAACCTTTACACCAATAACAAAGATGAACTCCATCTAAGTCCTTCTCTCATGTGCAGCTAACTTTGGATGGGAGTTTCAATAACTTGATGTGAAAATTGCATTTCTATATACAGCCCTAGAGGAAGAAGTTTTTATTGACATCCCCTCTGGCTTTACTTGTCATAAAACTCAAGGAAAGGTCTGCAAGCTAAGGAAGGCATTGTATGGGTTAAAACAATCACCCAGAGCCTAGTTTGAGAGGTTTCACACTGTGGTTACAACCCTTGGGTATAGCCAAAGTAATGCAGATCATACCAAGTTTTTCAAAAGATGTGGTAGTAAAATTACAATCCTCATTGTTTATGTTGATAACATTGTGGTGACTAGGAATAACATAGAAGTAATCAGCAACGTCAAAACTTGTCTTACTGAGAAATTTGACATTAAGGATCTAAGGAAACTAAATTAACTTCTTGGAATTGAAGTTGCAAGGTCAAACAAGGGTTTTTTCATTTGCCAAAAGTAGTATGTCCTAGATCTTCTCCAGAAAACAGGCATGTTAGGTTGCAAGCTAGCAGATTCTCCTATTGTTTAGAACCATCATCTAAAAAATAGTGCTGGAGAAGTTGTTGATATAGGGAGATATCAAAGGCTTGTAGGCTGACTCATTTACTTGTCCCATACTCACCCTAATATTGCATATGCAGTTAGTATTGTTAGCCAGTTTATGCATGATCCTCGATCTCCACACTTAGATGCTATATTTTGTATTTTGAGGTAACTAAAATCTACTCCTGGAAAAGGACTATTGTTTTCAAAACATGGGCACTCTTCTCATAAATGCTGAATGGGAAGGATCCATAAATGATGGAAGGTTTACTTCTAGATATTGTTCATTCTTTAGAAGAAACCTTGTTACATACAGATATAAAAAACAAGCAATCATAGTTGTTAATAGCGCGCTATAGCGATCGCTATAGCGCATAGCACTGCGCTATGGCCTGTTGCGCTACGCTACGAGGCATAGCGTAGCGCAGTGCATATAGCACAGCATAGCATGCGCTATGCTATGCTATTTCTGCACTATTGTGCAAAAATAGCGTGCGCTATTTGCGCTATTAGTATTTGGCCCAATTTCTTCATTTCAAACCTTCTTCCGCCTATGATATCTTTTTGATTTTGCTTTCCCTCCCTCCCTTCATTGCATTTATCATATTTTTTAAGGTTATTTTATATATATTGTTATTATTTGGGGTTATATTATATATATATAAAAATATATATTTATATATATAATATAGTTGCGCTATTGTTCAAATAGCAGTGCGCAATGCGCAACATTATGCGCTATATCGCAATGATCTCAAGCGCTATAAGTGCGCTATTCGCTATTAACAACTATGCAAGCAATTGTATCCAGATCTAGTGCTGAAGCTAAATATAGAGCTTTGGCTTAAGGTGTATATGAAGCCTTATGGCTAAAGAAACTTGTTCAAGAATTTGGATTACAAGATGAAGCGTCATTCAATCTCTACTATGATAACAAGGCAACAATTAAAATTGCACATAATCCTGTATAGCATGATAGAACCAAACACATTGAGATTGACAGACACTGTATCAAAGAGAAGATTATTGCAGGACAATTAAAAATACCTGTTGTGAAGTCTGAAGACCAACTTTTAGATGTTTTCACTAAGGCCTTGCCTAGTAAAATGTTCTACTCCATTGTACGCATGATAGGCATGAGAGACATATATGCCCCATCTTGAGGGGGAATGTTAGGAGTGATGGAAAAACATATAGTGTTTAGTTTTATTATAGTTTGTCTCATGTATTGTATCTTAAGGGCAATATTGTAATCTGTCTTTTCGTTGAGTAAATATATCAGTTTGTTAGAGTCTCTATTTATTATAGAAAACAAAAGACAACTGCAAACTTCTTATGCTTTAAGTAATATTACTTAAACTAGGAAACTAGTCAAATTACTTGAATTAGGAAACAAGTAACTAAACCTAAAGCCCATATACATCAAGAAACCAAACCCCAAGCCCACAAAACATAGACCTAGCTACTTACCACCTAACATTATTCAAATGCTAATAAAGCAAGATAACCTTTTGTTTGGAAGCTTGGAGAAGGAGAGAGAACTCAAAGAATAGGGTTTCTTATGATCATGATTCTTGTGCTGATAATGAGGCACCTTGAACCTCTATTTCTAACAGAAAACAAGAGACAATTGCAAGCATCTTATGCTTTAAGTAATACTACTTACACTATGAAACTAGTCAAATTACTTGAATTAGGAAAAAAGTAACTAAACCTAGAGCCCATATACAGCAAGTGACCACACCCTAAGCCCAAAACATATAAACCTAGCTACATACCTTTTAACATTATTCAAATACCAATTGAGCAAGATCCCCTTTTGATTGGAGGTCTACTTCAAGGCATTATGTTCTAATGAGAGGTAACTTGCTCTCTTTGCAAAGCAAGAAGCAAACTATGGCAGCCAAGTCAAGTGCAAAAGCAAAGTATTTGCCATGGCCAATGCATGTGTAAGCTCACGTGGCTCACATATTTGAACTAATTCAATTGTAGGAAAAAAATTTAAGTTTGTGCCTGTTATTTAGTTTTTAAAAAAAATTACACATTATGTGTAACAAATAACATGCAACTAATAAACAAATTAGATAGATTGGATATCCAACCAAAAATTGGTACAATAGATGGACTGGGCACCTGCCCATTAAATAAGTAGGGGGTGGATTGGTTCTTTTTAATATTTTAACACATCCTTAATGGGTTAATGGCCATTTTCAAATTGCCCATTACAATCCAACCAAAATCTGCCAAATTTACCTTCCATCGCTACTTCTAAGAATGTGAATGACAAAAAAGAAATTAGTGGTATAGTCATCTCAATAGGACACATAAGATAATAATTTGGTTCAACTAATGATACCTTTGTCAAGAATCCATGACCAAAAACCATCTTGGGAAGGCTTAGTCCAGCAGACATTAGCATAGCTGGCCAATAAACTACATGGAAGCGTAGAATATCCTGCACAACGTAAAACAAAGTAACAAAAATAATAGAGTAGAAAGATAAAACTAAATGTTTCACTATAGTTTTCTTTTTTCATAATAAATATAATAACAACAATAACAAAAATAATGATGATGATCCCAGCCACAGCCAATCTAACACAAAAAAGGACAAATGGCTACCATATGTATGCATGAAGCAAACTACCGAAAACAACAAGAATTTAAAAGATGTAAACAAAACAAAGATCAAATTTACAATTTTAGCCTATGAATATTATAACTATCACAAAAATTTTACACTTCATACACCAAAAGATAACAACACAAAAACTAAAAAATGTCAACACACAGGCTGAATTTAAATGCCAAATTTTCATTTTACACTTGAACATTTGAATATGGCATCTAAATTGATATAGATTTCTCAATACAGAATAATCCTTTATGAAGTTCATACCTAGGCCACTGCTCAGGGTCAACGCATTATTTCATGCTAAGAATTGGCAGCATTTGAAACTAAAAATTGTGGTGTAGATATAGCCATCAGGTGGAGAAAATTTGAGACTTTGAAAGAGGACTGTGAGAGTGAATTAGGAGAGAAATCTTAAGAGATTAGCCTCTCAATTCAAATACAGTGGCTGTATAATAAATGGGTGTAATTTAAATGCTAGTTGCCAGCACATTATACACACCAAGAAATGGTAGTGTCCCAAGGGTCCCACATGATCAACGGCTGTCATGGATTCAGTGACTGTAGCCGTGCTCTATACACATACCTATTTCTACTAAATACACAATATGCACATGTTAAATAACCAATAATGCAACAACGACAAGCATCCTCAAAAAATGAAACTGGTAATATCACTAGCCAAATTTAAAAAAGAAAAAATAGAATATTTTACCATAATTCTTATTATCAATGGGAGTGATTAGACATCTCTACTATTAAGAGAACACCTGATAGTTCTACATATACCATTTTTAGCCCAAAAGTTTCTGTAACAAGTTTAGGATTGATGGAAAATCTGTATATTCATGACTGATAGTGAAAAAACATATATATACAAGAGATAAGCGTAATTCTAACCATAAATATCTCCCTAATTCTAGGAAAAAATCTCTCTTGGTGAATTCCCAAACAATAGGAATTAAAATCCTAAACTTACTCCCTTTGTCTATACATAAAATTACAACTGTAACCCACATCTAATCCCAATTAATCAGGGACATTTAATCCCAAATAATTTGGGATTTACCTACTCTCCCGCTCAAGTTGGTGAATGGATGTCAATCATTTCCAACTTGCCTCTGATGTCTTCAAATCCTGGTTCAGGCATAATCTCAATCAACACATTTGCCTCTTGGAACCTTGTAGGCACACAGATCAGAATAAACCCTCTTTGCTCAATTTCTTGCTTGATAAAATTCCTGTCAATTCTTGCATATTTCATCCTGTCATGTTGGACAAGATTTACACTGCTTATTACTGATTTACTGTCTTAGAATAGCTTTGTTGGACTGAATAGTGGCATCCCTAAATCTTCCATCAACCTTTCTAGCCAAATTACCTCACAAATCCCTAGTGCAACAACCTTATATTCAGCTTTTGCACTACTCTAGAACACTACTGATTGCTTTTTGCTTCTCCAAGTCACCAAATTCCCTCATAGCTTTGTACAATATCCCAAGGTTGATTTACAATCCTCATATGATCCAACCCAATCAACACAAGTAAACCCAACTATTCCTCTTTCTTGAGTCTTCTTAAACAACAATCGCTTTCCAGGAGTACCCTTCAAGTATTTTGGAGCATGCATGGTTGAATCAAGATGTTTCTATGTAGGTGAATGCATATGTTGACAAATTACGCTCACTGCATATGCAATATCTGGTCTTGTCAATGATAGGCATATTAATTTAACTACCAGTCCCTGTCATCTTCCCTTATCAATGGTGCTTCCTACTGGATCCTCACCACCCTTCCACTCACTTTCTAGCGAGGTCCCAATTGGTCTGCTTCCCAATGTCCCAATTTCTTTTAACACTAGAATGTATTTCCTTTGGGAAATGAAGATCCCCTTTTTACTTCAAGCCACTTCTATACCAAGGAAGTATATCAATTGTCACAGGTTTTTAACTTCAAAATCTATTTTCAGCTGAACTTTTAATCTTTCTATTTTCGTAGTGTTGTCTACTGTGATGATCATATCATCCACATAGACAATGAGAATAATCTTCCTTCCTTCATGTGAAGTCTTAATAAACAAGGTACAGCCTGACTGACTTTGTTTGTAGCCAAAGGACTCCAAAGTTGAACCAAGCCCTTGGAAATTGTTTTAAGCCATATAGATTTTTTTAACTTGCATTCCTTCCTTTTCACTTCATCAATTTCAAATCCCAGAGGTATCCGCATATAAATTTCCTCTGCTAACTCCCCATTTAAAAAGGCATTTTTTATATCTAGTTGGTGGAAATCCCAATCTAGGTTTACTACAAGGGATAGAAGAGTTCTAATGGAGTTGAGTTTAGCCACTGGAGCAAATGTCTCCTCATAATCCAAGCCGTAGGTTTGTGTGAACCCTTGTGCCACAAGTTTGGCCTTGAACCTCTCCACACTGCCATCTACTCTATGTTTCACATAAATACCCATTTACTTCCCACTTTTTTGTTTTTTGTCCTACTAGATCAATAACATCTGAAGTCTCATTTTTTAACAATGCCTTCATTTCTTCCATCATAGTTTCCCTCCATCTGGAGTCCTGTAGTGCACTGTCAATATCTTTTGGAATATTTATTTCATCAAGTCTTGCTGTAAATGTCTTAAATTCCCGGGACAGTTTGAATTAAGTCAAAACATTGTAAATGGGATGTTTGGTACATGTTCAGATACCTTTTCTCAAGGCAAGGGGGATGGCTAAATCATCATTCCCTTGCTGCTCAAGGTTGCTCGAGGTGAAGTTCTTGACTTGCTGTAAGGTCCAATGCTTCACCATGCTAAAGAGCCTAAGGTCTCCCATTGTATATTCTGATTGGTACCTAAGAACTCATCTCTCCCCCTTGACAAATTTCTAGTCTGGTCTCATGTCTGTTTGGAGTAGTTTCCCCCACTAAAATCTCAGAATCTGAACGCTCTAACCTCACATTTTGTCTCTACCCCCTTTGGTTATTCCCAAATTTTGTTTGTTCCCTCTCAAATTCAGTACTGACAGACTGATTTTGAGGAGGAATTTTTGTGGGATTTATAGGGACAAGTGTTAGAATGGTAGAAATTTCTATAGCAGGGTCCCAATACATAATATCTCTAGAATCCTCCCCCTAAAGTAAAGTATTGGGGTAAAAGAACATGTCCTCCTGAAACTGGACATCAATGGTAACAACAAACTTTCTAAATGATGGAAGATAGCACTTGTATCCTTGTTATGTGGTTGGGTATCCTACAAAAATTCATTTTAAGGCCCTAGGTTCAAGCTTACTTCTATTTAGGGAATGGTTGTAAACATAGGCAATGCAACCAAGGACTTTTGGAGGAAGAGAGTGAATGATTCTTGTTTTGGGAAAATTCTGTTGAAGTGAGCTGAACGGGGTGCAAAATTTATGCACCTTACTAGGATGCCTATCTATCAAACAAGTTGCCGCAAGTACTGCCTCTCCATGTAGGAAATTTGACACTAAACTAGAAAAGATTCAGGCTCTTGTTGTCTCAAGAAGATGCCTATTTTTTCCTTTTTGTTGAGGGGTGTATGCAGTTAAAGGTGTCAAAGCGGGTCGGCCCGCCCTAACCAGCAATGACCTACAATTAAACAAGGATAGGTTGTGGGGTGGGACAGGCCAACCCACAATTCTGGTAGGTTAAGAGTATACTAACCTAACCTGCCTCTTAAGCGGGGCGAGATAGCCAAGTAAGTTAATATATTTTTACACAAAAATATTACCCATTTATCTTGTCCCACCCCGCCATGACCCACAAATTAAACAAGGTGCCAGGCTGGCCCGCATTTTTTGCAAATCAAGAAAATGTAAATTTACCCTGCCTTTTAAGCAGGGAAAGGCAAGCCCAACCCATTTTGCCACCGCTATATGCATTGGAACTATGGTGGAAGATATCATTTGAAGCAAGGTATTGATTAAATGTGTGAGAGTAATACTCTCGGCCATTGTCAAATCATAGAATTTGAAATGGTGTTTGGAAGACATTCAAGACCATTTTGTAAAATTGAGTGAAAGTTGGCAAGACTTCGGATTTATCCCTCATAATATACACCCAATAAACCCGGGTATGGTCATCTATAAAAGTAGCCCCATTTAGGTAAGGTATTCCCATATATCACTATGAACAAGATAGAATGGTTTGGAAGGTTTATATGGCATTATTGGATGACTAACTCTGGTTTGTTTTGCAAGGATACATTCTTCACAAGAAAAGTACATGCTATCTTTATTGATAAAGAGATGAGAATACAAGGCCTTGAAATAACCAAAGCCAGAGTGATCTAAACGCCTACACTACAATAGCACTTCACTCTCTGCTACAAAAGAGAAACTAGTAGCCCTAGGAACACTCAGGTTTTATTTTTTATTGACCCCACTCCTTGAGACACATAGTAAAGACCTTGTTTGGCTTTAGCACTGTCAATAATCTTCCCTGAAATAAGGACCTAAAAAACACAATGAGAAGGGGAAAAAGTTATGCTGCAATTTAGGTCATTTGTGAGTTTATGGATAGATAATAAGTTGCAGTTTAATTTAGAAACATGAAGGGTAGAGTCTAGGGAGAAATTAGAGAAATGAACTGTCCTTTGCTTTTGGCTGGAGTTTTTTTCATCATTAGCCACTGATATATATATATATACACGATGATCATTCACTGTATAATCAGAAAAATTCACTGCATATGATCCAAGACACCGGAACCTATGATCCACCACTTATCTTGACATGCTTGGGAAATAAGACAGTTTAAATGGCTACCTTTTGTGCTAACTAATGCAGAGGGATTCTTGTGATCTACATTCAGATTTGGAGAACCCTTTGCCTGCTGCAATAATTGTTGCAGAAAATTCATTTGTTCAGTGGATAGGTTCCAGTTTGAACCTTGATTACTCTCTAGTTCTCCTGTTGCTGCAGTTCGTCCTGCCCCCCTTTTCACTGTCAACCATATAGGCAGCCTTGTTATTCCCCCTTTGACTTCTTGGCTTCCAATTCGCTAGTTTCCCATGAATTTTCCAGCAAGTTTCCCTAGTGTGACAGGGCTTATTACAATGGTCACACCGTTGTTTTTCTTTGTTTTCTTCTGAATACTCCTCTTCTTTCTTCCTGGCAACAAGTGCAGATAAATTGGACACTTCAGTAGGTTGATTAAGCATTAACCTACACTTACTTTCCTCCCTCCTAACTTCTGCAAAGGCTTCCTTAAGTGAGGGAAGTGGTTTAGCTCCAATAAGTCTCCCCCTCACCTCATCCAACTCAAGATTAAGTCCCTGAAGGAAGTCAAATACCCTATCCTTTTCCACCATCTTTTGGAATTTTTGAGTATCATTTGGGGTGTCCCACCATTGTTTATAAAACAAATCGATCTCTTGCCATAGCTACATCAACACACTGTAATACTCACTGACACTGAGATTACCCTGCCTATTGCCTAGCGGTTATCTTATCTCAAAGCACTGTGGGGTATTCTTCAAATCTGAACAAGTCTCCTGCATAACCTCCTAAATTTCCTGAGCACTCTTACAGAACAAGGAGATCCTCCCAATCCTAGGCTCCATTGAATTAATGAGTCATGCCATAAATATAGAATTTTCAGCATCCCATCTCTAAAAATCTACTGAATTTGCTGATGGCATTGGGATAGCTCCACTTAAATAGCCATATTTCCCTTTTCCTTTGATGACATAAGTGACAGATTGGAACCACCCTCTAAAGTTGTTGCCATTCAATTGGTGAAGGGTAATTTGGAGGGAATGATTATCAAGGGGTTAGGTTTGGCTGTTTTGGTTACTGGTTCGGGAATTTTTGGGTTGTTCGGATCTTTGTTGATGATCTTTGGCCCTTCCTTGGCTGTGAGATCATCCTTCAAAGGGTTTTCAATTGTTGGAGATGTGCTAGCCATTGCGGCTTGATTGGATAGGCAAAGATGAAGATGATTTGGCTATCAGATCACCAAACCAGTCCCTGAGACCATGTAACCAGTTTAGGATTGATGGAAATTCTGTATACACATTAAAGATCAGCCTAATTCTAGCAATAAATATCTCCCTAATTCTTTGAAAAAATCTCTCTTGGTCAATCCCTAAACAATAGGAATTAGAATCCTAAACTTACTCCCTTTGTCTATATGATAAAATTACAACTGTAACCCATATCTAATTCCAACTAATTAGGGACATTTAATCCCAATTAATTCGGGATTTCCCTATAGTTTCCAAAACAACAATGTTCTAATTTTATTTGAGCATTTGTTAAATAAACAAAATTTTGGTTTTTAAATAACTACCACCCACATTTTTTTCTCTACTTTCCTTATCTTCCTCCATTTCTCCCATTTTTTCTCTCTTCATTACATTTTATTTGCAAACTATTATATAATTTGTACACATCTTTAGCTTGTGACTTATTGCTAGTTGACTTATAAGAAAAGGAAAATACAATGAAACAAAACTAGAAAATCAAAAGAACAAAAGGAAAAAAGACAGAAAGGAAGAAAAGAGGTATACCTTACCAATCAAGTGCAATGCAGCTGGCCAACCTGAAGAAACAGCATTGAGTAATTTAGGCTGCTCCTCATTATCAGAGAGTGCTGATATATAGCTGCACATAACAAAAACTTGTTAAAAAAAATTGAATAGAAATTCATTTAGATATTTTCAATTTAACCAATAAGAGATATGAAATGATATAGACTTTCAATCATCACCATTTTCATACAAGTAGGTGTCCACAAGTTGACTTTTTATGGATATCAGCAATGTGTTTGCAGTGATAAACTAAGAGACATTATGAAAGACAGGGATATGCAGCTTGTAAAATAGAGTGTAAGGTACTTTGAGAATTAGTAAATATAAACAAAATATTTACCCTAGTAAAGCATCAAACCAAACATATATAGTCTGAGTCTTGTCATTAGGAACCGGGATGCCCCAATCAACTGATGCTCGGGAAATGGAAAAGTCCCTCAGGCCACTTTTGATCCAGCTTTGCACCTTGAAGAAGTTTATAGAAAAAATTAATTGTAGAAGCAGAAGTTATTAATAAATAAAATTCTTATAAAGTAATTTTGAACTGATAATGTGCAGTTAACTAAATATATCAAAAAAACTCACAGTTGAACCAACCATACAACAACATTCCACTATTTTTGGGGTGGGAAAGAAGAGAGGAAGGATAGCCTTGTATTGCATTAGAACCAAACCTAATCAAATGCCATGATATTTCAGTTCAATTTGCTTTCTCCCTTCGTTTTTTATTTCCTACTTTTTGGAAACTCAAACTCAAGCTTGAGTTTGGCTCAATTGCAATAACATATCAAAATGAGTTATTGTGCTATACTTACATCAGCAAAGTACAACTTGCAAAAGGAATATATAAGCAGTTAAATAATTATAATAATAACAGCAAACAAAGCAGATGAAGTTGGCTACATAGATCAAATATTACCATTGAGTTCTATCCAAAACCAAGTTTTCGAAAATACTATTTAACTAAATATCTCTTTTAAAGTTAAATAATTATATTCCTCTAAAATAAATTCTTGTGCATAGATACCAAAACATTTTCTTGATATTCAACAACGATAACAACAAATAAAACCTTATCCTACTAGATAAGGTCAGCTATATGGATTAAACAGCAAACTAAACAAAACAAAAAACACTTTCTCAATATGAACTCACATTTCTAGACTTGATAAAAAATAACAATACTTCAAGCATGATAACTCCCCTTTATCTATGCTAGAGTGAGACTTTTACAGATATATGTTCTCAACCTTCTCTGGAAAACTGAGAATGAATGTAGTAACACAAGTTCTGAAGATAAACTTAATGAAGCCACCACCATGAGGTGCTACACTGAATCTGCCTAAGACATATAGAGAGGACAAATAGAGGTACCTTATATGTGACTATGAAAACATAAAAGGGAGTCACCCTTGCCTTACCTCTTTTAAACGGAAGGAAGGTTGCACAAAATTTGGATTTTGGTTCAAAGTATCTTCCAATGATTTCTGATATTTTGACAGTGCAAAAAAGTAATTGTCCTCTTTCCGTGAAAAACATGGCTTTAGGTGCACAGGGCAACAGTTATTATCAAGCAGTTCTTTCTCATCCTGCATCAATTTGGCATCACATCTTTAATGTAAAAGAGTGAAACCAAGGTTGTAAATCTAACAGAATGAAACAGCTAGAAGCGACAATCAGTCTCCATCAAAATCTTGGCATAATCAAAGAAAATTTTAAATTTTCATATTGATAGTATAAAAAGATTGCAAATGATACAATGAGATTGTGAGAAATGAATAATTTAAATGATTCATAACAAAAACTGTTGCTACTCCCAAAGCCATAACTTCCCATTCTAAGTACCACCTTATACTCCTCACAGTTGACGCAATAAAGTCCCTCATAGTCAGCACGGTAAATGTCGCCATTGGCAAGCACCCTTGAGTAAAATTCCTTTACAACTGCTTCATGTTTGCAATCAGTTGTTCTAATAAACTTGTCGTAACAAATATCTAACTGCAATTAGCAAGTAATAACAAAAGACTATCACAAAAAATGTAAAACTAATACAGCAATATGTGTTCATCAATTTATTTACATTAAAACATGAGTAACTGCTTATAAGGATTATTTACATCTTTCCAAAGTGTCTTGTAAGTTTGAGATATGAGATCACAGTGCTCACGAGGAGTGGAACCCTGGGCCATAGCAGCAGTTTCAATTTTTTCTCCATGCTCATCTGTGCCAGTAATAAATATAACTTTCTTTCCTAATAGCCGCTGTCACAAGATAGAATCAAAAGAAATAAACATCATATGTAATAGAAAAACAAAAACATTCATAAGACAACAGAAAATTGTAGCATATCTGCAGGTAGCTAGATGGCAAAGTCTTTTATGGAGAAAGCAGATGAGAAAACAGCGTTAAACTGCAGGTAGACTTCAAGGAAGGTAGCTAGATATCTAAGATCCATACTAAGCAAAACCAAAGAAATATTTAGCTTTATACAGCATGAAATGTTAATGTGACAAGAGCACATTTCGCAATGGAATACTTTACAGTCTTTAAGTACAGTTGAATGAGGTCTCTCCAGCTAACAATTTAAACTTCTTCAGATATATCATTTACCTCACTTTTGTTATTTTTCTTTTCTTTTTCTTGATAAAATAAGGATTCAATATAAGAAGTCCTCCTAAGAGAAACAACAAAGGAAAAAAAAAGGTGAGGGAAGAAAGCATAAAGCCCAATAGATTTTTATAGTCCCCCTGCATCTGTATCAATAACATCTCCTAAAGAAGCCAAAATCTGAAACCCATAAGGAATCCAATATATACAAGTCTATCCCATGAAGCTGTTAAGACAAAAAAAATGCTGGATAAGGACTTATCCAACTTACATCAAATCCCGCTAATCAGAGCATGCTTCTACAAAATCTAATACTTCTTATTTTTCTCAAAACTTTGATATAGTATGAAGAGTTCTCCTGAGTATCCAGAAAACTCACAGCACCACCAAGATAGCAACGACCTTACTGCCTCACTTGGCAAGGGAGGACCCCTAGCTTTTGAACATATAACACAAATGTCAAGGGTTAAAGCTTTGTGTACTGTGTAGCCTAAGCAACTGAAACAAATAATTCGTGTTCCTATTGTACACCACCATCTAAACAAAACTTCATTTTAGAAGGAGCCTTTGCATTCCAAAAAGAACTGGTAATAACTAAATTATTGCCAGAAGGGGTCCACATCAAATAATAAAGCAAAGATTTATGAGTATAAGAACCATATGGGACCAAGGGTCAAATCCTTATACCCATAGAGCTGCAGTAATGCAACCAATCCAGCACGGAAAGCGAAGAAATCAAGTCCATGTCCTCCCTATCGTAAGGTTCCTAAAGAAGCGCTTCTTGCAAGAGAGAAGAAAATCTTTAAGGGTTACATACCAGGAAATGGAAGCATAAAGCAGTGGAAAGATGGTAAAGGCATGCAAAAAGATTTGAAAATGGCGCATCACATATCCAGATTCCCCCCAAAAACAAAAGGCTTTAATGTGTTTATGACATAATATTGTCACACGTAAAGTGAAAAATAATTCAAAAAGGCTTCTATACGATTTTCAATGCCGAAAGATGGCTAGTAGTATCATCCACACCAATTTAAAATTAAAAAAAAAAAAAGTTAAACGTTATGAGAGGCTTCAGGATATACAAAAGAATTGGAAATTGAAAATAGAACTAATAAGTATTTCCTCTTTTCTTTTCTCTGTTTTGTTCCTCTTTTGGAAAGCTGTAAGGAGCGGGGAAACTTAAACTGATTTATGCAGCTGCTTATCGTAGTGAAGTTGAATGCTACACATAAAAGCGCCGACTTCAATTCCAGAGGTTCACAATCAAACATGCTCATCATTTACGCCATTCGCTTCCAAAGTGGAGCCTTTAAAACTTCGAGCCACATTAAATTTTTTTACTACAGACCATGGGGAGCAGAACTTTACCTGAAACCGAGCAATGGCATCGGCAGCAATGGTGGTATAAGCGCTACCCATGTGGGGAGGGGCATTGACGTAGTAGAGAGGAGTTGTTATGACAAAGGGTTCCGAGGAATCTTGATTCGAGAGAATACTAGTTGTGCTGGTGCAAGCGCCGAACAGAGCTCGCTGAGATGGCTTTGGACCAAAATACAAGCGGGGCTTAAGGTGTGACGCTCTTGAATGGAGGGAAAAAACGGAGGGGCTCAGAAGCCATAGGGTATTCTGGATTGACAAGTTCATTCTTACTGCCATTACTCTCAAGGATTTAAAGTACTTCTAAGAATTGAAGACATTTTTTTGCAACGGATAAGAACCCGAAAATTCAACCCCAATTTTACTTGGCAACCAAATGCTGCAGACAAGTGACGACTGACTTCTGGAGGAATCAGGGAGGAAACGTTTCAGATGGAAAAAAAGTATTCGTACGTTTTAAAGTGTACTGTCCACGTATTGCGCTGACCGTGGGTGCGCTTAAAAGGGTGCACGGATCACGGCTTGGTTCAAATTTTAACTGTGGAAAAGAAATTTTAAACAGCAATTTATAAAATTGAAAAACAAATTGGCCATGGGTGTTATTTAAAAAAAAGTAAAGTATGTTAAATTTTTTCATACTTTAAATCATATACAAAATAATTTTTATAATATTAATTAAAACTAATTATATTCATTTTAAAAATTATATAAATTAACTCCACATACTTTAAATTAAGAATAATTTAAAAATTATTTGAAAGTAATTTAAGATAATTAAAAATAATTTAAAGATAATTTAAGAGTTATTTAAGGACATATAAAGATAATTTGTATAATTTTTAAAGTATAATAAGTGATTTGTCTCAGTTGATATTATGGAGTGATTCTTTTACATATTACCTAAAGTATAAGAAAGTTTAATGTATTTTACTCAAAAAATTTTCAATTTCCAATGATACCACATATATTTTCTTAGAATCTTTATGCACTTTAATGATACTTGCTCCAATCTTTTATAGTGAAAGTCTTTACAAATTTTGGTCAATCCATCAACCTTTGATGTCATTTTTTTTTATGTGATTATTTCTAATTGCTTAGAGTGCTTCCATTTATCTTTATATATTATACAGTAATTTACAATGATTAATTCTTTATTTAGAATCACAATTTTAATATTCTCTATTGCATCAACAATATTCAACTTTTAAGTTCCACAAATATTTTGAATATTTGCCGCAAATCAATGTATTTATATTTTTTTACCTTTTCTTTCGGATGAATGCAAATCAATATATTTAATCTTTTTTTAATACATTAAATATAAAATATTAACTTAATTACACTTTTGGTCTCTAGCATAACAATTATTTGATTTTGGTCTCTTGCTTCTAATTAAGTAATATGATTATTATACTTTCAAAATTGCTCAATATTGATCCAACCGTTATATAAATAATGGGTGACTTGTCCATGTAGCATAGGATTGGCTTATGCGGATCATTAGTTGACAACTTGGAGATAACATGCATTGACTTGTCACTAATGTGGCACTACACTTTCATTGATGGAGCCACATGACATGCATATGACCCCCATATACCCCAATTTCCCTAAATTTCTTTCGAAGTTCTTAGTAATTTAGGGTTTCAGAAGCCCTATTCTTCTTCCTAAATCAAATTCAAGAGTTGTAGTGTAAATCAATAAGCAATGGAATGACCATGAAAGTTGAATCTTCATTCGAAGTTACAGTGCAGATTCTAGGGCCAATCGTTAAGGGTTACTAGTTTAGGGTGTGTTGGTAGAACTTAGGTTGGCATGTGTCCCCATATAATGTTGCAAGGCAAAGACAAACTTTTTTTTTTGTTGCAAACACTGAGCAACTAGTTTCATAACATAAGTCATACCTTGCTCCTTCTTGGGGGAATAAACCTATTTGCTTGCATGTCCTAATATTATAGCCCAATTGTTCGCATCCCTTGCATTTTACTATTGTGTGTTGTCTTGGTAACTTGTAAGGGTCTCTAGGTTATCATTTGATTTATTCCTTTACTTTTTTGTTTTTCCAGCTAGTGTCCTCAATTTAAGGGGTTAGATAGACTTAAATTCTATATATGGCCACAAGTTAAGCCCATTGAATGGAAGGATTATGTATCGATAGGTTGCTATAATGTTTTCTTCCTGAAACATATAAATAACAATATCCCCATAAATATGTAATTGATTTATTTTGGTCCCCTTACTTCTCTTTTGTAATAGTATGAAATTAATAGACTTGCTACTTTACCTATAGTAAGAATGCACATAATCTTCTAGCCTCCTATTATTGTGTCTCATTGCAAAAATTGCATGATACCATGGAAAGTCTATCAATTGCCATTTTCAACATGAGCAAATTCTATAATGCAAGTACATCCCATAGGTTTGAGGGTACTTTTGAACCTCAAACAAAGAGTAATCCTTATCTCTACACCAGATTGATGTCTAACCTTCTACTTGTTCTTCTTAACAATTTCTAGAATTTTTGGATAAAGATCCCTGAGTATCTTAGTACTTTATACCTCTGTGTCCATCCTATTCATCAAGTATAATTTAATAACCATAAGTACAGATATTAATGGCTTCTTCCTATACTCTAGTATTGCCCTATTAAATGTCTCACACATGTTGTTGGCTTGTAAATCACAAAATGTGTGAGAACTATAGGCAGATCTAGTCCACATTTGAGGGAAAGATTAGTCAATCGCTTCCAAGCATTAATGTTTTCTTCTTAACCTTTTCCATTGCTTGTTGCCATTCAGGCACAATTGTTGCCCTTATAACCCGCTACAATGCCCTCTTTCATTTCTACACTAAGGAACTCCTTCTTGAAATCCCATACAGGTGCTTCACACATAGGTGATGTTCTAAGCTAGAGTCAATGCTTTCCAATGTAAGTATTAATCCTAGAAAGAAACCAAAAGTTCAAAACCTATTAAATTCTCACACTTAGTTTTTAAATTAAAAAAATTAGTTAACATCATTAACATACCCTCTATTGATCCAATGTGAATGTCCACCTTTTGTTCACTCTCACTAGACCATGCATTAACCTTTCCATGAACTACCCCCAAGAATCTTTGGTCTCAGCCACAACTATTGCAAATGCTATTTGATTGTTCCTATCTTTCTCAATTGCAGTAAAAAGTTGCCCTTCAAATACCCTATTCAATAAGCAATCATCAAGTCCAATCAATGGTCAGCATGTTTGGACAAATGCAACCTTGCATCCATTGGAGCACACATACATTCTTTCAAACATAGGCCTCTTACACACCCTATTTAGTTTTAGGACCACTGAACTACCTGGATTGCTCCTTATCAACTTTGTAGCACACCTATTCAAATTCTTGTTTTGATCCTTTATTGTCCCTTACTACAACTCAATTGCCCTCTTTTTATCCCTATAAGCTTGTGCTCTTAATAGATTTACATTCTAAATTTTCTTAGTATTCCCTAAGGTAGTTTTTGTTTTAATATTTAACTCATTCCTTACTCTTTCAACAAATTTTTGAGCCAATCACTTAGTTTTTGCTTACTTATTTTTGGTTGTCCTATGAAATGTGTGCTCAGTCTTGCATGTTTGCAACATACCTATTTAAAATCTTGAATTCATCCTTTACTATCCCTTATAATAACTCAGTTGCCCTCTTCTTAGCCCTATTCCAACCTTCTCAGCACCCTCACCTTCATCAATTACCTCTGCTTTAGCCTCTATAGCCTTACCTTTTTACCCCTCTGGTTCATTGTCTAATTCATTCTCCTTTTCTCCTTAGGTTCAATCACAGTGCAATCATCATCATCATCATCCTCATTACCTCTTAAAATTAAATGCTAGGGCATTAATCGAGTGCTCCACATATAAATCTACTTCCCTATATCCCTTCACCTCTTCATAAAACTTGACCACATCCAAGTCATTATGTATGGGCTTGAAAGCATTATGTATATCTAATCAAGGAATCCTATATCATATGGACTTGTATGTATAATACCTCAATGTTTTAACAACATTTTCTATCTTAATATATGACAGCTCATCAATATTCCAATTCTCATTTAGGTCTTCAACCTTTCCCTTATGTAGTCAATTTGGGATCATGCACAAGCATACTAGCATGGCGAGTTCTAAAGCTAGTAGTATATTATTTAGTTGGCCTAAAAATAAGAAAAAAGAAATTATTGGTTTAGGACAAATACAACAAATAGGACAACATTACTAAAGACTAAGATTAATACCAATTGAATATTGGTTTCAGACCAATACAATAGTATGTTGGTTTGGGACCACAAACACAACTTCAAACTAGTATTTTAAAATGGGAAAAATACAACATAAGGGACCACCTTCATAAAGAGTAAGAGTAAAAGCAATAGACTATGGGCTTTGAAGCAATAGAACAATATACTAGTTTGAGATCAACTAGTTTGGCACCATAAATAATAAACATACATCAAAATTTTGAAATTTCTATCCCATGTGCACCCCACTAAACAAAACAATACACAATAGGACAAGGATGGGATAAAAGTTCATACCCAAACTTATAGTCTATGGAATTGGTCCTCCAAAACACTTTGGATCACTAGATCAAATTTCTTCTTTATCATGATTGAACCCTTGATTGCAAGCTTCAATTTCATCCTCAAACCCTAAATGATCAATCGTTAAATTTCAGTAGGTCTTCCATTCTCCTTGTTTAGCCATAATTTCACCCTAGTCTCTAAAATTCAAAGAATGGCTTTGGAGAATTGGAATACATGGTTATCACATGCATGTCACATGGCCCAATTATTGAAAGTGCAATGCCATGTCAATGACAAGTCAATCCACGTCATCTCCATGTTATCAACTAATGATCCACATCAACCAATCGTCTATCACATGGACAAGTCTTGTAATTATTTAACAACTGGACTAAAACAATTGCTATACTATGGGGACCAAAAGTGTAATTAAGCCTAAAATATTAAATCTATCTCTTCTTATTATACTAAGCATAGAACATTAGGCCATGAACCTCTGAAGAAAAATATCCCAAAGAAGGATATGGAAAGACATGGCCATCCTTTACATATTTACTCTTTTCATTTGATCAAAATAGATAAAAAGTACATATGAGAGAATTGATGTTTATTAAGAAATATTTGATAGATGGCAAGCAAAGAATTTAAAAGATTTTGAGTAATCTAAAGATTAATTCGCTCAATTTAATTTCAATGTCCAAAATTTTAGTCTAATTTGATTTTACCATTTATTTAACTTAGTTTTTAATTTTTTTGAATATATAAAGTTAATTAATATTATATTTGCATTATCTTGAATCTTTTTAGTTGCTTGACTTTTTTTTTGGGTGATTAGTACTTGACCTCTTTAACAAAGTCTTCATCATATTAATTTTTAAGTTGAAGTATTTAGAAAGAAATGGCAACAATTATATCTATAGACTAAAAGAAGATATTGAGAACCCACACATTGGCATAAGTAGTAATATTCATTTTTTGAACTTCTATGTTTGCAATTGGTGGTTATTATTTTATTGGTGTTAGCATTCACATCAACAATTGATGTCATTATTTTGGAGGTCTTGGAGCATCTTTAATAGATTTTCTTGATAAGAAAATTCAAAATGAAAGAGACTATTAATGACAAGATCATTAAATTTTTCTTAACTTTTGTCACATCTCTATATTTACTTGGAATCAATAATGACAGGACAATTGGGTACTAAAGGAATTTAAGATATTGTTGATGGCTAATAGCCTAGAATTTTGACTCCCAGGAACATCATTGTGTAAATCATTAGGCCCCTTTAGTTTACCAAAAATAATAGACTTTATTGCATGTGTTGGTCCCTGTATTTTCTAATTTAAAGTAATTACATCTTCCCTTTTTCAATTGTAGCAAATGGGTCCTTAAATTTTCAAAATCAAAGTAATTAGATCCATTTAGTGATGGACTGTTAGTGAAGTTATTGAAGGTTGCTAAGTGGCAAGCCCTCCCCTTACATGGCACCCTCTTCTTTTTTTTAAAAAAAAATGTTTCATATTTTTAAAAAAATTAAGAAAATAGAAAAAATTGTACCCAAAAAGTACTCTTAAACTCTCATACTTTTATCAATTCTTATGCAAAAAAAAAAATTCATAATTTTTTAAAAAATTTTTTGAATTTAAGCATATATTTTATTTTATTTATTTAAATAATTTTTTATTTTTTTAAATCAAAGAGAAAGATAAAGTTCATTGCATCTTATAGTGGTGTAGTGTACCCATCTTTCTTTCCAATACTTGGAAATAGAAATAGAGGCCAAAGGGGCTTTGTTTTTTGCCTGAAGGGTACTTTTCTTTCACAATATATCAAAACCTTCAATTGTCTAGTAGCAATACTCTAGCGCTTGTGCATTGATTAAGTTTGCATTAAAATTGCTTGTAATTTGTAAAGGAGGAAAAGTGCTAACTGAAGTTCTAAGTGATCATCAGTGGAAAGCTCTAGAAAAAGGGAACTTGTGAGGTTACCAAACTGCTAGAATGTTTAGTAGCACAGAATTACTGAACAATCTAGTGATGTAGACAAGGGGGGAGAGGTTTAGTAAATTTGATGTTTTGTTTAAAGTCAAAGCTGAAGCCAACTTATCATTGATTAAAGAAAAGTTAAGATGACCAGTTCATGACAATCGACCCCATTTTGCCAAGTCTCACCACCAACACTCGTTACCCACCTAAACCCTTATTTTTTGTCATTTGGCTTCTCAATCTTCCATATTTGTGGTGCTTTTAAACAAGACCTTTGGCTTTTAGATGAGCTGAGGTTGTTGAATTGTGGTAAAGTGCTTGCACAATCAAAAGAGTGAACAAAAGAAGAGAAATTAGAGGGAGTTAAAATGGGTTCCAAGAGATTAGTCATTACCTTGGAGTAGATTCTATGGTGGCTTATCCTGTTGGCTCAATTGCCACTTCCTCTTCCCTTGATAGCTTTGTTCATGTGCTTGATGTTGATTTCAATGTCGTCATCGCTACCCTTGAAACTCTACCCTCTAAAGTCTGGGAAATGCAATTCAACCCTAAGGTAATGCAAACTAAGCTGCTAATTAATGGTTTCTAATGCTTGAATTATAAATGTTCTTTAAAATAGAGAAATTTGTTAATTTGGGTTCAATTGAATCCAACTAAATTAAGAAACTTGAAATGCTTATATAACTCAGGTGGTAAAGGTTCACAAATTCACAATCCAAAGAAAGAATAAAAGAAGAGAAAGTAGAGGGAGTTAGATTGTGTTCCAAATGTGCATTTTGTGAAAAGCAATTTCTAGCTCGGTACTTTAATTCCCTTTTATATTCTTTGTTTTCACATTCTATTTGCATTTCTATGTAAGTGCATTTATTTTGCATGTTACATTTTTCAATGACTAAAGATGGCTATACAACTCTTATGGCTCTATAGTTCTAGTTTTCTCTATCTCTTTTTTTTTTTTCAAATTTCTATTATTAGTTTCCAACTTTCCAAACATTAATATGAAATAGGTATCAATGAGAGGGAAATGATTATACAACCCCTTGTTTTTTTTCTACCATAGACTTAGAGATGAGGTCAGAGAAAGCAACAGTTTAATGAGGTTGATCATCAGAGTGTTCTCTTGTTTTGTGAATCATGATATTAGAGCAGAGCTATTAAATGGGTAGGCCTAGATCGGGCTTGGGCCAAATAAAATTTAACCTAACCCTAACCCTATAAGGCTTATAGTTTAATGGGCTAACCCTAAACCTAATCTGAATTTAAACATAAACCTAAATCCATTCCTAAATTTAAACCTAAACTTAAATTATAAATTAACATAATTATTTATAAATTTCATCTTACTAAATATTTATTTTAAAAAAATTATATTATTAAGTTTATTTAATTTAATAATTTAATATATAAATCTCAAACATTAAACTACTTTCAAATTATTTATAAAAATTTAACTACATGGTTCATAGATAGATAGAAAAGGAATTGGGTAATGGCCCATGGGTGCGTAAAGAAGGAGTTGAGTTATGATTTAAGGGTAGGTTGAATTTAGAAGTAAAACTTAAAAAATTCAATAATTATAAAAAAAAACCTGGCTGGCCTTAGACCACCAAGCTAGGTCAGTTTAGGCTTGAGCCAATTTGGGCCAGGCCAAAAGTGACTTGATTTTTTTTCAAGTAGAATTTTTTCAAATCTAATTCTTGATTTTTTTTGAGTGGTTTCAGGCTAGGCCAAAATTAACAGCTCTAGATTAGAGTTCAACTTTGTTCAAATCATACAATGGTTTGCATTTGTAGTTTATTGTTCTCAAAGAATTTTAGAGATGGGTAAACTGTTTGAAGGGCAATGATTAGTTAGTGTAAATTCTTCAATGGGTACTATAAGAACCATAAATTTGACTTGACAAATAGGATAAATTCTTATGTGCTTATGTGGTTGAGATGACCAAATCCAGACAATCGGCCCTAGAATATTGTTGCTAGACAATTAAAGGTTTTAATATATTGTGAAAGAAATGTACCCTTCAAGCTAGAAATAGAGCCCCTTTGGCCTCTATTTCTTTTCCCATGTGTTAGGAAGGAAGATGGGTGCAATGTGGGGTATATCCAATATTTTCTCTTTGATTTAAAAAATAAAATAAAATATTATTTAAATAAATAGAATTGGACCTATGGTTCAATTCAGAAAATTTTTTACAAAATTATGAAATTTTTTTAGGTCAAAATTTACAAAAGTAGAAGAGTTTAAAAATATTTTTTGAATATGAGGTTTCTTGTTTTCTTAAGTTTGTTTTAGAATGTAGAACTTTTTTAAAAAATTGGGGAAGGGTAGCCACGTAAGCAACCTCTATTAGCTTCACTAACGGCTTGTCACTAAATGGACCTAATTGTTTTGATTTTGAAAGTTTAAGGACTCAATTGCCACAATTGAAAAATGGAGGATCCAATTGCTTTAAATTAGAAAATAAAGGGACTAAATATACAATAAAACCCAAAAAATAATGACAGGATACTATCATAAGATATATTATTTGGAAGTGCTTGTATAACAACAAAATTCAAATCAACTTATACTTAGTAAATAAAGGTCTACAAAAACCTTATAAAAATAAACAAGTATTAGATCTTTTGTATCTTATAATATGCATTATAAAATTTAATAATCCAATCCTTGTCCAAATGTGGCTTTGATTGATAATTGGCAAGATAGACCTTTTCAATTTGTAACAGCTTGGCAAGAACATAAATAGCTCAAAAATTTTCTTCAAAATCTATGGGATGTTGACTGTGAATTTTATTTAATGTTGGAATGCATCTTTCTTGCTACAACTACGTACAAGCATCAAAGAAATAAAATTTTGTAGCTGAGAGATGGCATGAATTTTTGGGTTTTAAATCCTAGTAGCTTGTAGACCGTGGTATATGATTTTTTTAAAGATCTTTTTCATGAGGAACAACCTTGGTTGCCCACAGAGGCCAATTGGCTATTATTAACAATAGTGCATATCAATTGTTGGAAAGGGATTTTTCTAATGTTGAGATATAGCAAGCATTTTTACATATGGGGTCCTTTAAAGCTCATGGGGAGGATGGTTTTCTGACATATTTTTTTTAGAAAAATTAAGATATTCTGGGCGAACATGTTTGCTCTAATCTTAGACAATTGTGGCTTCACCTAGAACATATGGAGAAGATAAATAGCACTTTGCTTGTCCTTATTCCAAAGATAGCTAGACTAGAGAAAGTAAATTAGTTTAGACCAATTTCTCTTTGTAGTGTGCTGTACAAGGGATTTAGCAAAGTCATTGTCAATCAATTAAAGCCAATTATGGAATTGTTAATTTCTCCTTTTCAGGTGAGCTTTGTTCCTTACAAACACATCCAAGATAATATCATTATTATGCAGGAATTTATTCACTCAAAGTCTAGAATGTATGGTAAAAAGGCTTATATGGCAACAAAAGTTGATCTTGCCAAGCCATACAATTGTCTTAGTTGGGGATTTATTGAAAATGTGCTATAGGAAGCAGGTTGTCCTCTAAAAGTAAGAATTGGAATCATGCAACCCATTATTTCTACCACTGTGAAAGTGCTTTGGAATGATACTAGAACTAATCCTTTCAAACCAACCATGGCATTAGACAAGGAGATCTTCTTTCCCCCTATATTTTTGTACCATGTATGGAGAAGTTATCACATCTCATTGCTGATAAAGTAAATAATCACCTTTGACATCTAATCTTTACGGGGAGGGAGGATTGAAGATCTCTTACTTCATGCTTGCTGATGACCTTATGCACTTTGTTGAAGCTAAAGAAGATCAAATTGACCATATTATTCAATGTTTGTACACCTTTGGTGAAATGTTAGGTCGATTGGTTAGCATTGAAAAAACTAATATTTTCTTCTTTAAAAATGTCCTTGAAGATGTGGCCCTTGCTATTATTTCAAAATGTGGTTTTAAGTGTGTCAGGAATTTGGGAAGGTACTTGGGTGCATTTATGCAACATGGTAGGGTGTCTAAGAATTTTTATGCTGAATTGATTGATCAAGTCCATAATAGGCTGAGTGGATGGAAAGCAAGTTGTATGTCATTTGCAAGAAGACTAACAATGGTACATTCAGTTCTTCCAGCTATTCTAGTCTTTCAAGCCTAGCATAATAAAATCCCAATTACTATTTGTATTGAAATTTCTAAATGTCAAAGGTATTTTTTATGGGGTGATTCAGAGCAGTCAAGAAAGGCACATTTAGTTAATTAGGAGATTGTCTATTCCCCAAAATTCATAGGTGGTTTGGGATTGAGAGATTTGCCAAGTATGCATGATGCTTTTATTCTTAAAATATCTTGGAATTTGTTATCTAATTTAGAGGCTCTTCAGGTACAAGTTTTAAAGGCTAAATATAGCAAGAGATTGATTTTCCTCACACTGTAACTCGTAAAAATACTGATTCCAAGTTATGGAAAAATATTGCACACCTTTGGTTTGATCTGCTATAGAATTTGATATAGGAAGTAGGTAATGGGAACACAATTTTGTTTTGGCAAGATAGGTGGATTAATAGAATTGGTAGACTACATGAATATTCTAGCAAAGATATTCCTCAAGATCTTTATGATCAACCTGTTTGTTATTTTATTAATAATAATGGGCACTGGAATTTTGAGCTAACATGACAATTTCTTGATCCCTTTTAACTAGCTAATTTAAAGGCTATTTTACCACCAACTATTTAGGATGGGGAGGACAAATTGTTGTGGAAAAATGCCTTTTCTAATCATTTCACCATCACTTCAGCATACATGATGTTAAGGTGATATAATTTCCTTTCAACTTCTAATTTATGGCAAACAGTGGGCCCTCACCAAGTTAAGACGTTTATGTAGTTCTCTATCATAGATTACCAACCAAAGGTTAGGTTAATCAATGAAGTGGAGATTCTGGTTTGTGTAACCTTTGTGGTGATGATATTAAGTCCTTGTTGCATGGGCTCCGAGATACCCTTTTGCAATTGAAGTGTGGGAGCAAATAGTAAATGCTAAGATGCTAAGTTTATTTTTTTCATGGAGTATTGATGAGTAGCTTACAAACAATTTTACAGCCAATCTTGGATGTGACTTTGGCTTCATGTGGCAAGGTACATTTATGGTGTCATGTTGGTTCATTAGGTAATGGGGGAATTAGACAATTCATCAACATGACTTTTCTTGTCCTTCATCTCTTATGAGTAAAAAGGTAAATTATATTAATGATGTTACACATGCAATGCAAGAGGGTGGTAGGAGTCATTTGTCTCCATCTAAATGTTGGATTGATGTCAAGTAGGAACCACCTGATGAAGGGTATGTCAAGCTAAATACTAATGAGGCTGTTAAAGGACATTATGGGTAATTAGGTTATAAGGGGCTTCTGAGAGGAGAAGGTGGTCGATGGTTAAGGAGTTTTGCATACCATATTTGTATATGTAATTCAATGTAAGCTAAACTTTGGAGTCTTTTAACTATTTTGGAACTATCTTGGACAAAGGGTTTTAAAAAGGTAATAATGGAGATGGATTCTTCATATATAATCACTTTGCTTACCACTTATGGTGATGTAGCTCAAGAATTAGATCTTGTGTCTTGTATTCGAGCATGGTTGTTACAAGATTGGGATGCTTAGCTCCAACACATGCTTAGAGAAGCAAATTGTTGTGCAAATTGGTTGACCTCACTAGCTATGACAAAGGTTCAAGAGCTCTAACTCTTTGAAGGTGTTCCTATGGGTCCGAAGTTGTTATTTTTTGCTGATATGTCAAGAGTTTTTAGGAGGAGATGTATTTCATTGTTGTAGATTGTTTTTCTCTTGTTTTCAGGGGTTTTTAGCCCTTTTGCCATACCAAAAAAAAAATTTAATAAGTTTAATTAACTTAATTTTTAAGTAAATTTTTTAAAATAAAATGTACACAAATTCTTTCAATTTTAGATTCTTTGCAAGTATACCCTATCAACTATAAAAGTTAGTAAATATATCTTTTCAATTATCATAATGATGTGAATACACTCTTTTAATTATTAGAACAATATAAATACACTCCTTTTAATTATTTGTTATTAAATATTAACAATCATGAGACTTGTACTTAATTATTAATATAGATTGTATCTTTTTATTTGTTGTTTAAATAAACTCAAATTAAAAAACTTGCATAGGAAGAAAATGAAAATAGAAAGAAGTCAAAGAATACAAGAAGCTTAGTTACTTTCAACACACAAAGATACTTTTAATCCGTTTTTAATATTTTCTTCATAATCACTTGAAATTTCTAACTAATGAGTTTTTTTTTTGTTGCATTTCATTTATTTCGGTTTCATTCTATCTCCTTAATGTTTAATCTAGATATGTTAATGTGAAATTTTACACAAGAGATAACTTATTACTTTGTATTTATTATTTTTGGTTGTTGTTATATTATTTAATTAGGTAAATGATTTACTTTTATTAATTTGATATATTATAATATAAAAGGCAATCCTTATGATATTAGTATTTTAAAATTTTATTTCAAAATAATGATATTTTATGACTCTTATTTAATATTTCATTCTATTTATATAAATTTTTTATTTTATTTATGTAATTAATTTTACTTAATAACATAAGATTTTATTTATTTATTATTATTAAATTTTTTTGATAAGTGTTGTTATTGAATTTATTCAAACATCAAATAAAAAATATTATGTATATTAATAATTATATAAAAATTACATAATTATTAATATTTAATAATAAAAATGAAAAAATATATTTATATTATTTTAATAATTAAAAAATATATTTTACAAGAGATATAGCTATAAAGAATTTAAATTTAAAAAAATTATATATATTTATCTCAAATTTTTATAGTTGTGGGAGTGTTCTCGTTATAAATTGTTTTGAGTGGAGGAACATCGCAATTCCTGCATTTTCTCCTCTTCCAAGCCTCCCAAATGTAAGCCTTACCCCTCGTTACGTAAACCGTTAAAGATTACTACTGGACAGTGGAAGATTAGATTGCGATTAGAGTTCGCTCCCGAAGTTAGAGTGTAATCCTGAACAGAGAAGGGAAGGGGAGGCATGGCGATTGGCTATGGGTGTTGCTACAGCTGCTACTGGGCCAATGCCGAATCTAAGTTGTCTTCTTCTTCGCTCTCTATTACGAAAGGGCCCTCAATTCCAAACCACTCCTCCACTGTCGCCGTTTGGAGGCCTCTGCTAGTTTCTGTTTCTGCTTCTGCTTCATCTCTCTCTGATGATAATTCGAGACATGCAGTCTCTTCGACTAGCGCCACCAGCGGCAGCAGAGAAGTCATCAAAGGTTCAGGAACTACTGCCAGAGGTCGCAGATTGCTCAGAATTCGTGAAGAGAAACGGCAACGAGAGCATGATCGCCTTTGCAACTACCCTGCTTGGGCAAAGTCCTCATGTTTATTTTTGCTTGGTGTTCATTTATCTGACATATCTCAATGCTTTCTTTTATAACTATTTGCTTTGCTTTCAGAGTCCTAGAAGATGCTTGCAAAGAAGATACTGAGCTCCGCTCTGTTCTTGGTGATAGCATTGGCAACCCTGAACTCATGAGGAAACGGGTATCCTTCTTTTCCATTCTTATGATTGTCAAACATTTAATCAAATTATGTATTGTTTCATGGTTCCCTTTGTTATGCGAGCAAACACCATATCTTTGCAAAAGATTGAATTAAACTTTGCACCATACTTATCCTGATTTTCCAGTAATAACTTATATTTGGTGTCTGTCTAGACCTTCAGTTTTGAGTCCCTCAGACCCTGCACGGGCAGACAAATTTATCATCTCAAGATGTGAATAATTTTTGGATTCTTACTGAAGGGAGGGGTTTATGAGGCCTCTAAAGTATACAATGCCTCCTTTAAGTATCATCTTGTAGCTGTCTATATTTGGTTTATACTTCACTTGGATGAGCCTAAGTTTGCACGACTCCCACCTGATTTTATGAGTAGTTATTTTCTTTGTCTGCACTCCCTCCCATCCTTGAATTTTTTGTGTAAATTTTTTTCTTGTGGGACTGATTTAAGATGGTTTAGCTCATTAGCAACACTTTTTCATGTTTGTTGTGTTGAGTACTTTAGCAGTTTTTATCCCTTGATGCCTAAGGTATATAAGCTTAGTCCATCCCAAAAAGGGGTGAACAATTGTGTATCATGTAGTGAGCTCAATGAACTAGGACTGACTGGATTCAATTGTTTGATTAGCTTACTCTTCCTCTTGCAAACATCTTCAAGATCAATATTCCATATTCTGCAGTTCAGCGATATACTTTGTGCTGGCAATGGATTTTCTGTTGTGATTATCTAACTAAATGCTGGTATTTCAGGGTTTGTGGACCAACTGACTGTGTTTATTTATTATAAGGGCCTTTGCAGCAACTATAAACCTCTAGTGAATCATGGTCATAGTTTATGGATATTTGTATACATTACGTTCATGATGCTAACCCAATTCAAATGAAATCGATAAGCAGCTGCTTGAAGTGTGTGTGTGTGTGTGTGTGAAATAAAAAAGCAACTGATTAAAGTGTCATTTTTCATCTTTATGTTTATTTGTTCTCTCTTCAGTTCTACAATAATTCAGTGCATTCATAGCTTTAAAATCAGTTTCAACATCATTACCTTTTCATTTTGGCTGAGATCTGTTTGCATATATTAACTAAATGCAGCTTTATCTAGTTGAGTGATAAAACTAATGGATACAAGCATTAGCATTTTTACATCATTGTCTCACCTGCAACAGCCAATATGATCACAATTTAGCAACTGACCCTTTTAGAATATTCTGAGATATTGAACAAACAGGTTTTTCTTTCTTTTCATATTTTAAAATATTCTTTTGGCTTGTAAAGAGCCACTTTCATTTTTGGAGATTCTTTTCCTACTTATCACATTTAATGTTTCATTGATTTTGTAGTTGTGATGTTAATGAATCTGGTGCATGTGTTACAGGTGGAAGATAGAGTTCGGAAGAAGGGTAGAGACTTTTGTAAATCAAAAACGGGTTCTGTGCTTGCTTTCAAAGTCAGCTTTAGAGAGTAAAAAGCATAATAAACTCTTTTTTATTTTGTCTTCTTGTCCATTCCCATCTCATTACTTCTGTTTGTTGTTACTTGGTACTGACAAAGATGCACTGTCTTCTAATTTCTATAAATTATTTGCATACAAATGCAAAAACTATGAATTAGTCTTTTATGTTATCTTCATTGAGATATTTTCTGTGTTTGTGGAAGAAGAATACTTTTTGTTTTATTTTGTATGCTAATTTTCATCTGCTGCAACCCTATTCCTTATGTTTTGATAGAGGCTTTATAAAAAAAGGAAAGAATTCTGTGTTCATATGCTAAAAATGGTTTGCTTGAATCTAATGGCTAATAATGAAAAAGATGTAATCAGACTCTTTGAATGCTTGAGCTACTATTAATATTTATTACTAGAAAGGTATTGCTACATATGAAGAATTTCTTGGTTTTGTAAATTTTGATGGCTTATTGGTTCAGGATAGGCTTAGGCATAGCCTTCTAGGTTGCATTTTAAATTTTGACTGCTTGTTAGAGCACTGGCATGGCTAGGAAGCTCCAAGTAGGTATGTGTGCCAGCTTGTTATTGGCTTGACATGTGCATAATTCATAATCTTTGTTGCTAACTGTGTACAAGGACTTCATTTAGATTTCTTTTATTGTTTCCTTTGCATTCTGTAGTTTGTTAGAAAATACTAAGGTTGGGGATTTTTTTGATGTGTTCTCTTGCATAACATAATTTTTTTGTGCACTATTTATATAACATTAGTTTGTGGAAAACAAGAAGTTTGGGAAGATTCTACCAATGCTATATAAATTACTCATGGTAGGTGGTCAAAGGCAGATTTGTTTTGGGATTATAAATGGTGATGATATTCTTTTGATGCAAAGGTTTATTAATCTATATTACATGGGTGAAGCTAAGCTACCCCCGACAAAGATGAGGGGTTCTGAATCCTAAGGGTTGCAATTCATTTATGATGAGGATAAGTTAAAATGACAAGTGTGTTGAAAAACCAACCGAAAGGAACCCTGACCCCTCATGATTCAGAATTACCCAGCCCTCTTTAGGCTTATTATTACGTTTTAATTAGTATAGGAATTAGTACTTTGTAATTAGCCTTATAGTTAGGCCATTAGTCTTGTAATTAGGCCCATTGATTTTGTACAGCTCTAGTATATATAATACTAATGAGAGGCTAATCTCTCCCCATTCTTCTTTCTCACATAGTATTAGAGCCTTTATAACTAATTGGTTAAGAGTTCAATCTTCACCGTGTTAAGATCTTACTATCAAAAGGGTGATTATAGGTCGATAGAACTCTAATGAGCTTAAAAATACAATAAAATGGTAATCTCTATCTTGAAAAACTCAAGGCAGCCTTTTGGCATTCAAGAGGCCAGTCTCTCTCACTGCACTCTCTAATTCCCCGGTCCTTCTTCTCCCTCTTTCTATTGTTCTGATTGCTAATTAAGTCTCTAATTACGGTGTCATCCCCCTTTTTAGGGCATTTCTAGCCCCTTTTCCTTGTATTCACCTTGCTGATAACAATAACCCCTACCCCCCAGATCAGCTTCACCTTGTCCCCAAGGTGAAGTTCAGGATAATGCCAGTTACAATAACAACAATACTAACAACAACAAATAGAGTCTTATCCCACTAGGTAGGGTCGTTACATAAATTAAACAACGTCATAAAGTTTTATTCAAAACTAAATTTTCAAAAATACTATTTAACTAAAGGTCTCTTTTAATAACTTCTCTAAGTGTTCTTTTTGGTCCCCCTTTACGTTTCTTCATTAGGCTAAAAATTATTTGATCAACCTTTTTCATTGGAGCTTCTTGTGGTCTTCTTTGCATATGCCCAAATTACTGTAATTAAGTTTCTGTCATTTTTTTTTCAATAGGTGCACCAACTCTCTTTCGAATGTAATCATTCTGAATTTTGTCTTTCTTGTATGTCTACTCATCCATCTCAACATTGTCATCTTTGCCACCCCAATTTCCTACTGTTGTTGAGCTTTTAGAGCCCAACACTCATTATCATAGAATATAGCTGGTCTAATAGCAATTTGGTAAAACTTCCCTTTAAGCTTGCTAAATATTTTGCGATCACAAATAGCTCTCGAGGATTTCTCTATTTCATTCACCTAGCTTGGATCCTATGTGTAATATTCTCATCAATCTCTCTATTGCTTTGTAAAATCGATCCAAGATACTGAAACCTGGACACCTATGGTATGTTATGCTCCCTAATTTTTATCTCCAAATTATTATTTGCTCGCCTATTGCTAAATTTACATTTTATGTACTCTGTTTTATTCCTGCTTAAACAGAAACATTTTTATTTTTAGGCTTCTCTCCATATTTTTAATTTATAGTTAACCTCCTCTCTTAATGCAAACTGATCTTTATGGAAAAATCTTCTATCCCCCGCTCCCTGAGTTATCACATTTGTTGTAACCCCATCATACATTTTCTTTATAGTGAGAATATAAGCAATACAAACACCCTTATTTTTCAATGCCTTCTATAGGACTTCCCTTAACACTTTATCATAAGGTTTTTTCAAATAAATGAAAATCATATGCAAGTCTTTTTCTCTACTTGGATGCCATTCTATCAAACCTCGTAAAAGATATATAGCCTCCATGTTTGATCTTTCTGTCACAAAACCAAATTAGTTCTTTGGTATGAGTCTCTTTTTTAATCTGTGTTCAATCACTCTTTTCCAAAGTTTTATAGTATGGCTCATGAGTTTAATTCTCTAATAGTTTTCACAATTTTGAATATCTCCCTTATTTTTGTAAATGGGTATCAGTGTACTTTTCTTTCATTCATCTGACATCCTCTTGAACCTTAATATCTCATTGAATAGCTTGCTAAACCCAAAAATACCTTTTTCTCCTAAACACCTCCAAATCTCAATAGGTATGTTATCAGGACCTATAGCCTTATCATTGTTCATCTTCTTAAGTGCCTCCTTCACCTTAACTTTCCGAATTTTACGATAAAAAATAAAGTTTTGTTCTTCCTCTCGAGTAGTTAAACCTGCTATGTTTATACTTATTGTGAGCTCCTCATTGAAAAGCTTGTAAAAATAACTCTTCCATCTTTCTTTGATATCTCCCTCTGCTACCAAGACTTTTCTCTCTTCATCCTTAATGCATTTCACTTGATCCAAATATCTTGTTTTCCTTTTCCTTCCTTTAGTAAACTTGTATATTTGCTGTTTCTCATTCTTTGTTTCTAAAACTTGGTAAAACCCTTTAAGTGCTTTATATCTGGCCTCACTAATTGTTTTCTTTGTCTCAGTTCTAGCTGACCGATACTTCTCTTAATTTTTTGCCTTGTTACCAAGATATAAAGTTTTAAGGCACTCTTTTTTATATTTAATCTTTTCTTGCACACTCTTATCTTACCACCAAGATTCTTTACCTTTGCTCAAGATTGCTTTAGTTACCTTCTGAACCCCATTTGTTATCTCTACCCACATAAGGTTAGTACATTTTTGTGTCTCTCAAACTCTCTCTTCCATTAGTTTTCTTTGAAAAAATCAATTGCTTTTCACCCTTTAGTTGCCACCACCTGATCTTTAGATTTATAACTTTTCTGATTCACTGTTTCCAACTTTTGACATGCATATCAAGGACCAAAATCCTATGTTGTGTGGTTAAACTCTTACGTAGTATAACTTTACAACATTTATAAATTCTTTTATCCATATTCTGCACCAAAAAGAAATCTGTTTGCGAGCTTGAGACCTCACTTATGTATGTGATTAGATATTCCTTCCATTTCTTAAAACAAGTACTCATAATCTTAAAGTCATAAGTCATTGAAAAGTCCAGAATTGATTTTTCCTCTTCATTTAGTTCTATACCAAAATCAACATGAAATCCTGCATATTGCCTTGCTTCTTTTCCAATATGACCATTAAGATCCCCACCTAAGACAATCTTTTTATACTAGGGAGTTCTTTGAACTAGGCCTTCCAAATCTTCCTAAAACTTTACCTTTTCTTATTCCTCCAACCTCACTTGTGGTGCATAAGCACTTATAATGCTAAAAGTCTCCTGTTCCACTACCATTTTAAGGGATAAAATCCTATTATCTACTCTTTTATCCTTTACCACATTATTCTTCCAAATCTTGTCCACAACAATACCAACTTTATTCTTTGTTTTGACCTTTCTTGTGTACCAAATCTTGAATCCTGAAGTATTCAATTCCTTAACCTTTTCTCCAACCCATTTGGTTTCTTGAAGACATAATGTTCCTTCTAATCATAGCATCAACTACCTCCATAGATTTCCCTATCAAAGTTCCAATATTCCAAGTGTCAAAACGGATTTTGTTCATATGGAATACTTTCTTTACCTACATCTGTCTAGAAAGATGTGAGGATCCTTGCTTATTTGACATTGCATTCAGGCACCAATACAATGGCTCTAGCTCATTTGACACTATACTCGAGCCATACAACTCGTTACTTTTGGGTAACAACTTAGCATTAGCACTATAACTTTGTTTATCCATGTCATAAGGAATTCAACAAAGTTTTACATTGGCTATTGATTACCTAACACAACCCTCTTCCTTTATTCAGGCTTGGGACCGACTATGTAAAGCATAGGTAGAGTTAGGATAATGCCAGTTAATAGTCAAAAAATTCTCCTAAGTGCTTTCATAGTCAAGGAGTTTAATTAAGACTTAACTGCATTGATTAGTAGAGTTTTGACTTCTTTCATTTGCTAATTTTTCTTCCACCCACCATAGACAACTCCATATGATTGACCTTTTACTCTTCAGCTTCTAACCCTGTGACCTTGCTGCCCCCTTTCCTGTTGTCTTCACCTACAAAATTGAGAAGTATGATTTGTAGCTATTTGGCTTTACATTTGTGGTTGGGGTTGTATTTTTCATCATAGTGAATACTTAAGCCTTTTGTTAATTTGGCCTAAAATTTAGCATAAGTTAGATGGAGATAGCCCCCTTCTCTCTTTATGGGTGCTGTGTTTGAGGACCTGACACTACCCCTCATGTCCGTTTTCTCCATCAGCCCTCCTTTTGTTCCTTCCAAGCTTGACTTTCCTCCCTCAATGAACTTCATGATTGTGGGTTGAAAATTTTGGGTCGAAGAGCTTGATCTAGGACTCTTGTCGGTGCAATTAGAGTACCACTCATAACCTCCCTTTGAACCCCCTTTTGTCTTACCCAAATTGGTTTCCTTAAGTTGGTCCAAAATTTGGTTTCGGTCTTCTACCTTTGGGCCAACATCATGACTTGCTCCAAACTCTAAAGCCTAAGTAGTCTGACTTCTGCTTTCACCTTCTTTACCACTTTGTTGAGAAAAAAATCCTCTAGGCAACTAGTTGGACAAATCTCCCAAAGGTGCAAACACAAGCTCAAACTAACCTGTATAGTCCACCATCCTCATATGCCTCAACACCATCAACGCTTCATGGGTGCTGTCTTGCTGCAATAGCTGAAATCTTTCCAGCAACACTGCCTTGAACTCCTCCCAGATGTCAATTGGCACCCTAATGTCTCTCCATTGCAACCAATTGAGAGCAATTCCCTCAAGGCACACCGATGTTGCTGATACTTCCTTTACCTCCTTGACGCCATTTATTTGGAAATACCTTTTTGCCCGAAACAACCAACCATGTGGATCTTCTCCAGCGAATGTAGGTAACTCAAGCTTCTTATGTTGACTCTTTGCCCTTTCAAAATTTGACTCACTAGAAGAATCTTGGCCTAAACCCTAAACCCTAAACCCTAAACCCTAAACCCTAAAGGTCAGTCTCTCCTAATCCACTCTCCAAATCCCCTATCATTCTTCTCCTTCTTTCTATTTATTCTAATTGCTAATTAAGTCTCTTGATTCCTAATTAAGTCTTTAATTGTGGTGTCAGCCCCTTTTTTAGCATTTCTGCCCCTCTTCCTTATATTCACCTTGCTGACAGGAGGCCTAACACATTGCAACTCAAAATTAAAAATTGTTCACACTTCAAGTCCAAAAATTAAAGATATAAAAGAAAAGCTAATCTTGAGCCAACACTTAACAATGTACCATATCAAAGAATCAGTCATTCCAAAAACTTGAGTTGTTAGGTGTAGGCTTAAGATTAGTTATAATTTTCTATTTCTAACAAAAGATTTCTTTGCATGCACAATTAGAAAGAAGGGTTTTTTCCCCTAATTTGTTGAGATCAAAACCTAGTAACACAGCTTTATGAGATGCATAGGCATGATTTTCTAGTGGAAAGCATTTGAAAGATTGGTTCTCATTAAGAGATTCTCTTTGTTTGAATTACCCCTTTGGGAAGGATTATCATAGTTGACAGTTTAAGGATAACTTTGATTGTTGTTAATTTATGCCCTTTCATCAATTGATGGTAAACAGTGGAAAGAAGGCTTTTCCTATGTTTATTTCCTTTATGTTTTTACTATCTATATACAACCTAAGTTCATGGGTTGCTATCCTTGGTGCTTCATGATAATATTTATTAGAATATTACTTATTAAAGGCTTAATTACACTTTCAGTCCCCATAGTGTAGCGATTGTTTAATTTTGGTCCATCTGCTTCTAATTGCATCAATGTGATTCTCGAATTTTCAAAATTATTCGATTTTTGTCCAGCTATTAAATAGATAACAGAACATGCTTAGTTGGCAAGCAGAATAGTGAGGTTGACCATTAAGTGCCTATGTGGCACATTATTTAATATTTAGGAGTTTCTGACATGGCAAACACATATCATTAACATGCTAAGGTTGCAAAAATAATAATATTTAAATTATAAAACACATTACCTAAATCTTAAGCCATAAACCATAAGTCCCAAACAGTAATATTTTAAACCTTAAGTTCTAAATTGTAAAATTTTATACCCTAAAATCTTAAATCTTAAATTCAAAACTCCATTTCTTAAAACCTAAAAACCAAAACTTTAAACCCTAAATCTCTAACCCTAAAACCCTACATTCTAAAACTCAAATAAAGCCTAAACCATAAATTCCAAAACTCTAAAATCTTAAAATCCTAAATTGAAAACCCCATTCCCTAAAACCTAAAACGTTAAACCCTAAAATCTTTAAACAATAAATTCTAAAGCTGAAAACCTTAACCTTAAATCCTAAACCCAAAATCACAAATCATAAGTCCTAAACCCTAAATCCTAAAACGTTAACCCTAAATCATAAAACCTTCAAATCTTAAAATCCTAAATTGAAAACCCTAAATCTTTAACTCTAAAATCCTAAATTCTAAAACTCAGCACCCTAAGCCTCGAAACCCTAAACACTAACCCTTAAATCCTTAAATTCTGAAATTATAAATTCTAAACACTAAACATTAAACCTTATCAAACCCTAAATCCCCAAACCTTAAGGTTTAAAATTTTGGGGTTTAGGGATTTGAGCTTTAGAATTTTGGGTTTTATGGTTTGAGATTTAGGATATGAGAATTTAGTATTTAGGGTTTTGAATTTAAAATTTTACAATATAAGGATTTAAGGTTTAGGGTTAGTGTTTAGGATTTAGGGTTTAGGATTGAAATTTTGAGTTTTAAGGTTTAGGATTTTGAATTAGCGTTTAAGGTTTAGGGTTTTGGGGCTACTATTGAGTTTTAGAATTAAGGATTTAGTATTAGATATTTAGGGTTAGGGGTTAGGGTTTAGGGTTTAGGGTTTTAGGTTTTAGGGAATGGGGTTTTGAATTTAGGATTTGAAGGTTTTGTCATTTAGGGTTTAGGGTTTAAAATTTTAGGGTTTAGGACTTATGATTTGTGGTTTAGGGTTTAGGATTTAATGGTTTCAGGTTTATGATTGAGTTTTAAAATTTAGGGTTTAGGATTAAAGATTTTGAGTTTAAGGTTTTAGATTTTAGGGTTTAGGGTTTTAAAGTTTAAGATTTAAGATTTAAGATTTGGGACTATTGATTTGTTGTTTAGGGTTTAGGTCAATTGTTTTATAATTTAAATATTATTATATTTGTCACCTCAGCAAGTTAATTATATGTTTTTGCCATGTCTACAACTTTTTAATATTAAATAATGTGTCATATAGGCACTTCATGGTTCTCCTCACTATTTTGTTTGCCAACTAAGAATGTTTCATTATCTATTTAACAGCTAGATTAAAATCGAATAATTTTGAAAATTAGAGGCTCATATTGATACAATTAAAAACAGAGACCAAAATTAAACAATCGTTTTACTATAAGGATCAAAAGGATAATTAAGCCCTTATTAAATGAAAAACATTGTGCTTTAATACTCATTTGAACCCAGGAAATATTCAGTTTGAAAGGGATCAAATTGACTACATGCTTGTTGGCTTTATTTATAGATGCTATATGGGTATTGGATAGTAATTTAGCAAGTCAGTTTTGAACTTGGGATTTTCTACTTCTATAAGTAAAATCCTTGTATGAAACCTTGATGTGAATAAGATAGCCCAAGAGTCATCTTTAGGCATTGGGTCTGTCCAATTACTTTAGAGCATTTTCTTTGTACTAATTTTTGGATTTTGGAGAAAAAATTGTAAGGCTTTGTGGAAATGTTCTTTTTTCGTTTTTTTAATGGCAAGGGAATGCCATATTATGTTATTGTTAATTAAGAGAAAGTAATATTTGTATTTGTTGTATCCAACAAGGTTGTCAGCAAGTATATTTATACTTAAAGTAGAGTGACTAGTACAAGCTAGTACAACAGTATGAGATAGCTCTAGTATAAAGTAGCCTACTAACTAGTCCCATCATTTAGATATTCTGACTCAAACACTCCCTATTAAGCTTGAGCATATATATTGATCATACTTAACTTATTACAAATATCCTTAATCTGCTTTCTTGAAATTGACTTAGTAAAAATATTTGCAAGTTGATCCCCTATTCAGATGTGCTTGAGACTAATGACTCATTTCTCAAGTTTTTGTCTAACAAAGTGGCAGTCCACCTCAACATATTTCCTACTTTCATGAAAAATCAGGTTTGTAGGAATATGAGTCACTACACGATTGTCACATCATAACTCCATACTACCAGGGCACTCCATCCCAAGTTGGCAAAGGAGGTATGAAATCCACACAAGTTTAGGAGTGGCATGTGCCATGGCTTGATATTCAGATTTGGCACTAGAGCTAGACATAACTGCCTACTTCTTACTCTTCTAGGACATGAGATTGTCTCCTGCAAACACATAGTACTTTAAAGTGGATCTACGATCCATGTGATAACCTACCCAATGTGCATCTGAAAACCCTTCAACTCTGTAATGACCATGATTTTGATAGAATAGACCACACCAGGTGATTTCTTAAAATATTTCAAAATATGCATCATTGCTTCCCAGTGTGAGGTTCTTAGAGTTGTAATGATCTAGCTGACTACACTGACTAGGAAAGCAATGTTAGGTCCTGTGATAATGATCACTTGAAGAACACAAAATGGTCATGATTACTCTTTTCAACCTAAACTCCACCACAATAGTTCTGAATCTACTAAATCATACTCAAGAAGACTATTTAAGACCGTATAGAGATTTCTTTAAGTGGCAGACATGTCCATTCTCCCCTGAGCAACATACCTAGGCGGTTGCTCCATTTAGACTTCTTTAACCAGATCACCATGCAAGAAGGCATTCTTAACATCAAGTTGATGAAGATCCCAATTTTGAGAAGTAGCCAAAGAGATAAGCAAACAAACAGAAGTAATTTGTGCCATAGGAGAAAAAGCTTCAGAGTAATCAAGACCATAAGTCTGAGCATACCCTTTAGTGACATGGCAGGCGTTAAGCCGAGCAATTGAGCCATCCAGATTCACCTTAATAGTAAAGACCCTTTTGCAACCATGTCTAATTGTGGTCAAGGGCCATCATCTCTTCATCCATTGTAGCTCACCACCCAAAATGAGCCAATGCCTTTACAAGAGATTTGGGGACAGTAACAGAATACAGAGAAGCAATAAAGGATTGAGAGGAAGCAGGTAAGGAGGTATAAGAAACAACTGATGTAATAGGGTAGAGGGGAATACGATTACCTTGCAAAGTACAAGTGCGAAAACCTTTTCAATGGGCAATGGGGCGGTCCAAATCAGAGGGTGTATCTTGGGACGAAGGAGCAAGTGTAGGAGATTCTAGAGTCGGTAATGTGCTCGAAACCAAGTTAGTATTTGGTGGTGCTGCTGTTAGTGCCTTACGAGAATGCGCTTATTTAAGAGGGGGTCAAGTAGCGAGAGTGGGGTCTAAGAGGGAGGTATCTAGACGATGGGAAGAGTGGGTGGATACCAGGAAATAGTCATCAACTACGGTGGGTGACTTAGAAGGAGGAGACTTGGTACCAAAGAAAGATTGAAACTCAAAAAAGGTGACATTAGTAGAAATGAGATAACAACCCAAGTTATGTGAGTAATAATGATAACCTTTGTGGTTGCAAGGGTAATCAAGAAAGACACTTTTTAAGTAAGGGTGAGCATAAACCGCCGAACCCGTTGTAACCCAATTAAAACCATTTAAAAATGTTGAATGATGTATGAAGAAAGGAAGAAAGAAAAGAAAGGAAGAAAGAGAAAGAAAAAAGGAGAAAGGATAAAAGGCCGTGAAATGTGAATGATGGTGGTAGTCTGGCGGACGTGGAAGGGAGGGATGGAAAAGTATGAAAGAGAATAAGTGAAGACTTAATGAGAAAGGAGACTTAAAGAGGAAAGAGATGAAATGGATAGAAAAAAGGGAGAGAGAATAAGTAATAAAACTTTAAAAAGATGATGGGATGGGTAGGTAAGAAAGTTGGAGAGAAAAGATGAAAAATAAATGAAGTGTGCAGGAGGTTATGTATTGTGTAAGATTGTGAGTGTATAAAAAAATTCAATATCTGCAATAGTCGGGTTATTGCGGGTGACAATTACCAAACTTGAACCTGACCGTTTAAAACCATGAAAGCCCAATTTTTCACCCAAAACAACCCATACACCAAGCATTTGCTGGTTCCTTCGTTAGGGTCACTCACATTCATAAAGAAGGAAACAAGGCTGCGGATCTCTTGGCAAAAATGGGCATGCTTAATGGAGAGGCCATGCAGAGGTTTGATATAGCACCTAAAGAAATAAGATAGATCCTTAAGGAAGACGTTTTTGATTGTGTATTTCTTTTTATTTTTCTTTAGTTTATCACCTTGTACCAAAAAAAAAGAGGTTCTTTTGTCTCCTTCTCTAGCACTAGCTAATGGTTGCAGCGGCATTGATGGCTAGTGGTGGAGTTTTGTCTGATGGGTTATTCTCTGTTCTTCTCTTGTTCATTTTGTTTTTTCCTTTTTCTTCTTCAATCTGATGTAACTCGAGTAAAACCACCCGAATCACCCGAACTCCTTTCAAACTGTTTCCTTCAGTTCTAACACTAAGTTCGGTGAAAATTAGTCAGAGATTTGCCTTCACTGGTTTCATTTAGTTTTCCTAATTTCAACCTAAACCCGACCCGACCCATGCTTACCCCTAATTTTAAGGACTGTGGATCAAGTTTAAATACTTGAGGGCAATGATCCTGAACAAAGCACGTGTGTCCAAAAGTCCGTGGAGTGACAAGAAATAGTGAAGAGTAAGGAAACAACACAAAGTAAGGAATTTTATCATCAAGTAAAAAGAAGGGCATTTGGTTAATGAGGAAACAGGCTGCGAAAACTATATCAGCCCAAAATTGTTTTAGCTCTTTCATGTCGAAGAGAAGGTAAGTGATATTTTTTCTCTCAACAACATCGTTCTGTTGAGGGATAGTAGGGCAAGAAAACTGATGAATAATTCCCTCTTGCATCAAATATGAAGAAAATTGTGTTGAATATTTTGTGGCATTGTCATTGCACAAACATTTAATCAATGTATGAAATTGATTTTGTATTTCAGCATTAAAGGCACAAAAAATAGAGAATAACTTTGATTAATTCTTCATAAAATAAAGCTAGGTAACGTTAGAATAATTATCCACAAATGTAACAAAGTAACAAAAAGCTCCGCCTGTGTTTTACATAGCCAGTCTCAAGTCCGGATAAAGGAGGAGGGTTGTGTTAGATAATCAACAGCCAACTTAAAACTGCGTCGAATCTATATGACATGGACAAATGAAGCTATAGGTATTTCCGAAAATTCGGTTTCAGATAGAAGTTTATGGCGTCGTTTGATCCATGTAGCCGACCCCACCTAGTCGGAAAAGGCTCGGTTTGTTGTTTTAACAAAGTAACAAAAACCGGACTTAGAAACAATAGGCCAAGGGCCCAAACATTAAAATGTACTAAATCAAATGGGGATGCAGGCCCTTATTTAATTGAGAAACATAAGACCTACAATGCTATTTAGTAAACTGACACGACTCACAAGATAAACTAGAAATAGACAGTAAACTTGGACACAGATTTTTTAAAGACACCAAAAAAAGATGGCCAAGGCAACAATGAAGTTGTAGCAGAGACAAAGCAGCAAGAGTTACTGGATTAGGAGCCTAGTCACCAAACATGTACAAACTGCCAGACTTATAGCCTCTACTAAAAATCTTCTTCATCAAAAGTTTTTGAAAAACACAACGGTCAGGGAAAAGTAAACAACACAATTATGGGTGTTATGCGACTGATAGATAATAGGTTAAATGGGAACTAAGAAAGGCACAAAACATTAGATAGGGTGGTATTAGAAGAGACAGTAGTGGAACCACTTCCAACAACTTGGGTAGCAGACCTATTAGTTAAAGCGACGCAAGATGAATGAGCAGTAGATTGAAAAAATGACAATGTACTTGGGCTTCCCATCATATGATCAGTAACCCTGAAAACAATGACCCATTTGGACTTGGAATCAGAAAGACATGTAATAAAATTACCTATTTGGACCATGGTAGTAGTAGGAGTGGAAGACTACGAGGCTTAAAACTGGCTATACAGGGCAAATTCGTCATCAATCATAACTACAATTTGAGTATTGCCAAACTTTGATACAGAAGAGGCAATGGCAACATGTGTAGATTGAGATGATTGATTGTAGATTCTTTGTAACTTGGGATAGTTTCTCTTAAAGTATCCTTGCTCGTGACAGTAGTGGCATTCGATATTACTTAAATTGAAACCACTGCAACATCCTCCTCTAGGCTTACCACACCCTCTAGAATCACGTCCTTTGCATCTGCCACCTTTAGCTTGACCACTACCATGTCCTCCTCTAGGCTCACCACGCCATCTGGAATCATATCCTCTGCCTCTGCTACTTATAGCTCAACCACCACCACACCCCAATCGAGTATTGGAGATTATTAGTGTAGACGATTCAATTGTCGGTGAGAAGGTAAATCTTTAGCTGCTCAAAGGAGATGAGAGTACACATTTTTGCTTGTAAGGAACTTGGAACCTAATAAGATCTATTAGCGTGCTGTGCCTAACTCAGGGGGTAATGCAGACAGAAAGCAAAAGGCCCTTAACTGTTCACGCTGTGCTTGCATAGCTACAATATCACTAGTAATAAGCATGAGACTTTTCCATTGTTCAAAAATACGGTTGTACTTGGTGAATGTCTAGGACAAGGATTTTTCTTTCCCATTTAGATGGAAGAGTGCTTGACATTGAAATTGTCCCTACCAGAATAAATAGCATCAAGGAAGTCCCATGGTTCCTTCCTAGTGTTACAATGATTGGTGTTGTCCTGTACCTCACTTTCTAGTGTATTAAAAATTAGGCCGAATAGCCACTAATCCTCCATCATCCACCTTAGTTTTGATGCATCAGTTGTCAACTCAATAGTGAGGTGTTCTCTCTTCCCAATGCTACCGAGGAAGATTTGAATTGCCTTTTTTCAGGACATATATTGTCTTCTATCACTGTCTAACTTCCAATCTATGATTTTAGTTGTAGCAAAAATAATCTCAAAGAACGAGGTTCTTGTATCAACATCTTCAGAATTATTTTGAATATCCACATTTTTAGGGTTTTCAACACTTTCATTCACTTTAGGAGAACTAGGACCACGAAGCTCATTTTCAACCATCTTATAAAATCATACCTAAAACAAGAAGCACCCAACAATATAGATAACCCAAATCAAATTAGAACAATCTCACCAATCTTCCATTGAAAGCCAAGTCGTATTGATCCTAATCACAAAAATTGCACACCAGTGGGAGATGCCACACACCAAACAGCACTAGGCCACAACAAACCACCACAAGAGGCTGCAAAACACACCAAACAACACTAGAACCACATCCAAACAGCACCCAACAGTGTTAAACACCCTAAAAACAACTCAAATCGTGCTAGATTGCAATCTCCGATGTCTTTGCTGCCATCCAATGTTCCACCACCGTCGAACCCACTGACTTGCTGCTGACCTAAAGACCCATTGCCAATTGCACCTCTCCGACGCAAGGACGCCCCTCCTTGCTTCTCCTAGTGGCGCCGTTCCACATGTGCAACTTGCTGGTCGCCTTTTTAGCCCAAATGGCCACCCAATTGTGGTTGTAGCCACCCACAGATGGAGGACCCTAAAACCTTGTTGGTCTGGTTAGAATTAAGTAGTTTGGGGTTAGGGTTGAGAAATTTGGGAATTAGGGTTTCAAAATTTGGAAATTTCAAGGATTGGGTTTATGGGTAGGCTTTGATACCATGTTATTTAAGAAAAAGTAATTTTTGTGTAAGTTGTACCTAACAGGGTTGTCAGCAGGTATATTGATACAAGAACTAGAGTGACCAGTACAAACTAGTACCACAGTACGAGATAACCCTAGTACAAAGCAGCCCACTATCTAGGCCTATTATTTAGACACACTAATTCTAACAGTTATGGTTTATGGCTAGAAGATTATTCTTTTTACCAAACATATGTGGATCCAATCACGGTCTTTTAATAAGAACAAGAAATTATTCTCGATCAATCCTTTTGCCCCTCATTCTTTGAGAATCAAAAAAATCCTTTTCAATTAAGTTTGAATTTGTTTGTTTGGAATCTGAACTCTTCTACTTCATTTTTATTCACTTTTTTTTTTTTTATTTCCTACCTTCATTCCTTAAGTCCCACAGGTTTGATCCTATAGAATATTACTAATTACTTTTTTGAAAAAATTGGTTTTTATGAAAGAAGAAATTGGGGAGGCAGGAAAAAATAATACAACCATGAGGGAGGATAACATATCCTCCAAAACAGAGAAACTGAAGAAAGCCAAACAAGTTTGAAAATGCAAAAAAGCTATTGTATGCCTCTGAACATCAAAATGGAGGTTTTCCTAAAACAACCATGAGTAGAGAAGTAGAGAGAAGCAATAAACACAAAAACAATTCTATCCCATATATTACACTTATTGTGCACTGTTGGAAGGCAATTACTTTTAAGGCCTTAGAAATTGTCAATTTTTTTTAACATTTTCCTGGTAATGACAAGGATTAGACTATATATCTTTTAAAGTGGTACGTTATCCAGCTTGAGTGTAACTTTAAATGCTTTAAGCTTGTTGATAAACAAGTCTGTTATAAAAATAGGGGCAGAGGGGATGGACCCAACTATACACTTACAACTTCATTGTCCCTGATTCTGCAAAGGAGCTAACATGGAAAACCTTATAGCCATTACAATATATGAAATGAACAGAAATAAGTAATATAGCTAATTGAAGAAGAGGCCCTAATTAAATGTTGGAGTCTTTGGACCATATTTTAGTGTTTCTTTTCTCCTTAAGCTTATAATACTGCAGCCCTGTTGCATCATCTGTTAGTGGGTTTGTGGAAGTTTACATGATTATGATGAAATTTCTCCTTGCCACATGCTTCTTGCAAATTCAAGCGGAGTCCATTTTCAAAATGTTATTTTAATGTTCTGAGGTTGTTTAAAGAAAATACTTTTTTCATTTTTGTCAATAGGTTTTGACCAAGATGCTCTAGATAGTTTTGCAGCTGAAATGTGGTGTGACAGTGCAACAGGAGATTTATAAGGGCTTCAGATAATGGAGGACATGATGATGTAAAAATTCTGGTGGAAAGTAAACAACAAAGTTTGTAGTGTAGTGTTGGATGACACTTGAATAATAACTAGAGAAAATTTGAAGATGAGATAGGCACTTAATTTGAGCAATGGAAATAGAATGATGGAAGTTGTTGCTCTTCTTGATTATCTGTTAATAATGATGAGCTCTTTGGTGTATTTTCTATTGGAGCACCGAAATAACAATTGTATTTTGGCCCACTAGTGATCTCTCTCTCTCTCTCTCTCTCTCTCTCTCTCTCTCTCTCTCTCTCTATATATATATATATATATATATAGTAATGGTGAAGCTTAACATAATGAGATGTCTTCCTACCACATTTTATGTCTTCCCTCTCTCCCTTCCTCTTCTAGTATAACATGGTATTGGAGCAAGATTTCAAACCCTACAAAAAATTAAAAAAAAATTTCCAGTGGCCGAATACCAGCCTGAAAGCCCTTACCAACCTTCTTTTGGACTCAACAACTCAAATCAAAGGGCAACTATTCTCCTAAACTGAAATTGTAGGAGTAGGGTGTCTCTCATGCCAAATGGAGTAGGCGTGATTAGGGGCTAAGCCTTGTGAAATGCCTATGAAGCCTAATCTTAAAATTTTTGAGATGCTTTTTTTTTTTTTGGGGGGGGTGTGGGGAGGCGCACTTAGTGATCCAGAGAGGTATAGGAGGTCAGGCTAGTTGAATTATCTAAATGTTACACATCCTTACATTTCCTTTTCAGTGAGTGTAATGAGTCAATTTATGTTATCTCCAACTACCACCCATCAGGATGCTACATTGTCTCATCTCCAATTACCACCAATGCTCTGATTCGTGTAGTGAAATACTTGAAGAAGGCTCCAGGAATAGATTTATTAGATTGTGGTCATATGTGGATTGAAGGCTTTATTGATTTTGACTAGGCTGGTTCCCCCATTGATTGAAAAGCTACTACGGGGTGCCATATTTTTGTTGGAGGAAACTTTGTTTCTTGGAAGAGCAGTTAAAAGAATTTGGTAGCTTAGTTTGGTGATGAAGTTGAATATTGTGCCATGGCACAAACTACATAGGAGCTTATGTGGATTCACCACCCGCAATGTGGGATTGGATTTAACAATCTGTTCCCAATGGAGTTATGGTGTGATAAACAAGCTGCCATATATATTTCTTCCTATTGTTCAATGTGAGAACAAAACATATTGAGGTAGATTGTCATTTTGTTCATAAGAAAATTCAGCAAAATCTTGTTAGTACTTCATTGTGTGTACTCAAGCGCAGCTGGCAAATTTGTTTACATAGGCTCTAACTGGGCAAGGATGAGTTTATGTGTAATAATGTGGGCATGATTAATATCTATGTTCCAGCTCAACAGGAGCGTTAATCATATAGAACTCTGGTGTATTTTCTGTTAGGACACAGACATAACTTAATTGTATCTTGGCCCACCAGTGGTGTGATGTGTGTCTGTAATAGTGAAGCCTAACATATTGAGATTTCTTCTCACAACATTTTCTGTCTTCCCTCTCTCGCTCTTCTGATATAGCATTATCCTTCACAACAAAAGTTGTTGGGCTTTTTTATCGTACTTTTTGTGCCAGGTGCCTGAAGCTATCAATGATGCAAGACATGCTATGAATTGGGATCATCTCCTAGGGTCTAGGTCTGTGGCAAGTAGGATTTAAGAAATTGTCACCTGTTAGGGTGCTATGGGATGTGGTTAGTTAGAAAGGAACTTTTATGGCAGATGCTTTAGTTTTTTGCTCTGATTTTGATCTACATTGGTTTTTCTTTATATTCAGGTATTCATTTTCTAAATATTCTGTATTTATTAATTATGCCCATGCATTTGGCCCTTATATTTGTACTCTTTGAGGAGTCCTTTTTGTAAACTTCCTCTTTACACTGGTTTAGATCTGTTGATGTCTCTTCTATATGTCAAACGTTCTGATTAACAGATTAATTCTGTAATCATAACTAGGAAACAATTCCTTAGATAATTGAGAATTGTATCATATAAGAATTTCTTAGGTTAAATGGTGAACATACCAAGACTGTTTTGGGCTGTCATAATTTCATTTCTGTACTCTCTATATTCTGAACCTTCTACAACACTTCATTCCTGGGTCACCCTGATGGCATGCCTCTTGCAGCTTCAATCCGGTTGATTCATATATATGGTTTGAATTCTATGGTTCACCATCTGATCGGGACGTTAATTTAATTGGTAGTGTAAGTGTTTTATTTAGTATTTTTAGCCTTTTCTTATTGGGTGGTCTCGTGCTCTTACATAAATTATTACTACTTTGATGCGGACACATGGTTAAAGTTACTTGTAAATCTTACTGTTTCATTAATGTAAATTTGCAGGTTATTCAATCATGGTATGTCATGGGTCGCCTTGGTGGTTTCAACTCATCTAATTTGCAAGTGAGGCCATTTTTGCTTTCCCTTATTCATTCTTTTTTTTATTCATTATCTATCTCTTTCAGTGGCTACTCATATAGTTTGTATTGATGCTAAAGACCCTAGCTTGCACTGACATAAAAAGACAACTCTGCCTTTTTTTCCTTGACCTGTGAACAACTCTTTTGAATTAATGACTTAATACATTAGGATTTTTTGGGGGGCTAAAAGTGTTGAGTCTTCAGCAGTATGCTGTCTGCTAAAATTGTCATATTCATTGCTGTAGAAAATTTAGGATTGCAATGCGCTACTGACACTTGTTATATTTATAAAAGTGTTGGTACTCATGAAATGAAGGACTCCGATTTGGTGTTGATAGGGTAAGACTTACAAACACACGATCAACTATTACCCTTTTACAATGACATTTCTTTGAATCTTAGTTGTTCCTATGAATATGCGATATAAACCTCCTATGTTTTCTTTAATTATTCTAGCAATATATAAAGGATTAACTATGATTTAATCCAAGTACTTTATATGGTAATAAGTTTAAATTGTTTATAATTATATGCAATAAAAGTTGCTTATAATTCCTTATTAAAGATTTTAATGATAGAGCTTTATTAATTTTTACTACTAGGAAGTGTTAATTAGATTGGATAACAGTTGAGCATTTCATAAATTACTTATGACAGTTTTTACATTCTTTTTGGCCAAACGATTAGATTATAGTGGTTAATTTATCTAATTACTGAATCATAGGGAACGTGGTTGCAACAATTGAAATTAGAGGGTTGTCTTTGCGAATGGTGACTACTGTCAAGGCTGATAAAATTGCTTACTAATTTGATTTTTAGGAAAAAAAAAAAAAGTTTTGATAATATTTTTAAGATTTAGATGCAATATTTGTGTTAGATTGAAAAGTAGCAGGTATATGTAATTTTACATATAATCACACCAGAGGTACCAAATGAGAACCAAAGAAGTCAACATCCATCAAATTATCAAGTTATCACCTTTACCCACAAAACTTATTTAAATTAGACTGATTTGAAACTCTTCAAATCATCAGACCATAAAGAGGATTACCATGACATTTGTGTCACATTATATTACTGTATAGTCACGGTGTGGTGGTGTTATTACATTTCACCTGACATTTATAAGGGCATTTGACAAGGTATGCTTACACATTATCAGTAACAACATAAAACTTAGTGATTGCATTTCTATTACTCCAGATTAATATAACTCTTGTTCTAGGTTCAGTTTCTTTCTGTCTGTTTCCATACCAGCCAAAAGTAGAAATAATTGCTTTTAGACAGTAAGTGACTGTCATGACTCCTGACATTTAAGGCACTCTAAAATCTACTTGATTTTACCCTGGTTTTTTATTGTTGGGTTTGGCTGAATGTGAGAGGCAATGGGTATGATCTGACTGCACCTGCTTTTTGGTATAACATCATCTGTACCCTTAGCTATCACCCTTTAACAAAAAATTGAAGCATCTTGAATTGGTTGCAGTTGGCAAATTCATCAATGGAGTTCGATCCTCTCTATGATGCAGCAAAGGGCTTTAAAGTGATGCCATCTTCTTTCCATGATATTGGTGACGTGGAGTTTCAGGATAATTGGGGGCGCGTTTGGTATAAGCTTCAGAACTCTGATATTTCTTTCCTTCTCTTTCTTTTTAATGTAAAAATATGTACTTTGATGAAGATTGCAGCTCAATACCATTTGAACTATAGACGTATCTTATCTTATTACAGGGTAGACCTAGGTACATCTGACTATTTTGCGATTGATGTGCTCCTCAACTGCCTTACAGTGTTAAGCTCAGAGTAAGTTGGAATTACCAAACTCTAAAAAATAAAATAAAATATGAACAAGAAGAGTATATGCAATTATGTTTCCATGACGCTTTTTTATTGTTTGTTATTATGCAAACCAATTGTGATTGACCTTCTGTCTGTTAGCAGATATCTGGGTATCCAACAGGTAGTTTTTGGCGGTCGTTGCATGGGTGACTGGGAAGAGGGGATGACAAACCCAGAGTATGGATATAAGTACTTTAAGATCTGAACTGTTTGTAAAAAACCATATACATTTATAAATTGCTGTATGTGCAAAATCTTGCGTGGTACATTTCATTGTATTTTGGTTTTGAATGCTTCAATTTGGTAGAGATCAAGAATAGGGAGGTTGAGCAACCAAGTGCACTTTATACAATAGTATATGTAGATCACTTAAACCATCTAGGTTTTAGACTTGTCCCATTATGCGTGTTTGGAACCCTTTGAAATGACGAATTTAATTCACTTTTGAAATGAAATTGTTTGGAATGTTTTTAAGCTAGAATTCAATTTTAGATTTTTAAACGTACAGATTTATATTTTGATCAAAATGGACATGCTTTGACGTAGGCGGCACCCATTGGCAACACAATAAAAACCCTACTCAATGCACTCAGAACTCTCAAAACCATGATTGGTGTCAGGTATTATAGGACAAGCCGAAGACTGATTTAATTGTATGCCATGGGGTATTACAGATTTCTTTTGGTTTAATCCTTCGTTGGGTGTGGCCTAATGGGTACAGGAAATGTTGTTTGTACATCACTTGATGCATATTAGGTGGTATACAGATGATTTAGGTTACAAATAGAGATTATGTAGGTATGCAAGTAGGCAAAAGGTCATATGCAAATAACGTGACTCGTGGGTTTTTACGTGTCAACTTTAAGGCGATCTGCATTAGAGATCCACCGCTTGACTGCTCTAACGCTGTTAAGACCCTAGTTGTCTTCTGAGTTGTTTTGGGTTTTAGTTACTCCAATGCCCTGCAAGACTTCATATCAACCTAAAACAAACATCACTACATTCGCGAAAATGAGGATACATAATTTTGGTGTTAAGTCGTTAATTCTTTTTAACTTTCTTTTAGGTGGAACAAGAGTTGTGAGCATTAACATTTCATTGTTTCTTGTTCGTTAAACGAATTGCTCCATAACGTGAACAATCAAACAGTCTTAGGAACTTTCTTTTCTCTTTTAATCCATGCACAAACTCTAATGCTGCATTTGGCGGGCATATAGAAAATTTATTTTCTTTTGGGGATTGTGAAGATTTATTAATCAATATTGCAATCCCCACAAAAAAAAACTTCTTACTTAAATTTTACAAAACTCATCTATCACTATTAGATAAGGTGGGAGTCAATCTGCAAGTATATTTGATTGAAATTGAAAATGATTATTAGAATTATTTAATTAAGATTTCAATTTGAGAATTATCTTCTAATTTAAAGATTTTATCCTTACTTTAGATAAGGATAGCTTTAAATTTATATGTTATTTATTTTTAAGATTATTTCTTTATTTTGATGTTTATCACTTATTTGGCTACAAACTATAAATACGACACTAAGCTCACATTGTCAAATACTTTTTATTATTATATTAAATTTATTTAAAGAATACAGACTTTATTAGTTATATTTTTTATTAATTCTGTATCATTTTTAGTATTAGAGCCAAGTTTCATGGCCTTCTGCCACTCAGCCATCTCTTGCCTCTAGAAAACCGTCGTATTGCCAAAAAACTGTAGATTTTGTCAAAAAATTCAACAAGTTCATCACTCTTGATCAACCTCAAAACTCGCACTTTTGGCCACCCTCTCGAAACACGCACCCTACCACTAAGTTTGGAAGCTACCGATTGTGCTGAATCTAAAAGATTGCTAGGAAAAACCTCTCCACATGTGGAATGTGCCACTAGGCCTCTCGGAGCGTGCATCTCACGCACCATCAGCTACAATGCTCTAGATCCCACCATGTCATCCCATCCAGTCAACTGTGATGTGCACCACATCAGTGCCATGTAACCACCACGTCAGCCAAATTTACCACATCATCATTAACCCACTGACCATTAACCGCTACCATTAACTACCACTTGGACTACTTTCTTAAGGTTTTTGGGCCTCCTAAGCACGATTTTGACCTCAAATTTGGTGTTTGGAGACTCAACCTTGAGTTTTGGGCTCTTAAACTCACTTTAACTTTTTAAGGTGCACTCTTTCTTTTGGAAACTTGTCCTAATTTTCATATTAATTAGGTTTGTAGGTAATTTGCTCTTGGGACTCAAGTTTACTTCATTATCTCCTTCTCATAACCAAATATATATATATATATATATATGTTGCTTCTCTTTTACTTGTTGCCTATTTGATTTCTTTTGTTATAACCTAATTGACCTCTTTTATCCTTACTTATTTGTTTGCTTATTTGCCTCTCCTTACCTATTTAATTGCTTGCTTAGCTCCAGCTTTACATATCCTACATTCATTCACACCCTTTAAGTTGCTTTTCAAGAGACCCTCAATCTTCATATAAGGCTTTAGAGAGGGGCAAGTAAGGCACACCTTCGAGAGACCTCGGTCTCCGCACAAGCTCGTGAACACCCCGATTTCCTAAACCTACTACATTTACATTATTATTAGATTTTTACATGCTATTAGAGTTATTTATAATTATCTTTATTTTGCAACAAGTCTAGTCGGCTTTATCCATCACCTTGCCAAAAAAAAAATCTCTTTTCACACTACCAATCCTTATCTTAATCTAACCCGTATATCCCATAGTAACTTGATAACCTCACCCTTTCACCAGCACAATCTCATAGGGATATGGATCCTCAAAGTGAATGTTCTGAGCTGATATAGGAGATCTTAAGGATATAGTTCAATGCCTTAGTTGGCAAATTACTGGTAAGGGCATTAGTGGGGACCATGCTAACTCTTCTCATTTTGTTGATGATCATAGACTATCACAGGACTTTCAAAATAACTTTTATGAATTTGATAATCAGCCAATATATCAAGATAGGTTCACTTAATGTAACAATAGAAATAATGACAAATTTGACATCACTAGGAAACTTAAGATAGATGCCCCTAGTACCTTCATGAGGGTTATGACTCACATCCTTCGTCCTTTCCTAGGCAAGTTCTTAGTTGTCTATTTTGATGACATCCTAATCTATAGCAAGTCTAAGGTTGAACATCTGGATCCTCTTCATTAAGTTTTTCTTACTCTTAGAGTTGAGAAATTTTATGTCAACCTTCCAAAGTACTCCTTCCTAAAGACTTAAATTGTTTTCTCAGGATTTATAGTTTCTGCCCTGGTTTTATCTGCTGATCCTAAGAAAGCATGAGCTATTAGAGAGTAGCCTACTCTACAACCATAGTTGAGATTCATAGTTTTCATGGGTTATCTTCTTTCTATAGGAGATTTATTCAAGGTTTTAGCACCATTATGGCTCCCATCACTAAGTGTCTAAAATAAAAAAAGTTTACCTGGTCATTTGCTACCTCTAGAGCTTTTAATGAGATAAAAAAGTGCATGACTAAATCACCTTTTTAAGACTCCTTGATCTTTTTAAGCTTTTTGAGTTGTCTTCTGACGTTTCCAGGATAAGAATAGGAGGAGTTTTAAGTCAAAAAGGTCATCCTGTAGCATTATTCAATAAAAAACTCAATGATGCTAAGAAGAAATACTCCACCTATGATAACGAATTCTATGCATAGTTAGGTCCCTTACTCATTGGCAATATTATCTCCTTCCCCAATAGTTTGTGTTATATTTTGACTATTAAGCCTTGAGATTTATCCAATCTCAGAAAAAATTAAATGCCATACATGTTGCTTGGTTAGAGTTTCTTCAACAGTTTATCTTTGTCATTAAGCACAAGTCTGGGGTAGAAAACAAAGTTGCCAATTCTCTTAGTTGAGTTAGTTTAGTCTTACAGATTGAGTGTTAATGTTGTAGGCTTTAATCAATTAAAAGATGATTATCCCATTTGCCCATATTTTAGTATTATCTATTAACCCTTATTAGATGGAAATTGCCAAGATTATGTCAATTTTGTCCTACACAAGGGTTACCTATTTAAGGGCACTAAGTTATGCATTCCTTCCACTTTTCTTCATGACTTCTTAATTTGGGAAATTGCATGCTAGTGGATTAGGTGGTCACTTTGAAAAGGATAAGACCATTGCCTTAGTTGAAAATAGATAATAGCATTCTATAAAAAGAGATATCACTAAAATTGTGTCCCAATGTGGAACTTGTCAAACTGCTAAAGTTAAGAGGAATACTAGATTGTACACACCTTTACTCGTTCCCCATGTGCCTTGGGTAGGCTTAAGTATGTTCTTAGATCACCTCATATTGCTTGGGTGCATGATTCCATTTTTGTTGTTGTGAATAGCTTCTCCAAAATGGCTCATTTTATCCCTTGTAGTAAAGCAACTAATGCATCCCATGTTGTTAGGTTATTTGTTTAGGAAGTTATGCGTTTGCATGAATTACCCATTACCATTGCATCTGATAAGGATGTCAAATTCATGAGTTACCTTTGGAAATTATTTGGCACCTATTTGAAGTTATCCTCTACCTTTCACTAGACTGATTAACAAATTGAAGTAGTGAACAGGAATTTAGGCAATTTTCTTAGGAGTTTAGTTGTGGAGAAACCTAGTAATTAGGACTTGATCTTCCCTGTTGCTAAGTTTGCTTATAATAGCCCATTAATAGGTCCACTGGTCAGAGTCTTTTTGAGATAGTGCATGATCTACCTCCTTGACAGCCTGTTGATCTTGTACCTTTACCTATTACTTTTAGACCTTCTGATTCAACCAAAACATTTGCTAACCACATTTGTGAGTTGCATGCCAAGATTATACGTAAGCTTGCCTTAAGTAATGATAATTATAAACTTGCTACTGATGTTCACTACAGGGATCTGAGTTTTAATGTAGGTAACTATGTGATGATTTGTATTCGTCCTAAATGTGATCCTAAACATTCCTCTTGAAAATTAATTGCTAGAGCTCATGGTCCTTACTGTATCTCACTAAAGCTTGGTCCAAATGCATATTTACTTGACTTACCTTCTGATATGACTCTTGGTGATGTTTTCAATGTGGAAGATTTATTTCCTTATCAAGGTACTTTTGATCCCCCTGTATTATCTCTAGCTATTTCTGCAAGTCCAAGAAAAACTATGTTGATGCCAAAAATCCCAACGTTATTTCTACAATCCACAAATACGATCAAGACTATCTCGGATGATGAGTATATTGGTTCTTCTTTTGCCCCATTTTGCCACTACTTGGTTAAGTGGAAGAACCAACCCAATTTTAATGCCACTTGATTGATGGAAGATTATCTCCTCTAGCTTTATCTTGACCTCTTGGAGCAATACTAGCACTTTAACTCTTCAAAGGTGAATTCCTTTCAAAAGGGGAGAATGATGGGATTAAAAATAATTATTAAAATTATTTAATTAGGATTTCAATTTAAGAATTATCTTATAATTTAAAAATTTTATCTTTACCTTAAATAAGGATAGCTTTAGATTTATTTATTATTTATTATTAAGATTTTTTTTTATTTTTATGTTTATAACTTGTTTGGCTATAAACTATAAATAGGGTACTAACCTCATATTCTCAAACACTTTTTATTATGATATTAAATTTATTCAAAGAATACATACTTTATTAATTATATTTTACATCTGTCCTACATTAATATTATACCTACCAAAGTGTAACTAATGCAATTTAATCAAACATGGCACACAAAACTCACGTATGATGGCTACTATAAACAAAGAAAGAAGAAAGACAAGCGGTACACTAGATTTGAACATCTATAATATACGAATGAAGTAAACATTCTTTTAATCATCATTTTCACAAGTAAAAAAGAAAAAAAAAAGAAGAATCGAACCATTCATTACATCATGTGTATTAAGATGCTACTCATCAACTTTTCAATTCTTATAATCTGAAATTTATAAAAAATTTTATTTAAAAATTTTCAAATAATTAATTTAATTAAAATTTATAAATTAAATTATAAAATTCATCAATCTAATAATCCACACCTAATTTAATGAATATTTAATAATTCACATTTAGTGAGTCTTCAGTTTTCCTTTGCTTACTGACAGAATAATGAAATAACTGAACTTACGTTTCGATTGATGCAAGTCCTGACATCAATGCTGCAAGAAAGTGAGTTCTAGAAGCTCTCTTTTAATTGTTTAATGTCTGTAAAAAGACTATTAATGCCCTAAAGTTATATGAAATGTTAATTTACCATTGGTGATTGTCTCTTGCCCAGAGATGCCAAAGGACTAAATCCGCCCCTTGAGACGTGAACACACCAGTACATTCTCGTGTATGGCTTACATACCATACGAGTAGGTGCTCCCTAAATATGCCCATCATTTGCAAAGCTGTGACCTTGTTCCAAACGAAGCTGCGTTTTAACTGCCTTGTGTAGGGCACCGCAAACACAAAATGAAGGACCCAAGTGAAATAAAACAAACGGCAGCACTCATACTAACATGCATAAAGGCCATTACAGCACCAAACTTCAAAAAGAATAATAAATTTTCAAATATGATTAGATCCGTCGTAGTGTCTGATGCTACATATTAGGTCAGTTGTCAAATGGAGTGAGATCTTCACGTCAAGCAGATACATTGTTTCATTACAGTCAAAAACTGTGCAATCTGTGGCAGGAGCGCAACATGGCACTTAATCTCCATCTTGTAGGATATGTAGAGCAGAATTAGCAACTGCCTCCAGTTACCATGGATGTGAAATCATTAAATGTAATATCCGTCAAGGCTTCTGCTGATGCCAAACAGAGCATCAAACTATCCAGCGACATATGGAGAGGCCTTAATCTTAAATGCAAACCTCCTAAAAGCAATCAACAAATCATTGAAGAGCAGATATAATTAGTTTCAGACAAATAAATCACTTCAACTCATGAAACATCCTGAAGAGCCAAATTTAACTCTTGGGCAGACTTTGCAATTGATCCTCCTCTTCTACAGGGAAAAGACAAGAATCAGAAAATTAGCAATACCAGAATTGGCTAGAAATAAAATCAAATAAAAAATAAACTCAGTTAGATACCCCGTAAGAGAAGGTATAAAACTTTTGACTTTCTCAAGCTCTATAAAGCAAAGGTTGCACCGTTCTAGCCTGAACCCAATGAACAAGCAAAAAACTCTTAATTTCATTGTTATAGAATTCATTCCGAAAAAATATTAAAAAAAAAAAGGATAAAACTGAAGAAGCTGAGATGACTAAAAGAAACCTTTGTTCTGCCTCAATATCCACACCAACAGATGAAGTAGCTGACAAGGTTGAATAGATTACTGTACCAAATATCCTAACTAGCTTCAACAGCATTTCCAAGGATATTCCTAGATGTCTGCATACAGGTAATTTGTCAACATTATGCAGCAAAATCAATGAAATTATGAGTTACAAAGGTGAATAAAACATTGTAAATATGGAAAATTTAGAAACCATGAGTCAAGTAATGTTCTGAGCCTTTGACAGCTGATTTACATGTAAAAGTCAATAGCTCATATAGCTAGGAAACAAGGAAGATGTCATTTTCTTTACACCATGGACACAAGAAACGTATATCAGACAGAACATAACACAAATACAAATACTATATCGAGTTATCAACATCAAACATACAACTGAGAAACAATATCCTTTAAAGAAACAGTAGTAATTAAAGTTCATATATCATGCCTCAACCTCTCATGTGTGTCACTAAGCATCTGTGCTCCTATACAAAAAATAAGAAACATAAGTAAATTTCCTACTATGTTAGGCTGATGTTTCACAAAGCATAGGCTCTAACATTTATAATTAGAATAACCAAAATATTGCCAGAAGACCAGTCATATTTGTAATGATCACTTGTAAATGTCATTCTCCCTTCTCACTTTTGCTTCCTTTTCTTTATCAGATAAACTCTTCTCCCCAATCCCTCCACTCTCTCTCTAATACTGTCACAACATGGCCTATACACTGTTGTAATACACTGAAGTTGAGAGGGAATAATTATCCAATCAACTTGAGTTGCTGAATTATGGCCCAGGTTCCCATCCCCCACCCTCTTCCCTCTGATCCCCAAAATGGTCTCTTTCCTTACCTTCAAGCTGTACATTAAGTTTGCACATGACACTGGTTATATATGTAGTTGTCCTACCAGAGTAATATAAAACAAATAAAACCATTTCATGAACTGCATGGCTCTATCTCTATATTTTCCATCTCATAGTTATTTTGATAAGCTAAAACTTACACCCTTTACAGCATATCTGTCATCTGATACATGGTTTTATGGCAGAAACATATTGTGTCAGGACTGCTTGCATTAAAGGGCATACGAGATGCTACTTACCTATCCATCTCACTCTGAAGAAGGCCTGTTAGAAGTGGCAAAAGGCCAGTGCATACTTCAAGTGTGACAATATCAATTTTCTCCATTATAATGCTAACAACATCTGCAATGACCTGAAATAAACAGCAATAAGACGAAGTACCTTAAGAGTTCCAATATTTGCTCAAGAGTGATATTCGCATCAAGCAAATTGATACTGAGAAAGAAAAGGCCATTTAACATTTGAGAAACCAAGCAACACAAAATGCTCACAGCATCGTCATCCATCTTCTCCATTGCTCCAATTACCCCCTTAACATCATTCCTCTCCCAATATCTGAAGACCACCTGCAATAAATTTCTTATGAGGTTCAGCATGATAACTGGAAATTTGTGCAATTCAGTTATGAAAAAAGTATTTAATCTTTCTTTGTTAACAAGAGTTTAGTAAAAGGAGTAGCTGTCATTTGATGTAATAATTCATGTTCCAAGTGTATTTTCTAGGCCAGCCTTCTTCAAATTAGATTTAGGCAAAGAACAACTCACCAGAATGACTTGGTTCAAAATGATTCAGTTTGTAGCAGTGTATCAAAATTAAGCACACAAAGCAAGTTATGCTATCAACCAAACAACACCCAAGATGTTGGAACACTCCATGTTTCAGATTACTTTCCATATCATGATATTTCATTGATATCTATGAAGCATGGACACCAGACATGACATGGAAATGTCAATGCTCACATGTATAGAACACAATGGCACAAATAGGAAACGTATCTAGTCAAAGCACATGCTTATATGAGAGTAAGAGGAACAAAGTGTGATCATTGGATCTTGCAAGAGTAAACAGGATCACAAAATCGAGTAATGTGCGTTCATTTATAGTTGATCACTCGAGGATATCATCTTCCGATTCACCTGACAGGAGACCAAGATGTTTCTGTGAGATTAAATCTAACAGAAGCATAATTCCTAATTCACCCTGGCTCATAGAAGCAATTTTAAGGGATGTTAATATTTACTTTGACACCTCCAGAACTTTGGACATGTTTTCCAGTATGGAAAGTGCATTCTTATTTTAAACACTGTTATTGTCTTGTCTGTATGGATCCTGATTCCTGACAACTAATATGGTACATTGACAACCATATAAAATGCTAACTAAAGATATTCACAGCTGAAGAAAGAAGATCTCCATATTGCTAATAAGTTAAAATGAACTATATGATCTTCTATGTAACTGACGAGCCTCACTTCCACCAAAGTCTTTTAAAGCTTCGGCATATTTCACCAACTCAGATTTCTCTACACCTAAGGAATCTGGGAAAGAATCATGGCGATTTTTCAAATCTCCAGAAACTCCCCTAATTCAATGGAATATCTTTGAGATTCTCACATCACTGCTATCTGTATCTTGCCTATCCTTATCTTTTAAACTTGTTAACCTGTGAAAATCAAAGGAAGTTCTAGATGTCAAAGTTAGGGTTGCAAACTCTCACTTTTGACCCTCAGCTAGAGCATCATTTCCTATTGATACACTTGAACTGAATTGTGAGGAATTGTTATCTTCCTGAGATTCAAATTTTTCTCCAGATGAACCTCGATTATCGTGATTATGGCTATCTTTGTTTTGTATCAGTTCTCGAAGCTTGCCAAGAACTTTGGCCATGCTTGAGGAGTTATTTCTGGTTGCAGATGAGTTATCAACAGAAGAATTATCATCACCTTCTCCAGAGTCTGCGAAAATCATTGGTCCGAATCAAAGTCCACAATGCTGAACCCCTTTCCCCTACCCCATAAGAATATGCATATTCAAGTATAAGCTGCATGGCCTTCTTCGCAGATGAAGGGCTTAAACTTCTGCTAAGGTTTCTTGCAACTGTTTTACCAGTTGGAGCCTGATAATTACATAGTTCATATTGCAGGCAAGCATTTATCCATGGCAGTCTTCGACATCTGAACATCTATCAGCTTGTAGTCACTCAATTTCCTTGACTAAGCCCCCATTCTCGTCTTAGATGCTCACTCTCCTCCTACAAAGCATCTACCTCTGGGTCCTCCAGAACAGCATTTGCAAGGATCTGAGTAGAATTCAATCTTCGAGCCAAAAAGAAAAAAGAAATCAGAGTCTTGTGACCTTTTGAAAAGTTCATGTGATCTGAGTTATGTTTGATCCCGATCATTCACCCTTTTCAGCTTGAACATACTGAAACAAGGGAAATAGCACACCAACACTAGCTAGTGCTTACCACCCATTCAACTTCCCAACCTCTCAAATCAAAGCCAAAAGTAGAGTATCTTTTAAGTCCATCAGCCAATCAAAGATTCAATCTTTCGTATCAAGCCCCAGACCAGTAAGAGGGACCTGAGAGAAAAGCAGGCAGATAACACCAATCATTGCTTCTGAATCACGGCAGAGCTGAAACCTCTGAAGTGTTCCTGGTCCGTTTATGGAGGTGGCATTGTCATTCATGGCCCGGCTGCCATTTTCAGTCTTCTATCAAAAGCTGGAGAGTGTGTATCATTTCAGCAGCGTGGCAACTAAGCCATGTCAGGGACTCAGGCTCTATCAATGAGGTGTCCAAGCTGAAAAAAAAATAATTGGACTAATATGGACCCATGTCTGACATGTGCCATGTGCACATTGCTCACATGTCAATGTCCAGAATGCATCAGGCATTCTGACGCTAGAAATCTTTGTCCATGCTTCATAAATGCAGATTACGCCCACAAACATAAGCCTTTGACAATTATTATAAAATACAAAGACTTGTTTACAATACATACATACAGATAAACATATAAAATTCAAAACAAAGTCTTCATAATTAACATTTTCAACTTCATGTCTCACAACCTGTAACTTAGTTAAACGAGCCTGCATTGAACTGAGAAACTGGTCATGTTGGTCCATCACATCAGCAATAGCATCTTCATCACTAGCAGATACCGTTGCCTTCTCAGTAGGTGTGGAATGTCCTCTCTGTTAAACTTTTAGGGATTAGAAAATTATATCCTCAAAAGAAAAGAAAAGGGGATATAAAAGACAAAAGAAAGAACAACACAAATGCATCAAACATTGTGCAATATAGTTAAGAGCAGTAAACAAGCAAAAACCATTTCAACAATACATCACTGTTAAAGCTAAAAACTATACGACTTCAACTTATCTTAACTCTAAGATATTACATAAACATTTTGCAGATGAAAATTGAAATATGCACAAGTTCATATATTTCCTTCTATCCCAAATTATTTCTAGTGACACTGGTAGACAAGATCAGAACATTCTCCATCACTCTCTCGTATAGCACAACAGAAGTAACCCAGCTATCTCTTTAATTAAATATAAACTGCGTGCATTTGAAGTGAATCCATATAGTAAAAGAAACCTTCTCTCTATTATTCTCTTTCTCAAATCAATTTCAATAACAGTTATATTGCAACGGACAAGAATAAAAAAAACGGACAAATGGTACTTACAACAATAAGCAGATATAGTAGTTATTAATGGTTAACCAGTTGACTTGATTAGCCATTTGTGGTTAACCAATTGAACATTAGTCATGGCTTGATTTTTCACTAATTTTTGCAGAAGGATATGACACATCTTAAATGTGTATTGATAACATATGCTGAAAGAAAATGTTAGTGGGTTGCCTCTATAATGAAATTGAAAGAAAATACACAAACCAAGCACCATTAAATAATGCTCTTTATGTCTATGATGATTCCTCCCCCCCCCCCCCCCCCCCAACCAAAAGGCCGAAAAAGGAGAAAAAAAAAACACACACACAAACAAAAAAAGAAGAAAAATAAAGCAAAATTTTATAATGAGACCTCAAGCATGTGAGCTCAGCCCAATTTTTCAGATTCATGATTCTTGCAACTCATAGAAACTTCAAAATTCTTGCAACAAACTAAATTATTTTATTACAGCAGTAATTTTATAATCTTTTTCTATTTTTAATTTTCTTAAGTTAGAAAACAAAGTTAAAAAATAAAAGAGAAGAACTGTAAAACCTCTAGAGCTACTCTTGAACAAATTTTGTGGCGATCATGTTGTATGTATCAGAAGTTAAGAGTACAACAACAGAATAGACATGGTTGTGGAAAACAATAGGAAATGGAACCATACCCCATTGAAAGGGAGCACATGAACTGATGATATCCTTCCATGAGAAATTCCAGAGACAGGTGCTTCATAATTAAGAGACCTTTCTTTTTTATCCCAATTGATAAGGGATCGCATTCTCCCTATATGCTTCAAAAAGTATAAAAATAAGAAATCATTTATATTAACATATGGTCTTCAACAGCCTATAGGAACAAAGTTACCTCCTTTTTGTCCTTCAACAGAACATACATCTCTGTTTGCTTTCTGCATCCTAGTTTCATCTGGCAAAAAATTGGAACATTGAATAAACACAAGACATCCAATTTTTTGGCAAATAAAAGCACACCAATCAGTATAACAACTAAATGGTGTTACAAGTAGTGGGCCTTAAAGTTATCTAGGACTTTGGGTTCAACGAGCTTGCTTAAACACATTTAGTTAGAACTTGGTGCCCATAAAAATGCAGAGTGGACTAACCTGATGTGCTTCTCAAACAAACACAATACTTATTTCTCTCAACTCTGGTTACACATAAGAAATTCTTTTTTATAAAAGAGAGATTACATTAAATAAGAGAAAATACAGGAACACAAAAAAAAAACTGAAGGCGGCCAAAAACATTAATGCTTAACAGTGTAAGGGCATGGAAACTGACCACAACTAATCTTGATACCAACAGCCAAAGAATCAATAAAAAACTTTAAGAACAAAGAAATCAAGAGTTAAAATTGTATATCAACATGGATATCAGCTATTCAGATACTTTGAAATCTCTTTTTTTGTTTTTTTGCACTAGGAACCTGCTGATCAAATGTGCATCAAGTTGCTTTTTTAAAGTTGGGCATTGGTGTTAAGACTGACAGGACATGGGTCATCATTGGATCCATGGAACTTTTCCACAAGTTACATATTACACACAATTATCTTCAAGTGCAGAAATATTCTCCTTCGTTCAGGGGAGATTAAAGTCCCCTTTGGTGCATGCTGTGTATCCTGCACCATGAGACTCGAGGGTATTCAGCAATCCTGATGAGGGTTTTATGAATATATTTTTTTTGAATAAAGCAATAATTTTTTTTTAATAAAGGAAAGATACAACAAGCAAGAAGGATAAGACATTTTAATGATAGAGAAACTAAAGAGGCTTAGAAAAGCAAAAATGCTATCTCTTTGTATATTACAAATGGAAACTGCCTAAAAAACACATATGCAGAGCACCAAAGGGAGCCCATGAACAAACCTATCCTATAACATATTTACGGGCAAAGTAATGCCCTTGAAAAGCGCACATTCCATTCTAAATGTATACACCATAGGATAACAAACACCATCACATACTGCCATTAAGTTCAAACATTTACTTCCTACCAAAACTTTTACTTCTGATCAAAGCCTCTAAATTCTATCGTGAGAAACTGCATCAAGATGGCAGGACACAAAAATTGTAAGGAACTAGAAACAGATTATTCTATAAGTAGCTGCCTGACAGTGCCAAAAAAAATGGACACCAGATTCCAACCTACCCAGACAATTGACCAAAATATCAGGGGAAATAGCTGTGTGAGGTCTGCAATCAGCAACATGTATTAAAGCCTACTGAGTACCGCAGTCCAAACAAAATATTCAACTAAAATGAATTGAGACTTACAAATGGGATGGTCAAGGCATAGTTGTCAATTGCGCACAATTGCAATCGCAATTGTGCATTGCACACAGCAATGGGGTTTTGCACAACAAAACCCCAATTGCATTGCGCAGCCCCCAATGCTGTGCAATTTGCACAAAATTGCGCTGCGCAATGAGGCACAACAGAACAATACAGTCACAATGGGTTTTTTAACCCCGATACCCCTATTTTCGCCCCCAAAGCTCATCTCCCTTCTTTTCTCGGTTTTCTCCTACATCGCTTGCTTCTTTATCCGCCCTTGACGCAAATATCTCTTCGTGGTTGCTCCATTGCTGGAAGCTTTTCTGGTTCTGTCTCTGTTCTGTCTCTTCGTGGCTGCAGCAGCTCTCTTCCCCTCCATCGATCAATTCTGTTCTGGTCTTCTAGGACTGCGATCGGTTCTGTTAAGCCATATGCATCTTCTGAGTGTGCTTTTCAGTACTCTGTTCTGTTGGTTCTGTTTCTGTTGACTAAGACAAATTTGAAGACATATAAGGAGTAAATGGTTATGATTGCTTGCTGATTGGTTGATTCATAAGTTGTAACTTCGTATATTTGTTATATTTTTTGTGGGCAGTTAACTTTTGCTCTTTATTATGCACTTGTTTAATAACAGTGAATGTGACTAGTGGACACTTTGCTGATGTCTTTCCTTCCAAAAGATAGAACTGAAGCTTCTTTGAAAGTTTGAATTATTATATGTTACATGTTTTACACATGACATGAGTACTTTTGCATTTTTCCAATTGCCTTTTCTTTTGGCCTCAATTTTCAACTTAGGCATTTTCCTTTGTTCACTGCTGAGTGCTGGTCATCTGGGATTTTGTTCAACATTGATGTTTCTTCTCACTTTAATATGTTCTGTCCAGAGGTACTATTACAGGCATTAGTGATTTAAATCCTATTCGCTGGCCAAATTCACATTGGCATTCTGTGAAGGCTGGCCAAATTTGTTGGCATGGTTTTGGGTTTCTAACTTTCTAGAGATGATAAAATTTTCTGAGCTTGTTAAACTTAATCAACTGATGACTGACCATTTGGCTTTAGTAGAAGTTGTTAGTGGATCTTGTTGCAAGTTTTTGTTATCTTGTTACACATTGTTCATCGACTTTGTTTGTTAAATCTTTTTCTTATTTCTTTATTATATATGTATTTTGGCAAGTTGAAATTTTATGTTAACATGAAAGCAAATGTTGAGGAATTTAGGAAAGTATTGACTATTTGGTAATTAGGAAAGGGTTATGGGATTAGGAAAGTACTTTCTTCTAGTGCACCCAAGAGTCAAGACCCAACCAAAGGAAATAGTATAACTGCTGTTTCACAGTTGTAGCATTGGTATACATTTATATACAGTTTTAACTTCTAAGAATTAGCATGTAACATGTTCACTGTTAATAATTCTTTCAATCTGTATATTAACTTCTTTACTTTCTTTCTCTCTACTTATATGGCTTCCTTTGTTTTTTTCTCAAAACATAGAATTAAAATTAGAGTCAGAAATCAGAATGCTGTATTTCCAAGCTGCCAATGACTATCCTAAAGTGACAAATGTGCTGATATAGTGTATAGAATTAGATGGTGTCATGATTCCAACATGAGCACTTTTAATTTCCTAATTTTAACTTTTTAAGTGCATGACTGCTGTTTTTTTTTTTTTTTCTTTCTTTCTTTGTCCTCCTATGTGCTATCTACTGTTTGAATTGTAATTCTGTCATGCTCATATGAAATGTATCTATGATTTCAGATTGATAATTATGCGTGTGTGTGTGTGTCTATGCTTTGCTTTAGGTTTAGGTTCTAAATGAGTCATCAAAGCAGTAGCAGTGGACCTAGTTCTGATCCAGCATGGAAATATTGTAAAAAGGTTGATTCTAAACAGCCAAACAAGGTGCAATGCAAGTTTTGTGGCAAGATTTCAAATGCTAGAATCACTAGAGCAAAACACCATCCAATTGGAGGGAATAGAAACGTCAAAATCTGTGACCAATGCCCAGAAACTGTTAGAGAATAAATTAGGCAGTTTGTAGCACAAAAAGAGGAAACCAAATCTCAAAAAAACTTGCTGCCTCCCAATCTCAATTATGAAGATTATGATACAATGGACATAGAAGCTAAGGAAGAGGATGTGCAAGTTGCAACCAGCACCAATGAGAAAGAGGGCCTCTAAGTGCACATTCTTCTCAAAAATGTAGTAAAGCATCAATCCCTCCAAAAAAGCCAAAGCCAAAGGGACCAATTGATCCTTATTATGCTATTGATCTAGAAGTTGCTGTGGAACAAAGAAAGAAAGGAAGGCAAACTGTTATCAATGAGCATTACAAGAAAGAAGCAAGGGATAAAGCATGTCAAGCTATTGCAAGGTGGACTTATGAAGCTGGAATCCCTTTTAATGCAGTAAACTATGATAGTTTTGCAGTCATGATTGAGGCCATTGGACAATATGGGCCTGGCATGAAACCACCAAGCTATAATGAGGTGAGGGACCCACTTCTCCAAAAAGTAGAGAATACCAATAACGTGTTGAAGACATATAAGGAGCAATGGGCACAAGTTGGATGCTCTATCATGGCAGATGGATGGAAAGATAGAAGAGATAGGACCTTGATTAATTTCATGGTCAACAGCCCAAGGGCACTATGTTTATGGAGTCCATTGATGCCTCTAAATATGTCAAGACTGGGTAAAGGATGTTTGAGTTGCTTGATAAGTTTGTGCAAAAGGTTGGACCAACCAATGTTGTCCAAGCTATCACTAATAGTGCTTCAAACAATTTTGTAGCTGGTAAATTTCTCTCATTTGTTTTCTCTTTTAAAGATTAATAATGCAAGTTATGGATGCTGACTTGTCTATGTTGATATGCTTCTAATAGGAAGATTGTTGGAGGCCAAATATCCGCACTTGTATTGGACTCCACGTGCTGCACATTGCATTAATTTGATGTTGGAGGATATTTCGAAGATTCCCTGTCTCTCTACCATAATGAAGAATGCTGTAGCTTTGAGTGGTTTTATATATAACCATTCAGGTGTGTTGAACATGATGAGGCGCTTCTTATATAGGCCAGCAAAAACTAGATTTGCTACTACATTCATTACACTTCCTAGCATTTAACAGCCACAAAGCATCTTTAAAGCAAATGCTCACTTCTTAGGATTGGGCTAATAGTCAATGGGCAAAACTTTTACAAGGCAAGAGAGCAGCTAAAACCATGTTTAACATTTCTATTTGGAGAAATGTTGCCTACTCTCTTAAGGAGGCTGGTCCTTTAATCAAAATGCTTTGATTGGTGGATGGTGAGAAGAAGCCTCCAATGGGATACATTTATGAGGCTATGGATAGAGCCAAGGAAGCAATCGCCAAGACTTTCAATGAGAATGAGGATAAGTATCAGAATATATTTCAAATTATTGATAGAAGATGGGAAGTGCAATTGCTTCGCCCATTGCCTGTAATTGGGCATTACTTGAATCCTGAATGTTTTTATATAAATCCAGATATTTGAGGGACCAAGAAGAGGCAAATGGTATGATAACTTGCATGCAAAAATTGGTTCTTGATACTAACATTCAAGACAAGATTATAAGTGAATTAGCCCAATACTAGAAAGCAAAAGGTCTTCTTGGGAATGAAATAGCAAAGAGATCTAGAACAAGGGCACCAACAGAGTGGTGGATTAATTTTTGGTGTAGAAGTCCCTCACTTGCAAAAGTTTGCTTGTCAAAGTTCTTGGCAACACTTACAGGTCATCTGGGTGTGAGAGGAATTGGAATGTGTTTGAAAATGTAAATTATAGTTACTTCATAAAGAAAATGTAACATATAGTTACTTCATTAACTATATAACACTTAGTGAAGTTTTAATTCCAATCCCTTATATTCTTTCTTAATTTTGCAGCTTCATACCAAAGGAGGAATAGACTTGAACATAAAAGTTTGAATGATTTAGTATTTGTAAAGTATAATAGGGCATTGAGACGAAGATACAATCATCGCAACACAATTGATCCAATCTCATTGAAAGAGATTGATTAGTGTAATGAGTGGTTGATTGGCAAGGTGGCAGAAGAAAGAGATTTAGATCATGAAGATGAATTTGTGTTCAAAGATCAAGATTTGACTTGGAGTGAGGTAGCTAGAGCTTCAGGAGTTGAGGAGCCTTCCCGTATTATTAGGAAATTAGCCTCTCGCACCATTTCAACTCCTATTCCAACCCCAACCCCGAGATTGAGAAAGAGATCTTCTGCAAGGCCTAATCGTTCAGTTCCTCTTGATAATCATGATCAGGATGAGATGTCAATGAAGACAGAATCAGAAGGGACTGAAGATGAGGAAGAAGAAGAATTTCGCGGAAATGATCATACAAGTGATGATGCTCCATTTTGTGGTGAGAATGTTGCTTTCAATGATGAGGATGAATATTACACTTCTAATGCTTAGTGTTTCTATGTGATTTTCTTCTTATGCTTAGAGTTTCTATGTAATGTTTAGAGGCTTTATCCTTAGATAATTGGACTCTTTACGGATTTATGCTTAAGTTGCCTAATGTTGTTTAGTGTTTGTTATTTGAAATATTGAATCTTGATTGCAAATGGAGTTGCCATATTTTTTTAAGGTTATTTTGTTATATATTGTTGTTATTTAGGGTTATATTACATATATAAAAATATATTTTTATATATGTTATATAATTGCGCAATTGTTCAAATTGACATGCACAATTTGTAGTGCAATGCGCAATGTCACAATGACTCCTAGCACAATAAGTGTGCAATTCACAATTAACAACTATGGGTCAAGAAACCCTTAATATAAGAATGAGTCAAAAGCAAGAGAGGAGAAAAATGGCAGTTTACAAGAGAACAGACTAGAAGAATCAAGAGTCCAAATTCTCCTATGTTCATTGAAGGTTAGCAGAATCAAGTAAAGCCACAAAGGATTCCAGTGCGTTAATATCTATTTCATTTAGATTTCTAAAAAATGTGCAATTCAAATAAAGATTTGAACCTCAAATAAATTTAAAATATTAGAGTGGGTGAGTTATGTAAAGAAAGCAAACGATAGAGGCAAAGAAATGTCTCTAAGAAAGGATATTCCCCACCCCAATGTCCTCTCAAAACCTGAGACAAACCAAACAGCCAAAAGAATGAAATGCATCAAAAGAGAAAATAGTTTCTAAACAAATCAACTAATCAGTAAATATCACGTTTCAAAAAGCCGCTTAACTAAGATTAAATTAAGGGCTTAAAATGGCCTTTATAATGCAAACACATACCAAGAACATGAAGGCTGCAAGATGCAAACAAGGTACATGATCACAACCACCTTGTACTGAAACTTTAATTTCATATTTTAAGATTAATTCTAAGACTGGTGCTGGTAAGAATCAAAAAGTAGATCATTAGGTAAACCAGGACCCAATATTATGTCAAATAACTATTTTATTTTCAAGATCAATTGTCAAGACCCTAATATTACAAGTTACAATCATATAGTCCATGGTTATTGTCAAGGAACCAATTATCCCAAAAGCTTAAGCTTTAGGTGCAGAACCAAAAATGGTTTTATATCTCTAACACACTCTCTAAAACAAAAGCTTGGGGGGCTTGAAGCATGGACAAAGTACAATCCCACCAAACCTTATGCCAAAATTCAATTTAATTTTTGGAAAATATGAGCAGTAAGGATGAAACTCTTAACAACTTAGTCATTAAGGCTCAAGCTTTGATATCATGTCAAAGAATCAATTGTCCCAAAAGCTTAAGTTATTAAGTGTGGACTCAAGAATAGTTTTATATCACTAACAGTTATAAAACGCACTGCATAATAAATATCGATACTTGAAAAAAAAAAAAGCATAGCAGTGAAATTAAGTGTTGGTACAAATTTTAACTTGGTACTTAGCTCTGTCCCTAAATTTATTTCATGTTTTCCAGTTTCAAGATGCCTAACACAATATTAGCCCTTCTCGGAAGTAGGATTACCTTGAGTTAAGCTTACAGCGGCAGGATTCATATTTTTATCTGTAAAAGCACTCAATTCGCCACCTGTAGTAGTTGCAGATTCAGATACGGGGGAAGTAGATGGCTTGTCCATTTCATCCCTGCTGTTTGGAAATTTACGTAACTCTGCTACTTTTGGCTGCCAAGAGAATGACATTGTTCTTCCAGCAACACTAGCTTCTTTTCTAGACTCAGTTACAGGCTCTGTCCTTATGCTAGCTCTGGGGACAATGACTGGTACAATATCTGATTTATTGATAATTGGAACATTGGGTGTAGAATGAGATTTTAAAGAACTTCTCTTCTGAGCCGTTGCATTAGGCATTGCTGTTGAACCACCGATTACTGTTTTGGGACCAGAGTTCAAATTGATCCTCTGAGGAGTACTTGGTGCACTTCCTGTGGCTTCATGCAATCCATTAAACAAGAAATGAGGAAGAATGGACAATAACAGAGATTTTGAACCAGGTGGACCAAAAGCAGATGGAGATTCAACAAACAATGAAAACAAAAGAAAATGAAAATAATTATGAAAAGAGAAAGGATACATACACGCCAAATATTTTCCCTCCTTCACAGGATCTGAATCTTGAGAAACTGACAACCTGCCAAGAATTCTTGTTTCCTTCACTAATGGATCAGGATTTTGTGAAACAGAGAGTCTAGCTTTAGCTGGGTTCTCATTTAGTACAGACATATTTCCACTTGAAGATTTAGTTTCTGTATGGCCATTTAGTCTGTTAACATTATTAACTGCATATGGCTCTATACGCTGTCAGAAAGGTAAAATAAATATATTAGCATAAAAATAGTGTCAAAAATCACCATCACTAGAAATAAGGCACATCTCTGTGAAAAGCATATATGTAATACCGATATATCTACAACCCAGACTCCAACACAGCTCTGATTGTATGAGCACCCAAGAAGTTTCCCTTCATGAACATTCAGATCAGACAATCTAGACCAACCAACATCTACCATATCATGGCATCTTATTGGTTCCCATGAGTAAACCTACATAGAACCAACTGGACCATTGTTACCTTGATATATAGTTACATCAAATTGAACCGAGAAAAAATAAAAAGCTTACCTTCAAACTCTCGTGTAACCCACAGAGCAGCGTCCTGCCATCAGGATTGAAAGTAAGAGAACGAACTCCAGTTGTCTACAGTTCAAGGGATACAGAATATATGAGAATTCTTACAAGAAACCATAACAATAAGCATTGTTGATCCTAAACCCTATCAGCCAGGTAAAAATAGTAAGGATTTATGACAAAACATACCTCAGGACCAGCCGAACCAATTAGCTCAAAGGTTTCAAGGTCCCAAAATTTTACAGTCCTATCAGCAGAACCTAGGCATCGGAATAAAATGAATAGAATAAAGATTACAAATACACCCATTATTTAGGGGGAAAATAAGGAAACATGAGAAGCTTTCTAAAAAACAACATAAAAATCAGGATTTCAGAAAATTGTTCAAAATCAAACAAAATAAAAACCACCATATGTAATATGGGCACCATAAATGAAATTATGACATAATGAAATTATCAATATCTCTCTATAAAAAATTTTGCTAACAATGTTCTAATTATTCCTATACAAATTGTTCTAATTACATGGACCCAGCTGAGTAAGAGTTGCAATCACCTACTGGCTTGTAACTTTTGTTAAGGAATCTTACAATATTGTTGAAATATAAAGAATAAAACCAAGAAGTACAAATTATTAAGAGTTTCCAATCTTGAAGCACCTTTTATTTGCATCATGCTATGCACTTCCATCCTAGCATGATTTTGCAAAGACCCCACTTCTGAAGCCCAGTGTCCCTATCTTATTTTCAATTCCAACTAACTTCTGCATTCTGTTATAGTAAGATTATGGCCTAACATTTTTCCCCAACCAAACTATTCTGTAATGTTTGCAGTAGTATTCCCAGCCTGCTTCCAGATCCACTAAACCCCACCCCCCAAAAAAAAATTTTTGTTTAAAGGACTATGCCCAGCCTGTTACTTCAAAAATCCTAATTTTAGTTTCACATATTTTCATTCATTGAATTCACAAATTAGTTCCTAATTTGTAAGTCCTAACATAACATTATTAAACTTCAAATGACCCATTTTCTATTGCATTCACCATTTAAATAATCAAACACAGCACACAAAAAATCCCAAGTTCTGTCTTGCCACCATATTCCCTTCAGAAAAACATTGAAGAGAATAAAAATGAAGCCTTAAAGAGCATTTTAATCTTTGTTCTGTTTGTCCAGCAAAAATACAGACACGAAGGCTCTTCACTCCAAACAAAATCAGCCATCTTCAAATTCCAGCACAATATAAGCTAAATAAACTTCAAATCACCACTTTTCTTCATGCTTGATCATTTGTATGTCAATTTTTTTTTTTTATTTGCCAGTGGTTGAAGGGGGATGATTGGTGAAGGGATGACTCAATTGCCTTTGGCAGGAAGCAAGCATAGTCCAGCATAACACCAAGTGTCCTATCTGTGCTTGTGTCCACCAAATTTTACTGCTAGGTCAAGAAAGCGGAAAAAGTTTATAGAAAAATAAAATCTTTTGAAGCTTTAACAAAAATTTTGATGTGATAGCTTTACAACAATCCATTCTACATCAGAAATGTTAACATTTATACTCATTTGTGCTCAACAAATTGCACATGATTTTAAAAAAAAACATTTGCATTTGTGGAGCATCTGAACTATTGACCTGAAAGGTTCCTGCCTGATATTCTAAAGGCATAATGAACAAGGAAAAATGACTTCATCAGACCATAATTCTAATCTATATTACATGTTGATAGTTGAGGTTGATAATTTTCAGAACATACAATTGACAAAATTATATTTTTTAGATTCAACCAGAATGTGTCAATGCATAAATCATTGCCCACAAGCAAATATGAATTATTATTACAATGATAGCAAATAACAGCAACAATATAACAACATTAATAAACAATAACAATAGTAAATTAGTAATAACAAGGCGCCCTCTTCTATGAGTAGTTTCACTTTACATCAGCTCATCCCATGGGCAGCACTTTAAGAAAATATAGTTGAATTAAAAAAAAAGATAACAGTTATGGTATGTAGCCACCTCAACAACACTTAGTGAGACAGCACAAAATGAGATCACGAAAGCCGGAGAAATGGAACACTTCCTTATTGAGGTACTATATTTATCATTAAAAAAGTAAAACTAACCTGTTGCAAGCAAAAACTCATGGGGATGAAAGTCTATGCACTGAACCTGGCCCTCGTGACACTTAAAATCATGCAAGAGTTTTCCGGCAGTCAGATCCCACAACTGCAAAAGCACACATTATAATTTCTACAAAAATGAACAAATCCATAAATTCTAAGACTAAATCATGATATATGGCTATATGCATTAATCATCTTTCATAGCATTACAACAAAGATAAAAGAAAATTGCAGATTATGCACCAAGTCAATGACTTAGAGAGACAAACAGCAAAGGTGAGTTGCTTAATAGATGGTTGTTTTAAAATGTTATGAGAGTCATATGTGTTCACAGTGAATTTTCAACTAATTATTACAAGCCTTTCCAAATGGGGATGGCAAGAACAACTGTCTGCAGGATTAAGGTGAATTACTGAAAGCACAATTTGCACGAAAGCATCCTGTAAGGATTTAAAGTCCAAATCCTCCAATCAGAAGTAGAAAATAAGGGGGCTGCTTCAAGTAAAATCAACAGTAATTTCAATCAGAAGTCCATGTCATTTGGACTTCTAAACCAAACAAAAATTCCAAGCAACACTGTACCTTGTATACTATAAAAAAATTTCTTGCAGGACAGCAGCAAAGAGAGGCAACAGAGATAATAAGAGGAGAAACTTCAGAACAACAAGCATCACTCACAGACATAAACCAATAGGTAAGCTGTAAGCCATGAGATCATCACCCACTTAAAGGATAACTAACACATAAGGAATTATACACCTTGTAAACAACTTACCAAGGACTAGTGATTAGCATCGATTAAAGGTTTGGCATCCTACTGATTCTCATGGAGCTATATGCACCACAAATCACCCAGTGCATAACGCAAAAATTAGAATGCTAAAAACTGAGTTTTATTACAAACACAGAGATTCAATTGAAGTTGGAATTCAAAAAGAATTCAATTGAATTCCATCAAGAGCTTGTTTCCAAACAAAACCATAATGGAATTGGTTCTGAACAAAGCCATAAAGGAATTGGTTCTGAACAAAACCATAACAGAATTGCTTCTGAACAAAACCATAATGGAATTGGGTCTGAGGGAAAATGTGATACACTTTAACTTAGTGAAGCAATGCTTTTTGGACACCAAATTACCCAAAATCAAGTTCCCCCTCTCTTCTCTCTTAGGCCTACAATTTTGTTCTCTTTTCATTAACCTACAATTCAAATGAGAAGTACAACAAACATATCTAGCAGACATTTAAACTTGATCTCTACCTTCAAGGCCATATATCATCACACACTAACGTTGATGCACTATTTCTGTTTAGCCTTTGGTCTTCATTACACAAACAACATTCTCCCCAGCATGGACCAGACTTGAATTAAGGTTCTATATTAATAACATTTGGGAGGAATGTTTAGAATGAATATTTACTTTCATCTTTCATATTTAATTTATAGATACAATAAGAACAACTATTTCAACACTTCTCCTGAAAATTTGACATATAAGTCTCATAGCAAGGGCATAAACTTCACAAACACTAACAACAGAGAAGTTAAAATATAAATGCTGATTAATCATAAAAACCTTGTTATGCAATCTTAATCCAAAAATATCACGAAAAAGGAGAGCAATTCTGACCTTCACAGTATTGTCCTCTCCACCTGACACAACCCAGCGTCCATCAGGGGTAAACCTAATTGCATTAACCCCTCGAGTGTGACCCTTGTACGTATGGATACAACCCTTCTTTCTGATGTCCCATATCTTAAGGTTAGTGTCTAAAGAGCCAGATGCAAAAAACTCTCCAAATGGATGGAAGTCCACAGATGTACAGTTGGACCTATGACCAGTAAGAGTGCGAACAACTGACAGAAAAACATTGCAAGCCAAATATTTAGATTACAAGTATGAGTTCAACATTTTATAGTGCATTTATCAAATAAGTTTAATGAGAATACTCATATATCTTTCATCAGTTTTTTTAAGATCAATTAAAGGAAATGAAGCAGCAGCATACTCTTTGCCTCCTCTAAGTCCCAAAGTTTTATAGTGCCACTTGCAGCTCCTGCAGCCACCAACACTTCAGAGGAATCAAAGCTTACAGAATCGATTCCGCTTGAATGTCCTGTCAAACTCTGCATAAGAAGATACAACTCTTTGACCAAAGATTGATACAAAACATTCTTTATTTTATCAGCTAAAAGAACAAGATTCTGTAAATATAGGAGGGAGACAAAAGTGAAAAAGAAGAAGACAAGGTAAGTTTTCCCTAATATCACAAGAGTTAAAAAATTTAAAAAAAAAAAAAAGAAGGACAAAGAAACAAATACAATATACATCAAAACAATAATTCAATCTTTTCGTATATCTTTGAAGGAAACCCTCTAAAACCCCATTAACTAAGCATAAACAGTATAAAGAAGCTATGCTACCTAGACAAGCCTCTAAATTCTCATACAAACCATCCAAATACCATTTGAAACATAGTTCACCAGCTACCATGCAAGTCAGCTTCCAACAACGCTAAATAATTAATGACCCCCAAAAGCACAATATAATGTAAGGCTAAGCAAAGAAAACAATGTTTATTAAAATCATAAAATAATATAATTCTAAATATATATGCAGACTCCAGGGAAAAAATCAGAAAGAAAATACTAAATATATAGGTATAAGTTAAAAGGCACCAGGAGAACGAACCAATATGGCATTAGGTTTACCAATAGCCCAAAGATTGACTTTGTGATCTTCTCCTCCAGTGACAAGAAGCCTAGATGACTTCCTTCCAATCTTGAGGCAATTGACAGTGGAAGCATGTGCTACAAATTCCTCTGCACAGAACTCGTCAAGGCCAACTAATATTAAACTGACGCCAGTAAGTTTAGCATATAGACAACGACAACACAAGGAAATTAAAGAAATAATAAAGATGGCAGTCGAGATAGATCTACAAGAAGTAGCCAACTGAATAACTCAAATTGCTTAGATCAAACAAAGTAAGAATATCAAATAACCCAAAAAAAAAAATAGAGAAACAAATATTAGGAGAATGCAAAACATGGAGGATACGCAGCTTGTAGGCGCGCTTGGTAGTCATCGGCAAACAATATTGCAATATTTAGGAATCGAAAACCCTAGTAATTGCAGTTGAGAGAGAAACAGTTGCTCTGAACTTCAGGCATTCAAAAGATCTACTATAGTCCGCCAAAAATTCCCAGATCTTCACCACCCACACCAAGTATCTGCGGCCCTTCAAATAAAACCCATAGTTTTTTTAGTAAAAGATGTTAAGATTTTAAACTTTGCTGTTGTACCCCAAGATCAAGTAGATGGAAGAACAGAAAAAGTGAAGAGAGTTAAAGACAAACCCTACCTTAATTTTAAGGAAGATTTTAATTTCTTTCGTAGAACCGTATCAGAGCGGTTAAGGAAGGAATAGCTTGCTTCAGGCTATACGATAAGAACAAGTAACCCACAGCCATTCACCTTTGCCTGCTCTTCCTACACTTGTTCCGCTTGTTACTTCACACTTCAACTACGGGGAGAGTGCGGCACAATAAATATGCATAACATAGCTTTAGGTATCAAGAGTGACACTCCTGTTAAACAAAGAGCCAAGGCTTCATTTCTTTCTCTGCTTCCAATTGCACAACAGCATTTGCCTGAGTTTCTGTGAGAGCGCAACCCTCTGCCCAGGCGTACAGCAAAGATGAGAGAGTTGAGATAGTCTTTTCACGATCTGTCCCCCAGTAATGATGGTTAAGTTCAAAATTAATCTGAGAGGGGGAAGGCTCTAAATATAAAATTAAGAAAATTAGGAGGAAATCTGTAAATATCTGAAAGCTACTTGCGACATTTGCGTTACACACTCTGCCTCGGCAAATCAAAAATTGAGAAGACCACGCAACAGAAATTTTCATTTTTTGGTTGAACATATTATTCTAATTTGTTTTCCTCCTTTAATTACTTCATTATTTAAAGTCACAACAGTGATCAAAGCTACTCAGTGCTCTCACTCGTGGGTATGTCTAAAATCAATTCAGTTTAATTTAAATGGATTTAATCCAGCCGAATTTAATTATATAAATGAATTTATTCAATAAATTAAAAAAATTATTAGTTTAATTTGATTGTAAAATCTATAATTTTAAAATGACTCAATTGTCAAATCTCTAATTTTAAAAATTGATAAAAACCAAATTGATCAATTTATTTAGTATAAATATATTTATATTCTAGTTATAATTGTGATGTATAATAAAATATAATATGCAATATTTGATATAATATAATATAAATTATATATTTTGTAATGTCATTTTTCATCATTTGTGTACACAATATAAATATTTTTAAATATCATAAATTATATAAAAATACAAATCATACATTGAGGTACACATGTGATATATATATATATATGAGATATACTAACCGTTCAATACAAATTCGGTACCGAGCCAATCGATTGAATGCCATTGGCAAAATTCATACCTCCGAGTGGGAGGCTATGGCACTTTCAAAATTCTTTAATCTCTTGCATATTTAATTTAGGAGTAAACTAATAATTTTATTCCTAAAGATTTTGATAAGAACAATTTAATCTATGAAAGAATGACTCATTCAATTTCATCTCCAAATCTTTGAAAATTGTTCTAAAATAGTCCTTCTCTTAAGTGGTATTTTTTGGCTTCATTAAGTAATATGACATGGTCCATTAACTAATGATTTAGCCTATTAACTATATATGTAGCCTATTAAAGTGCCATGTCAGCACCTCACAACCTTTTTTTTATAAGTTAACTATCACCTTAGTTCTTTAAAGATGAACAGAAATAATTTAATTTTTAAAATATTCTAAATTTTAAAACTTTATATCTAAGACCCTAAATTTCAAAATTGTAAAATTTTAAATATCAAATCTTAAAACCTCAAACTTAAACCCCAAACCTTATAACCATAAATTAAATCCAACACCCAAAAACTCAAAAAATCCAAACACCAAAACCTAAATCCTAAACCTTAAATCTCAAATCACAAAATCTTAAACCCTAAATCCCAAATTTCAAAACCCTAAAACCATAAATGAAATCTAACACCCTAAATCATAAAACACTAAATCATAAAATCTTAAATTTTAAATCTTAAACTTTAATCCCAAAACACTAAACTCTAAACCTCAAACCCTAAAATCATAAATCTCAAACCTTAAATCTTAGGGACAAAATTGTTTTGGTGCATCTTTTAACAAAAGATTTGGGATTTTAAGGTTTAGGGTGTTGAATCTAATTTATGGTTTTAGGGTTTGGGGGTTTAAGTTTAGGGTTTTAAAATTTGAGATTTAGGGTTTAGGACTTAGTTTTTTAAGATTTAAGGGTTTAAGTTTAAGGTTTTTGGATTTTGAGAGTTGGGATTTAGGGTTTTAGGATTTAGGGTTTAAGGTTTTGAGATTTAGGATATTGGATTTGACTTATGGTTTTAAGGTTTGAGGGTTTTAAGATTTAAGGTTTTGAGATTTGGGGTTTAGGGTTTAAAATTTAGGATTTCGGGTTTGGGGTTGTATGGTTTAGTTGTTGGATTTGATTTATAATTTTAAGATTTAGGGTTCTAAGCTTAGGATTTTAGGGTTTTGAGATTTTAGATTTAAAGTTTTAGAGTTTAGGATGATGGATTTGATTTATGGTTTTAAGGTTTGGGTTTATTAGGTTTTAGGGTTTTGATGTATAGGGTTTTGATTTAAGGTTTTGCAATTTATTAAGGACTAAATTGTTTCTGCTCATCTTTCAGAGACTCAAGTGGTGGTTAACTTATAAGGAAAGGGATGTGAGGTGCCAATATGGCACTTTAACAGGCTATATAGGTAGTTAACAGGCCAAATCATCATTAATGAGCTATGTCATATCATTTAACAAAGCTAGAAAATTCCACTTAATGGAAGGACCATTTTGGAACAATTTTGAAAGGTTTGTGGATGAAATTGATTGAGTCATTCTTTCAAGGACTAAATCATTCCCACCAAAATTTTTTAGGAACAAAATTGTTAGTTTACTCTTTAATTTAGAAATAATAATATAACTCTACCTTAATATATTTTCATAAACTTAAATAAACTTTGACATCCTCAACAATTGTTTTAAGGTCCACAAAGAAGAAGACCCTTTCCCAACCAAATACAATACCACATAATCATATTCCCTAAGGCTTATTCACATTATTAAGGATTTGTGGCTTTAAGGAGCATGCATATGCTCTCTTGTCTATAAATGTTTTGAACTATAACCAAAGTTATCACCATGCTCATTACAAAAAAATCCTTTCCCATAAAAAAACCTTAAAGCTATTTTCTCCATGACATCTTTGAAGGCTTTAAAAATATTAAACTTCATTGCACCCATGAATCCAAACAACATCCCAACAATTAAGTGCACATGGGTAGACAAATTAGAAAAGAAAAACTAGATAACTTAAGAATCAATTAAAACGCAAACATCATAAAAGCAATATGTTTATTCATATTTCTCAATAAACCTTATCAAAATCCTCATCCTTAAATGAAAATGCTGCATCTAGCTTCCTTCCTTCATATGACCCAAAACATTTATAAACATTAAGACAATAAAGATGTTCTTCAAATGGTTCTTCCCAAAATACAGGTCAAGCCATATAAAAAATGGTCAAACAACTAGCATAAGTCAATTCATACTAACTATAAATATGCAACTCACACTTAGAAAATTAGGCTTTGACTATGAGCTTTTTTACTAAACAAAGATTAGCAGCAACAAATAATAATGAAGAAAAAATTTAAGAAAAAGGATGAGGAACTAGAACAACCCTTTACCAGAAAACATTATCAGCAACCATAACTATAACCACCAATCAAATTTTCAAAAAAAGAAAAAGAGCTAAAAAAAAAAGAAAGGATAATGGGGAATTTGCATAGCCCACTTTAGCAATAATATAACCTTTAGCTTTAGACAACCCAACTAAGAGGTCAAAAATTTTGGGGTTTTAAAGTGGGTTTCAATGCCAAAAGGGAATTTGGTGTGGATAGGTGGATCTTGGAATAGGGGTACAATGAAGAAAAAGGCTAAAATGTACAAAACTATCTTGTACTTAAGTACCTCTTTAAAAAACCCCTATTATACTTTAAAATTTTGCAAAGAACTCTCATGTACTTGAAGAAGTTAACAAAAGACCACCTTCCATCCAAAATGTAATAGAAAACAAAAACAAGAAAAATTTCAAACCAAAAAAAAAATTGACATAGAGTACTAGTAACCCACCATCTCCAATGTAACCCCTATAGCCCAACAATCTTCCCTTACACCATAAAATCCTACAACCTTAAAATCCAAAATTCAAAAATTCTAAAACTCTAAACACTAAATCATAAATTATGAAATCTCAAACACTAAATAGTTTAACCCTAAGCTTAAATTGTGAAACCTTAAATCCTAATCGACAAAACCTCAACCTTAAACTGCTAAACTCCAAATCCCAAACTTTAAACCATGAAATCTTGAAACCCAAATCCCAAATTATCAAATCCCAAACCCTAAACTCTAATCACAAAATCTCAAACCGTAAACCTTAAACCATAAAACCTTAAAACTCAAACCTAAACTATAAAAACCTAAACCCTAAGTCCTAAAACCCAAACTGTGAAATCTTAAATTATGAAACCCTAAATTTCAAACCATAAAGGTTAAATGCTCAACTAAGAAACCTAACCTTGGATCATGAAACCCCAAATCTTAAATTATAAAACCCTAAACCTTACACTAGAAAATTCTAAACCCTAACCCCAAATCCCAAATCCTAAGCTATAAAGCCCCAAACCTTAAATTATGGAACCCTAAATCGCATAACCTTAAATTACAAAACCTCAAAACTTTAAATCCTAAATCACAAAACTCCAAACCCAAAATCCTTAATTGCAAAATCTTGAACCCTAAACCTTAAATTACAAAGCCCTAAATCTAAAACCCAAACTATAAAACCCTAATCCTAAACCCCAATTTGTGAAACCATAAATCCTAAATTATAAAACTCTAAATCCTAAACTCTATACTATGAACCAGATCTTAAACCCTAAACTATGAAACCCTCATCCTCAAATCATACATCACAAAACCCTAAACTAAAAATTATTAAACCTCATACCCCAAATCCAAAATCTTAAACTGTAAAACCTTAAACTCCAAGCCTTAAACCGAAAAATTCCTTATATTAAATCCTAAATTGCAAACCAAACCCTAAATCTGAAACTACAAAACCTAAAACCTAAAGTATTGTTTAAGGTTTAGGGCTTCACAATAGGGTGTGAGAGGGGTATCATAATTTAGGCATAAGGTTTAAGGTTTGGGGTTTTGAGTTTTGAGTTTTGAGTTTTGTGATTTAGTATTTAAGGTTTGAGATTTCAAAGTTAGGGTTTAAGATTTTGTAACTGAGAGATTTAGGTTTAGAATTTTATAATTTAGGGATTGAAGTTTATGATTTAGGCTTTGGCATTTATGGATTAATAGTTTAAGGTTTGGATATTAGGTTTCATTATTTAAAGTTTGGAATTTAGGGTTTTATAGTTTAAGATTTGCGGTTTGAGTTTCACAATTGAAGATTTGGGATTTTATGGTTAGGGTTCACATTTTTAGGTTTGGAGTCTATAGGTTCAAGGTTTAGGGTTTTATGGTTTATAATTTAGGATTTTATAGTAAGGTGTGTGGTTTTATAGCTTTAAGGTTTAGGGTTTTGCAATTTAGAGTTTGGGATTTAGAATTTTATAGTTTAAGGTTTGAGGTTTTCATGTTTAAGGTTTTAATTTTCATAGTTTAAAGTTTAGGGTTTGAGGTTTTGCATTTAAGGATTTGAAGTTTTATGGTTTAGGATTTGTTATTTAGGGTTTCAAAGTTTAGAGTTTAGGATTTTGGGCTTCACAATTTAAGATTTTGGATTTAGGGTTTTAAAATCCAAGATTTACAATTTTACAAGTTAAGGGTTTCATGGTTTAGGGTTTGAGGTTTTGTAGTTTAGGATTTAGGCTTTCATAATCTATGATTTAGAGTTTGGGCTTTCATGGTCTAGAGCTTGGGGTTTGCAGTTTTGTAGTTTACGATTTGGAGTTTGGGGTTCCATAGTTTAGGGTTTCAAATTTCATAGTTCAAATTTTAGGGTTTCATAATTTAAGATTTAGGGTTTAAGTTTTATAGTTTAAGGTTTCACAATTTAGGATAAGAGATTTCATAGTTTAACGTTTTTGGTTTTGCCATTTAGGATTTTTTATTTCACATTTTAGGGTTTTAGGTTTAGAGTTTTGTGGTTTAAAGTTGAAGGTTTGGGTTTTCATGGTTTGGGGTCTAATGTTAAAGGTTTCACAGTTTAAGATTTGGGGTTTTATAGTTTAAGGTTTAAAATTTGTTTTAGTGTTTAAGGTTTCACAATTTAGGATTTAGAATATAAGGTTTTAAGATTTAATGCTTTAGTGTTTGAGGTCTAAGGTTTACAATTTAAATTTAAAGGCCTTAGGGTTTAAAGATTTAAAGTTTTAGGTTTGTGGTTTATAATTTAGTGCTTTAGAGAGTAATTAAGGCTTGGAAGATGAGGAAGGTGATTAGGTAATTTAGGTTTGAAGAATTAGGGGAAGATTGGGGAATGAGTTAAGAAGGTAACCCCTCCATTTGGCCTTTTTTTTTTTGTATTCCATTAAATTTTTAAAGGAAGTTAAATGGATGAGGTTTTTTGCTAAGTTTTTCAAGTGTAGGAGGGTCCTTCATTGGGCTTTTTCTTTTAAAAAAAAGTGCTTAACTATGGGAGGATTTTATGCATTTTAACCAAGAAAAAATGGGTTTCTTAGGATAATACTTAATGGGAAGTGCTGTAAGAAGAGGGGTTTCAGTGGAGCTATGTGCTAGAAGTAGTGTGCAATGGAGAAGGTGAAGGGATAATGGTGCAGTAGGGAACAAGTAATAGGGTTATGTAAATGGGAAATCACTAACTTAACATTATTTATATTTATTTTAAAATAAAGCATATTTTAGTATTTTACGATTTTGGGATCCCCACGAGGTAGGACTATGGTCCTTGACACTAACCCCACTATTTTAGTAGGGGAGTTTTTTGCCCAATCTCAACTCATGTGGAGGGATATCCCTCCTCGATCCCTAGCCAAAGTTAGGAACCCTTATAGATTCTCGCCCGACTAAGGACAATTGCCATCTCTAATCATCTCCTAAGAATGATCAATTACCTAAAGTTTCAAATTCTCAAAGTTGTGAAGTACAAAGGAGCTAGCAGTCAACAACTCCCTCTTAACTACTAAATGAACGAAGAAAAATCTAATATTTAAGGGTAAACTTTCAAGAGAAAATTTGTTTTCTAGGCATTTGGAGGTGAAGTTCTTAGAAGAGTTTATGCACCTCATTGGATGTTTCGATCATAAGTTATGAATTTCAAAAGAAAGAATTGTATTAAGTCAAATTGAATTTTATGGCATTTAGAATATTAATATGTGCAAGTTATTCATAAATTTATATGATTTCTAATCCAAATGCAAGCTAACATTATAATCTTTATCTAAAAGTAGATAGCATGTTGAACAAGTCTATTATTCTATAGAATGAACTTTTCAAAGTTAAAATTGTTTTTCAAACATCAAATAAAACTTTAGTTACTAAATGAACTAATTATATCTTTCATGGACTCCCACAAGGCCACAACTACTTTTTAGACACAATCAATGGCAAATCTAGGAGCTTTTTTCTCAATGTGGGTGCTAATTAAAATTATCACAAAATAAATATTTTCATTACATTGTAGTAATGTATCCATTTAAACCCATGAAATAAAAAAGGATAAATAAAAATATTTTGAATTGTTGCATACATGGTCTCATCTTTCGAAAATGTTACAAAATTTGTTCATTCTCTATCTACCAAAGGTATCATTCTCTATATAGATAATTAAATAATCATTCAATCATTTATTTCCCATATGAATGCAAATTTCACTATTTATAATATTCATTGCAAATGATTATTTAGCTGTTGAAGTTACATTTCAATAACTTAAAGATATGACTCAATCTGAACATTATGTAAATTTGAAATTTGTTGAACTTTTAGTCTTGATTGCTCTTGAGCTACAAAAAAATATATACTTTAAAAGCATATTTAGTTTGCTGAAGATAATATTGTAGTTATTCATTTATTGACAACTCTAAATTCAATAGATATATAAGAATTGTTATTCAATGGATATATAAGTATTGCTATTTTTTTGTTTACAATATATGAAATGTAAAGATAATGCAATATAACAAACATATATATTCAACAAAGAAAAAGCACTTATAATTTCAAAATGAATATAGCCTACCCTATTGATTGTAATATGTGCAATCAAAGCACTTGCCAATAGGATTAAATCTACATGCATCGATAGTTTCATGATTAAACAAAAGTATAATGTTTGAACTATAACTATTAATACAAGATGGTCATGATGAATATATAAAAAGGAAAACCATCAATTATCTCCATTAATGTAGTCTCTAAAAGATTTCTTTAATAACAAAATTAATTATGGTATTAGAAATTCCTTCTTCCTCATCAAGACTTATAACTTTTAGCTCTTGCTTGGATCTCACTCTAAAAATAGCCATGCAAAGACGTCCATGACTAAACACTGGTTTGGGGAGATAGAGTTCAATACGAGAAAGTGTTCAGCTTTGACTCTTGTTAATGGTCATAGTAAAGCAAACTGAAAAGGAGAATTGTCTTCGATGCCATTTGATAGGGACATTATGATTTAACGAAATATTGTCATATGAAGAATTAGTACAACTTGTCCTATATTGCTCCCTAAAAGCACTTTCACTTCAATCACATAGCTACCAAGTTTAGTTATTTGCAATCTTGTTCCATTACACAATCTATTTGACTTATCGATGGTTTTAAGCAATATAATGAAAAGCTTTATTCTAAAGTTTAACTTGTGACTTGGTGGTCTTAAACACATAAAAGTGTTTAATATTTTTAGGGAATAAGTGTCCAGCTCACTATCTGTATTAGCATCTTCTTTAAAAATGTAATTTAAACTCAAATAAGTCTTTCCTCACTTGGGATTAAGGACATCAAGTGATCATTTAGCATAGTCTTGGTTCTTAGAAGAAGGTTGGATCTACCATGTTGCTTAGAAGATTAGGGCACAAAAACTGCATAAAGGTTTATTATTGTGTCCTAATCCTTCCATTGATTCTCATTCAAATATGAAAGTCGCTTCTTATGCTCCTTGACTAATAAAGGTTTATCATATGATGATTCATCAAGAATGCACTTGGGATATCAATACTACTGTTGGGTGGATGAGGCATTATATCAAAGTCTTTTACACTTCTACCATTCTCTCAAAGGATCCTATCCAGCTCAGATAGGGCGCTATTTTTTATCTCTTCTTTTGTTAAAGTTAATCATAAATACAAATGGCACAAAACATGAAGCATTTAAATCAAAGAGTAAGCATGAAATTGTTAGATTTGGATAATAGAAAACAATTATTATGAGATGAATATAGCAAGTGAACAAATTGATACCGCACATTCTATTTCCCTTCTTGCTCGATTTTAAACAACACATACTAGTAGAGACCAAAGGTTATTTCAAATAGTTTCAAGCCTGTTCATATTGTTTGATGTCAAAAGAACAATGAAAAGTATTTTAAGGTAATATGTCGATACCCAAGTGCTTGCCTCCCTTAATTTGTTAAAGTACTCTTTATCATCATCCAATAATTCTATTGAATAATAGCCATCTTTATATGTAGGATGTCGTAACATCACGACAAGGATCAATGATCTCCACATGAAACTCTCTTTATCTCTTTTTCATAGAACAAGGGGAAAATGGATGTTTAAGATAAAAAATAGAGTTACCACTAACCTAATTTTTAAATATGAGCTCAAACACCTATCCAAAGATAGTCTACATTTTAGTAAATTGATTTTCGTGATTGATTACGTATAGAGAAGGTATTAGCACCCTTAAATGCCCTTTCATGGTAAAATGATCAAATTAATTTGTCTTGCTTAGATTTGGTGTTGATTTAAAATTTCTAATTTTTAGGATGAAAAATTTTGTTTAGAAATAATCCCTATCCATTCCAGATTAAGATTTTAGAAAAATTATTTGTTTTAAAAAAAAAAACTCTTATCCCTCTAGATCAGGGTTTAGGAAAGATAATTTATTTTTGAGAAAATACCTCTATTCATACAAATCAAAATCAAGGTTTGGAAAAATATTTTTTTGGAAAACACCCCTTATAAAATAATTTTATTTTAGAAAAGTAATTTCCTTTTGGAAATTGCCCATTTTTTTAGGTTGGAGTTTTCATAAAAAGATAATTTCCTTTGAGTTTTATTAAGTTTTATGAGCTAAGAAACTTTCAAGGAAATTAATATTTTTAATTTTTATTTCAGAATTTTTGTTTAAATTTTATGAATTTCCTCATTACATCCAAATTTTATGAACTATCTCAATTCTTTAAACTCTCATGCGTTCTCTCACATCTCTTAATGATCTAGGACCACAAGCAAACATCCTATCAATTTATTGTCTTGTAAATTCTAGACTACTAAACTAAGGACAATGCTAGCCAGGTATATTTTACTGATTCTTTATTCCTTCCACATATTTGTGGGCACCAAGCAAGAGGCAAACTATAATTTAAAGCTAAGGCAAAAAAAAAAAAAATGTGACAACACTATAGCCACATAACCACAAAGCTTGAACATGATACAACAAGATAACAAAAGAATCCAAATAATAAATACTAAGTCTGTATTGAAACTTTTTGAAAATGCCCTCTCCTCTAACCCCTTGTGATGATGCCAAGCTTAGACCAATTAAATGCCTACACTAACCCATTTAACCACTATGCTGAACATCAAGAATTTGATCCCATATTTGTGATAGAAATTAGGACAAACAAAAGACATGATTAGCCACACACAATTTTACAATAAAAATGTTGTTGCCATGATTGGTGCTTAGCTAAACTTAAATGACTAGAAATTCTTATGTAAGCATCACTCATTCCCCTTTTATTTATTATTAACCATTTTGCTTACCCATGGTATAATGAATCTCAAAATTCTTTGCTAGACTGTAATGTAGTTGCTACCCTTTGAAATGAACTAATCATAAGTGGACAAACAAATTACCACACAAGCCAACAAAACCCATGGACTAATGAGGTAGCATAGAACAAGGGAGAATCAACATGCATATTTTAACTTGCCAACCCATGGCCACTTAAAATAAATCTTGGCTTCTATTGACCATCAAATAGAACAAACTTGGAACCCATACTGACTTAGCAAGAGAGCCATCAATAAAAGTGCATTGACATTTACACAAGAAAAACAAACCATGTTTTGGGTCTATTGTTTATGATTTAAACCAACTAGGACACTTACCTAGAATCAAGTGTGCTGCTCCTTCATGTTAGACAATTGCCTAGTAAACGATTACTTTGTCCTTTGTTTCTACAAATAGAGTTTGCTCATGGTTATGCCTGCTCCTCAACCTGCTTCCTTGACTACCATGCATCCTTTGTCAAATGTGGTAGAATCCATGGCTATGGGTTAGGGCATTGTGAAGAGTTTGATTAAGAGATTTTTTGGCTCAACACATGAGCTCTTGTGCCTAAGGCCAGTGTACAGTGCCATGAAAGGGAGTGACTAGTGTTCTGTGTTGGGTGGTGTAATTTTCCTTGAAGGTGCAAATAGTAGGGGTGAAAGTGAAGTGAACATGGTGTGCTAGTTTTTGTGTGTGTGCCCTAGTGGATTTTTTCTATGTGTATGCTACCAATGAGAGTGAAAAAATAAGGGGTCCATGAATTGGAAGGTGTGAGGTGATTTTAGGCTAATTTCTATGTGTGTGCTAGGATGCAATTGTAAAGAGTATGAGTGATTTGTGTGATGATGAGGATGTGATAGGTGGGTGGTTCTACGAAGACACAGTCGTGAAAGTGAAGTGAAATGAAAGCTGTAGGTATTTTATGTGATAGTGAAACCTATGTCTATGTGACGTGTTAGTGTGGGGTGTAGGTTTTGAATGAATGTCTCCATTTAAGGATTGTATAGGTTCTTTTTATAGTCGTCTTTTAAGGTTTAAATTTGATTTCTTATCTATCAAATTTTAAATGTTATTTCTTATCTCTTAACTTGTTATTTATCTGCTATTCTTTTAATTCTTTTGGCTTTATCTTCTTTTAAAATTTTTCTATCTTTTATCCTTTGACTTGTTTTCTTTTCAAATTTTATCATTATTTATTTTCAGATTTACTTCCTATTATTAAATTTGTTTTATATTATTATCTCTTGAATTATCTTTTATCTTTTTTGTTTATCTTCTTTTAATTTTAATTTTTAGATTTAACTTTAATCGTAAGCTTATTTTAATTTTGGGTTCATTTTTAATTTTGTGTTTCAATCTTGGTTTAATTCTAATTTTGGATTTAATTCTAAGTAAATTTTATTTTCTTGTTTGTGTTTTTGGGTTTGGGCTTTGGATTTGGTTTAAAGTTTTTAGGAATGGGTCAAACAAAATATGGTATCTACATTAGATACACTATCCCTTCAATAATTTTGATATTTACATCGATCTCACATTCATTTTGAAAATTTATATACATCCTTAGATAATAGTCATCTCCACTGTTAGGAGGTATATGATTAATTCTTCCAACAAAAAATCAATCTTTCTTTGGAACCTTTTTGGTTGTCTTCTTTGTATATAAACGTGGTTGAAAACTTAGCATAGGTCAATTCTTTGGCCTCTTGATACTCATGGTTTGCCTCCATCTACATTTCAATGTTAAACCTCTTATTATTTGCTCTAGTATTGACATTTTCAATCAATTCATCATTTTTAAAAATAACAATATTTTGTTGAGGAAGAAAAAATGGCAATTTCTGAACAAGTAGGTATCTACAATGTATGTTAAACCCAAATATCCTCTATGTAGCTCACATGTAGAAATAAACCTACAATTGTAATACAGTTTGATTTCATTTGCAAATGATTTGAATCATTTAGTGAAGACATGTGGTACAAAGCAATTATTACTCAGTCATTTCCCTTACAAACATACTTGAAAAACTATTTGATAGCACTTGTCTAGCATGTATACTCAACATTAATGTGAGCACGATACTTTAGTAGGACCTTTATGTTATACGGAACCACATACTGGTTATCAAGATCAATGTGTTTCTTTGTCACAAAGTTCCTATTTCCCCCCTTTTATAGTGTGAAAAGCCCTTTTCATCAATTTTGTTTGTTTAGTAAATGCTTTTAGAAATTTTTTGTACACTTGTTCGTAGTCATGCAAGAAAAACTCAGGTTTGCTTGACCACAAGGACCATGTATCATAGGAGTGCCAACTACTTTCTATAAATATGAATCTTGAGCTTTGTCAAGAATTTCTACATAAATACTTCTATCAATGTCATGATTGGTGTTGGGTTTATCTGTTAAATCCAACAACAAAAGGTTGTGAGCATAAGGGAAACCCCATTTTTTGAATTCAATTATGCACACACCTATTAAAATCATGAGTCAATATTAGTATGCATATTATAGACAAAAATCATTGTAAGCATGAAACATGACATAATAAGATATGGTAACAAAACATATACATACATACATGCAACAACTCATTTGAAAATATGCCCTTTTTTTAAGTCTTTGAGTAATTGATCTAATTTCATTTTGAAAACTCTACACAATATGTTTGGATAATCCTTAGGTCTCAACCTTCTCTTCTCAACAAATTTAGGAACTTTTTGCCATCTTTGGTTATAGGTTATGGTGATAAAAATATTGGAATATACATACCATCAATAAATCACAAATGCATCCTTGCAATTTTCTATGATATATCTCTGTCCATCAGCAAAAGATAAAGGAAGGACAATATGTTTTCCAGCAACTGCTACTTCTCTTTTACTATGAATTAAGCTGTCATTGAGGTGCTTGTACAAATTAGCTCTTATTTTTTCTTAATTATACCAAATGAAGGTCAAATGCACAACCTCGATCATTGTGTAAGAATCTACCAAAATTGTTGAAATAGCTTTCTTGAACTTAAGAAGATATGAGACTCATTTGATCGATTTTGAAGCTTGAATGTAAAAAATTCTCACATGTTAATATTTTTCCTTGTATTGACCTTGGGATAAACAGATGTTCTCACCCTAATATCATCCTTAAATCCATTTTCATCATATGAAAATAATAAGGGATATTATAACATTAGGTATATAGAATGCTTCACATCAATTTGCTATAGTTCCCTTAACTTAGTCTTTATGATTATATCTCTATTCTTGATAAAACTATCAATATCTCTAACAATTAAGGCTACTACTTCAAACATAATTAGAAGGTTATAGATTCTTTGATCTTTACCTCTCTTTCAATCAATCTCAATCTCGCTGAATTAAAGTCTTTGTTATGTTTTTTTGGGTGTGACCTAAATTCTAAAAATAAATAGTTGCAGTTTTAGATAGAAACTGCAACCAAGAGTTACAGTGTTAGTAGAAAACTATAAAACAGTTGTAGACAGAATTACAATTTTAGTAAGAAACTACATACAACAGCTTGTGACTTTTTTTCCTGCAAAAAATATACTGTGAACAATGCCCATGTGATCAGTGCCAACATGAACAGCAATGTGAACAGTACTTATTTTTGGTTTGCTACTGCAATACAGAATACAGAAAAACTGTAGTATACACACAGAACAATGATAATACAATTTGGTTTCTGGTCTGCACTGTGCAGAAACAGCAAAACAGTGAGAGTGCAAATTTCTGCATTTTGTTTGGGTCATTTTGGGTGCTGCCGTTTGGGGTCAATTGTTCAGCCCAAATTTCAACCTTATAACAGAATTCTGCATAGTAAAATTCTCTTCTTCTGCTCGTTGTTTTTTCACTCATTGAGATTTTTCACGTTAAATATTTATGTGCTTTCTCTTCTCTTTCTTTAAATTATATTTTGTAATTTTATTTTTATTGGCCATTGTTATAACAAATTGGTATCAAAGCCAAGTTCTCAATGGCTTCTACTTCAACAACAACATCTAAGACAGACATTGAGAAATTTGATGGGTCAACTAGTTTTGCTCTCTGGCAAGTCAGGATGATGGCAATTCTGTTAAGAGAGGGCACAAAGAGGGTATTGCTTGGGAAGACGAAGAAGCCCAAGACTATGACAGATGCTGAATGGGATGATATGGATAATAGAGCTCTTTCTTCTATTCAGTTGTGCTTGGGTAATGAAGTTCTTCAAGAAATTTTCACTGAGAACACTGCAGTAGGTGCATGGTTAAAATTGGAGAGTCTTTACATGATAAAATCTCTCACCAACAGGCCATGGTTAAAGCAACGCCCCTATACTCTGTGTATGTCTGAAAGTACGCCACTAAAATCTCATATAGCAGGGTTTACTTCCATCATTACTAATTTAAGTAAGATAGATGTGAAGATTGATGATGAGGATCAAGCGCTTTTACTGTTATGGTAGAGAAGAAATTTCCTTTGATAATGTTAGGTCAAATTTATAAGCTAAAGAGAAAATTGATAATAATTTGACATCTGTTGAAGGGGTGATAAGAGTGTTGGTCTATTTATTGATAAAGAAAGAAGTAAGAAGAGAAATCTTAATTCTAACAAGTCTAGATCGAAGTCTAAGCATAAGAATCTGACTTGTAATTATTGCAAGAAGAAGGGACATATTAAATCTGATTGTTTTAAATTGAAGGAAAAAGAAAAAGTAGGTGACAATAAAGGTAAGGCCACATTAGATGAAGCTAATGTAGCAGAAGATGAGAAAAGTGATCTGCTTTGTGTTACTAATGCTAAAATCAGATTTGAAACTAGCTGGGTGATGGATTCAGGAGTTTCACAACATATGACTCCTAATAAGGACTGGTTTACCACTTATGAGCCGTTTAATAGGGGTATGTTTTTGGGTGATAATCATTTTTATAAAGTTACTAGGATAGGCACTATGCAAATTAAAATGCATGATGGTATGATAAGAACTTTGTTAAATGTGAAACACACTACAGATTTGAAAAGAAATTTAATTTCTTTGGGTACTCTAGAAAAGAACGGCTGTAAATATAAATGTGAAGATGGTGTGCTTAAAGTCTCTAAGAGTACACTTTTACTAATGAAAGCAAATAGAATTGGCACTTTGTATTTCTTACAGGGTTCTACTGTTATAAGTTCCATTGTAGTTACTATTACTTCTATTTCTAATTCAGATGTTACTAAAATTTAGCACATGAGACTGGGGCATATGAGTGAGAGAGGCATGACAGCATTGAGCAAGAGAGGTCTGTTAGGTGGCTAGATTATAGGAAAGATGGAGTCTTGTGAACATTGTGTCTTTGGCAAACAAAAGTGATTGAGTTTCAACTCAGCCATTCACAAGACAAAAGGAACTCTTGACTACATCCATTCAGACCTTTGGGGGCCCTCTCTTAAGTTCCTTCTAAAGACAATCACTCCAGATACATGTTGACTTTTATTGATGATTATTCAAGAAAGGTTTGGATCTACTTTCTGAAACAGAAAAATCAAGTATTTGTGACTTTAAAGCAATGGAGGCTTTACTTTAAAACCAAACAGGAAAACAGATTAAGAGACTTAGAACAGATAATGGCCTTGAATTTTGTAATAATGAGTTCAATGAGTTTTGCAAGAAAGAAGGCATTGCTCGGCATAGAACCGTTGTGAATACGCCTCAACAAAATGGTGTTGCAGAGAAGATGAACAGAACTCTTCTTGAAAAGGCTCGATGTATACTTTCAAATGCAGGCTTAGGTAAGGAATTTTGGGCTAAAGCTGTTAACACAGCTTGCTGGTTAGTGAACAGATCTCCTTATATAGCCATTGAATGTAAAACACTAGAAGAGGTATGGTCTGGCAAACCTGCTGATTATTCTATTTTGAAAATTTTTGGTTGTCCTGCTTTTGCACATGTTAATGAAGGAAAGTTTGAGCCTATAGCAAAGAAATGTGTATTTCTTAGGTATTCATCTGGTGTGAAAGGATACAGGTTATGGTGTCCAAATCAGTCCAAGTTTCTTATTAGCAGGGATGTAACTTTTGATGAATATTCTATGCTTGCAAAGAAAGAAGCTACAGAATCAATCATTTAGAATAATGAAAAAGGTGGAGAACAGGTAGAGTTTGAAGTTCTTGTTCAACCCAAACAATTCTCTATTTCTAGTTTTGCAGATGGTGATTCAGAAGAGACTTCAGAATTTTTACAAGCACAGCCTTACACCATAGCTAGAGACAAGCCAAGAAGAACTATTAAACCATCTGAGAAGTATGACTATTTAGATTTTGCCTATTGTCTTGCTGTACGAGAAGAGGTGGAGTACAATAAGCCTTTGCCTACTAAGAAGTTCAAGTATTGCTTGGACTTAATTAGTGTTCATTGTTGAGTTTTACTCTTAGGAGCTTTTATGGAAGAGGTGGAGAGTTTCTTTGTTGAAGTTCTATTTTTAGAATTCGTGTCAAGGTGGAGATTGTTATGTTTTTTGGGTATGACCCAAATTCTAAAAATAAATAGTTACAGTTTTAGATGGAAACTACAACCAAGAGTTACAGTTTTAGTAGAAAATTATAAAACAGTTGCAGACAGAATTACAATTTTAGTAGGAAACTACATACAGCAGCTTGTGACTTTTTTCCTGCAGAAAATATATTGTGAACAGTGCCTATGTGATCAGTGCTAGCATGAACAGCAGTGTGAACAGTACACCATGAACAATACTTATTTTGGATCTGCTACTGCAATACAGAATACAGAAAAACTGCAGTATACACACAGAACAGTGAAAATACAGTTTGGTTTCTAGTCTGCACTGTGCAGAAACAGCAAAACAGTGAGAGTGCAGATTTCTGCATCTTGTTTGGGTCATTTTGGGTGCTACCGTTTGGGGTCAATTGTTCAGCTCAAATTTCAACCTTGTAACAGAATTTTGCATAATGAAATTCTCTTCTTCTGCTCGTGGTTTTTTCTCTCATTGGGTTTTTCCACATTAAATACTTGTGTGCTTTCTCTTCTCTTTCTCTAAATTATATTTTGTAATTTTATTTCTATTGGCCATTGTCATAACAATCTTCTTATTTAAAATGGCCTCATGCATACCTAAATGATTGTGAAAGCATAATATTCTTATTTAGCATGTCCTTCGTAGTTGAAATTATGTTAGGATCAGAGGCTTCAAAAGTTTTTTTGCATCAATAAAAAATTGTATTTCTTAACTTCAATGATAATTTTTAAAATGAGACAAATCATATCCAATTGCATTGATAAAGTCATCAAACTTATCTACTTGAAAGTTCTCCTTCTATTTTCAACTTCACTTTATGTATCACATATGTAAATTTGTGCAAACATAGAATGCTTAATGTCTATAAGAAGCAAACTTCCAACAAAATGGTGGTTCTACCCTCCCATCCTAAAGGCAAAAGGATTGGATACTTGATTAATAGATGTGTTAATCCGACCTCTTGACAATGTGAATGTGAACATAGAGTTGTAGGCTTATATATTCTATATGAAAGAAATGCCTACTATGCCTATTTGACTTGTTGTATAGATTTCGTATAGTTCAACTTTTCTATGCATATAACATAAGCTAAATTTTGGATTTGCAGACTTTCATCCCTTTCTAAACCTTTCTTCATGTCATATGTTTGCTTAACAATTATTGCATGTATGGGTTAGATCCGCAATATCCCAATAATTTATTAAAAATAAATGTAATGAAAATATATATTGAGAGGAGAATCAACAAAGGAATCCAAATATAGCATAGAAATTTATTGTTAAAAACTTTAATACTATATTTTACCTTTTTTAGAAATAGTTTGTGTCCTTGACCAGATCAATGGTTTGGATAAGTGTACTCCCACAACTACTTTGTCACATAATTAATGCACACCCATACATCAACAACTATTGATTGATTTTATAGTCCCTCACCCACATAACTAATCAATAGCTATGAGTGTGTGCATTATATGATAAAGTGGATATGGGAGTAGCACCACTTGTATGGTCTAGGATCTTTTAAAGATTAAAATGATAGAGAATGCATATTTTAAAGACCAAAGTAATAATTTTTTCTTTTAATTAATAACATTTTTGGCCATGTCAACAAGAAAAATAAATTGTCACATCAACACATATTGATGACATGTAAGCACATGTTAGTGCCATACCAACACATAATAGTATAGGTTAGCACCATATCAACACTTAATAGTACACCTTATCACTTAATTAACGAAAGATAGACGGAGACTAAATTAGTACAAATAATTCTTTGAAAAACTAAATTGATATAAATAATCTTTAAAGAATCAAATTAATAGAAAGTATAATAGTTTTCTCTATAATTTATTATTAATTATTTTATAAGAATCCAACTATTAAAGGAATATTACTAAATGTGGATTATTAAATATTTATAAAATGTAATTACTAAAAAACTATTTACAAAATGTGTGTTGGTTTGTAAATATACTAAGTCTTGTAGTTTAGTGTATAAAATTTAATAAATTAATAAATCAAATGTTTTTAATAAAAATTTAATAAAATTTTGTTTATAAAAATAATAAGAATGATTTACTTCAAGTGTGAAACGGTGTTTTACTAATAATTATATTAATAGTTAATGGATTAGATTAAAGTTGATTGGGTGTTTTATACACAACGACTTGTGTCATGATGATGTAAGCTTAAAATATGAAAAATTTATCATTCATTTAAAAACAATGGAAAAAAAATCACAATGATAGCTAAGGAAAGGGGTAAGTCCGATCTGGCTAGGGGTCCTCGCGTCCATTACAGTTCGAGGTGGGGGGGACATTTGACGAGGTAACTCTCACGGCTGTTGTCACCGACTTCGATTCGGGGAGCAATAGCGAGCTTGGGGATCGTTTGCTCGAGCCACCGATCACTGGTTTGGTTTGCCACCTGTTTCATTTCATCGTTGTTTCGAATTGCAGCTACGTAGTTTCAGGTCCTTTACCTGCAATTAATTGCAGATTTCGGTCATGTCTCATGAATGAAAATTTTAGAGAATGAGAGCTAATTAAATAGAGTTTTTAGCACGGCTGGCAGCAAAACTTTTCTCTCGGGAAACGGTTGATTGAAAGTTGAACGAAACTGCAATTTGATTATAGATCCAGTCTTCTAATCGCGATCTGAGCTGCAGAATTGCAAACAGAAGAGTTGAATTGGGTTGAACAATTGGCATATGCCGAATTCAAATCTTTAGCTTGTTCCTTATTCAAAACCTAATCACCATTAAACCTCAATCTTCCATTGTAATCTATCATCGCCCCCTCCATTTCTGGATAGCAGTGAGGAGGGAAATTGGCCCTCTTTGAATAGAAGGTGGCTCGACCCCTCCATCATGTTGTTGCCCATGTCAGGTTCTCTATTTATCCCTTTTGTATTCTCAAGTTTGCGGGTATGAGAGATATGCAGAAGAGTAGTAGTCTTTCCTGGAATTCTACTGGTAGTAATAATAATAATTCCAACAATAAGATATCTTCGTTAAGGCTGTCGACACCTCAACAATCTCTAAGACGCTTGGGATTGTGTTCCCAGATAGCAACTGGGGGCCAGCACTCGTCCCCTATCGTGTTCCCCGAAAAACGTGGTAAAGTGAAGACTTCCAGGAAGAGCAGTGAGGTCGGTGCCCCCACAACCATTCGTGCAGGTGATCAGGACACAGCCAAGAGTTTTGAGCATAGGATTGACATAGGAGGAGGAGGAGGTGGAGATGAGAAGTCTGATTTGTTAGGATATGTGGTATTATCTGGAAAACTGGTTTTGGATAAGAGAAAAACTGCTACAGACAACAACAGTGATGCTCAACAAACATCTTCTGATATTACCAACCAAGAAGCTGTGGATGCCAAACTAACTAGCAAGGCTTTAGTTTGGGGATCTCATCTGCTGCCCCTTGATGATGTCATCTCGGTAATATATTGCTTCTATGTCGATGGATGATAGAAGACTTTTGTGATAATCTCTTTTTAAATCCTAGGAAAACAAAAGAAGAAGGCTAATTAATTTTAGTCCATGTTCTAAACAGGTTTCTTATAATGTTGGTCTCAGACATTTCACCGTGCACTCTTACCCATTGAAAAAGGTTTCATGTGGTCTTTCGTGCTTTATGAAATCACGAAGAAGTCGCAAGGACTTTCGCTTTGTGGCTTCTAGTGTAGAAGAGGCAATTCAATGGGTTGGTGGATTTGCAGATCAACAGTGTTTTGTGAATTGTCTCCCCCATCCTTTACTGTCTTCAAAGAAGCAAGCATCCTCAGAATTGCTTCCTACTGATACCCCTCCTGAATTGCTCTTTAGATGTAAAAGCCCGCCTAAGATGCTTGTGATATTAAACCCACACTCAGGTCGAGGGCGTTCAAGTAAAGTTTTCCATGGCATTGTGGAACCAATTTTCAAGGTATATTCTTCCTTTTGTTTGTCCTGGATTTGTAAGCTGCACATGCTTGTCGTGTGCTCATTCTTGGGATCATATACATATTTGAATGCCATCTTGGAAATTAAGATAGAAACAATTTTTATGGGCATTAGTAAAGCATCCTGCAAAAATGATAAATAGCATCTATCATTATGAATAGCATTTCATTGTTTAGTCAACATATTACTTTTTTGTATCAAAGTAGTAGTAATAATAATAATAATAATAATAATAATAATAATAATAATAATAATAAATGATTATTGTTTGATGTAGCAAAGGTAGTAGAATGAAGGAAAAGAGAAGCTAGTCAGCTAGGACAGTAGGGAAGTGAAGTGGAATAATGGAACTTTGGTTCAGGAACCCTTCAGAGAGCTTCAGTTCTGAAGTTTTCTTGGGATGCTTCTCATTGGTGGTAGACCAGTGGGCAAATATCTACTAACCTCTTCCTTGAAATCTCCTTATCTCCTAATAGTTTCTGAATTTCAGGCTTGTATTCACCAAATTCTAGCGGCTGCTCATCGTTGATAACTATGCCAACCCACACATAGATTACTCCAATTTCTTCTTCAAATTTCTTGGCATTCAAAAATCCACTTCCCTTGTCATTCTTAAAGGTATTGGAGCCTTTTTTCCTTAAGAGGATTTGGAGTGTAGTTCTTATTTCCCATCTGAAATGAATAGGTGTTAAGCCTGGCATAGTGGATCATCTTGTTGTCATACAACCTGGTCTGCTCAGTAAGATGTGACTTGCATCCATGTTCATTTCTCGCTGTGGGCAAGTATAGGAATCATGTCCTTTTTCCTACAAGAAAAGCACCATATCTCTGATCTACTGTCAAGCTCAGAAGAACTTGATCCTTCAGCCGTTTGTCCACCTTACCATGCAACTTTCCCTGTAAATCTTAGTTAAATCTCATCAGGGTCTCCTATCCACTGCACTGCTGTTCTCCAAACCTTACTCTGTCTGCTCAGCATCTCCATCTTAGTTAGTAATAATTGCTACCTCCTCTGTTTCTTATGCTACTGCTACCATATCTGTTTCTTGTGCTACTATTAGTCTGCTACCACATCCATCTTCAAACATTTGCTTAGGAATTTAGAGTAATGTCAATAAATAGATCATCGGATTCCAACAATTTAAGCGTGTATACTTCATCATGACTCACGAATTATATATCTTGGAATACAGCAACTAAGAACCCATTTGTCCCCCCTCCCCACCAAAACACCCCACCTTTTGGGGTTGTGGGTATCAAAATGTGCAGTATTCTGTTTTGTAGTCTATGAATAGATTTTGATTAGTTATTATATTGATACTTATCAACACACAAGATGACAATGTGTTTTATTTTTGATCTTTTTTTTTTCCTGCCATGCTTCCACATGGCAGCCACCACGTCATCCATTATCATGCCATGGCAGTTTTTAAGCTGGTCACCATTCAGCCACCATACACTATTGACAACACTGGCAATAACTGAACCATTATAGTTGAAGTACTTTCATTTTTTTATGTAGTACATATATTCATATAGGCTGGACAGGGTGCGGCTGTGTGTCTACCCTCTTACTCATAGTTGAGGTATGCACTGTGACAGCTTGCAGGGTTTAGATTGGAGGTAGTCAAAACAACATCTGCTGGTCATGCTAGAAAGCTTGCATCAAGTGTGGACATCAGCACTTGCCCTGATGGTAAACTCATATTTCAAGAGTCTGAACATTTTACTTATTACTTTAACAATTTCTTATATAGATACCTATAGGTTATTTTTGAAATTCATCTTTCTCTCAGGAATTGTATGTGTCGGTGGTGATGGAATAATCAATGAGGTCAGTTGCATGCTTTTTAATGACTCAGCGATTATTGTTTTCTGTACTGCTTTGTTTCATGAAAATATTCCCTTCTTTGTGTTTATTGCGTAATCTTTGTCTGTGACTGGATCATAGGTAAACTAGGATAGATTGAAGAAGCTTAGTTGTACTTCTTGTGCATTCTGGTGGCTCATATGTTTTTTCTTGTGTTAATGTGATGGTAGGGTCTTTCAAGTTGGCCAAAGTGGAATTATCTAAGTGGTTCACTAACATAAGTTATCATCAATCTGTCAGCGAAAATTCTGTTAGGTTTCAGGATAGGCATTATTGGTTTTTTGTTTCTTTTTTAATTCTTTTCTCTCCTACACTTACCTCCTTTCATTAGGAGTAGAGTAACTACTTATTATTAGTTCTAGGTATTTTTTAACATTATTTTGTGAAGTGATCTTGATGTCTCTGATAAAATCATGATATTTGGACATCATAGATTTAGGTGCATCTTTGCAGCTGCTTATGTGGTGATGGGCTTTACATTTGAAGAAATGATGTGAATGCAAAGTTTAGACTGTTATTCTACTCTTCCTTGTGTAAATAACAACATATTATAATGGCCACATAAGAGGAAGTATAGAGAGATGTATTATGCCAGAAAAGAAAATATAATAATAGTATTATTTTAGAATATATTTAAAATAGTTATCTTAATTTAATCAATTAATAAATACTAATAAAGATAGTTTTAGGCTCATTGTATAAAGCAAAATAAAAGTTTTTTTTGCAGGCATGTGGTATATTGAATTAGAGCAAAAGCTAGATTTTTGAACCAGTAATGCCTCTATGTTGGGGTTGAATATTGAGAAATTTGAGATAGAGGGACCTGTTGAAGGTGGCTTCTACACTTGAGGACCCAATTGGTTTACCTACTCCCGAGTTATATTAACCAATCAAGTGGTTAAGGGGTCCTTGAGGGTAATTATCACCCTCCCACGGTCCCCACTCTGAATTTTCCTATGAATATTTTTTCTTGCCTCTTTGGGTTTCTACTCACTATTTTTTGGCATTTGGAGGGTATGTCTTTATCAGATAGGCAAAGGAATTGGGGAGCACTTTTGAGCTTTATATTTTTAATCTCTCTTTTCTTTATGTTCCTTTTGTTAAGAGGATTCCTGTTCCTCCTGTCTTGTATTTTCTTCTCTCTTAGTAAATTATTCTTGTATAAATAAATAAAAGGAGGCAAAAGTATACTATCAAGACTAAATATAGGGGAAGCTTCTGAATACCAGTGGAAGGATAATGCTGAAACATTTGGGTGTTTGATCAGAAATGGTGGCAGAAAGGGGTTAAGGCTTTGATAAGTGAGAGTTTATGAAAGAGTGGTGTTTGTGGCTGGAAGCAAAGATTGACGATGATGGGGCTGTTGAATGGCTATGAATAGTATTTACATTAACAACAATCTTGTTGACGGTAATGCAGTGACAATAGATATGAATTCAAAAGTACCTTATTTGAACCCCAAACCCATAAATCTCAGATTTTGAAGTCTGGTTCAATTAGAGTTATGGGTAAAACAGTGATATGTATAGAATCTGCTTTTCAACTCAAAGAGAACTCTGAGAAAGTTACTAAGACTGGATTGTGTAGATTTGCCTGATAAAACTGGTTAAATTAAAAACTTGACATATATGTTAGAGTTTTTGTTTGTTGTTGTTGTTGTTGTATGTTAGCGTTTAGTTTTAGACAAGTATACTGATGATAACATGAGTTGCTTGATCAAAAGAACTGGCTTTATGCAGTAGGATTACTACTACTCCATATTTTGAACACACAGAAACACATATGCACACAGACACATAATGGGTTAAATAACGAGTAGGTTTGCAGGTTCTTAATGGTCTCCTTAGTAGAGACAATCAAAAGGAAGGAATATCTATACCAATTGGAATTATCCCAGCTGGTTCTGATAATTCACTGGTATGGACTGTTCTTGGAGTTAGAGATCCGGTATCTGCTGCAATGGCTATTGTAAAGGTAACGTGCTATCTTTCTTGCCTTACGAAATAATTGGTGGGTATGTAATTGATTCAAATAAAATGACCATTATACATTGATGATATTTTTATCCATTTTGTGGACTATTCTCTCTGTATATGAGTATTCTTTCCCTACTTTGGACACCATGTTGTTGTCTTATGTGATATAATTGCTCATATACTATTAGAACCCTTATTTGGTGACAGTTCTGAAGATTCTTTGATGATGTAATATGGCTTTGCCATTTAGATAAAATGTAGTTTATTATCAGCATTTAAGATATCGTAGATAATCAGATAGAACTGTGGAAGTAAGGATTGAGGAAAAGCTTGCTGTGGAACTTGTACCACGAGTTTTTAAAACCAGACAGATCATCAAGAGGTCATTGGATCACTAGTTTAACTGGTGGATCACTGATCAAATCACATAAATAGATATATAAATATATTATAAATGTATAAAAAATAAGATAAAATAAAATTTTTAAAAAATTACATAAAAATTTAAAATTTTTCCTCCCCACCCCTCCCTGCACCCTTCTCCTCTCTCTCTCTCTCCTCCTCCCCCACAGACACTCTGCTGCCCCCTTCCCTTCCCTGTTCCCATCGCCTCTCTCCTGGTTTGGTTTTCTGACCAGTTGAAGTGCATTTACAGTCCAATTACTAACTCAGACTGGCTGGTTCAATTGGGAACCAGACCCCTAGTTTAAAACTATGACTATCACTTATTCTTCTTCTTTTGTCTCCCTTTTTGTTTGCTGCTGAGGGGGTGATCGGGGAGCATGATTATATTTGATTTAACTAGTGAAAAAATTTAGACTTGAAAGAGCATCAATTTTTATTCATCTTCAGATAACAGAGAAAATTTTTGGGTTTACATATCATGTCTATTTTTTATGTAAGCAATGAAGCACTTCTATTTTTCTTTGGGGGTGAGAAAAAAGAGAAAAAAAAAAGAGGGGGGGGGGGGGGGGAGGATAACTTGGGTAGCTTGACTAAATGTGGAATAACTAGTGAACCAATTAAATTGAAAAAACATAATCTTCATTCATCTCTGGTATAATAGACAAGAATATTTGACTTAAATATCACTTTTACTTTCCATTCTTCTATCTTCTATTTTCTTTTGCTTTTGTGTGTGTGTGTGTGATGGTGAATGTGATTTAATAAGTGAAAGAATTGAACTGAAACACCATAATTTTCTATTCATCTCAAGTGTTATAGACTGAATTTTTTGGGTTAAATGTTACTTTTATAATTTGTTCTTCTTTCTCTTTTTTTTTAGTGCTTTATTTGGCGGAGGGGGTGGTGAGCTGGGGAGACGAAGACTGACTAAATATGATTTAATTATTTGAAAGTGCTTATTTTTATTCATGTCTGGTATACAAGACAGAAGTTTTGGGGGTTTAAATATCACTTTTAGTGTCTAGGTCAATAATCAAGTAGTTCTCTTGATAGCTCTTTGGTCTTGTTTCATGTCTCCATCAACGTTACAATAACTTAATCTTTTCATTTGCCTTCCATGATCCAGGGGGGCCTTGCTGCTACAGATGTTTTTGCTGTTCAATGGATTCAGACTGGTATTATCCACTTTGGATTGACAGTCTCATATTATGGTTTTGTTAGTGATGGTAAGGCAATGCTACTATGTATAAAATCCTTAAATTGTCACTTTTTATTATGTTTGATTGACAACCATTACCTAATTCATTGATGGCAGAATGGGATAAAAAAGTGAGACTGTTTGGTTTGTACCTTGTGGGATTTTTTGCATATTGCTGCTACATGTCTTGAGTAACTGTGTTTTCAACTTTAAGTTCTTAGGTCCATTTTTAGCAGAATCTGTCTGAAGCAATGTGGTAACATGTGCTTAACTTAGAAGTTATACCAATTCATATTCATGGTGTGAATATATCTGGCACCTAATAAAATATGATACTTATCTCCATTTGAGTTGCTGTAGAAGACAGTGATCTAAGCAGATAACACAATTGTGAAAGTACACTTTTGAATGGTCATTTAGTGCTGATGTAATTCTTTACGTTGCAGTGCTGGAACTTTCTGAGAAATATCAGAAGCGCTTTGGTCCACTGCGATATTTTGTTGCTGGATTACTCAAGTTTTTTTGCTTACCAAGGTACAGCTATGAAGTGGAATATCTTCCAGCATTAAAAGAGGAGAGAGAAGGAAAGCTTTCAGTCGAAAGGGAAGTAGTTGACATGTCAGATCTGTACACTGATATCATGAGGAGATCAAATACAGATGGAATACCGAGAGCATCTAGTCTTTCAAGTATTGATTCAATCATGACTCCAAGTCGTATGTCTGGAGGAGATCTTGATACCTGTAGCAATACTCATGCTAGTGCAGAGCCTTCTGAATTGGTGCGTGGCCTAGATCCGAAGTCAAAACGTCTATCATCTGGAAGAAGCAATGTAACAGCAGAGCCAGAAGTCATCCATCCGCAGTTGCCTCTATCAACAACTCCAAATTGGCCAAGAACCAGGTCTAAGTCAAGGACTGATAAAGGATGGACTGGATTGACTACCACACATGATACCTCTAGATGCTCGTGGGGCAATACTGCAGCAAATGATAGGGAGGATATATCGTCAACACTGTCTGATCCTGGTCCAATTTGGGACACAGAGCCTAAGTGGGATGTTGAACCTAGTTGGGATGTGGAAAATCCAATTGAGTTGCCTGGGCCATCAGATGGTAAAGAAACGGAGTGTAAAAAGGAGGTTATGCCCCATTATGACAACAATTGGGTTGTTTCAAAGGGACAATTTCTAGGCATTCTGGTTTGCAACCATGCATGTAGAACTGTTCAGAGTTCTCAGGTCGTTGCTCCCAAAGCTGAGCATGATGATAGCACTTTAGATTTGCTCTTAGTTCATGGGAGTGGAAGGTTGAGACTGTTGAGATTTTTCTTACTTCTACAGATGGGTCGACACCTTTCACTGCCATATGTCGAATATGTTAAGGTATTTGCATTAATAGTTGTCTTACAATAACATTTTATATGAAATTGCTTTGAAATATAATATTATATATAATCTGAGAACAAATTCTCCATAAATCACAAAATATGCATTATATTTTCATTGGACTAAGTGGTAACCACCTTCAAGTTGATCTGACGGTTCCAATTTTTTGTATGCCTCTTTTCAGCAGACTGCAATCGAGAAATGTGATTTGTTTCTTAATGCATATCGTTTGAAGTTGGGTTTGTTGGTTAATGACTTTGTTTTTGGTTGGTTTATTTGGCTGTTATTGAAGATGCGGAAGTTACATGTTGGAATTCATACTGATAATTCAGAGTCCATCTGTATTTTTCTGTCAATATATTGACTCTATTTTGATGCAGGTAAAGTCTGTGAGGATAAAGCCTGGGAAGCACACTCATAACGGATGTGGTATAGATGGTGAGCTTTTCCCACTCAATGGGCAAGTCATTTCTTCGTTGCTTCCTGAACAGTGCAGACTAATTGGTCGCTCTTATGATACCAATCATATATAATACCATGAGTTCTTTTCAATTCTTTTGTGGCTTCTAGGAAGGTTGTGTTACTGGAGTTTTCTGTTCCCTTAACATTCTGAATCCAGATACCCAATGTCTTCTGTTGCAACCCTTGCCACCAAACGGTTCTGTAAATTTTTTGTTGCAGTAATATGTGTTTGTTGCCGCCTGCTTATGTTTTCCTTTCTGTCCTCTTACTGCACGCTTGTGTTGTGGTCTGTTCGCGACAAGCTACTCAATGCATTGCAGATCCCCATGCGCCCCATCAATTCCTTATATTGCCCAACTTGTTCTCTTATTAAAGCTTTGGATTGTGATCCTGTTTTCTTGCTTTGGATTGCACATGTTTTATCTGATACTTATCTGCAAATATGGTTTAGCATGTAGTTAATTTGGGGCCTCAGACAAGGTCAAGGCTGAACTGCCATTGTACTCAGCATTGTATTGATGTAACCAATGATAATTTATCCTAAGCTTAACACATTGTGAGTAGGCCCACATGTTCTGCACAAGGCAGGAACCGGTTTATTTAAATTTAATGCCATATTGTTTAACTTATGCAAAATTTGGGTGAGTCAAATTGAGAGTGGAACAGTGAGTGTAATTAAATTGAGTAAATTAATTTATTAATTTACTCGAAACAAAAAAAATGTAAAAAAAAAAAAAGAAGAGGGTAAGACTTGGGTGGTAGTGTTAAATTTACTTGAATTATTTTACATGAAGTATTCACTAAATTAATTAAATTATGAGTGATATTTATAAAAATATGAGTATTATGTCTTTAATCTCCATAGTTTTATGAACATATATTTTGAAGTGTTTTCAACATTAATTTTAATTTTAATTGTTACATTAAAATTATATTAAATAAAATATCATTATTATAAATTCTAAATACCATATGTAATATTAAATTATGAGAATTAAATTTATATTAATATTTTAATCTATTCATACTATTGAAATATATTATTTTTAAGCTTGTTTTATGAGAATTAATTGTTTTAGATGAAATAACTAATTTATAATTATAAGTAAAATTAGTTTTTAATAAAAATAAACAAAATTTTTCAAAACAAATTATATTTAATATTTGAGAACTGTTTTTATAAAAATTAATAACTATACGTGAATATTATTATGTATTTTAAAGGAAAACATCATACTTTTATTAATATATAATTATATCATATATTTAATATAATATAAAAAATATCATTAATTATAAAACATCCCAGTATGTTAGGCTTATAAATCAGACGTTGTACGTATACGCTTGAGTTTATTTGTTAAATAGACCTTAAGTTTGAACTTGACGTAAATAATTAAACAAGTCAGATCAGACCAGATTGCCGACTTCCCACAAACAACCTGGCTTGCTTTCACTCTACCCAGCAGTCATATTAAGCAAATAATAGCGCTGCTATTTTTACATAAAAATTTTTTATATCTTTTATTACGTCTTAAATTTAATTATTTAAATAAATTTTAATTAAAATTTAAAATTTAAAAAAAAATAAATTCAGTCACGTCATAAGACGTGACTGAAAGCATTAGGGGAATGATGTAGAACAATCATTTCCCCGTAAATAATAATTGTATAAATTTAAACTATCCCATATCCATCCAGCTTTCAAATACCAAGTTTGTATTCTTTTATATGCCTTCGGAGATAGCGCCGGTGACCAAAGCAAGTTGGTATGTAATTAAATAGATTTTGTAATTAATGAATAAACATTAAAAGAGAAGAAAAAGTACAGAGGATAGGGCTTGAAACGTGTGCCTCTCCCGGAGGAATATAATAAGTTAAATTATTTCATTAATTTTTATATACATAATTTAAATTATTTTAATAAATTTTTATAATTTTTATTATTTATAATATAAAATTTTATTTTTATAAAATATTATAATATCATTATGTAAAATAACATATTAAATATTATATAAAATATAAATATAAAAAATTTTTAATAATGTGACTTCAACCCTCCTTCCGACGAAGGTCCATCATCCCTCACAATCCACTCTCCCATTACCGGCAACCAACGCCGTTCTTGAACCCATTGACGGCAACCAACCAAAAGGTGCAGTGGGGCTTTTAAACTCATCTCTCAGGCATGGTGTTTATTGTCTGATAAAGCCAACAGAATCAACTATGACCAAAAGCACAGTTTTAGGGGTTTACATGAAGAAACAAAATAGTTCAACAGCATATGCGCCCCAAAACTCTCAATAGCATCACTTCAAATATGTTCAAAACACTGATCCCTCTACATCCAAAATTTTAATCACCACAAATCTCTATCAGTCACACAAAGATCTCCCTCATGCCGCCTTCTTTCCGTTCATCGCGCCGTGACACCAGTGCCCTCAACACCATCCTATAAATCACGCCACCGCTCAAGTCATTCGACGTTCCCAAAGCCCCACCATTCCTCTGCAATGCTGAATCGCCGCTGAGTCAAGAGCCCAAGTCACGCCTTTGAACCATAGCGCCATGCCCAATCTTCTCGTGTCCTGATTTTAGCAATTAACGTAGAAGGTATGACCCCCATCTAAAAATTTTTGGGTTCTTTCAATTCTGTTCTTGAAATTTTGGTTGTGCTACTCCAATTTCGTTCATGGTAGCTTTCACGATTTGAGTTCTCTGAAGATGTAATTGGGTAATCATTTCTCTTGATTTGCATATGCTGTGAGGTATTTGTGGATTTGTTTCTCATTGCTGACTTTGCTATAACCCAGTTTGGGGAATTTTCGTTCTTCTAGAGCGAAATTGAATTATTTGTTGTTTAACAAATGTATATGAAGAAACAAAAAAAGAGTGAACGAGAAGGGCAAGCCATGAGAGACAAATTGTTCCACATCGATGGTTCAAGAATTGCACAAGTGGCCGGCGATGGGAGAGGGGACTGAGAGACGAAGGGCTTTCTTGGGTTCAAGCCACATCATTCAGATTTTTTCACCTCTTTTTTGTTTGAGTAAAAGTTAACGTATCATATATATATATATATATATATATATATATATATATATATAAAATAAATATAATATTTTATAATAATAAAAATTTATATAATAAATAATAAAAATTCTAGAAATTTAAAGATAATTTTAAATTATAAAAATTTATTTATAAATTAAATAAAATTATAAATATTAATAGAATAATTTAATTAATATAATACAAATCTCAATATATTTTAAAAGCTTATATTATAAATAGGATACAGGTAAATTTAAATATAAAAATATTTATATTTAAATAATAAATTTATTATAATTGTTTAAAATCATTTTATTAATTTAATAATAATGCTATGTATATTATTTCATAATTTATAAATTTTTTTACAAAATAAAAAATATTAAAAATATTATTTTAACATTTTGTTCAAAATAAAAAATAATATTATAAATAAATTTTTAATATTTTATATTTTAAAAAATTATAAATTATAAAAAAATTCTTATGAGATTTATTTCAATAAAAAAGATTAAACATAAAATTTTTTTAAAAAATTATTATTTAATTATAGATATTTTTAACAATTAATAACAAGTTAAATTTATGTATAATATATTTATTAAATATAAAAAAGTTAGTGTAAATTTTTAAAACTATATGTAAAAAGTAAAACAAATAATTAAAATAATTTACTCTAAGTTATAGTATAACCCATGTGCTAATCTTGTCTGCCGACTTCCATCCAAATCATAGATATTTTTGTTTCTGGTACAACAAATCATAGATATTTTGTCAGTCTCAGTCCATTTAGATTAAGATTCTAGGTAAAGTATATTTAATTAAATATATTATTTTATATTTATTTATATTTTATAATAATTTATATATTTTTTATTAATAATAATTTATTTATATTTTACCAAATAAAAGATACCTTGAATTTTAGAGAATAAATTTAACTATTCTTATACTTTTATTCTCATATTATTAACATTTTATATAATTTAATTATTACATTTATTAAATTTCATATATTAAATTATATAAACTAACAAATCTAAAAACTCCACTCAATAATTATGAGTATTAAATAAAAATATAATAATAAAAACTAAATTTTCAATTTGTTAAACCTATTCTATTACTACAATAAATATATTTGTATTGTTTATTTATTTGTTTAGTAATATTTAATAAATTTAACAATTTATATAATTAAATAAATATTTTATAAAATTAATTTATAAAAATAAGGTGACTGGTCCAATATCTATTATATTTCACATTGCTAGCTGTTTAACTTTAATGAGACACCTAATACTAGTCACAGATACCTGATTAATTTGAATTTAGTTACTAAATTCTTTATTCTTTCTGAGAAGTTGATGACTTAGTTTTGTAATATTATAAATTGAAATCCTTGTGTTTGAGCCGTAAAAGTTTTAATTTTAATTATAATTCATGTAAAGGGATCCTTCTCTTGCATCTAACACTATGAAAAGTTCAATCATTTACATGTATACTAATATGCTTTTCTCAAGAAAAAAAATGTACAGTTACGTAACTAGTATTTGTCTCGGAACAATACCAATAAATTTTAATTTCGATTATCTACAGCTATTGATACTCTGATAGAGCACCTTACAAAAATGCAAATTGTCAATGAGGTTACTTTGCCATCGTTAAGCAAACCTAAAAATGTTGACCTAACCATTTTATAATTAATCCTATTTTTGGAACTTTATGGTCTCCTTATAAATCTGTAATTTAAAATTCGTAAGTTCAAACGAGACAACGAAAGGAAGGAAATGGACATTTTTGGGTTCAAGATTCAAGCTTGGTTTGGAGTAAGGCCAGCGTATTTAAATCGTCAGCACTAGTCAACGCTGGGGTAGGTACAGTCAAATTGACTATATCAGCCCCAACAAACCCACTTCTAGCCATTTGCTAGTACCTACTTCCTCCTAACATTAATTGAAGAGTGATTATATGCCTCCCAACTCATTTTGCATATATTCTTTCACATTATCTGGTATTTATTTTCTTTTCATATAAAAATTTTCTCTTCTATACCTGTGAGCGTACGTGTATATATAAATATATAGATTTTTTCATTAATTAGCAACTTCAATAGAAGTGTTTTTCATATTGAAAATTTTTAATTTTATAAATTACATCATTAAATATAGGTCTTTTATCAATTTGAAGTTATGAAAATATATTTATGCAAAATTTCCCACTAACATGGTGCCACCAAATCTGGTACAATCAAATTGACCATATCAGCCCCAACAACCCACTACTAGCCATTTGCCGGTACCTACTTCCTACCAACATTAATTGAAGAGTGATGATATGCCTCCTAACTCATTTTGCATATATTCTTTCACATTATCTGGTATTTATTTTCTTTTCATATAAAAATTTTCTTTTTTATACCTGTGAGCATACGTGTATATATAAATATATATATATATATTTGTCATTAATTAGCAACTTCAATAGAAGTGTTTTTCATATTGAAAATTTTTAATTTTATAAATTACATCACTAAATATAGGCCTTTTATCAATTTGAAGTTATGAAAATATATTTATTCAAAATTTCCTACTAACATGGTGCCACCAAATCTGACAGTGACCTGGCGGCTGGTGCCATGGATAGTAGACTTGGAGTGACCTGGTGGCAATAGTAGACTTGGATCTCCCCTTTATTTATTTATTTATAATTAAAAACATGATAGTTTCATGTTAAGAGAAAGATATATTATCTCTTTGTCCTGTGGTTTGCATCATTACTTTGACCTGGAAGTAAAAATTACGAATGCTTCGTCGTGAGCAATAATTCAATTGGCATAGCATCAACCTTCTTTTAAATTTAACGTGGATTCAATTTTTGTAATTTTTATCTTCTATAATGTCATAATAGATTCATATATTTATTTAAAAAAAATTACAAATGCTCCTAATATGAGAATGACCCCATGCTTTGAATATTCATATAACTCCACTGTCTTCTCTTCGACGTAAGGTTTATTTGATTTTTGTCACATTTCTCATGCTATTCGCACAATCTGTGAATAAGAAAAACACATTCTGATGAAGTCTAGTCATCGAAAGATATTATATGCATATAGATTAGTTCTCATATTTTTAATATAATCTATTCCCGTGAATTTTTGTATCATTATAAATTTCATTAATATTAACAAAACATGTAATGTAGTATATTAAAATCAAATATGATTGTAATTTAGCGTATGTCACTTTAATAAACAATTAACAGTAGGTATTAACTTTAAAATTTTAGATAGCAAAATAAGCGTAAATATTCTTTCTAGTTCGAGTTAATAAATGTAGACAATTTTATTATACATCTTTGTATGAAAATTAAGATTGTCTAACTTTTTCACAAAAAATAAAAAAAAAATTAATTTTTATACTTATTTATTTAACCTTCCTCTTTCCGTCTGACTTCCCAACGATCGTGTTGCTTGTATGGGGTTAGGTGGGAAAGCAAAATGATCTAAAAGCCAAATCTTGGGACATTTCTTAAAAAGAAAGAAATCTTGAAGGGTCAAAATTACAAATTGAACCAATTTAAAAGAAATCTAACTCCTAAATTTTAAATAATTTTATTTTAAATAATTTAAATTATTAATTTTATTAAATTTTATATTATACAGATTGAGCATTTAATAACATGCAAATAAAAATTTTACAAAATGTTTATTAAAATTTGAATTATTAAATATGTCAGATGTTATATTGAAATAAATATTTGACAATAACGTATGAGTTTAAATTGTTCAAATAATATTTTTTAATTAATCTTGTTATTTGTATAAATGTTTTATTAAATTATATTAATTATATAATATATATAATAATTTTATACATATTTTATATATTTTTTTAATATTTTTATTTTCTTCTTTTATTATTTGTATTTGTGGAACTTAGAGTCCCTTATCGTGCAAATAGGTTTTCTCGGCTTATTTTTTCTTGTATTCGGTGTTCCCACGTTTTGTGGGAGCACAGCTCCTTTTCTGTTTTCTTATATATGGTGCTTGGGGTGTCGCACATATTGCCTTTGCGCTCCTCCACAGCTTACACTCGCTCAGCTTGAGCGACATCACCCTTACATTTCCGTTTCTTCTGGTCAACGGAATCGCCATTCGCCCATGTCAAAGAACTGTGTAACCATCGAATAATTGAATCAGAGCATCTGAACGGCGGGATCATAGGGTTCAAGATCCCAGTAATCGCACGGATCGAAGTGGTTATCAAAGTTGTCGGAACTCATTCGGGGCTTGGGTTAAATCCATCTGCTGAGCTTCTTTCCGGCAATATCAGTTACAGAGGCAGCGACGAAATTGATCAATAAGGTACATGTCACTCTCTGTTTTAGATTCCGCGGTAGTTCTGAATTGATCCCTTGACATAAGGGGTGCGTCTGGTATGTCAATGGTGTCAGGAGTTTGCTCTCGGTCACTTAATCCGGCTGCCAATGTATGAAATAGCATAGATGTGGTTGCTGATTTTTTATGTTCAGCAAAAGCAAAAAGTTATTGAGGGTTCTGGAGAAAACTAAAACCTTACCAAGCCAATGCAAGGGATGATAAAAGGATCCCAAAGAGAAACACAATATGGTAACATTTGTTTCACGTTTTCCATAATCAATCTGTTTCACTAGAAGGAACTAAAATGTGAATACAATGACATGGGAAATGTGAGTCAGGGCACTCCGCATCCATCCCATGTCAGATCTTCGTTCGCTACGTTTTTGCTCTAAATAATCCGTATACCCAACCCTCCACCTCACGCCCTGCTCTTTGCTTCAATCTCTCTCTACCTGAGAAGTTGCATCTTGTAGGTTTTGAAAGATCCATCTGTTGTTCTCGTCTGTCCATTTCCAAGCTAAGTATTGATCTTATACTCCACTGAAGTCTTGCCCTTTGCATCCCTTCTTTCTCAGTGTTTAGTTTTCCCTATTGGGAACGGACTAAGACTCTTGGATTTGTATGTTCTTACCAAGATTGTATAGATTTTGAAAGAGGTTATTATTATATTTTTTAGTGGAAACTTTCATTCATTAGGAAGCTTCTGGTAGACTTACATGCCAAGAGAAAACTGTAGCGCATCCCTTGCCTTGCCTGGGCAAGGTATTAGTTTTTGCTGAACCTTATTACTTCTTTCTGCATTTGTTGAATTTGGATCAATCAATGACCATTTGTACCATAGATCTTCTTTTTGGTATGAATTTTATCAGTCTATTCTGCCAATTTGACAAAGATATTGTGGCCGGGTGATTAGTTCAAGCGCACCATCTTTTTCACTTCTGTTTAAAATACCCAACCATTGATTCTATTCTCATGGTATATTTTTTGTTTTCAGGAATGTAAAATTTATACAATTATTAAGAACTGAATATCCTATATTACTTTTTGACCTTCTTTTGATGGCATGAGAAATTCAATTGGATGGATCCAATTTATAGATGCAATAATTGGAGGTTAGTAAATCTGACAAATCTTCTACTTTGGTTGGTTGTTGGCACTAGGATTAAAGGAGAACCATGAAAGTCATAGAGAAAATACGGGCAGCAGCAGCGGCTGATCCAGAAAGGGTGGTGTTCTCGTTTGAGTTCTTCCCTCCTAAGACTGAAGATGGGGTGGACAATCTGTTTGAGAGGATGGACCGCATGGTGGCCCATAATCCTGCTTTCTGTGATGTCACTTGGGGTGCTGGAGGATCAACAGCAGATCTAACATTGGAAATTGCCAACAAAATGCAGAATATGATATGTGTAGAAACCATGATGCACCTCACCTGCACCAACATGCCTATTGAGAAGATTGACCATGCTCTCCAAACTATTAAGTCCAATGGCCTCCAAAATGTGCTTGCCCTTCGTGGTGATCCCCCTCATGGCCAGGACAAATTTGTCCAGATCCAAGGTGGCTTTGCCTGTGCACGGGACTTGGTACATGATTTCATATTCTCCTCTCTGCCATACTTTTTAAATTTATGCTAATAGTTGTTAAGAGTAATTTATTTGAAGAATCAGTGTCTGCCATGACAATTTCAATTTTGCCATGGGTGGAGTGAATTATCTTATGTTCTATGTCCCCTTTGCCTGCTTTTTTGGTTCATTGTTTAGGCAAGAAAATTTGTAATTGTGGAAGTCTCCAACTCTTAGATTCCATCTCTTTGTCCAAAATGGCAGGATTGTTTATTATTTTTATTACTATCATGATTATTATTACTATTATTATTCTACAGAAATAGTTTTTCTTGACAGTATTTTTATTTAACATACCCTCCTTAAGAAAATGTATTCAAATTGTGAACATTTTGTGTGAAGACACATTCTAACTTTAGCCTTTGTTTTGTTGACGAACATGACCTTGTTTGGAAAAGATATGTCATTATTCTTTTAATGACGATATAATTTTTAATTGCATGGGAAAATATTTCAGTCTAGAAAATGTTTCTTTTGCACAAAACACTAGAAAATGTTTTCAACAAGCTTTGAAGCCTTATATTGCATTCTTGATTCTCACCAGTGGTCCAACTTAAGGTTTGGTTTTTTAAAATATTTTTATCTCTGCTTATCCAACTTGCTGCTGTTTTTTGTTTGGCCACTTGAATGCTCCCGACTTTGTGGATTTTGGTCTTTTGCAGGTGAAACATATCAGGGCCAATTATGGTGACTACTTTGGTGTCACTGTTGCTGGTTATCCAGGTTTCTCTGTCGTGTTAGCATTAAGTTTTACTTTGATATTGTTACCCTCTTTTATCTGTTTTTCAGTCTTCTTTGTCCCCATCTTTTGCTCTGATAATCTGTCATCTTTCTTTTCAGAGGCACATCCAGATGTGATAGGAAGTGATGGTGTGGCTGCACCAGAAGGTTACCAAAATGATCTTGCTTACCTGAAGAGCAAGGTCTGATCACTAATTAAGAATACTGCTCTGTCCACCATGTGTCTTTTAATTTAATTTATTTTTAGTTTTAGATGTACAGTGGTATGCATTTAAAGCTAATTGATATCAAATAAAAATTCATGAGAAATGCTTCTTTATTTGAGGAAACTCATCAAAGTGGGAATACTTCTTTTGCTCTTCTAAGACGAAAATAAAAAAAATGAGAAGTGGTGAGGTGGATGGAAATACTGTTGAACTCTTTTTGCTGCATTTATTATTGTCATCCCTTCATAATCAATTCTGTGTTCGTATTGTCTTTGTAGGTTGATGCTGGAGCAGATCTGATCATCAGCCAACTATTTTACGATACTGATATTTTCCTCAAATTTGTGAATGACTGTCGTCAAATTGGTATAACTTGCCCAATTGTGCCAGGAATTATGCCCATTTATAATTACAAGGGCTTTGTCCGTATGACTGGTTTTTGTAAATCAAAGGTATGCAACACGTGCTGTATAGACCTTTCAGTATTGGATAATTTATCTCAAAGGGTGTGTCAAAGACAGCAAACAAAGTTTTTTAAGATTTAATCCCAAACTAATTGAATATAGAGGAAAATATCAGATTTCAATCCCTTCTGGAATTTTGACCTTTTTATATCAATCACACTTCACCAAATGTTATGCAAAAGTGTTTAACAACTACAGGTCCTGGATAAGGTCGTGGCCAATTGTATGAATATTTGAAACTTAATACTATAGCATTCTACTGAAGAGGCTACTATCCATAAGGTGTCATCTTATAAAGCCAGCTGTCAACTGTGGAGTTGATTGATTGTGTGTTTGGTAATCTACATCTATATCTATTATAATATATATACATACATACATACATACATACATATAAAATAGCGTGTATGCCAATAATGTTGTGTTTGCCTAAAATTCCCTTCTTGTATGATTTATTTACCAAAGTGATAGGATCCAAGAACACCAAATGCAGAAATTTGTATTAACACGAAAAAACAGTAACCAAATGAGCACAAGAGGGACTCTTGGCACCCAGGACAGTGTCCTTGCCCAGGGAATGATCCCTGGCCTAAGCTGAAAAGCTTACACCAAAGGACAAAACAATACAGACTGATTCTCACACACCTCACCCACTCATTTTTACAATTATTTCCCCACTCTATTCTTTCCTAATTTGCCCCCTTAGCTAGCTGCCCTTGTCTTCTTCCTACAATAAACTCTCCAGGTTTGCTTCTCTATTGGGCCTTGCCTCCTCCCCACTTCGGCCTTAACATTGCCATCCTCTTGAAGATCAGCCTTGTCTTCAAGGTTGAGATTTGGAAACTGTTCTGCAATTGTAGCAAGATCTTACCATGTAGCCTCCTCCTTTGATTGATTGGACCATTTAATGAGAACTTGAGAGTTATCTTGTCCATTCTTGCTAATCACCCTTTTTGCTAGAACTTTTGGAAAGCTTGCTGTTTGGTCCTTTGTAAATTCATCAGGCAGTTGACAGAGAGCTGCTGTCTTCCCAATGGATCTCTTCAACTGTGATATGTGAAATACGGGGTGAAACCTCGAATTCTCTGGGAGGCACAGTTTATAGGACACTGCTCTCACCTTACATAGTATTTGGAAGAGCCCATAGAAATGAGCTGTCAATTTAGGACTGATCCTTTTTGTTATGGTCTGCTACACATATGGCCTGAGATTTAAATACACCCACTCCCCTTCATTAAAAGAAAGATCTTGCCAGTGCTTTTTCGCAAACTTAGACATGCTGTTCTGCGCCCCAACAAATTATATTTAAGTTGTCTCAAGACTTCATCTCTGTCCCTTAAATCTTGGGCAGCTGCTTCCACTAATGTCTCTTTGGGCAAATATTGAATCAGGGTAGGAGGGGGCCTCCTATACACTGCTTCAAATGGCATGCACTTGATTGATCCATGATAATTGGTGTTATATGAAAACTCCACCCAATGAACCCATGAAGACCAGTTGTTTGGTTGCTCAACTGCAAAGCATCTTAGATAAGTTTCAATGCACCTATTCACCTCTTCAGTCTGCCTATTGGATTTGGGGTGATATGCTGAACTCATTCTTAAAGTCATTCCTTGCAGCTTAAATAACTCAAACTAGAAATGGTTAACAAAAGTCGGATCTTTGTCACTAACTATGTACCTCGGAACACCATGTAACCTCACCACCTCTTTGGTAAAAATTTTTGCTATGGAGCTCACACTGTAGGGATGCCTAATTAAGAGAAAATGCACATATTTAGTCAGTCCATCTACTACAACCAGTAGAGTATCATAACCTTTAGAACGTGGCAAACCCGATATAAAATCCATATTGATATCTTCCCATACAGCAGAGGGGATTGGTAAGGGTTCGAGCAAACCTACTGGACTTATTGCTTCCTCCTTGCACTTTTGACAGATTTCGCATTCAGCCGCAAACTTGGTGATACAGCCCTTCATTCCCTCCCAGTACAACCTGGCAGCCAGCCACATATATGTTCTAAACACCCCCAAATGTCCTCCCATTGTGTAACAATGAAATTCTTTAAGTAATTGCAGTATCCATGCTGATTTCGTAGAATGACCAGCCACCCCTTATAAAAAGGTCTACAACTGTTCCAAGTTATAGGACATATGAGAATTCAGGTTGTCTTGGAGGTCAGCCACAATTTTAGACAATTTCGGATCAGTCCTCACTTCTTCCCAAATTTTTTTCTGCATCTAACCAGAGAGGTTGAGATATGGCAGTCAGCTCTGCCTCTTCATCCCTCCTTGACAGTGCATCTGCTACTTTGTTTTGGCTGCTTACTTTGTATATGATGTCAAAGTCATAGCCCAACAATTTGGACAGCCGGTTTTACTGATCCGGGGTTGTCACTTACTGTTCTAGGAGGTGTTTCAGACTCCCTTGCTTAATAAAAACGGTGAACTTCCTTCCAAGAAGATACTCGGCCTCCAATGTTGAATGGCCATAACCGAAGCCAACCTTCTCATAGAAAGACTTGGCTAGAGTTCGATCCGACAAAGTCTTGCTGAAATAAGCAATGGGCTGCCCCTCCTACTTCAAAACTGCCCCTAGACCGCGTCCTGATGCATCACACTCTTTTGCAAACAATAAGGAAAAGTTGAGCATTGAAAGAACTGGTGCCCTAGTGATGCAGCCTTTAAGAGAATCAAATGCCCACTTTGCCTCTTCATTCCATCCAAATGCCCCTTTTTTAGCAATTCAGTAAGGGGTTTGGCAATCTTGCCATAATCCTTCACAAATTTGCAGTAATAGCCAGTAAGCCCCAAAAATCCTCTTAACTTAATAGTCTTTGGTGCTGGCCATTCTACAATGCCTTTACCTTGCTTGGATCTACCGAGACTTGTTCAGTTGAAACCACATGCTTGAAATATTCCACCGAACACTTCCCAAAACTACAAATTTTTTAATTAAAAAAAAGGTGTGCAAAACAGTCTCCAAATGTGCTAAATGATCCTCCCATGTCCTACTAAACAGCAATATATCATCAAAGAAGACCAAAACAAATTTCCTTAAGTAGAGCTTGAACACCGCATTCATAGTGGATGGAAAGGTTGCAAGAGCATTCATAAGGCCGAATGGCATTAGTAGGAACTCATAGTGGCTCTAATGAGTCCTAAATCTAGTCTTTGGTATGTCTTCCTTTCACACCTGGATTTGGTGGTACCTGGATTTCAGATCAATTTTTGAAAAAAATTGAGCTGTGAAGTTCATCTAACAGCTCCTCAATCACCGAAGTAGGAAACTTGTCTAGAATTATTGCCCTATTAAGAGCCCTATAATCAACACAGAATCTCTAGCTCCCATCTTTTTTCTTTACAAGTATGACTGGGCTAGAAAACAAACTATAACTGGGTCTTATCACTCTTGCAGATAACATCTCCTCTACCAACCTCTCCATTTCATTTTTTTGGTCATGGACATATCTATAGGGTCTTACATTAATTTGGTCCACTCTCCTTTTAATGGCTATTGCATGTTCTTGCTCTCGGATTGGGGGCAACCCCTTGGTTTGCTCAAAAATCTTTAAGAACCTGCCCATGAATGTTTTGAGTTTACAATTATGTTTCTTGCCAACATCCTCCAGTCTAAACCTTTCTAAGGCTGCTCCTCACCTCCTTTGTCATGGGGTGAGTTTAACAAAAACAGTACCCCTCTAAATTCAATTTCTACCATCTTCATAAGGACATTAGGGGATAATTTTAGCTCTTGTCAAACTGGGATTGCCCTTTATCAAAACCCGCTTCCCCTCGTGCAAGAAAGCCATGGTTAATTTTTCTTAATTTACCTTGATGTCACAAGATGTACTTAGCCATTGTATTCCTAAAATAGTGTCCACTCCTCCAAGTGGAAATAAATAAAATTCAGCAGTCATGGTTATCTCACCTAAGGAAAACGTCAATCCCCTGCACACTCCATTAGTTGCCCTTCTATGTCCATCACCTAGTCTGATCACATTGGTCTTGGTGGGATCAATTTTCCAAGTTCAAGCCCTCTGCCATCTTAGTCGATAAGAAGTTATGGCTGGTGTTGTTAGCAGTCATCACCAACATCGGAGTATTGAGTAGACTGCCTTTGAGTTTCAGAGTGCATGGCTGTGATATCCTTCCTACAAAGAAAAATGGTAGCTCTAATCTGTTGCGCTCCAATTCTAACTTGTTACCCTCTAGGTTGCCATACTCCTCCTCCAATTCCATCATCATGAACTTCCAAGCAGTTTTGGGTTCCTCTTCTTCGCCCAGAATCAAAGCGTGTAGCTGTTTGTCGGGGCATTTGTGGAGTGGGCTGAAAGTTTGTCCACACCAAAAGCATTTTCCTTCTTCTCACCTCCTCACATACTCATGGTAAGGTAGCTGTCTCACCCTGAGAAATGAAATGTTTACTTGAAGATAGTATACGTTTTCTCCGTCATCTTATAAAGTACATAATATTTGTCCTCAAACTTGAATAAACTTACAAAACTGTTAGTAAAATTTATTTACTTTTTGCTGTGCGTAGCCCAATGCGTAACTCTAAGAATGTAGATATAACAGAGCTCCTCAACCCCTTGTTCCCTTCGTGCTAGGTTTGACCATTGCTATCCATCTAAGGACTCAAGAGTGCAGAACCCGAACTTGCGCCTCTCTTTGCGATGCTCATAACGCTAAACAAGTTGTTCCTAGGGGTTCTAAACGGTGTGATCAAATTAGTGCCCGTCTCTCTTGGACCCGAAGCTGACCTAGAAGCCCTTTTATTAGGCCCATGTAACCCAAATCAGCCCATTGTCTTTTGGTTTGGCTTGGCCGAAGGTAATAGGCAAAAGTCCCATGGGTGATCGATTTCTACCATTGTTGTAGCCTCCAAAGCTCTCCACAATTTCTTCCTCTATGTCATGAGCAAGATCAATGGCTCTGCTCACTGTTAAGGGGTCATGGATTTGCACTCTTTGTCTTAGTTGGCTGCACAAACCACTTAGAAAATACCCTAAGCCTTGCTCTTCAAGCATCCCCATCTCCTAAGCTGCGACTTGTTTGAACGACTGTATATGTTCCTTCACACTCCCTATTTGTTTAATGGATTCTAACTGCTCTTATGAATTTCCAACCTACCGCAATATCTCCTAATCATTTCAAAAGTGAGCATTTCTCAGTTTAGATCAGGATTGTATGTAATTAGTAGAAAACTAATATCTCAAGATGAGAGAAAATATATAAAAGAAATTCTACAGAGGACTATCTAAGTGGAAGCTTCCTTCGTGAAGATAATTTTCTGTGAACTGTCTCCATCACCCTTCTACCCTTCTGTCATCTGTGTTTTAATAGCTAATCTCACTGCATAACCACTATCACTGGCAAATTAATGTTGTTTGTTAGTTTTTGTTACTTATTTTTTGTTCATATATTCACATTAGGTTAACTGAATGCAGGGTGTTCATCCTACGTATTCCTGTTATATATTCACTACCACTTTTTTTATATTCAAAAGGTGCATGGGCTCTAATATAATTTTTCATCATTTTATGCAAAATTTTAGATACCAGCCGATATTATGGCTGCTTTAGAGCCTATCAAGGACAATGAAGAAGCTGTAAAGTCTTATGGAATCCATCTGGGAACTGAAATGTGCAGAAAAATTTTAGCTCATGGAATTAAGACGTTGCATCTCTATACACTAAACATGGAGAAATCTGCATTAGCCATACTTATGGTTGTTTCTTTCTTCTTCTTCGTCTTATTTTTGGTTTTGATGTTTGGCTTTTGATGTACATCTTTTCTATGTTATGTTTAAGAACTTTTCACTTATGTGCAACTTCTAATAATGTAATGCTGCCAGAATCTTGGCTTAATTGAGGAGACCAAAATTTCTAGGTCCTTACCTTGGAGACGCCCTGCAAATGTTTTTCGGGTCAAAGAAGATGTTCGTCCAATTTTTTGGTATATTACCTTCGCTATTTCCTATTCCAAATTATGAGACCTTTGTATGTGGTTGAAAGATTTCTTATGTTTTATAATCAACTATCATAGGGCTAATCGTCCAAAAAGCTACATATCAAGGACCATAGGATGGGATCAATATCCACATGGGCGTTGGGGTGATTCTTGTAATCCATCGTATGGAACATTGTCTGATTATCAGGTGCACATGATTGCCTAATGACTTAAATTGCTGGTACTTTTAAGTTGTCTTTCATATATTTGAGCTTAAGTGTCCACTGTTTATGTTAGATACATTTATTGCAATTTATTTGGTTTGCAATAGCATTTCTTTTACATGGAAAACATTATGCTCTATAAATAATACAATATTGAATATCATGCTCTGCAACAGGTTGGCTTGTTCCTGTGTAATTATTAATTGTTTCATAGATTAACTTTTCTCATAGTATTGTCACATGCATCTGATCAATATGAGGTAGCCAGTAGCAACTGTTGATATTTTCAAAGAAGCAAAAATTGAAAGGAAAATGGTTGGAATAAGAAGATTGAGTGACAGGGATGTAGACATACAAGGGGAGCATGATTATAAAGGGAGACTATTTCAGATGAAAAAGCTATGTGATTACATCATACCAGATTGAGCTAAAATACTTCAAGTATATGTCATTATTCCAGTTTGTTGCCTTCAGACAGAATTAGAATCGAGTAATAATGCTATAGACGTGCTTGGATTTTCTGTTTTTAGTGCTTTTACTGTGAGAATCTAAAGGGTTGACTATATTGAGGGCACAACTGCTCAAAGTGGTTGTGCTCTCCTGTTAGATTTAATATGCTCTTCCAGATGTACATCATCATATCTGAAACATCTCATGTTAAAGATTTTATTAAATAAAAATATAGAAAATAAAACAAGCATTTATTAACATCAATGGAAATGGAATGTTTATTTCCATCCGGTCAAGCAGTTTGAATCCCCAGCCAATACTCAAACAAAGGAAACCCTTTTACATTTATTCTTACCTGTGCTGTTGGCAATATTAATTTTTTGTTTAAACTAGCAGTGATGATGACTTTTTAATGGGACATTATTTTTTGGGCACAGGATCAAGATTAATATAAATTTCTCCGATATTTTATTGAGAGGATTAAATGTATTTTATTGTAAACTGTGTTTTAATTTCTGTGATTTTGTTTATTATTAATTAAATTGCTAAATTGTACCATTAGAAAGAAAGAATGTATCTGTTATAGTATTCAGGAATTTTGACAATAACAGCCTGAATTACTTGATAGAGTAGGTATCTAAGCATAATAATATGTGAAAAGCCCTAAAAGAATTGAAAGGAAAAAGAATGTTGGACTCTTGATTAGAGCATTGAGCCTTTGCTAATGAAATGACATGTCTAGCATTTCTGCAGCCACTGTTGATTGTGTTTTACACACTTTATTACTTTGTCACAGTTCATGAGGCCACGTGCGCGTGACAAGAAGCTTATTGAAGAGTGGGCTGTTCCCCTAAGAAATGTTGAAGATATTAATGAGGTAGAATTACTGTGCTGAAGTGTGGCTTTATTGTTCTCATCAACACTTTAACATCAACCAAATTTTTGTGAAATGCTAAATATCAGAGATTCAAGATATTCTGCCAAGGAAAATTGAGAAGCAGTCCCTGGTCAGAACTAGATGGTCTTCAGCCAGAGACACGGATCATAAATGAACAGCTGGAGAAAATTAACGTGAAGGGCTTCCTAACCATCAATAGCCAGCCAGCTGTCAATGGGGAAAAATCGGATTCTACTACTGTAGGTGGGTGAAAAAGTTGCAAATTTGCATTCACCTATGGTTTCTCAAGAATTTAGCATTTGAACATTCTAACTTATGCTCATTATATATAACCAATTTTCTGTTACAAGTTGGATGTATCTAAGGGTTTATATTTCAGATATGAATTAGAAGCAGAAACTATACAGGACCTTATTTCCCAATGTCTTGAACTTTGGTAATGGTCAAATGTGATTTATGATATTAGATCCTTTTCCTATTAGTCTATAGTAGTTGTGTATATCTTGTACCTTGATAATTGTGAATTGCAAGCCATGTCTTGAATTTCTTTTTCAATGGTCAAGAGTGAACAAGCGTGCTCTAGCATCAAGGAAGCTTAAGTTCTGCTTTTTAGTTATTATGTTTTCTATTTTCAGACCCAGGGGTATTATATTAATTTTTCTATTGGTATCGGGTTGATATTATTTAGGTGTTATTAGGTTTTTATTTATTTTCAAATTTTTCCTTATGGATTTAGCAATTGTAGGAAGTCTAAATCCTGATAGAATTAGCTTTATTGCTAATCCTCGTAGATGAGGGGGTTTATTTAAATGTTTTTAATGCTTTTTTACGTATTAGATGATCAATTTGAAAATTTAATAAGCAAATTTGCTTGTTTTATGGTTCTGTGAAGAAATCTTGGGTGTGATGCTTAGGTTACTCCCCCCCCCCCCCCCCCTCCTCCCCGCTTATTCTTTTGACAGACATCATAAAAATTTCAACCCATCAAAACCTCAATTCTTTCCTTGAATTGCCATATACTCATCAAACCCTAAACCCTATTCTCGCAGCTACTCTTCAGAGCACAGAACAGCCACCAATTTGACCCTTTAAACCCATTAATAAGGCTCCAGGTTGGTGTTACAATAACAAACGTTCTATACTTCTCTAGTTGACAATTTTTCCTACCATGGATTCACCTGAAATCGCCACATTTGGTTACTAAATTTTTAACCCTTCCGTTGTCCTACATCAAAAGAGTTTGAAAACTTTTACTTTCTGCCATGTATTGCATAGCATTACATTTGAAAAGAGGTGACAGTACGTTGGTGTACTTCAAAAGGCAGCATGTGCTAAACTGCTAATGAAAAACAAGTCGACAGGATGTGGTCCAGGTGGCAATGTGTCATTTTTCTCTTATAGTTCCTTGTATTTTCAAATTCTGCCAATTTCCTTTATGTTTGTAGTTGTCGTCAGTTAATGAACTTGTCATTAACCTTTTGTTTGGGAACTAATTTGGGAGGAAAAAAACTTGAAGACTGACAATGAAAGGAGTGAAAGTGAGGTTAGAGTATAACTTTCTACCCTCTTGTTTGAATAAATTGTGAGAGGAAAAAAATGGGAAGAATGAGGTTCAAATTGGTTTAAATTTTAATAACTTTCACCCATTTGGAAGAGAAAATATTTTCTAAAGATGAAGAGAAAATATTATCTTCAAAATATTCCTTTGTTTTCTTCCTTTCTCCCAAAAAGAGGAAAATGAATTTCTTCTCCCATTTTCTTTCCTTCCAAATTCTTTCCTTTCAAAATCACCCCATCCAAACGAAGGGTAAATGTTTACATGTGATCATGTACTCATAGAGCTTTACATATCATAGGATATGGTGTCTTTGATATAATCCAGGCTGTGTCCGGCATTATCTGCCATTATCATTCAAAAATGAAGCACAGACACTCTTGTGAAGGAGTCGTGTATTGGAGACTAGAAGACAATTACATGAGACACTGCTATGTTTGTCGTGTTGTGTCCATGCTTTCTTGTAATCTAAACTACTTGAAGATTATTGTTGAAATTAAGTAATTGTTCGTAGCTTGATGATGCTTCCTTTTAAGAGGGGAAGGGTTCTGTTTCAATTCATTGAAGAGTAGGAATAAGAGAAATGCAGCTATTCCCACTTCAGTCTTCTCTTAGGCTTTTATCTGAAAGGAGAAAAATGAAGAAACTAAAAATAAAATAAGGAGTCGGAGAAGAGGTAGAGATTGCCTGATGGAAATGTCTTTTTGTTTCAGTTCATGAAGAGTAGGAATAAGAGAAATGCTGCTATTCCCACTTCATGTTGTCTTCTCTTAGGCCTCATTTGAATGGAGAAAAATGAAGAAACTCAAATCAAAATAGGGAGACAGAAAAGTGATGGAGATTGCCTGATGGAAATGTCTTTTTGTATGCATGGTGTAGTTATGCTTAAGGGAATTGTTCTCTAATTTGTTGATATTGCTGGATATGTGACACACTGAATTCGCTATTTTTGATATGTGGCCTAGGTTGGGGAGGACCCGGTGGGTATGTTTATCAGAAGGCATATGTAGAATTCTTCTGCTCTAAGGAAAAGTTGAATGCCCTCGTTGATAAATGCAAGCATCGACCATATCTAACTTACATGGCTGTGAATAAAGAAGGGAGTTGGATATCTAATGTGGGCCAATATGATGTGAACGCTGTGACTTGGGGGGTATTTCCAGCTAAGGAGATTATCCAACCAACTATTGTGGATCCTGTGAGCTTCATGGTATGGAAGGATGAGGCATTTGAAATTTGGTCGCGAGGATGGGCATGCTTATACCCAGAGGACGATGCATCCAGGAAATTGCTTGAAGAGGTTGAGTTTTAAATGCACATAGCACTAGTACCTTGCTTTCTTATGAACAGGATTTCTATCCTGCGATGGCAGTATCGTGATCATTCTTTCTAATGTTATATTGCAGGTGAGGGATAGCTACTTCTTGGTCAGCTTGGTGGACAATGATTACGTCAATGGTGATCTTTTTGCTGTTTTTGCAGAATTTGAATAGAAGCTTTATGTATTTGCTCTTTCGTTATCCTGTTTATCAGTGTGTTGCTTTGTCAAGTTCTTTCTTTTCGTTTTTCCATAACATGATTGAAACTATTTTCAAACTGTATTGCCTTCACTTTGCTCATTGTATCCCAATGTATCAGTGTGTCGTAGGAATGAAAATAAGGAATTGAAGCTTTCATATCCCCATTTATGTTCTAAACCTTATTGAGTAGGACAAAGTGGTCAAGGTTGTTCCTCAAAAAGATTTGGCTGTTTTGAAGTGTAATATGTACCTAAAAGAATAAAGTGAAAATAGTTAGTTATTGATGAGAAAATTAAAATATTAAATTATTTTAAATTTGTGAATTATTATAAACTTTGAGACTTTGTAATAATGAACATCACTGATATTTCATCAATGGGAATTTCTACTTTATTTTTGTAAAGTACAATATGTACAGAGTCTAATTTTATTTATTTATTTATTTTTATAGAATTGGCACATAATAAGGTATGAAAAATTAAGGGTATGCATTATGCAATAATATAAAAATAGAAGTAAATAATAATTTATAAATTGAAAATAATTTAGTTATTTGTTAATAATTGTTTTTATGACTTATTATATAAAACTATATTTTACATTTTAGAAAAGCTGAGCCCGGAGGTAACAGCATTTATACCCGGGAAACATATGCTACACAATAAGTATAATGAAAAATTAATTTGTCTGAAATTTTCATTAAGGATAGATACACATTTTGATATCTGAAAAGATTTGAAGTTAATAAATTTGATAATATTACCTGTATTCCAATAGTTATTTTACCATTGTATTTGGTTGGAGGGGAATGAAAGAAATAGGAGGAGAGGGAAGAGATTTTAATAAAAATTCCTTCTTTAGTTCAACTTTTTGGAGGGAAGCAAGAAAAAGTTGGTGGTTCAAAAATTTTCTGAATTCCATTTAACTTTCTTCCAAAAGTGAAAAAATTTGAAGAAGAAAGAAAGTTAATTAAAAGTTTTAGATAAAGGAGTCTTTAGTTATTTTGCTCATTATAAAAAATAAAGAATATAACAGTAAATTCATTTTTCATTGAAATTTTTCTCTTTGTTTGGTTAGCAAAGTAAGGGGATGAAAAGGAAAATAATATAAAGAACTATTTTTCCCCTCTCCCCTTCTTTAAATCAAACATTTCTAAAAAAGAATTTCTTACTCAACACCACCCCAAATGGACCCACCCTAAGTCATCTCACTAGGGACAACCCTTAAAAGTTAATTGTTAATAACTTAATTTTTTTTTTACGAAACATAACTTATACTTTTTCCTACGGAATAAAAATATACATGATATATATATATATATATATATATATATATGTATACTTGATATATATTAAAGTTAGATATGTATGTACCATATGCAATGAACTAATTAGAATAAGCAAATGTTTTGATTGGTTTAAACAAAATTTAAAATATCAAGTCAAATGACAATTCTTATACATAAGTTACCTCCTACTTTGAATAGTAATTCTTAATCCATTAGATATTTGACATGTGGGTTGTATGTGTACAATGACCTTAAAGAAACTCTTAAGAACATAGTAAAACACCAAACTTAAAATCTCATTTTAGAAAGAAATAATAGAGAAAAAAAAAAAAGATAAGAAACATACTTATCCAAACGGCACCATAATCTTTGTTTTTAAGGTTCTTTAAGCTCTAAGTGTCGTTAGCTTGGAACTTCACACGATTGTATACATAAAGATTATAGGTCAATCATTTTAGCTCAATTTCCAAAGCAAAATAAAATAAAAATGACTTCGCCCAAAAAAAGCAAAAACAATAGTTAAATCCTTATTCACAAAAGTATAAAATGATAGAATCATTTTTAGTTTCTTTGGTCTCTTCATAATATAAAATAGACTCTACAAATAAAGATTTTAAATAGTGGACAGTTATAAAAATCCTTTACTATTAATTATGAGGATATTAAGTCAAAAAAATTTATGTCATTATCATTTTTATATATAGCATAAATATATAAATATAGATAAGGAATTTTTTTATTACATAAATTGACAAATAAAACAAAAATAAAAGATAAAAATAACTTGATATGTAGAAGTTATTAATTTCAATAATTAAGATGAGAATCAATTTTTTATAGCGATATATAAAATTAAAATAAATACAAAAAAATTGTATTATAAATCTTAATTATATTTTATTAATTAATATTGTAAATTTATCATGCTAATCTTTTGATTAAAAAATTACTCATAAAATTGATAATAATATATGTTGAGGCCAATACTTTCATACATAACTTAATGGTTAAAAAACTTTCATTTATTTGTAAAATATCAGTCTTAAGCGCGGCTCATGTTAAAATTTTATAAAAGTCAAATTTTTATTATTAGGATACAGTATTTATAATGAGGTTAAAAATAACAACTTTGAATTCAATTTTTAATAAAAATGTATTATATCTTTTAAGATATATAAATTTATAATAAAATAATATTTTAATAAAATAAATTTTTAAATAGGGCATTTAAGTCAAAAAAATATTTTTACATTTACATTTTTATATATTGTATAAATATTTTAATTAAATAATAAAATAAAATCAATTTTAAAAAGTAGTAATTTTGCCATAAGGTTTTTTGCTTTAAACTGTGCATTTTTCCCTAATAATTTTCCATGCAATGTGTTGTTGGGTAATGATACACATACCTAAACCCTAAACATACAGTTTGTTTACATTTTCACATTCTCACTCATCACTTTCTCTAAATGTTCTATGCTTCAGCTATGTGAATCTAACATTTTCCTATGTTGCTACAAATGAAGTCATAACAGTTTGGGTTAGAGTGTCCAAAATGTAGCATACGTAGTTTTTATAATTCACGAAGCATACTAAATTGACTTGTTAAGAGATGATTTATGAGCAATGATATTTTGCATGAACAACATATAAAAGTCAAGGTGACACAAAACTTGAGTAATTTCTATAGCCATTGTTAGAGGGAGTTATTACTAGCCCACCCGAAAAAACTCAGAAACCAAAGGAAAAAAGAAGAGTAAAACGCTATTTTAATCCCTTAAAGATAAACAAACTTCTATTTAGTCTTTTAGAGATTAATTAACTCCTATTTTAATCGGTTATTATCAAAAATTTTTAATTAAGTCCTCCAAAGATTGAAATTAATATTAATCAAATCCCTCAATTAAGATGGTTGCTGACATAACAAAAATTGACTGACGTGGCAGAATTTGGCTGACGTGTCATGCTGACGTTAGCATGATACGTCAGTCAAATTCTGCCACGCCATCATGACATGTTAGCCAAGACCCTGCTACGTCAGCAAATTTCGCCTTGTCAACATGCCACATCATCCAAATTCTGTCACGTCAACAATTTCTGCCACATTAGCATGACACATCAGCAATTTCTGCCACGTCATTATATACGTCAGCAAATTTGACCTTGTTAGCAATCATCTTAATTGAGAAACTTAATTGATATCAATTTTAATTTTTGGAGGACTTAATTACAAATTTTTAATAATAATGAACTAAAATAAGAGTTAATTGATCTCTGAAAGACCAAGATAGAAAGATTTAACAATGAGGGACTAAAATAAAAGTTTGTTCATCTTTGAGGGATCAAAATAGGGTTTTACTCAAAAAAGAATGAGTCGGGGTGAATTAGGTCTACGGGTTTACTTAGTAAAACTTACAATAAATAAGGGTATGAATAGTAAGGTTTAAATTGGCACAATTGTTGCCCTAATCAACCTAGTCCTCCAACGTGGCACAATTTTTGCCACAGAGGTTGGCTGCATTAGCCTCATGTTAGCCACATAATACATTTTCAGACGGTATAATAACAAAGAGTGACAACAAGAATCTAAGCTACAAATAGCAAAAATTATAAGGATCTACTTAGATGGTTTTAAACTTTAAAGATTCACTTAAAAACTTGACTTAACTATAAGGGCCTGTAAAATAATTTAATTTATAATTTTTTATTATTTAGTTTAACATTGTCTTAGGTGTTTGAACATGCTAAACAAAAGTTAAAAGGCTAAAATGCATAAAACACTTTAGTACTTAAGCGTCTTTTTAAAAGGGTGTGTGAGCGTGTTACATAGAAGTTAAAAGGTTAAAACACATAAAACTCTCGAGTACTTAAATAGCTTTTTAAAAAACCATCATGTACTTTAAAATTGTACAAAATATCTAAACCCATTTGTCCAAAATCTATTAAAAATTTAATAGAATACAAAACAAATGGCTAAATGGAAGGGCTACCTTCTTTACCCATTCCCTTAATTTTCCTCCAATGCTTCAAACTTAAAGTACCTAATCACCCTCCTCATCTTTTAAGCCCTAATTACACCTTAAATCACTAAGCTTTAAATTCTAAACATAAAACTCTAACTAAAATCAGAATTGCAAACCTTAGGCTCTAAACCGTAAAGCATGAAATCCTAAAACCTTAAATCTCAAATCCTAAATTGCAAAGCTTTAAACCTTAAACCAAATCCCAAACCCTAAATCGTAAAATTCAAAAACCATAAATCATGAAACCCTAAACCCTAAATTGTAGAACCCTAAACCTTAAACCATAAAACTTTAAACCCTAAATCTTTAATTACAAAAGTTAATTTTCATGAAATTTAAAGCCCTAAATCCTAAATCATGAAACCCCACATCCTTAAATGCGATACCCAAACCTAAATTGTAAAATCTTAAACTTGGAATTATGAAACCCTAAACCCTAAACTACTAACCCTCAAACCCTAAAACCCTAAACTTTAAATCTTAAATCATAAAATCCCAAATCCTTAAATGTGAAACCTTAAACTCTATATCCTAAATTGTGAAATCCTAAACTTTAGACGTTGATATCCTAAACCCTAAATCCTAAATTGTAAAACCCTAAACTCAAAATCCCAAACCCTTAATTGCAAAATCTTAAATCCCAAATTGTGAAATCTCAAATCCTAAACCCTAAACCTTAAATTATAATACCCCTTCCAAACCCTACTTTGAAGCCCCAAACCTTAAACTTATATAGTGGTTTAGGGGGTTTGGGTTTCGCAATTTAAGATTTGGAGTTTGAATATGAATCATTTATTCATTATGATAATCAGTAATCTTCTTTTATTGATTAGTTTTTTTCCATATGTTCAGCATTCATCCA